>CM044317.1:32277229-34677229 GCA_024291935.2 Okapia johnstoni
TCCATCACCAGCTCCCGGAGTTCACCCAAGCCCATGTCCATCGAGTCGGTGATGCCATCCAACCATCTAATCCTCTGTCGTCCCCTTCTCCTTCTGCCCCCAATCCTTCCCAGCATTAAGGTCTTTTCCAATGAGTCAACTCTTCGCATCGCATCACTTCATGGCAAATAGATGGGGAAACAGTGGCAGCCTTTATTTTTGGGGGCTTCAAAATCACTGCAGATGGTGACTGAAGCCATGAAATTAAAAGATGCTTACTCCTTGGAAGGAAAGTTATGACCAATCTAGGCAGCATATTAAAAGCAGAGACATTACTTTGCCAACAAAGCTCTGTCTAGTCAAGGCTATGGTTTTTCCAGTAGTTATGCATGGATGTGAGAATTGGACTATAAAGAAAGCTGAGCACCGAAGAGCTGATGCTTTTGAACTGTGGTGTTGGAGAAGACTCTTGAGAGTCCCTTGGACTGCAACGTGATCCAACCAGTCCATCCTAAAGGAGATCAGTCCTGACTGTTCAATGGGGGACTGATGCTGAAGCTGAAACTCCAATACTTTGGCCACCTGATGCGAAGAGCTGACTCATTGGAAAAGACCCTGATGCTGGGAAAGATTGAAGGCAGGAGCAGAAGGGGACTACAGGGGATGAGATGGCTGGATGGCATCACCGACTCAATGGACATGAGTTTGAGTAAGCTCTGGGAGTTGGTGATGGACAGGGAAGCCTGGGGTGCTGCAGTCAATGGGGTTGCAGAGTCGAACATGACTGAGTGACTGACCTGAACTGAACTAAGTAAAAGATGGTTGAGTTCATTTACACATAGATGTGCTAAGTCACTTCAGTTGTGTCTGACTCTTTACAACTCTACGGACTATATAGCCTGCCAGGCTCCTATGTCCATGGGATTCTCCAGACAAGAATACTGGAGTGGGTTGCCATTTTCTCCTCCAGGGAGAATATTCCAGACTCAGGGATTGAATCTGTCTCTTAATGTCTCCTGCATTGGTGGGCAAGTTCTTTATCACTATCACCACCTGGGAAGCCCCCTACACATAGATAGTAATACAAAAAAGATTTAATTATCAAAATAATCAAAAGTTAGGTTTGGCTAGTTAAGGTTTTTGAAACACTAGTACAGGGTAAAAAAGGAATAAGCAAAGAAAATACACAAGATCTTTTCTTCAAAGATGTAATAAGCCACTGTAAATACTATGAGTGTAGGATATCCACAAAGGTGATGCTCATCAGAAGATTAAGAAAAAAATGTTACAGTCAAGGGTCTGATTAGTTGAGGAAGGTTTAAAAGGCAATGAGAGAGAAGACACTGGGAGATTGACTCAAAGGATACCCTTGGCTGCAGTAGGAAAAACAGTATCTGAAGATTGACAAAAATGGATGTCAGATTGTATGAAACAGAAATGAATCAGAGGAAAATTACACCAGAATAGAAGAAGCATGCTGTGGGTCTGGGAACATGAAGCAGAAATAAGAGACAGGGTGAAAATATGATCAAAATCAGCTATATGGGTGTATAGAACCATGTGAGAGAGTTTGAAAGTTCTATTTATGATCTCCCAACTTTAGCAGTTGAGATTAAAATAAAATTGGTAAGAAAGTGTCAACCTTGTAAGAGCACTTCCTATATACAGAATATTTTTATGATATTCTTTTCTTAGGAGAGATAAGCAAACATAATTACATACTTAACTTTCATAGAATTCATATCTTTTGACTTAAGAAGTACTTGGAAATGAAAATATGTTTGCAAGGCAGTGAGAATCTATCCAGATAAATATTTTGTTCACTCATGTAGACGTCAGCGTAGGTCCCGTATCTATCAAGACTTACACGAGATCAGTTCAAAGCCTCATCCATTCTGTCCCCTGTGTTAGTCCTGATCATCTACTTGCAGTCACATCCCTTTCTGAACTCAAGATTCTGCAGGAAGAGCTCAGTTTCTATGCAGCTGTGTAACACATCTCATGCAACAGGTGGAATGCTTAGACTTTCCACAATTCCCACAATAAACAACCAAAACAAATCCTTTGCTCCCTTGAAGGCTTTTAGTGGGCAACAGATTTTGCTGATATTTCAAGAACATAAAGAGACCAGTTATACTTCAGCTATGTCAACAACTTCAGATTGAGCTTGAGACATCCTTTTTTGAAGTCTTAATACTATCATCTGTGAATATTTATCCAACTTTCCAAAATAGTGACTGAAAATAAAGAAAAAGCATATGCAAATTCATGGTAGAAGCTGAAGAGCTACTGCCCCTCCACGTGTTTCATTAGCAATCTTAATGTAAGTTAAATGCTGGTGACTTTTAGGCATTTAACAGAAGTCAGTACTTGACACAATTCAAATACATTACCAGTTTTGTTTATAACTACAGAGAAAACATATGCAATCAAATTATAAATGTAAAGAAACAAAGCTATATATAATTCTATGTCATTTTACAAGTTGAAAAAGAAATGGAAAATTGAGAAAGAATGGTAAGGTAATGAGAGAACTTTGTTAAACTACCAAAATTTAGGAGTGAAGAAAGGGTTGGGTTTTTTCTCTTTCCTCTTCATTATCAAGAAAACATTTCCCAATGCTTGCTCTCTGATCAATCCCTAAACACTCAAGTTGCCATCTGTAGCAAAAAGTAACCCTCTGTCTGTTTCAGAATATTTTCAGAGACTGTTTCATATAATGCATGGTGGTGGTGGTTTAGTCACTAAGTTGTGTCCTATTCTTTGTGACCCCATGGATATAGTGCATACGATCTTTAAAAATATTTCCTAAAAACAGTTTTTGTTTACTTATCTGTTAGAAACATTAAGAATATGATTTTGAGATATTGTTTTAATTGAGTTTGAAATATAATTTTGAAATTCCCAGGACTTCCCTGGTGGTCCAGCAGTTAAGACTCTGTGCTTCCAATGTAGGGGGCATGGGTTTGATTCCTGATCAGGGAGCTAGGACCCCACAAGCTGTGTGGTGCGGCCTAAAAATAAATAAATATGATAAAAACAAAACAGAAATTAAAAGAGAAAGAAAAAGTTAAAAAAATTCCAAAGAGTTTCAAAATAGAATACTAAAGAAGCAAAATAGAAATATATTGGGAATTCTAAAGAGGAAAAAGATACATTTTTCTTTACCAGCCATTTGTCATCATCTTAGTAAGTTCCTCTGTGCTGTGTATGCTCAACTGTGTCTGACTCTTTGCAATCCCATGGACTGTAGCCCATCAGACTCCTCTGTCCATACAATTTTCCAGGCAAGAATACTGGAGTGGCTTGCCATTTCCTTCTCCAGGGAATCTTCCCGACCCAGGTATCAAACCCACATCTTTTTTCGTCTCCTGCATTGGAAGGCTGGTTCTTTACCACTGTGCCACTTAGGAAGCCATGTTCCTCTAAATGAACCCTATCTTCTAGATGTTAAACAAGTTCACTAAACTTATTGTGCTAACCATTTTATGATGTATGTGACTCAAGTTACTGTGCTATATACTGTAAATTTGTACAGTGCTCTATGCAAATTATATATCAAGAACAAAAAGAAAAAAACTCATCATAGGATGTAAAAAATGAGCAAAGATTGAAGATGAACTTCTTTCTCTTCTCACAATGACATATAGAAGAATGAAAAGGAGGTATGTCCTGCCCTCCTTCTCTTTGAGGTGAGCCAGTGAGGAGACAGTTTTCAAGGGTCAAGACAATTTGCAAGTGCCTTCAGAGTCATAATAGAGACTTTGGACCATGGGCATAACCTCTAAAGGGCACCTTATGTTTAGGTATTGAAATTACGGCAGTTAAAATATTTTAATCATTATTCTTTAGCCACTTTTGATATACACAGGAGTCTTGAAGATTTACATTAAGAATTTGCTTGCAAAGCAGATTAATCATCAAGCACACATTTGGAGAAAATACTCCTCTCATCCTCCCTTAACTCATCAGAAAATGCCAGAATTGTTGACTAAAAGATGAATATGGGGCACAGGAAGCTGTTTATGGGTATGTTTTTGAAATGAATCATGAACCCAGTACTTCTTTTCAAAGTTAACAAATCTACATACCCCAATGAGAAAAATATAGACAGTTTACAATTAAGTGAGCAGAGATGCAAAAAAGGTCATAATAAACATAAACCTGCTCTTGGGCACCACTGAACTTTAAAGATGGGGTGAAAAGAAATCTTACAAGTTGTTTAGTCTAATTCCCTCGTTTTATGGACACTCAGGAAGCCTAAGACTTAACGAATTTTGAATGGCCATTTGGTGACAGGACTGATAATGCATTACTCCTGGTTTCTGCACTTTCCTCTTCTTCACACCTCTAGTATTTCTCCTGCTTGTAAATCTTCTACATTAAATCTGCCAGGAAGTCCTCTTGATTCTCCCTTGGACTTATCTCTTAGATTTATTCTTCTTCATTCCCTGTTACATCTTCCTTATTTCACACCTTAATTGCTACAACTGCCCTCTAATTACTTACTCTTAGCCCAGTTCATCTTATACCCTACCACCCAGCTGATCTGTCCTACACACCATGTTCATCATTTCACACTAGAACTTCCAGAACCTTCTACAGATGACACTCAAACTCTTCACCCTGGCCTTCAATCCCCTGTATCATCTGGTCTTCTTTATCTTTCTAGTTTTACCTCCTAATTCCTAACATAAGCTCTTTCTTCCAGCCAGGATGGTCTACTTACACATTCTCCCTCTCATTTCTGCTCTCCTACACTGTCATTTTCATCACCTGAGATGTTTTTTTTTCCTATACCACTTGCAAAAGTCACGTTAGTTTCTTAAGCCTATTTTAACACTTTATTGCTTACCTTGGCTCTTTCCAATAACTCCAACCACAGAGTACTCCTCTGAGTACTTTTAGTAAATGCTTCCCATGAATTATGTTCTAGTACCTGAGTACATCTCTAATGGCAGAAAGTGAGGAGGAGCTATAGAGCTTCTTGATGAGGGTGAAAGAGGAGGGTGAAAAAGCTGGCTTAAATTTCAACATTCAAAAAACTAAGGTCATGGCGTCTGGTCCTCACTTCATGGCAAATAGATGGGAAAACAATGGAAACAGTGACACACTTTATTTTCTTGGGCACCAAAATCACTGGGGATGGTGACTGCAGCCATGAAATTAAGATGCTTACTCCTTGGAAGAAAAGCTATGACAAATCTAGACTGGATATTAAAAAGCAGAGACATCACTTTGCTGACAAAGGTTTATACAGTCAAAGCTATGGCTTTTCCAGTAGTCACATATGGATGTGAGAACTGATCCATAAAGAAGGCCGAGCACTGAAGAATTGATGCTTTTGAATTGTGGTACTGGAGAAGACTCTTGAGAGTCCCTTGGACTGCAAGGAGATCAAACCAGTCAATCTTAACGGAAATCAAACCTGAATATTTCTTGGAAGAACTGATACTGAAGCTGAAGCTTCAATACTTTGGCCACCTGATGCAAAGAATTGACTCATTGGAAAAGACCCCAATGATGGGAAATATTGAGGGCAGGAAGAGAAGGGGTTGACAGAGGATGAGATGGTTGGATGGCATCACCAACTCAGTGGATATGAATTTGAGCAGACTTTGGGAGATAGCAAAGGACAGGGAGGCCTGAAGTTGCAAAGAGTTGGACACAACTTAGCGACTGAACAACAACAACAACATCAAGTTTAGTTCTTTGTACGTGGGCTGTTTGTACATAAAGGATGGATCCATTTCACAACAGAGATGTCAGGTCTTAGAGTTTGTTTGTGAACTTAGAGTTTGTTTGTTGATTCATCAGTGAATCAGTAGTGGTTGATTTCCTGGGATTGAATAGTGTCCCTTAGGGAAAGCATACATAGAGACTATGAGAAGACCGAGGATGGAACCCAGTCAAGAGAGAAAAGAAAACAAGGGGCCAAAACGAGATGATGAAAAAGGTCACAGACAGTCAGTGAAAGCAGAATGAGCGAGATAGTGTCATGGAATGGCATAGTTAAGGCAAAATGTTTCATGGGCTACTACATATATTTTGGATTGAAATTTGATTTCTTCAGAAATCAACTTGTATATGAAAACTCTCATGGTAGAAAAATAAAATAAACATGAAACTAATCCAAACAATGCTTATTTTAAACAAACACTTGAAAATATAGCTTTTTAATTGAAGTATATTTGCTATACAATATTATATAAATTATAATATATAATATGAGAGAGTGAGTGAAAGTCACTAAGTCGTGTCTGACTCTTTGCGACCCCATGGACAATACAGTCTGTGGAATTCTCCAGGCCAGAATACTGAAGTGGGTAGCTGTTCCCTTCTCCAGGGGATCTTCCCAACTCAGGGATCGAACCCAGGTCTCCCACACTGCCAGTGGATTCTTTACCAGCTGAGCCACAAGGGAAGCCCAAGAATACTGGAGTGGGTAGCCTATCCCTTCTCCAGGGGATCTTCCTGAGCCAGGAATCAAAACAGGTTCTCCTGCATTGCAGATGGATTCTTTACCAACTGAGCTAGCAGGGAAGCCCAAGGATAATATAGTGATTCACGATTTTTAAAGATTATGTACTCCATTTATAGTTATTATAAAATATTTGCTATATTCCAGTGTTGTACAATATATCCTTGTAATTTATTTTATACCTAATAGATTGTACCTCATTCATCCCTCATACATACCTAACATACATCTCTCTTATACATAATAATACATACATACCTTGCTTATAAATACCTCCCTCATACATACCTTCCTCATACATACATAATACATGCATCCCTCATACATACCTAATAGGTTGTACCTCATACATCTTCTGCTCTTATATTGCCCCTTGCACCCACCCCCTCACTGGTAACCTTAGTTTGTTCTCTACATTTGTAGACAAATACTGTATGATTTCACATATGCCATGCCATGCTTATGCTCACTTGTGTCTGACTCTTTGCTACCACATGGACTGTAGTCTTCTCTCCATGGAATTTTCCATGTAAGAATACTGGAGTGTACTGCCATTTCATCCTCCAGGGGAACTTCTTTACCCAGGGATTGAATCTGAGTCTTCTATGTCTCCTGCATTGCAGGTAGATTCTTTACCACTGAGCTACCGGGGAAGCCCAATATCATATATATGTGGAATTTTTAAAAAATACAACAAACTAATGAATATAGCAAAGAAAATAGAGTATTGGTTGATGTTTCAAGTATGTAACTAATGTAACTGAGATAAAAAGACAAATTTCTTTGAATAAAAAAGCTAGTTTAAGAACCAAAAAAAGAGAAAAGAGAGAGAAAATAATTTAGGCAGCAAAAAATGGAAGATAACAGCTAAGCTGTTTATTGTAACTTCACAGCAGGTCATTGCCAAATTACTTCTCCTACCATGAAACAATTTAGTCTGGCCAGACTACCCCTTCAGGGACCCAAGCTGCTAATTGCATACACCTTGGCAGTGACCTTAAAAAAGTGCTGTGGCATTGAGAACAACCAAATTACTTGTGTTTGATTTATTATGCCAGATAATTAAATGAGCTTTTGACTCAATGATAGGCTAGTTTAATTGAGTAAGTAGACTACCTACAGAAATCAACTAAGTCACCTGCCATTATAGGTATGTGAAGAGTCTAAAGGTACTCTTTGGAAAACCAAATCAAGCAGTACACAATCACACTCTCACTATTGGGAGACAAAAATTAGAGCCATGAATCATTATAGAGCTGAATGTGGATGCCCCAGATGTATTCCATTGTATGTTTAGCTGGTGCAGCATTTATTCTCAGTAGAACCAGCTGCTTCAACTGAAGAACATTAGGTGACCACTGAACCCAGGATTTTGCTAGAAACCAAAAGACCAACCACAAAATTGCACTCATCTCACATGCTAGTAAAGTAATGCTCAAAATTCTCCAAGCCAGACTTCAACAATATGTGAACCGTGAACTTCCAGATGTTCAAGCTGGTTTTAGAAAAGGCAGAGGAACCAGAGATCAAATTGCCAACATCTGCTGGATCATTGAAAAAGCAAGAGAGTTCCAGAAAAACATCTATCTCTGCTTTATTGACTATGCCAAAGCCTTTGACTGTGCGGATCATAATAAACTGTGGAAAATTCTGAAAGAGATGGGAATATCAGACCACCTGACCTGCCTCTTGAGAAACCTGTATGCAGGTCAGGAAGCAACAGTTAGAACTGGACATGGAACAAAAGACTGGTTCCAAATAGGAAAAGAAGTACATCAAGGCTGTATATTGTCACCCTGCTTATTTAACTTATATGCAGAGTACATCATGAGAAATGCTGGGCTGGATGAAGCACAGGCTGGAATCAAGACTGCCAGGAGAAATATCAATAACCTCAGATATGCAGATGACACCACCCTTATGGCAGAAAGTGAAGAGCTAAAGAGCCTCTTGATGAAAGTGAAAGAGGAGAGTGAAAAAGTTGGGTTAAAGCTCAACATTCAGAAAACTAAGATCATGGCATCCAGTCCCATCACTTCATGGTAAATAGATGGGGAAACAGTGGAAACAGTGGCAGACTTTATTTTTAGGGCTCCAAAATCACTGCTGATGGTGACTGTGGCCATGAAATTAAAAGATGCTTACTCTTTGGAAAGAAAGTGATGACCAACTTAGACAGCATATTAAAAAGCAGAGACATTCATTTGCCCACAAAGGTCTGTCTAGTCAAGGCTATGGTTTTCCAGAAGTCATGTATGGATGTCAGAGTTGGACAAAAAGAAAGCTGAGTGCCAAAGAATTGATGCTTTTGGACTGTGGTGTTGGAGATGACTCTTGAGAGTCCATTGGACTGCAAAGAGATCCAACCAGTCCATCCTAAAGGAGATCAGTCCTATGTGTTCATTGGAAGGACTGATGCTGAAGCTGAAACTCCAAAACTCTGGCCACCTGATGCAAAGAGCTGACTGATTTGAAAAGACCCTGATGCTGGGAAAGATTGAAGGCAGGAGGAGAAGGTTACAACAGAGGATGAGATGGTTGGATGGCATCACTGACTCGATAGACCTGAGTTTGCGTAAACTCCAGGAGTTGGCGATGGATAGGGAGGCCTGGCATGCTGCAGTCCATGGGGTCACGAAGAGCTGGACAGGACTGAGCAACTGAACTGAACAGAAAAGACCAATATTACTATCTCCATACTTGCATACAGAGCTACTTTCTATTTTTTATCTCAAGGACAACTGATAGTTCAAAAGGCCCCATGACATGCTCCATGTTATACTCTCCTATAAGAAGATGAAGCATATGTTTATGTTATTAGTTTCCAATGTAAAATTCAGATCAGAACCCCTCCTTTGTTGTCTGTGGTAAACAAAGGATGTTGTTGTTGTTTAGTCACTAAGTAGTGTCTCTTTTGTGACCCTGTGAATATCCTGCCAGGCTCCTCTGTCCATGAGATTTCCCAGGCAGAATACTGGAGTGGGTTGTCATGCCCTTCTCCAGGGGATCTTTCTGACTCAGGGATTGACCCCATGTCTTCTGCATTGACAGGCAGATTCTTTACTGGATTCTTTACCACTGAGCCATCAAGAAGCCTGTGGCAAACAAAGGATAGCTACTATCAATACTTTTAGTGGGGGAAAAGCACATATAGTGTCCCTCTATAATGTAATGTTCCCTTGGAACATCAGAATGTGACTTTGGACATAGGATTTTTGCAGATCTAATTAGTTAAGTTAAAATGAGGTCAAACTGGATTCGAGTTTTAAGTCCAATATCTGGTGTCCGTATAAGAAATGAGAAAATGCAGAGACGTATACAGGGAAGAAGAGAAACTGCATTTTGACTCTTTATCTTTTATTTTTTTAGAGTGTCTGGGGAGTCTTTTCACTGAAATGCCATCTCAGCATGGCCCCAGCTCTCCAAATTGCTTCATGTGTGGGCTCAGCTGGCATCTCCTTTGAGCATCGCCATGTGTGCTCAACGGCCCAGGGAATCTGATTTCTATTCTGTGACATTCCCACCCCTTAAAGGTCATGTAACAGTCTCGTGCTGAAGAAATGAGCCTACTGGAAGCCTGAGTTACTGCACAATGGGACCCAAGAGCCATTGAAAATTTTCCTTAGATAAAAAGCCTTTACTTTTTATTGCTCTTGGAAGCTGTATTTATTAAAGCCTGACCTTTAAGCTTACTGTGTTAGTAGTCTTTCAAGAGTGTTAGATGTCTGGTCTCCATTTAGGATCTCTGTGTCTGGAGGCAGGTCTCTGGGTTTGGAAATCATTGATTTGATAGGGCAAAGGATTGCTGTTCTTTTCCATGCCGTGCCGTATTATGTGATGGTTCCAGGGACAGCTTGGAAGGCCAAGAGGGCATGTGTTAAAATCTTGCTTGTTTGCCCTCTGCCCTTTAATATGTTACTTAACACCTAACACCTCAGTTTCTCTCTATCTTATAGAGTTATTGTAAATTTTAAATGACTTCAAATATATACAGGGCTTAGAGCAGTGCCAGCACTTGTAAACACCAGACACATGTGACCTCTTATTATTAATCATGTGCATTATATCTTGGATTGAGATGCTCATTATACTTGGCCAATAATGAATAGATACGTTTCAAAGCCAGAGAGTGGTATTTGAGTTTCTTGTGATTTTTTTCCCTGTCTACCTATTTTCAGAGAGCTGCTTTTGAGGTAAGGATGGTGATATTATGCTGGCAAAAAAGTGAGAGCCAACATCTCAAAACTTTTCAGGAAATATTACTTATCCAGTCTGATCAGGAAACAAATATCTAGTTCCTTTGGTTAGTAGAGAATTGACATTGAAAGCACATACAAATTGTTAAATAATTCTTGTAGATAAAATAAAGTGGTTTCTTGTTAGCACCTGACAAAATTTATGCATGAAGAGGTTTGTACAAAGAGGTAATTTGTTCTGAAAGTAAAAGACTTTGAAGTACAGAGCAAAACACAACTTTGCTCCTGGCTTCTAAAAAGGGAAAGTCATGAGGAGGGTCATAGTATTCATTTACTATGGATTCATTCAACAGTTTGTTCATTCACCCACTCAGCCATCCAATAAAATATTTAGTCCCAACTGTGGGTCAGGTGTGGTTCTACATCATAAATTCAAAGATGACTGAGACTATCCCAGGCTTCAAGGAGCTAATTCAGAAACAAAATTTCCAGGCAGTGGAAATAGGGCCCAGCATATGCCTTAATCAGGGCTTCCCTAGTAGCTCAACTGGTAAAGAATCCACCTGCAATATGGGAGACCTGGGTTCGATCTCTGGCTTGGGAAGACTCCTTGGAGGAGGGCATGGCAACCCACTTCAGTATTCTTGCCTGGAGAATTCCATGGACTGAGGAGCCTGGCAGGCTACAGTCCATGACGTTGCAAAGAGTTGGACATGACTGAGTGACTAAGCACAGCACAGCACATATGCCTTAGCCAATACATCTTCCTTCATAAAGTCCAAGACTGATTTCCCAGTTTAGTATAGTGCACTGTAACTATCTGTAGAAAACTATTTTCATAGAGGAACGTCTGTGTTGTGCTTTGTGTCATACTTGAAGCCTGGTGCTTCTAAAACGGAACAGAGCCAATCAAAAAAGGAAAATCCCCCTCTTTTCCAGCCAGTGGCTTCTTACACCTTTGTAGTTTTTAAATATAGAGTCCATGACACCAGTCAAAACTCTCAACTGGCAGAGGAGGGCTGACCAGCAGGTCTTAGCTCCTCAACAGTTCCTGAAGTAGAAATAGTGGAACTCAAGGTGTTAATGAGAAAGCCATATAGGCAGCAAAATACTTTCAGTAGCAGAGAAGATGGGGTAAAGGAGGTGATGCAACTGGAATTGGACTGTTTGTTTTAAATTTTATTTATTTTTTGGCCAAGTGGGCATGTGGGATTTTAGTTTCCCAAACAAGGATTGAACCTGTGCCTCCTGTGGTAGAAGTGCGGACTTTTAACCACTGGACCACCAGGGAAATCACTTATTACTGGATTGAATTGAATGTCTTGGTCTCTTCCAAGCAAAATTCCTATGTTCCTGAATTAGCTAATTCTGGTTTCTAAGGATTTAAAGATATTGAATAGCAAAACCCTTCATTTTGCTACTCATTTCTACCTCATCATGTTCGTTTTCTAGGGATTTTGATGTGAGATTATAGAACAAAGTTGAGTAGCTGGTGTGTTGATCAGGGTCCCAGAAGGAAGCCTACAGCACATCCAGATGAAGATAATTTGAGGGGAATTTAATAAACAAAGTACAAAGCTGTGGCTGGAATCTTGGGAACCAAGGGACAGTGAAGTTACCTGGGACTGGGACAGTGGCATTGTTACGACTTGTAGGCTTGAAGGGATGAGGGAGCAGAGGTGTTATGAAAAACCCAAGAAGAGGGAGTCATATAGAGTAGGTACTCTTGAGGGGACCTTTCAGCCAAGGATCCAACCAACCCAAGGTGGTTGTATAAAGAAGGAGTCAGAGTAATAAGTACCTTGGCCTCATTTTCTTCTTCTCATTCTCCTGTTTCCTGACAGTGTTTCCAATTGTTGAACATAAACAGAAGCCAGAAAGTGTGGCAATCTACTGATGTAGTTCATACTGCATACATTCTTTATAGGGAAGAGCCCAGGGAAGAGAAGGAAAAGTAGATCTGAAGAGACTGATGAAAGCTACAACAGCTGGTTTTTGTAAAGTTTAGTTACACAGTGTTTTATATGCATAGCAGCTGGACTAGCAAGTTTAAAACCTATAAATCCACGATCCACAATGGTCAATGACAGAATGATGTCATAGGCAGAAAAGCACAGTCCACGCAATCAACAATCATTTCAAAGCAATTAGTCTTTTACTTGGTTTTCTTGGACACTGTGAAGGGATAAGCAGACCTAAAATATTTGTTAAAAATCTGTGTTTCAGTCATAGTTTCTTCTGTTTTTCTCTTCAGTATTTGTCCTTTCAGCTCCTGAAATCTCCTCCAGCAATTCATTCCACGTTTAGCCCTTGTTCATCCTCTTTCCCCACATTCACCTCCTGTTCTTCTATCATGAAACCCCCAAATTCTTTGATCTAATAAGGTAGGGAGGACCGTTGTTAGAGAGTGAAAGAGAGAAAAGGCTTCAGGGGTAACACAAGGGGTAGGGTTCCAGTGGGCTGGGGAGTTGAAAGCTGCGATATAGTCAAATATTTTTATCCCATTTTACAAGCATAGGAAATACCTAGAGATACTGAGTAGTCAAGCTCTGATGAATTGTGCCAAAGAATTTTCTGGGCTAAATGGCCTAAATTCAGCCTTAATATGGAGGATTCCACCTGTCTGATGACTCTGAGATAAGATGATAAATAAATGAGACTGTCTTTTCAAAAGACCCACTGAAATTGATGCCATTTAGGGAAAAGCATGTGATCATTTAAATGACTAACCTTAGGATTATCCATACATGAATCTAAAGTTCAGTTTCCTGAAGCAGGAGTTGGCTGCAGCTGTACCAGCCTTCCTCTGTCCTTCTGGATACAGAGATGGAGTCAACAAGACTCAGAAAGAAAGCGGCTGTCAAAATCCTTACTGTCAACATAGATTCCATTGGGATGAAATCCCAGAACAAAAAATCAATGATAGATCAACGATAGTCGTGGTCATGATCTCTAGTAACTGGCATAATGGATTGTTATTTTTTAAATGACTCTAACCGTGATGGGTATGTGTTGGGATCTATATTAACCCTTCAGGTTCAACTAATGTTTACCAAAAATTTTAACATATTAGAAATTGACTTCAGAAAAATACCTTCCCCTGTTGAGAGTCCACCATATGGTGGTCATCATGATGCCTTTTCTAGTTCAGATCAGCTGGCTTGTGTAGTGTGTGTACAAATCCCCATTCTACAGACCTAGAGATGTTCTACCAACTGCCCACACCCGCACATGTAGTAAATGGCAGAATTAAGATATAGAACCATGTGATCAGTTCAAAATCTACATTATTTCTATCTTGTGGGTGTTTTGCTGCTAGAAGCATAATCTGTGTTCATCAATTAGATCAGTCTCAATATTGGGTGATTAGAAATAAACATATTAAAATCTGATTCAGATATGAGAAAAAGGTATTCCTTTTGCATTCTGATACAATGATTCATGCTCACATCTTTCTTTTGCCTTGTGTTTCCCAGTGATTTGAGTATATTGTACTTCAGGAATGGAGTAGACTTTGGGGTCAGATAAACTGCTTCTGGAAATTGCATGCTAAGTCACTTCAGTCGTGTCTGACTCTTTGAGACCCCATGGACTGTAGCCCACCCAGGCGCCTCTGCCCATGGGATTCTCCAGGCAAGAAACTGGAGTGGGTTGCCATGCCCTTGTCCAGGGGAGCTTCCAGGCCCAGGGATCGAAACCATGTCTGTTAAGTCTACTGCATTGGCAGGCGGTTCTTTACCACTAGCACCACACTAGGCCAATAGTGGAACATCAGACTGTTTCCTTATATTTAAAAGAGAGGTAAGTTTTCACATTTTATATAAGGATTAGAAATAATAGATGTAAAGTATCTGGCACCATTTGAATCACTCAAAAAATGGTAGCTATTATTCTCATTTATAAAATCATTCTGGTAAAGAGACTTGAGTCTGCTGTCTTTTTATTTGCCTTGGAGTACTAAATTAATGTGTGAGTTTTGCCAAGCAATAATCCATATGGAAACTTCAAAGAACAAAGAGCTTTATTTGGGTATCTTAGGAATTGCAGTTTGGGAGATACAGATTTGGGTAAAAATGAGATTGTTTGGGGGAAGAGAAAGTATCAGGGGCTTATAGAGGTAAAAGTCACAAGTTTGTCAAATTTGTCTGGCAAGAATTATGATTGACTTTGATGCAGCAAAGAAAACATTTGTCCTTTAAGGTTAGGGTAGGGGTCCAATGAGAATCCTGAATTTCTGAAACATTATACAGATGATATGGTTGCCTGCATTAAGACAACAAGTGGTCCTGCTATATTTAAAATGGATAACCAGAAAGGACCTACTGTATAGCACGTGGAACTGCTCACTGTTATGTGGCAGCCTGGATGGGAGGGGGGGGTTGGAGGAGAATGGATACATTTACATATATGGCTGAATCCCTTGCTGTTCACCTGAAACTGTTACAACATTGTTAACTGGCTAAACCCCAATACAAAATAAAAAGTTAAAAAAAAAGACAACAAGTGGTCAAAAGGTCAGATTCCATCTGGTTTGAGATATGCATAAGTCACACTTCCTCAGTGGCTTCACATCTCTATTTTAGAGAGCTTTCTTAACAATATCAACTTCATTTTGATTTTCCTTTCATAGCCCAGAAGTATACTGACTCCTATAAGAAGGTGTAAGTAGGCCAACTCCAGAGCTGCCTGTGCTCTAGGCCTATATGTACACCCCATCTAATGTCACTGCAAGGCACAACGATGATGTATGTTTTTAGAGTTCTAAAATAAAGATGCTGTTGTACTGAATAGCTTATTATTTATCTGTGGACTCTGAGGCTGAGTGGCAAATTAAAATAAGGATTTTTATTGAAAGACACTGATAAAGGAGATAGAATGATCCATAGATCGAATGTGTGATGTTATACTTGTCAAATAGGATTAAACCATTAGGGGTTTTAGTTCAAAGACTGAAAGACTTCAAATCTTCTTAATAATATAAATTACAAACCAGATACCTAATGAGTGATATTATGTTGTTTGGAAAAAATTACATGCAATAGATTTTTATATTACCAAATTGTTACATAGTCAGTAATATTTCCTATATACACAAGTACATATATACCAATACAAAATAAATATCAGCAGACTCTTCAGAATATATGGTGATAGAGTTTACAATTCCAATATGACTTAGTGGCACAATTTCATGGCCCACACTCAAATTTGCAAAATGTCTTCTCTTCCCAGTTCATCATTTGAGAATTTCTATCTCATTTTCTCTTTCTTCTTGGTATTGCCTTAATTGAAAATTAAGTGGGTTCTTATAAATGAATCATAATTTTCAATATAACATAGAATAATTTGGGGAGCATTAAATTAAACCAACTGATCAAAAGATATTGTGTTTTGACTTTTAGAGATAAAAGCATTCCAAAAGAGCCTGGAAAAGCTGAAGAAAAAAAGAAAAATTTAAAACTTAAAAAAGCAAGTGCCTAAAGGCTCTTATTCTCCAAATTAATCACAACAGAACACAGAGTTAGAAGCCTGAGAGGAAGGAAATGTATCTCCAATATCCTTCCCTGAATTTGTTTTCAGGATTAAAACAATGAAATATAAATAATATAAGCTGGATTAAATGAAATGAGAAGTTTTAGAAGGTCAAGTAGGTGAAATTAAAAGAAAGATTATTTCAGACCTTTTATAATGAGTTCTCTCTATTTATTCGTACTTCTGCTTCTTTTATGTTGAACACAATAAAACATCTGTAGTCTTCTACTCTTCTAAGGGCAAATATTACTCAAATCATACCTCTACCCGAGAGAGTTCTATACCAATTTTACCCTAAATTCAATACACAATACTTCAATACATAATAGCTTCTATTCTCGTCTGTCAGCAGTGGTGTTGATCATATGGTGCACGGTAAGGTAGACACAAGATTTCCAAATGTCATAAGGTATTTTAGAGGCATGAATTTTATAAAGTAAAAAATGTCACGTCAGAACCCTGTTGCTCAGCAAGGCCAACCCAGCTGTGCTCAGAGTTTCTGACAACAGGAAATTTCATTCATTGCCCTACAATGAACATACATGATACTTAGTAGGAGCAGAGCCTATTACATAAAATGCCAGGCATACAGAGTTCTGTACAAATGCTCTAGAAGTGTATACAAGGAAATTTGGGGATGGGCACATATGCACATTCACTTGCTTTTTAAACCTAAACTTCTCCATTCCTAATTCAAAGCAATGAATTTGTAGCATGGAATGCCAATAGCCAATAGCTTAGGAGACAACTGGGGTTATTTGTGCTATCATAGAGATAAAAGAGAGGAAACAAATACAGTTGACATTGGAGAGGAGTAGAGAATGAATGGTCTTTTCAATAAATGGTGCTGGGAGAAATTTATACCAACATGAGAAAAAGAGAAATTTAACTCTATTTCAAATCACACACACAAATCACTTTTATGTATATTGTAGATCTAAATATGAAAAGCAAGCAATAAATCTTTTAAAAGATAAGATGAGGCCAAATCTTCATTATTTATGGGTAGCAATAGATTTTTTAAACAGTACACACACACACACACACACACACACACACACACACACACACACCCAACACACACACATACATGAACACTAACCATAAAGGAGATGATTGCTCAAACTTTACTACAAAAAGTTAAGCACTACCCTGGTGGTACAGTGGACAAGAATCTGCCTGCCAATGCAAGAGACATGAGTTTGATCCCTGGTCCAGGAAGATTTCACAAGTGGTAGAGCAACTAATTCCATGTGCCACAACTACTGAGCCCACATTCTAGAGCCCACAAGCTATAACTAATCAGGTCCATGAGCCTAGAGCCCGTGCTCCACAATGAGAGAAGCCACTGCAATGAGAAGCCTGTGCACCGCAACTAAGCATAGCCCCCACTCGCCACAACTAGAGAAAGCTTGTGAGCAGCAAAGAAGACAGTGCAACCAAAAATAAACAAATTAATTAAAAAAAATTAAGATCTTTGGTTTCTCAATGCACTATTAAGTGAGTAAAAAGCAGCTACAAATTAGGTAATGATTACTGGCAACATGTATAAATAACAAAGCACTGTAATCCAGAACACCCCCCACCGCTCCAGTTTTACTGAGATATAATTAACATTTAACATGTAATGTTGTAAACCATGAGCTGATATATGTATATACTGTGAAGTGATTACCACAATTTTCACTTCACATAATTATAAACTATTTTTCCCTTGTGATGAGGACTTTTAAGATCTACTTTCTCAACAACTTTTGAACATGTGGGTATTATTAATTATAGTCATCATGCTGTACATTACATCCCCAGATCTTATAATTGGAAGTTGGTACCTTTTGATCAACCTCAGAACACCGTAAGAACTCCTGCAAATATGAGAATATCAACTGTGAATGAGGATGTGGAAGTGTGGGGGCTCCCATACACTGTTCTTGGGGGTATAAATTGGAAAATTGGAACAGCCATTTTGGAAGACACTTTGAAAGAATTATGTTTGAAGATAGACATACCCTGGAACCAACAATTCCACTTCTAGAAATGTGTGCTTATGTATAGCAAGATACATCTATAAGAACAGTCCTAGGAATGTAGTTTATAAAGTTCTTCAGCAGTTAAATGGAAAGATAGATCATGATACAATCATAGGACAAAATACTAAAAAGCAATGAGATTAAAAGAACTACAGCTAAACGCAGTTGTATGGAAATGTTGAACAAAATAATCCAGATGCAAAAGGAGACATGCTGTATAATTTCACTTACAGAAAGCTTGAAAACAGGGAAAACTGAACTAATGTTCAGGGGATTTTGCTTAAGTAGTTAAACCACACTTTGTAAACGAAGCAAATAGTTAAGTTAAATATCAAGTTAGTGGTTACCTTTGAGGGGAAAGAAAAGAAGGAACAGTGAGTAAGAGGGATTATGCATGGGCTCCGAATGACATGTAATATTCTATTTCTTCACCAGATTATTAGAGTGCTTCCTTTGTGATAAATCAAAGCTGCTGTTTTGCATTTTTTGGCAGAGGTGTTTTATTTCACAATAAAAAATTAACCAAAAAAAGGCCAGGCATATACGGAAGATGGAAATTCTGACTTCATTTTTAATATGCTTCAATGACTAGAGTTAGGTCAGAGAGTATAACTTACTTTTTCTGCTTCAGTGTTTCCATTGATTCCTTTTAATTATCACCATGCCAAGCACAGTTATAGAGAGAAGCAGTGTTTGGGGCTTTCTAATCAATTTCACCAATATGTTTCCCAACAGAATAAAATGACAATTTGAAAATACAACTCATGCTAAGCAAAATGCATGTGGTGCTGTGTTCCAAATAAATCACAATTTTCAATGGAACCATCAAAATAATATCGTGGCTGTGAAAAAATTACAGTTTGGGTTTATATTTTCTCATTTTACCCATTCTGTGATCAGAGACCCACTGTGCAGTTGGAGGAAGTCTTAACATTCCCCTTTACCGTGACCACATAGGTCACAGAATTTATAAGATTGTTAGTCCAATTTCTGGAGGTTATATCACTGAGAAATACCTTGCTAACAAAATTGACATTTATTCCAGAGAGTTATAATTAACCCTCATAAATTTCTTGGGCTATTTTTTCCTGTATATCTCTACTAAAGATCAAACACACTATTGCATCTGAGACAAAGAAATCGAGTGTATTGGTAACTTATTCTTTTGATTTCAGTGTGTTTCCTAAGCTGTTTCTTTTTCCAATTTAAAGGAAGAACTTCTGATTTTATTCAGGCCACTTGCACAGGAGGATTTGCTTAGCCTGTTTTGGTAATCTGTGGGTGCTTAGTTGCTTCAGTTGTGTCCCACTCTTTGAGACCCCTTGGACTGTAGCCCACCAGGCTCCTCTGGCCATGGGCTTCTCCAGGTAAGAGTACTGGAGTGGATAGCCATTCCCTTTTACAAGGGATCTTCCTGACCCAGGGACTGAACCCATGCTTCTAGTGTCTCCTGCACTGGCAGGAGTTTACAATATATGCAAGTATATAGTATATACTTGTACAATATATACAAGTATGTTTACTTGTATATATTTTTACTTGTGTGTATAAACTCACACAATTATTTTGGTTAAAGAACTAATTTATTGTCTAATAATAAATACAGTTATTTATTAATTATCTGAATACAGTTTACTTCTAATTGCCATTTCAGGTGATCAGCCTTGGAACAGAACACTCAAAGGACTGAAGGGCAAGTAGAAAGGGCAAGGACCCACTTTATGATTCCATTGAAACTCTCCAATCATACATCATGCTGTATTGGTGAATAACCTAACACGGTTTTATAGGTAAGTCTCCAGAATTGAGTCACATCCTTGAAAGAAATTGTTTTAATTTGGGGGCTTAAAACAGGAAAGCCAGTAAAAGCCGTAGTGATGTGTGGTAACAAGACATGATTTTAAAAAGAATCAGACAGGACTGAGCAACTGAACACAGCACAGAAGGAAGTTTGTAGTGAATATAAATGTACAGCCTGCAGATCAACTGTCTTTGGTCAGCAGGACAGCTTTGTCAAGCTGTTGTGAGAGCATGGAGAATTACTGGACATTTTATGACAATATTACTGTACATCACATTTGCATAATGTTTGGTATAACCAGTTCAAACATTTGATCTTTACACCACCTGTGCCATATCTAGCGATGAAGAGACTTAAGTCAGGAATGGTTATCCTCTTTTTACCTATATCTGAGTGGTGGCAGACTCTTCCTTTTATGTTTGGAAAGTTGCAGCTGGCTACCCAGTGAGGGGCAGTTAGGAAGGTGAACAGTACAGAGTCTCATGGCCAGGGAAATTTGACTGAGTGAAGGAGAAAAACAAACAAACAACTTTCATCTATCTTTGTAGGTTCTTCCGGCTGGTTTAAGAATTAAACTGACGGTTTAACAGGAGAAAATCAAACCTACTAACATACATATGAGGAATCTGAACATGAGAGATTCCAAAGACAGACAAAATGAGGTTTCTAATGTCATTCTGGACTGGGGTCTGGGACTTTAACGTGAAGGAAGGCAATTCACAGGAAGATGATTAAAGAGCAAATGTTTGGTAAGCAAATATTTGCTGGGGCGTGCAGAATCAGGGTGACCCAGAGAGAAATTGTGACAAACAGACTTTGCTAGGTTCCTCTCTGTCTACAACACCTACTTCATATTATACTATAGATATCTCTAGTGATAGTTCTCTTTCCCAGAATAGGCCCTCAATCTAAATTCGATTAGTTAAGGGGGAGATAAAAAGAAAACATCCTGCGTTCTTCTGCATTTTTTCTCACAGCAAAGAGATGCATTGAAGGGTGGCAAATTTTGCTTCCCTACCAGATGGGACTTCCCTGATGGCTCAGTGGTGAAAAATCTGCCTGGAATGCAGGAGACGTGGGTTCAATCCCTGGGTCAGGAAAATCCCCTGGAGAAGAAAATGGCAACCCAGTTCAGTATTCTTGCCTGGGAAATCCGATGGACAGAGAAGCCTTGCAGGCTACAGTCCATGGAGTCACAAAGACTCAGATGTGACTAAGCATGCATGCACGGGACACGACTAAACAACAACAGTTGCTACAAGTCCATAAGATATTCCTCAAATGCCCCAAACTGCTAGTTGATTTATACCTTAAATTCATGCAGCCAATTTCCTACTTTAACCATTATAGGAACACATTATTTGCTGATGACTTACCACCAATTGTAAGAAACCACAATAAAGCTTCAATTAGATATTTTTCCTAAATCCTATATGTGTGTAAATGTGTATGATGTCATATACAGAGAAAAGGTAGCTAGTGGCTAACAGGATTCAGAGGAGGAAAGGATAAAAAAGGAGAAAGAATCTAAACATGTAACTTTAGGAGTCGAAAGATATTTTTTATTGCATTCACTTGTAATAGAGGAGGACATTCTGATCCTGAGTTTGGTTCACCTCAATCAACACTAGCAATTTTCTGTTGTATCCAGTCTACAAAGACATGACAGCTGTAATCTTTCTTATTTCTCTTCCTTTAGGAAGGGTGATACATAGGGAATTTTTTATGAAAAAAGAATCAATATTTAGAGTGCACCTTCACTATAGAAAGGTAGGAATGATCCTAAATCAAATGTATCTGACATGCAACTCTTTTTCTCCTGGGACACATGAAGGTTGCAAATGAAATACATTTACCCTCCTTGAAATAAACAATCTTTACTTGTGGGAAAACTGTACAAGGTAAAAACAGAATATGTGTGGCTTTATGAAATGTTACAATTTTACAGCTGGTGTGAAAAATTTCATTTGGGATATTTGGCCCAATTCAGCATCAAAATTCAATCATCATCCACTTTCAGACAATACAAGTGTAAATACATCTGTTGCTTACTTATCAAGTCTAAATTTAAAATGAGAAAACACAGAAGGTTTGCTCTGATTATTTTCTGAGGCAAAAAATCTATTTTTGAGTCTTTCTTGAAGGTCATAGCCTGTTCTTCAGCTCATTTAAACTCCTGAAAAATGGTTTTTTCCCCTCTGAGATCACCCCCCTCCCTTTACCCCTTACCTTAGAAAATTCTTCTCTTTTCTCTTCTTTTGATTTGCACACTCATTCACCAACTCCACGTCCCACACCAGCCTTTTCTTGAGTGAAAGAGAGGTTGCATGAAAGGTGTGTCCCAGGATCCCTGGCTTCTGATCTCGTATTATAGATGGAGCTTATCAACTTCCTGACACACAGTTTATTTCCTGAATGCTTTTATTTCAAGCTCTTCCTTTTTGAAATAATTTTATTTTGGATTATTCTCTTGCTCTTGTTTGATATTTTAACTTTTATATAACTTAGTGATTGCATACTTATATTAATTTCTACAGAGTTGTAGGTTAGCAATACTCTCCTATATTTTACATGCGTGTATGCTAAGTCGCTTCAGTCATGTCCAGTTCTTTGTGACCCCATGGACTGTAGCCCACCGGGTTCCTCTGTCCATGGGATTCTCTAGGCAAGAATAAAGGAGTGGATCATCCAGGGGATCTTCTCTACCCATTGATCGAACCTGCATCTCTTACATCTCCTGTTTTGCAGGAGGATTCTTTACCCACTGAGCCACCTGGGAAGGCCAAGGAACTGCCCCATTGTTCGAACTAGAACCTTCAGAGAATGAGACTGATGCGTTGCTTACTGCACTAAGGAGGCAGAACTCCTATACTTTCAATTATATTTTAAATTATAAAAGTAAAGAGAAATTTATGTCTTTTTAAAAAGCTAAGTGGTACCAAACTTAAAATGTAAAATTTCACACTCCTGCTCTGAAATCCCATTGATCAGAGGTAACTATAGTAAATGACACAGTATCAAAATGTTTAAACAAATAAGTTTTTTCTTAATTTTCCCAAGTTGTCATCACAAAGCACCATAGACTCGGTAGCATAAACAGCCAAAATGTATTTGTCTTGGTTTTTGAGGTTGGAAGCATGAGACCAGAGTGCCAGCATGGAGGGGTGCTAGTGAGCCCTCTCTTCCTGGCCTGCTGATGGCCACCATCTTGCTGTGGCCTTGAACAGCAGAGAGAGAAAAAGCTCTGGTTTCTTTCTCTTCTTATAAAGACAATCTCATCACGGGGCACAATCCTCAGAACCTCATCTAAACCTAATTGCCTCCTTAAGGCCCCATCTCCAAATGCTATCACACAGAGGGTTAGAACTTCAACATGTGAACTGTGGGGGACACAAACATTGGGCTTCCCAGGTGGCTCTAGTGGTAAAGAACCTGCCTGCCAATGCAGGAGATGTAAGAGACTCGGGTTTGATCCCTGGGTCTGGAAGATCCCCTAGAGAAGAGAATGGCAATTCACTCCAGTATTCTTGCCTGGAGAATCCCATAGACAGAGGAGCCTAGCATGCTCTGGTCAAGAGGATTGCAAAGAGTTAGAAATGAATGAAGGGACTTAGCATGCAAACACATTCAGTCTGTAACAGTTTCCTTATCAGACTATCTTCAAGCAGAATAAAGACTTTATTTTATTCCTTCAAATTCCATTTAAAATACATTGTATTCCAGTCAAGATGCTCCAAAAATGAATGGGCCATATCCCTCTGACAAGTAGCTCATGATCTTTGGGGAAACTAAGGTATAAACCAGCAATGACAACACAACATGTTAACAATTTACAACAGAGTTGTGCATTCATTCACAAATCAGCTGACAAGGTCCCTGTGGAGAGACCCTGGGAAATTTTGTTCTGTGAAGGCCCCCTAAGGCAGTGAGCCTTCACTGAGCCTTGGCAATGTGTAGGGTGACCTTTTCAATGTACAGAATCCCCAGCAAAGTGACCTGAGCAGACTACAAAATTTATACTCTGCTTTTGCCCTGACTTACGATACTTCTAACCATTGAATAAATGTCATATAAACACTCCAGAAGATAGGAAGGATGTTATAAAATCTAGAGAGTTTACAAACTCTTCTGCATCAAAGATATTCATTAGATGTGAATTAAAAAACAAAGCTTGAGGGGCATTTCAGCTTCCTCTTGGGAACTTATTATTACTCCTTCTCAAAGGTTTCTTCATTAAAAAAAATTTCTAGGAATAAGCAATGAATAATTAAGGAATAACAAATTTCTGTCCTACAGGATACGATAGGGACCAATTCAGTCTGAGAAACTAGTAAGCCATATAAATATTGTATCTGGGTCAACAAACGCTTGTTCAAAAATATCTGTGCTATTTGCTGTTTACCCTGATTGTCTTGGATAATAGTCACTAGGCAACAGGCTGGTTTGTTCCACTGGGCATGGTGGCTGTTAGTTAAGTTGTTATATAACACGTCAAGGCCTGCTCTCCATTACAGAGACCAACTAAAATGAATGCTGTCAGCCAAGGAAGCCAGAATCAAGTGAAAGCAGTGTCTGGATAAGAGCACTTACCATTGTCCAAAGCTTTATGCAAATATATTGGTAGCATTGCTTGTTTACTTTGATTAAATTAATTTATGGCAGATTATACAAAATTTCTCTTTAATCTGCCACAAATTAATTTAATCAAAGTAAAAATAAATATATAAAAAGTATACACACACACACACACACACAGTTGATTCTTGAATAAAATGAGTTTGAACTGTGCAGGTCAACTTACAGCAAATTTTTTTCAAAAATTAAGTACTATGTGATCTGTGGTTGATTGAATCCCCAGATGCACAACAGGGATATAGGCTAACTGTAGTTATCTGTGATTGGGGTGCTAACTCCTGAAATGATTAAAGGGTCAACTGCACATACTATGCAGAGGATGAGATAGTTGGATGCGATCACAGACTCGATGGACATGAGTTTGAGCAAGCCCCGGGAGTTGATGATGGACAGGGAGGCCTGGCATGCTGCAGTCCATGGGGTCGCAAAGAGTCAGACACAATTGAGAGACTGAACTGAACTGAACTGAACTCAAGGGGACAGTGACTGGATGAGAGCACTTACTAACAAGACAGGCTTGAGGGGGAGGATAGAGTGGGTATATCTGACGATGAGGCATAGGAATCAGAGATGAAATTAAGAATTCTGCCATAAGGTGATTCTTCCTACCTTTCCTCCTTAGAGACAGAGATGCTCACAATATTCTTAAAGAAATGCAGAGCCAGTTGAAGTGTGTCTGGTGTTCTTAGAAAAAACATATTTGCAGAATTGAAAGGGTGCCTCATTTGGAGCACTTGTGTGGACACTGCTCAGCAAACACCTACCACTGATGAGTATGTCTGATGAAGACCACAGTTTGACCTTTTTGAAGCAGACTGAGAGCACTTTGCAATTAATAGTATGATAAATGACAACTTGGGAAATAATCGATCCAGTATGAATACTAACTCATGTGTGTGGACTGGAGAGGAAGATCAGTGATGCAGTAGGAGGAGAATGGCAAAAAAAAAAAAAAGGAAAGAGATGAGGATGTATTTTAGAAGGTTCTAGAAAGACAGAATTGCTAGTTAATAAAAACCACAGCATCATCCTCACTTTGTTACCTGTCGTTTGTATACATACTTTTGTGTGTTAAATTTACTAACATTGGTCATATTATAATGTGAGTTCTGTGTTTTTCAAATTATCATCTTGTGTTGCTTTTTAAAGTCCTAATTAAAAACGCTACTTCTGATGTTGCTTGTGAGTGGTATTGAGCCAGATAGCCCTATCCAATAGACAACTGCAGTAAAGAGTGGATAAATAAATGTGGATAAATAAAATAATCCCTGTGCAAGTATTTAAAAGGACTGTTCTTTTTTGGACACATGGATTTGTTTTTATGTAACAAAGTTTCATGCCAACCTTATTAGGCTAAATCTACTTTTATTTTTTGTCTCAGTACAACAATATGTTCTTTTAGTGTATTAAGCAAAGACATCAGCTATAAGAGCCATGCTGATAGAAGGCATGAAACTTCTGTATCAAAAAGAACACTGGGTCAGACAAACAATGCATGAAGAAAAATGTATTCCTTGAGTATTTAAAATCTCTTGCTTATGGTACAAGACCAAACTTGGGTCTGCTTGTTAATTCTACACTCATCCCAGCCAATCTACTGACACCAAGTTGTGGTGGATGAAATTAAGGCATTATTGCAGGGTCAAGTAAGGAAAATGGCCATCTAATGCTCAAATGACCCAAATCCCTCCCATAGATTTTGGGAAAGAATTTTAAAAGATAGTGTGAGGGAAAAAGTGGCAGGGTGACTGATAAGTTCATAGACTTTCTGATCAGTCCATGATGAGGTAACAGGGTGGTATTTGGGAATATCAATGATCAATTTTCTGTCTCCAATCAGTCTGGGGTCTATGTGTTGGTGATCAGCATGCAGTTACCGTCTTCCACCTGGTGGGAGTTTTAATGTCTGAAAAGCAACTCAAGGATATGGCTATAGCCCCTGAGGAGGAACTGAAGGTCCTTGACTTTGCTTTATGACTAATCTATTTTTATTATTTTGTCCTGTTTGACTGTTTTTCTTTTCTTTTTTTTTTCATTATTTTTAAAATTAGTTTATTTATTTTAGTTGGAGGCTAATTACTTTACAATATTGTAGTGGTTTTTTCCATACATTGATATGAGTCAGCCATGGGTTTACATGTGTTCCCCGTCCTGAACCCCCCTCCCACCTCCCTCCCCATCCCATCCCTCTGGGTCATCCCACTGCACCAGCCCTGAACATATCGAACATGGACTGGCGTTCTGTTTCACATATGATAATATACATGTTTCAATGCTATTCTCTCAGATCATCCCACCCTCACCTTCTCCCACAGAGTCCAAAAGACTGTTCTATGCATCTGTGTCTCTTTTTCTGTCTTTATTTTTTCACTTCTCTGATTAAATTCGGTTTTTGGAACTCGAGGAAGTTCTAAGAAGCTAAAGATTTTTGAGGTGAGGGACATGGAGCCGGGGGTTTCTGTAACCAGGAAGGCCCCACATAGTCCTGCTTGGTTTCATGCATACAAAACAAGAAATACGTGTATGATTTAACCAAAACAATACTAAGTTAAAAGTGCTATTCCACAATTTTTAGCATGTTAAGCTATTCAAAACAAGCTTTTGTTGGTTGTTAGTGTTTGGTTATATTAAGAATTTATTACTATAATTTATGAACATAATTACACTTTAAAGATAGAGATTTTACTATATGTTAGAGTGGAAGCCTTAATTATCTATACTAAGAAAACATGGCTAAATTATATGTTAAAGCAATAATTACAGTACTAAGGGATCTAGTACCCAATACATTTTAGAATTTATTTCATAATGTTAATTAAAATAACAATATATTTAAGGCATTTCTGTAAAAAGTTGGATAACAAGGATTTTTATAGTGAGTTGACTGGGGCCAAAGGAATATATTTAAAATTGCAATATTAATAAATAGACACACACATTTATAAATCAGTATAATTTACAAAATACCAATTTGACTCACTGTTTATAAATGTTTATAAATTCAAATGTTTATAAATCTGTACAATTTGCTGCAACATCAGCGGGAACAAATGCCCAAGATTGTCAGACTCAAACCCATCCATTTCAGCTTAAGACTTCAGCTTTATTTGGGGATTGTTTGACCATGGTTTCATTTCCTTCTTTTTCTTCCTTTCTTTATTTCTTAGGAGAAGGGGAAGATTCTTATACAATAGTATTTCCAGCATCGTTTGGTCCCAAGGAAAGATTATTCATGCATCTATCACTTAATATCTCAATCTCACAGATGAGGATGTATGAACAAGACTTTAGTCTACTCACAACTTGAGTAAAAGAGGTTTCAAAACCAAGCCTTCCAAGTCCCAGACTATGGTAGTTCAGCTGAGGGGTTTCTAGCTATTTCAGTTTCTTAGAAACACAAACAAAAGGAGATTTCCCAGAAGACCACTCTTGTTTAAGATGCTAATCAATTCTCCTTGCCCTTGAGTATTTGTTATTGCTGTTTAGTCACTAAGTTGTGTCTGACTCTTTTTCAGCCCCATGGACTGCAGCCTGCCAGGCTCCTCTGTCCTACAGATGTGATGAAATCTTAAGTTAACTACAATGTGTGATCAGGGAAATTTCCACATGATGGGAAGATTTCTTTTGATTAAAGTATATTAAAAATGTAACAGAAGAGTGTTCTTTAAACCATTTCTAAGAGACTCCTTTTATTCAGATGGACTAAGAATTTTCACACAGAAGATGGTTGAGGGCATAAGCTAGAACAAATTATTAACACGAATACTATCAAATCAAAGACAACAGTCAAATAAAGCATTGCAGTTAAAACTTGATCATTATGGGTTATTATCAATTAGAGCTGGATTCACATTTCATGTTCTTCTCCATCAGAATCAGTCCCTTCAACTCTATTAGTCTTAGAACAAGCTGCTTTCTTTCCAGGCAGTGTTACAATCTGCCTTATGTTAATATGTTATTTTATTTATTTCTGAGTTGCCTAGTATCTGAATGGGCTGGAGAGGCAAGATTGTAAATATGAGCCTAGCAGGTCAGGGCTGCTGGAGTGGGGAGTAACCCTGCATGTGCTGAGTGCTGACTCGCAGGTGGTAGGCCAGCCCACCACAAAAAAACTTGGGAAAAGTTTTCCAGAGATGTTTGCCTTCAAACCCCTTCAATACTTTGGCCACCTGATGCAAAGAGTCGACTCATTGGAAAAGACCCTGATGCTGGGAAAGATTGAAGGCAGGAAGAGAAGAGGGCAGCAGAGGATGAGATGGTTGGATGCCATCACCAACTCAATGGACATGAGTCTGAGCAAGCTCCAGGAGTTGGTGATGGACAGGGAAGCCTGGTGTGCTGCGTTCCACAGGGTCACAAAGAGTCAGACATGACTTAGTTACTGAACAATAACAACAAAACCCTTTCACAGGAGTTTTGCTAATTTAAAGCAGTGTACATTATATTTTATTGTGGAAATATTTTTTCAGTAATGTTTTTTGTCTGTAGTCCAAGTAAGAGTAATTAAAATGTATGCATGTCTGACCTTGTTTTTTGATAATTTTGAGATGGTTTATTATACGATTGAACTTGAAGCAAGATCACAGAAGTCATACACTTATTGACCAGTTGGAGTGTGTCAGTATAGTTTTAATTGCTCCCTCCAGTCATAGTTTCCAGGAAGAAAACTTCACGGATATTCTCAACACCTTCCTCCCACCTCACAGGAGGCCTTAGTGGAATCTCAAAATTGGAGCAAGTGATGGAGTTACCAAGGAAAGTAGGGTCAGTTCTTTTTATTTTTTATCTGCCACATACACCTTTTAATGATGACCAACTATAGAGTGGCCACCAAGTCTGAAAACAGAGGGATACACAGTAAGTAAGCTATTGATATTATATAATACATGATGTGATAATAGATCCATATTTCCAGATGTTGTCCCCTTCTACTATGGTTAATTCAGGCCCAATAAACATATACTGCTCCAACTGTTCTTAAATTCAACTATAGTTTTTTAAGACATATATTTATTTTCTGCCATTCTTTTTGCAAATGTCACAGGTATAATAGTGCTTTTTCAAATTAAAGTGAGCATTTAATATGTGCATATTAAAATAAGGTTTAAAGTAATGCATGCATATTAACTTGAAAAATAAAAGAATGTATAAAGACAGGGAAAAGTTTCCCATAATGCAGCCGTGAGTAGTAATCATAACTTGTGTGTAGATATATTTTCAGTATTTTTCTATGCATACATTTTTACATACTTGAGATTTTACTTTATATAAACTTTTATATATTTTTAGTGGATATTATATCATAAATATTTTCCTTTTATATTTAAAACCCTTTGCAAGTACTTCTTTATGCTTACATATGTAACATTATATGTTATACTTTGTGTTTTATAATCAATTGAAGTATTTCTCTATTACTGAACATTTAGGGTGTTTCATATATTCCGCTCATGCAAATGACAAAGCAGTGAAGGTATTTCTATGTAAAATTTTCTAGTTAAAAGCATGTGCATATTGTTAAATCTCTTAGTAAAATATACTGAAGAATCTTCCAGAAAGACTGTACTAATTTATAGCTATATGCATACTAATGTTAATAATACTATATTTTTTAAAAGTTTGTTAATTTGTCAAGTAAAAGTCTTAGTTTAATTTAAAAGTTGAACAAATTTTTCTTAAATGTTTTTGCTACTTAATTTTCCTCATGTTTAAATTGTTTATGTCTTATTGCATAATGATATTTGGAGAGTCATTTACCAGTTTAATTAAAAAGGCAACATTTTATGATATTTTTGTAAATATTTACCTAGCTTTTGTTTCTTAATTTTTTCTATTGATACCTTTTCAGTTCAGTTTAGTTCCTCAGTCATGTCAGACTCTTTGCGACCCCATGGACTGCAGCATGCCAGGCCTCCCTGTCCATCACCAACTCCAGTTTACTAAACTTCAGTTTACTAAAACTCATGTCCATTGAATCGGTGATGCCATCCAACCATCTCATTCTCTGTCATCTCCTTCTTCTCCCGCCTTCAATCTTTCCCAGCATCAGGGTCTTTTCCAATGAGTCACTTCTTCGCATCAGGTGGCCAAAGTATTGGAGCTTCAGCTTCAACATCAGTCCTTCCAATGAACCCTCAAGACTGATCTCCTTTAGGGTGGACTGGTTGGATCTCCTTGCAGTCCAAGGGACTCTCAAGAGTCTTCTCCAACACCACAGTTCAAAAGCATCAATTCTTTGGTGCTCAGCTTTCTTTATAGTCCAGCTCTCACATCCATACATGACTACTGGAAAAACCATAGCCTTGACTAGACTGACCTTTGTTGGCAAAGTAATGTCTCTGCTTTTTAATATGCTGTGTAGTCTGGTCATAACTTTCCTGCTGAGGAGAAAGCATCTTTTAATTTCATGGTTGAAGTCACCCTCTGCAGTGATTTCAGAGGCCCCAGAAATAAAGTCTTTCACTGTTTCCACTGTTTCTCCATCTATTTGCGATGAAGTGATGGGACCAGATGCCATGATCTTAGTTTTCTGAATGTTGAGTTTTAAGCCAACTTTTTCACTCTCTTTCACTTTCATCAAGAGGCTCTTTAGTTCTTCCCTTTCTTCCATAAGGATGGTGTCATCTGCATATCTGAGGTTATTGATATTTCTCCCAGCAATCTTGATTCCACCTTGTGCTTCATCCACATTTATTTACATTTTCGATACAATTTTTTAAAAATTTATATTTAGATACATTTATTTACATTTAGATACATGTATTTTTACTTTTCTGTAACACCAAATCTATTTTGATATTTTCCTCTGTGATACCTTCCTATGCATTTAAGTATAGAGTTCTTCCTATTCATAGATCAGATATTCATCTCTCTTTTTAAATTAAATTAAATTAAAAATTTACATATAACTTTGACCTCCTATGACTTAATGTGGGATGTAGTTTTTTAATTAAAGTATATAGCTGATCTACAATATTATATTAGTTTCAGTTGTACTATACACTAGTTTAACATTTTGTAGATTATTCTCCATTTAAAGTTATTATAAAATATTTCCTGTGCTGTATAATGTGTATTTGTATCTTATTTATTTTATGCATAATGATTTAAATGGTTGATCCACTGACTTTACTATATATTTGCCTATACCAGTGAGATTTTTTTCTTGAATATATTTTTCTCATTTCTTTTTATAGCCTTTTCTTTTTCCCTCAAAGAAGACTCTTTGACATTTATTGTAAGGCTGGTTAAGTGGTGAGTTTTTGCTTGTCTGGGAAAACTTTTATCTCTCCTTCAATTCTGAATGATAACCTTGCTAGATAAAGTATTCTTGGTCGTGGGTTTCTTCCTTTCAGCACGTTAAATATATATCATGACTCTCTCCCTTCTGGCCTGCACACTTTCTGCTGAAAAATTCAGCAGATGGCTTTAGGGAAATCACTTCCTTAGCCCCATGGTGTGGAGCTGCAGCCTTGTGTGGGCTGCGGGATGCACTGGGCTGTCTTGGCTGACTGATCAGAGTACCAGGTACTTTGCTGCCTCTGTGCTGGAGCTGGGAGTGATACAATCTGTGTGCACACTTTTTAAGAGTGGAATCTCTGTTTCCTACAGCCCTCTGATAAGCCACACTGGTTTTTAGTACCAGCCAAGGGTACTTATCTTCCTAATATTGGAGCCCAGGACTGGCATGTACAATGTGGATCTGAGCTCCCTACTTCTTAGGCAAAATCTCTGAGCTTGTGATATTCCCCTCCTCCTCTGGGTCAGCTACTTGGGGTGTGGGTCAGTTGCTGGGGGTGTGGGTCATCTGCTGGGGGTGTGGCTCCTTAGCAGAATACTTCTCTACTCCTGCTAACAGTCTTGGTGTATTTTTTCTTTATATCCTTGACTAGTGTTTAGGCTGTGCTCAGAAAGAGTTGTTCTATATGTAGTTGTAGTTCTGGTGTGTTTGTGGGAGGAGGTGAGCCCAAGGTCTTCCTACTCTGTTATCTTCACTGCTTCTGTAAAGCTAAATTTCTGACAGTGCTTGATAATTCTAACCAAATATTCAAATAATCTAGCCAGATTGATATTTCCTATTTTAACCTTAAAGTGTAAACTCATGTCCATATTTGTAACAGATTTTTTGAAGGTGCCATGATCTTTGAAGAATAATAATTGTGAGGATATTTATAAAGTGATCTACTTGAGTCCCTTTTCTTAGCTTGTTTTGTGGTTCTTATACTTGATTTTAGAGTGAGGCACTCTGCTTATTATTGGGCGGGTTGAACCAACTCAGAGGTTGGTCAACGGTCATCGTGTTTGCTGACATGGAATGAAGCTTAATTTTCTAAAGAAGCCACTATCGGTGATATAAAATGGCATTCCAGTGACATTTTCTCCTCAGAAGTTAGAGCTGCTTCCTGTGTTCTGAAATTTAATCTGAGACCCAGTGGGCTGGTGCTACAACAGGGGTTAAGAATAATGAATCATCCAGGGTGCCAATATCTGTTTCAAGTTCAAAACTGATTCACTGTTATTTAAGATGGACTTCTGGTTTTCCACAAATAAATAATTCGTGTCTCACTGTTGTAAGGACTAGGAAAAAATGTGTTTCTTTTCCTGTTGTGTTCTTGAGTGTACGGGTAGTGAAATTCTGAAAATTATCTTGAATTTTGTAGGAAGGACATCAGCTAAGTTACATTCTGAGTCTCTTTCCCCTGAAAGTGAAATCAGATTAACAGGAATTTTACAGATTTAGGTGTTCGACGAACATCACTAAACATAATGTTTTTATGTGATGATATTTATGACTCCATGACTCAGACCAAGAAGTGTTTCTTTTGTTGGTAAGACTAAGTTTCCACCTCAATTCTGGCAAAGCCAAGATTGCAGAATGACTACCATACAAGTGGGACTAGAGTGGGAATCATCCTACGCAGGTAATAGCAGTGCCATTTCGTGGTAAACTTTCTGTCACATTTTTTTCCCTCAGGTGTTGAGAGTAATCATAACATACCAATGAACAAAGCAAACCTCAGGCATGGAAAGATTCCAAGTATTTGGGAAAAAAGCAAAATATGTATTAATTATCCAGCCACTTTTAAATTTAGATGTGAGATGTCATGCAGACAAAATGTTTGAGTCAATCTGTTTTCACATGGCTATTATCTGAACATGGAAAATATTAATAATTTTATTAATGCTGTATTGTTTGACAGTTTCAGATCTGTCTACCTATCTATATATCTATACGCATATATCGTGAAAATCCCAAACTACTGAGAACATCAAATAATGAGTTCTTTTTATAACCTTCAGCGCTCCCCATCACTCACTCCATTTTTTCTGGCTTAAAATCTTAAAAATATTCCTAAAAAGCCCAGTTTCTGAAACAACAACAACAACAAAAACTCCAGCTAAAGCTTCAAAATAATTAGCAAATTTTCTATTTAAATTTCAATTACTTTGAAATCTCTTTATTTATGAGTTATGGGGAAACTCACTCTCAATTGTTCTAAACAAAGAATTTGAATGCTAGCAGTTGCAAACTGATGAAGCTTCAGGATCTAGAACTCACCTAAAGATGTATTGTGTATGCATGTGTTTTCACACTGAATTTTTCCCCTCTTACTGTTGTGTACCACGCAGAGATGCTAAATCTCTTAAGGACCTTCCAAAGAAGTTTCCATTATTCTTCCCACAGTCAGAGATCTGCTCCTTGAGTTCTAGTTTATTTCTTTTAGTTTTACTTTCAGCTTGTTCCACCAGCAGGAAAATACTTTTTCTTCTTATTCTAGCAATTGACTCATCAGTTTCGCCTCAGCAACTTGTTGGGCATGAAAAATTAATTGGATGAAAGTAGTCACTTGCTTTGGAGATAATTATTACCTTAAAAAATAATAATAAACTAGAGAATTCTGATTATGTGCCCTATAATGTAAAAGCTGAAAATAAGAACATTTTTTTTAAGTTGAGAGGAATATGGGAGTTGAGCATCTTAATACTCTAATTTTTCCAGGCTTAGGACTGAATTTTTGTTGTTTTAGGAAGTGAAATTGATCCTTCCTTCGGATTCACGCAAAAATGCTATTTATCTTTTTCAAAGGTCACCTGTAAGAAAAATTTGAAAAGGCAGCACTTTATAGATTTTCTATAGTTAGTGGTCATATCTATCGGTAATGTAAACTTCTCTGGGTGATTTGTAGTGGTCAACATCAAGTCAAAAAGTGCTTCCTTCTAACTTGGAGTCCTACGTACTAAAAGAAAAGTTATCTGCCCTTCATGAAGCCAAGGTGGAACAGACTAACAGCTGCATATGCCTCCTCTTGGGAAGGGGAAGAGGGGGAGACTCCCGGCCATTTCATTGCAATTGTGAAAGATCTCTGTACAGATGTCCTAGGACCCTCTACCATGATGGCAAATGTTTCTGATTAGGCTTAGGTCCCATTCAGTACTAGGATAGGCTCCTTTTCCATGTTTCTCTGCAGTCTTGGAAATTCTTCCTTGAAAAAATGTTCTCTTTGGCCACATTTCAAGTGACCATAATGAATACATCTTCTTTGGAAAGGAGGGGTAGTGTAGCTTTTGTAGTTTGTTTTTCTGTGAATGTTTGGAACTGAACGTTGCTTTAACTTTTAAATGATCACAGACTGGTGATTTCTTTGGCAGTGACTTTCTTTCAAAAAAATATATTTTATTCCAATCAGCTCCATAAAAACACACAATTCTTCTCTATACATATATATTAGATTTCCTTTTTTTTTTTTTGCTCTTTTCCTGTTTTTATGCATGTCTCCTTACTCACTCTCACTCTCTCTCTCCTTAAATACAGGTAACTTGAACCTGTCATACACAAGGGAGAACCATATCTTCAGATTTTTTCTTAAGCCATTTGTGCTAAGTGCTGAACGCTCAGCCAACTGTTTGTGACCTCATGGACTGTAGCCTGCCAGGCTCCTCTGTCCATGGGGTTTCCCAGGCAAGAATACTGAAGTGGGTTGCTGTTCTTCCTCCAGGAGATCTTCCTGACTCAAGGATCGAACCCATGTCGCCTGCATTGGCAGGCAGATTCTTTACCACTGAGCCACTGGGAAGCCCTTCTTAAGCCATTTTGTCCAATTCAAAAGATTTAATGAATGTCATCTTAATCTGAACAACGACTCAATCTATTCAGAGTTTTTTAACTCTGATTTTATTCTTGACACAAAATTGGGTCTAAGCTGACCTTTCAGCTCAAAGCATTTCCCAATTTCATTTTTTTACTGCTTGATGCTGCGACATATTCAGTTGTCTCAATCCCACAAATCCCTCAGTTCAGTCCACTTCAGTCACTCGGTTGAATCTGACTCTTTGTGACCCGATGGACTATAGCACGCCAGGCTTCTCTGTCCATCACCAACTCCCGGAGCTTGCTCAAACTTATGCCGATTGCATCGGTGATGCCATCCAACCATCTTATCCCTTGTCATCTGCTTTTCCTCCTGCCTTCAATCTTTCCCAGCATCAGGGTCTTTTCCAATGAGTCAGTTCTTTGCATCAGGTGGCTAAAGTATGGGAGTTTCAGCTTCAGCATCAGCCCTTCCAATGAATATTCAGGACTGATTTCCTTTAGGATCGACTGGTTTGATCACCATGCAGTCCATGGGACTCTCAAGAGTCTTCTCCAGCACCACAGTTCAAAATCACCAATTCTTCGGCGTTCAGCTTTCTTTACAGTCCAACTCTCACATACATACATGACTACTGGAAAAACCATAGCTTTGACTAGATGGACCTTTGTTGGCAGAGTAATGTTTCTGCTTTTTAATATGCTATCTAGAGTTGTCATAACTTTTCTTTCAAAGAGCAAGCATCTTTTAATTTCATGGCTGTACTCACCATCTGCAGTGATTTTGGAGCCCAAGAAGATAAAGTCTGTCACTGTTTCCATTGTTTCCCCATCTATTTGCCATGAAGTGATGGGACCGGATGCCATGATCTTTGTTTTTTGAATGTTGAATTTTAAACAAATCCCTAACTTTACTGAATTTTTTCTTTTATTTATGCTTCTAAACAGACAGGTTCTGTTCTGAGCTCTTCTCTTTCTTGTAATACTTTGTCAAATGCAGCCCAAAGCAACACTAGGACATAATCTTCCCCTTGGGATACAAGTTCATTAGATACACATAATATGACTTCCAAGTTGTCAAGGGAAAAATTTTGCTTAATGTCTCACCACTGCATATCCAGTATAACTTTTCTTACCTTCTGCTACCCACCTCCTAAGCCAATGCAAAATATTTTATGTTTGTTATTAGAGTAAGAACTTGTTTCTAAGAACCTATGTCTCTACCAGGAAAAGCAGAATTAAACTGTGGTAACAAGCAACATCGTGGAGGGCATCACAACCCACTCAGTACTCTTGCCTGGAGAATCCCGTGGACAGAGGAGCCTGGTCGGCTACAAGTCCATAGGGTCTCACAGAGTTAGACACGACTGAAGTGACTTAGCATGCACAACCAGCAACATCAGAAGCTTAGTGACTTAAAGCAACAAAAGTTATTCCTTCCTGACTCTACCTGTCCTTCACAGATTAGCTGTAGTCTTCACACTTACTCACCTGGTCTGACTGAGCAGCTACCATTTCAAACATTGCTAGATATCAAGGCAAAGGAAATGAGCTTATTTCTCTTGCTGACAATTAAATGCTTGGACATTTTACAGTTTTGTTCACAACTCATTAGCCAGAACTAGTCACGTAACCATACCCAACTAGGAATTCAGATGCTCAATACTGCAGAAGACAATGAATAGGAAATGTTTGGTAAACACACAATGACTACCACATACATTGTTACATTGTTCTGTAACAATCATCTGTGTACAACTTTGTTTCTTTTATTTACTTAATTTTTTTATAGCTTTGCTGAAATATATTTCACATATCATAAAAGTCAGCCATTTAATGTGTATAGTTCACACATTAAACTAGTTTTAGTTTATCCATAGAGTTTTGCAACCATGCTCACAATCTAACTTTAGAATATTTTCATTGCTTCAAAAAGTAACTTCATACCCATTGGTGGTCACTCTCAATTCCTTCTTCCTCCTAGCTTCTAACAACTGCCAACCTACTTCCTGTCTGTATGGATTTCCTGTGCTGGACATTTCACATAATGTGTTTATATGATATGTGATCCTTTACAACTGGCTTTTTTTTTTCATTTAGCATAATGTTTTCAAGGTTCATCCATGATGTATGTACAAGCACTTCATTTTTAAATTGCCAAAAAATATTCCATTGTGAAGATTATACCACATTTTGTTTATCCAGTTCCCTCGCAGGTAGTGCTAGTTGTAAAGAACCTGCCTGCCAATGCAGGAGACATATGAGACGAGGATTTGATCCCTGGGTCAGGAAAATTCCCTGGAGCAGGGCCCAGCAATCCGCTCCAGTATTCTTGCCTGGAGAATCCCACAGACAGAGGTGCTTGGCAGGTTACAGGCCACGGGGTCTCGAAGAGTTGGACACAACTGAAGTGACTCAGCACTTGTTTATCCATTCATCAGTTTGTGGCCATTTAGGCTGATTTCATTCACTTTTCCACTATTGTGAGTAATGCTGCTGTGAACATTCATGTAACAAGTTTTTGTGTGGACGTGTTTTCATTTCTCTTGGATGTGTACTGTACATAGAAGTGAAGCTACTGGGTCATACGGTAACTCCAGGTTTAGCGTTTTGAAGAACTGCCAATCTGTTTTTCCAAAGTGACTCTACCGTTTTATATTCTCACCAGCAATGTTTGAAGGTTCTAGTTCCTCTACATCCTTGCCAATGCTTGTTATTATGTTTTTAAATTTTAGTCATCCTGCTAAATGTGATGTGGTATGTCATTATGGTTTTGATTTACATTTTCCAGATGACTAATGATGTTAAGCATCTTTTCATGTGTATGTTGGTCATTTGCATGTCTTAGTAAAAATGTCTGTTAAAATCCTTCACTCCAAAAAAAATGGGTTGTTTGTCTTCTCATTGTGGAGATTTAAGGTTTCTTTACATATTTTTGATACAAGTCCCTTGTCAGATATATAAATGATTTTTAAATATTTTCTCCCATTCTGTGGGTTGCCTTTTCACTTTCTTGATGGTGTCCTTTAATGCACAAAAGTTTTACATTTTGATAAGGTCCAATTTGTCTATTTTTGTTCTTTGCCACTTGTGTTTTTGGTGTCATATCTAAGAACCATTACCTAACCCAAGGTCACAAGGATTTACTCCTGTGTTTCATTCTAAGAAATCAATAGTTTTTGCTTATGCATTTAGGTCTGTGACCCATTTTAAGCTATTTTTCAATGGTGTGGGATAGAGTCTAAATTTGTTCTTTTGCATGTAAATATATAGTTGTTCCAAGCATCGTTATTGAAGAAAAGGAAAATGTCAGAGAAAATAAGTGATTTGCTCAAGGTCAGATACATCAGAAAGATTCAAACATAAGTTTTTTTCATAATTTAAAAGCCTATACTCTTTCTCCAACACAATGATTCTCAGTTAGTGAAAGAAGGCATATTTTCTATATCAGCTGTGAAGTAAGACTTGGAAACACACCTGCATCAGATGTTGGTTATCAGACTACATATTTTGCTGACTTGTTAAAAATCTGATAAATTATTATTGATATTGATTAGTATTAAACAGAAACATCTCAAACCATATATAAATATCTCTGACATAGGTATTTAAACAAATAAAATATGTTCAAGCTGTACCATCTGGAATGGGGAGGTAAAGCATCTTAAAGGAACAGAGTGACTCAGTGCACCAGCAGAAGTTCAGAATGTGGTACTCAAACTGCTTGCCAGAAAAACTGTCAATCATTCAAAAATAGATGTTCCAATGGATTTATTTTAAAGGAGTTAATCCTGTCTTAATATGAAGAATAAAATCATTTAATGCAGATATTCGTCGTTCTGATTTTGTCCTCTTTCCAGCTGTCTGTAGGATTAAGTGCATGCCTCATGGTTTTTGCACTGAATTCTACATTGTATAATTCTTTATGTCATGTGAGTGTGACTTGTCTTCCTGATTAGATTATAGTCTTTCAAAGAGCAGGGAATTGTGTGCTTTCTTTGAATTTCAGTGACTCTAGCACAGCATTGGGCATGTGGTCTGTATTTAATATTTTGAAAAAAATTAAACCTGATCTTCATCTCAGTAAGTGCTTTCCAGGTGGTAGTAGTGGTGAAGAGCCTGCCTGTCAATGCGGGAGACATAAGAGATGCAGATTCACTCCCTGGACGAGGGGACAGCATCCACTCCAGTATTCTTGCCTGGAGAATCTCCATGGACAGAAGAGCTTGGTGGACTACAGCCCATAGGGACGAAAAGAGTTGGACACTACTGAAGTAACCTGGCAGGCAGGCAGTCATCTTGGTAAAGTGCACTACATTAGGATTTCTTCTTTTTATAGACCTATTCCCTAATGATTCAAATTTTGAAACCAAATCTCAACTTCACACCATTTTTTTTTTACCTTGGCATAAATATAAAAGGCTGCTTTATATTACTTCAAAGTGGAGTTTATCACATCAAGAACAATTTGTGGAACTTTCTTCTTATAACCTTTCAAAAAAGCATGGTAGTGCTGATTTGAATTTACTTTGAGCATATGATAGTGAAGATTTTCCTTCTAGGATGCTTCATCTTAAAACAAGGAAGCCTCAATAATCGTCCATGATCAAAGTATTTTTAAAAATGCTGTGCTATTGTGCAGAGCAGAATTGCTGCCAATTCTAAAACAAATCTTGTGCATATATATAGTATTTAACTGTAGTCTGTTATAGATAGAAAGATTAAATTTGATTTCTCTTTCTCTTGGAAGTTTGTTCCAAGCTTCCAGGTAGGTCTTGGAGATTCAGTAACACAAAGAAGCAAAACAAAAGCGGTGTTTTATACTTAGCTCCTGAATTATTTAGATATTTTCCAATATAAAATTCTTCCTGCATTTCTGTTTCTGAATCCCCTGACAGTAATAGCTTTCTCCAAAACTTTAAAGTGTTCTTTGAAAATAGCCAAATGATTCCCTCAAGATTTTATAAATCCGTGCACCTGGAGGAAAGAATATCCTTGTCCAGTTCAGACACTAGGGCAGTGGAAAGTGGTAGCACCCATCATTTCTCGACGCCCCGCTCTGCTCCAGCTGTCAAACAACTTTTACAATTTACCTCATGTAATCCTTACAATAAGCAGAAGGAAATGGCAACCCACTCCAGTAATCTTGCCTGGAGAATCCTGTGGACAGAAGAGCCTGGTGGGCTGCTGTCCATCGGGTCGCACAGAGTCGAACACGACTGAAGCATCTTAGCATGCATGCAATCCTTACAGTAGCCGTCTGTGTTACTGGTCTCATTTTGTAGGTGGTGTAATTAAGGCCCACTGGTGTTCATCAACAGGCACCAGACTTTTAAAAGCACTTGTTTTCAGGGCAGAGGAAATGAGAGAGAAAAATTAATCCTAATATGACAGCTATACACTAATTGCTAAACAAATTTAAATTACATTTTGGAGGAATAAAAAAATCTGTTTAAGAAGGAATCTAAAATCAACATGTATTGTATTGAACTTCAAATTTTATAGAAACTTGGTCATTTAAAAAATATTTTCTTCACTTTATTGAGGAAAGTGTTTCTTTTTAATAGTGGCTTTTCCATGCAGATTTGAATAACTGCTTGTAATATGGATTTTAGTCCAGAGCCTAAAACAGAAAGAGCCTCTTAATACATGTTGAATGAGTCTGGAATCTAAAGAGTAGCCCTCCTTTTATCCCAGCCCCTATCAATCCCAGTCCTCTCTGCAAATGTAACAGTTTGTGAAATTGCATTTACTATTTTTCTTTATGCAATAGCATTCATATGTGTACACATAGACTAAGATAAGATTTTCATATCTTTGAGTCATACTGAATATATTGTTCCACAAGATTTTTAAATTTAAGAATACATCTTGAATATATTTTCATGCCAGATTAAATAGATCTATTTCTCTCTTTACTGATTCTTTCTTTCATCTGCTCGCTTTCTCCGTCCCACCTTCCCTCCCTTCCTTTCTTCTTTCTTTCTTCCTTTCTTTCTCCTGCTTACGGCAACATGCAGCAAAAGTCTTGTGTAAGGGAGTAGTCAGATTCAAGAAAGAAAAGGCAGATTAAGGCCATATCAGAACTTTTTGCTAAACAGTTTGGACATTATCCTAAAGGATGTGGGAAGTACTTTGGGAAAAAAAAATTATTTGGCAGCCATCAGAATGGACTTGTAATATAAGTGAAAATGTTTTATAATCTCATATCAGTCCATTAATTTTTTTTTCTTCAGTTAAAATCTAACTCATACTTTAAGTGCTTACATACCTGGCAATCCATTGCTGACTAATTCCTTAATGATTTTCCCAAGAGTTTCAGACTTAGGACTTCTCAGTGGAGAAAGGAAGGGCATCATCCTATTTGTGTTCTGAAAGGGCTTCTCTGGCTTCTGTGTGGAGGGCAGAATGTACAAGAAGGATAGAAGTGGGAGCAGGGAAGACAGCTTAGGAAACCAAGCATTATGACGGCTTGGTCCCAGGACTCTGTGGTGAGGTAGTAGCATGAGGTGAGAGACCTGTTGGGAGGAAGAGAAACGTGATGTCCAGGGTGGCTCCAAAGACTTGGGGCCAAAAACCTAGGAAAACTGAGGAATGGAGATGGGCAGAGAGGCAGTGCCAGAGGAAGGCATGTGAACTTTATGAATAACAGTAGCATTTAACATTAAGAGTTGAGTTATTTCTCAAAAACAAGACTTTTTGAAAGCTTGGTTTTATTGATCATTATTAGCAGTTAGAGGAAAAGCTTTCCTAATAAGACTCCAAAATTCAGGCCTTAAGGAGAGAGGTTTATTTCTCCCTCAGGCATCATCTCAAGCCAGCATTCCAGACTGTGGGCAGTTCTATCCCACAGAGGATGTAGAAACTCCTGTTCCTTTCATATCAAGGCTCTACCTTTACTCAGAGACAATGGCACATTGTTACTTGTCAGAATTGGATCACTGGACTCTAGCCAGTTGGAAGGAGGACTGGACTTTAGGGGGGCATGCTCACTCTGGCCCTGAAGAGGCCCAGATCATCTCACCTACATTCCCCTGGTGGGAACTCAGTCAAATGGCCACACTCTCTGCAAGGAAATGTAGTTTAGCCATGTCTGAACAGACTTCCTTTACTGTGAATGATTGTAGAGAATAGATCATGGACACCTAGAAATTTCTGTTTTATAAACACATCATCTTATTGAGGACCTATTTTGTGTTGATGTCTGGCTGCATTCAAGAGACTTTTTTGTGCATATAACTGTCAGACATGATATGTGTTATGGCATTAAAATTTTGAGAACTGATGTTAGAAGATCTTAGAGTTGCTTTTTTCCTGACCTCATCATCTTTAAGGCCCCGATAATAACTGATTTCGATTCATGGCTAAAATTACCTCTCTGGGAAATTGTGCAGCGCAGAGGACAGGCTGTCATCATTTAATAAGATGAGTCCTCATGGTCGAGTGACACGTCAGCAACCTGATTTACAAACCAGCCTCCTGTGAATTCTTCTACTGAGAACTCATTCACTCCTGAGCCAAACTGACAATGGAGCATCAGGACCGGAAATGCCGTGAGTCAGACTCTAGGTGACCGCAGGCGACATTCTGAGTGCTTGCCAGCTTGCCTCATGATTCTTATTTATTTATTTATTTTTGGCTGTGCTGGGTCTTCGTTACTGGACAGGCTTTTTCTCTATTTGGGGCAAATGAAGCTTCTCTTTGTTGCAGTTCACAGGCTTCTCATTGTAGTGACTTCTCTTACGGCAGGCTCTAGGCACTCAGGCTTCAGTAATTGTGGCTATCAATAGTTGTGGCTCTCAGCCTTAGTCGCTCTGTGGCATGTGGGATCTTCCCAGACCAGGGATTGAACCTGCATCTCCTGCCTTGGCAGGCGGATTGTGGATTCTTTGAGTCACCAGGAAGCCCTACCCCTTGATTCTTTTCCCCTCTCAGCTTCTAGTAGTCCGTGCCTATAAGCACTGACATCATTCTTTTATTGCCCCCTGAGTTTAGAGCAACTCTTCACAGGCCATTCAAGTGTAAAGGATTTTATATATGACACCCTGCTTTTGGCCCTGCCCTTTGAAACTACAGAGGTCATCTACCTTGTCATGACTACACAGTGGATCTATACTTCACTTAATGTTCCTGTATATATCTTCTCTTTCTTCTCTGTCTCTTACTTTTTCCAAAGCCATAAGGTTTTAATATGGAAATATAGATCCAGCAAGAAGAGTCTTTTCTGAGCTCTGCATGACAGGCCAGAGCATATAAAATTTCAGGCATTGTGTAATGCGACCCTGTTCCCTGCTGAGTGCAGCTGGCAGGTGATGTGTTTTATGATGGCAGGTTGCATCCAGACAAAGTGTTTAAAATACACAAATATGTGACTTCATTCCTTTTGTAAAGGTTCACTATTGTATCTGTGTGCTTTTCTCCCTCTTCTTCTCTTAAGGATGCATAGGTTTATATAAAACTTGCTTCTGCCCTCTTACTCTCCCATTATATTTATACAAATATCAATGCTTAATTATTGTGCATGTTACTGTTTTAAGAAGTCAAATCATAGTTTCTCAGGTGTGTCTCAAGGTGGTCCCAGGAGACTTTTCTTTTCCAAGAAACCTTTTTCAAATGCACGTCTTTGATATCTACTATTATTAAGTGTGTTAGCAGGTGGGGCTTTGCCTTCTTCATTCTTACACTCTCACAGAGACCAAACCTGATGCCAAAATATAGAAAGAAAACACAGATAGCAATATCCACCCAAGTCACACAAGTTAAGTGAGCTATCTGCTAATGTGAGCACAATGACTTAAGTCAGTGTGAGGTGGGAAGTCATCTGTTTAGGCTCATGAAGAAGACATTTTAGAAGCTGAATCCATCCATCCATACTAAACTTCCTAACTTGGTGTTCACACCAGTGTTTGGTGAATTCCATCCATCCTTTCAGCCTTTTTGCTATTTCATGTTCTGCTCTCTCCATGTCCCTCCCCCATCCTGTCTCCTACACTCTGTCTCTGTGCTTGGCACACATTGCAATCACTCAGTAAATATTTGTTGAATGGATGAATTAATTTGTGCTCCTTCCCTTTGCGCCTTTCCTCAACCTGGCATGCGCCTCTCCCTTCCCCTCTTCATCTGGTTGACTCTTCCTTGTGAAGCCCTTACTTGGGCTGTGTTCCTGATGACTTTCCTCCTTAAGTGGGAGGGGCTGGGAGTCAGCGTCCCTTTTCACTTCTCCTATCATTTTCCCTGGTTTGCACTTATCACATCATTCCAGAACTATTCATTCACATACTTGTTTTCTTCACCAGCTTGTGAGTTCCTCAAGGGCAAAGATGGGATTAGAATACCATTGGATATCCAGTGGCTAGTGCAATGCCTGGACTTTGCCAGTGACTGAATTTAATAACCCACAATAAAACATAACTGTGGAAGAGACCAGAATATTCTTCTTTACAGTTAGTAAGCTCAACCTTTTTCCAGTAGATAAATTTACCTGGGAAATTTAATGGTCATCAATGATTTCTTGATGAGTATGGATCATACCCAAGGGAGCTCAATAGCCTTCATGGATATTTTCATTACATTTAATGAGTCACCTTTCTCTTTCTAGAATAAAACACTGAACCTGTCAAGCAGAACTAAATACTCATGTCCATCAGCACAACTTTTCCCTGAAGAGTGCTAGACACATACAGATGGATTCTTAACTTTCCAAAACCCCTTTGCCTAATAAGAATGAACATTTATCATTTGTGACTGCCCCCAAACCTATACTTGGGGAATTTCTCACTTTATGAGTTTTGGCTGCTAAAAATTAAAAAAAAAAAAGCCATATGAAACTCCCAAACCTTGATTCCTTTGCAGCTTGGTACAGGCACAGGAGTTAAGCTCCACTAATCAGACCACACTCATCAAGGCTGGGATTTGGATCAGCAGTGTGAAAAGGCTTTCCCACACAGGAAACATGTCTGGTTAGTGTGATGTGGAAGGCATGGAGTTTCCCTGGTACCCAGTCCGAAGCGTTGTCTGTGCATCAGGAGGGAGCTAGCTCATGCTTGCTTCTGCAAGCATGGTTGGGTATCCATCCAGATGCTTGGCCTTTAGCCCACCTAGGCTTTCTGTGAGTGACTTAATATCATTTAATTACTTCCTGCTTAAACTAGCCAGGATAAATTTTGTTGTTTGCGACTAACCTTTCTATCTAACAGTCTCATAATATTTCTGTTATTTTAATAGCTATCAAATAGCTATTTAATAGCCAGAGAAATGTTACTTTCTAACTGTTCCCATAAAGGCTTCTGTTCATCCATTAAGTGACATAGAGAATATGCCTTTTATGACCTTGCTTATTTCTCTTCTTTTCTGTTGCTTTTCTCATTGGTCATTCATTAAAAGTAGTATACAGTGATACTACTATTGTCAGTAATGTAGTTGTGAAGGTCACATGTTTAACTTTTTTTTTCAAGTGATGGTGTGATTATCACGAGCACGAAAATTATTTCAAGTTCGTAATCTTTTTGTGATAGCCTATCATTTCTTGGACAGTAAATTACCTTCTCTTATGAATAAATTTGCATTGTACCTTATGAAAGCAGAACATAAATTTACACCAAGAGTTACTGCCAGTAGTAAGTGGAGATTTTCATAGGCAAATATGACATAGAGTATATGGAATAGGTAACGGCTTTCAAAGGAACATTCAAATGAAAAACTGAATTGCAGACTGTTTGTGAAGCTTGGTAATATATATGACACATCATTCTGGGTGATTTAGACTTAACGGGAGCGTCTTTTGGATGGGTAATTTTCAATTTCTGAATGGTAATTATAAACTCTGATGGTCTGAATCATATAATTATTTCATATTATTCCAAAAAGGGTTTTTTCACTTTTGCATCAAACATTTGTTTTATTTAAGGCTGTTTTCTTAAGGAATCTTTTCCATTGAGATACCAAGCCAATAGGTAAATTGATTCAAGAGAAAGTTTGTTTTACAATCAGAATTTTCAAAGTTGAAAAAGAAATCCTTCACCCACACTATTGTTCTTATTTCAGTTTTGGCATGGAAATGAACAGCTCTCCTTAGGAAATCAAATGAAATGGGTTTTACTTTTACATTACAATTTAAAATAAAAATCTGAATTAGTTAGTAGGCAATGCAATTTATATCAACCTTTCCTTCACAATGATCAGATGCCTAGTGAAATCTTTATTAAGCATCAGTAATGTTAACTAGCTTCAGATGGTATAATTCACATATATGATTTATTCAAGAAATTGGTTGCAAATGAGGATCCCCGAGGGGAAAGGTTCCAGCCTGACTTATTCCTTTTTAATAATATTAGCTTCTGTTTCTATGGAAACTGAACATCTTGTTTTGCTGTTTGCATAAGATGTCTTTAGTTTTATTAAAGTAGATTTGAATAGTTAAAAATAATAGTAGCATTCTGCTCTGAATATAATATCACATAGACATTCTCACAGATGAGTTAATAAATCAAACTTTATTATGGAAGACTATGCTGTTATAAAGTGCCAATTACAAGCAGGGATTGTGTTTCTGAATTCCCATACATTTCTAAGATAGTAACTCTGTAATTCAGAGAGGGAAACAATTATTTTAAAATCATTTGAATACAATATACCAATAGAAAAGTGGGCCAAGGATAAAAACCATTATGTGAAAGTGTGGGTATACACACACACACACACACTACATACATATATATCTAATAAATATAAAGTATATATATCTATAAATAATAAATATTACATATATATGGTTAGTAAACATCAAAATATATTCAGTCATGCCAGTAATTAAGATATGCAATCTAAAACAATAAAATATCAACATTTACCTCCTTGATTCCCTGGTGGCTCAGGTGCTAAAGAATCTGCCTGCAATGCAGAAGACCCAGGTTCAATCCCTGGATTAGGAAGGTCCCCTGGAGAAGGAAATGGCAACCCACTCCAGTATTCTTGCCTGGGAAATCCCAAAGACAGAGGAACCTGGTGGGCTACAGTCCATGAGGTCACAAAGAGTCGGACATGACTGAGTGGCTAATACTTTCAGTTTCACTTTTTGCCTTCTTAATAGTCAAACTGAAAAAGTGATAAAATCCAGTGGTGGAAGAGTTGTGGGGGAAATAGGCACATGATGAAACTGTTGATAGGAATTTAAACTGGTGCTAGTTTCTGAAGGGTACATTGACAATATGTATCAAAACCTTAAATATATATAAGCTACTTGACCCAGAAATTACACTTCTAGGAACTTATAAAGAGATAATCTAACAAAGATATTTATTATTGTATTGATTATGATAGAAAAAAGAGAGAAAATATGAAAATAAGCAAAATGTTTGTCACTAGGGAATTGTTTAAACTGATCACACTCTGTGAGAGAGTTACACTCCATGTGCTTCTGCTCACCGGCAGTTCCCTAGTTCCTAGTAGAAGGTGTAGATGCTTAGTACAGTTTTTGAATGAGTTAAGATGATGGAATAGAACTACAGTTAATTACCTGGAAAAATGTCCATAGTATGCTAAGTGGAAAAAAAAGTGACAAGAGAGAATATAAAATGTGATGACTTAAACAAAATCATCACCATATCTGTATATCGTTGATAAACTTTGACATACTGCACACCATAACATCTGAATGAAACAGTGATTCAGAAGAAATGGACTGTGAATGTGAAATAGTTTTAAAAAATCTTAGCTAATGTATTTTTCTCATATTTTTCTTCTATGTATATGCAAAGAGTGACACAAAAATATGATGCTTGAAAATCTATAAAGAATTCTTTCAAGAAATATAAAGTGAAAATTCTACACAAGAAAATATTGCATCATAGTTCAAAGGCAGTTTTGTCTTTTCCTTAGAGGCACATAAAAATGATGTGTCTAACAAATGATATTGTTGTGGGTGGGATGAAATATTGCACCTCTACGTTGAACTATTGCAGCAATATTTTAATCGGTTTCTATATCACTTTCCAATTTATTCACCTATTCACAACAGATTTAACTTCTAAAGCATCAATCTATTAATTGTATTTGCCTTTTCAGAAAATGTCAGTTCTCTTTGAGTACGAGTTAAGATCTGTTATGTACTGAATGTTTGCGTCCCCCCACCCTAATATTTACATGTTGAATTCCCAACCCCCAAAGTGATGGTATTTGAAGGTAGGGACTTTGGGAAGTAAAATGATTTAGATGAGATGGTGAGGTTGGGGCCTTCATCATGGGATTAGTGCCCTTTTAAAAAGAGGAAGAAATATCAAAGTATTCTCTCTCTCTCCCTGCCACATAAGGACAAAGCAAGAAGCTGGCCATCTGCATGGCATCACAGACTCAACGGGCATGAGTTTGGGTAGACTCTGGGAGTTGGTGGTGAACAGGGGGGTCTGGCGTGTTGTAGTCCATGGGATCGCAAAGAGTCGAACATGACTGAGCGACTGAACTGAACTTAACTGAAGCCGGCAATAAGGCCCTGACCAGGGAATTGAGTTGATCGGCACTTGATCTTGGATTTCCCATCATCCTGTGGGAAATAAATTCCTGTTGTTTAGTTCATTAGGTCTGTGTTATTTTGTTGCAATGGTCTGAGCTGAATAAGACAAGATACGAACTCTTTAACAGGGCAAACAAGGGGCCTCCATGTTGGAGGCTTCATAAGCTCCTCAGTCAGTCGCCACCTACCCAGCACATTCACTATTCTACTCCCAAGTCCTTCAACAACCTCTACCACTTTCCACCTCTGATTCTTTGTTTATATTCTTCTGTCTACCCAGCTTGATCTTCTAGACTCACAATCCCAAGTCTCTGCTTGAGGAAATCCCTTGCTTATTTCAAAATCACTCCACGATACTTCCCAGACTGTCTGATTCATCAATGAATTGCCCTTTTACTAGGATAACATTACTGGAAATTGATTATAACACTTATCAAAGTCAGCCATGTTTAATTGTTGATTTTGAACATATCTGTGTCTAAATCATATCTATTTGTCTTTCTCTTTTCTACCCCTTCACATGCCCAGATACTGTGCCCAATACCAAACAAGGGCCTGATATTTATTGGGTAAGTGTTGGATTCATTAAACTCTCTAATCAGAGTTCAGACCTAACATTAAAATATATTTAAATCTATTCTAAAATATCTGTTTCTCCACAAAGCTAAAACAACCTGAGTCTTCACACTTTATTCCAGCATGAGGATTTCTGTACTTGGTTGACTACAGGTTATTAAAAACACAGTAGTAATCATAATACTTACTATATATCAGGCATTGAGCTGAATATTTTATAGGCATCATGACATTTAACTCAATAAGAATTCTGCTGTGTGGATACTGTTATTCCTTCTCATTTTACTGAGAAAAAAAATTTTTTGAGAGGTCAGGTAATTTCCTTAAGGTCACCCAGAGAGAAGCAATAGTTTTAAACCCAAGTCTCTCTGAATTTAGTTGGTGCTCTTAACTTCCAAAGTATACTGCCTCTTAATTCATATTTTGATTTAGCATTTTATTCTGCCTTTGTGAAAAGTAAAAATAATAAATAACTGATTACCATTTGGAGTTACAAATTAGAGCAGCATAATCTTCACTGTATCTATTTGATTAGACTTGGTACCTCCTAGATTCTGAGTTTCTCTGTAGCATGGGATACCTTTGCTGCAGTGCTCTGGTAGTCTCAGATTAAATACAACATCATAGATTGGATTTCCTGATGATTTAAGTTACTTCACATAGGAATATTTAATGTAGGTAATTCTGAAATTTGAGGGGGGACAAATTAAGACTTAAATCTTAGACTTTGATGATAGTGCTTTAAAGATATGAAAAGACTAAAAAAAGTCCATGTATCATTAAACTAAATCAGATGAAAATTAAACAAGTGAATAACACATTCTGCAATAGAGAAGAAAACATATACTGTTCATGTAAAGGCATACACAGTGAAGCAGGGTGCTGCTCAAAGCTTTGCAAATTACATCACCTGTACAATTACTTCTTGCTCAGCACCTCAGCCCAAATATTCAGGTCTCACCTTGTACCCCAGTGGCCAGTTGGCTTCTGCTCCTTTTCTTCCCCCTTCACGTTCAGTTCAGTTCAGTTCAATTCAGTCGCTCAGTCGTGTCTGACTCCATGAATCACAGCGCGCCAGACCTCCCTGTCCATCACCAACTCCCGGAGTCTACCCAAACCCATGTCCATCGAGTCGGTGATGCCATCCAGCCATCTCATCCTCTGTTGTCCCCTTCTCCTCCTGCCCCCAATCCTTCCCAGCATTAGGGTCTTTTCCAATGAGTCAACTCTTCGCATGAGGTGGCCAAAGTATTGGAGTTTCAGCTTCAACAACAGTCCTTCCAATGAACACCCAGGACTGATCTCCCCTAGGATGGACTGGTTGTAGACAATGTTTATTGGCAGGTGTTAAGAGTGCAAAATAGTAACAAATCCAGATGTTGGGAAGGGAAGTGGGGTTATGGCTCTCCTCCCCATGTGAGGATCTTGTAAGCAGGCCAGTGGGATGGAAGCACTTTATTGTGGCCATTTGGGGCCAAGCATCCCCTGGAGAACAAGCTCCCAGGTAGGAGGTCCCCTCACAAGACAGTGAGAGGGAGCAGCTGCCCAGTAGGGGCATGGTCTATGTTCCACCCCAGGCAGCTTAGTTCCTGCTCACTGAACACCTCAACAGCTTGGGGTGGGGGTTCTAGGGGACTGCACTAAACCAGGAGACTGTTCGTCACCAGGTCTTTTATGTGGTCTTGAAAATTGCTGTTTACAGTACCCTATTCATCATATTTCTCGACTTTCTGTCATTTATCATTTCTCTTTTGAGAAATATAAATCCACTGGTCAGAGAAGACTTGATTCATCACTGGTTGTGCCCCAAATGCTTACTCCATTATGAATTATTGGGTTGACTCTAAGAGTGAAGGCATGGAAATAAATATGTGTATTGCAAGCGTAAATATTTAATACAGGCTGTTTGACTATTCTTATATAGCTCTCTACATATTACTTCTACATCATTGGGAGCTCTCAATGGCTTCCAAAGACCCCCAAGAATATGTCTTTAGTTAAACAAAGTGGAGTTTATTGACTCATTGCAACAAGAACAAACACATACCACAGGGAGCTGTGTGGCCACTCAGTACAAGGGATTTAAAACAGGCCTAATGTTATTATCTTTATGAAATCTCATCTAAGTAACAGGAGGAATGAAGCCAAGCTTAAGCTATAATTAGTAAAGCAGCAGCTCTCCTGTCAGCCAGTATAGGGAATGTTCGTGATTTTGATGACAGTGTTTGGACAATATTCTTGTTTATGTCAGTGTTCAGATATCGTTTGGAGGTAGTCTTGACTGTGTCATGATCCATCAAATCACAGAGTGTCATGACTGATGTGGCTTTCATTAAATTGCTTACGTCCAGCAGGAGAACCTTGCTCCTTGGCCCTGAGTGCCAGGGGAGTATCTAGCAGCACTAATGCCTAAATGGCAATGCCAGGCCTGCCTCTGACTGCCAAGGTCTGCTTTGCTTTTGCTCAGAGCCCATAACCAAAGTTTAGAAACACACTGTGTCCCCTGACCCCCACGACTGTGGCCTTGGGTAACTTGCTTATGAATGTGCTCAGTTGGCTGGGATGGATTTCTCCTTTCTCTCCAACCACCTTGACCCCAGCATGGCTTTCAGCTAAATAATCAGATAATCTTTTTTAAAAAATCTAATTTTAAATCTACTTGGGAAATAAAAAAAATTAGTAAAATATGTTCTCTTGGTTCCAAATATACTGCTTTTTAGCTTAGTTGTCTTAATTAGCATAATTTACCAACACTAAAAATAATTTCTAGAACAAAAGCCTCTGAATATAGAAACAAAGAAAGCTTTTGCCCTCTTTATTTTGGAAATCAATTTTTCCCTCACTATTTCACTATAAAAGCTTCAGAAATCATGATAAAATACTGACTCTGATTCAAATCCTGAACTCTTGGGTTATTATTGTCTATTAACCGTTTGAAATTCCTACTGTGAAAACAGTGCTGGGGGTGGGGTAGAGGAAACACTTCCTTCTTGTTTTCAACTTCAGCTTTTTTCTAAGATTAGCTTCAGACATAATGGATTAAGAAAACAATCTGCAGGGCTCCCCTGGTGGTCCTGTGGCTAAGAATCTGGCTGCCAATGCAGGGGACACAGGTTCAATCCTTGGTCTGGGAAGATCCTGCATGCTGTGGAGCAACTAAGCCTGTGCACCAGCCTGTGCTCTGGAGCCTGGGAGCCACAATTACGGAGCACCGCAGTTACTGAAGCCCACACGCCTAGAGCCTGTGCTGCACAACAAGAGAAGTCACTGCAGTGAGAAGCCTGAGGATCGCAACTAGAGAGCCCTTGCTCTCTGTAACTAGAGAAAAGCCTGCATGCAGCAACAAAGACCCAGCATAAGAACAACAAGAAAAGTCCAAGGTAACTATCATAGGGTTGTCCTTCAGATAAAAAATTCTGATGGTAGAGGACATTTATTCACCAAATCATTAATTAATTAATTTAATGTATGTTTGATGAATTCTGAATCTGAGTCAAATTCAGCGCTCTGTGTTATGACAACAACGGTGAGCAAGAACAAGAAGCACCTCTACTCACGTGAGTTTTCTGTTAGGTAGGTGAGACATGAGTCAAAAATGTAAAGTAGAGCCCATATAATTGTAGACAGAGGTCCTCTGATTTTTTTAAAAAATTATTTTTTTGAAATATAATTAATTTTTAATGTGTTAATTTCTGCTATACAGCAAAGAGATTTTAATTATACATATTCATATATTCTTTTTCATATTCTTTTCCATTATGGTTTATCCTAGGACATTGAATATGGTTCCCTGTGCTATACAATAGGACCTTGTTGTTTATCCATCCTATATATAATAGTTTGCATCTGCTAATCCCAAACTCTCAATCCATCCTTACCCCATCTGCCTCCATGGCAACCAAAAGTCTGTCCTATATGTCTGTTTCTGTGTCATAGATAAGTTCATTTGTGTCATATTTTAGATTCCATGTATCAGTGATATCATATGGTATTTATCTTTCTCTTTCTGACTTAAAGCAGTCCTCTGATAGAAGAGAAATAGTTTCCATGCAAGCGTGTAACAGCGGGACTTGAATTAGATGGGCGTTCAGGTGAGGCATTCCCGAGGAAATGGTCCCAGAGCTAAGAAACAGTTGTAGGTGAGACAGTTGGAGTTAGAAAGAAGGGAGAATGGCTAAAGAGCATTCCAGACAGAGGAAAGAGCAGTGACAGTCTTCTGGGAAGGCATGAATGGCGCTTGTGTCTTGAATTGGGTTCCCTGGGAAGAGACTCTGAGATGGAGATCTACGATCAGCTGTTTATTGGAATCACACTTATAAGGAGGCTCTGGAGCTGCAGTGACCCTTCAGAGCTGCCTCACATTACATCCCTGTGCCCCCTCGTGGACTTTTGTCCACAAAGTGGAGGATAGGTCCTAAGGTGAGTTTGCAGAGGGCAATACCCAGGATGGCACTGAGACATGAATGTTAGCAAGCCACACTCCTGAGAGCTGGAAAATGAGTGTCTAGGGCCTGGAGGAAAAGCCAGGTGGGATTCCAGGCCTCTACTGTTGCTGGACCCATGAGACCCATGGAGGAAGAGTGAGGGGCAGGACAGAGGTTGAAAGTGTGGGCAGGGACCAGACTACAGAGGGCCTTGGAAGCTGCCTTAGGGATTTCAGACTACTGAATTTGTTACAATTTTGCTTCTGTTTTATGTTTTGGTTTTTTGGCCAAGAACATGTGGCATATTAGATCCATGACCAGTGATAAAATCTGCACCCCTTGCATTGGAGGGTGAAGTCTTAACCACTGGACCATGAGGGAAGTCCCCAGATTTTATCTTAAGAGCCGCTGAAGGGAATCGGAAGGATGGAAGATCAACACAGCTTGCAGCTCCCAGACAAGGTGATCCCCATAAATTGCAGTGTAGCTGTCCCAAATGTTTCTGCCTCCTTTCAAATTAGCTTAGTGATCTATATTAACTATACTCAAGGACATCTGTTCCAGTCCTCCTGGTTGCTCTCTTTCAACATTCCCAACTCTGAAGCCAGGTAGAAATAGAAAAGAAAAAAGTGAGTTGGGTGATGAAAAAATGAAAAATATTTGTGACTGTGGGCTGAAATATTCTTGCTCCATCTAAATGTATCCAACTTCAAATGTTTAAAAATACTGTGTAAGACATGTTATATTCTACTACTTTCCCATTATTAAACAGCTCTCAAATATAATATGTCATATAAGAACACCATTTCCTTAATAACACATAAAGCATGTTACTGTGTGAGACTGTTGTATTTGGTGTCAATTGACCATGTTTAATTAGAAAGATTTTGTTCCACACATAGCTATATTCTGTATCTCTGTAATCCCTAAACCTACATGAAAAGCACATTAATAACACTGACCAGAAAAATTAAGTTGATTTAGTAAAACCATATCACAGACTTGATAATGCTATATCAAGAATGCACCTTTTGTGTGTAGATGTCCAATCAAATCTTGATGCTATCATTATGAGTCATTCTTTATGTTCTAATGCTCTAGGATGTGATGGATCCTGCAGGAACTCCTGAGAAGCAGCAAAAATGATTCTTGCTAGGATCCTTCCCCTGGAAAGATGAATCATGGTAATTCACAAAAATCATGGTGAGCTCTTGCCTGACAGTTTAATAACTTTCCTTTTAGTCAGTTGCTTTAAGACTCTAATTTTGAGCCTATTCATTTGTGGAAAAGATCAGTGTAATTTCCTGATAACTCCTGTGGCCTCCCCCAGAAAGAGTTGTCTTCCAAATATAACAATGATGCTGGTGCCGTGTTGCGTAAAGGTAATGTTCTGAGGTGTTTTTTTTTTCCACTGAGTGATGCTACATAAGGCCAGATTCACAGATACAAAACCCCACCTGGATGTCATTCTAGGCCTCCTTCTCTCTCCCTTCACAATCACTCATTTAGTCAATCAGCAAGTCTGGCAAGTTCTATCCCTTAAATGACTCTCTTCTCTCCATCTCTCTGTCATCACCATGGACAAGTCTACCACCATCACCCCCTTGCTTGACTCCTATACCTCCCTCATAACTAGTTCTCTAGTCTCCCACACCCCTCCATTTCAGATGAATAGTCTGAGATTAATTATCCCTGAACTTATTTCCTCAAATACAAATACGATCAGGTACTCTCCTTGATAAAACCCTTTAGGAGCTTCTATCACCCTATTCGGGAGCTTCCCTGGTGGCTCAGTGGTAAAGAATCCATCTGCCAAGCAAGAGACTTGGGTTTGATCCCTGGGTTGGGAAGATGCCCTGGAGAAGGAAATGGCAACCCACTCCAGTATTCTTGCCTGGGAAATTCCATGGTCAGAGGAACATAGCAGGCTATAATCCATGGGGTCGCAAAGAGTTGGACACAATTTAACAACTAAACAACAACACTCATCACCATATTTAGCTTGTTCATAAGCCATTCACCACTGCTGTCTCCACACATGACTCTGGGTTCCATGTTGCTTAGAAGGAGACTCTTCCTTTGATCCTTAGGAAAAGTCTTTCAAATGTCAAAATAGCCTAGACATGACAAGCAGTTTTTCCAGTTGGAATCTGGTAGGAATGATTACTCTTCAGCAGGATAGTCATGATTATTTCAAATTCATACTTAAAATCCCCCCTTTGCATTGTTAAAAATAGAGTGAATCATCTCCCGTATGTGAGGGCCTTTTGAAATTGTATGCTATAATTCAACAGACCCTGATGGTGCATTTTATTGATAATTACAAAGATGATTAAAATAAAACCCTTAACCCTGGGGAGATTAAAATCTATTTTTGAGATCGAGACTCTGGAAAAACTAACTATAATTGCAACTATTTCTGTGTTGGCAGTACAATAGAAGTAGTATGTGATGAGCACAATTCATTTTGATGAAGGTACCAGAAAAGATAGCATTGGGTTTGAGTTTTGAACTAGAAGGAGGATATTCTAGGTGGATAGAATCACAGCAAATGAGCTCTTCTAGGAATAGAAACCTAGGGATGATATACAAGATGGCAAAAAAAAAAAAGGTAAATAGGACAGGGGTAGCTGGACTACAAAGAAGGAGACAGTGTGGAAGACATTAAATGTGTAAGTGATGAGTTGACTATAGGCTGTATATGGCAGTGAGAGTAAGAGAGTTGAAAATATTCTGATATTTCTTGCAGGTGTGGCAGCCAGTCTTCAAGATGACTTCCTATGGTCCACATCTCCTGGCATTACTCCCTTTTGTAGTCCCATCTCAGATTTCACCAGGGTTGGTCTTTTTGGCCAATACAATATGCAAAAGTGATGGTGTGTGACTTTTAGTATTAGGTTGTAAAGTAACTTGGCTTCTGTCTTCATTACTCATTCTCAGATATTTGCTCTGAGAAAGCAGCTGACTTCTAATGAGTTGCTGCTGCTAAGTTGCTTCAGTCGTGTCCGACTCTGTGCGACCCTATAGATGGCAGCCCACCAGGCTCTGCCATCCCTGGGATTCTCCAGGCAAGAATACTGAAGTGGGTTGCCATTTCCTTCTCCAGAGCATGAAAGGGAAAAGTGAAAGTGAAGTCGCTCAGTCGTGTCCGACTCTTAGCGACCCCATGGACTGTAGCCTACCAGGCTCCTCTGTCCATGGGATTTTCCAGGCAAGAGTACTGGAGTGGGGTGCTATTGCCTTCCCGATGAGTAGCCCTCTGTAAAAGCCCACACGCTGGAAAACTGAGGCCTTTTGACAATGGCTGTGTGAATGAGTTCAGAAGTCAATTCTCCAATGCAAATTAGCCATCATGTGACTCTGGTCCCAGCTTGACCACAACCTCATGAGAGATCCTGAGCCTGAACCATGAAGTTAATCCATTCTCAGAATCCTGATCCTCAGAAATGGTGTTGAATAATAACTGTTTATTGTCTCAAGCTGCTAAGGTTGGGGAATCTGTTACACAGCAATAGATGACAAATAAACTGAGTTATGGGGCAGATGTGATTAGCTAGGGTGGAAAATGCAGAAAAGGGGAACCAGTATGCCAAAGAGATGAACGACTTGATTTTCGACATGTTTTGATTGTGCTATCTCTCCAAGTCTCCTCTCATCTGGTATTTGGGGACAGATGTAGCTTTGTAACCTGGTATAGAATGGTAGTTCTCAAGCTTGAATTTCCATCAAATCACCTGAAGGGCCTGGTAAACAGATTACTTAGCCCTGCTTCCAGAGTTTTTGGTTGTAGATCTGGGTGTGTGAACATTAAGTAGCTTCAGTCGTGTCCAACTCTTTGCAACTCATAGACTGTAGACTGCCAGGCTCCTCTGTCCATGGGATTCTCCAGGCAAGAATACCAGAGTGGGTTGCCATGCCCTCCTCCAGGGGATCTTCCTGACTCAGGGATCAAACTCGCATCTCTTACGTCTTCTGGATTGAGAGGCAGATTCTTTACCACTAGCGCCACCTCCCAAATTTGTATTTCTAAGAAATTCACAGGTAATGCTGATGTTTCTGGCCCAGAGGACAAAGTTCAAGAACCAATGGCAAAGAGTGAAATTGAGAAGAAAACCCAAAATGATAGCATTTATTATAAACAATATTTCTCTCTCTAGTACTATATATGCACCATAGATCTTTTCCTTGCTCTGTAAGGTACATATATATACTCAACACCTCTGCTATAGATTTATAATGATATTCTACTATTGATTTTTGCTCTTAGCTTCATATTTATAACCTGTAAATGGTTTCAGATGGAACTAGACACATGTGAAAAAAATCCAGAGAGAACTTTCTATAAAATATTCAATTGTGTCCTATAGGATTCACATCTCTTCTTAGATTGCTGGAATAAATCTCTGGAGATTTTGCTTTGACAACCAGGAGGACTGATTACACGGAGATCAAATTTGCTTGGTGTTGAGCTCTGCATGTCAGCAGATAATGCATGACAACCAATTAGAGGTGAGGCGATTTTCATAATGAATAGTTGCTACTCAGAGATAAAGGGTTGCATTTCTTAACTCTTTTCAAAGTTTACAATATGTTCAAATTAAACATTTGACTCATGTAATTAGCTAAACAAGGAGAGCTAATAAATTGATTTTTGTTTTCTTAATGAATTATTCTTATGTCTTGTTCACTTCATCACTAGATAAAGCCACAATATGTCCTGGGGAAGACATAAAAAATAACAAAAGGGTGTGTGTGTGTGCAGATTACAGAGAATCAAGAACAACTGCCCTCTTGGAATGATGCTGTTGGTTCACCCTGAAAGCTGAAACCGAAAACCATCCTGGCATCACCATATTTGTTCTGTCATATTCATTTGTCTATAAAGAAAAGGACAAACTTCCAGTTATCATCCAAGCTCAGTGACCCAATTAAAATATCTTGTTTTAGCAGACATTTTCCACTAATCACTTTTACCTTTTCTCAACCACTTCTCCATACAGGCAAGCTGGTCAAACTCTCAATCAGAAGGTTCATATTCATGTGAGCTGACAGGGGGAATAACTGCCTTGGCAAAGTGCTCTATCAGGATATCCAAAGCATTCTTGGCACAGAACTTAGAGCATAATCAGCTCCCAAAGGCAGGACAAGGAAGGTAGCTGTTTTACAGCCACTCATTAGAGTAACAACTAAATGGATCCCCTGAAAGTTCCTGGAAAACCAGGACTGGAAGGAAGCAGAACCTGACAACACTCAGATTCTGATCATATGTTCAGAGGCTATGTGGTTTTTTGGTACAGTAAGGATGAAATGTTACCAGCTAAAACTGATGTACAAAACATAGGTTTGTTTTATTCAAGTGTGTTACACAAAGAGGTGAAAAGGTGAGCTTTATCTCCCAAATTTGGCTAAAGTCTCACCAAAAACTTCCGTGTTGAAAAAGTTTCCCACTTATTTACTCTATTGCCGATAGCAGTCCTGCAGGATTTTGGTCACAGGGAGCATAATTGCCCATATGGTGGGGTGGCGGTAAGGATGCATGTGCGCGCGCACGTGTGTGCATGTGCTTTACTTCCCAAACTGTCACACAGTACTGGGGTCTTGATGACCTAAGAATGCCAGTTTTATGTCAATCTCTTCTCTTTTTTTAAAAATGTAAACTTTTTATACATTTCTATTTACAGTTATTACAAAACATGGGCTCTGTTCTCTGTGTTGTATGATATATCCTTGAGCTTCTCTTATAACTCTCTTCCCTTAGAAACTTTCCTTTTAATGAACCTGCTTCTCCTGCCCCTGCAAATAGTCAGCATGTCTTTAGTTAATTATTTTTTGTGACAAATAGTATTTTATATATATATATATATTTTTTTTGTCTATTTTGGCATATCTGAACACAATCTGAGTGACTGACTGCCAGGTTGTTGAGGACTGAGGGGTTTCCTGGCATGTAGGATTCCTTTTGCTAAAACCAGATGTGTCTTAGTCAAACTGAGACAACTAGTCACCCTAATTCTCTGACACCACTTCACATAGGTGGGTCTTAAAGACAGATCTGAAAATATTCAGACTTTTGCCAGAGAATATCTGTTCAGCAAATCTTTTCTGAGATGCTCTCTGAAAGGTTGGCTATTAGGTATTATTTGAAATAGAGTGGTGTTTTTAGATGAAATTAACCGTGAAAATACAGATGAAAAGCTTTTTTTTTTTTAATGAAATTAGCTTTCTATTTTTATTGCCTTCCTCAAAAATCTCTTTTTTCATGTTGACAGAATGGAATGTAGATAGCTTAGCATAAGCTTAACCACCAGTGAAGGAAGAATTGAAAATATAATGGGCATATTTCCTTAGAAAAACTGCAAATATTATTGATTCTGTTTTGATTGCTCACAAATTCTAAGGCATCTTTAAGGATCTCTCACCTTGGAAGGGTACCCTGAAAGTTAGTACCATTTTACTAACTTTTTCAGTTTCCCCATGCTCTAGCCCCTGACAACCATTCTTTACTCTGTTTCTGTAAGTTTCATATTTGTTTGTTTTTTAAAATAGATTTAATATATAAATGATATCATGTACTTTTATCTTTGTCTCTCTGGCTTATTTCATTTAGCATAATGGTATTAAGGTCCATCTATGTTGTCACAAATGACAAGGTTTCTTTCTTTCTCATGGGAAAAGGTTTCTTTCTTTCTCATGGGCAGATATGACATTGTAAACACATACCACATCTTTATCCATTTGTCCACTCATGGATGCTTATGTTGTTTCCATAACTGGGCAATTACGAATAATGGTGCAATGAACAGGAAAGCACATATATCTCTCTGATATTCTGCTTTCAATTTTTTTTTGTATATATATACCCAGAAGTGGGATTCCTAGATCTTATGGTAGTTCTATTTCTAAATTTTTTCTCTTTTTGGCTACATCATGTGGTTTATGGTATCTTAGTTCCCTGGCCAGGGATTGAACTCAGGTCCACACAGTAAAACTATCGAGTCCTAACCACTGGACTGCCAGGGAATTCCCATATTTCTAATTTTTTGAGGAACCTTCATATTGTCTTTCACAGTGGGAATTTATATTCCCACAAAAAAAAAATATTTCTCTTTCTCCACATCCTCACCAACACTTATCCAGTGTCTTTTTGATGACAAGGTCTGAGGATCTAACGTAAAACATGGTGAATGTAGTTGACAACTGTGTAGTATAATCAAAATTTTCAAAAAGAGTAGAATGTAAATGTTCTCATCTGTATGTTTGTGTGTGTGTGTATAAAAATGTAAGGTGATGGATCTATTAATTAACTAGATAAAGGGACTTCTTTCACAATGTAGAAAGAGTACATCAAACCACCACAATGAATGCTTCAAATATTTTACAGTTTTATTTGTCCCGTATACCTCAATAATGCTGTTTTTGTTTTTCTTAAAATCTAAAGAACCCACCTGCCATTACAGGAGGCATAAGAGACATGGGTTCGATACCTGGATTGGGAAGATCCCCTGGAAGAGGGCATCGCAACCCACTCCAGTATTCTTGCCTGGAGAAGCCCCCATGGACAGAAGAGCCTGGGGGGCTATAGTCCACAGTGTTGCAGAGTCTGACATGACTGAAGCGACATAGCATGCATGCACACATGCACTCTAATCTGGAGGGGACCCTTGACTCAGAGCATTTCATTCTCTTTGAAGAACTTATCTTGAATGAAAAAAAAAAATTGTGCCAGTTTCTAGCAAATGAAAAAATATTGATATAGCGTTCTCATCATCCTTGAATGAGCTGGCATCTTCAGAAAATTTCTTCCTTTTATACCTATGACTGAAGAGGCTGTGTTTATGTGCATGCCAACGAATCTATTTTTTAACACCTGCAAATTTTATTCACTTATTTATAGCTATGACTTACATTTGCACAGATCAAACCATGATGTCTCAGATGTCTTTATGCACAGGGAAAAATCAAGGCTTAAAACAGTTCCAGGAACTTTAAACAAACTCATAGGAAAAGACATCAGGTCTGTGGTTACCAGAGTGGGGAGGGATGGAGGGAATAGGATGAAGGTGGTCAAAAGGTACAAACCTCCAGTTACAAGGTAAATAAGTACTAGAGATGTGATGTACAATATGACAAACATAATTAACATTGTTGTCTGTTATATATGAAAGTTTAAAGAATAAACTCCAAGTGTTCCCATCAAAAGAAAAAAAATCTAATTTTTAAATATTGTATCTACATGAGATAACAGATATTCACTAAACTTATGGTGGTAATCATTTCATGATGTATAGAAGTCAGGTCATTATTCTGTACCTCAGTGCTATATGTTAATTATATCTCAGTAAAACTGGAAGGAAAACAAAGAACAACAACAAAAAACAGTTCCTAGAACTCCACATAGAGTGTTTTATGTTCTTTCTGCCTGAGATGCTCTTCCCCACTTTCTCTGGAAATAAACAAACCAACAAGGGAAAGAAAGCCAAACCAAACACATACTCATCCTTATAGTGAAGTCACTCAGTCGTGTCCAACTCTTTGCGACCCCATGGACTGTAGCCTAGCAGGCTCCTCCGTCCATGGGATTGTCCAGGCAAGAATACTGGAGTGGGTTGCCATTTCCTTCTCCAGGAGATCTTCCCCACCCAGGGATCGAACCTGGGTCTCCCACATTGTAGACCGACGCTTTAGCGTCTGAGCCACCAGGAAGTCTCATCCTTATAGGTTAGCCTAATGTCACTTTTCTGACTTTTCAAACTAAATTAGGCATCACCCTGCTCCAGTTTCACTTTTCACAGTGCCTTGCTCAGCATCCATCCTAGCCTGTAAAACAGCACTGTTTGTGTGTTAACTTGGCTAATGATGTCCATCTCTCCATCGAGTGTACACCGTGTAGGGGCAGCAATCTTGTGGGTTTGGTTGCTTGCTCTCTCCCTAGGGCCCAGCTCATGCCTTCCCAGTGCTTGGAGACACTCATTGCATATTTGCTGAAAGAATACAGGAATGAAAAATCAAAATGATCTGAGATATGGGCTCCTAGAGAAACATGCAAGCTTCCACAGAATTTCCTATAGCACTTCCCATTACACATCATGATGCTTTCCTGGAGAAATGGTGTTCAACTCAAAAGGCATTAACATTTAAATTCTAAGCTATATTTTTACAAAAGGTCATAAAGTATTTAATGAGAAGCACGTTGAAAAAAATATTTAATGCCTATGCACTGTATTTTAAAGACAGGTTAAGTGACAGTACAGGGTGCCAATGAAAAATACAAGATTAGGCTTTAGCCCTTTGGAAGCAAGATTTTGATGGCCTAGTTGACCACTTAGTGTCATGATGAGAATACTATTAAAAGCCAGCTTGGCTGTGGCATTTTGGAAAAGATGATAACTAGATCGTTGTGCAGATGACAATCAGCTCTCTCAAGAGGATCATCTGAATATTCCTTTGCAGGAGTATCAGTGAATGCAGTGTCATGCTTGGCAGGACAAAGGGCAAAGAGTACTGCTGTGTTAACAGAAACTCAGATCATAGGCGATAACAGTCTTGCTATATTCAACTTCGACAAGGGGACAGTTGAAAAGTTGCTTTTAATGATTTAATTGTCTGCACTACTCTTTTACGTGGAAATTCATAAACTAGAATTCACCCATAGAAGAACAACCTGGATGATGGGAAGGGTTGACAAACTAGAAAAACTAAAGACATGCAATATTATATTTACACGTGGTGCCAAAAGGCTAAGCCTTCTTCATATCAGAGCAGAGCACTGTGTGTTGTTTTACTTCTTGTTCAGTTTCCAAGTCGTGTTCAACTCTTTGCCACTCCACGAACTGCGCACACCAGGCTCCCCTGTCCCTCACCATCTCCCGGAGTTTGCTCAAGTTCATGTCTGTTGTATCGATGGTGCCATTTTAAGAAGGTACTTTTGAAGTGGCAGAGGTGTGTAGCAATGCAACCAGAGCCTTTATGAAGTAGTGAGTTCCCTACCACAGGAAGTGTCCAAGCAGAGTCTGGATGATCTTCTAAAGTGGACTTTATAGGAAGGATGCTCATATTGGGCAAGATTTCAATTTATATTTAAGATTCCCTTCAATTCTAGAATTATTCTAAAATTCTAAAATCTACATGAATATCAGGTATACAGGTCAAAAAAATAAAGATGTTTCTAATCATCAGCATCTGAAACTTCTTTCATCTGAAAAGAAAGCAAATTTTCAGGTGTCCCATTTTCTGCTTGCTTCCCTTCACACCTATTAATAAATCACTTATAAGAATTGACCACATACTACTACTCCCACCATTTTACCTCTCTACCCACCACATCGCAATCTGCTGAAATCCAGCTTTCGACTCCTAGGTTTTGTCTGCAATGTGTCTGGTTAAGGTCACCAATCACCTCCTTATTAATAAGTGCACTTGAAAATTCTGAGTCACGATAACATTTTCTGGAGCATTTACCTCCTGGGCACTCCCATCTTCTTTAAATACTGTTGCCTCTGGGTTTCTGCAGCCTATGCTTGTGTGTTTTTTCTCCTATTTCTTTGGCTACTCCTCTGTCACCTTGAGGCTTACTCTATCTCTACAATGTAGTATTCCTGAGAATTCCATACCTGTTTACCATCATGCTGCTGGATACACATATATTATCCTGATGTAACTTAAAGATACAACCATAATGTCTTTTTTTTTCCCTCCTGGAAAACCAAATTCCTCTATCTCTTATATTCCCTGCCCTACCCTGACTATAAAAGAGTATATATATATATATACATATATATATATATACTTTTATAATATTAAAATATATAAAAATATTATATGTGTAACCATATGTGTATATAGACACATATATTGTTTACTTTTGCTACTTTCCCTTAGACTAATCTTCCCAAACACCACTGTTTTAGAGTTATTAAAAAACAACTCTGTGTCTTCAAGATAGAATGCTAAGGAATAAATTTAAGTTGCTGCATAAATTTATGTCCCCTTTAGTATGTGTGCTATTTTATCTACTGAAATATCTGTTCCTTCTCATTTTAAAAAAAGGAAGGGATTAGTTTGTGCTACAATTGATGCTACAATGCAAGTGTTTCTGACTAAATAGGATTACTTGTGCATATCTGGAGGCATCTTGCATACTTTTTTTCCTTCCCAAATTATATTCTCTTCATTCTATAGTTCAAATTTAGCTAAGCATATTTGCATGCAAATCTGTTCCTAGACAATGAAGCTGAAAAGAAATGTTCTTAAACAATTCATATATTTGTAAAAATCTTACTTTTGCTTAGTATGAACCTTTGTTAAAAACTGCCAAAAATGAAAATTGAAACTAGACCAAATTTAAATTGGGACACATTTAGAAACTGCTTTTAACAACTTCTATCACATATTATGAAGAGTTTATGAAGAGTTGGTATCTCTATATTTAGTAATGGTAACCCATAAATATAATGGAAGGTTTATACAGACTGAATTTTTAAATTAATTCTTTGTAGGAAACACTAGGGATGATTAAGACATTTCTGAAAATTAAAAATGTTTTGAAATGTCTTTTTGAACAAAAATAAAATTAATCCTTTTTAAAGTTATGAAGAGGGACTTAAATGGAAGGGAATAAATTAAAGCCATGGTGTTTTATCACACAGGATTATATCCTCAAATGCTCCTTACCTTTTCCACCTTCTTTTTGATGATTCAAAGTGGTTGCACACTTTTCCCAGAAAGGGATTTATTTTTTCTAAATTTTTTATTTGGATAAGATCTAGTTAAAGCCACTCAAAAATGTATAAACATTTATTGTTAGCTCATATGTACAAGTAGTAGTCGTTACTCCTCTGGAAAATGTCCAGTAGATAAAACTACCCTTTAAATGTAATTATTTGAAACTGCTTATTGTCCTGGATTGTGAGTTATCATTCAAGGATAGATCTATTCTTGGTCTAGGAAGATGATGGATTGACTTCTGCTCTGATGTCATGTGGTTTTCCTTTACCAAATTATTCCATTCAACATTATGAGTTTTTGACAAATGAGATAATGATAGCCCTGGGGAAGAAGTGACATCCTCTAAAAGGAATTCTGTTATTAGTAAAAGAGGTAACAAGAGGAAAATTATTTGAAGAATGAAAGCTGTGAGGCTTTATAGATTGTTTTTGGAGCAATGACTGCACTTCAAATAACAAAAGGAAATTAATTAGGTAATCTTTGGGATGGCTAGACTTATTCTTCAAATCTAATGAAATGAAAAAAAAAAATCTCTGGATGAAAAAAAGAGTAAAACTTTCTTGGAATATTCAAACGTCAAAAAAGATTTAACTGCCTTGTTTTAAAACTAACATAAAGAAGTCAGTAAAGGTAACATACCTGTGTTATTACTTTGTGGATTTATAAATATCCTTAGGGCAGCTTTATGTACAAATATATAGTAACCTTGTAGGTTTATTTAGTTTCATCTCACACAGATACAATCTTGGCTTTCTTCAGATATATTTTAATAATACAGTGATATACAACACTGTAAAATCCTTTTATTCATTTCTGGGTTTTAGTTGTTTAGAGCAAAAGTTTTATAGGACCAAGATCTGTATAGTCAATGGCATAAAAAAAATCTGTTTACTGTTTTCATAGAAAAAAAATAAGGATATAATATTGAACTGTCTACAAAAAATTCAGAGCAAATTTTCATCTAAAAGGTACATTTCACTTTTATTGTTTAGCTATCAGATCAGTGTAAGAAATAATTGATGTGCCTGTCAAAGTTCCCATGCATTGTGCAAGCACTCATCTTTGACACTCAAAAGAGAGAAACAATGTGAATAGATATTAAAAGGAAATCACTGTTAAAAGAGATTGACAAAGAATATGGGATTAAAGAATTTACTAATGAAGTGATGATTTTTAGAGTATCTTCTTCATTTCTAACTATATAATACAAAAAAACCTTCAAAATGTGAATGATATACTGTTTTCAATACAAGCACTCCTTTGTAGTTGGTAGCTAGTAGCTTTTAGCTAGAATACAAGATCTGGCTGACACTATTACTAGTTTATCTATCAGATAATGAGTGTATACTCCATTGTCTCACACTGTGTCCAACACAGAACAGACACCCAAGAAATGTTTCTTAAATGAATAGACAAATAAATCCTTTTCTTTCCTTCCTGCTATCTCCCTCCAACTCCACAACCCTCCACCCTGACTCTGTGTAAGTAGCTTTATAATAACAGTTGTATTGATCTCAGACACATTATACTTCACGTGTGTCATTTTATTTATGCCACAAACGAAATAGGTTCTCTTCCTCTCCACTCTGCAGATGTGGAAACTGAGGCTCAAAGGGATTAATTAACTTTCCCAAGGTCACACTTGTGTCTGTGTCTCCAATGTGATGCCCTCCAAGCAACTCTTTTTGCTGCTGCTTGATTATCCATTCTAAAATTCAAAGTTCAACCATGTCATCCATGGAATAAAATTTTTCAGTAGTTCTTACAAATTTTAGTTAAAATTTAAACTCATAAACATAAAAAACATATTAAAAAAAATTATTTGGCCTTTACTTTACCCCTCTGTCCTTCTTTCTCACAAGTCTTATGATACTTCATCATTCATTTCAAACTTCTTTTAGCCTCCTATTAATGGCAAGCTGTTGAACTCATGTTTACCTCTGCATCTATTGTTTCTTCTGCCTGAAATTCCCCTTTACGCTTTTATATCTGGCCAATGCTTGTACATGAATATCTCTATCAGAACAATATAAAAACTTCCTAAATATATTGTTATTTTAAAAGTGGGAATCATAAATTTCTTTTGTTCCAAAAAGTATTGTTTTAAAATAAATTGCTAGCAAGGGTCTTCCCCAGTGGCACAGCAGTAAAGAATCTGTCTGCAATGCAAGAGATTCAGGTGCGATCCCTGAGTCAAGAAGATCCCCTGGCAAAGGAAATGGCAACCCACTCCAGTATTCTTACCTGGGAAATCCCATGGACAGAGGAACATGGAGGCTACATACGTCCATGGTGTTGCAAACAGTTGGACATGACTTAGCGACAAAACAATCAGGAAAAAAAAAACTGGTTATAAGAATGTTATAGTTCAAGAGTTATAAACTCTTCTCACCCCTTTCAAGATAATGCAATTGAGGTAATAATTAGCCCTTTCATCTTTAAGTAGGTCTCAGGAATAAGAAAACAATGACCAATAAGCCTCTATGTTGTTATTCAGTCGCCCAGTCACATCCAACTCTTTAGAGAATAAGGGCCATGGAGAAGAAGTTGATACTTCTCCCAGTCAGGTCCAATGGAGGGATTGGGACAAAACCCCAAGTACAGGTGGGATTTTGGCAGCTGCTGTGTCCTTCTGGTAGGACAGTCTTAATTGAAGAAAGACTTGGGGCTAGAGGAGCCCTTTCACATTCAGGAAGCTTGACTCCAAAGCACAGTCTACAATCATGAATGGTTACAAACCTCTCTTTTTAGATGCACTCAGTTCAATTCAGTTGCTCAGTCATGTCTGACTATTTGCAACCCCATGAATTGCAGCACGCCAGGCCTCTCTGTCCATCACCAACTCCCAGAGTCCACCCAAACCCATGTCCATTGAGTCGGTGATGCCATCCAACCATCTCATCCTCTGTCGTCCCCTTCTCCTCCTGCCCCCAATCCTTCCCACCATTAGGGTCTTTTCCAATGACTCAACTCTTTGCATGAGGTGGCCAAAGTATTGCAGTTTCAGCTTCAACATTAGTCCTCCCAATGAACACCCAGGATTGATCTCCTTTAGGATGGGTTGATTGGATCTCCTTGCAGTCCAAGGGACTCTCAAGAGTCTTCTCCAACACCACAGTCAAAAGCATCAATTCTTCGGCATTCAGCTTTCTTCACCGTCCAACTCCCACATCCATACATGACCACTGGAAAAACCATAGCCTTGACTAGAAGGACTTTTGTTGGCAAAGTAATGTCTCTGCTTTTAAATATGCTGTCTAGGTTGGTCATAACCTTCCTTCCAAGGAGTAAGCGTCTTTTAATTTCATGGCTGCAATCACCATCTGCAGTGATTTTGGAGCCCCCCAAAATAAAGTCTGATACTGTTTCCACTGTTTCCCCATCTATTTCCCATGAAGTGATGGGGCCAGATGCCATGATCTTAGTTTTCTGAACGTTGAGCTTTAAGCACACTTTTTCACTCTCCTCTTTCACTTTCATCAAGAGGCTGTTTAGTTCATCTTCCCTTTCTGCCATAAGGGTGGTGTCATCTGCATATCTGAGGTTATTGATATTTCTCCCGGCAGTCTTGATTCCAGCTTGTGCTTCCTCCAGCCCAGCGTTTCTCATGATGTACTCTGCATATAAGTTAAATAAGCAGGGTGACAATATACAGCCTTGACGTACTCCTTTTCCTATTTGGAACCAGTCTGTTGTTCCATGTCCAGTTCTAACTGCTGCTTCCTGACCTGTATACAGGTTTCTCAAGAGACAGGTCAGGTGGTCTGGTATTCCCATCTCTTTCAGAACTTTCCACAGTTTATTGTGATCCACACAGTCAAAGGCTTTGGCATAGTCAATAAAGCAGAAATAGATGTTTTTCTGGAACTCTCTTGCTTTTCCGATGATCCAGCGGATGTTGGCAATTTGATCTCTGGTTAGATGCACTCAGTCCTCCTTAATTGTATGTCTTTAAGCCAAGGATTAGATAAAAAGATAGTCACATCAATCTTTTGAAATCTGGGAGCACGAACATGACTTGATTTGATTAATTTATTTTTTTATTTAAATTCAGGCTACTGTCAACTAAGCACCCCCTGTGTCTAGGTTTAATACCAGCTATTGTGAATAAAGGGTCTCCTGAGTCAATGAGTGAGTAGTTTCTTTTCAGGAGAACAAAGGGTATTGAAACAAAGAAGACTTCAGCATCTTTGAAAGGATAAAGGAGAGTCTCCAGAGAGAAAAAACACATTGCATCTTGAGGAGCAAAGCAGATGCACTTATGATGAGTGAGTTCATCAGCTTGAAATACTATATATCCTTGAAATATTCATATACCCAAGACTTTCACCCTGATTATTTTTGGACATTTTTAAAAAATGTGCAGGCTGGCTTAATGAACTGAAGTATTAAAGGGTAGGAAATTTACTCCTATATATCTAATGCTATTTTGGATTAAAAAATATTAAGAAATTTGTACCTGAAAGATAGAACTCATAAAAACCATTGAATGATAACAAATTCCCAGGGTGTGGATTAGCAGACAATGTATATGATCTGAGAATGCCAGCAGTCAGCCAGCAAAAGACCAGAAAACTTGGCCTAATGCCTTGAGCCCTTTCAAGTTGTGTTGAGCTTTGCTTAAAGATTTTTAAACCAGAGGAGTTCCAGGAATTTATAATAAGCTATGGTGGTTTTCCTCAATCACTGGGTGTTCAGTAGAGCAAAGAGGTACTGGAGCCTCTGGATCACTTCCACTCAACATCTGTGGATAATCTACAGCCACTCCTGCCTTTGGGTTCTCCTCCACAGTTTTATTTTCTACCTTTGTTCACCACTCTTCGCGTCATCCTGGGACTGTACCGTTGTCTCCCACATGATGCCATGCCAGACAGGGGTGTTTGCAATGGAGGTTCATTGCATTTGAGTGAAACAGTTTACAACACAACCTCTCTGATTCAAGTGAATACTTATCTCTCCCCCTTTTCCAGCTGGCCATAGCACATTGCTAAAGTAGCAGGAAAAATGCACCAAACTCTTAGCCTAAGTAAGAGGCTGAACAGAGTAGGAACTTTACCCATTTACTCTTCCTGTGTGTGCTATAGTCACCATGTGTGATGTGTTCTCTGTGGAGAACGCAGCTATTTTGTAGTCTTTGCCTCTGTCTTACCCATCTCAATGCCTTTGATGCCAGGTTCTAGTCACTGAGTTTCTTCACACACTCTTTCACCATGCTCTCCTATCCTCACAATACTTTCATTGCTTTACCCCTAAAGTTCTCATCCTGTTGAACCATGGGTCCCTAAAGAGATCACCACTTAATATGAGACCATCAACCATCTGAAGATATTTATTTAGCACTTAAAATGTGCAGAGTAATATGTAAAATAGCCAGTGGGAACTTGCTGTATGATGCAGGGAGCTCAACCTGGTGCTCTGTGACAACCCAAAAGGATGGGATGGGGTGGGAAGTGGAAGGGAGGTTCAAGAGGAAGGGAACACATGTCTACCTATGGCTGATTCAGGTTGATGCATGACAGAAACCAAAACAACATTGTGAAGCAATTCTCTTCCAAACAAAAATAAATAAATTCAAAAATAAAATGTGCAGGGTGTAATATGAGGTGTGGTGGGGTAGATCCTAGTCCTCAGAAATCTTTCAGTCTAAGAGGAGAGATCCAACATCCATTGGATCACCAAGAATGCAAGAGAGGTCCAGAAAAACATCTATTTCTGCTTTATTGACTATGCCAAAGCCTTTGACTGTGTGGATCACAATAAACTGTGGAAAATTCTTAAAGAGATGGGAATACCAGACCACCTGACCTGCCTCTTGAGAAACCTGTATGCAGGTCAGGAAGCAACAGTTAGAACTGGACATGGAACAACAGACTGGTTCCAAATAGGAAAAGGAGTACATCAAGGCTGTATATTGTCACCCTGCTTATTTGACTTATGTGCAGAGTACTTCATGCGAGATGAAGCATGAGTTGAAATCAAGATTACCGGGAGAAGTATCAATAACCTCAGATATGCAGATGACATCACCCTTATGGCAAAAAGTGAAGAAGAACTAAAAAGCCTCTTGATGAAAGTGAAAGAGGAGAGTGAAAAAGTTGGCTCAAAACTCAACATTCAGAAAACTAAGATCAAGACATCCGGTCCCATCACTTCAGGGCAAATAGATGGGGAAACAATGGAAACAGTGACAGACTATTTTCTTGGGCTCCAAAATCACTGCAGATGGTGACTGCAGCCATGAAATTAAAAGACTCTTGCTCCTTGGAAGAAAAGCTATGACCAATCTAGACAGCATATTAAAAAGCAGAGACATTACTCTGCCAAAAAAGGTCTGTCTAGTCAAAGCTACGGTTTTTCCAGTAGTAATGTATGGATGTGAGAGTTGGACTGTGAAGAAAGCTGAGCACCAAAGAACAGATGCTTTTGACCTATGGTATTGGGGAACTCTTGAGAGTCTGTTGGACTGCAAGGAAATCAAACCAGTCAATCCTAAAGAAATCAGTCCTGAATATTTATTGGAAGGACTGATGCTGAAGCTGAAACTCCAATGCTTTGGCCACTTAATGCCAAGAACTGACTCATTAGAAAAGACCCTGATGCTGGGAAAGATTGAAGGTGGGAGGAGAAGGGGACAACAGAGGATGAGATAGTTGGTTGGTATCTCCGACTCAATGGACATGAGTTTGAGCAAGCTCTGGGAGTTGGTGATGGATAGGGAAGCCTGGCATGCTGCAATTCATTGGGTCACAAAGAGTTGGATACGACTGAGTGACTGAACTGAACTGAACTGAAGAGGAGAGAAAAATCAATGCAAGTAACAACCCAGTAGATGGTCTCTCTGTTTTCCTCCTGCTCTCTGGCTTCAAATATTGCCTATGCCTTTCTTATCTTCCAGAACCGTTTTTTTTTTTTTTTTTTTAGAAAAAAGCAAAACTATTTACTCTTTCCTTGTTTCATCATCAAACTCTTTTAAGGAGAGAAATAATATCAGTGTAATATACACAATGTAATATCAGGCTTGACAGTACAGATGTGGGATTTAGGCAGAATTAGGTTGGATTATGTGTAATCATAAACTGTCCTTTGTATTTCGAAGATCTGCATCATACCAAGACTTAAAAATCTATGGATCACTTAGCAGAAAGAGGATGGGATCAGCTCTTTTGTATTCAAAGGATTAAAAAGAGTCTGAAGAACCTGAGGGAAAATGGGGGTGCTTGGTTAAAATTCTCTGCTCTCTCAGACTTTTGGGTGAGGATGTGGGTACTATGGAGAATGGAGCTGACGTGGTAGGCATCCTGAGCTAGGGCCAGGGCTAGGGCTCCATCTGCCTCTGTGTCTCCATTGGCTACTTTCAAACTCCAGGGTCTTGCTGCTGCTGCTGCTAAGTTGCTTCAGTCATGTCCGCCTCTGTGAGACCCCATAGACGGCAGCCCACCAGGCTCCGCCATCCCTGGGATTCTCTAGGCAAGAATACCCTAACCACTCCATACAATCGATTCTTGCCATGAGCTCGGTTCCTGTCCTAAGGCGAAATGTGAGTGCTCTTCATAGTTTGGTCTTACCATATTATCATCCTTAGAAATCGCATTTACTCTCACGTAGTGGGGCCAAACTTATAATGTTCTATGAATGACTGACCCAAAGTGAAACCTCCCAAATTGTATTTAGTGAAGAAGAATGATAAACGAGGCCACAAAGGGTAAAATTGACATCAGACAATGGTTCTCAAGCAGCAGTGTGTATCAGAATTACCTGGGCAGTTTTTTCTAAACACACAGACGATCTTGTGATCAGACTCCACAGGAAAGTGATCTAGGTATATGTATTTTTCACAAAACTTCCCAAGAAACTCAGAACTGTACGTCTGGTTAAAACTGTTGGCCTAAGAGAATTTAAACCCTTATTTAATCTACTTTTGCCCTTGATTTTAAGTACCTTGAATTAAGTTTTATGACCAGTGAACTAAAGAAATACTTTCAGATGACCAATTAGGATTGTAAGGTGTCTGAAACAAAGAGTAAGAAAACCTTAGCTGAAAAGGTTTAGCATGGGGAAGAAAAGGATTAGAAAGACAAAGCATTGTTTTTATCACAAAAATCAGACTGCCTGATTCATGTAGGAGGAAACCAAAGGTTTACAAGAAGTGTAAACATACCGTCAACCAAACATCAGTGTCAAGTGAACTTGAGTCTTAACAACAGTGTCAAATGAACTAAAGTCTTACAGGGGTATACTTTAAGGGTCAATGTTTCATATAAACATTCCAACTTTTAGAGCCAGATGTTGGTTTTGAATTTTTTGTCAGGAACAGACTGCTTGCATTTTAGGTCACCGTGTGCTTACTCATAGTGGAATCTGCCTGTATAGTTTTTTTTTTTTTTTTTTGGTGCCAGATGTTATCTTCATAAGAACAAAATACAAAGCAGCTAGAAATGTATGTCTTCAAATACTTGCAGTCTGCATGGTATGTGGAAGACTCCTTATACTGTCAAGTAGGATAAGGAAGTGGTTATTACAGGAAGATTTCTCAACATGACTAGGAGTCAGAGCTGTCCAAGCCCAGAATGAACTTCCACTCAAGGTTTTTAGTTGGGTGGCACTGAGGGCATCAAAGATGAAGTTGCAGGAAGACTCACAGGGGTGGGTAAGACGAATGTTGCATTACTTGGGCTCCAACATGATGTGGCTGGGGGCCTGGGCTGTGGGTTGGAGTGGGAGGAATGAGCATATGTGGTTGCTCCTGAGTGCCTTCTTTCAGAACATCCCTTTTTACAGATTTTAAGAGGCCAAAGCTCTTTTCTCTAAGCTTTCTGATGGTAAAATCAGTCTATGTCTTGAACTCCAATGGACCTTACATTTGTGACAATCTAAAATTCTTAAGTTTCTACAACTCCTCTCTCTGTCTTTCTCTCTCATTTCCAACTGCCCAAGTCTGTGTGTGCATGCTAAGTTGCTTCAGTCCTGTCCAACACTTTGTGAACCCATGGACTGTAGCCTTCCAAGCTCCTCTGTCCATGGGATTCTCCAGGCAAGAATACTGGAGTGGGTTGCCATGCTCTCCTCTAGGGCATCTTCCCAAACCAGGGATCAAAACTGTGTCTCCTGCTTGGCAGGTGGATTCTCAAGCACTGAGCCACTTGGGAATTTCCCCCTATTCATACACCTCAAAAACAGGCTTGCACTTCAAATGACATATGTAAATTTTGACTTTGCTTTTATTCACCAGCATGAGGTCAAAGACTTGCTTTCCCATAAGTGTGTAAATCTAGGGAATGAAAAGCCTTTGCCAACATCAGGAAAGATTATTTATTGTTTCCTTTCAATCTACAAGGCCTCTGAGTCTGTCCGAGCTAGAGATTAACCCATCAGCTAGGAATTACTGTTAGCAAAGCTGTCTTACTTGTCACACAAATCCTTGATCTCTGTTGGGTTCGATAATTTATTTTGGACTTGATAGGCATGTTTTCTGGTGGAGGTTGATCTCTCTTTACAGTTAAATATATTTCTGATGACCAAGGTATAAAACAAAGATCTATAAGTACTCAGTATTTTCCTTCTCACTGTCGAAGAACTATTTACCCACAAGAAATCAAGGGACCCAATGTGTAGAGAAATTCACTTTTAAGGCTCCAAGTATCACCTCAAGAAGCATTCCATCCTTGTCAATGCTCATTACATTTATTTATGTTTTATTTTAGTGTTTTTTAATTTTTTAAAAAAAATTTATTGGACTATAGTTGATTTATAATGTTGTATTAATTTCTGCTACATTTAATTCTCCATGAAGTCTGAATTCAAGGCAAGTAGACAGAACACATGAAAATCAGGTACAGAAAGTTAAATCTTAGCTTACCTTTTAAAAAAAAAAATTCCTTGACTTTAATTAACTGCTCAGCTTCTTCATCTTAAACACTTGTTCAGTAGTGCTGCTATGAGGATTAAATGAGATAAAATATGTAAAGTCCTTAGATAGGTGTTTGGTAGTTGAGAATTTTTACCTGCTTTTTCTTGTCCCTCCTTGATTAAATGGTCAACTCCATGATTGGTCATTATTTCAGGTATTGAAGTCTGAAGAATCACATAGATGTAATTTCCAGATGATGTAGGCAATGTTAGCAGTATCTGCTTCACATGGACTACAGAGCCCTTCAAACAGAATTCACTGCACTGTGGTTTGGAGACACTGCTGACTGATACTATCCCAGGACCTCAAACCTGATTAAAGTGAAAAAACTACACAGACATATGTGGTGCTCCCCAGACTAACACAGGCATTCTGTGGCTACACTTACATAAGACTGTGTTCAAAGACTCTGGGCTCAAAGCCTGTAATATTAGGGAAGAGACATCTTGGCTTCCTTTTGAGGCTAAAAGAACCAAACCATAGTAAGTAGATTATGCAGCATACATTAATTGAAGAGCATGGAAGCTGGTGTTTTCCTATTTATTAGCATCTTGCATTATATTTATCTTAATGACATAAATGAGCCTGGTATACATTAAGATTAACTTTAGAGGCAGTCGGAGTTTATTTTGACTTGATTACTTTCTTAAACTTTTATTTTATATTGGAGTATAGTTGATTTACAAAGTTGTGTTAGTTCCAGGTTACAGCAAACTGATTCAGCTATGCATATACATATATCTATTCTTTTTCATTGCATGGCAAATAGAAGGGGAAAAAGTGGAAGTAGTGACAGATTCTATTTTCTTGGGCTCCCAAATCATTGCAAATGGAAACTGCAGCCATGAAATTGAAACATGCTTGCTCCTTGGAAGGAAAGCTATGACAAACCTAGACAGTGTTTTCAAAAGTAGAGACATCACTTTGTTGATGAAGGTCTGTATCATCAAAGCTATGATTTTTTTCTGTGGTTATGTATGGACGTGAGAGTTGTAACATAAATAAGACTAAGTGCTGAAGAATTGATGCTCTCAAATTGTGGTGCTGGAGAAGACTCTTGAGAGTCCCTTGGACTACAAGGAGATCAAACCAGTTAATCCTAAAGGAAATCAACCCTGAATATTCATTAGAAGGACTGATGCTGAAGCTGAAGTTCTAATACTTTGACCACCTAATGTGACGAGCTGACTCATTGGAAAAGACCCTGATGCTGGGAAAGACAAAAGAAGTGGATAGCAGAGGATGAGATGGTTAGATAGCATCACCAACTCAATGGACGAGCAAACTTCAGAAGATAGCGAAGGACAGAGGAGCCTGGCATGTTGTAGTCCATGGGATTGCATAGTGTCGGATATGACTTGGTGACTGACGATGATACTTCTTCAGATTCTTTTCACATATAGATTATTACAGAGTGCTGAGTAAAAGTCTCTGTGTTATACAATAGGTCCTTGTTGTCTTTCTATTTTGTATATAGTGTATATGTTAATCACAACTTCCTAAATTTATCTTCCCTCTACCTTTCCCTTTTGGTAACCATAGCTCATTTTCTAAGTTTGTGAATCTGTTTCTGTTTTGTAAATAGGTTCATTCATATCATTTTTTAGATTCCACATATAAATAATATCATATGGTATTTATGTTTGTCTGACTTACTTCACTTAGTAGGAGAATTTTTAGGTCCCTTCAAGTTGCTGCAAATGGCATTATTTCATTCTTTTTATATGGCTGACTAACAGTCCATTGCATATATTGAAGTACCACTTCTTTATCCATTCATTTGTAGATGGACATTTAGGTTGCTTCCATTTCTTGGCTATTGTATGTAGTGCTCCAGTGAATATTGATGTGTGTGAATCTTTTTGAATATGGTTTTCTCTGGATATATGCCCAGGAGTGAGATTGCTGGGTCAAATGGTGTCTCTACTTTTAATTTTTTTAAGTAACCTCCATTCTTCCTTCATAGTATGTGTAGCAATTTACAGTCCCACTAACAGTGTGGGAGAGTTCCCTTTTCTCCACACTCTTCAACATTTATTGTTTGTAGACTTTTTGATGATGGCCATTTTGACTGGTGTGAGGTGATACTTCATTGTAGTTTTGATTTGCATTCCTCTAATAATTAGCGGTGTTGAGCATCTTTTCATGTGCTTTTTGGCCATCTGTATAGAGTTAATTTCTTTTTAAAAATGTCTTTTCAGTTTCACTGTAATGTAAAATAAACAATTTATTCACAATAAGACAAACTATATTTGAAGTAAGACTTTTCATCTCTCAAGACCCAGTTTCCCCCTAGTCAGTCTCTCCCATAAGGAACCTTCCATAAGCCTCTTATCCTTATCCCTCACAGGGCAGACAGAATGAAAACCACAATCATGGAAAACTAATTGAACTGATCACATAGATCACAGCCTTGTCTAATTCAATGAAACTATGAGCCATGCCATGTAGGGCCACCCAAGATGGATGGGTCATGGTGGAGAGTTCTGACAAAACATGGTCCACTGGAGAAGGGAATGGCAAACCACATCAACATTCTTGTATACTGTTCATGTAGGAAAAGGCAAAAAGATGTGACACTGAAAGATGAACTCCCCAGGTCAGTAGGTGCCCAGTATGCTACTGGAGAACAGTGGTGAAATAACTCCAGAATGAATGAAGAGATAGAGCGAAAGCAAAAACAGGACCCAGTTGTGGATGTGACTGGTGATGGAAGCAAAGTCAGATGCTGTAAAGAACAAGATTACATAGGAACCTGGAATGTTAGGTCCATGAATCAAGGTAATTGGAAGCGGTGAAACAGGAGATGGCAAGAGTAAACATCAACATTTTAGGAATCAGTGAGCTAAAATGAACTGAAATGGATGAATTTAACTCAGATGACCATTATATCTACTACTGTGGGAAAGAATCCCTTAGAAGAGATGAAGTAACCCTCAGAGTCAACAAAAGAGTACGAAATGCAGTACCTGGGTGCAATCTCAAAAATGACAGAATGATCTCTGTTCATTCCCAAGGCAAACCATTTAATATCACAGTAATCCAAGTCTATGTCCCAACCAGTAATGCTAAAGAACCTGAAGTTGAACAGTTCGATGAAGACCTACAAGACTTTCTAGAGCTAACACCCAAAAAAGATGTCCTTTTCACCATAGGGGACTGGAATGCAAAAGTAGGAAGTCAAGAGATACCTGGGGTAACAGGCAAATTTGGCCTTGGAGTATAGAATGAAGCAGGGCAAAGGCTAAAGAGTTTTGCCGAGAGAACTCACTGGTCATAGCAAACACCCTCTTCCAACAACACAAGAGAAGACTCTACACATGGACATCACCAAATGCTCATTACCAAAATCAGATTGATTATATTCTTTGCAGTTGAAGATGGAGAAGCTCTATACAGTGAGTAAAAACAAGACTTGAAGCTGACTGTGGCTAAGATCATGAACTCCCTATTGCAAAATTCAGACTTAAGTTGAAGAAAGTAGGGAAAACCACTAGACCATTATCAAATCAAATCCCTTATGATTATACAGTGGAAGTGACATTTGTCACTTCAGGGGATTAGATCTGAAAGACAGCGCGCCTGAAGATCTATGGATGGAGGTTTGTGACATTGTCTCAGAGGCAGTGATCAAGACCATCCCAAAGAAAAAGAAATGCAAAAAGTCAAAATAATTGTCTGAAGAGGCCTTCCAAATAGCTGAGAAAAGAAGAGAAGCTAAAGGCAAAGGAGAAAAAGAAAGATATACTCATTTGAATGCAGAGTTCCAAAGAGTAGCAAAGAGAGATAAGAAAGCCTTTCTCAGTGATCAGTGCAAAGAAATAGAGGAAAACAACAGAAAGAGAAAGACTAGAGATCTCTTCAAGGAAATTTGAGATACCAAGGGAACATTTCATGCAAGGATGGGCGTAATGAAGGACAGAAATGGTGTGAACCTAACAGAAGCAGAAGATATTAAGAAGAGGTGGCAAGAATACACAGAAGAACTGTACAAAAAAGATCTTCATGACCCAGATAACCACGATGGTGTGATCACTCACTTAGAGCCAGCATCCTGGAATTCGAAGTCAAGTGGTCATTAGGAAACATCACTATGAACAAAGCTAGTGGAGGTAATGGAATTCCTGTTGAGCTATTTCAAATCCTCAAAGATGATGCTGTGAAAGTGCTGCACTCGATATGCCAGCAAATCTGGAAAACTCAGCAGTGGCCACAGGATTGGAAAAGATCAGTTTTCATTTGAATCCCAAAGAAAGGCAATGCCAAAGAATGTTCAAGCTACTGTACAATTGCACTCATCTCACATGCTAGCAAAGTAATGCTCAAAATCTCCAACCCAGGCTTCCAATGGTGTGTGAACCATGAACTTCCAGATGCTCAAGCTGGATTTAGAAAAGGCAGAGGAACCAGAGATCAAATTGCCAGCATCCACTGGATCATAGAAAAAGCAAGAGAGTTCCAGAAAAACATCTACTTCTGCTTTACTGACTATGCCAAAGCCTTTGACTGTGTGGATCACAATAAACTGTAGAAAATCCTAAAAGAGATGGGAATACCAGATCACCTGACCTGTCTCCTGAGAAATCTGTATACAGGTAAAGAAGCAACAGTTAGAACTGGCCATGGAACAACAGACTGGTTCCAAATCGGGAAAAGAGTACATCAAGGCTGTATATTGTCACCCTGCTTATTTAGCTTATATGCAGAGCACATCATGCAAAATGCCAGGCTGGATGCTGCACAAGCTGGACTCAAGATTGTTGGGAGAAATATCAGTAACCTCAGATATGCAGATGACACCACCCTTATGGCAAAAAGTGAAAAAGACCTAAAGAGCCTCTTGATGAAAGTGAAAGAGGAGAGTAAAAAATTTGTCTTAAAACTCAACATTCAGAAAACTAAGATCATGGCATCCAGTCCCATCACTTCTTGGGAAATAGATGGGGAAACAAGGGAAACAGTGAGACTTTTTTGGGGGGCTCCAAAATGACTGCAGATGGTGACTACAGCCATGAAATTAAAAGACCCTTGCTCCTTGGAAGAAAAGTTATGACCAACCTGCATATTTAAAAGCAGAGACATTACTTTGCCTACAGAGGTCCGTCTAGCCAAGGCTATTGTTTTTCCAGTAGCCGTGTATAGATGTGAGAGTTGGTCTATGAAGAAAACTGAGCACTGAACAATTGATGCTTTTCAACTTGTGGTGTTGGAGAAGACTCTTGAGAGTCCTTTGGACTGCAAAGATATCAAACCAGTCAATCCTAAAGGAAATCATTCCTGAATATTCATTGGAAAGGCTACTGCTGAAGCTGAAACTCCAATACATTGGCCACCTGATGAGAAGAACTGACTCATTGGAAACGACCTTGATGTGCGAAAATTGAAGCTGGTATGAAAAGGGGATGACAGAGGATGAGATGGTTGGATGGATGACATCACCGACTTGATGAACGTGAGTTTGAGCAAGATCCGGGAGTTGATGATGGACAGGGAAGCCTGGCATGCTGCAGTTCATGGTCTCTCAAAGAGTCGGACGTGACTGAGTGACTGAACTGAGCTTACATCTATTATATACTTTTTCTTGAACTGTAATGTTTTGAAGCATTTAATTATGCATAATTCTGCTGGAGAACTATGGAGTATTTTCATCATTAGGTTGGGATGATTTATATTTTCAAATATAGAACTATATATAATTCGTAATAGACATTTTTAAAAACCAATGTTTCTGAATACTTTTGCTCATTACTACTCTCTTGGCTGATAAAATCTTCATTTTGTTTTTAAAGTGCATCTTTAGTCATCTAAGTATAACTGGAAAGCTCCTAAAATTTTGTAAATCATGAAAAGAATTCTATTTCTCAGTTAAGAATTTCTACCAAAAATATTTATATTTATGTTTAATATTGGGCTTAATAGTTCTCAAGACAGAGAAAATTGTATTAATGTATCATTCTGTGCTTTTCTCTCTCTATATTCTCCTCCAAATTCACATAAACACAGTAGAGATGCCTAAGTTCAATTCTTGTATGCTCTCGCTCAGCCCACACTAGCAGATAATCACTTATTTTAGTCATAATGGCATCGGTATGTATTTTGTTCCTGGAATTGAACTAGAAAATCCAATCTGTTTTTGTTGATGGGTTCTAAAGCCAATAACTATTTCATTATCATGTCACGCAAGTTGTGTGTCTAGTTTTTGCTGGGAGACTATACAAAAAAGAATGAGCAAAGCAAACATAATCAAATTGAAATTCTACTTGTGCTCCCTTAAAGGGTTTGCTTTGGAGCACACATGTTTTACAAAAATGTTGATTACTTTAGCTGCAAAACTGTTTTATCTTTTAGTGGTAGCTTAATGATAACAAATCTCTGCTTCCTGGTAGAGAATCAATCACACTGGTTAATTACTCTGTGCAGAGCACTTTTCTGGTTCCAGTAGTCTCTCTAAACTCAAAAATCTTTAAATGTAAGGAAACCTAACTATAGACACCAACATAATTGGAAAAGAACTTGGGGAGCATAATAGTAGGGACTTTGCTAGTTTCAGAAGAAGATAAATTCCCTAAATTGCTTATCCAAAGGATAAGAGATGAATCTTGGATGTAGTTTTTTAATGAAAAGAAGGAAAAAGATGTAGTAGATTTGCTTGAGCAGATCCTGTTTTGGGAGTTGGTTTAGCTAAAGATAAGAGTCATTAAATGAATGCATTAAACAATTGTCCCCAGTCACTATTTTTGGGAGAATGAGTTAATGAATGACTCATGCATCTGAGACACAAGTTGAGGTCTCCGTAAGGTTGATTATTTGATTGGTAATTATTAGGAGTAATGGGATCCAAGCTAGTAAATTATTTTTTCCTGATTTTTATTATTGGTGGTGGTTTAGTTGCTAAGTTGTGTCCGACTCTTGTGACCCCATGGACTGAAGCCTGCCACAGGCTCTTCTGTCCATGGGCTTCTCCAGGCAAGAATACTGGAGTGGATTGCCATTCCTTCCCGACTCAGGGATTGAACCCGGGTCTCCTGCACTGCAGGCAGATTCTTTACCAACTGAGGTACGAGGGAAGCCCCTATTTATAATTAGATACAATGTATAAACACATAAAACAGAAAATAAGGATCCTCTTGGGCCTCAAAAAATATCACGGAAGGATGAAGTCCAGGGAAACTTTTTTTAAAGTGCAAGACACATTAGTGTCTTGACCAATGGGGTGTGTAGAAGAAGGCCAGGGCCAGCAGAGCTGAACTAAAGGCTCCTTCTCTCTCCCTAGAGCCAGACCAACCCTAGGGAGTGCTCACCACGCAACTAGTCCACACTGGCAGAGTGCCACCCAAGTGGAAAATCTCCCTCCTTCCATCCTTGTTCCCTTTGTGGCTGCAACTGAGGAAAAGGAAAGCTGTGTCCTGTCCCTCCCAGATGCCTGGGGTCCAGACATCCCCATACTTGGCATTTACCAAGCTTGGTAATTTGATTATTAGGAGTCTTGGGATCCAAGCTAGTCTTGAAAGGACCCTTTCCCTGTGACTGGCTGGCTGAGAAAGTCGCTGAAGTTTGGAAGGCTGACCACAGACTCCCTGAGGGCTATGGGAGAGTCAGTGCTAAGGGTCAAGGAGACAGAGGGAGCCTGGGATAAAATCGCTTTCTCCTCTACTCACAGAACACTTCTGCACTCTTTAATACTTTGCTTCTAGCCACCAAATGTTTGGGTTTTCCACACCAAGCAGTTCTGACACTAGCTGCTTGGAGTCAGCACAGACCCCCTATGTTCAGTGCCACAAGACTGCCCCCCAACTCTGACTCAGATGCCAGTCGTAAGTGGTGAGTCCCCAGATTACTCACAACTTTTGTGTGACTTAGCTAGAGGTTCTCAAAACTCCTTCTGGTTCAGCTCACAGAATTCAGGCAAACATATTTCCTGGTTTATTGCCTAATAAAGAATATGATAAAGGATAGAGAGGAACAGCCAGATGAGACGGTCTGGAAGGGTCCTGAGCATGAGAGCATCTGTCCCTGTGGAGCTGGGGTGCACCACCCTCCAGGCACATAGAAGAGTTCACCAAACCAGAAGCTTCCCCAATCCCATACTTTTGGGATTTTTATGCAGACTTTATCACATACATAATCAATTAATTCAATTTCCAGTCATTTCTCTCTCTGGGTCAGTTGAAAGTTCCAAGCTTCTAATCATGCATTGGTCTTTCTGATGACCAGCCCCATCCAGGAGCCCACCAAGTATCGCCTCATTAGAACAAAAGATGCTTCAGTCACCTATGAAATTCCAAGGGACTTAGGAGCTCTGTGTCAGACACTCTTGTCACTCAGGAAATTCTAAGGACTTTAGAAACTCTGAATCAGGAAGTGGGGTCAAAGATCAAGTACTAACAGGAACTGGTGGCAGAGAACAATTTATATTTCTTATTATTGCACAAATGGCTTATGGACATAAATGCAATGCTTGTAAGAATTCATCAGTGTACTACTGCAATACTTTATAACTGATAGCTGATAAGAAAATGAACCTTTTAACATTTTTTGATGACAGAAACTAAAGCCTCAATCAAGAGACTAGACCTGACTTTTACTTATTTTGAAGTTCACCATTTTGTATTTTTAAAAAATGACACATGAATTATACATAAATGACACTTCTTGGACTAACAGAACCTTGTCAATTTGATCAATTCTTTCTGAATAATACATATTAACAGCATGAAACAAACTATGCCGTTTCATTGGCAACAAAAATAGAAAAATGTCTTTGAGCTGTTAAAACCATTGTTTAGGAGTAGAAAAACAGATTGATAAATTATTTCCAGAAGCAGACCAATCCATAAATGTATAGGGGAGAAACAGCAGGAAGCTGTTTGTTCCATACCTTCAAATTTTCAGATGAAGAAAAATATTAGCTATTGAAATGTGATAGAATATTATCTAAGGCAAATTGTAGTCAGATACATAAATTGGAATCTACTTCATAGGCAGGGTCAAATGCAAACTTCCCATTAACTTAGGAAATAAAACCCACTGTTACAAAAACAAAGTAGTCTGTGACTTCATCTATGACCTTGCTAATATTTAGACAATTTTGTTAATTAAGATAGCTGTTAACTAGATCAGAGTTTAATTAGTAAATATTAGATAATTTCACACTTAGGCTTGCAGTACCTCTTTTTCCATTTTTTTTTCTTTTTACTTCTGAAATGAGATGGAAAGCATACAAAGAGATCAGAAAATACTTATTAACTTCTGAGTCTTTGAAAATGTTACTCCCTTATATAAAATTACAAAGCTCACTTAAACTTTTTGACAGCCAATGGCAAAGCGAACTGAAAAGGGAAATTCTCACCTTGCTCCTATCATTCAAACCAATTGCCTTAATAATAAGGGCCAGATTTTAATTCTTGAAAAGTTTATGATAAAGATGGCATATTAGAAATATGCACAGGAGAATTTTCAGAAAGCAGACTTTCTTAGTTATAAGAAAGACAAGGAAAGAGTAAGTTTATATACAAGGTATTTTCATTTTCATTCCCTGTCAAGCTTGGTGGCAAAGTGATGAGATTCACAGCCAGCTTCATGCATCATAGATTTCCTGAGGGTTGAGGGCACTTCTGATTAAACAAATAAACAACCCCATCCTCTTGGAGAGGTGCCAGATGTAGAAGAGAAAAATTGGAAAGATGGTTGATGGGTTTGGGGAGCAGGAAACAGGAAGACAAAGATGGAGAAAACTGCTAACATGCTTATGTGACCTTTGCCCTAATCACAGAAAATATTAACCTATGGCTTCCAATTCATTTTTCCTGCCCTAACAGGGGCAAAGTGAAGCCATATACATACAGCTTGGATACAGTATGCCACAAAGCCTTATGGAGACAGGAAGCAGGGAAAACGTTTCATCCTGGCTGCTGTAGTCATGTGAGAAAAACTCACAGGTGTGGGAAGACAGTTATGGCTGAAAGGGTTTCCCAGTAACCACGATAAAACTTCCAGGTAACACCTAAGCTTTAAGATAGGAGAGTCTTCAAAATGTTCCACTTCAACAGTGAAAGATTTTCCTAAAATCACTAGTAGGTACACTCACGATGCATGTTATAAGTTTGTAGAATAGGAATGAAAATAGCTCAAAGTCAAAAAAATGTGGTTGAAAATGTCCATATAGTCATTACAGAATTCCTGAAATTTAAAGACTTTAATTTGTGATTGCAGTTGGAGAGATTGAGAATATTTTGAAATTAGCTTATCAGATGCAGCTAGACTAGATTAGGTCAGAAGACTGTGCTTTGTGTGGGTTTACCCTGGCCCTTCATTGTCTAACTGTTGCTCACCTCCCCAGCTTCATCAGTCTCCTTGGATTCCTAAACTGTAAGCTTATTTGGTTTTTCCAGTAGTCATGTATGGATGTGAGAAATGGACCATAAAGAACGCTGAAAGTGAAAGTGAAGGTGCTCAGTCACGTCCGGGTCTTTGCGACCCCTTGGACTGTAGCCCTCCAGGCTCCTCCAGCCATGGGGTTTTCCAGGCAAGAATACTGGAGTGGGTTGCCATTTCCTTCTCCAGGAGATCACCAAGATGTGAGAGATGGACCATACAGTAGGTTGAGTGCTGAAGAATTAATGCTTTCAAATTGTGGTGCTGGAGAAGACTCTTGAGAGTCTCTTGGACTGCAAGGAGATCAAACCAATCAATCCTAAAGGAGATCAACCCTGAATACTCATTGGAAGGACTGATTCTGAAGCTGAAGTTCCAATACTTTGGCCACCTGACGTGAAGAGCTGACTCATTGGAAAGGACTCTGATGTTGGGAAAGACAGAGGACAAAAGGAGAAGAGGGTGACAGAAGATGAGATGGTTGGATGGCATCACTGACTCAATGGACATGAGTTTGAGCAAACTCCAGGAGATAGTGAAGGACAGGGGAGCCTGGCATGCTGCAGTCCATAGAGTCACAAAGAGTTAGAAACGATTTAGCGACTGAACAACAACAACAAAACAAAACTGCACACGGTTCTCTGCCACATGCTATTTTCTCTGTTTGGAAAGTCATCCCTGTCTTTACTAGTGCCTCAGTTTTCATACTTCAGATGGAAGATAATCTTCTCCAGGAAGCCCTATACAGTTATGCTAAGTAAGATTTTGTTCTTTTGGAATCATCTATTTACTTGTTAATTTCTCCAACTAGACTAAATTCTCGTTCATCCATTCATTGGACAAAGATTTAGCTTTCTATGCATTTCACTAGATGGAAATTGTACCTTCACTTACAGTTTTGCAGTCTAGGGAGAGCTTCCAGAATCTTTGCTCTCTGCACTTCTGCCAGATCTTGAGAGTTGCCAGATATGTCCTAGAGAGATTCAAAATTACTAAGTTCTGTGTATGGGGTCTTCTACTCTGGTAATATAAAAGTCTGTCACTGTTTCCACTTCCCAGTAAGTGCAATTGCTCAGTTGTGTCCGACTCTTTGTGATCCCATGGACTGAAGCCTACCACGTTAATATAAAAAGCCATAGCTAATACTTGTCAGGCAATGTTCAGGTTGTAAATTAGAGATAGATTTGGCTGCTTGAAACTGCAAACCTATTTAACAAATAAGGGTTTCGTTCTTTTCCCATACCAAGAAGTGTGTAGGTAGGCAGACCATCATCTCCATGATGCCATCAGAGATTTGGATTCTACTTTCATGCACCCCTAACATGTGATTTTCATTTTCACGTTTGTTGCCTCATGGTGGCAAAACTAAAAAAAGGGGGGCTTTCTTGGTGGCTCAGTGGTAAAGGATCTGTTTGCCAATACAGGAGATGTAAGAGACAATGGTTCAATCCCTGGGTCAGGAAGATCCCCTCGAGAAGGAAATGGCAACCCACTCCAGTATTCTTGCCTGGAGAATCCTGTGGACAGAGGAGCCTGGCAGTGTAAACAGTCCTGACTTTAAAATCAGATGGCCCAAGTTTGAATTCCTGGCTTTCATTCTTATTGGCTATTCAATTTGGAGCTATTTACTCAATCTTTCCAAGCCTCCATTTTCTAGTCTAGGAACTGGTATAATAAGAACTGCTTTATGGGGTTACTGGAACAATTAAATGAAAGAATAATGTGTGTTAAAAGTCTAATACACAGACAGAATTAATTTTTTTTTTTACTATGGAAAACATATTTGTATTTTGAAGTTGAAGCAGTTGGAATACTTAGGGATAAATGATCCTTTTAGTGTTAATAAACCTTAAAAGGGAATTCTAAGTATAGATGGCTTCAAAAACTACAAATTTGCAATCTAGGTATAAAATGATGGCATTTCTGATTTTTTAATATATATTTTAAAATTTGCTAAGACAAAATAGTTACGGATTTACAGCCAGAGATTTCAAAAGGGAAGATGATGTGAGGAGGTAGGTAGGCAATAATAAATAACACTCAGACCATGTCATTACTGTGATGAGAAAGAAACAACATTTGGAGAGCATCCCAATCAATAGCCATGATTTTTGAAAATACACACAGAGTGGGAGGCCCTAAGTAAAGATGCCCACCTGTCTAGTCAGTCAGAGCCTCTGTGAATTTTTCTACACCTCTCCTAATCCTGTCCTTCAGAAAGTTTGTTTGTTTTGTCTTTTAGCAAATCAGAACAAGTCAGGTGGCCATTCAGGATGGTCAGAGATTTGGAACACTTATCTACCAAATGTTTAATGAAGGTCGTGACATTTTGATCTTGAAGAAAAGATATCCCTAGAGACTGTCTGTCTTCAGTGGCTCAGAGGCTGACATGTGGTCTAGGATTCAGACTTTAGGTAACAATACAGTGGTCTACAGAGGTATGATGTTTGGCCAATTCATTGTTGGCCCAAATAAAATTTTTAAATGTTTAAGTTAGCAGCCAACTATTAAAATCATATGATTTCACTTAAAAAATCTTGATTTCTGACTTCTCTTGAAGGATTAGAAATTCTATCTCCTTTATAGCAGTCAATCTTCCATTCACCAATCTCTGTTATTCTCAGTTTCTCCCTTACAACCTGAGGTGTATTTATAGCCATTGTTCACCATTTTTGACCATTCTTTTTCTAAAAAGATAATCATATTTTTTCACATATCTCTATCAATTTTTTTTCTTACTCCCCCAAAGCATCACTCTCTTTCATTCAAGATTGTAAACAATGGTTTAGATTTATTTTGTATTGTGCTGGGTGAAGAACTGGAGTTTATGAGAAGATTTTAGCTCTGTTAAAGTGTTTCCTAGTAGAGTTGTATGAAGAGGAGTGAACAATGCTTTCAGAACGTGGCCGTTGATGGTAAGTTCCCTATAACTGTAAATATTTCAGGAAAGTCTGAAAGCCAAAAAGTGGAAACATCCTAAACGTCTATGTAGAGATGAATAAAGAAAATATAGACTATAAATATTCCGCCCCCTGAAAAACAGAAGGAAATCCATCCATGGGAGGACATTATGGCAAGTGAAATAAGCCAAGCACAGAATGACAAACACTACATGATTCCATGTAGAGGACGTATCTAAAATAGTCAGACAGGCAGAAACAGAGAGTAGAATGGTGGTTGCCAAGGGCTGGGGGTGGTAGGGAGTTGTTACTCAACGGGTATAAAGTTTCAGTTATGCAAGATGAATAAGTTCTAGAGCCCTGATGTAAAACATTATGTCTATACTTAGCAATACTATATGGAACACCTAGATTTTTGTTAAGAGGGTAGATCTCTTGTAAAGTGTTCTTACAACAATTGGTTTTTCTTTTTTAAGAAAAAGTCTGAATGTTGACCATCATTGATGTTGTGTCAGAAATCCTTATATGTCATAGGATAGTTCATCATCTTTGGACTACAGCTCAGAGATATAACTATGACTCCCACCCATCTGCCACTATATTTTGACCAATACAGAAAAAAAATCCCTTAAAAAAACTGTTGCTGAGGATGAATTCTGTACTGTAGTCAGAACGTTGGGATGAACCAGTGAGAAGATAGAAGATAGTGGTAGAGTAGAGGGAGGTTCATCCTGCTGCAAGGACAAGATAAGAGGCAAAAAGATATATTAAAAATGTTTAAAGATTGCATGTTTCCAGGGAAATAAAAAAACCTCACCTGTGAGTCTCTAAGAAGGTATGGTCAGGGCAGTAAACAGTTTTACTCAAATGGAAATAGAGTGCTGAAGGGCAACCGAGCATAAGCAAGGATCTTATGAAGTCCTGTTATATAAGACAGTGATTGCATTGCAATTATTACTGATTTGTTTTGTACTCTTTTCAGTCTTTCAATCTCTTTAAGATCACTGCCACAAGGTTCAGAATTTGGACGTATGCTGAAGTTTAGACTAGAAGCCTGAACTGGACAGCCTGGGCTTCAGTCCCACTCTGAGATCGTAATAGCCTGTTCGTGGAGATTCCAGACAAAAGAGAGTCTACTGTGAACTCATCTCATTTTGCAAAAACAGTAAAAAATGTAGAGACACAGGACCCATTTCTTTAATGTTCAAAGATATGAGACTCACTTGATGTGCTTTTGCACATTCGATGAATTTTGGGCATAGCAAAATATGACTGCAATCTAGTCACATCTATTACAGTTGCTGCACACCATTTGTTGATTCAATCAAGGAAATAGAAGATGACTTTCTGCCTATTTGTATATAATGTACTGTTGTGTTGGCTCCAAAACAGGTACTCCTCTGTTATGTGGGCTTCTACCCAATAACTTATAGTACCTCTCTTAAATCAATAAGGATTAAGTCTGAAGATTAAGGAAAAACTTGAAAATAGATACAAATAATGTGTAAAGTTCAAGTTTGAAAAGTCAATGGCAATAAAGATTCAATCTCAACAGAAGAGCAAACTGTCTTTTCTTTCTTCCTGCAGTTTAATTTAAGGGAACTCTCTCTCTCTTTTTTTTTGGACAATAAAAGAGCATTTCAAATCATTTTGTTGGGGATTTATGAGAATTTTTCTTCCCTGGGGCAAGTCATTATTCCCTTTGAAGACACTTGCTCATTTGTGTATTAAGAAAAGATTGTAAAATTGGTGGTGAAAATTAGACAACTATTCTCAAATCATGGGTCCACAGTGGGCCATTATCTCAAAGTGTTCATAGAAAAATTGAGAATACCCTGTTCCTTTTATCTCCAAATGCCAAAAGTTTATTCTATGTCTAGGGCAGAAAACATGAGTTTATCCTTGTTTTCATTATTTGGTAAACTGATACAAGTTAATGGAATACAGGGGTTTCCCAGGTGGCACTAGTGGTAAAGAATCGCCTGTCAATGCAGGAGACATGAGACTCAGGTTAGATCCCTGGTTCAAGAAGATCCCCTGGATGAGAGCATGGCAACCCACTCCAGTATTCTTGTCTGGAGAATCCCAAGGACAGGGGAGCCTGACAGGCTACAGTCCATAGGGTCACAAAGAGTTGGACACAACTGAAGCAACTTAGCATGCACTCACGTGATGGAATGCAACAAATTTTTTTAAGCACAGATGTTTTGCAATATGTTACAACATAATAAAATTATAAAATGTAATTTACATTCCTTTTTTCTAACTGACATTTTTATTTAGCTAGTTGTGGAGTCACATGCAATTATAAGGAATTATACAGAAAGACTCTTGCATATTTTGCCCAATTTCCTCTAATGCAATGGAAATATTTACCAAAAATAAAACATAAAACCACAACAGTGATATTGACATTGGCAAAATCCACCTCTATGATTCAGGTTTCCCCTAACATACTTGCAATCACGTGTATGTGTGTGTGTGTGTTAAGTTTTGCACAATTTTTTTCACCTGTGTAGGTCTAGGTACTGAACAGTTCTAATACTATACTACAAGGATTTCTTGTGTTGTCTTAATATAGCCACAAGTATCTCCCACCCACTCACTCTCCACTCTGCTACCTGTGCTTCCCCCATCTTTTGGGGGAGGTATTTAGGTTGTTTGCATTTAAAGTAATGAATGATATGTTAGCACTCAAGTATGCCAATTTAATATTTATTTTTCTGTGTGTTTCCTCTGGTCTTTGTTCCTTTGTTTTATTTTGCTTGCTTCCTATAGGTTATCTGAACATGTTTTTAGAATTTTATCTTGATTAACTCAGTAATTTTGAGTGTGTCTCTTTGTATAATTTTCATAGAGGTTGCTCTGAGGATTATAATATAAATATGGGACTTCTCATAGTCTCTTTAATTCAATATTTACTGCTTTAAATGAAGTGTGGAAATATTTTCATGTAAGTTCCTTTATCCCCCCCACTCTTAAATATCATTGCCCAGGGTATCAGATGGTGTTAGAATTTTTGTTTTAACCATTAAAACTTACAAAGGGGCTCCCCAGTTGACTCAGTAGTAAAGAATCTCCTGCCAATGCAGGAGATGTAGGTTCAATCCCTGAGCTGGGAAGAGCCCCTGGAGAAAGTGAAAGTGAAGTGAAAGTGCAAGTCGCTCAGTTGTGTCTGCGACCCTGGAGTTTTCCAGGCCAGAACACTGGATTGGGTAGCCTTTCCCTTCTCCAGGGGATTTTCCCAACCCAGGGATCAAACCCATGTCCCCTACATTGCAGGTGGATTCTTTACCAGCTGAGCCACAAGGGAAGCCCACCCTTGGAGAAGGAAATGTCAACTCACTCCAGTACTCTTGCCTAGGAAATCCCGTGGACAGAGGAGGCTGGCAGGCTACAGTCCATGAGGGTGGCAAAAGAGTCAGACACAACTTAGCTTCCCTGGGGCTCAGATAGTAAAGAATCTGCCTGTAATTTAGGAGACTCAAGTTCGATCCCTGGGTTGGGAAGATCCTCTGGAGAAGGAAATGGCAACCCACTCCAGTATATTCTTGTCTGGAAAATTCTATGAATAGAAGAGACTGGCAGGCTATAGTCCATGGGGGTCACAAAGAGTCAGACACGACTGAGTGACTAACACTTTGACTTAGCAACTAAACAGCAATAAACAACACTAACAAAACTCGTGAGAAGAGGATAGTTTATTGTATAATGTACCCGTATTTCTTTCCTCTCTATGTTTTCTTTATTTCTGATGCTCCAAGATTTCTTTTCTTTTTTTCTTTTTTTAAATTAAATCATTTTCTGTCTGTTTGAAGAATTCTCTTCATCAAATTTTTAAGGGTGTGTCTGTTAGAAACAAATTCTTTTAGTTGCCCTCAGAAAATGTTTTTCTTTTCTCTCATTCTTGAAGGACATTTTTTTGCCAGATACAGAATTCATGGTTGCCAGTTCTTTACTTTTAGTACTTGATTAATGTTGTGTCACTTTTTTCTGGTTTTCACGGTTTCTGACAAGGTATCTATTGTCTTTTGAACTGGTATTTCTCTAAGGGCAATGAACTGTTTTTTTTCTATATTTTTATCTCAGATTTTTATTTTTCATTTTAAAAAGTTTAATTATCATGTGCTGTAGTATGAATTTCTTTGTGTTGATCCTGTTTTGGTTTCACTCATCTTCTTGGCTATGTGTGTGTGTTAGTTGCTCGGTCGTGTCCAACTATTTGCAGTCCCATGGACTGTAGCCTGCCAGGCTCCTCTGTCCATGAAATTCTCCAGGCAAGAATACTGGAGTGGATTGTCATTTCCTTCTCCAGAGGATCTTCCTGACCCAGGGATCGAACCTGGGTCTCCTGCATTGTAAGCAGATGCTTTACTGTCTGAGCTACTAGGGAAGCCCTTCTTGGCTATTTCTTTTGCCAAATTTTTGGAGTTCTCAGCCATTGTTTTTTCAAATGTTCTTTCCACCTTTCTCTGTCTCTCTCCTCTCTCTTTTTGAGATTCTCATATGACTGTTGGATCTTTGTTATTATCCCACAAGTCCCTGAAGTTCTGTGGGGTTTTTTTGTTTGTTTAAGTCTATTTTCTCTTTGTGTTTCAGATTGGGTTAATTCTATGGTTCTGTCCTCAAGTTTACTGATTCTAACCTCTGTCGTCACCACTCTACTGTTGAGCCCATACAGCAAGTGGTTTTTCAAAAATTCTGCTATCGTATTTTTCAGTTCTATAGTTCCCATTTGATTCTCTTTTACATGTTTTATTTCTGTGCTGAGATATTTTTTTCTCATTTGTTTCAAGAGAATTTGTAATTGACTACTGAAGCATTTTTATAACGGTTGCTTTAAAATCCTTGTTAGAGAATTCTAACATTTGATCCATTTCGGTGTTACATTAGTTAATTACCTTCTCTCATTCAAGTTGTGATTTTTCTGGTTCTTGACATGACAAGTGGTTTCCTATTGTATCCTTGGCACCTTGTCTATTATGTAGGAAATTCTGGGCCATATGCAATTCTCTTGTTTTAGTTGAAGTCACACTGTTAATGTTCAGCATGCAGGTCTTGGCCTACTTTTGAGGGATGTTCTTTCAATGGAAGTTTAATTTTTACTGACTTTGTGGTGTTATTTTGATCTGTTTGGTATATCAGGAGCCACCAGGGCTCTCACAGGTCCATCTGGTGCTGCCTAAAGGGATGGCAGGGGTTTCCCCAGGCCAGGCCATGAGCTGTCTCTCAGTGGGGGAAGGGCATGATGGGATCCCCCTACGGTACCCTTTTTCTGCCCTAATGTCATTGAAGGGTGGGGGCTGCGAAAGTCTCAGACATAAGGACTTCTTGGACCAAGCTGCCAGAGTGTTGTTTCAGCTGGGCCCCTCATCTGTCTCTGTAGGTGTCTCTGGCCCAAGAAACAGAGTCTCAAGTCTAAAGGGAAAAAAAGCTTCTCATACTAGCCTGCTTGCTATGACTTCGTCTCCTTATCATGATCTGTAACTGTGCCAGATAAACATATTATTTAAAAATTACCTTTAATAATGATATGTAGAAAAATCCAGTTTAATTATGATTGGAAATATTTTCAGGTTATATCTGTACAATTGATTTTTGAATATATTTCCTAAAATCCTAATTCCACAGACTTATGTCGAGGCATAATCTGATATTGCTGACCAGGACTTTAGTTGTCTTCTGATCTGTTGGAATGATGACATCTGAAGAGAGTTGATGCCAAGCTGGAGAGAGGCCCAGAGAAGATCACAGGGTTTTATCTCAATCACTGGTTTCATCACAGACTTGGGTATGGCAGACAATGTAGACTTATCAGGCTTGATAGTATAGTTATAATCTTATTGAATTCCTCCTACTTCACAGGACAGACTCCATATCTCTGCCCTCTCCAAATTAAAAAAACAAAACAAAACAAAACTTGGTAATCCAGACAATGGAATATTATTTAGTGTTGAAACTAAATGAGCCATTAAACCATTTAAGGAAACTTAAATGCATGTTGCTAAGTGAAAGATGTCAATTTGAAAAGGCTACATACTGTATGATTCCACTGTATACCACATTTGAAAAAGATGAACTGTGGAGATAATGAAAAAAAAAAAGATCAGTGGTTGTCAGGGGTTGGGGGGCAGAGAGAGGAATGAATAGGTAGAGCCTAGAGGATTTTTAGGGCTATGAAACTGTTCTGTTTCATTCATCTGCACTATAAAGGTAGACATATGTCATTATACATTTGTCCAAACCCATAGAATGTACAACACAAGGGGTGAATCCTACTGTAAACTATGGATTATGGATAATAATGATATATCAATGTCAGGTCATTGATTGTGACAAATGTACTGGTTGCTGGGGGGTGTTGGTGGAAGAGGTTATACATGGGGATGGGGTATGTGAAACTCTATGCTTCTCACTCAGTTTTCCTGTGAGTCTGAAACTTCTCTAGAAAATAAAAACTATGAATTTAAAAACTGGATTGACATGGATTCTTCTCTTCCTCCCTTTTGTCTCTGTAGATGAGAAGACTGTTCTTCTGCTCTCTCACCAGTTCTGAACTCACAGCTATGATAAGGGCTGACATGTCACATAAAACCACAGAGTACCATCACTTAGACTAAGATAGGAATGTTGCCTCCCCCGGAGTTGGGCATCCAATGGTCAATTTGTCCTAACCCTCCAAACTCTGCACTGTCTCCTTTTTCATGACACTCGAAGTTTCCTACTTAGCCTCAAAAAATGCATTTCTCTTCTCTTAACCTAAATGATTCTTAGTCTTCATTGATGGCAAGGTCAAGTGTCACCTTCTTCCACAGTCCCTTTCCTCATTTGCATAGCCTTTCTCATGGCCGGCTTTCCCTTCTCTAAGTACCTATAACATACTGAGCTTCCCTGGTAACAGAGGTCTTACCATCTAGGATGGTAATGTCTGTTTACTTGGCTTCCTGTACCATTAGACTGTGAGCTCTTTGAAGGCAGAGTATATGTACTTTACTTCTGTATCTACAGGCTCCTGCTTTTCCTATCACAGAATAGGGGCTTGGTATGTGTTTGCTAAATAAATAAGTAAGTTAATATCTTTCAGTTCAGTTCAGTTGCTCTGTCATGTCTGACTCTTTGTGACCCCATGGATTGCAGCATGCCAGGCTTCTCTGTCCATCACCAACTCCTGGAGCTTATTCAAACTCATGTCCATTGAGTCAGTGATGCCATCATTAATATCATTGCTATTACTAATATCTGATGTAACTGGGCATCCACGGGGTGTACAGTACTCTGCTGGGCTTCAGGACTTGATATAGAGCTCATTCATAGCTCTTGCCTTTAAAATGTATCCATCCAGACAATATTTATACCTCTTAATCCACTACAATTCATGTTTCGTGGGTTACTTGGCTCTATAGATGATTCTATGAGAAGGAGCACAAAACAATCATAAAAATGAAACACTAGGAATTTCAAAGAGCTCCCACAGGCTTCCTTTCCACTTACAATTATAACCCTAGTTATCAAAACTCCTTTATTTAAGCAATGAGCCATTCTTTCTGGCTTGAGACATCAAACAACAATTTAAGAATTCTTGCGTTTTCCACATGGAGTAAGAAATGGCATTGTATTCAATGTACATATAAATAGGCTGAACAAATATTCCCAGTGTCTACTGGGTGTATACTATGCACAAAAGAGACATTTCTGGAAGGAGGGGGTGACATACAAAAAATACTGCTAATGCAAATGAAATGTTTTAGTTGTTTTCCCCTCACATTATAAGTTACTCTAAAAGAAGGACTGATGGTGAAGCTGAAGTTCCAATACTTCAGCCATGTGATGAGAAGAATCGACTCATTGGAGAAGACACTGATGCTGAAAAAGATTGAGGGCAGGAAGAAAAAGGGGCAACAGAGGATGAGAGGATGTGATGGTTGTTGGATGGCATCACTGACTCAGTGAACATGAATTTGAGCAAACTCCAGGAGATAGTGAAGGACAGGGAAGCCTGGCGTGCTCCAGTACATGAGGTCACAAACAGTCGGACATGACTTAGTGACTGAACAATTACAACCACTTGGCAGATTTTCTCTTCTTAAGTTCCTTTGTGACATCTCATTTTCATGTGGCTTACAAAGAATCAAAGTTTATAGAATTGATTCATAAAAAATCAATACTTTGCTGTGACAAACACTTGTTTTTCCAAGCAATCAAAGTTTCACTACTTTATTTATCCTCTCTAAATGAAAAGGCATAGCATAGGTGAGGACTTGAAAGTAGAGAGAGCTTAAAAGATTAAGGTCACACATTGTGCTTAGTATCTCAGTCGTGTTTGACTCTGCGACCCCATGGACTATAGCTCTCCAGGCTCCTCTGCCCATGGAATTCTCCAGGCAAGAATAGTGGAGTGGTTTGCCATGCCCTCCTCTAGGGGATCTTCCCAACCCAGGGATTGAACCCAGTTCTCCCACACTGCAAGTGGATTTTTTACTGTCTGAGCTACCACGAAAGCCCAAGAATACTGGAGTGGGTAGTCTGTCCCTTCTCCGGGAGAATTTACCAACCCAGGAATCGAACCAGGGTCTCCTGCATTACAGGTGGATTCTTTACCAGCTGAACCACCCAGGAAGCACACATTAAGTCAGTAAAAAAGGCAAAAATGGAAACACGTGTTTTCTGAGTCGTCACAGTCAGTGATAGACTCAGTACTGAGGCACAAACTCTCATTAGCTTACAAAATAACCAGGGACACATTTCCCCTGAAACGAGGCCATGTACTCAGTGCATTTCCCAGTGCATCTGCAAATTAATTGTTGGCAGTGGGAGGCCCTGGTATTTTCAACTCTGGTGTACTAGTAATAAAGCAAACAGACACACATCAATTTATAAGTGTTTGTCACAACAAAGTATTGATTTTTTATGAATCAGTTCTATAAACTTTGATTCTTTGTAAGCCACATGAAAAATGAGATGTCACAAAGGAACTTAAGAAAAATCTGCCAAGTGGTTGTTGTTGCTGTTCAGTCGCTAAGTTGTGTCTGACTCTTTGTGACCTCATGTACTGTAGCGAGCCAGGCTTCCCTGTCCTTCACTATCTCCTGGAGTTTGCTCAAATTCATGTTCACTGAGTCAGTGATGCTATCCAACCATCTCATCCTCTGTTGCCCCTTTCTCCTCCTACTCTCAATCTTTTCCAGTATCAGGGTCTTCTGCAAAGAGTCGGCTCTTCTCATCACCTGGCCAAAATATTGGAGCTTCAGCTTCAGCATCAGTACTTTCAATGAATACTCAGGTTGGATTTCCTTTAGGATTGACTGGTTTGATCTCACTGTAGTCCAAGTGACTCTCAAGAGTCTTCTCTAGCATTACAGTTCAAAAGCATCAAGAAAAGAAAATCTGCCAAGTGGTATGTTAAAATAATCTTGCTAGCTACTGTGATAACTGTACCACATATTATTATTACTCATAATATTGAATTCATGGGGCTTTGCCGGAGTCCTGCCCCAGCTGGTCAGGGTTCCCTCAGGATGGACTGCGTCGGCGATACGAATGAGAAGACACAGCGAGTCGTGGTGTTTCCAAGTGTCTTCTGACTTTATTGTTTTTAAGACAGTTTTTATATTTTTTGCGATACATCGAAACAAATGTAAAGTATAGAATCATACCAATTCAGCTTAGTGGGCATACCAATTTAGCTTAATGGGCATATGAATTCAGCTTAATGGGCCCATCAATCCAGCTTAATAGGCCAGCAGTTTTTGACCTTCATTGAAACTGTTTGCCTGTTTTTAGTTACAAAAAGCCTCATTTTGTTTACATCATCTTCCGGCCTGGGGGCCTGCTAACATCTTGTGACTCTCCTATTGATAAGAGTTGATCAGTCAGAACACTTTTGTATCAGGCACAGCAGGAAAGAATTTATCAATAGAAAGTTTCAAGGTAAAACCTGTTTTCGGTAATTTACTCTACGCCTTGAGCTTAACAGAAAAGAATGTGGTCCCAGAAGGTCAGCAAGCTGAAGGTCAGCTCTAAGTAAGAATCATCAGTTAATTCAACAATTGTCTTATTATTTGTATTAAAGCTAAACTTCTATTTATATATAAATTTTTAACTATTATGCTTTCATTATATAGGCTAAATACGTTAAGAGTAAAAACATAGTGAGTAAATATAGACTAAGTAACAGTTTCATAAAGCAATATTTCTTATATTTCCTAACAAGCCTTTTTTCCTGCGAAAGGTTTTGTGCCCATAGGGGCTTTCTGTGCAGAGGCTCTCAATGCTGTTTTATTACTAGGGAGCAGTTATGCACATTAGCTCCAAAGGCACAGGTACATTTATTAAAAAAACTAATATGTTAGCAAAAGGAATTTAGATCAGCATACTTTATATCCCAGATAATTTTATTTAGGGTGCTACCATTCAGGGGCCTTGTCGATTGAGATTTCAGATTGATCTATTTTAGAAGAGAATCAGGAAAAGCCTTTTTTCTAAATCACAGAAAATAAGAAGAGGTTTATTGTAGCAAACATCAGAAAGACAGATCTCATCTTTAAGGTGAGTGCTGGGGCAGCCTCTCAAGAATCCCTGAGGCCTGAGTTGCTCTGCTCATCAGTCCTCCTCATGACTCTGTCATGAGTGGGATCTCGTGAGCTGGCTCCCGGCAGGGCTTTATTACTGAGATGCTGCAGTTTGAATTTCTGTCCAATTGGACATGTCATTCACAAGAGTTACATAATGAGAAGGATGAAATTATCTCAGGCAGCTAGTTGGAAAACAATGTCAAAATATGAAAGGACTTACATGTACCTCAATTCAATCAGGTTTTCTGAGTCCTGAAATTTTTCAGTTGAGGGTCAAAGAGGTGAATTAACTTGATTAAATTCACATAGCTAGTGTCATGAATAGAAGCTATGTATCTTGACTCCTAATTCAAAATTGGCTACTCTTTACTGTATGAGTGGCTACTCTTTACTGTCTTCCCTTTCCAAGGATATGCATTTTGTTTATTATAGAGAGCTGAAACATAATGTAAAAACTGTCACTTGATGGTAAGAATGTGGGTTGGGTATCAGGCTGGGTTCAGATTCTCATGGTACAACTTAATGTGAGAAACTGGCATGTTTGTGTGCACTCAGTTCCATCTGACTCTTTGCAATCCCCTGGACTTTAGCCCACCAGGTTCCTCTGTCCATGGAATATTTTAGGCAAGAATACTGGAGTAGATTTCCATTTCCTACTCCAGAGGATCTTCACAACTGAGGAATGAAGCTCACGTCTCTTGCATTGGCAGGCAGATTCTTTACCACTGTGCCACCTGGGAAAGTAATTAATTGATATAGCCTCTTCATTTCCCCATCTGTAAACAGATAAAATAATAATAATCAACCTGTAGTGTTTGTGGAGAGGATAAAAATTACATAATCCATATAAGAGTAGATAGTACAGTCTGTAGCACTATTTAAGCAGGCAATAAAGGAAAGCGAAGTGTAGAGCAAAATTTCTCCTGGAGCATTTTTGCCCAAGTCCAGTTGGATTACAGAATCGCTTCTTATGTCCATACGCATTCTGGATATCTGAGCTTTAATTTTTTATCTTTTAAAAAATTATTCATCTTTAAAATTTTTTATTAAATTGGAGTATAGTTGATTTACAACACTGTGTTAGTTTCAGGTATACAAAAAATTGATTGTTTTATATATACATACATACATATATCTATTCTTTTTCATATTCTTTTCCCATATAGATTATTACAGAGTATTGAACATAGTTCCCTCTACTATTCAGTAGATCCTTGTTGATTATCTACTTTTTACATGGTAGTGTGTATCTGTTAATCTCAATCTCCCAATTTATTCACCCACCACCTTTCCCCTTTGGCAACGATAAGTTTGTTTTCTAAGTCTGTGAATCTGTTTCTATTTTGTAAATAAATTCATTTGTATCATAGTTTTTCAGATTTCATGTAAAAGTGATATCATATGGTACTCGTCTAAAGCCCTGTCTGACTTACTTCACTTAGTATGGTAATCTGAGTTTTAGATATTTTCTTAAAAATAAGATTCAAAGAGCTGGAAGAAATGACTGAGAAAATGTGTGAAAAGTTCCTTGAATGTTTATTTGAAATAGATAACTGATTCTGAAGTCAAGCCTAGAGCAAATCTCAAATATGCAAAGGAATACAATAAATCTCAGTTTGGAAAAGAAAAGGAGAAAGGCCAAGGAGGACAGGCTTTCAGTGAGAATTCCATTTATTATTTTCCTTTTCAAAACGTCTAGGGACTACGCTTCTCTCCCGTTTCACACTTGGCCCAAATCGTTTGTTTCACTGTCCTTCAGAATATAGAAGTATGGCAAGACATATGAATTCAGCCACCTGGCAGTTCAAGTAAAAAGCAGTGATGGGTTTTGCATTTCCCCAATTTGATCCCTTGTCTGAGTTCAGTAGATAGCTCTGTGTAATTTGAGCCAGCTCTAGATTACAGAATAGAATCCCGGAAGCTACTCCAGGAAGACAATGTCTTCACTCTACATCTCACTTCTCCATTTACGTTTTCATTTCCTCTGCCAGGCACAAGTGATTCAGTCTCTCTGGCCCTCATTCTCTCTTCCTCTCTGCAGGCTGCCTGAGCCTATATTCAAGTCTAATTGCAGTGTCAGGAATGAAATCTCAGGCCACAGTCCTTCCTTGTTATCACTTGTAGTTTCTTTTCACCTTGACCATTATAAATCCTCTATATGACTTTCATATAGAATATGAGCGCATGTTGGCTAAGGAAATTCACAAGTTAATTACACCAGTGGTTCTTCTTTCTATTGCCTGAACTTTATATATACGTAAGCATATGGCCATCTAAATTGCTCCCTACACATTTTCTTCTATTATAAACCTTGAAAACTGTAATAAAGTTAAGCTTCAATTTTAAAGAATTCATCTATTACTCATTTAGAGAACAAAGCAGGAACCAGCACGAAGTACCAGGATTTTATGTAATCACTTCGCTTTGAAAGAAAATAAATAGCTGTCTCGGTAATGCAAATAAATAGCTGTCTCGGTAATGCGTGTTTATAGTGTATTTCTCCGAGAAATTAAATGATGGATTTGCCCAGTGAATCAGAGCAGAAGCTGCATGGTGACCTACTGTATTTATGACTATGGTGCTGAGGGCTTTATGTGCCTGCTTTTTTTCTCTTGACATTGCCCTTTAAGACAGAACCCCATTGGCATTCTTGACAAAGGCCCAGACTTCTAAGGCATAACATTTGTATACAAACTCTACTCTCTACCTTTTATTTTATTATTCTACTTTCATTTTTTCCTCCCAATTTCTGCATGTATCCTTCCTGTTTCATATTTTTAAAGATCTCTTGGGACTTTCCTGCTGATCCAGTAGTTAAGGTATTAGAGGCTCTCTATGACTCTCAGAGGAAATTCCTTCTATAATGCGCAAAAAATAAATTTTATCCTGTATTTCATTCGCTTTCAAATGCCGGGAGTGTGGGTTCAATCCTTGGTCAGGGAGATGAGACCCCACATGCCTCGGGACCAAAAAGCCAAAACATAAAACAGAAGCAATCTTGTAACACGTTCAATAAAGACTTTAGAAATGGTCCACATTAAAAAATCTTAAAAAAACGACTTCTTAAATACTTTTCAGAATGAAGTATGTGGGAGCAAATGATAAACGGTAAATGACACATGTCTATATGTGATCTATATGTTTGTCCTGCTCTTACATTTTAGTTTTAAAATTAACCAAAAAGCCCAGCATTTTGCTTGCTAATACCATAGCTCCTAGGATAATAAAGGCTAGATTAATTTATATATTTGTTGATTGTTTTATATGAGGTTCTATGCTATGTGCCGATGCAGTGGTATGTAAACAGATATGGTTCCTGACCTCATGGAATATACATTCTATATAAATACAGTTTTCTACTAATTAATTGCTAAAACGTCTGCATCAGTATTTTCTTTTCAGTATATTTAACTTTAATATACCTTGCAATACTCTCAATACACTAATGTGCATTTTTTTCTGCATTTGTAATATATGCATCCATTTATATTGAACTTGTCTAGCATGCCACAAAATATGCTGGTCTTCTGTTGAGCATTGTTAGGATTGTAAATATAAGAATTATTGATTAGGATTCTGTCTTCATACAGCTCTCTAACAAACCTTAGTCTCTGTTCATATAATGGTTTACAGGATAAAATTTATTTTTTGCTCATTATAGAAGGAATTTCCTCTGAGAGTCATAGAGAGCCTCTAATACCTTATAAATTAAAGTTGAGCATTCAGCTGATAAACTAAATCAAGAAGTGTGGTACCATGAGTATATGTGTGTGTGTGTGTGCATGCACATATGACTGTGTGTGTACGTGCTCAGTTGTTGAGTCTTGCCCAACTCTTTGCAACCCCATGGACTGTAGCCCACCACCCTTCTCTTCCATAGGATTTCCCAGGCAAGAATACTGGAGTGGGTTGCCATTTCCCTCTCCAGGGAATCTTCCTGACCCTGGGATCAAACCCACGTCTCCTGTTTGGCAGGCAGGTTCTTTACCACTGAGCCACCAGGGAAGGCCATAATATGATTAGACATTTATAAATATACAGCAAGTAGTTAAATCCTAATTCTCTTAAGCACAAACTTTTATCTTCTCTTTCCTTTCCTCCTCATTAAAGCATTTAGTTATCTTGTTGTTTATGGGCTAAGTGGTTTGAACAGGCATGACACCTGCCCTCTAGCATTATTGTCAAATAATTTTATGAAGCACATCACTGCACTAGACACAGGGTAGTTGCTGCACCAAAAGACCTGCACACTTGGAGTTTCCAGGATTTTCTTTTTCTTGTCAGAGATGATTCTTATGCAGCTTAATTTTCATATTCATGGAATTAAAATGCAGTGTTTTTCTTTTGTGTTGTGGAAGATTGATGTAATGTGTACCAATTCAGGTATACTTCCATATTCATAGTCACATGGAAGTAGCTATTTTCTTTTTCTGGTTCTTTTATTTCCTTATTATCTTTTCTTCTCTCTTCTCTGTCCCAGACTCTGTCTTTCTCATGTAAGAAATCCTTACATAGCTAGTGGAAGTGGCTGTATAATACAGGGAGCTCAACCAGGTGCTCTATCTGAGAACATCAAACAATAACCATTGCGTCCCCATCAAATCCCTTTTCCATTTAATGCCTAGTTCTGTGAATTATCCAAATATGCCTGCAATGCAGGAGATGCAGATTCGATCCCTGGGCTGGGAAGATCCCCTGGAGGAGGAAAAGGCAACCCACCCTAGTATTCTTGCCTGGGAAATCCCATGGACAGAGGAGACTGGTGGGCTACAGTCCATAGGGTAGCAAAAGAGTCAGACACGACTTAGTGACTAAACTGCAACAAAAGACCCTGCTGAATGGTCCCAGCACACTTGCATCTCCTTGAGTTTTCTCAGTTCATCCTCATAGCATTGCCTTCATACAAACCAGCAGGGTCTGGTGAGTAAGTGAATGTTGGGCCTGGAAAAGAAGAAGATTTAAGGATGAGCTGAGGTCCCTGTATTGGATAACTGGGTACAAATTTGAAGCTGAAGTCATGCTAAGAAATTGCCCTAAATGTGTTATGCTTTCTCTTTCCTTCTGATCTGTGCAGAGGCTCCCCAGTTAAAGTGCCATTTTTCTAGGTTTCAGGTCTCAAAAATATAAATCAAGCCTTTCCCATCTGCCTAAAGAAGACATGGTAGAGCTCTTTGCTTACCCAAATCTTAGAATTTTTCGCTACAGTTAAAATTACTCATTCATCTCCTCTGGTAGTCTTGTTCTAGACAAGCTCTTTCATGATACTTTCATGCCTATGGTAACTCTTAACTCATTCATGTATACATTTACTGACAAATGTTTATTGAGCACCTACAATGTGCCAAGCATTATTGTAGATATTTGGATATAGGAGTAAATCAAACAGCTAATTTCCTTGCCATAATGGAGTTTAACTTGTAGTAGAGAAGGCAGTCAAAAAACAAAGAAGAAGATATATGATAAAAAGAGATCAAGGAGATAGTGATGAGATGAAGGGTCATAAACTAGATAAAGCATCAAAGACTTCGCTGAAAAAAAGCCCCGAGAAAGGAACATGCTAGGGAGAGAGAACATTGAGTGAAAATGTCTTGAAAGGAGAGTGCTTGGTGTTCTGAGGAACACTAGGTGGCTGGTGTGGCTGGAGCAGGATGGAGAGTGGGGCAGAGTAGTGAGAGATAAGACTCGGTAAGTAGCTTAGGAAGAGATGTGGGATCTTGCAGACCTAGAAGTTATATTTGATTCATAATGGAGTATTTTCAATGACAAATGACATGGTTTGAGCTGTTTTAAATGTATTTTACTGGTTTCTGTGGGAGGAAAGAGCCATGGTGAGAGGGGAGGGAAAGGAGAAATCTGTCATGGTAGCCCAGGGTGTGGTGACTGTCATGGTTGGACCAGGACATAGGGCATGGCCATTTTAAAAGATGTCGCCACACTCACTTTTTTTTTGTCAAGGATAGTAGTCCTGGATTTCTGATCAAACACTTCTCTTTCCACTGGTTAACCTCAGCCCCAGCTCCTGGACTCACTGTTGGTGTTTCATTCCAGGGAAATTTATCCATAAACTCTCCACTGACCTATAAAGCTGCCTGAAATGAAAAGCAGTGTCAAGATATGAATGGATCATTTAGTAAGCAGAAAAAAGAAGTGAGAAGAACCACAGAAAAGGAGACGGGAATGGGTAGGTGGGTTGTAGGAATGGCAGAGAGTATAGTAGGATCCATGCAATGAAGCTGGCAGACACAAGTTAGCAAGGTCTCTAGTGAAGTCATGGGTGCTGAGTGGACTCTGGGTTCAACCTCTATGGATCCATAGTGTGTCTCCTGGTACCAGAAGCCCTGATTTTTCCTGTTACCTTCTCTTATTACCATATGTTGTTCTTTAGTCGCTAAGTCTTGTCCAACTCTTTGCAACCCCATGGACTGTAGCTTCTCTGTGCATGGGATTTCCAGGCAAGAATATTGGAATATGTTGCCATTTCCTTCTCCAGGGTATCCTCCTGACCCAGGGATCAAATGCATGTTTCCTACTTGGCTGGCGAATTGTTTACCACTGAGCCACCTGGGAAGCCCATTACCATATGCAGCCCTACTATAAACGTTTATTAATAGAAAGTTACTTGAATGAACTTATGCTCCCTACATCCAGAATATCGAGACTTTGGGTTGCCCCAACAACCTCACAGGGAACGTAGGATGTGTGACATTTGGTTGTGGGCTTGGAACAAGGGGGAAGCTCTAAGACTTCAGCTTAAATCTCACCATGAATGCCAAGAGCCCATGGTCTGCAGTGGCAAGTGAAGCTTTGGCCTGTAATTTCAAACATGCCCCAATGTGTCCCCTTGGAAGGCAGCACTTTGCATGACTCAGCTGCTACTGTGTTTGAGAAATGTCAAGAAGTTGAAATGTAACCACAAAGGAGTTGAATGTTTGTTTCTCCTGGTGTTAGATGCTCTCAAAAACAAATTTATAAGCTCTGACCTGGGTTGTTCAACTAATGGCAGATAAGGAAACAACACATAGTTATGTAACCATTACAAGATGAATTTTCTGCCTGCATCCATATCCATGGCTAGGAGCTTGCTGGATATTATGTTCAGAAAATGGTTTTCTACATTGAAGAAATGAAGCATTAAACACGGTTTTCTTTTTTTCTTGATTGTGAGCTAAGAAATAACTGCTTCATTGGTAATGGGAATGGAAGCTGAAAGATGCACAGGATAGGCCTTGCTGAGATAAATTTTTGAGCAGAAAGAAACTATGAGTAATGAGAATCAAAGAGCCAGAGACAAGGAAGGTGGGCATTTACAGGTGAGAAGTGGCATGTATGGTAGAAACAGGGTGGACAAAGTCCCCATTATCACCGTGGTGGAGGAGCAATGAAAACATTTTTCCTGCGGGACAAAGAAACACTGGAGTCTAGAAGCAATACTGGATTCTTCCAGTTCCCAGACAACACTCCCATCATGTCAAAAGCTTTGGGTGCCCAGGTGGTTCCAACCTGCTCTGATATTGGAGAAGCATATACTTTCTGAATTGCTCTGGAAGCTAATAAAGAGGTAAATATAAGGCAATTTTAACAGTCATTTATAAAGTGACTTCACATGTATTTTTCAACTGATGCAAGAATCCTAATAAACTGTTAAAAGAAAGAGTGTCTTCATTTGAAATGTTCACCTGAATTTCCTTTGAGGAGGTTACATAGCTCGTGGGTAGTATGATGTCTCTAAGTCTCATGTTCTGGACACAATTTCAAGGAACCACTCAGCTTTTCAGTGAGCAAAAGAGACTATTAGTTTCCATATTGAATCTGTGGGTCTTTTATATTATAACTCCCATACGTTAGGATTAAATTATCTGTTCAAAACTTTAACTTCTGAGTGAATAATAGACATTGTTTCTCCTTTGAATGACAAGTTCTATTCACAGGGTCAGAGGTCATGTGGTTGCCACTGGGAATGTCCAATAAAGTACAGAGGTTATTTGATGCTCTAGGTTTCTGTATGCTGAGTACTGCTTGTATTCACAGACTATGAACAGATAAGATAGCACCAATGGTCATAAGAAAATGATTTTGGTATTTTAGGAGGACAATGAAACACAATTTCCATAAAAAATGCTTCAAAGCCACACACAGAAGAATAGCAAAAATGACAAAAACAGGTTTTTCAATGCACTGATTTTTATCTCCTTAATACTCAAGTCCAAATCATCTTATAACTTTTCCTATAAACTACAAGGCATAACAAAGAAAAATCCTATCACATACAACCATGTTTTTCTCTTAGCTGGTATTATCATTGAATCAGTAAAAGGATGTCCTATTTGTGAGATTTATGTTAATAAACATAATAAACAAACAATACTTCACAATGATAAAAATTGAAAGGTGATGTGTCTAAAATTTCCCTGCACTGGAAAAGTCCTTTGTGGTTGATCAATGTGATGTTACCACATGAAGTTCTTTGTATCCAGGCTTCTTGATCTCAACAGAGACAAGGACTCAGCTCTGTAGTGTCTAACAGTCTGATAAAAGACTAACACAAAGTCATGCTGAAAAAAGAATTGGTGCATATAGAGCAGAAATCTAGGATACGTTTTTGGGATGGGGGATCTGGTAAATCCTTAGTAAATTTGGATGGACCAATGTGAAGCCGCACTAGTAATTTAGCAAGATTGAAGGAGAGATTCAATAAAAAGAATAGACATCTTGTGCAATGAAAGTCCAGAAAATTCTTCTTGTCAGGATATTCTAATAATCTTCTTTGAGGCAGTCTTAATCAATTCCACCAGCCTTTCAAATACAGGAATTTAATGAGACACAGAGATGTCCTCCTAATCCTTCTAGTCAGCTGAAGTTATTGCAGGAATAACAGTGTCAAGGAATCCACAGTTGCGTGCAACGGCCATGGAGCTGTGATTGTTTCAATAAAGGCTTTAGGAAGAAAAGAAGTAAAGATTAGTGCTCACATCTGCCTGATCCTAAAATCCGTAATAAAATCCACAGTACTAGTCTTTCTCTTAGTCAACATAAAGCATATATTCAAAACAATATGTTACCAACTTTTGGGAAACGCATGGAAATATTTTCATCAAATATATTTTCCTGTAAGTGGGTAAGATATATTGACAACATGTGAACAACTTGAAATTCAGGTCTGTCAGGTGGGAAATCAAAGATAACAGGGGTAAAGCAAATGATGATCATTTCCATGCACAGTGTTTAGCCAATTACAAACTATTTTAATGTAAACTTTTCTACCTGACCCTTACAACAATGTGGCGGAGATTCAGAGATATGGAACAACTTATTCAAGGTCACAGAAGTAATAAATGGAGTCAGTGAATCCCAGATATAAAGATCCTCAGATAGCTTTACAACTGGTTAACCTCCACTCCCATATTTAGATTAAGACAGAGGCCATTTTGAGATCAAGTCACATTTGATGTTGCTCTTACTACTCATTCAATTGAATTTTTAAAATTTAAGACATCATGTTCAAGTTTAGGAAAAGACCCCAGTGGACAAATATAAGATGCTCTGATTTCAAAATAGCAGGCTGAGCATGCGATGAACTCTGATATCTTACAACAAACTCTAGAAATGAAAGTGTGTGTTTATGTGTGTGTGTGTACGTGTTTATGTATATATATATATATATATATATATATATTCATACTCACCCTAATAAAAGAAAGAAGCTTTTAAAAAATTGTGATGAATCCCTGAATTACTTAAGATAAATGGAATCAGATTTTTAAGGGTAAATAGCAGCATATGGCAAATAGATGGGAAAACAGTGGAAAGAGTGACAGACTTTATTTTCTTGGGCTCCAAAATCACTGCAGATGGTGACTGCATCCATGAAATTAAAAGATATTTGCTCCTTGGAAGAAAAGTTATGACCATTCTAGACAGTATATTAAAAAGCAGAGACATTACTTTGCCAACAAAAGTTCGTCTAGTCAAAGCTTTGGTTTTCCTAGTAGTCATGTATGGATGTGAGAGTTGGAATATAAAGAAAGCTGAGTGCCTAAGAATTGATGCTTTTGAACTGTGGTGTTGGAGAAGACTCTTGAGAGTCCCTTGGACTGCAAGGAGAGCCAACCAGTCCATCCTAAAGGAAATCAGTCCTGAATGTTCACTGGAAGGACTGATGCTGAAGCTGAAACTCCAATACTTTGGCTACCTGATGCGAAGAGCTGACTCATTGGAAAAGACCCTGATGCTGGGAAAGATTGAAGGTAGGAGGAGAAGGGGATGACAGAGGATGAGATGGTTGGATGGCATCACTGACTCAATGGATATGAGTTTGAGTAAACTCCGGAAGTTGGTGATGGAGAGGGAGGCCTAGTGTGCTTCAGTCCATGGGGTCACAAAGAGTCAGACATGACTGAGCAACTGAACCGAACTGAACTGAGCAGCACTAAACGTGTGCAAAAGCTCAAGGGAGTATCACACTAGAAAAAGGGAGAGCAACACCAAATGTGGTTCATGCTAAGAAGTGGTGGAAACCAGAATCTGGAGGAGACCAAGGGGCAATCACAAGATGCTTGATTGGGTTATTGTCTTCAAAAGTACTTGGCCTATGACTCCTTAGAAAACACACACAGATGCTCACAGATATGCACACACTCTATTTTAGGGCAGTATTCTGTGACGAGAGAAGCAGCAAGTATCTATTTCCAAGAGGAGCAGTATTTAGGAGAGAGAGATAGGAAATGTTAAGCTCAAACCAGGTGCCAAGATGTCCCACCAGGGCATCCTGCCCTCTCCCACATTTGCTTAAAGCCATATGGAGTCCAATCTTCATATTAGTTTTTCTTTTCCCTGCAAACAGGTGGCACAGTGGTAAATAACTCGCCTGCCAATGCAGGAGAGACAAGAGACACAGGTTCGATCCCTGGGTCAAGAAGATGCCCTGGAGAAGGAAATGGCAACCCACTCCAGTATTCTTGCCTGGAAAATTCCATGGACAGAAGAGCCTGGCGGGCTACAGTCCAAGGGGTCACAAAGAGCTGGACACAACTGAAGTGACTGAGCATATACTTTGTATAAGTACATGCTCTGTATACAAAAAAGCTTTGTCTACAGAGACAGCTGACCATCCACAGAAAAAATCTCCAAGTTAAGAATGAGAGACCAAGGAAATCCACTCAAAACGTAGAACTTGGTCTGATAAAACAGAGCTAATGAAACATTAAGACCAGGATACATAAAATGAATCTAATGCTATCACCAGAAAAAGTAAAGAAAGTATTCCACCCAGGAAACAAATTACAAGCAGGTAAAAGAAAGAACAATAGAAATTCAAAATTCAGTGACCATTCATGATTAAAACACACACACACAACTAATATCTAACTGAATATAAAAGAAATTTTTCTCAGTCTGATGGAAGTTATTTATTGGAAATATCTAGTAAAGATTACACTTAATGGTGAAACATTCACAGAATTGCAAGTAAGACCAGGAATAAAACAAGAACACTGGCTGTCATTGGCTAATATTCCAGTTGTACTAGAGTAAAGAAACAAGTCAAAAATAAGAAGTAAAAGGTATAATGATTACAAAAATGCAATTATTTACAGATAATATAGCTATTTACCTGAAAAACACATATTAATGAATGGTAAACTATTAGAAGTACATGAGCTAGTCTGAAAGTAAGTGTGACACCATATCAACAAACCAAAACCAATGGCTCTCATATACACGAGCCATTACCGTTTAAAAAATGTCAATTATGATAGCAATAAAGACAATGAAGTAACAAGAAAGAAATAAAACAAAGAGTAGAATACGTTTACATGGGAAATTAAGAAATGTTATTGAGGGACATAAAATAAGACCCCAATAAATGGTGAGATATTGTGGTCATTATTGAGGTACATTATTACAAAGATGTTGCTGTTTCTCAAACTAATATGTAGAGGAAGTACAGTGCCAATCAATACCCCCACCACTGTTCAGAGAAGTTGACAAACTGAATGTAAAATTCATGCAAACATCATCAAAACCATTCTGAAAAAGGACTCCAATGAGCTGGCTGTGCCCTATCAGACCTCAAAGTTTATTACAAATCCAGGGTAAATAACATGGTTGTGGTGCAGGAATAAACAAATAGATTAATGGACCAAACAGAGAGCCCATAAATGGATTCAAAGCCATACAGGGACTTGGTATATGAGAGTGGGAGGGAAGAAAGGATGAACTACTCAATTGTTTCATGACAACTGGTTTAGTACGTAGAAAAAAACCAATTAGGGTGGGAAGTGGGAGGGAGGTTCAAGAGGGAAAGGGCATATGTATACCTATGGATGATTCAAGTTGATGTATGGCAGAAACCCACAACATCATAAAGCAGTTATCCTCCAATTAAAAATAGATAAAAAAGAAAAAAATAACTACATCTCTACAAAAAGCAAATACAACTGTATTATAGATCTAAAGAAAAACAAACTTAAAGCTACTTAAAGAATATTTAGAATGTGGTAAGTAAATATTTATAATTGGCAAGTAAAAAAGTATTTAAGACACAGAAAGTAAAAACAGTTTAGAAACATTTGCAGATATATCTACTTTTGATTATAAAATATATCACACAAAGACTTTATTAAAAAGTTAAGAAATAAGCTACAGACCAGAAGAATATATTTACAGCTTATATAACAAAGAGTTCATATCTAGAACATAGAGAAAGCTTAAAAATCACATATTTCATCAACCAGTCTGGCAAAATTTAAACATTAGATAATATTAAATTTAGTGAGATCTTGGTAATGAGTTTTTGAATTTGAAATCAAAGGCAAAGGCACAAAAGAAAAAATAAACAAGAACTACATCAAATTAAAAAGCGTCTGCACAGCAAAGAAATAATCAAAATAAAAACCTCATAGATTGGCAAGGACTTGAAAACAGGAGCACTTATACACTGTAGGTGTGAATGCAAATGAGTGTAAGGAATATTCCAATAACCAGTAAAATTTAACATACTTATGCATTGGAGTTTTAATTCTGGCGTATACCCTTGACAAAATGTTACACCTGTGCTAGCTTTGTTCATAACATCTTTTCTTAATAGTGAAAAATCGGAAGCAATCTAAAAGTATATGAATCAGGAATGGATAAGTAAAATGTGATGTGTTCACAAATTGGAGTGCCCCCATACAAGGGTTAGAAAGAATGTACTAGATTTAAGTATAACAAAGTGTCTTGATCTAAAACAAATGCTGAGTGACAAACACTTCTAGGATGGTACATGCAGTATCATAGCATTTGATGATTGATATACAATTTTTAAAACCTCATATACTTTTACACACATTTGTCTTTAAATATCAAAATCTCATGATATAATACGTAAAACAAGCTAGCAAATATTACAACAAAGCAGACTCACAGATACAGAGAACGAACTCACAATTACCAGTGTGGAGAAGGAAGTGGGAGGAACAGGGTGGGGATAGAGGATTAAGAGATACAAACTATTAGGTGAAAAATAAGCTACGAGGGTATATTGTACAACCATGGACAATAGAGCCAACATTTTATAATAACTGTAAATGAAATATAACCTTGAAAAATTATCAATTGATATATTATGTACGTTAACATATAGTATTGTACATCAGCTATACTTCAATAATATATTTTTAAAATTCTATTAAAAATAGAATTTATGTTACTGCTATCTTATTTATGTTACTGATTGCTTCTTAGGAGGAAAGGAGGATAACAGAATTAATAGGGGCTACTAGAGAGTGATAAAAAGTGATGATTTCATATGCAGTATTCTAGTTTTTTAAAAAGAGAAAGTATTCTATTAACTTGTGTAGTTGAGATTAAATTTTCAAACTTGCTATAAAGGTATAATGTTTTAACTGCACACATGTACATATAGTTATTCAGTTAGTGTAACTGTTCTCATGATTTATGGTTTATTCTTATAATAAAAATAATAGGCACTATTTACTGGTCACCTACCAGATGTAGGAACTGTACCAAGTTCAGATTTATACACATCTCATTAATCCTACTATTCTTCCTGGCAGTTAAGTGTTATTAAAGTATCAAAGGCAGAAAAAACTAATCCTCAGAGGGGTCAAGCACCTGACCTCAAGTAGGGCAGGGAATAAGTTTGTAAAAGCAGGACCTAAACTCATTTCTGTAAGACTCTAAAATCCATACTATTTCCACTGCCCAAGGCTTACATTCTGTCACAGACTGACTAAAGCTGATCACTTTCATTGGCTAATAAGAGAAGGAGTATAGCATCATTTCAACATGAAGCCTTCCCCACAACTGTCTTCCTCTGGGACTTTATATTTTATGGCCAGTGTGAGAAAAAATGGCCACATTTGCTCTTTGTATCTTCTGTTAGTTTATGCTCCTAGATTTTCTGCTGTCAGAATAAACTCAGCTAGATTAAGGGCTTTGTTAGTGACATGACCCAATCTGCAGCACTAAAAATATTCCAAGACCAGGATGTACCAGCCTGGGGAGGGGGAGGGTGATGAATGTGGCTTTTGTTTATGCCCGAGCAAGCTGTGAGTTGTGTATTACATAACACTGAGATGGATAAGGTGTACCTGGCTTGGCTGTGGTGGTCTCTGGAATGTATCTTGCTAGCCTGTGGGTAGAAACATGTCAGACTGATACATGTAAAACTGGGACTAGAGAGGGACAGTGATGCTTCTAGAAAGTCACTCTTAAAAGCATTATCATCTATAACCTTGAAAACCCACCCTGGGCCTGAGTCCAGAGACTGTATCTGTTCAGGATAATGCAGTTCTCTCTGTCCAACAGGGTGCCAAGTTGCAGAATGTCCTAGTCACAGAGCATCACCGTGGTGCCTCTAGAGTTGGGCAGCCATCCATGGTGGTCCTGACACTGTGTGTATTGTTTATTCTTACTTCTTCAGTGGTCTCTGTTAAGTAAGCCCTATTTGACTGTTTTTTTTTTTTAATAAATTTATTTATTTTAGTTGGGGGCTAATTACTTTACAATATTGTAGTAGTTTTTGCCATACATTGACATGAATCAGCCATGGGTTTACTATTTGACTCTTTGTAACCCCATGAATCGCAGCACAGCAGGCCTCCCTATCTATCACCAACTCCTGGAGTCTACCTAAACCCATGTCCATCGAGTCGGTGATGCCATCCAACCATCTCATCCTCTGTCATCCCTTTCTCCTCCTGCCCCCAATCCTTCCCAGCATCAGGGTCTTTTCCAATGAGTCAACTCTTCGCATGAGGTGGCCAAAGTATTGGAGTTTCAGCTTCAACATCAGTCCTTCCAATGAACACCCAGGACTGATCTCCTTTAGGATGGACTGGTTGGATCTCCTTGCAGTCCAAGGGACTCTCAAGAGTCTTCTCCAATACCACAGTTCAAAAGCATCAGTTCTTCAGTGCTCAGCTTTCTTCACCATCAAATTCTCACATCCATACATGACTACTGGAAAAATCATAACCTTGACTAGATGGACCTTCATTGGCAAAGTAATGTCTCTGCTTTGGTTGGTCATAACTTTCCTTCCAAGGAGTAAGCGTCTTTTAATTTTTATGGCTGCAATCACCATTTGCAATGATTTTGGAGCCCAAAAAAATAAAGTCTAACACTGTTTCCACTGTTTCCCCATCTACTTCCCATGAAGTGTGGGACTGGTTGTCATGATCTTAGTTTTCTGAATGTTGAGCTTTAAGCTAACTTTTTCACTCTCCTCTTTCACTTTTATCAAGAGGCTCTTTAGTTCTTCTTCGCTTTCTGCCATAAGGGTGGTGTCATCAGCATATCTGAGGTTATTGATATTTCTCCTGGCAATCTTGATTCCAGCTTGTGCTTCCTCCAGCCCAGCGTTTCTCATGGTGTACTCGGCATATAAGTTAAATAAGCAGGGTGACAATATACATCCTTGATGTGCTCCTTTTCCTATTTGGAACCAGTCTGTTGTTCCATGTCCAGTTCTCACTGTTGCTTCCTGACTTGTATACAGGTTTCTCAAGAGACGGGTCAGATGGTCTGGTATGCCCATCTCTTTCAGAATTTTCCACAGTTTATTGTGAGCGACTGAACTGAACTGAACTGATTTGACTAGTCTAAGCAGTGCCTACATCTGTTTTTTTTTTTTTTTTTTTTTTTCATAAATCTGCACCATCTATTGACATGGGCTAATACAGTGACTTATTATGGGTATTGGCCTTTGTTTTTATAGATGCTCTGGTTATTAACTGTGCGAGCACATTTGTCAGGTCAACTCCTTGTGTTTTCAAAGTAACCACTTGGATAATCTATGTGATGGTTGTGCAAAAACATTTCAGCAAAAATAATAACTTTCTATATTCTCTACTTTTATTTGCTCCAAATGCCTTTTATCTCACACTATCATATCATGTAAAGGGGTGTAGTTCCATTTTGCAGATGGCATTTTTCTTGTGCTGTTGCCAAGTTTTATCTTGGCTCCATTAGACAAACCTTTGCTAAGCACTGTTCCAATATCATAAGGAGCTTACGAGGAAAGCATGTAATCATGACAATCCAGCCCAGACTTGAAAATCAGGAAATATTTGATATTCTAAATATTGTCCTCAGGACAGTAATTTCAAGGCCGTAGATTTTCCTTTCCAATGTGACCTGTAAACATTCAAAAAGTTTGCCTTTGAAAATATTAACAAAACACAGCAAGGCTGGGGGCTTCCCAGGTGGGATTAGTGGTAAAGAACCTACCTGCCAATACAGGAAAGACATAAGAGATCCAGATTTGATCCCTGGATCAGGAAGATCCCCTGGAGGAGGGCGTGGCAACCCACTCCAGTATTTTTGCCTGGAGAATCCCCAGAGACAGAGGAGCCTGGAGGGCTCCAGTCCTTAGGGTCACAAAAAGTTGGACAGTACTGAAGTGACTTAGCAAACAAGCACATAGCAAGCCTGGCAGATGCTGATAGCCTTAAGGAGAATAAACTGCTTTAGTTTAAGGATGTCTTCATCAAGAATAACATGGAGCTTGTCTTGACTGGAGTTATCTCACAGAGGGATGGCTGTGTGCTATGCCTAAAAAGTCATGGATGAGACAGCAAAAATGGTGGCACGATTGAGTTTACATGTCCCCTGAGTGTGATGTGGAAAAAACACAAACTGCTTGCTGAAGCCTTTCTATGACTCTATATTCATAATATATTAGGAGAATATAACAATAGGGTACCACACCTGGAATCCTGGAGAGACAATGGTTTTGCAGCTTTTAAGAATTTCACACCCGTAGAAATTGTAAAAGAAAAGCATTTTAGACAGAATGTTTCTGGGTGAGAGACAATAGACTAAATGCAGGAACTACATATGAATAGCTGTTAGAAAGCTTCAGAAATGTTAAGTTTGTAAAGACCTTTCCCCAGCTCTAACAGTAAGGGTTTAATTGACTGTTCATTCTCAAAAACAGCACGGAGAAAGAATCTTGTTCCCAGTTCTCTTCCCCTTATTTCCTTATTAGGTCTTCATGTCATCTGAATCAACCTGAGGATGTTAGTCTGGTCAGATGCTGAAATTCTTTGTGCAAAAGGAATGTTAATCGAACTCAAGTACATTATTGACAGGTGTGCTGATGTAGGACATCTTTGACTCCTTTTTAGCTCCCAGGTTCCTAGATGAAACATAGACAAAGGTAAACGTTGCTTTGCTGAGTAGCTCCCACCCTGACCCCAATGAATATGGAAACTACAGGAATTTAGACTCACAAATGTGAATATTGAACCACAGAGTTATTTTGCAATATGAATACTTCAGGACACACAGCAGATAATAATTAAAATTGTTCAGCCCTTTCAGTTCTTTTATTTCATTTAATCCTATCATCTTATGATATAAACTAATTTCATTTTACAAATGAGAATGTGAAGTTCAAAAAAATCATGTATCTTAACCCCAAATCACGTGGCTTGTAAATGATGGGTTTCTAACACACATCTGAAATTTCTGACTGCAAAATCTGTGCTTGATCTTCTTGAATCTTACTGCTCAACATTTAAGTAATTTTTCAAACTATGTTTCGAATCATCTTTCTTGAACAGATTAGTTAATAGTTTACTATCACAGTAACACAAATAAATAAGATCTTTTTACTACTATGTTTTTTAAAAACTTTATTTAAAATTAGAAAATGAGATATACTAAAATTTGGCTTTTTAAAATTGAAGTTGGAATCAAATGAGAGATTTTGTTTTAAACTGTCTTTCTACAACTCAATCCACTGTGGGATGCGCTAAACTTTCAAAAGTAATTTTTGCTTTCCGTCGAGATTACTCATCTTTAAATAATAAAGAGTGAAGTAAAGAGATAAGATAATATGAAGATCTATTCAGCTGTCAAATGTCTACTGTATGCCACAGACCATAGTTGAAGGTTACGTATCTTATTGCTAACCTTTATAAGAATCCTGCAAGACACATTTTATCGACCCGTTTTACAGGTGAAAAAAACTCAAGTTCTAAGAGTTAAAAAAAGGAAAACAGGGGTTGAGATATCCTTTTTGCACTGCAACTAGTGTGAATTAGATGTAAAAATAATCTAGTACTCATCAACTAATGGGCTTCCCAGATGGTGCTAGTGGTAAAGAACCCACCTGCCAATGCAGGAGATGTAAGAGATGCAGGTTCCATCCCTGGGTCAGAAAGATCCTTGGAGAAGAGCATGGCAACCCACTCCAGTATTCTTGCCTGGAGAACCCCCATGGACAGAGGAGTGTGGCGGTCTACAGTCCACGTGTTGCAAAGAATCAGACATGACTAAAGCAAAATAGTATGCATATATCAACCAATACTATCAACAAAATTGTACTCTTGTTGGATCATTTTGCTTTACTGAGAGATATGGAAAGAGTGACTCAGGACTTCAGAAACCAACAAGATATGAGCCCACTTTTCAGGAAGTCTCCTTTCTAGTGATTAGAGCAGTGATTGCCAGCGCTCTTTCTGATAACAGAACACATTTCTGGAGAACTGAGTACCAATTCTGTTGCAACAGTATGGTGCACATCCTGCTTATCAGATAGAACCTAACAAATAACTTCCACTTGAACAAGTATATAAAATTAGGAGCCAGCAGCAGCCAACAGGGAAAAGTATCTTTATCCAATCCCATGGTAGATACAGAAAAAAGACAAAGAACATTCAACATGCACATATTGGGCATCTTTAAAGAAAATAGAACAAAATAATGGGATGCAATAAATATTCAAAGATAAAATTCAAGAATTTTCTGGAAATGAAAGATAAAAAACTGTAGATTGAAATGTTCCAGAGAAAGTTGGCCCAGATCAGTCAACACAAAAACTTATCTTAGTAAAGTAACTGCACTTCAAACAAGCAAACAAAAAGTCTTGGCCAACCAAATGTAAATTGACCAAGTCTTTTCTCAAGAGGAAAAGAAAATCAGCTAGCCACAGGTTTCTTCACAGGTACATTTACTGCTGGGGCCCATGGAGCCAGTCCTACGAAGTGTAGGAATTCTATCTTTGGAGTCTACCCAAGGACTCTATCTTTGGGCAAGCTGTGCTACAAGTATAAAGGCTACAGTCATTTATGTCACTTTTAGTTGATTAGGATATACCATATTATCCCAAAGAAGAGAAGGGCATCATAAAGGCTCATGATTTAGCCAACAGAATGTTGATAGACCTGTTCTTTTTATGTTTGAATCACACTTAAAACCCTAAAGCCTGTCAACAGCCATGTAAGGATAAGGATGACACTGTCCCCTTTGTCCACCTCAAACCTAGAGGAGCTAAAAGCAGAAATAGGAGAGCAGACCACATGCTCTCCCAACTCCTGGTCCTCAGGTGGAGGCCTGGCTGACCCTGGGGAGCAGAGGTGCTGAGCATTAAATTGGACTGAAGTTTTTAATTGACTGAACCAGACCAAGCTTTTTATAATTGAAGATACCAAGAGAGCTATGGTCTCTTCATGAAATTTCTTTAAGGGGCAAGAAAGGAGCCTACCCCATAGCTCCTTTAGGAGCTATGCTCAGAAAAACAAATAAAGCAATTTCTCATTGTACTCTCCTGAGTTTGAGCTGTTCCATGAAGCTTCTAACTAAAATAAAACTGGAGGCAGGTTATTGCAAACTTGGACACCTAGACCTCTTGTTTTTAGAAACTGTTATATTTAATCTGGTGGTTTATAGCTTAGCATGAACTCTTCTGTGTTTGCAGGAAAATTAAATGTGAATAAGAAGTAGACTGATCTGAAATATGCCTCTTTAGGATATTCTTTTGCCTTGAGGTGGGTGGAATTCACAACCAGTAAATCCTGTTTGAACTGATTGACACATGTCCTTCACCTGTATTTTGGAATGTTTTCAGATGCATGTATGCTGGTAATACAGTTGAATATCTGACTATATTTCTTACTAACAAACTTTTGTCTTTTCTTTCCAGTATAGAATGCACGTGCTTAGTCATTCACTTGTGTCTGACTCTTTGCGACTCCATGGACTGTAGGTTGCCAAGCTCCTCTATCCATGCTGATCCTCCAGGCAAGAATACTATAGCGGGTTGCCAAGCCCTCCTCCAGGGGATCTTTCCAACCCAGGGGTCGAACCCAGGTCTCCCGCATTGCAGGCAGAAACCCAAGAATACCAGAGTGTGTAGTGTATCCCTTCTTCAAGGGATCTTCCTGACCCAGAAATCGAACCGGGGTCTCTTGTATTGCAGGTGGATTCTTTACCAACTGAGCTACCAGGGAAGCCCTGTCTTCAAAAAAACAAACTTAGAGGAAAAGAAAAAAAAAAAGAGTCCTGGTGGTTTGTTACTATAGCAAAAGCTGCACACCTAATGTGGATTACACAGACGTGTTCCACTGTGGGGCCCATTTCATTGGCCAGATGGGTGGTATCCAGAAATGTGTACTCAGGACTGATAACCAGAGCTCCCCACCTGTGTCTGGGTGACCTCTGCCATCCCCATAAGTGTAATCACTGCTTCCCTGCGACACAGAAGCTCATGGTCTCTCAGCATACTGACAAGGCGGTGAGCAGTACCCTCCTCTTCTTTCCTTGCTACTCTACTTCAGAAGAACAGAGACAGAAGCTGTGTTTTACTTGCTAGAGCTAAAAATAACTTGTTTGTAAGCTTTCCTACCATAACTTAATCCTTCAAAGGTAAAATAAAACTATACTTCCTGAGGGTAAAATTATACAGACAGGGGCAGGCAGGTGTGGGGAACCATCATTCTCTAAGCTGCTGTGCAGTTCTTCTAGTTGACTACAGTGTGATGATAAGAGGCGGAGAAGGCCATGGCACCCCACTCCAGTACTCTTGCCTGGAAAATTCCATGGACGGAGGAGCCTGGTAGGCTGCAGTCCATGGGGTTGCGAAGAGTTGGACATGACTTAGTGACTTCACTTTCATTTTTCCCTTTCAATCACTGGAGAAGGAAATGGCAACCCACTCCAGTATTCCTGCCTGGAGAATCCCAGGGACGGCGGAGCCTGGTGGGCTGCCGTCTATGGGGTCGCACAGAGTCGGACACGACTGAAACGACTTAGCAGCAGCAGCAGATGATGATAAGAGGACAGCCTTTAGTAAAAGCATCAGCTTTGCCTCTCTCTAGCTGGGTAACTGTATCAGACTCAGCCTATTTCCCCTGGGGTATGAAGAGCAAAGAAAGGAAAGGAAATACCAGTATAAATGCCTGTTCTAACCAGGAAAACAAGAACCATTTCTTACAATAGAGGAATTTAGTGGTCTAATTTAGTGTTAGACCAGACAAAAGAACTCAAGAGGGCTGAGAGGAAATTTGCCCCTCCCGGACACATGTTAGCTACTGCTGTATGTGATAGCATGGGGAATGACATAGCAGGTGCTTGATTAAATAATTGCTGTGTGAATTGACATCATGAGAATGTTTGGAATGCAGTGAATTTGGCACTGGATTTGAAGTCAGAAGAACTTGGCTCCTGCCCTACCTCTGCTACTCACCTGCTCTTTGTCTTTTGATTTGCTGTTGCTGTTTACTCCCTAAGTCATGTCCAACTCTTGCGACCCCGTGGATTGTAGCCTGTCAGGCTCCTCTTTCAACAGAATTCTCCAGGTTAGAATACTGGAGTGGGTTGCCATTTCCTTCTCCAGAGGAATCTTCCCAACCCAAGGGTTGAACTCGTGTCTCCTGCATTGGCAGGAGGGTTGATGAGACACTTAAATAGTCTGACCCTCAGAGATCCAGGGTTATTGTTCCTTTTGTCTGCAAAATGTAAATTATCTTCTTTGGAAGACTCAGTTTTTGTCTTTTGATACAGTTTCCGAGTTTTTGTTAGAGTTGTGTTTTGAAATGGGATCGTTATAGAAGCACTGATAAAGCAGCCTGGCAGATCATTAAAATCACAGGTAGAACTTTGACACTAAGTAGATTCTGGGGCCCACTGCCTTGAACTTTGCTGAGCAGGCTGTGGGTGAGGATCGGAACCTACTTTTTTTTTTGACTGCACTGGGTCTTCGTTACTGCATGCCGGCTTTCTCTAGTTAAGCGAGCGGGGGCTACTCTTTAGTTGTGGTGCTCAGGCTTCTCATCGTGGTGGCTTCTCTTGTTGTAGAGCAGGGCTCTAGGGCACAAGGGCTTCAGTGGTTGCAGCACGTGGACTCTAGAGCAGGGACTCAGTAGCTGTGATGCACAGTTGCTTTGAGGTTTGTGGGATCTTAACTCCCAGACCAGGGATCAAAACCAAGTCCTCTGTATTGACAAGAGGACTCTTTACCACTGTACCATCAGGGAAGTCTCCTTACATTTAAAGATAGTTCCTCAGATGATACTGGGTTTTCCTTGTGGCTCAGCTGGTAAAGAATCCACCTGCAATTTAGGAGACCTGGGTTCGATCCCTGGGTTGGGAAGATGCCCTAGAGAAGGGAAAGGCTATCCACTACAGTATTCTGGCCTGGAGAATTCCATGGGGTGGCAAAGAGTCGGACACGACTGATCAACTTTCACTTTCACTTTTTTCAGATGATAATGATGGTCACCCAGGCATGGGAATCAGTGCACAAAGAGACTTGGTAATTGCATGGTGAGTTTGAAGTCAGTTATAGTGTCTTAAATTAAAAATATTAATTTAAAGATAAGTATTTTAAGTAACATGCTTTATGCATGCATACTAATAGAATATTAGCGCTGGAATGATGCAGAGATGATTGAGTTTGATCCATTAACTCACAAATCATGTATTTTCCAAGTCTCTTGAGGTTTTTGGATTTTGGAGATTAGCTTCAGGCCATGTATTTTATACAATAGCTAGAATTAGAAACCAGGTCCTGACTCCCCTTCTCCTTTCCATGTACTATCATCCTAACAGGATGTTTATACAAGGCATGCTCTGCTTCAAGAAATAAAGAGGCAAGATTTAAAATCCACTTTCAGAACATTATTCTCAGTTCTCTCGTTTCAGCAAATGGCAGAGAGGGGTATTGCCTTCGTCTCTCTGCTGTATTCTTTTCTAAACTCAAGGATGAATTGCTAGAATGGGAAGGCAAGGAGGCTGAGATTTACTTAAGGCTGATTCTGTGAACTAATTTGTGACCACTCAGGGTTACAAAGAGCAGTGAGATATTGACCCTATCAGGTAGATCCTACTAGAACAACCTTCCTGTAGGATAGAGGGCCTTCTGTGAATATTATTTAGCCTGCTATTTCTGCTACCAGACTTTATAAATGTCCACCTGCCATGTCCCATTTAATTTTCACACATATTTGACTCTTTCCTGGGAGCAGAGAATGGATGAATAATCACTCTTTTAAAGTGGTGAGCAAAACAATTTCTGCAACTCCGGTCCTATTAATTCAAATGCTAAATGTGTTTTCTTAATAAAACTTGCACTTATTTGAAAAATAGTCTTCTAAGTTATTTTTGTAATGTACACACACTATATTTGTACTCATCTTTTAATGAGCTTGTATTTAAGAATCATCATCAAACAAACCTATTATTACTAAAAGTTTACTGATATTTCATACAAGTTGTCTGAAAAATGAAACCGTTTGGGTATAATTTATTTCATCTATGTCTTTACATTTGTTTTAGTTGCAAAACTAAAGCTACCATCTAATTCTATACATTGTTTTTGTTTCTATAATGAAGAAGTCTATTTACGGAGAAGAATGGTAAAGATGGTTTTTTACAGTAGTTAATAACCCCTGCAGGAAACATTAATCAGCATAATGCATACATGAATCTGAATGAAATATTTTAATAATTTTCAAGGATAAGTTGGGTTTATGAAAGGAATCTGAGAATATTATATACCCACAGGGCATTTTGTCTTGCACAAATAATAAAGTATTAAGTGTAATGCTTTTAATATCACTTTTTATACCAACCTTTTCTTGAAACAGTAGAATTATAAAAGAAAATTAGAATCAGAAGGCCAAAGTTAATGTCCACTTGTAACCAGCTGTGCTTTCTAAAGCAGATTAACCTCTTTGGAAAACAGTTTCTTCACTTTTTTAAAGGGAAATACAATCATGCATATTTTAATGCCAGTATGAAGATTAAGTGGCATGATTTATGTGAAAGTGCTCTGTTAAACTCTTTACAAATGTCAAAAATTATAATCACTCTGTGAAGTTTTACAAGCCATTTTGGTTTTCAGGAAGAGAAGGGTTTTTTTTTTAACCTTACTGCAGGAATCATTATTATACTAACAATGACCTGATCCAATGTGCTTTTTGCAGTCTCAAAGTTGGGTCAAATATATCATTGATTTTATCCTCAGTTTGCTCGTCTGCCTGATAGGGTGAATTTTATTTTTCTTATTTTACAAAAGAAGAGACAAAAAGAAACCTTTAATTTAGTAATGGTTTTATGGTCTAGAGTCCAAGCTACAACATGTAGACTGGACCTCCCTCCTGGCAGTCCCGTGCCCTGTTCTGGAATCATCTGTCTGGGGGAGCTAGTGGGTCTTTACCAGCATCCTTCTCCAGAGGATTTCCTCAGTGCAGAATGAATAAAAAGAGAGAGTGGGGACATGATTGTTTGCTTTTTTGTGTGCAGAAATGTCTTTTCTAGAACACAGGGTAGCCACAGGCAGAAAGACAGGTTGGTGCTCCTCAGCACTGGCTATCCTCTGTCCTCTGTTCCTTGGTGAATCTAAGGCATCACTGGGGAGACAAGACTCAGGAGAGCCATAAGTCTGTCCTGTATAGAGTGATTGCACATGTTCTTTGGAATATTGGTACAAGAGAAATAAAAAGGAATGCACAATAACACACAATGTCATTTTTCCTGACAAGACACTCCCTGTATCACAACATCACCAGCAGCACACACTCAACAGTGACTTTGAGGGGCCTCCAGAAGCTGAAAGTTCACAAGTGGCTTCCACTTCTGCTCCAGCATAGGACCAAAGAAGATCCATCAACTTGGATCCCAGTTTAGGGGTCCTTAGTGATGATGCAGCAAAATTACAAAAGGCAGAGGTTAAGGGCAATGTCATTAGTCTGGCTGAAGTGGTGATCTAGGTCAGCACTGAGTGTAGAATGAGGGCAGAAGTTTCAATATTTTCAAGAGGTAGGTTTTACATTAGAGTTTGCTAGAGAAACAGAACTAATAGGATATATGGATAGAATTTATTATGGACATTGGCTCACATGATTATGCAGGCAGAGATATGCCATGATCTGCTATCTGAAAGCTGGAGAATCAGGAGAGCTAGTGATGTAATTCATTACCAGTTGGAAGGCCCAAGAACCAGAAGCTCTGATGTCCAAGGACAGGAGGAGATGGATATCCCAGCTCAAGGAAAGAGAGAATTCTCCCTTCCTCCTTTTGTTCTATTTGGGTCCTCAATGAATTGAATGATGCCAGCTCACATTGGTGAGGGTGGATCTTCTTTACTCAATCTACTGATTTAAATATCTTCTGGGATATCCTCAGACATATCCAGAAATTGTGCCTTATCAGCTCTCTGGGCATCCATTTGCCCTTCAAATTGACACATAAAATTAACCACCCTTGGTTTCATAAGTGGAGGTGTGGGAGGAGGTCATCCAGGTAAGTTGGGAAAGACAGTAAAAGTAACGAGCTGGTGGTATCATCATCTCTGGGCGATGAGTGTTACGGGTTACAGAGGGGTTTGCAGTCATCAGATCGAAGACTTCTGTCTCAGATGAGGGTAATGACTTCATCTCTTGCTCATTGCATCAGAGCATGAGAATCAGTAACATTTCCTTATAGTTCCTTTGAAATCATTACTGGCCATGTCTTTTTACTCAGGTTAAGACAATTTTTGTATGTATGTGCTCAGTCGTGTCTGAATCTTTGCAACCCCGTGGACTACAGACTGCTAGGTGCCTCTGTCCATGGAATTTTCAAGACAAGAATACTGACGTAGGTTGCCATTTCCTTCTCCAGGCAGATTCTTTACCACTGGTGCCACCTGAAGGAAAGAAGAGAGCCCTCCCAAATAAAGACATCCTGCCAGTTGGCACCGGCATGGCCACATTCTCTAGTGGAACAGGTTGGATAACCTAGGTCCCCCAGATGATGGGATGTCATGGTGCTTATTGCCAATGAACTAAATATGTCAGGAATACCTGGCATGGCCTCATTTCCATTTCTACTGCACATTTTTCTTTTCCTTAACCTTCAAATGGACCAACTCATTTGTCTGATTTTAGCTTGCAAGGGGATAGTGGCTTAACAAATTGCCTCATTTGTGCTTCTATAATGGAGCACTTCCTAATGTTGCTTGCTCCATCCAGGTGCTAAGACAGCAAAGTTGTCACTGCAGTGATGTGAGTCAGCTACTAACAGTGGCATCTCTTGTTTCTATGAGAGATGAAACAGAAATGAAGCATTCCTCTTGGAGCCACTAGTAACTGAAGATGTCTGGAATTTTTCAGTCGATAGGCAGGTTCTCTTTTTTCTCCTATTTACATTCACCAATTTAAGTCATTCACAATGAAAAGAACACTGCATGTAGATTCTGGACACAAAGGATACTGTACCTACTTTACCATATGTTGGCAACTTTATTGATTTCTGCCTCAGTTTTACTATTGGTAAAATGAAGAATTCTAAAAGAATGTATTTCTTTTTATATTTATTTATTTGGCTGCCTCGGGTCTTAGTTGTGGCATGCCAGGATCTTCGTTACATCATGCAGCATCTTTCGTTGTGGCGCATGGACTCTCTAGTTGTGGCAAGCGGGCTTAGTTGCTCCACAGCATGTGGGATCCTAGTTCCCTGACCAGGGGTGAGCCAACGTCCCCTGCATTGCAAGGTGGATTCTTAATGGCTGGACCACCAGAGAAATCACCTAAAAATTTCAAGTGGAACTGCCCTTCATTTGCCCATTCAGCAAACATTTGTTCAGTACCTAAGTGTATCAGGCATGGTGCTAATCTCTGGGGATATCAAGATGAGAAAATGACGGTCTTTGTCCTTGAAATTCCTAATATGTGGTAAGAGAGTAGAAAAGAAACCCACAACTCTTATGCGGTATATTTAGCGATATAATGGGATAAAGCTCAGGTCACTATGGGAATGTGAAATTAAGGCACCAAAACACTGGGGTGACTGCCTCGCTGTATGAAGACATTGACAGCCAAGAGTGAGTTCAAACTTCTAGCCTGGATTCTCTATCATAATGCTGCTTCGAAAACCTATGCCAATGTCCTGATGTAAAAACAAGGATGGTAGGTATATAAAAGGAATAACAGAAAGGCTCCCTAGGCTTACATTCTATCTCTGCCTTATTAACTCATTTACTTAGGCAAGTTCTTCTTCTGCACCTTATTCATACCTGTAAAATGGAGAAAACAATTGGCCTCCTAGGTTTGCTGGAAGTATAAAATCAGTCAGTGAAGCCTCGACATTTTTATAGGCAGTTTATACTCTATTTCATTTATAACATCCCAACACCTTGTTACAGGCTCTCAAAGAAGGACAAGTATGGCTTTCAGTTTTAATTTCAGTTGCCTTTAGAACACATTGCTGGTTAAATCCTAGAGTTCTATCTCATTTCTCTTTACTCACTGTTAGGAACCCTGAGGAGATACAGAGATGGCAGTTAAAGTGGTAATATTAACAATATTGTCATTGGTCTTGGGTCTGTAATTCTAAACTGGAGAAGACATTTGTGTCCTTAACCAAATAGCACAGCCAAGAGAGCTATATGTGGTAAAATTTGTCCTGGAAGCTTTAAGCAGGAGATCACATTTGCTGTTAATAATCCCATCTGCCACATCATACATGGCAAAATGCCTCCTTCCCTGGGTGGTCTGTGTAAGTGGCCTTCTACTTATTTTCTTTTAAAGGTCCTCCAGTCTGCTGGACCCTTATATGACACATAATCTTTCAGTTGGGTAAGGGACATGGCTAATTTTCCAGGGAAAGGAAATCTCAAGGACCAATTACATAAACATAAGAAGGTATAGATATTTATATCCAACTGAACATGGCTTCAGAACCATAAGGTTTTTATAGCTGTACCTTTGTCTCATATCAAAGCTAAGTAGCTCACTCTGTGGTCCAGCCATGGGAGACATTCTGGCTTGCTTAGTAAGCTGCAGATGAGACACCTAAACCCTGGTGGAAAAGTGCTTCTCTGCAGGTGCTTTGAACACAGCCTACCAAGTCTGTCTTTTCCAGAGGCTGATCCAGCCCCTTTTCAGCTACCTACATGCAGACACTCCCTGCAGATTGATTATTTCCTTTCACTGTAAACAGCTTCTTTTTTCCACTATCCTAGCTGCCCACCTTATTTCAATAAAGCAGTTTTTACTAACCAATGATAGACTCATTTTAAAAATGAGGAAACTGGATCCCAGAGAGTTTGTGAATACTGTACCATATCTCATTATCTGTGACTCAGTGTTCAGTGACTTCTCCAGCATCCATATTGATTATAGCAATATACCAGTCTTTCACAATGTCTGACACCTTTCTGAAAGTTTTTCTTATGTTAATCATTTTTTCTGAAAAGAGTAAGAAGTCAAAATTCTCAGTAAAATCATAGGTAGAGGGAGACTAGCTCTACTAAATGTCAAGACTGTAATTACATAGTTACAGAAATCATGACAGCATGGCATTAGTTCAGGGACAAACAAACAGAGAAATGGAATTGGTTATGATAAAGTAGTGGTTAAAGGATTCAAGAAACAGTCCTGGGAAAATTGAATAATCTGAATAGAATGTAAACTTGGATTCCTATTTCAAGCAATGCATACAAATGAATTTGAAGAGGATTAAAGATCTAAATGTGAAAAGTCAAAATGTAAATTTATAGGTGTTGATAAATATCTCCATGACTTTATGCTGGAGAAAGAGTGCTTAAAAATATCCAAACATAAAGACTAATACAGATATTACAATTTAAAACTTCTTTACAAGAGAGACATCTTAGACCGAGTTCAAAAACAAATTATACACTAGCAGAGGATGTTTTCACAGATAAACCCCACAAATGATTATTATTATTAGATTGTGACTAATAATAGAAAAATGAGCAAACAACCTAATAGAAAAATGAGCAAAACATGTGAATGACCAATTCATTAAAAAAGAGAATATAACTGACCAAAAAGCTTATGAAAAGATTATCAACCTCTGTGTTAACTAAGGAAGTGCAAATTCAAACCACAATGTGCTATAACCTCATACAATTCAGGTTGCTAAAAATTTAAGTCCAACAACACCAAGAGCTGGCAAGCATGTGGAGCAAGTATAACAAATAGGATTCTGAATTGGCAGACCAACTTTAGACAGCAGTTTGACAACATCTGGTCAAGGTGAAGATGCATACAGCTTCAACTCAACAACAATTATATTCCTAAGTCTACACCCTGGAGAAATTCTTGCATATATACACAAGAGAATATACACCAATGAGTACAGCAGGAGTGGTTGTGTGGCAACAAATTGCAAGTATCCTATAAAAAACTCTTAATAGAAGATCAGTTCATTATACTGTGATGTCTTCACAGACCAGAATATCATGCAGCAATGAAAATGAATAAACAAGCTAGATGTAATTCAATCCACATAAATAAATCACCTAGACATAATGTTAAATAAAGAAAAAGACATTTTGCAAAATACATGGGCTTCCCTGGTGGCTCAGATGGTGACGAATCTGCCTGCAATGCAGGAGAAACTGGGTCAATCCCTGAGTCAGGAATATATCCTGGAGAAGGGAATGGCTACCCACTCCAGTATTCTTGCCTGGAGAATTCCACTGACAGAGTAACCTGGTGGGCTACAGTCCATGAGGTTGCAAAATACATATGACATTATACCATGTAAATAGTCTAAAATATGTAAAATATTAAAGTACAATGCTCTTGATATATACATATATAATCATAAAGAAATGATAAAATAATAAAGAAATATACTGAAATAGTAAATTTCCAAATTAAACTTAATTTGGTGGAGAATTGGATTGGATCTAGGGTGTTTCATAAAGGGCTTTCTACAGTGTTGGTAGCACTTCATTGTGAATATATCTGAAATATTTCATAATAACTTTCTTAATCAAAGGGAAAACACATGAGTACAAATACCTTTTGTTAGTTACATCACAGGTACTAGGAAATGTGTTGTCTGTTTTTACATGTATTGTTTCATTCAGTTCTCAGAGCGTTTGTCATAATCTCATGAATCACATTCTACTTGCATTCTGAAATACATTCCACCTTTCCAGTATTAGAATAACATATCAATGTACTGGGCAATCACAGGCAGGACGTAGTTTCCAGTTCAGCCCTTGACATTGACTAGCTCTGGGCCTTCAAGTCATTTAACCTCTCTGGGCTTCTGCTTCTTCATGAATAGAGGGCTGAGCTAAGTGTATACTGATTCCCCTTCCATGATTGTTTTGTGAGTTAGGCTCTTGATACTAATAAAGGTAACATCTCCCAGAGATATTTTATTAAAACAATTAAACCCAAGGGGAAAAGATTTCTAGGAAACTTTCAGGTGAGAGTAGTAACTTACAGGTATCAAATAACTGGCATGAGTATTACAATGAGTGCATAATTTGATAAAATATGCCTGTTGTAAAAATATGTTAAAAAAGGATTCTTCTTATATTTAGAGTGGAAAGTCTATTTCTAGATGAACTGACTCAGATTCTAAGTAGGCAGATTTTTTAGTGTCAGATTCTTTTAACTGCACTCTATTATTGTATAGTAAAGCTGAATTAATTAGCACTATAATTTGAGAATTGGTCACTATGGTTATCCTATTTATTTTAAATAGAAATAGAATTGCAAAGGACTGTATTCACATGATCCAATCATCACAAAATAAGAAATATCTATATAATGTCCTTAAAAATCAGCCAACTAGTCTCTTCCTCAAGTTCTTTCTTGTATTTTTCCATTTTCTTTTCCTTTTTTAAATATGCAATTTTGTGACACAGTTGTGGGGTATATGCAAGTGTAGCTCTATAGAAATATACATGAGAGATATTTCTACAGAATCTTACTGTTTGGAAACAGAACAAAAACACCAATATCCTGAATAACAAGAGAAAAGCACCCACAAATTCTTGCTCAATAGTTCTCCTTCTTTTAGACATGTACTGCATGGTATAGCATACCCTCAAATGGACTGGTTGCAACACAGTTTAGTAGGTTATAGTTTCCTTATAATATTTCAATCCTGAAAATACACCCTTACCCTTGCTGGAGCTCTGAGAAAGGAAACAAAGAAGTAACATAGGAGACTATTGTAACTTTCACTGAGTGCTGATTTTCTTTGCAAAATCAAAGGTACTTTGATATTCTATTGTATGTCACAGGTCATTAAACTATCTCAACAAAACAATCAGGGAAGTAATCTCAGGAGTAATTTAAAACCAAAAATTAATATGTAAAATAAAATAATAAGGAATATCTTTTAAAAAGATAGGTGTTTGCAAGAAAATCAGGCATAAGAAAACAAAACAAAACAAAAAATAGCAAAAGTGGTAATATTAATATCAATCAAAGTATGACCTTAAGCCTTAAACTGGTTCAGTTCAGCTCAGTTCAGTTACTCAGTCGTGTCCGACTCTTTGTGACCCCATGAATCGCAGCACGCCAGGCCTCCCTGTTCATCACCAACTCCTGGAGTTTACCCAAACACATGCCCATTGAGTTGGTGATGCCATCCAGCCATCTCATCCTCTGTCATCCCCTTCTCTTCCTGCCCCCAATCCTTCCCAGTCTTTTCCAATGAGTCAACTCTTTGCATGAGGTGGCCAAAGTATTGGAGTTTCAGCTTCAACATCAGTCCTTCCAATGAACACCCAGGACTGATCTCCTTTAGGATGGACTGGTTGGGTCTTCTTGCAGTCCAAGGGACTCTCAAGAGTCTTCTCCAACACCACAGTTCAAAAGCATCAATTCTTTGGCAGCTAGCAGTATGCTATATCATGATGAAACAGTCAATGCATAAAGAAGCTCTAACAGTTATGCAAATGTATACACCAAACAATAAAACTGTGAAACATGTAATGCCAAAACTCTCAGAATGTCAAAATTTTGATAAAATCAAGACAATAGTAGAGAAATTAATAATCTCTTACAGAATTTGACAGATCATGTAGCCAAAAACATGTATGGTTATGGAGAGTTTGAATAAATATGCTAAAATAAACATAATTATTATAAAATGTATTTATAGAATTTTATATCCTACAAACAAAAATAAACATTATTCTTTTATTGTCATGAAATGTTCACAGAAGTCAATTACATGCTAGCTCAGAAAAAAAAAACTTTAGTGCATTCCTTAAGGTAGGGATTTTACAAGGACATTCTCTGATAAAACATAATGAAACTATAAATCGATAAGAAAACTATAAACATAGAAATTAAAAATATGTTTAAAATTTAACTTCTTGGAGAAAAAATAAATAACAAAGTAACAGTTTATTTAAGGTCAACTGAAAGGATAAAATTTGTAAAAATCGATGCCAAAGAGTGAAAAAGCAAATGCTTTCAGGGACCAAGTAGAGATATAAAGATGTGAAAGATTTTGTTATAAGACAGTAGAGAGTAAGGAGAGTGGGAAGAGCAGGGGAATAGATGCCAGGATCAGGGAACTCAGGGAATTCAAAATATAAGAGAAAAATAAACTAAGAAATAATCAAAAGGGAAGAAACAGAGAGAAAGGAAAATAATAGAGTGGAAGAGCAAAGGTGAACAAAGCAGAAATATTTATGGTTAGTCCATTTATAACACCTATTCTACTAAATATAAATGGAGAATAAAGATAAGCCAAAGAACAGTAAGGTGATAAGCTCAGTACATATTGTTGGTATAATCTGGAAGAAAATAAATCTAGAGCTCAACCTCACACCCCATGTAAAGGAGTTTCCCTGTGAATTAAAAACAAAATGTAGAATAAATGTATACCAGTATTGAAAAAAGTACAAGAGACTATTTAATATTCCAGGTTGGACATAGCTTTTATAAGGAAGAGAAGAAGAAGCACATTGACCAAAAGGGAAATAAATGGATACATTTTTTTCTGTGTAAAACTTTAATTTTCAGATAGGCTGAGAAAAAGCATTTTTTTTTTAAACAGAAAGTCCCTAAGATTTAAGTCTCTTCTAGAAATTAATGAAAAAATAGTGAGATATAAAATTGTAACTAATATAAATAAGACAATTCACAGAAAAAGAATCATAAATAGACAATAAATATACAAACCAGAAGTCAGTGAAGCATAAAAAATTCCTTGTCATTTATAATTCCTCAGATTAGCAAAATTCAAAAATATTGATAACATCTAGTACTGGCAAGGATATTGGGAAATGGATATTCTCATATGTGCTTACTGAGATTATTAATTTGTGCATAGTAGCAGTTTTGGAAAGTAAGTCTTATATACTTTATAATAACTGAAGTGTGCATAATTTCTAACCCATTTCTAGAAATATTTATGATAGAAATAAAAACTGGCAGATGAAATAATATATGTATAAGAATGTTTTTTGGTTCATTGCTTGCCATGTTTAAAAAATGGAAACAAACTAAATAGCCACCCATAGGTCATAGGTTAGATAAATTATGACACATCCATATTCTGAGATACTCTGCTGCCAAGTGAAATAAATCTGAAGGAGTCCACAAGTCAAATAATAATACATGGAGTATGGTTCCATTTTTATTTTTTCCTCTCTGTACATTCATATACGATTGAGTATTGAAAAAAATATATTAATATGTTAGTGTAAGTTACCTCGGAAGAATGGAATTGTAATAAGGAGAAACTTCCATTTTTAACACTTTCACATTGTTTAAACTTTTGCAACAAGCATGCAATCTATATTACTTTCATACTTTGAAAAGTCATTATAAAATGCTAATCTGTATCTTGTGATTATGATTAAGTGTGCCTTCAGGAGTAATCTCTGCCTGTGTTCGTTTGCTGGGGCTGCCATAGCATCTCACAGTTTCCTGCATTTAGGTATTAGTGGGGATGCTGGGCAGAGTTAATGTCCCATCTACCGTGCCATACATGGTGTGGGACAAATACTACATCCAGACTTCAAATTGCAACCATCTTTGTCACTCAAATGACTGGATAATCTCTCTTCCCTCATTTTCCACTTTGCCTCCTCAGGATTGAGGCACGTGGGACAGTTTGAGCATTCTTGTGTAAAGGAGTTTTGAGACAGGGTGTGAAGGAAATGTGGTCCCTAAGACTTCTTAACTTGTGTCAAGATGCAGTGAAGACAGACTGCGAAAGCTGCAAAGTGACTTAGAGGAAACAGAGGACGAAAGGGGGCATTTCTTAAAGCCCATCTCAAGCAGAGGACTTCACCCAGTGAGGGCAGACTAAGAGCTGGGTGGGTGCCTGTTCAGGGGGTAGGGGCCTTGGGTCGGGCAATGAAACAGCACATGTGGTATGATAGGACCTGCTGAGACCTGAAAGTGTAGCAGTGGGGTGACCCGACTCTCCAAAGATGCCCTCATAGAAAGCACAGCACAGATGCAGCAGATCAAAACCCACATAGACAAGCGATGTGCTGTATGCAGCCCTTGCTGCTGTTCTCTGTGCTACTGTCCAGAACTTATACACATACCAGGTTGAGGAAGAAGTGACTCATGTCCTGCCAGCAGGAAATATGGGGCCTCAGTGTCAAAAATGTGGTTGACTTATAGAAAATGGAAGAAGTAATATTTCCTGTATCCCTGAGCTCAAGATTTATGTCTGCATCCTCTCAAGCTGGTTGGGAGTGCTTAAGAGAAATTCTTTCCTTTTTGGATATTAAGAGACAGGTATTTCCTCTTCTCTCTACAGATAAAGCTGCAGGACTGGATGTGGAATTCAGCCAGTGAATGTCTTTTGTCTCTCTAGTTTTTGGAAAAGAATTAAGAGCTTTCAATCCGCTTCTAAGAAAAACTTCCTTTAGTGGAAAAAATTCAAAGGGGAAAAAAGAGAAGCATTTGGCTCTGAGGTTAACCATGATTTTATAATGTGAAACTGCAGAGAATAAATGAGATCTCGAATCCAGTGTTTTTAAAACGATTTCAAAGGTAGAGGAAACCTAATCATGTTTTCACTCCAAGGAAAATTCATCTGAGCATTGGAGTCAGGAGATCAAAGAGCAGGTCTAGTGTAAGGAACATGATTCCTTTCAAGGTACCCAAGGCTAACTGAGAACACAGCCACGCTGAGCCAAGCCTCTCTCACCCTGTCCTTCTTGGTAAATTTTTTTAAAGCTAAGTGAAGAGTCTGACAGGTAATTCTCCTGAATTCCATACAGTTGGTTTAAATATATTCATCCAACACATTTTTACTGAGCACTATTCCAGCTACTAGCAATAAAGGAAGCATTTTGAGAGTCAGGTAATTTTGTTTTAACAAAGTTTTATAGCTGAGTCTGTATTAGGAGCCTGTAAAAGGGAGATGATACTAACTTCTTGAGAGTGTTTGCTCTGAGAATTAAATGGCATTCATCGAAACTACCACAATCTCCAAAACATAGTAAATGCTGAATAAATATCCATTACTATTTTTATTCCTTTGTATTTTACTAGACTCTTTTTAGTAAAATACAAAAAAATAAAAATAGTAGTGAATGTTTGTTGTTCAGTCGCTAAGTTGTGTCCAACTCTGCAACCCCATGGACTACAGCATGCTAGGTTCCCCTGTCCTTCACTATCTCCCAGAATTTGCTCAGAATATTTATTCGGCATATACTATGTTTTTGATACTGTTATGGTTTAGATAATGTCATTTAATTGTCACCTTGCTTATTTAAATTATATGCAGAGTAAATCATGCAAAACGCTGGACTGGAGGAAGCTCAAGTTGGAATCAAGATTACTGGGAAAAATATCAATAACCTCAGATATGCAGATGACACCACCTTTATGGCAGAAAGAGAAGAACTAAAGAGGCTGTTGGTGAAGGTGAAAGGAGAGTATAAAAATGCTGGTTTAAAACAGCGTTCAAAAGACTAAGGTCAAGGCATCCAATCTCATCACTTTATGGCAAATAGATGGGGAAACAATGGAAACAGTGACAGACTTTATTTTCTTGGGCTCCAAGATCACTGCAGACGGTGACTGCAGCCATGAAATTAAGACATTTGCTCCTTGGAAGAAACCCTATGATAAACCTAGACAGCATATTAAAAAGCAGAGACATCACTTTGCTGACAAAGGTCCATATAGTCAAAGCTATGGTTTTTCCAGCAGTCATGTACAGATGTGAGTGAGTGAAAGTCGCTCAGTCATATCTGACTCTTTGCAACTCCATGAACTATAGAGTCCATGGAATTCTCCAGGCCAGAATACTGGAGTGGGTAGCCTTTCCCTTCTCCAGGGGATCTTCCCAACCCAGGGATCGAACCCAGGTCTCCGGCATTGCAGGCAAATTCTTTCCCAGCTGAGACACAAAGGAACCCCTTGTGAGAACAGATGTGAGAGTTGGACATAAAGAAGGCTGAGTGCCAAAGAATTAATGTTTTCAAACTGTGGTGTTGGAGAAGACTCTTTAGAGTCCCTTCAACAGCAAAAAGATTAAACCAGTCAATCCTAAAGGAAATCAGCCCTGAATATTCATTGGAAGGACTGATGCTGAAGCTGAAGCTGCAATACTTTGGCCACCTGATGCGAAGAACCGACTCATTGGAAAAGACCCTGATGCTGGGAAAGATGGAGGGTTAGAGGAGAAGAGGACAACAGAGGATGAGATGGTTGGATGGCATCACCGACTCAATGGACATGAATTTGAGCAAACTCTGGGAGAGGGTGAAGGGCAGGGAAGCCTGTCTTGCTGCAGTCCATGGGGTTGCAAAGAGTCGGATACGACTGAGGAACTAAACAACAACGACTTGGTATGAGTAGGACTTCCCAGTTGGCTCAGTGGTGAAGAATGCACCTGCCAATGTAGGAGACATAAGAGACACAGGTTCAATTCCTGGTCGGGAAGATCCCCTGGAGAAGGAAATGACAACCCACTCCAGTATTCTTGCCGGGGAAATCCCATGGACAGAGGAGCCTGGTGGGCTATAGTCCATAGGGTCACAAAGAGCTGGACGTGACTTAGCAACTAAACAACAACAATGACATGAGTAAGAATCTAATTTGTTATTTTCTTCCAAATAGCCATTTTCCCCAGGATTGTTTATTGACTGATACAACTGTACCTAATTGATTTACAATGCTTCCTTTACTTTACATGAATTTTTCGATATATTACTCTTTCTGTTATTTTATTTTATCGATTTGAGATGTTTTTATATTTTGGTTTGGGTAAACTCCGGTAGTTGGTGATGGACAGGGAGGCCTGGCGTGCTGCGATTCATGGGGTCGCAAAGAGTCGGACACGACTGAGTGACTGAACTCTTTCTGTGTTGTTCTATTTTATCAATTTGAGATGTTTTTATATTTTGATTCTGTCACAGAGCTTTGAACCTGGTTTTCCCACTATTGCTTCACAACCTTTTTAGCTAAACATATCATCATTCAAATAAAACGAAAAGGCGAAACCATGTGGCATGAATATGAGAAACCTCTCTTCAGTTTGACGGGAATTCATTTATCAATACTTTTTGGACAAGACGCTTTAATCAGCTAAAATTCCTTTGCCTTATGTGCTTCTCTAATTATAATAAACTTTATTAAGTATTCATTACTGTACAAGTATTTCTTGAACCCGATATTGAGCCAAAATGAAAGCACTCTGTAAATAATGAATTTCTCTCAAATACCAATCCAAAAATTCTTACACAAATGCAAGTATTTGGGATAATTTATGCATAATATTATGACTTTTCTTTTAAGAGTGTACTTTCTGATTATAAATGAATGTGAACTCTTAATACTTATTATAATTTATAAACACATGCAGAATATATGGCAATGTGAAATTAAAATTAGCCATACTCTCAGTTCATAGAGGGGGCAAACTATGGTAGTAGATATATTTTCAGGCTTTATACACATGTTATATACGTTTAAATATAATGCTCATTTTTCTCTGATTATGGTAGTAAGGCCTGTATTTCTGTATAAAATACTGTAGAGCATAAAGATAAAATCATTCTGAATTTCATGATGCATACAATTTCATTACTGCTTTTATTTATTTAGTTGACAATCTAGCATACGTGACCAAGTATTTTTCTACATCAGAAAAAAATTGTTTGTAAGTATCACACTGGCATATACTGCAATGTCTCTGTTGCTAAACCTTTAGGGTCTTCTAATTTTTCAAAATGTAAAAAAATGTGCAATGAATCCCTTTGAACAGAAAGAGGTTTTTTTTAGTTTGTTTTTCAATCATGTTATTTCCTTGGGATAGCTTCCTAGAAATGTATAGCTGGTGTATCCTAAATAAAACACCTCTTATGCCAAATTGCTTTTCAGAAAGGCCATGTCCATTTTTCTCTATAAGTTCATAAAATATTACTGTGCTATATTTTTTGGAATGTTCATTTTTTTGGTAGATAGGGATATTTGCTGATTTCTAGGCTTCTCTTCTGTATTCTTAAAAGAATTTACAATGTTTAAGCAACCACAGCTTCATCAGTGTCTGAAGATTTAAATTGTTTAGACTAGTGCTTCTAAAAATATGAGTTACCTGGGGACCTTGTTAAAATGCAGATCCTCATTCAAGAGGTCCAGGGTGGAGCTGGATAGTCTGTGTTTCTGAAATGCTTCCAAGTGTTGTGACTGTATGACTGGTCTCCAGGTCATAGCAGAGTATTCAGATTCCTTATTACTGTTTTATCAGTCTTGTTATTCACTTCCTTCCTATGTTATTTTACGTTAAAATTTGAAAATTATTCATCTTGATGGAGAAGATCTAAGCAAGGAGGAGAGAAAGTTGAGAATGCTGTATTCTGACTGTTATGTTAAAATTATGCCACATGACCCAAGATGCAACCTGCTTCTTCTCATGTTTTGCTTTTAGTACTTTTTTATCCTTGCTGCTGCTGCTGCTAAATCGCTTCAGTCGTGTCCGACTCTGTGCGACCCCATAGACAGCAGCCCATAGCAAACCTCAGTTTACGTTAGAATTGAACCACTAATTGTCATTTGTCTCCCTTTTGTTCTCATCCTTTGCCTTTGTCTCTTCTTTTGCCATTTCTCAGTGTGTCTAGCACTGTGAGCAGCCCCACTGGCTTTTTAAAAGTCCTCATGCACTCTTCCTCACTGCGTGTTTGTATCATTAATATTTAGCATTGTAGAATCCCCTCAGACTGCTAGAGCCACTTCTCTTTTCACTCTCTCTGTGTCCTCTCACCTTGAAGTCCACTCTGAGATTTTGGAAACCTACTTTTACGAACTCTGACATGTGTTACAAAACACATGACTTTCTTTACACCCGGACTTCCCCTCTTTGGCTATTGTGACCCCTAGGATGGTATAGTCACTACTTTCCAAGATTTCTATCACTTGTGTAGTTCTTCACTGTTGAGACTGGACAAAATCGAGAAGACACACTGTGATTATGTATGTGAAGGAACTTGCTTTGCAAAATGTAAAGCCCTCAATGTGTTACATCCCGCTGGAGAATGAATCATTCTTCTCGTTTCTTCCTTAGTCTTGAAATTCTCAGCCAAGCGGGTAAAAATGTGTCAGTCTGCTTTTAAAGAGATGAGGCTCTCAGATGCCAAATGGTTGAAATCCTGCCCTGTGTTACATCTTGCCTCTATATCGGTACATCTGTGGTCTCTGTTAAGAAAGCATGCATTTTTGCTGTGCTGTGCTTAGTTGTTCAGTAACGTCCGACTCTTTTCAACCCCATGGACTGTGACCCGCCAGACTCCTCTGTCCATGGAATTCTCCAGGCAAGAATACTGGAAGGGGTTGCCATGCCCGCCTCCAGGGGATCTTCCCAACCCAGGGATTGAACCCAGATCTCCCGCATTGCAGGCAAATTCTTCACCGTCTGAGCCACCAGGGAAGTCCACCCATTTTTGCTGCATCATTTCTATTTTTCCTCTTTTTCTTTCTTCTAAATAATTGCGCTTTGATTTTTAAATTTTAGTTACAAATTTATATCCACATATCAAATTATCTTACCATGTTTTAATAGCTGCATTATGTTATATCAAGTAAATTATGTTCCATAATTTACATAAGCATTTCCCTGTTGTAGGAAACCTGGTTTGCCTCAGATTTCTTTTTTTGTAAACATTGATGATTTATATTATCATTCATATAGTTTTTCTTGTATCTTCAATTTTGTTTCCTTAATGTAGATTTCTAGAAGGAGTGCCTGATAAATAAATTGCTACAATCTTTTAAAGATTAAGATAAAAATCTTTGACTTGGAAACCCTAATTTTAGGAACATAATCTATAAGATAAATTTTAGTGATGTAAATTAGAGCAAACTAAATGTCTATTTGAAAACTGGATAATTATTATAAATTGTTCTCTAAACAATTCCCAATCTGTTTTCCAAAAGAAATAATGATGGCTTAACAATGTATGCAAGTCAAAGAGAAACTGCCATCATTATTTGATATTACAAGCCAAAATATTCTTTCCAACTTAGTAAACACAATACAAAAATGGCACCTTGGTTTAGTTTTCATATATTTGATTGCCTGCTAGGTTGTTTATTTTTTGAAATTTGTTTATTAATTGTATTTCTCAATTTGTGAAATATCTTTTTCTGTTCTCTGCCTACTTGTTTTTTAAAATATTAGATTCTAGGGAAATAATTAAAAAATAGAAATAGTAAGCAATAATGACTATCTATGGGCTTCCCTGATAGCTTAGATGGTAAAGACTCTGCTTAGATGGTAAAGATGCAAGAAACCCAGATTCAATTCCTGGGTCAGGAAGATCCCCTGGAGAAAGGAGTGGTTAACACTCCAGTATTCTTGATGAAGAATCCCATGGACAGAGGAGCCTGGCAGGCTACAGTCCATGGGGTCACAAAGAGTTGGACTTGACTGAGCAGCTAAGCATGCACACAGTAACTATCCATAAATTTGTTATAATTTGTTGTTGTTGTTCAGCTGCTAAAGTGTGTCTGACTCTTTGCAGTCCCATGAACTGCAGCATATCAAGCTTCCCTGTTCTTCACTAACTCCCAGAGTTTGCTCAGATTCATGTCTATAGAGTTGGTGATGCTATCTAACCATCTCATTCTCTGCTGCTCCCTCTCCTTTTGCCTTCAATCTTCCCCTCTATTTCCAACCTCATGCTTATATGTTTCTCTATCTGTAAAAAAGATGTGAATTATCTTTTCACATACAGTGCTAAATGTTTATCCATTTCAACAATATAGTTTATTTAGGGAGTCTTATAAAACTGTCATCATATTCATGAAATGGACACTATCCACAGGGCCATATTCCTGTGAATTTACATTTAACTCTTTATCGTGGTATTTCTAGTTCACTCTTTCATCCATACCTAATTGGTGTTTAGAGACTGCACTCTTGGGTTATTCTTACTCATTTCAGAAAATTACTTCAAAACAGTAAGTCAAGAGCTGCAGAATTATTGGAGGATATTGATGTGCAAATTACATTGTCAAATATCAGGATTTGGCAGCGGGGGAAGCCTTAAAATGGTATATAAGAACTGCATCTATATTTATGTGAAATCTATAGCAATTAATATCTTTTGGAAACTAAGTCCATCTCTTTAAAAAGGGTCAAGAAAAACATTGTGAGCTTGAATCACTCCTTTCAGATCTAAAACGTCTGGGTAATATTAGTATGTAAGGAATTGTAGAGTTCTGTATGAGTCATTCGTTTGTCAACTTACTAGGAACATTGAGATTTTACATGGATCAGGAGGTTCTTGACATGTAAACGTCTTAAGTAAACTGGCTACAAAATTCATATTACTTTTATTTCAAATATACCATCAATGAAGTTTTAAGTCATTAAAGAGATTAAAGTGTCAATCTAAATTTGGTTTTTGGCTCTCTACAGATAGCTTTAAAGCCTAGTTCAGTTCAGTGATGGTGCTTAGCTTGTGCTGTGGCAAACTAAACAGGTTAAAATGAATTTGCATGAAATAATAATAAAGCATTAAGATTATCTTGATACCACACAGAATAAAATGGAATTTGGTGATGATATAGTTAACATGATTAATATGGATAACAAAGCAAGACTCTTCAGGGCTCCAGTGGAACATTTGTCCTGAATTATCTGTGTTGACTGTCCCGTCTTATTATCAGAATTGAAAGAGCACCAAATCTCTTTATACAATGCAGACCTGATCTAGGTAAAGCAGTGTATCGTGGGTGGGCAGGAGAGATCATTATCTAGGTGTGTTATTGTTTTTAGCTAAGGATATAACTTGAGAGAAGTAGAAATGAAGAGGGAAATGTGACAGAATGCTCCATGTATCAGGATTGTGTGCTGATAGATGCTACACTGTGAAAATGGCAGTTTATTTTCCCAAATTCTTCTTGTGCACAATTTTGGTCCTTTTAAAACACAGATCAGGATTGAAATGTGTGTGGAGCTCGTAGGTACATTCACTTTTTGCTGCCATGGTCTGCCTACATTTGATGCCTTGTTTATGTGACATGGATGGGCTTCTCATCACTGGTACTTTCATTTTTAAGTGTTTAGCCATGCAAGTTGGTAATAATTCATTGCTTGTTCATGGGTAAAAGAAATGAAATATTTTGTAAGCTTTATAGATAGCTGTGAGTGGTTTTGAGAAGACACTAATTTCACAGATATTTTACACCTTACAGCATATTTTTAAATATTTTCATAAAAAGTATGTCCCTAGAAAATACCCTTAAATGTTAGAAAGCCCATTTACATAGAAATTTTTAATAAATAGAATGAATTAAAACCTTTGACAAGCTATCTTTAGCAAGTTAAAATATTATATGAATTTTTCATTTTTTAAATTTGGTAGCTATTTTTATTCTACTCACTAAGATCAGGAATTCACATTTAGTAAAAATGCAGATGACAAGCACATTGCTATGGCTGTATTTCAAGTCATGATAGTACAGTTGAATTTATACTTTCAATTTATACTATAAGCCTATTCAGTTCAGTCGCTCAGTAGCGTCTGACTCTTTGCAACCCCATAGACTGCAGCACGTCAGGCTTCCTTGTCCATCACCAGCTCCTGGAGCCTACTCAAACACATGTCCATTGAGTTGGTGATGCCATCCAACCATCTCATCCTATGTCATCCCCCTTTCCCGCCTTCAATCTTTCCCAGCATCGGGGGTTTTCCAATGATTCGGTTCTTCGCATGAGGTGGCCAAATTATTGGAGTTTCAGCTTCAGCATCAGTACTTCCAATGAATATTCAGGACTGATTTCCTTTAGGATTGACTGGTTGGATCTCCTTTCAGTTCAAGGGACTCTCAAGAGTCTTCTCCAACACCACAGTTCAAAAACATCAATTCTTTGGTGCTCAACTTTCTTGATAGTCCAACTCTCACATCCATACATGACTACTGGAAAAACCATAGCCTTGACTAGATGGAACTTTGTTGGCAAAGTAATGTCTCTTATTTTTAATATGCTGTCTAGGTTTTTCACAGCTTTTCTTCCAAGGATCAAGGGTCATCTAATTTCATGGCTGCAGTCACCATCTGCAGTCATTTTGGAGCTCAAGAATATAAAGTCTGTCACTGTTTCTATTGTTTCCCCCATCTATTTGCCATGAAGTGATGGGACCGGATGCCATGATCTTAGTTTTTTGAATGTTGAGTTGTAAGCCAAATTTTTCACTCTCCTCTTTCACTTTCAAGGGGCTCTTTTAGTTCTTCTTCACTTTCTGCCATAAGGGTGGTGTCGTCTGCATATCGGAGGTTATTGATATTTCTAGCAGCTATAACCTATAAACCTACAGCAATGACGAAATAGAAAAACCAAAAATATATCTTCAGGCGCAAAAACAAGAGGAACATGTGCATGAAGCAGGAACTCCCAAGAAATGAATGAATAAGTGGGACTGAAGCCACTAGTTTCTGGGAACTGGTTCCAGAAGCCAGCAATGTTGTCCTGGAGTCCCATTCCTGCCAGGCAGCACAGCCAGAGTCTTCATATGATGAGGCATCAGAGAGAGACATTTGCTGAATGAGGTTGTGGGCTTGTGTACAGCCCTCTGACCCATGAAATGAGAATAAATACAAGCAGCTAACATTCATCCTGGTTGTTTAGCTTTATGTGAAACTGAGGACCTAGGGAAATGATTGGAGCAAGCCAAATTTCATGACCATGAACAAAAACCATCTGCTGGTTCAAGCTTGCTTTTTCAATGTCCCCAGTATCCATAGGGGCTTCCCAAGTGGTGCAGAGGTAAAGAATTCACCTGCCAGTGCAGGAGATGTAAGAGACGTGGGTTCAATCCCTGAGTTGGGGAGATCCCCTGGAGTAGGAAATGGCAACCCACTCCAGAATCCATGCTGGAAAAATTCCATGGACAGAGGAGCCTAGCAGGCTATGGTCCACGGGGCCGCAAAGAGTCAGACATGACTGAGTGCATGCACACACACACACGCACCCACCCTCCCACCCCAGCCCCCCACACACACTATTGTCACAGCATAGAAATCCCGAAACATCACTGAGTTCTTTGTTTTGGATTAATTATTCCTTGTTTGCTTTCCAAACTTCTGAGTGGAAGTGATTAAAAAAAAAACTTCTAGGCAGGGAAGAATGAGGTCAGATTTATATATGTTGTGGAGGGAGGGACAGCTGTCAGGAGAAAAGATGAGAGGAGAGAAAAAGGAGGGAGGGAGAAAGAGAGAGGGGGAAAGACAGAAAGAGGGAGAGGCAGATGGAGGGAAGATGGAGAAGGAGGTGGAAAAGTCACAAAATTTTCACATAAACCTATAAAACAAACATCCAAATGCATGAAAAAAAAATGATAAGGAGGACTAACAACAAAATGTGAATTCAACACATGCAGTATTAAATGTGCTCAGGATGCTCAAAGAGATAAAGAACATGCAACTTTTATTTTTGAGTTAAAATTTTGTTTTGAGATGATTGTAGATTCACAGTTGTTAGGAAATGATACAGAGAAAACCCACGTACTCTTTACCCAGTGTCCCCCAGTGTTGACATCTTGCAAAAACAATCATACAACATTACAGCCAGAATATTGCTTGATGCAGTCTGACACAATATTTCCAACCATAAGAACCCCTCTTGTTTCCCATTTTTATAACAACATCCAACCCCCTCCCGAGCAACCACTAATCTGTTCTACATTCTATAATTTTGTCATTTCAACAATGTTATATAAATAGAATCATATAGTATATAGCTTTCAGGATTGGCTTTTATCATTAGGCATAGTTCTCCAGAGAGTAATTCATGTTGCTGCATTTACGAATAGCCTGTTTTTCTTTATTGCTGAATAGAATTTCATGGTATGGATGCACCACAATTTAACCATTCCCCTGTGGAAGGACATCTAAGGGGGTTTGGTTTATAGTTATTACAGATAGAGTTACAATGGAAAAGATTTTCATTTTCCTTAAAAAAAAATGTCCAAGCATACAATTCCCGAAGCGTAAAGTAGTTGCATGTTTAGTTTTTAAGACTTTACCAAAGAACTTTGCAGAGTGGTTGTAACATTTTACATTCCCACCAGCAATATATGTTGTTGTTCAGTCACTTAAGTTGTGTCTGACTCTTTGTGACCCCATGGACTGCAGCACACCAAGCAGTGTATAGTGTGATCTCGTTTCCCTACGTATTCATCGGTATTTGTGGTTGCCACCATTTTATAACTATTTTGATAGATATGTAGTGATATCTCACTGTAGTTTTAATTTTCATTTCTTTAATGGTATGTTATGTGCTTGCTACTCTCTGTATATCCCATGCACTGAAATGTCTGTCCATATTCCTTGCCCATTTTCTAATGTTATTGTTTGCTTTTCTGCTGTTGTGTTTTGAGAGTCCTCTATGTATTCTACAGATTCTAATCAATTGTTGGAAATGTGGTTTGCAAAATATTCCCCCAGTCTTTAACTTGACTTTTCATTCTCTTCACGTGGTTTTTAACAGATCAAAAATGTTTAATTTTGATGGAGTCCGCAATTTGTCAGTTTCCTCTTTCATGAATCTTGCTTTTGGTGTAAATCAGGAAAGAGTTTGCAGACTCATTGTTGCTGAGTGGTGGTGAAGGTTCTGAGTCTCCACTGGTCCTGCTCCAGTATCACCCCAGTGGGAAGGGAAAGGGCACCTCCTTATTCCTGGGATCGGGCCGGGAGAGTTAAAATCCAGGCTTCCCACATGGTCTCCACTGACCCTATAGGGACAGATGTCATTAGCACCCTGTGAGATGAACCCTGCTTCTCTGACACCTTCCCAGCCCAGAGGATGGGGCACCTCATGACAGCCGGGCAGGGTAGAAATGAAGAATCCACACTTGGCCTTTGTTGGTGTGAACAGGTACAGCCAGCTTTTCCTATAATGTTTGGCTGGAAGAAAGCAATTATTGCCTAAAAGAGTTCTGTCTTGCCAGACTTCGACTTCCTGTTTTCCGGTCCTTCAGCTAGAGAAACCAAGCTTTCCTTGGGACTTTATTGTCTATACCTGACAGTACCTGGACTGCCAGCTGCTTTAGGTCCAAATCTGATATATTTGAGGCAAAAAGAAATCCCAGGGAACTCAGTACTCTGTTGTTCCTTGTATGTCAAGGTCTTTGGCCACTCTGCCTTTTTCCCTCACCTTTTTAGAGTCGTGTTACATTGGTTTTATATATAGTGTCCAGGGATTTTAGTTGTGCTTAGTAACTAAAATAGGGGAAATTATGTCAGCTCCGTTTTCCTGAAAAAGAGAAATCTGTGCCTTCTATTTTAATGTAAGAAAGTTTGAGTCAAACTCATCAGAAATAAAACAAGTTCTGCTGGATGTGAAAAAATAATATATTATAAATGTTAGGAATAAGAAGACAGTTATTACCACTTTTAGTTTCTGCTTAGGATTAGAGAGCTGAAAGAGGCATTGCTCTCACCCTTGTATGTTACAGTCACACCACCACCAACACAAACCTGAGCAAACTGCTAGTTTATGGCTTTTCTTGAGCTATCATGGAGCTGAGGTCACAGGATGACCAAGCAGCTCAGAATTTAAGGAGACAGAGGACCAGCAGGGAGAGGTGGACACTTGTTCAATTGTAGCAGAAGCTGAGTTTGTCAAATGATTTTTCTGCCATCTACTGAGGTGATCATATGGTAGTACTTTATTCTGTTAATATGGTGAATTATGTTGATCTTTCAAACTTTGTAACCAGTCTTTCATTCCTAGAGTGTGAATCATTGTAAAGTATTACTCTTGGTTGTGAAATGTAACCCTTTCTACATACTAATGGGTTTGCTTTGCTAAAATTTTGTGGAAGACTTTTTGATTTGGTCTCTTGTGTTCTTCTCTACAACATCTTTGTCTGGTTTTGCCATCATGATAATTCTGGTTTCTTAAAATGAGTTGGAAAATGTTCCCTTTTCTACTATTGTATAGAATTGATACTAATTTGGTTCTTAAATGTTTGATAAAATAAACCAGTAATCTATTAGAAAAGCAAGATATAGCAATATGTTGCCTTCAAGGAACATAATTCAAGCAAATGAATAATAAAATTTGAAAATTAAAGAATAGAAGATGAGATAGCAGAGAAAAAGAAACTGTAGTAGATGTGTGGTCTGATGTAACAGGATCTGAGACCAAAAAAATATTATGAATACAATGTACAGTTTTATACTGCTAAAAATGAAAAATAAGAAAAATAGAGTAAGGAGGTATTATTATTATGAATGCATATGCACATAATAATATAACCAGACATATAGAAAAGTAATAACTTACAAAATAGCAAGGAGAAATAGAGTCATCACCAATTTTAGTTAGAATTTTTTTATGTATTCCCACCTCCCATCAAAAAGATAAAGAGATCTGAATATATAAATATTTGAATATATAAATAATTCAATTCTTAACAAGCTGAAACCAGCTATATAATAGGATGCTAGAAATATGCTAAGGTATTATATCCAATAAATAGACAAATAGAAACACAAACTCTTTGTGAACACACAGAAAAATTGTAGGATCTCTCCATGTACTAGAGAACAGAGGAAACAGCAATAAATTTCAAAAAAAAATACAGACTATATTCTCTGGCAATAATTTAAATAAAATTAGGACATATGTGGATTGTTTAGAAAACCCTCAATTATAGCACTTATAAAGTATACTACTCTATAGCTCTATTGTAAAAGGTATTCATAAAGGCTATTGCAAAATACTCAGAACTGGATGAGAATGAAAACACGTTTATCATGAATCGTGAGGCACAGATGAAACAATATAAATTTATTACTTTATGCATATTTATCAGGAAACAAAAGCTATTTTTAAAATGAGCTAAGCATTCAATTAATTCAATCAGAAAAAGCAGTAGAGCAAAGTCAAAGGAACAAGAAAGAAGAAGTAAAGGACAGAAATAAGTCAAATAGAAAAATCATGTATAATAACAAAAATAGTTCTTTGAAAGGATTGATTAAATACATAGACCCAAGCAAGACTTTAAGAAAAAGCTTAAAATACACAGATTACAGAATAAATAAATTGAGACCCCACAGATTAAAAAGTTTTTAAATGTTTTTTAAAGTATATAACTGTATGCTAATAAAACTGAAATTCATCATAAAACACACATTTCTGAAGAAAAATAAAATGCCAGTAATGAACAGAAAAAGAAATATAAAACTTGAATAGACAAATGAGTATTAAAGAAAATGAAACTGTTTGATTTTTTAAATTTCATCCCCAAAAGCCACAAGCCAAGACAGTTTTATTTAAGTGATTCTACCAATTCAAAGGAATAGTTAAATGGTGATTTGTATATAAAATTTTCCAGTAAAAAGAAAAAGGACACTTCCTAGCTTATTTCATGAGCATGATGTAACTTGATTTCAAAACCAGAGACGGGCAACACAAGAAAAGAAACCACAGGCTTATTTCACTGATAAACAGGGATGAAAAATGTCTAAGTAAAGCATCAGCTTACTGAGACAAATAGCATATTTTTAAAAATCCCATAGCACAAGGAATGGGTTTTATCGCAGAAACGGAAGAATGGTTAAATATCAGAAAATAAATGAATGTAATTCTCATTAATAGACTAGAGGAAATTTAACTGGTTTTCTTACTAAAAGTGGTCAAATTACGAGCTCAAGTTCAACATCTAACTATGATTGTTGTTGTTTAGTCACTAAGTTGTGTCCAACTCTTTAGCAACCCCATGGACTAGCCTATCAGGCTCCTCTGTCCATGGGGTTCTCCAGGCAAGAATATTGGAGTAGGTTGCCATGCCCTCCTCCAGGGGATCTTCCCAACCCAGGGGTTGAACCTGTGTCTCTAACGTCTCTTGCATCTCCTGTATTGTCAGGCAGGTTCTTTACCACTGAGCCACCAAGGAAGCGCATCTAAGTATGATGACATCTTATCAAACTAAGAATAGAAGAAAATTTTTCCAATTTAGTGGGGATAATGACTCAAATATATATCACAAACATTTATCAAACATCACAGAATCCAAGTCATTTATCGATTGTATGACTTAGCACTATCTTATATTCCACTAACAGAGATTATACAGTGTCTGTGTCTGCTTTGTCACTTCATGGCACAGGTTGAGTAACTGCAATAGAGATCCTATAAGGCTCACAAAGCCTAAAATACATACTATTTGGCCCTTTTAAAGAAAAGTGGGATGACTCCTGATCTAGACCATAAAGGAACTTCAACAAATCAACAAAACTAAGTCTAGGGCCTAACTAGAAAAACAGGCATCTGACAAGTCATACAATAGGTGAATTACAAAGAAGAAAACCGAACAGCTACAAAGCAATTGTAGAGATACTCCAACTTACTAGTGATTAGAGAAAATATTTCCAACCCAAAAAAGATATTACATTTGTCAGCTTGACAAAATTTAATTTAAAGCCATTATTAAAAACAGAATTTGGAGAAAATTAGTTATAGTATTAATCTGACTCAGATACTAACTTATTTGGCTTATTTTTGCTTTAACATGGGAAAAGAAAAGAAGGAGATAAACTTGGTTGCAATTATTACTTTCAGAATGAAGAAAACCCCACAGATAACAAATTCTAAGAGCACATTTCCTTATCGGATTAATATAACCCCTAGTGACTTGTAAATCTGTCAGAACTGATTTTGCAAACCTAAATAGCTAAATGAACCTTGAAATGATAAAATTCTATCTGAATTCATGTCAACAAGATATCAGATAGATGCTTTGGTAAAGAATCAGCTTGCATATATTTTCAGAGATGATAGTGTATTAAGTATGGGCTTAATCCACCTTCTAAAACTTGCTATAAGAATATTCTGACCCACTCCTATCTAGCTTCACCCATAATCACCCACTCCCACCATAATGCTCTACTCTACTCTAGCCTAGGAAGGGAAGTTTTGACTCAATAAGAATATAATGATGCTGCTGTTGCCTTTATCTACGTTCTTATATATGTCATCTTTATAAACAATGAACAAAATTATAGCGAAAGGACAAAACCCTCTACTATTATATTATTCACTCATTTATTCATATCACATACATTTATTTTGTGCCAGTATCCTCCATTTGGATCATAGAAAAGGCAAGAGAATTTTAGAAAGATATCTACTTCCTCTTCATTGACTATGCTAAAGCCTTTGATTGTGTGGATCACAACAAACTGTGGAAAATTCCTAAAGAGATGGGAATACCAGACTATCTTATCTACCTCCTGAGAAATCTGTGTGCAGGTCAAGAAAGAACAGTTAGACCGGACATGGAAAAATGGACTGGTTCCAAATTGGGAAAGGAGTACGGCAAGGCTGTATATTGTCACCCTGCTTATTTAACTTATATGCAGAGAACATCATGCAAAATGCCAGGCTGAAGGAAGCACAAGCTGGAATCAAGATTGCCGGGAGAAATATTAATAACCTCTGATATGCAGATGACACCACCATTATGGCAGAAAACAAAGAGGAACTAAAGAGCCTCTTGATAAAAGTGAAAGAGGGGAGTGAAAAATGTTGGCTTAAAACTCAACATTCAAAAAGTAAAGATCATGGCATCCTGTCCCATCTGTTCATGGCAAATAGATGGGGAAACAGTGGAAACAGTGACAGACTTTATTTTCTTGGGCTCCAAAATGGCTGCAGATGATGATTGCAGCCATGAAATTAGAAGACCCTTGCTCCTTGGAAGAAAAGCTATGAAAAACCTAGACAGCATATAAAAAAACAGAGACATTGCTTTGCCGATAAACGTCTGTCTAGTCAGAGCTATGGTTTTTCCAGTAGTCATGTATGGATGTGAGAGTCGGACCATAAAGAAGACTGAGTGCCAAAGAATTGCACTTTTGAACTGCAGTGTTGGAAGACTCTTTAGAGTCCCTTAGACTGCAAGGAGATCCAACCAGTCAAATACTAAAGGAAATCAGTCCTGAATATTCATTGGAAGGACTGATGCTGAAGCTGAAGCTCTAATACTTTGGTCACCTGACATGAAGAATTGACTCATTGGAAAAGACCCTGATGCCCGGAAAGATTGAAGGCAGGAGGACAAGGGGATGACAGAGGATAAGATGGTTGGATGTCATCCCTGACTAGATGGACATGAGTTTGAGCAAGATCTGGAAGTTGGTGATAGACAGAGAAGCCTGGCATGCTGCAGTCCATAGGGTCACAAAGAGTCAGACACAACTGAGCAATTGAACTGAACTGACTCTCAACTTATAAAAATACTCCTTGACCACAAAGAAATGTGTAATCTTATTAACCAGTAATTACAGTACAGCCTGTACTCAGAGAGGAGTATAAAAAAAATGCTACTGAAGCATAGAAAAAAGACATCTAGTCCAGCCAAATGTTGAGAAGGGAGAATATCAAAGAAAATTCGTGAAGAAAGTGATGCCTGAGGTAAGACCTGAAACATGTGGAATTGTCTCTGATACAAGTGTCCAGGAAGTAGAGAGGTGAGTCAATGGTGGCAAGAGATAAATAGATGCATTCAATTAATAAGTTAAATGTGTTTATCACTTATGCTAACAGCTCATTTACCAGAGGTGTATTAATACATCTTTTGTTACGTGAACATTATTGACTGGAGATGTTTCAGTATTCACTTACATAATAACTTGCCAGCCATAGATGTTAGTGTCTGCAAAAAAAAAAAACCCCAGTCAATAAGGTGTTAAGGTGGTAGGGGGAAGAAGGAGAGAGTGAGATGTATGGAGAGAGTAACAAGGAAACTTATATTACCATATGTAAAATAGATAGCCAATGGAAATTTGTTGTATGACTCAGGGAACTCAAACAGGGGCTCTACCACAACCTAGAGGGGTGGGATGGGGAGGGAGATGGGAAGGAGTTTCAAGAGGGAGGGGATATATGTATACCCATGGCTGATTCATGTTGATGTTTGGCAGAAACCAACAAAATTCTGTAAAGCAATTACCCTTCAATTAAAAAGTAAATAAATTTTTAAAAATAATAATAATGTGTTAAAACTTCTACACAAGTCAGGTACAGATAGTATAGATCATTATCATATAAAAATGATAGTGTATTCCATATGTCTGGGAGGAGAAATGCCTGCTGTCTCTTCTCTGTCAATGGTAGAAGGCACCCAATCATTGCACAGATGGAAACCCCTTTAACGAGGCTCTTTACAAACTTTCTCAGGTGGCTTAAACCTTTGTTACTCAGGATGACTTTTCTCAAACCAAAGCTTATAAACAAAGGAAAATATGAAGGACTTCAGCAACAGCAACAAAATGTCTAAGACCTTTACGATATTTTGAGAGTTAGTTTTAACATATTCAGACATATTTTGGAGAATTATGAACTACTTGGGTATAGGTCATGTAATGTGAAAAATAACTATAGTTTTGGTAATATGAAGATTAGAATTTCAGGCAGAATTAGGAACATTTGTTGCATTTGTTGGTTTTCTCTTTGCAATGAAAGAGAAAGTGAAGTCACTCAGTCGTGTCCGACTGTTTGCAACCCCATGGACTGTAGCCTACCAGGCTCCTCCGTGTGTGGCATTTTCCAGGCAAGAGTACTGGAGTGGGGTGCCATTTCCTTCTCCAGGGGATCTTCTGACCCAGGAATCGAACCCAGGTCTCCAGCATTGTAGGCAGACTCTTTATATCATCTGAGCCACCAGGGAATATCCAAGTCATATTGGTAGCTATAAATAAAGTAAGGAAACAAGGATGATTTTGTACTTCAGTTGATGATGTTAATTCTGCTTTGAATGGATCTGAAAATTTGAAATATGAACAATTCATTACTTCCTTCCCATTTTTCCTCCATTTCAGTAGATGGCCCTCTTTCCACCTACTTGTTCAATCTAAAAACATGGAAGTAATATCTGTTTCTTTCCTTTTCCTCCCTTCCTTTCCCTATGCCCTCATTCCCTATCTCTCACCCCCACAAATGGCAGTGTACATATTTACACATACAACTATAATTACTTCTTTATCTGCACTGTCACCTCTCCTGTAGACTGTTATAATAACTACCTCTCTGCTTTACTCTTTGACTTTCCTTTCCTCCCAATCCAGTTTCCATACTGTAGGTTGTATCTTTTAAATATATAAATTATATCATTTCTTGGCTTAACTCTTTCTAAGGCTTTCTATTGCAGGGATAATAAAATCCAGTCACTTTACCATCATCATAAAGTCCTAAATAATCTGGTACCTTCATGCTTTTCCAATTACTTTCTCACTTGCCCACTGTAGTCAATTCATGTGCCTACTTTCAGCAACTAGAAATGGCAAGTTTTTCTAGTCTTAATATATGTAGTTTCCTTTGCCAGGGAAGTTCACCCATCTCTGCATGGCTGACTTCTAATTCTTTATGTCTCTGCTTCCATGTCACCTCTTGAGTCCCTGCTGACAACTCTATCTCCTGGCTCCTGTTCATCTCTATCACAAAGGCTTTTGTTTCTTTCATAACTTGTCACATTTTGTAATTACTCATTTTGTGTTGATATGTTATCTATTCAGCTCTGACTTGGTACTATAAGATCTATGAGGGCAGAGACTATATTTGTTCAATTCATCATTGCATACTATGGTAATAGATTTGGTACAATCTTGCTGAGTGAGTAAGTGGATGAATCAATTGATGAATGGACCTGTGTCCTTTGCTTGGCCTGTACTGATAATAGAAACTATGGAATAAAATGTCTATTAAGTTAATCTATCATCCATGCCTGTATGGATAAGAGAGTTTGAATAGCAACAAATGTCTTGAATAAAGGGAAATAGCTTAACACTTTTAGTGCTAATCCCTGGGAGGTTTGGATATTATTTTTAGCATGGGAATTTTAAGTAAAAAAATAAAAGCATAAAGGATAGAACAGAAGAGAAATAAAATGCCATGCTCTTCTTTCAATTATATAAACCAAATACTTTGATTTGGAACAAACTAACAACTGAGATAGAGTTGGCAGAGATGTTCCAGATAGTTTAGGTATCAAACGAATTGTTCAGAAATGGTGACATAGATCTTTTAATTTTAGTTATCATGTTTACTTCCTTCTAGCCTGAAAAATAAGTACCTCAAGATGCACATCCTTTAGGGGGATAGAGAAGAGTTGTAATACAAGGGAAACTAAAGAAGATATCATGTATTCAGAGCTTCTGAAATGAAAAGCCTATGTAGCTAAATAAAAACAGTGGACCGAGCTACACATTTTCAGAAGTTGGTGTGACTAAGAATAAAACATCTATGCAGAACAATCACCCCTTCTTGGACAATTGAACTCCTTAAAGAAATGAAAGTAATGCCCTCAGAAAAAATTGTCACAATGCTAAAATTTATAAATCTAGAAACTCATTTAGGTTTCTGAAGACTATACAGACAGGATAAAAAATATGTGTTCAGCACCAAACAGCTTTGAGTGCATCATGTTTGAACTAAAACTAGTCTAGTTTTGAAGAATTTATGTCTAGTTATTTTAAATAATTGATCTCACCTTGAGTCTTTTCAAATTTTCCAGTCTTTGCTGAATTTCTCTTTAACACTATAACATATTTAAGATTTTTCCAAAATGTGGGTTCTAATTAACAATCTAGAAGACAATGGAGAACCCCAACTAACACAGGCATGCAGGACCTTAAGGTCCACTGCAGGCTTAAGGCAAAGAGATTATTTCTAGATCCACTTACTGTTAGGAATGGAACTTGTAGAAGCCAGAAAAGGCTGATGGTAGATGAAGAGGGGCTCTTCCATTCAGGTAGATCTCATTCTACCTGAATGAGATCAAACAGGGGCTGACACCTGAAGTCATGCAAATTCTGCTGTGTCATTGAGGACAATCTGAAAAACACAGAGTGGCAACCTCATCTGGAATACTTGCAGGTTTTTCTGGTGACACACGTGCGGGTAGCTTCATTTTGAAGTCAGCAAGTACTAGTCTGTCTAGTTTTTCTCAGCTGAAAGAAAAGAAAGAAAAAGAACATATGTTGCATTTACTGTAGGTCATCTGGGCTTCCCTAGTGGCCCAGTGATAAAGAATCCACCTGCAACACAGGAGACGTGGGTTTGATCCCAAGTCATGTGCAACTCATAACACATTGAGTCAGACATGACTGAAGTGAGCGAGCACAGCACAGCACATAGGCCATCTATAGGCACTCTGTTTCTATTTCATCTTTTCACTACTTATTGTTCATGTTTTCATAAGAAATCATGAAACGGAAGCTCAGAAAAATTGTCGTTTACAGCTCACAGACTTAGTCATCAGAGTTAAGAATTAAACTTGGGTCTTTTTCCAACAATGGTGTTCTTTCTACAACTCTGCAAGGCTAGGGGCAGTTTTTCTGAGTACACCAAAAATTGATTAAAGCTTTAAGGACAGATTCATTCTAATAAAATTCATGGGAGACTGATTTACTTAAAGAGTGCTATTTGATAAGTATACAATGAGATATAAAACTGACGAGAAAGACTAGAGTGCTTGAATCAAAAATTCAATGCATTCTCTCACAGAATTGAAAGCAAATTTATATTTGCTGGAAAGCAAAATTAAATTCAAAATATTGCTGGGACAGTATAAGTCAGAAACAAAGGACTGGAATCTTCCTCTTTAGTATGAAATGCCTCTTTTAAGAGAGATGGAGACAGTCCTCCTCCCTGGTTTAGAACTGGGATTGCTTTCAGTGATGTCCTTTGGTCATTACTCACTATCCATTGGGCAGTGCCGAGAACAGACTACCACCGCCATATTACATACTATACACATCCACATGAAAATGTTTCAAAATCTTTTTGATTCATTCATTCAATATATATTGTGCATCTCTAATGGTCGGACTGTTTTAGGCACTCCAAATTCAATAGTATAGAAACAAAAAGTTAAAATCTTTGCCTTTGATGGAAGGAGTATTAAAGTAGTTCTCAGGCAGTTTTTATCTTGTAACATTCACGAGTGTCTCTATAGCTCTTCTCTACTCATAGGCCACTGAATTTTTGAAGAGTTACTAAATCTCTGAAGAAACCTTGTAAGCTAGAGGCACGGTTGCGTTTATTGTACTCATATACCAAATGTCATCCATTTTGTGTGCTATATATTCCTGGGAGATCGCTAGCTTGGTTCTCAACTACCTTTAATGCTTAGCCCTTTCAGAGGCACTGTCTCTACAGTGGTTAATATCAACGAAAATGCTTCTATAAATTCACACCAGGTGATCTGGGGATTTCATATGGCATTATTATCCTCATCACTAAGAGGACACCATGTCCTTGATTCTGTCTTATTTACTTTTTATTCTAGGACTGAGTTACATAAAATACCAGGAGAAATAAGTGGGCTGATGGCTAAAAATGGAAACTCTTATGATTATACAAGAATTTCCATTCAAATGCTACTTGTAAAATAATTTATTCTAAGTATGAAAACAGCCTTTTTTTCTCTGCTCCCTAACCCCTGCCAAAGTAAAATCTACAAAACCAATCTGTAATATAATAGAAAGTCTTTGCTTCTACTAGTGATTAGGTAGATTTCATACATAGGTTTAAATCGAACAGCTTATCACCTTGATGCAGTTTTCACTCAAGGCTGAATGGTGTGCAGCAATGCCTCAGTCTTGTTTTGGGAAAATGGGTTACATCCTGCCTCTCTCATTAACTACCTGTGCGAAAGCTCTGTTACGACAGAGGAGCACAGGGGTTGAGTGTGTGGCATCCTCAAGCAGCCTGCAGGTTTTACACCCTAGCATGGCAGTTATGGGGCTTCCCAAGTGGCTCAAGACAGTAAAGAATCCATCTGTAATACAGGAGACCTGGGTTCGATCCTAGGGTCAGGAAGATCCCCTGGAGAAGGGAATGGCTATACTTGTCTAGAGAATTCCATGGATAGAAGAGCCTGGCGGGCTACAGTCCATAGGGTCACAAAGAGTCAAACATGACTGAGTGACTAACATGGCAGTTACTAGCTGGATGATCACCAGTAAGTTGTTTAACCTCTCTATGCCTCAGTTGCCTTGTTTATATAAAATAAAGGGTTTTCATCTATTCAGGCTGCTATGAAAGGAAACTATAGATTGGGTAACTTCAATAACAAAGACTTTTATTTCTCACAGTTCTGGAAACTAGAAATTCTGAGATCAAGGTGCCAACAGATTCTGTACTTGGTGAGAGCCTGTTTCCTGGCTCACAGAGAGCCATCTTCTTGTTGTGTCCTCATTTGGAGGAAGCTCTCTTGGAGGAGCTCTCTTGCCCTCTGATTTAGGGTGCTTATCACAGTCATGACCTAATCACCTTCCAGTCCTCACCTTCAAATACCATCCCACTGGGGATTAGGTTTCAACATACGAGTAGGGGTGCATTGTGTATTAGTGTGCATTGTGTATTAGTGTATTGCATGAGAATAATAATAACACATAGCTCATGGGATTTTTGCAAGGGTGAAGGGAGTTATTACTCCTAAAGTCCTTAGAACAGTGCCTGGCAAAGAAGATGCTCTCAAAAAATGTCTGGTTGCTACACAGTGGTGGCTGACTCAGTAACATACTCAATAGGTCTCATTGCTCTTCTTTCTAACTTTCCTTTCCCTCTCTCTTGCTTCCCTGTGATGAAACCTTACATATGCACCATTGTCTGAGGTTTACTTTGTGGATGCTCTGCAGGATGACCTCCAAAATTCCTTAACAATATGAAGATCACATGCAGTGATGCGAAGAGTGCACTCACAATCAGAGGACCTAGTTTTCTGTCCTGGTTTTAACCATGATATCTGTGTGACCTTGGGTTAGCCATTTAACCTCCTCAAATGATGGTTTTCTTTTTAGTGAATGGGGATAAAATGTACTTGATTCTGTGAAAAACCACTTCCTTCACCAAATGATTGCAAGGGTTGACTGGAATGTTTATTTGAAAACAGTTTAAAACTGTGGCCCTTATACAAATCTACTGTTGGGCTCAGTTCTTATCCATCTGCCTTACATTTGTATAACCAAGGACTTCTGTCCCAATCTACAAGGGGTCAGTATCGGGGGGACCTCTTTGAGCCCCTATTCTTCCTCCCTCCCTGTAGGAAGCAGAATGGCCCAGGTTTTCAGTGAATAGAGGACACAGTTCCTGACTTCTAGGCATCTCCAGGGAATTAGAGGAGATTCATGCTCATTTATTCTAGCCCTCCTCTTAATTTCCTGTTACCCTGTTACCATAAGCATCTCTGTCCCTCCACATGTATAGGCTTGTTATTTGTTATTCTCTACCTGTTCTACCAGTGACCAGGTACAATGAAGCCACCCTGTTAATTTTTTTGCAGCAGGTAAGAATACACAAGTGTACTTGATATCTTCCCTACAAGTTCAGCTGTCCTCACAGCCAGTCTAAATATGGGGAGTAAGGTCTTATTAGTCTAAGCTACATACACCACCACAGTCTACAGAAGCCATAAAGTCTAGGGCTACAGCCCATGGGGTAGCAAAGAGTTGGATAAGACTGAACGACTAAGCACAGTACCCAAACACTAATGGAGCTGACAGTCTCTGATTGCAATTTGGAAAGGAAGCGGGATGCTTCTTCATGGCTCCACTATTCGCTCAACTTCCACCAATATGTCTAACATAGGATCAACCCTGTCTTCAAATATTCACCACTCATATCTTTTTACTGATGCTAAATCTTCACAAAGAAAGAGTAAATTGGGGAAGGTAAGTTTACAATCACTTTCTCTTTGAAAATAAAATAAGAGAGAAAAAAAAATCTGTTTAGAGAGCTAGATGTAAAAACCTTTACCAAGAAACAGATCCTATCAGCATAGGACTATATTTAGATGGAAAGCCAGCTGTCCACAGTCCAACTGCATTTCCATGTTCTGTACAAAACTCAGCATACTCTGTTCCACAAAATATACCCCAAGCCATAGACATTGGTTATTTAATATATTTTGACTACTCATAACAACAGTCTTAAAAATAATCAGGATGATCAGTGTACCTCAATGACTATTTGTAGGATAGAAGAAGTGCTTAAAACAGGACAGAAAAGAGTGAAACCAGCATACACCTGGTATCTCAAAGTTCAGAAAGACTGCTGTATTGTTTCCTGGGGTTAGTTTCAGTTCACAGGGTTACCTAGAATGATTACATATTCTGATGATTTTGTACTATTCCAAAAATGGAGCTGTATCTCCAAAATCTCCTGCCTTGAATAGTTCCATGTTATCATAGGCCATAAGAAATACTTTGATTGATATTATGGAGGTGGTTATGGAGCAGCAGCCATGTTCTTTTATACTGGGAGATTTGTGGGACCAAACTCTTGCATATAATAACTTACCTACTGGCTCCCATTGTAGGTTTGGGGCAAGTAGCTACTCCAATTCCTGCAAGATCCTCCTTTAGCATCTCTGACTTCTGAGCCAAGTGCATGTTTAGCTCCCATGGTACACCCATGTCACTTAAGCTGGAGGCTTGCAGCCAGTCAAAGACCATCACAGTTTCTAATCTAACCTTGTGGGGTCCGTCTTTTCTTCTCTCTCTCCCTCTTCACAGTCATTTTCCCTTCTCACTGGCTTCAAACTCCAGATGTTAAGATGATGACCTTACATAACTATTTAACAAGTTCCCAGAAATATGTACAGTTAAATGGTTTTAATAAATTCCAATGCTGTTTCTCTGATTGAACCTTGACTGATAACAGATGTTGGTACTAGAAGTGCTTCCATAGGAACAGAGCCTTATAGGTAGTTTCTCTGAATTGGTTTTGCATTATCTGGGACTGATTCTCTGATTTGATTTGATTTGAAGTCATTGTGGCTTCCCTGATAGCTCATTTGGTAAAGAATCCTCCTGCAATGCAGGAGACCCTGGTTCGAATCCTGGGTCGGGAAGATCCCCTGGAGAAGGGATAGGCTACCCATTCCAGTATTCTTAGGATTCCATTGTGGTTCAGCTGGTAAAGAATCTGCCTGCAATGCAAGAGACCTGGGTTCAATCCCTGGGTTGGGAAGATCCCCTGGAGAAGGGAAAAGCTACCCACTCCAGTATTCTGGCCTGGAAAATTCCATAGACCGTATAGTCCATGGAGTCGCAAAGAGTCAGACATGACTAGCCACTTGCACTTTCAATGACCTATTCCTTGTATTAATAACTAATGAAATATAGCAATGAATTCAAGCTCATAGTATGTCCTGGTATGATTATAGTCTTTACCACCTGAAGCAGCTGGCCTGATAGAAACGGTAGAATGGTTTTTGAAGACTAGGTTATGGATGGCAACACAAGACTTGGAGTCACATCCTCCAGGATGTAGTGCATTCCCTAAATCAGCAACCAATAAGTAGTGCCATTTCTCCCAGAGCAAAGACTTGCAGGTCTAGAAATCAAGGGACTAGCAATAGGGTAGCTCTTCTCACAAGAGATCGACTAGTGAAATGTTTGCTTCCTATACTCAAAACTTATGCATCTGGTGATTTTAGGCATTTTAGTTTCCAAGTAAAGAATGCTTCCACCGGACCACATAGCAGTGGTTCCGCAAATTTCTGAAATTTGAAATTGCCACCTACCTGGTTAGGTGACATGCCAGTTAAATCACTGGTTAATAACAGGATATATGGTAATGGAAGTTAAAGGGGAGAAAACATGGTTAGTAAATAAAGAAAAGGGCTTCCTAGGTGGTGCAGTGGTAAAGAATCTGCCTGCCAATGCAGGAGATGCAAGAGATGAGGGTTTGATCCCTGGGTTGGGAAGATCCCCTGGAGTAGGAAATGGCACCCCACTCCAGTAGTGGAGAATCCCATGGACTGAGGAACCTGGTGGGCTACAGTCCATGGGGTCTCAAAGAGTCAGACATGACTGAGCACGCACACACAAATAAAGAAAGAGGGCCGCTTACGTTCACCTCAGTTTCCAGACTCATTTTTATTTTCTTTACTGACATCCAGGCTGTTACATATAAAGAAACACAGAAACTTTGCAGGGAGATTTAGAGACAAACTGCACAGCATGAGCCACTGGTGGGAGAATTAAAAAATTAAAAAACATCTGTAAAATTCTGCTGCCATTACCCATCAGAGGTCTCCTCTAAAGTCAGAATTTAATAGCAATGGTCAAATTCAACCTTTTCCAAACTAGAGGCTATCAACGTTGATAATTGAGTCTATAAAGCGTGACGTGTTTAATGTATTTTTAGGAATTAACATAGAAAGTGAGAGTAAGTTAATTAAAAACATAATTGCAATATGAATTAATCGTATTGCAGGTACTAGACTTTTCCGCGGTTATAGACACACTCAGAAACTTCAATTTTCTTGCTTTGTGCATTTTGATAACTCAAAATCATTTGTGCTATTTCAACAAAGGGTCACTCCAGTAACAATAGTCTCCCCTTAACTATATATTTTGGAAGTTAAATATAGCACAAATATAGCACGATACAGCCCACACAGTCACACACATGGACCATATAAAAGGCTTGTGTGCCCCTAGCATCACTTACACTTGGACTTGTCATATTCTCTTAATCATCAGAGAAATCAACTGAAAATGTCTTTGTATTTTTCTAATAATTCTTATTGTTTTATGACTCAGAAAAATTTCAATGATTTCTATTAAAAGTAAGAAACCAGGAAGAGCTTCACCCAGAACTGAAAACAGGAAGTGATCTGCTGAATGAAACATAAAATCATGAGGTGTTTTCACAGCTTGTGAGAATATTTCATGTCATTTACCCATTAATGGAAGGGCTGATGATGGGCAAGGAGCAGGGTCTTCAGCCACAGGCAGGCTCATTCTTCCCCAGCTCCTCATTATCGCTGCAGCCACTCTGGCTCAGGTCCTCATTACCTCTCACCTAGACCGCAGGAAGAGCCCTTTAACCAGTTTCCTCCAGTTTTCTCCTTCTGGACCTGTGCCTTCAAAGATTCATTTGCCTTAAGCACTGTGCTGACCATGTTCCCTCTCTGCTCAGTAGCCCCACTACTTACCAGATTAAACCCCAGCCCCCCATCTAAGTACCTTCCTCTTCTAGAATCCTCTCTCAGTCCTCACTTAACTCTCCTCCAAATATCCACCAGACTCAATCTACTTCCTATTCATTGAACAACCCCCATCCCTTTCTTGCCTCTGTAACTCTGTTTCTTCCATATGAATTGTTTCCCCTTTTTGATTTGTGCCAATTTTATGCCATCTTTGTGAAAAAAAAATGCCACCGGCCATGCAAAATCTCTCTCAACAGAAACCTCTTTCATTAAGATTTTTTTCTGACCGCTACCTTCCCTTTCTCGAGCTGGAAGAGATCATCTGTTTGTGCGTTTTTCATGACATTTATTTTATTCTGTTTTATATTATAGTCATTTGTTCCTTCAGAATAATATGTCCCAGTTTCTTTATTCCATGCTCCCCTATGGAAAAAAAAATCCCCCAAATTAATGTTTTGGGGATTTCACAAGATATGAGTTATCATGACTGAAGTATACATTTACAAAACAAATAAGTGAGGGAGTGTCCTGTAATCCAAGCTTCAGATACTGTGTGAACTTACAAACAGTAGAAATTTACAAAGATGCCTTTTTCCTAAAGCTAACAATTAAATGATATCAATAAATCTTATTTAAAAAAAAACTAAAGAAATTCATTATCATGATTAATAAAGAAATAAAATTAAATATGGAATTGATTATGCTTGATAAAATTCTAATAGCCCTGACAGAATCTCTCTACTGGTTGATAATCATAACCCTAATGGATTATACTAGAAATATATGTAAAAGCTAAGCATAGTACCTGTCACATGATAGGTGTACAATAAATGTTAGCTGTCTTATAATTATGATTAGCTCCTTGTGAGCAGGACTGTCAGCTCTTGTGATATTCACAACTGGTTGGTCCATTAAATAATACAATTTTTACTTCACAGAAAATTTAAAATTATGTCTTCTCAATAATGATGGTAACAATCACTCCACATTTTCTATGACACAGCTCATGGGCTTGAAGAACAAATGAAATGATGGCCCAGAGAAGACAATGTGTGTTAGTGCTGAGTGAGTAAGTGGTAAGTTGACTGCACATTTCAGGGCATCACTGTGGTTTCAGGATTGGATTATTTTCACATTGAAAGAGATACACAAGATACTTTGATCAATAGTTCAGCAAATCAGGTGAATAACCACTTCAGAACTTTAAATTGCTCAACTGTAATCCCCAATGTGTCATCTTATAGGAAATGTCATATGATTCAAATGACTTGTTGAGTTCACACAAGAGGAAAGACTTCAATGTTTCTAACTCAGTGACATTAAATGGGGGTTATGTAACAAAAGGACTAATTAATGATGTCAAATGCTCACTTTAAACTAGTGAAAAATCATCTATGGTAAAATATTTATGAACCTTGAATCACCAAAAATGAGACTTTTCTGAAGTTTTTCAGTTGTAATTATTAGGAAATGAGGCTCAGAAATAGAGTCAACATCCAAAGATAAAGTTGAAGACTAAATTCAATCACCTATGTTTAGAAAACACTATAAGCACTTCCTTGTCAGATGCCTTAGAAGGATACAACCAAGAAAAGAATTGTCACATCATACAATGTCATTAAAGACGGATGAAAGTACCATCAAATAGTGCAGAAAACATTGCACTGTTCCTTAAAATTAATCTTATTGTCTGTTATTAACAAAAACAAACTGCATTCTGCAAAAAATTAGGCAGCCCATCCATGAATATTTTTTAAACTAATGCAGGTATTGATATGGCTATCAGTTGAGTTCAGTCGCTCAGTTGTGTCTGACTCTTTGCGACCCCATGAATCACAGCACAACAGGCCTCCCTGTCCATCACCAACTCCCAGAGTTTACTCAAACCCATGTCCATTGAGTCAGTGATGCCATCCAACCATCTCATCCTCTGTCATCCCCTTCTCCTCCTGCCCTTAATCCTTCCCAGCATTAGGGTCTTTCCCAATGAGTCAACTTTTCACATGAGGTGGCCAAAGTATTGGAGTTTCAGCTTCAGCATCAGTCCTTCCAATGAACACCCAGGACTGATCTCCTTTAGGGTGGACTGGTTGGATCTCCTTGCAGTCCAAGGGACTCTTAAGAGTCTTCTCCAACACCACAGTTCAAAAGCATCAATTCTGTGGTGCTCAGCTTTCTTCACTGTCCAACTCTCACATTCATACATGACCACTGGAAAAACCATAGCCTTTGACTAGACGGACCTTTGTTGGCAAAGTAATGTCTCTGCTTTTTAATATGCTATCTAGGTTGGTCATAACCTTCTTTCCAAGGAGTAAGCATCTTTTAATTTCATGGCTGCAATCACCATCTACAGTGATTTTGGAGCCCCCAAAAATAAAGTCTGACACTGTTTCCACTCTTTCCCCATCTATTTCCCATGAAGTGATGGGACCAGATGCCATGATCTTAGTTTTCTGAAAGTTGAGCTTTAAGCCAAATTTTTCACTCTCCTCTTTCACTTTCATCAAGAGGCTCTTTAGTTCTTCTCTTTCTGCCACAAGGGTGGTGTCATCTGCATATCTGAGGTTATTGATACTTCTCACGGCAATCTTGATTCCAGCTTGTGTTTCTTCCAGCCCAGTGTTTCTCATGATGTACTCTGCATATAAGTTAAATAAGCAGGGTGACAATATACAGCCTTGACGTACTCCTTTTCCTATTTGGAACCAGTCTGTTGTTTCATGACCAGTTCTCACTGTTGCTTCCTGACCTGCATACAGGTTTCTCAAGAGACAGGTCAGATGATCTGGTATTTCCATCTCTTTCAGAATTTTCCACAGTTTATTGTGATCCACACAGTCAAAGGCTTTGGCATAGTCAATAAAGCAGAAATAGATGTTTTTCTGGAACTCTCTTGCTTTTTTGATGATCCATTGGATGTTGGCAATTTGATCTCTGCCATAGCGCTGGATAAAGAACTAGGAGTTCATTGCAACACATTAACTTGATTTTGAATCTTACAAAAAAAGAATGAGGCCTTGAACTAATTTTTCACTCTCTTATCTTTAAATTGTAACATATTTTTCATTAACTTAAGACTTTTAAGCTAATTCCCAAGCAGTTTCCCAGGCATTTATCAGTGTCATCTGTATTTATGCTTGGCCCCCATAACTACAGATGGTGGTGATGTCTTTATGACAACAGGCTGAGGTTGAAATAAAGAGTCCACATCCTATGCTCTGCTAATGGAGGAGACAGTCTAATGGTATCCACATGATCTTTAGTTAGAAAGACCTAGCCTGAGATCTGCAAGATCAAGGAAGGCTTCCAAGGGGAGCTGACCCATGAGCTGATGTCTCAGTGATGTGAAGGTGCTGGGAGAGGGGAAGCAGTGAAGAATACTTCTTCTAATCAGGGGAACTAGAAGCAGGAGGACCTGAAGGGAGGCTGTTTGAGAGGCTGTGTGTGTTAGTCACTCAGTCGTGTCTGTGTCTGACTCTTTGCAACTCTATGGGGTGTTGCCTGCCAGGCTCAGTCCATGTGATTTTCCAGGCAAGAATACTGGAGTGGATTGCCATTTCCTTCTCCAGGGGATCTTCCTGACCCAGGGAACAAACCTGGGTCTCCTGCATTGCAGGCAGACTCTTTACCATCTGAGCCACCAGGGAAGCCTTGTTGGAGAGGTTGGGGAGTGACAATGACCCTCTCCTTGACAAAGTTTTAGCCAGTCTCCACTGAGCCCTTTTCTTGAAAAGGCCTTGACTTTGCCCCTGGTCCCACCCTCTCCAGTCCTATCTTTGTCCTGCCTTACCCAGTTTTAAAAAGAATGCTCTTAAATGAGTTTAGCAAGAATCCCCCTACCCTGATACCCCCCTCTTAGTAATTTTCCATCCATGCATCTCCTCACTCTGCTCCTTGCCTAAAAATTCTTACATTGAACACAAATTCCTTGTAGTCAGAGTTGAGTTGGCTCTGTCTCCCTATTGTGATAGTCTTAACACCAATTGCAATAGTCCTGAATAAAGTCTTCCTTACCATTGTAACAAGTGTTAGATTTTCTTTTTTCTTTAATAGGAGGAAGAGCAAGGAATTGCGGAAAGATGAGTGAAGGGGTGTTGAAATAAATTTTTAAGTCCAAGATGAAGCCATTCCTACCCAGGGTGCTATGTCAATAAATCAAACTTTCAGTAACTTCTGTGTCCCTGTAAATATTCTGCTTGACCAGAAACGCAGTCTGTTCAGCCAGTCCCCAGACTCCAAGCCAGCTCTGGGCTCTATATGTATTTGCTTATTCCTGATTCATTTTCTGTTTTTTTCTTCCTTCTTCCTTACTCTTTATCCTGTAAAAGCCTCTTGCCTTCTGCCCCATTTTGCAGTTCTCTGAATACTTGGGGATAGAGACTCTCTGCTTTGTGAAGTAATAAGTACAGTTTGCTTATATCATCTAAATTATCCTCTTGAATCATTTTTAAGAGTAGGAAGAAGCAAAGGGAAGAAGTTGGGGGAAAGCAGACAGGCCAGATCAGGCAGAGGCTCTCAGGCCAAAATAAAATTTTTGGTCTCTAATTAGAAGAGGCCAGGAAGACTTTGAAAAGTTTTAAGACACATAATGACATTATCAAATCTATATATTTAAAAAAAAACATTCTAGCCTTTAACAAAAAGCAACGAAACCAGTTTAAAGGTTCTTTACAAAATGCAAAGGAGCACGGAAGAAAAACTAGCATATATATATGTATGCAAATTTGCTCCACAAGAGGCTGCCTCTCAGTAAGGATGGGGAGGCAATAGTCCACCTCCCCAATTTGTCAGCCCACAGCTATTAGAGCTCCTCAAGCCCCTGTTCCCTTACCTCAGTCTTCCTGGACCTAAAAGACATTAGCCATGATTGGCCATGACCAGCTACAGAATTTTCCCTTGCATTGTAGTGATATTTGCAGGAACTCCAGCAGCCCCACTTGAGACTGGTGTGGAGCTCTGCGAGGAGAGGAGCAGGACATTTCTTGCTCACAGGACAATTGATATTCCCAGATTCTTTTAAGATATGATAATATTAACATATTATTTTGAGAAAGCTCCCTTCTAACTGCAAGTCTAGTACCTGGTGGTTGCAGAGGGTAGGGGATAACATGGTGTAACCACATAGTAAAACACATAGTTCATGGAGGACCATGAACGCTTTAGGCAGAATAGGTTCATTGAGGTTGGGAGAATAAGAACATTTGTTGAGAAAAAAAAAATGAACAGAAGAGATAAGTTGTGGGTAAAGAAAGTCCAAGGTGTTCCATAGTGTGAAACCATAAATAGATAGGGAATGAGAGCCTGCAGGTAGGTGAAATGAGAGTTGGGTCCCCTGACAAAGGACTCCAGAGAGGAGAGGAAACAAGGGTTCTCAAGAAACAGGTAAAAAGTAGGGCATGCATCTGTTAACTGAGTCACAGGATGGCATGCCCCCACGTGATTGATTTCAGTGTCTTAGAGAAGCCTCAGAATTATCTCACTCCCTTCTAGCACGTTACTTTATCTTTGTTTGCAGGACAAATAAACCCACTTGTACGGCTTCCCTTCTGCTTTTCAGAAGAACACTTGCCAGTAAATTTTCTTTGATGTTTGCAATTTGCCTCCAAAACTAAGTACGCCTTCTCACTACTAGACTTAACTCACCAATAACTTTTTTTCTGATTTAAAAAGAACAGCGGTTCCTTACGTTATACTCTGTAAGATTTTCCCAACCTCTGTTGTGTTGTGAGATATTGCTTTGCCATTAAGCATCAGTTAATTGGCAGAGCAGGTACAATTTCTAGTATGAAACTTAGGCAAGCCTCTGGAGGGAAGCATTTTGCTTCATGATTTGGCTGCCAGCTCCCTTGAGATCTTTTTTCTGATTTTGGTTACGCTATGTTATCTTGCTCTATAAGTGTTTGAAAACGGGATTGAAATTTAACAGGTGGGAAGATGAATCGTGTCTGACAATGCCTTTCCAATGAGCAGTGGAGGCATTTTAAGACAGTTGAGCTGGATGCTCTTACGTACTCTCTTTCTATGACTAACCGTGATAATGACAACAAACAAAAGGACTTGCTGTCCTGTAGGTGCAAGCCAATATTATATTATAACAGCTAAAAAGCACAGTTCCTTCTGTTATATAGAAACAGGCTGTAATCAAGCCCTCCTGGTGTAGTCATCACACAGACACAGGTATTTTTAAAAGCTCAGAAACTAGGCAGGAGTAACTGACATCACATGGATTTTTTACCTCCCACTACTTTTTCTGTGGGTGGCAATCAGCAGTAGATATTATGTGGCAATTGACCTTTATATAAATGAATGAGCATTAGGCTAGAGCATCGACTGGTAAGAATTTTGCTTTTGTTAAGCAGTAGGAATCATCCCTTAGCTATTTGGGTTAGAAGAGCTTGATGCAATGAGAGTTTTAATTAGGAACATGCTAGCCTTAATTACCTGTTTGTCACCCTTATTTGATGTTAGTGGAAATGGTCTTACTTTTGATTCATAGTCTCTCATTCCATCTCCAACCTACCCCTATGACCAGTTAAATTGGTTGGACTACAACCTAGAAAATGTGAAAAATCACCCTAACAGTGGAGAGAGGCCACGAGAGGCTAAGAACAAAGGTAATTATGCTGTGGACTTCAGAACACCATCTCCTTTTGTGGGAGCATCTGAGGTGTCCCTTGTGGTCCCATGGTGAAGTGAAGCCACTCAGTCTTGTCTGATTCTTTGCAACCCCATGAACTGTAGCCTACCAGGCTCCTCCATTCATGGGAATTTCTAGGCAACAGTACTGGAGTGGGTTGCCATTTCCTTCTCCAGGGGATTTTCCCAACCCAGGAATCGAACCCAGGTCTCCCACACTGCAGGCAGACACTTTACAACCTGAGCCACCAGGGGAGCCCCAGTCCCGTGATAGGTAGATGATAAAGCTGATTTGCACAAAGCAGAGCCAGTTCTGTTCCTGCCATTGAGTTCCCAAATGTAGTAGGTTGCTTCCCAACCACCTCACTGCAGCCTGAATGATCATCTTCCCTCACTCCCCCTACCCAGGTCACTAGATGATCTAGTGGACAGGACAACCCTGGCAGAAGAAGCCCAGATGGCCTGTAACACAGTGAACTCCCAGAGAGATGTTCTTATTCATCTGTGCTTCCTCACCACACACACACACAGACACACACAGACAGACACACACACACACACACATACAGGGCTTACTACATTAGTAAGCACATTGAAGATGCTTAATGCATATAGATTGTCCAGTTGATGCGATGGGCCAGAGAACACCTTCCTGGGCACCAACATCACCCAAACTAATGTGTCGTAACGAGGGAAATTTTGTAATAAAAAATGAAATGATTTGTGTTAAGGTGATATTCTTGAAAAGGTCCTTTTTAAACTCCAAATGACTTTGAATGAAATAACCCAAGTCATCAACATTCATTGCTAATGTTTACTGACAGTTACTATGAGCCCTAAACACTTCACAAATATTCAAACCTCCACCCTATCCCTGTAAGATATTTGTTCTTATAACTGTTTCATAAATGAAGAAAACCACTACGTTGCACAAGCCTACAAGCCAGTAAATCTTAGCAGTCCAACTTCCAAGCTGGGATTCCTCACCTTACCTTATATTAGAGAATTCATTTATGACCTTGGTGTACAAGAGGAAGCTAACTTTTCTGAGGAAATGGGGCAGAGAACACATGTTAAGAGGGAAGGAGAAATCTGAGACACAAAGAGTAGCAGAGAAATGGCAGGGAGACCTGGGGTACCTGTGGAGAGAAAGGTAGGACATAGGTAAAGGAAGACTTCTGAAACAAGCCCACCTGCCTTGCACTTTAAAACTTTCTGATTATTCACAACAGCCACAATGTGGAAACAACCTAAGTGTCCATCATTTTCTTTATCCATCCATTTTCATACAGTGGAATATTATTCAACCAAAAAGAAGGAAATTATGTCTTCTGTGACAACATGGATAAGCCTTGAGGCATTATGCTAATTGAAATGTGTCAGACAGAGAAAGATGAATACCATATTTTCTCACATCTGTGTAGAATCTAATAAAAGTTGAATAGATAGAGAAGATGGTTGCAGGCTGGTGGGGTGGTAGAAATGGGGTGATGCTGGTCAAACAGTTCAAACCCCCAACTGTAAGATAAATAGACTCTGAGGATCCAATGCATAGTATGGTGATTCTAATCAACAATACTGTATTATATTCTTGAAAGTTGTTAAGAGAATAGATCTTCAGTGTTATCACCCAAATTGTAATTATGTGAGGAGATCGTGGTGTTAACCAACTTTACTGTGATAATCATTTTGTAATATATGCATATATCCAATAATCACAATATACATCTTAAACTTATGTATGTTGTATGTCAATAATATCTCAAAAGTGGGAAAACAAAACAAAAATGCAAATTTTATCTCAAGTATTTCTCAATCCCCCCCAAAAAATACCTGTCTGAGCTTCACCATGGACATCACTTATTGCCAGCTTACTACGGTCAAGTAGACTCTTCTGAGGTGTAAAAGTCCTGTGTATTAGTTTCCTACTACTACTGTAACAAATGCCTACAAATTTAATGACTTGAAACAATACAGATTTACCATCTTATAGCTCTGGAGGTCGCAAGTACTAAAATCAAGGTGGCAGGGCTCTGTTTCTTCTTCCATTAGTTTGCCTGTTCTAGCTTGGTAAGGATGCCTGCATTCCTTGGCTCATGGCCCCATCCTTCATCTTCAAACCCAGCAGCATAGCATCACCCACTCTCTGCTTATGTCATTAGACAGACTTTTTATGACTCTGAACCTTTTGTCTCTCTCTTATAAGGGCACTTGTGATTACACTGAGCTTAAGCAGATAACCTAGGTAGGAAGTAACCTATCTTAAGTTCCTTCTTCCAAGATCCTGAGCTTGGTCATATCTGTAAAGTTCATTTTACTAGGGAATATTTACTAGGTTCTAAAGGTTAGAATATGAATATCTTTGAGGTGTATCATAGTGAGTAAAAATCTAAGGTGCTTGTTGGAAAAAAAACACAATGATTGGAAATAATCTATGTTGTTGAGAATGTGGAGATATGAGAATTATCCTACACAACCCTTAATAAGAGATGGATAGAGAGGAAATATTATGATCCAAGTTTTAAAAACTTGTATTCCCTTTCAACCAACAATTTAAAAACACATTCCTCTGACTGTTTGCCATTTTAGGTGCAGTCCCCATGGAAGGGAAGGAAGAGCAAGACCATTTTCCTCACTTCTCTCAGGAGGCACCTCATCATTGTTTCCCTTCACTTTTCTTGTGGCTTTGCTCCTCATCTTCTCTAAAAAGCAGTGGCATTCTCTGCAGTTCTGTTTGTGACTACTCTTGCTCTCACCATGTATACCTAAAAATCTGTGGTTTTGGATAATGGCACTGGTGTGTAGCGGTCCAGAGCCCTGTTTTAACACTGTCCACAGAGTCCATGTGTACTAGTTAGACTGTGTTTGGCTACAAGCAATAGGACACTGAAAGCTTCAACCAATCAGGATTTTATTTCCCCCAACAAGGAATCTGGGGTAGACTAATTTGGATAATAGCTCAGAGATACCATCTGGCCCAGATTCCTATTGGCTGCTCCTCCTTCCTCAGCATGTGGCCTTAGCCTGTGGTGGCTGGAGAACTACTGCAGTCCTCAGCTTCTGAGTCCAGGTCTCAGGTGGGAGGGACATGAGCCAAAGGACAGAAGAGAGAACCAGCTTGCCTGTCTCTTCTGTAATATGTTCCCAAAGCTCTTCTCAGTGATTTCTGTCTGATTTTCACTGGCCAGAGCTGGATCATATTGTCAGTTCAGGCAGAAGAAAGCCTGGGCAAGTGGGTGTTTGGCTTTCTGGATTCTCATGTGGTGGTTAGTCACTAAGTCATGTCCAACTCTTGTGACCCCATGGACTGTAGCCTGCAAGGCTCCTCTGTCCATGGGATTCTCCAGGCAAGAATACTGGAGTGGGTTGCCATTTCCTTCTCCAGGGGATCTTGCTGACCTGGGAATCAAACCCGGGTCTCCCGGATTCTCATGATAGAGGGTAAAAAGGAATGGGTAGAGGGCTGTAAATGGCTGTGGGTAAACAAATCATAGCATCTTCATCAGCATGTTCCAGAAGTTTTTCTGAAGTGGAGCTAAATTTATCTTAGACCAAAGGCTGTTCTGATGGTCATCCTGCCTCCATCATAGATGCCTAGAAAAAAATCAATTTTTGGTAATGATTGCCAAAATATCTAGAAATTTATCAGAATTATAACTACATAAATTAGAGGAGTATATCTGTACCAGTACAATAGCCCTAATAATAATATAAAATAAAATTATAATAATAAAAATAATAATAATAAATTTTCAGAATGAAATAATGCTTTTTGCAGTAATATGGATGGACCTCGAGATTATCATATTAAGTGAAATAAGACAGAGAGAAAGACAAATATCATATGATATCACTTGTCTGTTGAATCTTTAAAAACAATACAAATAAACTTATTTAAAAATTAGAAAGAGATTCACAGACATAGAAAACAAATTTCTGGTTACCTAAGGACAATGGTAGGGGAGGGATAAATAGGAGGTTAGGATTAACATATACACACTACTAAATATAAAGTAGATAACCAACAAAAGACCTGCTGGATAGCACAGGGAACCTTGCTAATATTTTGTAATAACCTGTAAGAGAAAAGGCCTTCTCTAATGGCTCAGCAGTAAAGAATCAGCCTGCAATGCAGGACATGTGGTTCAACCCCTGGGTCAAGGAAGATCCCCTGGAGGAAGAAATGGCAACCCATTCCGGTATTCTTGCCTAGGAAATCCCATGGACAGAGGAACCTGGCAGGCTACAGTCCATGGGGTTTCAGAAGAGCTGGGCACAACTTAGTGACTGAACAACAAGATAAGGAAAAAGAATCTGATATATATGTGTGTGTGTGTGTGTGTGTATATATATATATATATAGAGAGAGAGAGAGAGAGAGAGAGGACTGAATCATAGTGCTGTACACCTGAAACTAACACAACATTGTAAATTATAAGTTTTAAAAATTCATTTATACCATTATGCTATGTCTTGGCACAACATAAAAGTGAGATTTAAGGAGAAAAAGGTGTTTTGGAAATTATCCAGAGGTACTCTCTTCTTTTGCAGATGAGGAAACAGATTAGAATTGGAGGGGGGACATGATTTTCCCAGGTCACCTCAGGGCAGGTAGCCGGAGCCCCTTCTCCTAGTCGTGAGTCGCCTGAGAATAAGCCCCACACACCAGTGTGGAGGACGGCTGGGCTACACATCTCATCCAGGAGTTGTACAAACAATGTGTTGCATGAACTCTGTCTTTCTTTTCTTTCATACCCAGAAAATAATTTCATGTAACTACCGCCATTTCAATCAAGACATATCCTATTTATATTTTCATCAATGCAAATTTTGTTTTAAGGGGGAAATTTCAAAGCTAGAAGTGAGGAAATTCCAGTGTTAGTGACTCTCTTCATGACAGCTAAAATATACTCCGTAGACTACATATCTACTTGCTAAAAATATAAATAGGAACATCTTGAGACTGTTTATTTTTAAATATTGAGGATGCTAATGTCTTCAGTGAACCACAAAATTAATACATATAATTTTTCTAAGTAATGTTTCCATAGTTACTTTAGATTCAGGATCAACTTTGATGTTCTCATATGCTCAAAATTTTTTTCACTCTAATAACATTTATTATTGTTTTTTTAAATTAGATTCATCACCTGGATGATATGCCATCCAGCTTCCTGTCAGTTATTAAACAGATTAATCATAACAGTTCTCTGTTTTCTAAAAGAATGATCCAAGCAGTGTCAAACTACTAATTTCTGCTTTGACACATCCTTTTTTCTTTTTTTTAAAGCAAACTGATTCAATAGTCATTCATTTAAAATACGGCTATAGTCACTGTTAAGAAAAAGAATTGAAACTGTATAAATCAGTAATCTGGGCTCTATCCCCATGTCTGCCAGTGTAGCTGTGACCTCAATGGATGATGGTTGCAACTTCATATCATTGGGTTTCAGTATTTCATCAGTAAATGAGATTAGCGGATAGATTGACTCAATTGTGCACACAATCAGTGTTTCAAAGAGAATGTCTGATTTCTGTCATCTTTTGATCTTTAACACTGTTCTCATGGTGTCAATCCCAGAAGCTGAACCTCTAAGAATTAAGGGACAATAGATTTATTACCAGAATTAGACCTTTCAGGGGAAACCCCAGGTGGCACTAGTGGTAAAGAATCCACCTGCTAATGCAGGAGACATGAGAGATAACAGGTTGGACCCCTGGGTCAGGAAGATTCCTCTGGAGAAGGGAATGACAACCCATTCCAGTATTCTTGCCTATAAAATCCCACGGACAGAGGAGTCTGGTGGCATACAGTCCATGGGGTTGCAAAGAATCAGACATGACCGAGTGACTGAGCACACAGACCTTTCACAATTGTGGAGAGGGAGAGGGCACTGGGTAAGTGATGGTCTCAAAGGGAGGTGAAAGACAACAGAATGCCTGACCTGTTTATTTGAGAAGCCAAACACAGGCAGGCACAGAAGAAGCCAGCAGAAGGGGAGCTTTTGGAGGAGTCTATGGGAGAAGTTGATGGGGCCACAGCAAGTGTCTGGAGATAGACTTGGGCTGCAGGGTGAAAAGTTGGTCAACAGGGTGAAAAGTCAGGAAGGATAGTTGAAGAAGAAGCAGAAGAGAGTGAGTTGAAACTGGAACCTGCTGCCACCTCTGATCACAAAACATCCAGAGAGGGAGGATGCTGCTAAAGCCTACCCCCCGTATTTTAAACCCATTCTCTTACGGCCAATTCTAACCTGGAACCATCAAACAATGGGAGTTCTGGGAAATACAGCTGCAGTTTAATTAAGCTGATAACAGAATAATTTAATACAAAGCCAGCCCAACAAAGTGATGGGATCTTTGTTCTGATTCTCTCAACTATTTAATCTTGCTATAGTCTACATGTTTTTATAATTAATCTCAAATCTTTTGTGCAGAAAGTTAGGTAATGAACACTTTAAAGAAGTATGGCTATGAAAACATTTGAGGATTTGGGGACCATGTGGACAATCTCAAAGTGAAGCTTTTGGTCTAGAATTAACCTGACTGCCTGCTCACACCAGCCCCTCCCTCCTCACAGATGCCCAGGCTGTAGGAGGAAAGAGTAGGAGGTTCTGCAGAAATGGGACACGGAGCCAGACGGGGAGAGGAGGCAGTGGGAGGAAGTGGCAGGTGGGGATACAGGATTGAGAATGATGGAGAAGGAGTTCAGGAGCAGGGAATAGGAGATAGAGGAACAGGAAGAAGCAGAGAAGAACGACAAACGTTGGGGAAACAACACTGAATGTACATCTGCTGACTGTGAGATTTACCTTGGGAGCTTCTGTTTTTCATTACAATGAACTGGTTTATATATCCCAAGGAATATGAGTCACAGATATTTTTAAAAAAATGATGCACTACATTACATCAAATATCCACCACCCAGCTTAAAAAAAAGAATATTGCCCACAGTTAAAGCTCTGTGGGTACCCTTCTCAGACTGCCTTTCTTGACCTGGAAAAGAAGTGTCTATCCTGAACCTAGAGCCCAGCAATGTGAACCTTTCAAAAACTGCAAAGGAGAGTAAATGACATGACTAAAAGGGGAATGGGTGGAGTTTCACTGAACGATTCTTTCTCAAAAATTGTCACGGAGTTTTTGTATATTCTGACGATAGGCCACTGGGTGGGCTGGCAGGGGTCATTCTTCTCACTCTGACTCCAGTATGTTACACTTCAATGTCTTTTGTATTTTTCCCTCAGCAAAACTCAAGTCCTATGGTTATTCCACCTAAGCAAGCAGGGTAACCTCATTTGCAAATAGAAGCTGTCTAGAAATTAGAGGCACTTGCTGAGATAGCTCTTGTATATAGAAACTCAGTATTTAATAGCCCCATTGAAGGCTGTTTCTTTGTTAATGATAAATTACCAGAACCTTACTATAAAGAGGGATATTGTTCTGTTGCCCTTTCTGGGACTTCTAGATTAGTCTCTTTGGGTACTTTTTATCTTCTTAGATCTTAAGCAGCCAATAAATAGCAGTCAGTCATAAGGAAGGGCTTTTCAGGTGTCTGAGGGGGAAGGTATACCTCAGAGAGAAGAAAAGCAGACGGAGCTGAGGCTGTGACTCCTTGAGGAGGGAACGATATTATGCAATTTTCAATTCTTCCCCGTGTCTTACACTTTGCCTGGCACAGAACCCTTTGTTGAATTGTTGAGCTGAAATGAGACAGACTTAATTGGTCAGCAAAGCCTCCACAGCTTTCTTGTTTAACCATGCTTTTCGATCATCTACTTTGATTCCACACTATTTCCGAGCTGCAAGTAGAGTTGAAATCCACAGAGAAATCTTTCCAGCATCACTGTGTCTGCCAACGGCAGTGATGACTCAGGGGTCACCGCAGAGAGGGCCCATCATCCTTCAAGCCTCTGAAGATAATTGCCTCCAAAGGGTCAGAGATGATCCAGCATTTTCCACCCTATATCTTTATACCCAGGTTGTAAGAATGCTCTGTAATAAACCCCTAAGACTAAGTGGACACCAAGGAGAGTGGGGTGAGTGATAAGCAACCACCAATACCAGCTTGACTCGTAGGGAAACTGCAAATTAAAAGCAGAATGTTCTGAGTTTGGGCCCCAAGTCTGCCAAGGTCAATGTAGTTATAGAGCAGCACCAGTATCATTTTGAATCGTCACTCTTTGTTGTGGGGAACAGGTCTGTGCATTGTAGCATGTATAGCAGCATCTTTGACTTGCAACCAGTAGATGCCAATGGTGCTGCTCCCCACCCCCACCTCACCAAGTTGTGACAATCAAAAATACCTCTGCATGTGTGCATGCTAAGTTGCTTCAGTCGTGTCCAACTCTGCATCCCTATGGACTGTAGCCTGCCAGGCTCCTCTGTCCATGGAATTCCCCAAGCAAGAATACTGGACTGGGTTCCCATGCCCTCCTCCAGGGGATCTTCCTGACCCAGGGATAGAACCCATGTCTCTTACTTCTCCTGCATTGGCAGGCAGGTTCTTTACCACTAGCCCCACCTGGGAAGCCCAAAATAGCTCTAGACATTGTCAAATGTTCCCTGAGGGAAAATTCACCTCCAATTGAGAACGGCTGAGTATAGAATGTGTCTACAGCAGTTTTTCTCAAAACATTTTTCTAACCTATTTGTCTCAGAAACATCTGGTATGCTCACTAGAATACAGAGTCCAACAGGCCATTCCAGAGTCACTGGGATGGTAGCATTTGTATGTTTGATGAGTGTTCTAAGAAATTCTTATACACCTGAAATTTGAACTGTATGGTTTTCACTAATATTTGAAATAGGGGTTTGTTTTGATAATTCAATAATATATGGCGTGTAAGTAAAACTGTCTGAATGAATTTCCTTTAAATACATTTCAGTTTTGGTTAAGAAGACATTTCCATGTTTCAAGGTCAGGGCTTGTTGATATCCTAACTAACCCTTGCACAGTCCCTTAACATATTTACCAAAATAAAATGCAGTCATCTACCTGGCTCTGACATTCCTTACTTCACTAGTCAGCATCTCTCCTACTCTAGTTGGCCATCATAGCTTGCAAATCCCCTACCACTGGACGCATGTATGTAAGTTTGGGCAAGGAAATTCCCTGTTATTATGAAAGTTCAGTTCAGTTCAGTCGCTCAGTCGTTTCCGACTCTTTGCGACCCCATGAACCACAGCACACCAGGTCTCCCTGTCTATCACCAACTCCCTGAGTCCACCCAAACCCATGTCCATCGAGTTGATGATGCCATCCAGCCATCTCATCCTCTGTCGTCCCCTTCTCCTCCTGCCTTCAATCTTTCCCAGAATCAGTCAGCTCTTCGCATGAAATGGCCAAAGTATTGGAGTTTCAGCTTCAACATCAGTCCTTCCAATGAACACCCAGGACTGATCCCCTTTAGGATGGACTGGTTGGATCTCCTTGCAGTACAAGGGACTCTCAAGAGTCTTCTCCAACACCACACTTCAAAAGCATCAATTCTTCGGCTCTCAGCTTTCTTTATAGTCCAACTCTCACATCCATACATGACCAATGGAAAAACCATAGCCTTGACTAGACGGACCTTTGTTGGCAAAGTAGTGTCTCTGCTTTTTAATATGCTATCTAGGTTGGTCATAACTTTCCTTCCAAGAAGTAAGCGTCTTTTAATTTCATGGCTGCAGTCACCATCTGCAGTGATTTTGGAACCCAGAAAAATAAAGTCAGAGACTGTTTCCACTGTTTCCCCATCTATCTGCCATGAAGTGATGGGACCAGATGCCATGATCTTAGTTTTCTGAATGTTGAGCTTTAACCCAACTTTTTCACTCTACACTTTCACTTTCATCAAGAGGCTCTTTAGCTCTTCTTCACTTTCTGCCATAAGGGTGGTTTCATCTGCATATCTGAGGTTACTGATATTTCTCCAGGCAATCTTGATTCGAACTTGTGCTTCATCCAGCCCAGCGTTTCTCATGATGTACTCTGCATAGAAGTTAAATAAGCAGGGTGACAACATACAGCCTTGACATACTCCTTTTTCTATTTGGAACCAGTCTGTTGTTCCATGTCCAGTTCTAACTGCTGCTTCCTGACCTGCATACAGATTTCTCAAGAGGCAGGTCAGGTGGTCTGGTATTCCCATCTCTTTCAGAATTTTCCACAGTTTATTGTGATCCACACAGTCAAAGGCTTTGGCATAGTCAATAAAGCAGAAATAGATGTTTTTCTGGAACTCTCTTGCTTTATTGATGATCCATCGGATGTTGGCAATTTGATCTCTGGTTCCTCTGGCTTTTCTAAAACCAGCTTGAACATCTGGAAATTCATGGTTCACATATTGCTGAAGCCTGGCTTGGAGAATTTTAAGCATTACTTTACTAGCGTGTGAGATGAGTGCAATTGTGTGGTAGTTTGAGCATTCTTTTGCATTGCCTTTCTTTGGGATTGAAATGAAAACTGACCTTTTCCAAACCTGTGGCCACTGCTGAGTTTTCCAGATTTGCTGGCATATTGAGTACAGCACTTTCACAGCATCATTTTTCAAGATTTGAAATAGCTCAACTGGAATTCCATCACCTCCACTAACTTTGTTCATAGTGACACTTCCTAAGGCCCACTTGATTTCACATTCCAGGATGTCCGGCTCTAAGTGAGTGATCACACCATTGTGATTGTCTGGGTCGTGAAGAACTTTTTTGTACAATTCTGTGTATTCTTGTCACCTCTTCTTAATATCTTCTGCTTCTGTTAGGTCCCTACCATTTCTGTCCTTTATTGAGCCCATCTTTGCATGAAATGTTCCCTTAGTATCTCTAATTTGCTTGAAACGATCTCTAATCTTTCCCATGCTATTGTTTTCCTCTATTTCTTTGCACTGATCGCTGAGGAAGGCTTTCTTATCTCTCCTTGCTATTCTTTGGAACTCTGCATTCAAATGGGTATATCTTTCCTTTTCTCCTTTACTTTTCACTTCCCGTCTTTTCACAGCTATTTGTAAGGCCTCCTCAGACAGCCATTTTGCTTTTTTGCATTTATTTTTCTTGAGGATGGTCTTGATTCCTGTCTCCTGTACAATGTCATGAACCTCCATCCATAGTTCATCAGGTATTCTGTCTATCAGATCTAGTCCTTTAAATCTATTTCTCACTTCTACTGTATAGGGATTTAATTTAGGTCATACCTGAATGGTCTAGTGGTTTTCTCCACTTTCTTCAATTTCAGTCTGAATTTGGCAATAAGGAGTTCATGATCTGATCCAGTCAGCTCCTGGTCTTGTTTTTGCTGACTGTATAGAGCTTCTCTATCTTTGGCTGCAAAGAATATAATCAATCTGATTTCGGTGTTGACCTTCTGGTGATGTCCATGTGTAGAGTCTTCTCTTGTGTTGTTGGAAGAGAGTGTTTGCTATGACCACTGCATTCTCTTGGCAGAACTCTATTAGCCTTTGCCCTGCTTCATTCTGTACTCCAAGGCCAAATTTGCCTGTTATTCCAGGTGTTTCTTGACTTCCTACTTTTGCATTCCAGTCCCCTATAATGAAAAGGACATCTTTTTTGGATGTTAGTTCTAGAAGGTCTTGTAGGTCTTCATAGAACTGTTCAACTTCAGCTTCTTCGGTGTTGCTGGTCAGGGCATAGACTTGAATTGCTGTGATAGTGAATGGTTTGCCTTAGAAACGAACAGAGATCATTCTGTCATTTTTGAGATTGTATCCAAGTACTGCATTTCGGACTCTTTTGTTGACTATGATGGCTACTCCATTTCTTCTAGGGGATTCCTGCCCACCGTAGTAGATATAATGGTCGTCTGAGTTAAATTCACCCATTCCAGTCCATCTTAGTTTGTTGATTATGAAAGAAACTCTGTAAAACTTGGTATCACTTAGTTTTAAGGTTAGTGTTAGCCTCATGGAAGGATGTAAAAACAGATCTTTAAATCTAGATGAGATGTTTTCTGAATTTTGAATAAAACTTAAACTTTGGAGACTATACAATGTCTGAAGATACTTCTGTGGAGACCACTTCAGTCTGAACATTCTTTGATTCATGGTGGCTGGGTGCTGTGTGCCTGATTAACTCAGGGAAAGAGCTTATGTTATGAGGCCTGGATGTGGTGGTTACTGGGAATGTAGTATACAGACATTCTTCTGGGCATTCGAAGTTGAAAGCTGCCCACCAAGGTGTGGGAGAACTGAAAGTAGAACAAAAAGACTCTAAAAGTTAAGATCCTGCCTTCCTGTTTTTCTTAAGGCTGACTCTGCCAATAACAACGGGTAACGTTTGTGATGCATTTACTACCTGTTTAAAGAGTATCATCTCATGTAGTCTTTTCAACAGCCCTAGGAGGCAGGCACTCTTCTTATTTCCTATGGTAGATGAGAAAACTCCAATTTAGAGGTGGAACCATGACCTGTATGCAGACCTTTCTTATCAAATTGGTCCTCTCACTAGACGCCAAAGAATTCGACTTGAAAAACACCCTGGAGGGAAGAGAGGTTCACAAGCTTCTGTGGATCCAGCAGTCACTCTAGTATATGAGCATGGCTTTTGATTTGGTTCACAATTGGGGCTTCTATTGTATCTGCATCATATCTGCCTACCAAGATTGCTGTGGGTGGTGGGATGAAGGAGTAGAGCAGTCCCAGGGCTGAGGTGGGGCCTGGAGAAATGCAGATGGGGTCAGCCGGACCATCTGCCAGGGATGGTCAGCAAGGCAAGCACCCCAGGGCCTGTGGAACAGGAGGCAGTTCCCCCAGAGGCTGCAAACATGGGTTGGAGCCCTTCACACAATTCAGAGTCCTCCGATTGCTTTTTCTATGCTCTGCCTTTCTGCTGCAGCCTTCATTTTGTGCCTTCTTTTCCCCTCTAAGACACCCTCTTTCATTTGAATTCACTCACTTAAAAAGGAGATGAGGAGGAGGATTCCAACTGATTTTTCTAGCTCTGTGTCCCCGCAGGGAAAGCTGTGTCTCTGGTTCTGTGGAGACCCCAGAGGAGTCTGTGAGCCGCCAATCACCACTGGGGAGAGATAGGTGAGGGCTGAAAGGGAGGCAGCTATCAGAGGCGAGTGTCTGAACAGAAGTGTCCGCAGGCTTGGCTGTATTTAAAACGGGAGCCAGAGAAAGAACATGTGATGTTCTTATCAGACCACAGAATCTTATACTCCATCAAATGGATTAACATTAGAATTTATTTGTATTGGTATACTCTGTGCCTCCATGATTCGGTTATCTTTTATGTCCTTTGTGTTCACTCTCCCTTCTCACCTGGTCTGAGAAACTGGTCTGGAAAACGGGTACCTCCAGAGGCAGGAACTTAGGACCTTAACAATGGGACTTTTCCAGTTACCAACACAGTGTTACCTGGTTATCCTGCTTGCAGTCCCCCAAGTCCCATCTCCTCAAGTTGTGTAGGGTATGTCAGTCAGAACATAAAATTGAGATATATCTGTCTTCAGAACATATTGTGCCCCTGAAGTAGGACATAGGGCTTTCCGGGTGGCTCAGTGGTAAAGAATCTGCCTGCCAGTGCAGATGACGCAGGAGATGTGGATTTGATTCCTGGGTCAGGAAGATCCCCTAGAGGAGGAAATGACAACCCACTCCAATATTCTTGCCTGGGAAATCCCATGGACAGGGCTATAGTCCATGGGGTCGCTAAGAAGTCAGATGGGACTTCGTGACTAAACAACAACAAGAAAAAGTAGGACACACCCCAGAGAGGACCAGCACTGGCCAGAGGCCACAGACAGACCTGCCAAGGAAGAGGGCCACACGAAGTCCCCTTTTCTTTCTTCATCCTGTAAGCGACCTGCAAAATCCAAAATGCTGCAGTTGAAGGCTTTTCTAGCACTTCCTTCAGGGTCTCTTAACACTTCAGGCTGATGCACTTATGTTTATTGTTGGGGAGGGTTTAGCTCAAAATAAACCACTAATACCTGTTTTCCTTTGCAAAGTGCCAATTGGTGGGAAGGGTGAGCTTTCATTCCAAGGCTCTTGTGTCCTGTGCTGCGTGAGCTCTTCATCCAACGTTAGTCGAGTATATTTGTGCTTCCATGTTTGGAATGCAGACATGCCCATTACACAAGGGGAAAAACGCTCAAAGTCGAAGAGAAATATAGGAGGCAGAACCTGGCTTCTACACAGGAAGTGACTTGTTTTCTGCGCATGCACCCACATACACACACACATACATACACACACACACACAAATGAAAGTGGAAACCTTAGTTTCCATTCATCTAGGAGAGAGCAGCCACTACCAGGAACCCAGACACTGGAGCTTGCGTTCATAAAACAACATGCTTTTAAAGAATCATATCAATCTTGTTTATTGCAAAGGCTTTGCTCAGGGAGTGTCCACTCTGAATAGCCACTTCAAAGATAAAGTGCTCCCTCTAAGAGCACTGAGCTAATTACATGCATGTCTAATTCAAATGATTTCTTTTATCATGATGACAGAAGACTTTGAAATCAGTTTGAGATTCTATGGGGATTTTCCATAATGTGAGCACAAAAACATCACAGAGAAGCAGACCTAATTACTGTATCCCACCATTGGCAGTGTTTTATTGTCTTCCCCGTGCCCCCTTATATTGGAAGCACTGAGAGAGAAATAGAGTCTCTTAATTGTTGAGTTTCCAATTTTGGAGGAAGGAGCAGGGACTCAGTATGGAATTCATTTTGTATAGCCCTATTTTCATATTTGGAGATATCCACTGTATCTGAATTATGGAATACAGTAGAAAAATTCAAAAGTTTGAATATATGCCACCTAGGAGATCGCTCTTTGCTTTGTTTTTTGTTTCCAGATTTTTTTTATTATTGCTGTTGCTGCTACATTTTAGCTAGTTCTTTGGGATCACTTTTATTTTTAAAAAATTTTTATTGTAGTTGATTTACAGTGTTGGTGGTTTCAGGTGTACAGCAAAGATAATCAGTTATATGTACACATATATCCCCTCTTTTTTAGATTCTTTCCCCATGTAGTCCATTACAGAGTATTGAGCAGAGTTCCCTGTACTATACAGCAAGTTCTTATTAGTTATCTATTGCATATCTAGTAGTGTGTATATGTCAATCCCAATCTTCCAATTTAAGAGCTCTCTTTAAAACTTTGACCTTTGGCCGGACTAAAGTTTTCCTTCAATTTTATTGCAGAGTGTCCTCTGAGCACCTGGTGTGTAAAGACTCTCTTCTGAGTGCTCGACTTCACTGAACTGTGTCTCTTCAGCCACCAGACATGAGGTATGGACACTTCTGAACTTAGTGGAGGTACTGCTCATTAGAGGACAGTCTAGGAGTCCTGGTGCACACAGCAGTGAGACCCCACAAAGTGACTCAGTGTTAATGGTTCACGCTCTGTCCTCATCCTTTCCCCTCTCTGCCCCCCACCCCCTGCAGCTTTCCCTGCCTCCTATCTCAGAGATGATACAAACAGGTTTCTAGGAGGGCAGTGCATCATTCTGTGGTACCATTGGCATCCTTTGGCCAAAGAAAAAGATGGGGCCAATTTTGTGCATGATCAGAATGGAAGATGCTTCCATGGCATGATTTTTTTAAGCCTAAGAAAACTATCATTTTAAAATTTATTAGTCTAACGGGTTAATTGTATATTTTAGAAGACATGCAGAATGCAAAGAACTTAAAGAAAGGCGGCAGGGATACTGACACCATTAATTCAAGGGACCAAGAATCTATAATTTTGCTCCAGGCCATCTCTCAGAAAAGACTTTCTTCCACCTTTGAATCCCCCTAGGTGTAAGACAGTTTGCTTGATTTCATTGTTATGGAAACTCTAGGAAAATCTTGATAACTGATACAGTATTTATGACTTCTGATGAAGGCAGGAAAGATCAGAGACTTTTTCTCATGGACAATTCACTCTTGATTCTTTTTAATTTTAATGAAATTCTGAAACTTTAATTCACTGTCTGTTGGGCTTAATTGATATCTCTGTTTTAAAGAATATATAAAGTTATACTTAATATTTATTTTCTTTTCCCTTTAGGGAGTTATACTAGACCTACTGAATGTATTTCCATATAAATGCAAGAATGATATATTATGTATGTTTAAAGTTATCATAAAAATATGGATGCAAATACCAGAAACTTCTTTAGTCAGCAAAAATCCTTTGGACAGAAAAGCCTGGTAACATGGAAAAAAAGGACAGAGTTGTCTCATAACACTTTTGTTTGTAATTCACTTATCTGAATACAGATCATTAATAATACTAGGAGGTGGTGAACTGGTTTTCTAATAGCAGCAATGAGAAATTTATGACTGAGGCTTAATGTTTCAGGATTACCCTGCCCTTCCAACCATTGGAGACCAGCCAGTGCTACAGTGAAAACATAAATATTACAGTTGCCATGGAAACCAAGATCACCTAGGAGATGATTAATACCCATAGGGCTAACAGTGGAGGCTGCAATCACATCATTTCTGGCCAAATTAATCATGATCAAACAAAGAGCAACAAACACTTTTATAGAGGCACATAAGCCTAAATCCTCTTTTCCAGACCACTTAAGTATTACTGAAAATGAGCAAGACCCTACGGTGCTTGTCCCCTATGTCCTCTGCTTGCCTTTTGTCTATGGAAAAACTTTAGCCAAAGAATAAGTTTAATCAGAGAAGTGAGAAAATGCAGAAACAAAGGAAAATAGTCCAACAGACTAAATAATAATCATTCAATCATTAAGCATAGTCAAGGACCTTTAGTTCCTTCTCAAGGGCTTTAGATAATATTCTGAGCTAATCCTGTGAGCCGTGTTATACATATTGAAAACTTTATCTAGTAGAAGTTAACTACATGATGACCAGACTGTAGTTATGACATAAACTGCCACAATTCTGAGATTTGACCTCAAGAAGATGGGAACAAACTGACCCTAGAACTGAAGAGTAACTGTACTTAAAACAATCAGGATGATGCTGATCAGCCCACCGAAGAAAACTTCAAGATGACTGTCAGAGTTAACTGTTCTGTTTCTAGACGTAGCCCCCCACCAACCAGCTGCCTATAAAAGCTCTTGCCCCCTGATTTCTGGGGTGGTGTAGAGGGTTGAACTTTGACAGGCATCTGTCCTCTCTCCCCCACCTTCAGTTGCCCGCATCCAAAATAAAGCAAACTGCTCTTTCCACCAACCTTAAGTGCCAAGCAGCCGGACCCCACTTTTGGTTACATTATCAAGCTTTATTCTCTGTGAGTAAAGAAGTCTCCTGGTAAACAATTATATTTCCATAGACTGAACAACTATTTTCTAGTTCAAATGTAGGGGGTATTGAATGGTGCAGAAAAGGAAGTCCACCTTATAAAGGAAAACACTCAAGCTTATTTTTCCCATTATCATTTTCCTTTTGCTATGAAACCTCATCTTTTGAGAATCAGGTGAATTAAATTATTATGATCCTTGAGGTTTTAAAAATTTCTGACTTTTCCAGAGGCTGCCCTGCTTGAGAGAACTTTACCAGAACCATCAAATACATGATGATGCTATCGAGAAAGTTTATTATTGAAATTATTATTGTGTAATAGTAATGCTCAAAATTCTCCAAGCCAGTCTTCAGCAGTATGTGAACCGTGAACTTCCACATGTTCAAGCTGGTTTTAGATAAGGCAGAGGAGCCAGAGATCAAATTGCCAACATCTGCTGGATCATCGAAAAAGTAAGAGTTTCAGAAAAACATCTATTTCTCCTTTATTGACTATGCCAAAGCCTTTGACTGTGTGGATCACAATAAACTGTGGAAAATTCTGCAAGAGATGGGAATACTAGACCACCTGACCTGCCTCTTGAGAAACCTGTATGCAGGTCAGGAAGCAACAGTTAGAACTGGACATGGAACAACAGACTGGTTCCAAATAGGATAAGGAGTATGTCAAGGCTGTATATTGTCACCCTGCTTATTTAACTTCTATGCAGAGTACATCATGAGAAACGCTGGGCTGGATGAAGCACAAGCTCGAATCAAGAATGCTGGGAGAAATATCAATAACCTCAGATATGCAGATGACACCACTCTTATGGCAGAAAGTGAAGAAGAACTAAAGAGCCTCTTGATGAAAGTGAAAGAGGAGAGTGAAAAAGTTGGGTTAAAGCTCAACATTCAGAAAACTAAGATCATGGCATCCGGTCCCATCACTTCCTGGCAGATAGATAGGGAAACAGTTGAAACAGTGGCTGACTTTAGTTTTTTGTGCTCCAAAATCACTGCAGATGGTGACTGCAGCCATGAAATTAAAGATGTTTACTCCTTGGAAGGAAGGTTAGGGCCAACCTAGATAGCATATTAAAAAGCAGAGACATTACTTTGCCAACAAAGGTCCGTCTAGTCAAAGCTATGGTTTTTCCAGTAGTCGTGTATGAATGTGAGAGTTGGACTATAAAGAAAGCTGAGCACCAAAGAATTGATGCTTTTGAACCGTGGTGTTGGAGAAGATTCTTGAGAGTCTCTTGGACTGCAAGGAGATCCAGTCAGTCTATCCTAAAGGAAATCAGTCCTGAATGTTCATTGGAAGGACTGATGCTGAAGCTGAAACTCCAATACTTTGGTCACCTGATGCAAAGAGTTGACTTATTGGAAAAGACCCTGATCCTGGGAAGGATTGGGGGCAGGAGAAGAAGGGGATGACAGAGGATGAGATGGTTGGATGGCATCACTGACTTGATGGACATGGGTTTGGGTAAACTCCGGGGGTTGGTGATGGACAGGGAGGCCTGGCGTGCTGCAATTCATGGGGTCACAAACAGTCGGACATGACTGAGCGACTGAACTGAACTGAACTTTCTCCTGGACTTCCCTGGTGGCTCAGACAGTAAAGCGTCTGCCTACAGTGTGGGAAACCTGGTTTGATCCCTAGATTGGGAAGATCCTCTGGAGAAGGAAATGGCAGCCCAAGCCAGTGCTTTTGCCTGGAAAATCCCGTGGATGGAGGAGCCTGGTAGTCTACAGTCCATGGGGTTGCAAAGAGTCGGACACGACCGAGTGACTAAACTTTTACTTTCACTTTCTCCTGGACAAAGTGATATTACTGTAGGTTTATTAATAGTGGTAAGTAACATGGCTTCTGTAGCAGATAATCTGATAAATCACAGGGTTTAATTCAATGAAGATTTTTTTCTCAATCCCTACACAATCCAATTTTAACAGCTCACTTCACCTTAATGCCACTATTATGAGTAAAACTCCGTTTTTTCCCTGGCTATAAGGAAAAACTGAGTTCTTCCCTAAAGTGTTTCTCTCCCCTGTGAGTTGACCTTTGTGACTTAACACAACACTTTACTCCTGACCACCAAATATGTGGAGGTTTTTCCCACACCAATAATTATCTGCAACAACAGCCAAGTGTCCTACAGTTTAACATAATTCTGAGCCTATCTCCCTGAAGATGGTGTCAAATACCACAGGTAATGTCTCAGCCTTACAAGACCTCCCTCACCTCCCCCATACACACTTTGGATGCCTGTGTTTCTGACCAACCAGCTGTAGGTCAGAGGTTCCAAAGACCTCCCCCTCCCCACCCCAGGGCTTGACTAATTTGCTAGAGAAGCTCGCAGAATTCAGGGAAACACTCAAGCTTACCAGTTTTTGTAAAGAAATGATAAAAGATGAACAGCCAGATGAAGTGATATATAGGAGGAGGTCTGGGAAGGTCCTGAGTGCAGGAATTTTTGTCTTCCTGAAGCTGGGGTGTGTCCCCTTGGTGTGGATGAGTTCAACCAACCTGGAAGCTCTGCATGCCCTACCATGGGAATTTTACAGAGGCTTCTTCATGCAGCCCTGATCAATTATTACCTCCGTTTTCACCTCCTTTTTCCTCTCTGGAAAATGAGGATTGGGGTTGAAAATTCCAAGCTTCTAATCATGACTTGGTCTTCCTGGTGGCCAGTCCCCACCCAGAAGTCATCCAGGAACCCACCTAGAGTTGCATCATTAGAACAAAAGATGCTCCTAGTGTTCTTATCACTTAGGAAATCATAACACTTTAAGGAGCCCTGTGTCAGGAATGAGGTCAAGTCAAAGACAAATATTAGACTAAGAGATGCTCCTAGTGCTCTTATCACTTAGGACATGACAAGGGTTTCAGAGCTTGCTGCCAGGAACTGGGAGTAGAGACCATTACATATATTTCTTGTTATTGCAATTCACAAAAAAGAGTCCACGCATTTCATGTGCCTCCTTAAGGGGATCCAAAAAAACCCTCAGTCCTGACAAGCCATACGCAGGACATATGGGGCAGAGAAACTTGTCAAATAAAGCCAGAGGGATGTAGTCAGCTAAATCCAGAATGTGGAAAACAATATGGGACAAATGGTTTATTTCCTTCAACAAAAAAATTGCAAGAGGGGAAAAAAGGAGAAATCAACAGATTAAAGAAGACTTAAAAGACACTATTCACTTGTAAGGTGTGGATCTTGTTTGGATCCTGATATGAGGAAACTGACAGAAAAAAACTATGGAACAACGGGAGAAATTTTAATACCAAGTGAGTATTTGATAATATTAAGACATTCCTGTTACACTTTTGTGTATGATAATGATGTTATCAGATTAAGATGAGAGAAGACTCCTTTAGGGATAAATGCTGAAACATTTACAGAAGAATTGGGGTATCTGGGATCTGCTCCATGGTAATTTAGAGGTAGGGGTAGTTGCGGTGAGACCTTTGCCTTTTTGTTTTTTCAATCTCTAGCAACAACAGAGACTTTGTTAACTAGTATTATGATATTAGAAAGGAGCTTCCATTGTTAAAATCAGTGGCTTTCTAAAAGCAAAATGGCTGTGAGAGATGAGCTCCTATTTATGAAATCTGTGATATTCAGGCAAGGAGATTGGCTGAAACATTTTGGAGTTTCTCCCACACTTTTATGAGCAGGTTCTAAAGACTTGAAATACCTTTTATCTCATTCTTCTTCTTTTATTCATAGGGATGGTGCCTGAGAATTTTATTTTTAAACATCCAAGATATTGATTCAGAAGATTCTAGCTGCATCTGTTCTTTTACTGAATTGTAACCGCAGATGAGTGATTCTGAAAGTATAGTTCATGGGCTTCCTTGGTGTTCCAGTAGTTAAGAGTTCACCTTGCAATGCAGGGGACACACGTGTTTGATCCCTGGTCTGGAAAGATCCCACATGCCATGTAGCAAATAAACCTGTGAGCCACAGCTTCTGAGCCCATGCACTGCAACTACTGAAGCCTGAGCAGGGTAGAGCCTGTGCTCTGCAATAAGAGAAGCCACTGTAATGAGAAGCCTGCGCACACGACAATGAAGAGTAGCCCCTTCTCACTGCAACTGTGAAGACTCACCACAGCCAAAAAACAAAAATACATACATAATAAATACATAAACCCTTTTCTGGAAAAAAAAAAAAAAAAAAAGTACAGTTTGGGGACTTCCGTCTAGGCTGGAAAGAGGTCCATGAGGTCAAAATTATTTCCCTGATAATAAGGTTCTATTTGCTTTTCTCCTTCTCTTTCTTTGATGAGTACACAGTGGAGTTTTCCAGAGACTCCATATGTGAAAGCGTCATTGCTCTGACAACTAGAGGGAGATGTCTTTATATTTATTTAAGTTCTCAGTTGTATCTTCCAATGCAATAAATAACCACAGATATAAGACACATAAACAAAATCTCTTTGGAGTCTTCAATAAATTTTAAGAATGTAAAGGATTCTTGAGCCCCAAAAGTTTGGGAACCCCTTCTTTAGATGACCATGTCTGCCTTGAGTGAAATTGTCATGGAAGATATTGAGGGGGTTCAGGACATGTTACCCCAAAATATGGCACCTTGATGTTTTGAATATCTTAAGATGGAGAAATTTGAGAAAATGGCAGAAACAGGAAGGTCACTGGGATATTCCCCACTCATATTATTTTCCCTGAAAGCAAGAGATAAATGCCCTGTGTGAAACACACCCTCCTTGTTTCTGGAGGAAGGGGGAAGGATAGGGAATACTGAGCTGAGAAAGCTGAATAAACAAACTTGTTACTTTACCATTTACTACCCCAGTCCAAACCCCTTTGTCGTGTCAATTTTTCACACATTCATTGTTTCTTTGTCAAATAGGCTATGGAAGCTTCCTGCTCTGATCAGTTCTTCAGGTGTCTTCATTTTCTGGTGAAGGTTCCCATGCATATATAAAAATGTATTAAAATGTCTGTGCTTTTCTCCTGCTTGTCTGCCTTTGTCAGTTTAATTTCAGACCCAACCAAGGACTCTCAGAAGGTGGAGGGACACTTTTCCTCTGCTATGGTGTAATAGGAGTGTATACATTTTGGAAAAAATTTGAACTTCACCGAACTTACAGAGCAGTTTTTCCTCTTACTTGCTAATTAATGTCTATCTTATCACACAAGTCAGTAAGAGACTTGCCTTCATTATAACCTGGTAGCAAGAAAGAGACTAGTTACTCTGATCTGTAGCTGTTGGTGAGAACTTCTTGGTTATTTGTGCCCATACTGGCTTAGATCAGCTATGTAGCAATAATGAAAACCATAAAGCTAATGCTCAGTAGACTTGGAATAGAGACTCAGGAAGTTGGAGGAGAAAATAAGGTGAAAGGATGAGAAGACAGAATGGAGTCCAAACTCAAAAAGAGAGGAGGAGAAGTTGGGGTAGGGGCAGTTCTAGGTCCTAGAGGGAATGCAGAGGCTTTTCTAGGTCCTAGAAATAGCAGGTATTCTGGGACTTCAGCTCTTTCATTCCCAGGAATTCCTGGAAAAGTTCTCTGGTAGCTAGCCAGCCTGGCTTTTTCTTCTTGAGAAAGAAGTTTCCAGAAGAAGAATAGAGCCTGTAGAAGTATTATTTTCCCCTGCCCCAACTTCTTGCAAAGACTGGGATAATTCAACTGTAGAACAAAGACATTCATTCTACAGTTAGAGATAAAAAGGCTAAAAATCAAAGTGTCATCAATTACTAATAGTTAAATAGCATGAATTATCATTTTAGATCTTCTCCTCTTAGAAGCTCAGAGGCTGGAGGAAGTTGTTCCAAAGAGCTATATGTAGAGATAGGAAGAGGAGAGTCACAAAGGCTGAGTTGCAAACAGACATATACTACAAATTTCCTGGGACCCTCTTGAGTTGGGTCAAATACTCCTCCTTGCCTGGCTTCTTTTTCAAGTGTAGTTAAGACGATGCGTTCCTCTGCTTCTCAAGTTTTGAGAATATTTTGCTTTAGACTAAGGGACTTTTTAAAAAATAATTTTAAAAGTTCTGAGAAGATCTGTCACTGAGAAAGAAAGAAACAGAGTATACTCAAATCCGTTCAAGCATAGGTGACATGACAATAATTTTTCAGTTTCTGGATCATCTCAGCAACAGTCTTTTCAAAACTGTTTGCATTTGGTCTTCCTGGTCTCATCCAGCCTCTTCACTCTGGGTCCGTTGTTTCCACCTCCTCAGCCTTCATGCTGTCCACAGGGGGTTCTGTGCATCTGCAGGGCCAGAGCAGGCATCCAGAGTGGATGGTTAGTGTCCGGAGCAAGGTATGAGCTAAAGGTCATAGCGCAGTGGCTATTCCTGTGCAGCAAAGAGGTACTTGGTTATTTGAGCTTGTAAACTCCTTGAAGGTCAGGCTATGTCTTATTTTGCTTTGTTTCCATAGTACTTATCACAATGCCTGGTGCCCAGTGGGCTCTCTAAAAGTAATTGTTGCTGTGGCTATCTGAGGATGGGATCATGAGAGATATTTCACTTTCTAAGTTATACAGTTTCTTCTTTGGGGGATATGTGTGTTTTTTATAATAATGACTGCAGATTATTTCCAAACTAGTAATGTCATGCAAATGATTTTAGATGTATGAATAATAGTTGAAGAAAGTCCTGAAAGCAAAGGTGAAGCAGTAACTTGGGGTGCTCAAATCTAAAGGAAAAACCCTAGACACTGTTGAGAGATTAAATAGACAGAAATTAATAAGTGGCAGGAAGAGTAAGAGAGGGAGATGTGGATTACAGAGCTCTGGTCAGAATCAGTATCCATTGTCCAAATGAGTCAGGACCCAGAGGTAAATTCAATCTATGCCTTGTGGGGCAGGAAAGGAAAGAGTAATCCATAAATACTTACCTCAGGCTGTGAAATGAAGAAGTGGCTCAACAGTTCCCCAGGCATGCCATTTGATGTTGGGCAGGGACAGGTATCTGAAGGAACAGCATTCTAGGAAAAACGGCACACACTGCGGAAAACCTTGAAACAGGCAAATGTCTATTGTGTTCAATGATCAGGAAGGAAAACGAGTGGGTGGAGCTGAGCAAGGCAGGTAGTAATAGATGAAGATTGGAGGCATTTAACAATGGGGAAGGCTATGTAGGTCCTGCCAGGGTTGAGAAGCCACTGCAGGGCATGAGGAGACAGGTGACAAGATTCATCCAGCTGCCACGTTGAGAGTCGACTACACTGAAGGATGGAAGTAGACAGACTCGTTATGTGACTATTACAGATTTCCAGGTGAGATATTATGGTGAATTGAAACAGTGGAGGTGGGTATGAAATGTCAGGATTATAGATATATTTTGAAGGTAGAGCCAATAGCATTTGCTGAAACATTGGATGTGGGGAAACCAGAGTCAGTGAAGGTGGTAAGGTTGTGAGTCCAAGCAACTGGAATGATGGGGTCACCAGCAACTGAGAAGGGGAAGACTACAGATAGATCAGGTTTAGAGAGAAAAACAGGAGTTCAGCTCTGGTATGTTAAATTTAGTTTGTCTAGTAGGTATCCAAGTGGAAAAGGGAGAATTTAGGAGTCATGGACATGAGATGGTTTAAAAAGCTATCTGATCACTAAGTAAGTGAGGGTAGATCCAAAAGAGAGAACCAGGGACTGAGCCATAGGACACTCTACTGTTAGTGAAGAAAGGGAGAGACCAGCCATGGATATTGAGAAGAAGGAGCTAATGAGGCAGGAAAAAAAAATCAAGATATGGTGTCCAAGGAACCAAAGATGAGGGAGAGAAAAGCAGACTAGTGACCAGCAGACTAGTGACCAGCAGACTAGTGTGAATGTGAACTCTGTTCCTTTGCAACTTATCTTCTGTTCTCTTCAGTTCAAACTCAGTACTTCAGACAGGCCATGTGTCTTGCAGGCTTTACTTCTTCCTGGTTCTAAGCCTTAACCGTGGCTGCTATTTTCCTCTAAATGATTTTTCTTAGATGATTCCTGTTTTATACAAATCCTTCAAAGTCTACCTCAAGCTGTTTCTTCCAGAGAGCATTACCTTCTCTTTGACATTCTTTCAGGATGTTAAGGATAGTGCAGTTCTCATAATTGGTTCCCAATGCCATCAACAGCATCCCATGAATGCATATAAAATACTTGCATGCATGCATGCTAAGTCGCTTCAGTAGTGCTCAACAGTTTGCAAAACTATGGACTGTAGCCCACCAGGCTCCGGGGAATTCTCCAGGCAAGAAAACTGGAATGGTTTGCCAAGCCCTCCTCCAGGGGGTCTTCCCAACTCAGGGATCAAACCCATGTCTCTTTACGTTTCCTGCATTGGCGGACGGGTTCTTTACCACTAGCACCACCTGGGAAGCCCATGAAATACTTGAGTTTTTTAAAAAATCAATTTCTTTACCTTTTTAATAAAATGAGTAACATCTGAATTTCTTCTCACATAACTTGAAAGAGGGATATTTGCATCTTAAATTTCCATTTTCCCACACTTCTGGTATTTGCTGTTAGCTCATAGGTATAAAATCTCATTAAGAGCAAGTTTCTATTTCAGGTTTATATCTATGAAATGAAGATAATTTGCATGCTGAGGTAATGCTGGAATTCCTGTGAGACTGGAGAATGAGGAAGATGTGCCATACCAATCACAAGACCTTGGTAAATGGATTGTAACCCGTGGCTCTCTAGAAACACTAACTGCAAATGATCATTTTGACATATAAATTCATGAAATTGAATTATTATGTACACCGGGGAACTGCTCCATTGGTCAAATGGAAATATCTGCTTTACTTCAAATAGAGCTTGGGCATTAAAATTAAAAAGCAAGTATATGGCAGACAGATAAAACAAAGTTAATTTTCAAAAAGGCCATTGACCATCTCTGCAGGTACTGAATTGCTGTTGCATGTCTAAAATAGCTTTTCTATGTTCTTTGTTTTAGAAAAGATAACCTAGCTTTTGAAATCACTTTCCTTATTCATTCTAAGATTAAAGGACCAAGAGTTCCACTGGACTAATTCCTTCTTCACTTCTAGCAACTGGTTTACAGGCCAGTTCATGCTTTATTTTCCAGTAAATATTGAAAATTAAAATTTAATTTATAGTTAAATTAAAAGTTAATATTTTATAATCACCCACGTATGTTCTCCTGTTATTATCATAGGGTCTTTTGGGAACTGACCCTTAAGTGTAGAACATTGAAATATAACCTTTATTTTTCACCCATGAAAAAAATATAAATTAATTCTATCAGTGTCCACTGGGAGTCTAATAAGTACCAACACTGTGCAAGACTCTGAGGCATCTTGATGAATAAATTCTGAAGTCTGGAAAAATAGAAATATTGAGAAAAGAGTCTACAAAGAATATGTTAAAATCAGTTCCAGAATTTTCCAAACTTTCCCATATATAAATAATTCAATCACATACCTGAATTGACAATAACTTCTATTCTGACCAAGAGTCAACTCCTGGTAGACTGTGGCAACAAGAGTGAAAGAACAAAAATAACAAATATAAAATACATACTTTGAGATACCCCCATTTTTTCAGATATTCTCTCTTTGCTTCTATTGTGAACCCATGGCAGTGTTACTACTCTGTTGCAGAATGGTCAGGATTCAATGTTGAATCCTCCCCTTTAACCTGTCATCCACAGAGAACATAACCATAACATTATGTTAACAGACGTAAATAATAAAATATACAGATATATTTTAAAAGTTGAAAGAGAGGAATGTGAATAATCCACATATTAAACACTAAATAAATATATGAGAGTAGGCTATGCTTGTTGATGGCATCACTGACTCGATGCACATGAGTCTGAGCAAGCTCTGGGAGTTGGTGGCCGACAGGGAAGCTGGCATGCTGCAGTCCATGGGGTTGCAAAGAGTCAGACATGACTGAGCAACTGAATGACTGACTGAGGCTATACCTGTAGGACTAGGCCTTTTTGATATAATTTTATAAACACATAATAATTTTGTGTTGGAATTTCTTAGTGCAAGTCATTGCCAGACCTCTAGAGTAAGACAAGAACGGTTTATATGGAATTTATTCTGTAAGCTGCTGCATATTTTGTTAGCCAATATAAAATGCAAGGTAGTATTCATATGCCAAAGTGAATATATTTCACTTAGATTAGTTCATAATTTTTTTCCTATCTGTCAAACGATAACGAGCATGCTACACTGTACAGGACAATTATTTATAGCCTATATTGAATATGATCCAGGTTCTAAATGCTCCCCATATTTTTGCTCATATATATTTTATTTGACCCTCTTAATGCTGAAACAGTAAGAAACTATAATAGTGAGCTCATAAAATGTAAGAGCCTTTGAAAGATATTTCCCTAACTCCTCAACTAACTGGCTGGAAAGTCAATACGACGTCTCAGGATATTAACATTATAACTGATAACAGAAAGTAACACATTTGGAGTTTGGAAATGCTTTAAGGAAAAATATATACTTAATGAACACAGAAAATATCTGAGTGCAGAAAAAAGTGATTTCATTTTTAGAATAATAATCTCTGAGCATCTTAGAGTTATTGATGACTCATTAGTTGACAACCTCAAATTAATGATTAATTCACAAACCCTGAGGGTGACTGATTCAAATGAGCTGTATAACAAACACTATTAATGTGTACTAAAATGTATTTAAAATCAACTAAGAATATTTCCTCACTGCTTCAGTGATTAAAAATTATAAGCTTGCTTTTATTCCAAAATAAAGTATAAATGGAATGCCTTTTGCCGGGCATGGGTTTTTAATAAGCAGAAAAAACATATGGCATTTTCTGCTCTCCCCCTAGTCCCATTCTTCTTCCTGCCCTCCTCCTTATCTTCCTGTCTTTCCTCTAGTACATGTGGTTTATTGAATATGGATGCAAATGACTCATTTTAGTTCCATAGATCTTGTTCAAAGATAACATAATGGCTCAGGAGGGCTTAATGGCATAATTTTCATGGCAGAGTTACAAAGTTAATAAATCAAACACAGGAAGCCAAACTATAAAATAGGTATTGAAAATTCTCATTCCAAACACTGTGCTTTCTCTAATGTTAGTCTCCAGTATATTACCACACCCCCAGTAACCCCACATACACTTCTAAGATGTGATGAAAAGTTCAAACTATAGATTCTGGCTGAAATTTTAACCAGTCCTAATAAACCCAAAATCTATTTATCAGATTTTGAATGTGTGTTTTTTTAAAAATCTTTATTTATTTTTAATTGGAGGATAATCGCTTTAGTTTTGTGTTGGTTTCTGTCAAAATGTGAATGTGAATTCACAAAAATGTGAATCAGCCATAAGTATATATATATATATATGTATGTGTATATATATATATATATATATCCCGTCCCTTTTGAGCTTGTTTCCCACCCACCATCTCACCCCTCTGCTGCTGCTGCTGCTACTGCTGCTAAGTCGCTTCGGTCATGCCCGACTCTGTGCGACCCCACAGACGGCAGCCCACCAGGCTCCCCCGTCCCTGGGATTTTCCAGGCAAGAACACTGGAGTGGGGTGCCGTTTCTTTCTCCAATGCATGAAAGTGAAAAGTGAAAGTGAAGTTGCTCAGCGGGGTCCGACCCTTAGCGACCCGATAGACTGCAGCCTACCAGGCTCCTCCGTCCATGGAATTTTCCAGGCAAGAGTACTCACCCCTCTAGGTCATCACAAAGCACCAGGCTGAGCTCCCTGTTATACAGCAACTTTCACTAGCTATCTATTTTATACGTGGTAATGTGTATATTTCAAAGCTACTCTCTCAATTTATCCCACTCTCTCCTTCCACTTGGAGAAGGAAATGGCAACCCACTCCAGTATTCTTGCCTGGAGAATCCTAGGGATGGTGGAGCCTGGTGGGCTGCCATCTATGGGGTCGCACAGAGTCGGACTCGACTGAAGCGACTTAGCAGCAGCAGCTCCTTCCACTGCTGTGTCTACAAGTCTATTCTCTACATCTGCATCTCTATTTGTGCCCTGCATACAGGTTCATCAGTACCATTTTTCTAGGTTCCATTTATGTGCATTAATATATATTTGTTTCTTCTCTTTCTGACTTACTTCACTCTGTATGACAGGCTCTAGGTTTGCCTGTGTGTGTGTGTGTGTGTGTGTGTGTGTGTGTGTGTGTGTGTGTGTTAGTTGCTCAGTCATGTCTGACTCTTTGTAACCCCATGGACTGTAGCTCCCCAGGCTCCTCTGTCCATGGAATTCTCTAGGCAAGACTACTAGAATGGATTGCCATTCTATTCTCTAGGGGACCTTCCTAGCCCAGAGATTGTACCTGTGTCTCCTGCATTACAGGCAGATTCTTTACCAACTGAACGACCAGGGAAGCCCTATATATGTTCATTAATATACTCATCAATATATGATATTTGTTTTTTTCTTTCTGACTTACTTCACTCCATGTAACAGACTCTAGGTTTGCCTACCTCAGTTGAACTAATTTTTTAAAAAAGCTTGATTTGATTTTAATTGACGTTGATATTGGGAATCAATAGTCCTGGATTCAAGTCTTGATGCTGCCATGAACTTGTGTGTTCCACTGTGCATTAACACTTATGTTCTTATTGCTTCTTGATTCTAGATTTGTATGTTTCTATTAGCAAGTATTTTATCTTTTGTACCAAAAATATTGTGACCTTTCTGGATTATAAACCATTAGACTGCTAACAAAATCTCTACATTTAATTTGTAGAGAATACATGCTCCTGGAGAGTCTAGAGTGAAGTGAAAGTCACTCAGTCGTGTCTGACTCTTTGAGACCCCAAGGACTATACAGTCCATGAAATTCTCCAGGCCAGAATGCTGGAGTGGGTAGCCTTTCCCTTCTCCAGGAGATCTTCCCAACCCAGGGGTCAAACCATGGTCTCCTTCATTGTATGTGGATTCTTTACCAGCTGAGCCACAAAGGAAGCCCAAGAGTACTGGAGTGTGTAGCCTATCCCTTCTGAAGCAGATCTTCCTGACCGAGGAATTGAACTGGGGTCTCCTGCATTGCAGGCAGATTCTTTACCAACAGAGTTATCAGGGGAGCCATTGGAAAGTCTATACTACCTGGTAATGAGAGAGAAATAGAAAATTAATAGAAAATCTCAAACTACTAAATAGTGAATTAATAGGGGAAGAGACAAAAATAAAAGTAATTTTCTCAAGCATTTGTGGTATAAAACAATTGCTGAATCATCCAGTAGTAGAGGGAAACAAAAAAAAGAGAATAAATGAATTTTAAGACCATGGAAAAAGCCAACCTGAGGTGAGAATGACAAGATACTATGTATAGATGTTTCCTATATCTTCTTTATGGCTTATTTTCTCTTTTCTTATACTATCTTACATCTATATATATGCATATATATATATATATATTTTTTTTTTTACATACAGGTTTATTAAATTTGTGTTTCAAGAATATGAATTGACCTATTAACACATGAAAGTTGAGTGACCAAATTCTGTCATGTTAACGAGCCCTATTCTTGGGCAGGTTTGACTTTTGTTACTAAAATAAAAAAAGTTTTAATTGAAATACAGTTCATTGAAAAAACTGGCTTAAGACTCAATATTCAGAAAACTAAGATCATGGCATCCGGCCCCATCACTTCAGGGCAAATAGATGGGAAACAATGGAAACAGTGAGAGACTTTATATTTTAGGGCTCCAAAATCACTGCAGATGGTGACTGCAGCCATGAAATTAAAAGACGCTTGCTTGTTGGAAGAAAAGCTATGACCAACCTAGACAGCATATTAAAAAGCAGAGACATTACTTTGCCAACAAAGGCCCATCTAGTCAAAGTGATGATTTTTGCAGTAGTCATGTATGGATATAAGAGTTGGACTATAAAGAAAGCTGAGCACCGAAGAATTGATGCTTTTGAACTGTGGTGTTGGAGAACTCTTGAGGGTCCCTTGAACTGCAAGGAGATCCAACCAGTCAATCCTAAAGGAAATAAGTCCTGAATGTTCATTGGAAGGACTGATGCTGAAGCTGAAACTCCAATACTTTGGCCACCTGATATGAAGAACTGACTCACTGGAAAAGACCTTGATACTGGGAAAGATTGAAGGCAGGAGGAGTAGGGGACGACAGAGGATGAGATGGTTGGAAGGCATCGCTGACTCAATGGACATGAGTTTCAGCAAGCTCCAGGAGTTGGTGATGGACAGGGAAGCCTGGCGTGCTGCAGTCCGTGGGGTATCAAAGAGTTGGACATGACTGAGCGATTGAACTGAACTGAACTGAACAGTTCATTTACAATATTGTGTTAGTTTCAGATATACAGCAAAGTGACTCAAATATATGTGTGTGTGTGTATATATATATATATATTTCAGATTCTTTTCCATTATAGGTTATTATAAGATACTGAAAGATAGTTCCCAGTGTTATACAGTACATCCTCATCATTTATTTTATATATAGCGGTGTGTATCTTTTAATCCTAAACTCTTAGTCTATCTCCTCTTCACCTCTGATAACCATAAGCTTGCTTTCCATGTCTGTGAGTCTGTTTCTCTTTTGTAAATAAATTCATTTAATAGATTTTACAAATAAGTGGTATCACATAACATTTGTCTTTCTCTGTCTGACTTACTTCATTTAGTACAATATTCTCTAGATTCATCCATGTTGCCGTAAATGGCAATATTTCATTCTTTGATTTTTAAATTATTATATCAAGATGACATCAACTATTTGATAAAAGGCACTTCAATGAAGTGGGCCTTTACACCTGTGCCATCATCCTGGGAGAAAGAGCACATAAAGAGAAACCAACGGAATTATTTCAGTTTGAATTCAGATCACAAAGGACTAAAATCATCAAATGGGGATCTAATACCAAGTTTATGTGCCTTATTATTGATATAATGTCTTAAACAGAATTACATGTAAGGTGGGTGAAGGGGAGCAGGGCAATTTATTGAAAGTATGAGACAGAGTAATCTATGTATGGCTTTTATGGTTCCTACTTAGAGAACTAGTGGTTAAGACCTTTGAACAAGCTAAATACCATAGAAGTTGAATATATTCCACTGGGAATGTCAATGTTTTAATATTTAAAACACTATAAAATTTTGGCAAACTGGTGGGTCTTTTTAAGAATCTATTTTACATTTTTTTAGTTTTTCATGGTGTGTTCCCATAAGGATTAAAAAGGATTACATTTCTACTGCTAAAACAAATAGCTAAAAACCCATCTTCATCTAGCAAATTGTTAAATTCTGGCATAATATCCATTCTGAAACAAAATTTCACTAAAATGTTTTTCTTTTTACTGATTTCTACTGACTACCACTGTTTCTTCTAAAACTATGTAGATGGAAACATTAATTTGAGCCTGAAAGCTTTTATAATTGATGGTTGCTCCTAAGCAACTATTCTATTTTTTGTTATGTATCAAAATCAGTAATTCTTGCTTCAAAAAAGCTCTACCACTTTTGTTTAAATGATTACAATTACATTATCAGTGTTGACGTAAACCTAAAATTGATCATACATTGATCACATATGCTTTGTGCCACCTGCCATCACCTGGTATGAGTCTGCTTATGATCCTGCTGATGAGCCTGCTGGAAGAAGGAAATTGCAGTGCACTCCAGTATCCTTGCCTGAGAAATCCTATGAAGAGAAGACATTAGCAGGCTACAGTCTATAAGGTTGCAAAGAATCAGACAGAACTTAGTGACTGAGCACACACATACGAGTCTGCTGACTACTGGCTCATCTGCTAATTAGCTAGTCCACACAAAATCAGTGGGTTAAAAGAACATGTATGTACTCTCTTACAATTCCTGAGGCCAGAAGTCCAAAGTCATTTTCACTGGGCTAAAGTCAAGGCCAACCAGCAGGGCTGGTTCCTAGAGAAGTGCTGAGGGCAGAATCCATTTCCTTGCATTTAGCAGCTTCTAGTATCCTGCCTTGCGTTTTTTGGCTAGTGGCTCTTCCCTCCACCTTTAAAGCCCAATCAGCATCTTCTGTTCTCTGGCTGCTTTGGTCACCTCAGCTTCTCCTCTGCCTCCTCCTTACAAAGACCTTTTCATTACACTGGTCACATCTGAATAACCCAAGATAATCTCCCCTGCTTTAAGATCCTTAATTTAGAGTTGTAAGTCCATTTTGCTATATGGGACATGGACATGTTTAAAGGCCTTTTATTCACCCTACCACAGGGGCATAGGGTAGGGGTGGCATGAAGGTTGAAAAGCTCTTAGGTGATACCTTCAGGCAGTAATAGTTTATATGTGTTGAATGTTCACTATGGGCCCATTCAAGCACCATCCTGGATTCTCTATGAGCATTAAACCATTTAATATATAGCAATGGATCTTTACCCCATGGCACCAAAAACCCTGGACATTTAGAGTTAGGAAGTACTTTATAGTTTATGTTCTTACTCATCTCTACTACCCATTTGAGGAACAAAGACTTGAAATTAAGAAATTAGTTGAAATTGTATTTATCAAGAAGGAGAGATTAAGTGACTTATTCAAAGCTACACAGTGGGGGTGACAAAGCCATTTGTTTTGCATTCTGTGTTCTTGTCACCTACTCCAGGCTAAGAACACTCAGCTTTCCTGCTTCTTAAGGGCACACCTCAGTTGATGGGCACACCCCCCAAATTCATATGTTTAGTCCTAACCCCTGGTCCATCAGAATGTAACCCTATTTGGAGACAGGGCCTTTTAAAAGGTAGTTAAGGTGAAATAAGGTCTTGAGGGTAGGGCCTGAATCCAACATGACTAGCATGGTCATAAGAAGACAGAGACACACTAGAGACGCACAGTGAGAGGGTGGCCTTCTGTAAACCAAGGAGACAGGCCAAACACCTTGATCTTAGACCTCAGACTTGTGAGAAAATAAAGTACTATTTTGTAAGCCACTCAATCTGTGGTATTTTGTATGGCAGCCTGAGCAAACTAATATAACCCAGATAGGTCACAGGCCTTAGAACCTTTTTAGGCTGGAGGCAGCTAGTTCATGGTCCATATTTCTAGGGTTTACTAGAAGAAGACATGAAGTTTATGAATAATCTGCAGTATTTGTAAAAGACTAAGGGAAATGTTCAAAATATAGTCTAACTAATAAATTCCAGCTTCATTGCTTTGGGGTGGAATGACATCAAGTCAATATGGCAACATAGCTACTTCACATTTATCGAAAGCTTTACTTAGCAATATGCATTTTTGATTAATTTAAAATAAGAAAATTATTTGTTGCTTAACAAATTCCCAGGAAGTTCTCAGGCTTTGGCAAATGGAGAGGAATGATTATCACCATGGACTCCCCAAGCACTGATTTCTTCGGACAGAAGAAAATGATGCCCCAGCTAAAGTAGAGAGAGGGAATTCATCCTTCCTCTGCCTTTTTGTCCTATTCAGGCCTTTAGTGGATTAGATTATATGCATCTGCATCGGTAAGGGCAATTTACTTAGTCTACCAATTGAAACGTTAGTCTGTTTGGGAGACATATTAATAGACACACCTAGAAATCTGAACATCCTTTAGCCTAGCTAACTTGACACACAAAATTAAGCATCACATCCAAATAACAAGATATCAAAATAGCTTAATTCGATAGGTGGATGGACCTAGCTCATTAATATAAATAAAATAAAAACTAAAAAAATAAAAATAAAGAAGTCACAGCAGCCAGTGCAGATGTTAGGGTATCAAGCGCCTTCGGTAGAATGTATCTGAAAGTTTCAAAAAAGGGAAATGTATTTCATTCAAAAAATAATAGCAAATGTATGAAGAACACACACTTATATTAAGACTGGAGGTTTATTAAATGCTTTATCATAAAATATTAAGCCCACACTATTACAATACACAGGCTTGATGTTCTAACAAGTAACACTGTGCCTCAATCCAGGGAAGTTCATGATGCCAATACAAGGTGGAATTGTGGGGAATTACAAATACAGAGATATCTTCCTTTTTGTCTTCTACAACTGCAATACTGATGTTCAGAAATGTTTACACATTGAGAAAAACTTGTAAAATTTCCTGAGTGTTCCATTAAACAAGTTTTTTAAATTAGGTTACCTGAACAGAAAATATGAAAATTTCCTGGTGGAAAATCTATTTTAATATTTATTGCCTTCAATAGCTGAGAATCATAATCCCAAATATTTATTATACCATAAGAAAGTCTTTGGAATTATCATAAGGCTTTTCTAGAACAAGGTAACTTTCAAGGCAATGTACCAAGGACTAAATTTTATTCAACCACCAACTTAGTGATATGTGAAGATAAAAGAAATGTCAGGGTTAGTTGATTTTCTTCCAAATAACAGGAACTAAGAAATATTAGGGGAAAACAAGGATGTAGGAATGAGTGGATATTAGATGAGGAGAGAGATGGCTAGGGAAAGGTACTGAGACTAGTTAGCATTTACTAGCATATATTTTCATTCATTAGTCAACATTTTCTTCACATATATAATTATTTCAAGATAGCACTTCTAAACACTAAATTGGTTCACTCATTTTTCAAGTCAGTTGCAAAAAAATGTCAATCCTGAATATCTAAAGTTAAAGCTAAGAGCATTTTGATACTTACCCCTAAGAATATCTGGCATTCTCAGCCATAGCTCTCGAATACATGGTTTCTTAATAAAATATCACTAAAATAGAACTGATGTTGAAAAAATACAACCTACCTAGAGCTCAGGGTACTAGTCACAACCAGCTTTACCAATTCATATCAGTTATTCACACAGAACTAAACAAGTTTAACCAATTCAATTATTTAGCTTGAACAGAAGCCAAGTATTTTGCCTTTTAAATAATTTAACCTATCCTAAAGCAATTTTTCAGAAAATGACACCTAATATTTGCATTGAATTTATACTTCCAGCCCACATTTTGGTACCCTGGCTTTTCTAAATTGGACACTTTGCTCTTTGTGTGATCATCGATGAAAGAACTTTAAAGTAAAGGAAAGGAACTTTAATTTGGATGGAAGTATTTTGTATTCATATTAATAAAAGAGACCATGCTTTTGGAAAAAATAAAATCACACATAGTATACAGAGTATTGCAATCATAAGTAATCCAAACATATAACCATCTCCATTACACAGTTAAGCAGCCAGGTCTAATATACTACAAACCATTTGATTCAAAAGGCTTGTAACCAAAACTTTAACAAGGAAACACCAGTGAAAATAGGTTTAAAATATATATCCTTGTAAAATAAGATATGTTTTCCACATTAAAACCTTGTTTCAGAAGTTCCCCGCTTCAAGTTGTTACTCAAAAACTCATCATGTTCAAAACTCAAATTATTGTGAGATCTTGAGATCATAAGAAGCTTCTCCTTGTTAGTAAAGTCTTTCTTGATTGCAGCTTGGGGCACAAGGAGCCTCTCCATTGGGTCCTCTTTGTTCTCTAGTTTCATATATCCTTTGCTGTTGCTTCGATCCAACCGAGGCCAGCTTGGATGTTTTCGTTGTTCTGCCTGAACGGTTAACGTGGAGTGACCCCGCTCTAAGTCTAAGGATTTTGAGTGTGATGAGAGCAAATGCAAGGATGTGTTGGACCCAAACTGTCTTCTAGCAGCCCCAGGAGACAAGAGCTGTCCAGCTCCAGGTCCAAGGGCCACAGAGAACTTGTACTGACTTGACAATGACTCCCCAATGGAATTATTCCTTGGCAGCATCAGACTGACTGGCTGGAAGGGCTGACTGGCATTGGGCAAAGGGACCATAAGGGAGTCCATTGACAAATTCCTTGACCTACTTTTGAGGTGATCAGCGTCCTCAGTGATGTTATCTATACTGGGCTCATCAATCACACAATTATTAAGTTTGATCACAGGTAATGTAAAAGCGCTGATGGACGATGACACAATTGACTTGGTTTCACATTTCTTAGGGCCACTGGTTTTATCATCAGTTGTCTTGGAAGGAGGTGGATAGAAGCCACAAACAGAGGCAGAGCTGTCAGAGAGCAAAGGTGGCACAAGATGCCCAAAACTCTTACTTTCATTCACCACAAGCTCATCCTCCTCGACAGAGCTGTCCATCCGAAAACTGCTCCTGAAACCTGAAAAAGAAGCAATGGTATTTGCTGCCAGTCTCGAAGCACAGGAGTTCCCATTCTGCTTTACTTCCGTTTCTCCCATTAAACCAGTGTAGATTCCATTCATGTGTTTTTGCTCCTTGATTCTCAGAGTGTGGATGTCGATGACTGTGGAATAGATGTCCCTCATGTGTATGATTTTGGTTTCTTTGTCACGGTTCTCGTGAAGAATGGCATTGGCACAGATGAAAATGAAAATGCCAATCCCCATTGTGAAAGGGCCAAGCATTTTCATTTTATCAGAATGCAAATGTTGCTCAAAGAAGCGAACCACCACACCACCTTGGTTCCGGATGACCTGAGTTTCGTTTGTTGACAATGTCGTCTCAGCATCTATAAAATGTTCTTTTTGAGGCCAATATCCAAGGACTGCCATTGCGATTCCTACAATGGAGATAAGGACCCCTAAAATGAGGAAAAAACCAGATGGGGAATAAAGCCGGATTTTGCCTCGAACAACCACAACATCGGCCCGAGGTCGACGCCTGACTGGTTTCTTCTCCTGGGCAGCAGGCGACGGGCTAAGGTTGACATGATGCTGTGATCTGGCAGAGTCTTGCCTTTTCAAGGCGGCCAGGCCAGTTATCACTCCACCAGTTGCTATCATAGCTTGGTCTTTTATTCTGGAAAGAAGAGAAGAAGATGATAAATCTATGTTCTGAGATATGCTCATCATTTCAGCAAGTGTTTCTATATTTTTGTTGTTACTGTTTCATGTAATGCGATGGGGCAGAAGAATGTCTTTTTAATCAACATAATTTGGGAGGAAGTTTTGTTTATCGGCTAATATAAAATTCTAGACATTTCCTTTTTTGGCTGAATTAGTGTTTCTATTATTAAGAAAATGTGAGCTCAAGGTACATTTTCCTTAAGTAACTTTATCAGTTAAAATTATATTTTGTTGCTTAAAATTATATTTTATTGCTAAAAATTATAAAATGGTTTCCTGGTCACAAGATACACATATTCTCTTTTTTCTCTCTCTCTCTTACACACACACACACACACACAAACACACACACCCCATCCTTCATTATCTATTATTTTAAAGAAATGAAAACATCCAAAACACCTAATAGGCCCCAAACAAACCTTAGGTTTACAAATAGAATACATTCGATCAGCTCACAGTTCTAAGATTACTCTTGCAAAAGTCACCCATGAACTCTCAACTATCAAATTTAATTTCTCCAGCTCAATTCTCATCTTCCTGACTTCTCTGTTTCCATGGTATTACCCGACCCCTCCTTTGTTCAAACTCACCCTTGTCCAGCTTTTTTATGATACTGTGTCTTCATGGCTCTTCCCTGACCTCACTGACTATTTTGATTTTGCCTTATTTTTCCTCACCTAAAAGTAGACAAGCTTCCCCCAAGTGTCCTGTCCGTGGCCATCTTCTCTTTATGCTCTCCCTTGGCATTCATATTCCCTCCTACACCTTCCACTATTTCCTTAATGCTAATGAGTCCCAAGTCTGTATTTTGAACTGTAGCCTGAGTTTTAGTTTCACATTTCCAGCTCCCCATTGGAGAACATATATTTACGTACAATCATGCTCCTCCAGCAAAGTTGAGCTCCCCCTCCATCCCATACCACACAGGGGTGGACTCACTTTCCACCCTACCACTTGACTTGTCTGACTTTTTCAATGGCCTCAGTTCTCATGCTTGACTCTTCTTAATTATCTTTAAGTCCTCCTTTTCTTCTGCCTCTTATCTTCTAATCAGGTTCTAAATCCTAAAAATTTTCACTACAGAATGTTTCAATTCTACTCCTTCATTCCAATCCTGCTCTTCCCAGCTTAGTGCTGTTCTTATTAACACTTACTAGACTATTATAATAATAGTCTCCCAACCGGTCTTCCAAACTCCATTTCTCTTCCTCTGCAATCAAGCTTAGATTAATTATCCATAAATATGGTTCTGAAGTTGTTTGAAGAGTGGAAGAATAGATAAAATATTTCTCACTACTCACCAAAGTTTTAATCTGGGCTTTCAGACCCATGGAATTTAGCTTCATCTCCAACTACTCTCTTTCAGTTACATAAAACTAAAACCCAACCATACTGCCTATATTCCATACAATGTTTCTGAGACTTCGTTAATAATGTTTCATCTGTCTAGATCCTCCTTTACCTGTTTCACATATTTCACATATTATCCTCTGGCTAATCTATAAAGCTAATTAATATTCCATTTCTTTATAAAGCCTTCTCTGGCTAAGCAAATCCCACATGAGTTCATGCCTCAGAGCATTTTAGCAAATTTTCTATGGCACTTACCATATTACAGTGTCTTAGTTCTTCCACTACTTGCGGTCAACTATCAAGTTTAACTCACATTTTTGTTACCAGAAATATTTGATATAATACCTTACACATAGTTAGTGTCAAGAAATATTTGCTAAAATTCTCAGTATGGGAATAATACTTCTCCTGAGATTTCTTTATGACCACAGGACTACTATACTAACTTTCCTAGTTTAAAATTTGAACAAATGCAATGCCAAAACAAAAAACAACATTTTGTGAGTTGGTAAAATATTTGTCATTACTTGTGATGAATAGTTCTCAAGCTGCCAAATCTGGCTCATAGAAAACAGAGAATATTTTAAGACTGCAAGGTCTCTGGCAAATTTCTACATGAGTTTCTTCAGGGTATCAAATTCTGTCTTGTGAAATCAAGCTCTCCTTTTGGATTTCTATTTATGATTTCTGAATTGTGTTTAAATAACATGGTGGTGGATGGTACCTACAGTTTTAGTTAGCAGAACAAGCTGGTGAATAAATCCAGCCTTCATTGGAATTATAGCTTGGATTAAAATAGCTGAATGTTGGAAGAACAAACCATAATCTAACCCACAGCTCTAGTCTATGAAGTTTATCAAAGTATGCACACTACAGTTGAGGACATCGACTAAACCTCGGGTAAAACAAAGCTGTGTCCATTTATGTTTTCTTGAACCGAATACCAGTTCGAGTGTTTGAAAAAAATGCTTAGATTAGATAGCAGCCATCTAACTGAGTTATTTCCATTTAGGAGGATAAGGATTTAGTCTGAAATCTGTCTGAATAGAATGAAAACAAGGGCAAAAGGCTTGCATCTGGTTTAAAGGCAACCACGGTAAATTCCCACTCCATATACATTCTGAGTCCTCCCCAACTTGTTAAATCATTTTCTCCTTATGATGCCATTTTCTATTCCTAAGGTTGATAGAGGAAAAGAGGCTGGAAGGGAAAAAAATATTTTGAGAAATACAGACGAGGAGAGGAAGGTGGAAAAGAGCAGTGAGGGACTGGGTTCTTTTAGGAAGAAGCAAAGCTGGTTAGACAGGACAGGAAGAAAAAGCACAGACTGAATGACCGTGTGACTGAGAGGAGGAAAGACACCTGGAGGAGTACGGAAATTAAGTCTAGAATGAGGGGAAAATAAGAGCTCACACAGTTTCTTCAGCCAGACCACCCTGACCAGCCAGACAGAGGCACCAAGACGCCCAAGGATTAGCAAGTTCAGGTTGGATGTCAATGTCCTCCCTCAATTCCATTCAAAACAATTCAACACTAAGTGAGCCTCTTTCAGGACTCAGAGCCCCAAACTGACCCTCAAGGAAAAGCAAAAATATGCACACTCAATCACTGCTTCAAAGAGCTTGAAAGCTAATGAAGGGGCTGGTATATCTACCTAGAACAGAATGTGGTAACCCCTAGAATAAAAGTTTCAATCAGGCAGGACTTTTACAGCAGACTTCATGCAGAAGAGAGCATTCTAACATTCATCAGAGTGAAAAAAGCAAGTGAATGGCATTTCAGATAAGGTCAAGAAAGAAAGGCTGGGGAACAGAGCTCTGGCCAGCCTTAGCACACAGCACAGCACCAAGGAAGGGAACCAGGCTGGGCTAGAGAGATACGGAGGGCCAGGTCTTGGAAGGTAGCAATAGTCATCCCCAAATGCTTCAATGCTAGACTCACGCTCAGTGGAGTTAGAGGAAGATGCAAAATACATTTGTTGTCATCTTAGGAAAATTAATCTCAACTTGTACATGGGGGTTGATATTGGAAAATCACATGAGGATGCCAAAGGCAGTTTTACAATAAGAAACCTAGTGAAACTATAAAATCTAGAAGCAGTGAATACACAGGCTTCAGCAGCTTCAAACTGCACTGTCAACTTGATCCAAAGTATTCAGTATGTGCAAAATAGCCTAAGTCTACTTGTTTATTTATTCTGCAAAGCTACATCTCCTCCATTCTACATTTTACCACTTTTGTTAATTTGGCTGGAGATGAAGGGATGAGAGAATAGGGATCCTGTAAACTACAGTCTTCTTACCATAACAAATCATAGCATCCTTCTAAGTTTTAATAATAATAATAGGTAACACACTGGTCACAGTCAGGCACCATTCCAAGTGTTTTGGTATAAGAACATACTTATTATCACAGCAGTTTTGGAAATGGACACAATCATTATGATCTCTATTTTGCAGATGAGAAAACTAAGGCTCAGAGAGTCTAGGTAGGTTGCCTAAGGTCGCATGGCTCAGCGGTGGCTGCAAAGCCTGTGCTCTTACAGATTTGAGATGTCATGGGCTTCCACATTTGCTTTCACTTGAGGTCTTCTTTACCCGCCCATTTTTTTTGATTCCTGTTTTTATCAGAACACCAGACCCTAAAGAATGCTTTGTACCTTTAGAACAGTGATTACACGCTCAGTTGCTCAGTTGTGTCTGACTCTTTGCAATTCCATGGACAGCCCACCAGGCTCCTCTGTCCATGGAATTTTCCAGGCAAGAATACTGGAATGGGTTGTCATAGCCTTCTCCAGGGGATCTTCCCAATCCAGGGATGGAACTGCATCTCCTGCAATGGCAGGATTCTTTACCACTATGCCACCTAGGAAGCCCTCTTTAGAATGGTGACTATGAACCAACTGACTTCCATTTCCATTTTTATTGGGAGTAGATGAGAGTGAAGGCATGTCCTTGGGTGAGCATTGACCTCTCACATCTGTCTAGATCCCTTTCAGCCTATGAAGTCGCAGACTCAGAACAAACCAGTCACCACCCCAACTCTCCTCCTTTCTCTACCATCCTGGATAGAGTAGGGCTGGGACTTATTTTCTCAAAGATTCAAGTGAAGAAGTTTTCTACACTGAAATTCCCTTTGTTAACCTGGGCACAGAGTTTTTGTTTATCCATCTCTCTGGATCCAAGGCTTCACCCAGACTTCTGAAACTTGAATTACACCCTGTGGTATTCCACTGGAAACCTCCTCCAAAGTGGGGATTTTTAATTTACATAGATATTCATTCATGTAATTAGTAAAAAATGGTATCTGGTACTATAGTAGATATAGGACTCAAAATATGCATCCTGGCCTGAAGAATATAATGATTAGCCACGATTTTTTAGGCGGTCATTCAACTAGTTATAAATAAGTCTAACAAGAGAGTCAACTACACTCGGTAATTTCATATTCTCCCAAGAGATATGATTTTGTGAAATGACAAGCTGACAGATATTCTTCTGTAAATAACCCAAAACAACAACAACAACAAAAAATTAGTTTGGATTAACTTTTAGCTATATATCAACTACCCTATTTTTCATGCTCAGTGTTCATAAATCAGTTACAATTTTGCTAGCAAAATTGCTAGCTATCAGGATCAGCAGCTTCAATTTCACATAACTTGCTTGCTTCTTCACTGTGCATACCAGGATGTTATTGGGCCACGTCCAGGCCTTTGTGATCATACCCATTCATTGCAGATCTCAGAAATCATCAGTAGGAATTCAGTCTTATTGGATACCTTTCTGGCTAGAGATGCAGACTCTTGCATTGTTTCAGGAACTCTATTACCATCTACTCATCACCTCGAGCTCATATCCCCTCCGTACCATTTTTATTCTACACATCTCAGCCAAAAGCTCTTTCTCCTTGACAAAGAAGATTTCTGCCTGTGTGTTATATATCAACACTATACCATCTCATCTAACCATCAGATTTATCCTCTCTTATTCTTGCTCTGATTGTAATTCTGAAATCCTTACTTTTGTTGTCCTTTACTTTTTTTTTTTTACAAGTTTAAGCACATCCTGGCATTAGCTTTTCATAGCCCTAATCCAGTTTTTAATATTCACACCCTCATGGAAGTTTATTCCTGTACACTTAAGTTTTCTGCTAACCACACTGACCTACTATTTTGACCACACATGAGCCTACTATCCACCAGACATGATTCTAGATGCATTCACATGCTTATATCTGAGGTAATGGTAAGTAACTAGATTTGTAGAGTTAAAAGCTTTAGAGGACTCTGAATCTAGACATTCCTTCTAGCCAACTAAGAACCAAGAATGCTGTCTAAGATCCAACAATGAAGTAGCAGAAAATAAGACTGGAATTCAAGTTTTCCAACTCCCAGTCCAATGTTCATTCTTGGTTAGACATCCTTTTTTCTATTATTTTTCGTGCTATCTTCCAATGCCTCACACAGTGTCTAGAATGTAAAAAGTGCTCAGCAAGTTTATCTGTTGACTGTGAACTGCCTTGATGAAAGGTTAAATACAACTGAAATATGCTAGGTACTAGGGACACAAAGATAATAACACTCAGTCCCTGATTTCAAAGAGTATGGAGTCTAGTGGGAACACAAAGTATACATTTAAAATTGAATGAATGAACAGATCTGATGGAGTTATAGCAGAATGCTCTTCCATACTACCTGGAGGAATTAGGGAGGCTTCCAAGAAGCAGCAGCAGGTCATGGACACCTGGTGCATCAGGAGAGGTTTGCCACACAGATTCAAAGTCATCATTATTTCTCACTGTTTCACAAGGGTCCTTGCTCCATGGTTTTTCTTCATCTTCTCAACTGAAGTCTGCCTATTATTTTAAATATACTTGATATCGCCCTACTTTTTTGTTTGAATTTTTATTCTTATCTCAAGGTTTAACAAGTTGCCAGACGGTGCGGCTATCTGCCAAAGGGAAGTAAAAATTAATCTATGTCTTCAGGACCAAACAAAAGCATTATATAAAAATCCCATGTGGTATCCACAAATGTGACAGATGGAAATATTTTCTGTTCAAGCTAGAACAGTTTTAGGACTTTCTTCCCTGTAGAAACATTTGAAACTTTTTGAGAAGAGTATTTCTAATCTACATACTTCCCAGAGTTGAAAGAGAAAATGCCTATAGGTGACTGATAGCTCAATCATATAAAAGTTTAAAAAATAAGCATAGAATAGAAATCGTTTTTTAATGTGTAGCATAATGGTTTTGCACATGGGCCTTGAAATCAGAAAGACAAGAGTTCACACCCTTGCTTCATCATTTGATAGCCATGCAACTTGGGACATATTGTTTTAAACTTTTCTTACATTGGTTCCTCCATGTGTAAAATGACAAAACCTGTCCTGAATACAGATGATATAGTACACTGGTGGCAGAAAACCTGAGGGAACTTGAATCCCTAAATATTGGTTAACAACTCTCCTTGAAAAACTGGTTCATCTTCTTGGAGCCTCAGTTTCCCTGCCTGTAAAATGAGGATAATACCAATAGGGTTGTTAATAGGCAGAGGAAATAATACAGCTCTGTGTCTGGGAGCTAAGGTCTACATCAGTGAGAGCATCTGTGTCTGACTTTAAGATCTTCTTAGGGATAAAGCTAAGTTTTATACACACACACACACACACACACACACACACTTACACATGCATAGGCTTCCCTGGTGGCTCAGATGGTAAAAAACAATGCGGGAGGCCTGGGTAGAATATTTAAAAGCAGAGACATTACTTTGCCAACAAAGGTCCATCTAGTCAAGGCTATGGTTTTTCCAGTGGTCATGTATGGATGTGAGAGTTGGACTATAAAGAAAGCTGAGTGCCGAAGAATTGACGCTTTTGAACCGTGATGTTGGAGAAGACTCTTGAGAGTCCCTTGGACTGCAAGGAGATCCAACCAGTCCATCCTGAAGGAGATCAGTCCTGGGTGTTCATTGGAAGGGCTGATGTTGAAGCTGAAACTCCAATACTTTGGCCACCTCATGCAAAGAGTTGACTCATTGGAAAAGACCCTGATGCTGGGAAGGATTGAGGGCAGGAGGAGAAGGGGAAGACAGAGGATGAGATGGCTGGATGGCATCACCGACTCAATGGGCACAGGTTTGGGTAGACTCCGGGAGTTGGTGACGGACAGGGAGGCCTGGCGTGCTCCGATTCATGGGGTCACAAAGAGTTGGACACAACTGAGTGACTGAACTGAACATATATATATATATATATATGTGTATATATATATATAAACTGTCCACTATAGTGTTATTTAAAGTAACTTCTCAATAAACAGTAGCTATTATTATTAACTCGTTGTTCAATATTATTAACCCTTTCATTGCTCAGGTAGGCAAACTAAAAACATATTTTAATATATTGAGTTAAATAGTTAATGATGAGTCACTGTACATGGGAAGGAAATTATGACTGCAAGTTTGTTCTGGGATTTACAGTCAAAAACTATCTGAGTGGAGTCTGTGTATTTTAGTGGTAGAAGCATTAATAATTTGGTAGTTGCAAGAAGAGTTGAATGTATATAAGAGAGAGACAGGTGGGAAATCTACTACCAAAAGAATAAAGCATGATTTCCTTTTTCAATTCATTCTATTTGTTGAGATTTAGAGATACGTCTGTGTCAAAAAATAATATTAGCAATAATAAAAACAAAGTAGACAAACCCAAGTGAGTTCATCTGATATTTTTACTTATTTTAATGATGCAATTAAATCAAATGCCTGAGTAATCTGATCAATTCTGCAAGCACCATTCTGTTTCCACTGGGACACCTGAACATAAAACCGATTGAAAATGAAGAATATGGGTTGGGAATATGAGAACTAGGGAAGATATTGATAGAAAGTGAAAATTTAAGAAATGTGAATTTTGTGACAAGAAGTTTAAGCTATGATTTTATGTACATTCTGAAGACCTTTGCTGGTCTGCCCTGGAGAGAATGGTTTCTTTATACTTAGTATAGTTCAACTTCCACATGAATGCTGGAACTAAGGGGATATACAGAATTTTTTATAATTATCAACATGATACCCAGCTATTAAAGGTAAAATGTCACTTTATGGTCAAGTACCTTCTAAACATACAGAAAATGCTAAGGATGTAGAATGCACTTGGAAATCTATATGTATTCTTTGTTACTGATGTTTCCATAATCTGCCAGCCTGACAAACTATAAAATATGGGCCTAAACCAATTATGAGCTGTGTAACAATAACACGGAACAATTTTCTCCGAGGGCTACAAGCCAGGAAGCCGACAGAAGACAAAAATCTTCAGGAGGCCAAATAACAGCCCCATAATGAGCTGTTTTGTAAAACCCTGCAGAGAGCCAGTGGGAGACATTTTCTGCAGGAACAGAAGAAATCAGAACCTATTTTCCCCCAAGTTGATATATACTTCTCACCCTGGACCCCAGTTCTTCAAATCTGAATAAGTTTTTACATGGATTGTAATGACCCATGTTCACTGCATTTCCTGGCAGGTGTGAACTTGGAATTGGTGTAAAGAAGCTATTGCTAAAGAAGTCACAAACTTACTAAGGTGCAGGAAATTAGGTGAGATACTCCTGGAAAAAGAGCTGAAGTATCTAAATCACAAACTGGACCTTTTATATGGTTTCCTCCTCTGCAGGAAAGCATACCTGGTAACTTCACTTACAGGTAGCATGACCATGTTTTTGAAGACAGCTTTGGGAGGCGGTCCTAAGATGGCAGAGAAATAGGACAGGGAGACGACTTTCTCTACCACAAATTCACCAAAAGAACATTTAGACGCTGAGCAAATTCCACAAAACAACTTGTGAATGCTGGCAGAGGACATCAGACACACAGAAAGGCAGATCATAGTCTTCGAAAGGAGGTAGGACAAAATAGAAAAGATAAAAAGAGAGACAAAAGAGGTAGGGATGGAGATCCATCCCGGGAAAGGAGTCTTTAAAAAGAAAGAAGTTTCCAAACACCAGGAAACACTGTCTCCGGCGGGTCGGTGGTGAGCCTTGGAATCGCAAAGGGCAAAATAACCGGGAGGAAAAATAAATAAATTATGAAGACAGTTTTGGAAAGTGAGACTCTAAGTAGTAGCAATGTCCTTTCCAGTGATTTTAAATGCCTGGAAAATCCAAATACGGGCTGATATTCCTATGGGATGAGGGGAAAAGCAAGAGTGCACTAGGAAGTTTCAATTCCAGTTGCTCCACTTGAAGCCAGTATCCTGTATACATCTATCAGCTTTGAGTGTGACACAGCTGTGCCAATACCATTAATATGGCAAAAGGTCTTACCTTCTTCTCTACTGTAAAGAAGGAACGTCTTGCACCAGAGCAAAAACACCATTTAAATTAGAGGTGAGCCATGTCATCTTTCAGCCTTCCCAGGTGGCGCTAGTGGTAAAGAATCCACCTGCCAATGCAGGAGACAAAGGAGACCTGGGTTGGGAAGATCCCTTGGAGGAGGTCACGGCAACCCACTCCAGTATTCTTGCCTGGAGAATTCCATGGACAGAGGAGCCTGGCAGGCTGCAGTGTATGGGGTCACAAAAGTCGGACACACACATGTCATCTTTTTAATCCTCAGTAACAAGATAGTACATCAAATTTCAGTAGCTCTCAGCTATGTAGCATTTTAAAAATCCTTGAAAAAAACAAGGAAATAGTTCAAAGTCCATCATTCCTTCTAGAGAACTTACTTATTTTTCCCATAAGTAAAATCTGAGCAGGAATGCCTTTCAGGCAAGATAGAAAGTGGTATGAAGAGAGGCCTTGTGAGGGATGGCAAGATCAAACTCCTCTTGACTCACACACACACACAAAGTAATCTATTAAGCCTGGAAATACAAAAGTCCTTCAGCATTTAGAGGATATGTAACCAGGAGGGGTTAATTTTGAATTCATACTGAATCTGCTTCTGTGACTTGATCCCTAATCTAGCCACTTTTGTTATTGTAGGCATACATCATGGGCTGCCTCAGGGAGATAGCCTGACCCTGCCCACCAGTGAAGGATTGTATGGAAGTGAAACTAATACATCCCCCTGCCTGAGGTTTGCTGCTCTAGGAGTTATCTGCAAGAATTAAATGTTTTTTTTGTTTGTTTGTTTCCTCGCCTCTCGCCCCCTCTCTGATCCCTAAAAGAACCAGCCAGGCCCCGAGAAGATGGTTATTTTGAGGCTCTAGCCTGCTATCTTATCCGTCAGCCAGCTCCCAAATAAGATCCCTTTGTCTGAATACTTTGTCTCAGATTTATTGGCCTATCCTGCAGTGAGCAGAGCAAGACATTTTCCATAGGTCCTTTAGAGAAACGCTGCTAATGGTGTGTGTGCATCAATTGCTCAGTCGTGTCTGACTCTTAAGCGACCCCATGGACTGTAGCCCGCCAGGCTCTTCTGTGCATAGGATTCTCCAGGCAAGAATACTGGAGTGGATTGCCATCCCCTTCTCCTGGGGATCTTCCCAACCTGGGGATCAAACCCAAGTCTCCCACACTGTGGGCAGATTCTTTACCATCTGAGCCACCAGGGAAGCCTCTGCTAATGGTAAATGTATTTAAAGAAAAAAAAAAAACAGAAGGCAGTGGGGATGCATGTAACTATTTCTATTTTCGTTTTCTTCCCCCTCTTCTCCTACTTGTACAGGTTGGTGGCAGCAAGGGGAATTGGGGAAAACAGATTTTGAAGCTTCCAGCTTCAAAAAGTACTCAGTGCCCAATCTCGCTTTCTCTCATCTTCTTTATTTGGGAACTACTTGTGCTCAAGGTATTAAAAAAACCCCACAATACAAAGTAAAGAGGAAATCTCTCCCACTCCTGGTTTCTCTAGTTCCCCTTTCCAGAGGCAAGCCCAGTGTTGGATTTCTCATACCACTTTTTATAGAAGGGGGAGAATTTTTTCTCATTTGGTTTTTTAGAATTGATTTATACAAGCTGTTTATATACCAAAGAAATCAGCTCTCTGGTAGTGATATGCTGGCAACCATAGTTAATGTATACTTTTTACTTTTTTTGATTGTATCTTTAAGCAAATAGAAAATATCAGTATGTTGATTGATGGCCTCGAGGCAGGAGGTAGATGTCCCACCCCCACCCCAGGGTAAAGCAATTGGAGATTCATTCCCTGTGGAGGAAACTCCAAGGTGAGACTAGTAGGACAATTAAAGGAGGCGGCTGGGCCTTGCCCAGACCACATATTTCTCATTCTCAAGTCAGAAGACCTCCCTGACCACACATGCAGAAAGGCTCCTTGTTGGTCAAAGGGGAGTGATGTCAGGAGATGCATGCACACACAAGGGAGGATCCTGAGATATACCAAATATGGACAGAGCTGTGCTGTGCTCAGTCACTCAGTCGTGTCTGACTCTGTGACCCCATGGACTGCAGCCCACCAGGCTCCTCTGCCCATGGGGATTCTCCAGGCAAGAATACTGGAGTGGGTTGCCATGCCCTTCTCCAGGGGATCTTCCCAACCCAGGGATTGAACCTGGGTCTCCCACGTTGCAGGTGGATTCTTTATCGACTGAGCCACCAAGGAAGCTCAGATATGGACTGTGAACCAGGCAAACCAAAATGACTGGCCAAAGAAAAGTCAGAAGAAATGCCCCATATAAGTGATTTAAACTACCATAAGGGCACGTCTCTCCCTCTCTCTGTGTGTGAGTCCACCTGTGTCCTGTGTGTCTATCCACATGTACTATCCTCTCTTTTCCTCCTAATAAATACTTGCTTCACTACTTTCCTCCCTTGTGGAAATTCTTTTCTGAAGGGCCAGGGCCCTTGTCCCTGACCACTGGTCTAGTGGCTAGGATCTGGTGCTCTCTCCAAAGCGACCCAGTCTCAATCTCTGCCTGGAAAGCTAAGCTCCACTTCAAGCCGTGGCAGGCAGGTCAAGGCCACCCGAGATCAGCCTCATATAATCATTAGAAAGATCTTCAAGAATAGATTATATTTTAAAATTTTCCCATGTTTTCTTTCAATAATTCTATGTTCCAATTCTCTTCCATTTTAATTTTCTAATGTATCTGGAATTTCTTTTTGTGTAAGAACTGAGATAAAGATCTACTTTGTTGAACAGGTAACCAATCTCTCCTTCCTTGGTTTAAAATGCTACTTCCATTGCATATTAATTTCATATATTTGTACTATATACCAAATCTCATGTGCACATGGGTCAATATTAAGACTTATCATTTTGTCTCATTAACTGGTCTATTAATTTGCCAGAACCAAACTGATTTAATTAGCATTTGTATTAAAGTATATACTTGAATATCTGATAAGATTAACCCATTCTCATTCTGCTTAGCCAAAAGTTTCTAGTCTGTTGTTACATATTTTATATTGCCTATGAACTTATGAATTTGATTTTTAAAAATCTGGTTACTATTTTTATGGGATCATGCCAAAGGAAACTTGGCATTGTTATACCACTGCAGTATTTTATCTAAAAAGTTTTATGTCATAGTTTTTTTAAACATTGGTCTTTCTTATTTTTTGTCACTTTTTATTTCTTGGGTATTTTGTCACTGGATTTCTGTTGCACATTGGTATGTTTTCTGTCAGTATCATTTCGATCTTCAGGTAGCTGTTTGGATGTAGGAAGCCTACTGATTTTTGTACATTAATTTTGAACTAAGCTACTTCTACTGAACTTGCTTACTTATTAATAAAATAGAAAAAACTTTCCAGTTCATTCTCCTAGGTGTTCTAGAAATATAATTATATCATCCAGATATATTTTAGCTTCCCTTTCCCCAAGTTTAAATCTTCACTCAGTCATGTCTGACTCTATGCAACCCCATGGACTGTAGCCCACCAGGCTCCTCTGTCCATAGAATTCTCTAGGCAAGAAGACTGGAGGGTGTAACCATTCCCTTCTCCAAGGGTCTTCCCAACCCAGGGATCCAACCCAGGTCTCCTGAAATGCAGGTGGGCTCTTTACCATCTGAGCCACCAGGGAAGCCCAAGTTTAAACTTACAATTGCTATTACTTAGCTATATCCCCTACCAGCCAGATAGCAAAGGCAAACGAGTAAACAAGGGATAAGAGGACATCCTTGCCTTTCTGGTCTACTGAATGGGAACAACCACTGTTTCACCATTGAAGAATTACCAATAATACCTATTTTACTGAGAGTTTCTACCTAAAATTCCAGGAGACAAAATCAATGGATTCAGAGCTGCTGCTGGAGAAGAGAGACAGAGAAAATGGGCAAAAGGCAGAAAAGAAGGAAGAGGGACAGGTGGGAAAAGTGGCGGAGGAGGAATGTACTGGGGGAGAAAACTATGGATTAGTATTGCAAACATTAACTACCTGAAGGCATAAACAACTCCCGTATATTTCCTTAAAGTCCTCGCTTCTTTTCATCTCTTTTAAAAAAACATTCATATAAGGACTAGACTTGTCCTCCTAGGGTTGCTGGGATGACTGAATCTTCCACAAATCCTGGCTCTAAACAGATTAGCTAAAAAGGGAAAACTGAGAAGAATGATAGACTACATGAAATGTCAGGAATATGAAAAAGACTGGAAAGAATGCTTAGCAGTAAAAATGATTCAAGAGAGACCTAACCTAAAATCAACGGGGCATAACACCGTGTTTCTAAAAACATTATACATGAGCATTATGATTTTCTACAGGGGCAGGGCATTTGGCGATCATGCCTGAAATATTTTTAGCTTCAACTATCTGTTATACTTTAGAATGGTTTGCTTCATTGGTAGTTTCCTGTGAGAGATAGCAATCCAAGAGAAAAATGGACAAAAGACATTCATAGTCAATTCACAGAAGAAAAAATTCAAATGTCCAGTTAACAACTGAAAAGGGCAATAAGTAGGATGGAGGAACTGGGATAGTAGGATTGAGATGTATATTACACTGCTGCTGCTGCTAAGTCGCTTCAGTCGTGGCCGACTCTGTGCGACCCCATAGACGGCAGCCCACCAAGCTCCCCCGTCCCTGGGATTCTCCAGGCAAGAGTACTGGAGTGGGTTGCCATTTCCTTCTCCAGTGCATGAAAGAGAAAAGTGAAAGTGAAGTCTCTCAGTCATGTCCGACTCTCAGCGACCCCATGGACTGCAGCCTACCAGGCTCCTCTGTCCATGGGATTCTCCAGGCAAAGTACCGGAGTGGGGTGCCATTACTACCACGTGTCAAATAGACAGCAAGCAGAAAGCGGCTGTACAGCACAGGGAGCTCAGCTCAGTGCTCTGTGATGACCTAGAGGGGTGGGATGGTGGGGATGGGAGGGAGGCTCAAGAGGGAGCAGATATATGTTTGCACTGATTCACTTTGTTGTACAGCAGAAACTAACACAACACTGTAAAGCAATTATACTCCGATAAAAAAGGGGGGGCAACTCAGTAGTAAGCAAAGAAATGCAAACAAAAGCTATTTCAGAAGTAAAGTTATAACTTCACTTGCTAATTGATAAACATGGGGAAAAAAAGAGAGATTAATTATGCCCCTTGCTGGTAAGGTGCGAGAAAACAAACTCTAACAAGCTGGCATGAGAGGACAAATTGGTATTTTTTTGAGGTTAATATGGGAATGACTTTCCAAAGTTTAAATGTTCCTTCCCTTTGCAATGCCCCCCATTTCACTTCTAAGAAGACATCCTTTAGAAAGACTTGCACAAGTACATAGAAAATCATGCATTCAGTGCTACAATAATAGAAAATGCTTGGAAACAACTTAAGGCTCATCAACAGAAGATTGCGCTGCACCTGTCTAATAGAATATTATTCAGATATTCAAAATGATTAATATGCACCAATAAGGAAAAACATTCACATCATATTTTTGAGATTTTATAACAACTGTAAGAGTAAGGTCCTATTTACATCAAACATACAGATATGTGTTTGGATATGCACTGAAGTGATGTGGGAAGCAGCATCATCGTTAACAAAGCTTATGCTTGAAGAGTGGGGTTGTGGAGAATATGAAACAGAACACTCACTTTCTGCATATCTAATTATTCACCTCTGCATGAAGCAGGCATTACTTTTATTTCATTTACATTGTGGGACTCTAATTAAATATAGACCACCAACAACAAAAAAGGGCCTGAAACTTGGAAAATAGAGTAAAAGGTAGACCTGTTAGATCTTTGGGTAATTCAGTGGACTTGCTAATTTAAAAACAGGTGAATATAACCTTTGAGGCAAAAATGCAGAGCTTGAAAAAGTAGAAAATGGCTAAAATCATTAAACCAGAAATTGACTAAACCAGAAATTCAGGAATGAAAGGTTTACTTACAGTATATCACAATCTTGAAACATAGAAAACAATTCTACCTTTTCTGGTAACACCTGTATTTACTGGATACAAGGCAATATAAAGGATGAATTAAGAACTGGTATCTGTCTTGAAGAAATTTATAATCTAGAATATTCTCAAGGATGATGCTGTGTATTGTAAAGCAAATCTTTTATCAGGATCGACCAGCTATCTCTGTTCCTGGGTCATCTTAACTTATTCACACAACTCCCTTCTGGCTTTCGGAGGTGGTGTGGTTTGCTTCCTTTGCCCAATGCTTAGCCCTTGCTCACAGCCTTCAGTTACTCTGACCTCTAGTTTTGATTCAGTTATGCAAATGAGCTTCTTACGGAGAAGTACTCTGAAACTTCAAAATTATTATTCTCATAAAGCATGCAGCCACCAAGGCTGGATGGAGATCTTTAGCTTCGTTATGAGAGGGAAACTGGGCTGGGGCTCCAGAAAGGGGTCTTCCACTTAACCTGAGTTACATTCATCTTCTCCTAAAGATGATGGAGCAAGACTAAACTTTATTTAATTTTCAAACTCTGCAATGAACTCTCTCTTCTGCCCCCTCCATTTACCCTGTTTCATGCTTCATGTGCAGCACAGCTAATGTCTACAGAGACCCATGAGTTATCCTGGTGCGTGGGTCTGACTTGGCAGGTCCTTATGGCATAAGCTGCATGGAAACCATCTATGCACTCAAGGGTTACCTCATATGTGCCTTTTCCATGCTTAATCTAATGTCTCAGACGGTAAAGAATCTGCCTGCAATGCAAGAGACCCAAATTCCATCCCTGGATAGGGAAGAACCCTGAGAGAAGGGAATGGCTACCTACTCTAGTATTCTTGCCTGGAGAATCCCATGAATGGAGGAGACTGGTGGGCTACAGTCCACAGGGTCTCAAAGATTCAGACATGACTGAGTAACTAGTTTATTAATATTTACATTTAACTTTTCTTCAAGGCACTAACATCCCTGAGGCTTATTTAAGATGAGTTTATGCCAAGTTTGAGCTTTCTAATCAGTTCACTTGACTTCAATTTGAGTTTTAAAATGCCTTCAAGGGAGGGGGGTTCAAGAGGGAGGGGACCTATATATACAATTATGACTGATTCACCTTGTTGTTCACAGAAACCAGCATAACATTGTAAACGAATTTTCTTCCAGATAAATGAATAAAATTCTTTCAATCTTGATTTTTTTCATCAAAATCAAATACTAGTAGGGTTAAACTGGTAAATTTTCACTTGTGTACTGAGTATGTACATATATATATATTTTTTTTTTTTCTGTAGTTACATGCTTATACCACAGATTTTATTTATAGCCTCTTGGAGTTTAACCAAACATAGTTTGGGTTATTCTCATATTGCCTCATTAAATTCTCAATAACTGTGAAAAGCTGTTATCAACATCCCCACCATACCAATTAACAAAGAGTCCAAGAACACATGTAATTTATATGTAAGTTTCGACCCTGGGTTGGGAAGATGGAAATGGCAATCCATTCCAGTATTCTTGCCTGGGAAATATGGACAGAGGAGCCGGAAGGGCTAGCATCCATGGGGTCACAAAGAATTGGACACAATTTAGCAACTAAACAACAACTGTTTTGTAGGATCTCCAACTCCAGTTCTGACTATACAACTTCTGTAGCCATGAGATCACTTCCTGAAGAACTGGCTGTATCGTTAAAACAAAAACAGTGTAGAGAATTGATCACCCAGCTTATTCAGGATTCGGTATCCTTTGCTTTAAACCATTTATTTACAGGGTGTCTGGATTATTTTTTTTATTACTTTTTGAATGATGAAGAGGACTTTTCCTTCTTCTTAAAATCTGTGTAAGATAATGAAATCAAGTAATTAAGTAAATCAAATAACATTCCTAATTCTTCCAATTGAATACAGACTGTCCAGAGCTTCAAAGTAAATCTGACATCCTCTGTGCTCTTATCGGGCTGAGCGCCTAGAGCAGGAGGACAAGCAAGTCCTGAAAAATGTTCTCGGCACAATGACGCAAGTGTTCATGGGGTATGGAGAAGGTCAAAAGGAGACAGTGACCTTGGGGTGGGGGAGGAGAAGGAATGAGTAGGAGAGATTTCATAAAGAAGATGACCCTCAAGCTGTCTGAAAAGAAGGGAGGAGCAAAAGCAGAGAGGCAGAGGAATTCCCAGCAGAGGAAACAGAAGCAAGATAAGCCACAAGTGGACTTGCATGAATTCAGACTGGCTGGAGGTTTAGACCCAAGAAGTATCACTTTCTGTCAGCAATTCCCAAGCAGAACACAGAATTCAGTAGTAACATACTTAAGCCTTGCTTGATGGAGACACTAGTCACCATCATAGCTCCCTGCTTGACCCCTGATCTCAGATAGTAATTCCTTCTTATAAAAGACTTGAGGACTATGTCCTCCTTAAAAAGTCATTTTAGGATTCATTCAGACTTAAATGGAATAAAGTTGACTAAACTAAACTCTATGGACTTACTGAGATCAAAGTAAATGTTAGTTAAATGGTGACTTTTTAATACTGATGAATCCCAGAAAGAAGGGGAAAAGGTTTATTCTGAATCTTTTCCAAGAGAACTGCCAAGAAGTTCAAATGAGTCATCTGGAGACTCTGGGGAAAAGGATGCAACTTGAGAAGAATGAAAAATTTAAGATGAGAAAGGTATTAGTGTTTACTGAGTTTTTTTTAGGAACTTAATACATATCATCATATTTAATCTTCAGAAAAAGTCTGTGAGGGAAGAAAAACTGTACCATTTCACTGAGGCTCAGAGAGGGTAATTTGCTCAACAGCACACAGTGAAGAAGTAGAAAAGCAAGATTTCAAGTCCAGAGCCATTTAGCTTGAAATCATGTGATTCCTCCTTCAAATGTACTGCTTGTTAACAGAAATAGAATTAGGGGAAGGAGGTCTAATTGGAAAGGCTGAGAGAAAACAAGGAGATAAAGGGGAGAAAGAAGAGTTTATGATCATGAATTTAGAATGTAGTGAGGAAAAATATGTTATTTAAAGAAAGAACAAAGTTTATCATTTAAAGAAAAAAATACGTTAAAGAATGAAATCATATGCATCTCTGAATTGAATGGCACAGTGGCATGCCCTCAATAACTTCCAAGTGTTGTGATGACAAAATGAGTTCAGCTTCTAACCTTTATAAGAACTAGTTGCATAAAAATTATCAAGATGGTATGTGAGAAGTAATCAAGTTCCTCAAAACAAAAACAAATACGATATCACCCAATGCATAGATAAAATAAAGATCAAATATTCCCCAAAGAAAGTAACAGATGGTAACACTCAATCTATTCAGTTTCTTATGTATCTCATTACTTTGGGGAATAATTTTTGGTATTTCATCTTTTGATTGCTGCAGATTGGGCTATCTATTTCCCAAACTGAAAAGAATATAAAAAATTGACTCCTATTACCCTAAACTCATAGATAATATTTTAGCACCCAATCAATATAAAGGTTTCACTTTTTACCTGAAGTATCAGATAAGAAGTATAAACTAAGGATATATCAGCAAAAAGTTTTTTGCTAGTAATGTTCATACAAAAAGTTTTTTCTCTCTTTCCAGAGGGTAATTTGGCAGCATGGTTTTCTTTTTTCTTTTGACTATATTAGCACAATGATTTGATTTACTAATTAGGATACATTCAAATAAAGGGATACTATGTAGTCAGTTTTAAAAATGTAGAAAATCATTTAATGACAGGAAGAAATGTTCAATAAATATGCTAATTAATATGAAAAGAAAAATGTAGTAAGCTCTTATTTATTCAAAAAATATATTTTATATACAACACACACACACACACTGCTGGAGAACGGACACCAAAATGTACACAGCTGTTCGTAATCTACCGATTGAGGTATACAAACGCCCCACTTGTAACTACAGATATACACAGAGAAAAGATATACGTAAAGAAAATACCCAGATAAGCCATCTGGAAAAAGCTGATTTTATGGTCTAATCAAATGTAAATTCTAGTTTACTCCTTTATTAACAAACATTTCAAACAGAAGATCACTCAAAATCTAGACTTTCTTTTTTTGAGAATTTTGTTGATGTATTTATTTTTGACTGTGCTGGGTCTTCGCTGCTGCATAGGTTTTTCTTAGTTGAGGCGAGCAGGGCTACTCTCTAGCTGCAGCATGAGGGCTTCTCATTGCAGTGGCTTCTCTTGTTGCAGGGCTCTAGGGTGTGCAAGCTTCAGTAGCTGCAGCACGTGGGTTCAGCGATTGTGGCTCCTGGGCTCTAGAGAACAGGCTCAATAGTCTTGGCACATGGGCTTAGTTGCTCTGCATCACGTGGAATCTTCCTGGATCAGGGATCAAGCCCAAGTCTCCTGCATTGGCAGGTGGATTGTTTACCACTGAGCCACCAGGGAAGCCCCTGGACTTTCATTTCTTTAGGCTCACATGTGTCTTTATTCTTAAAAAGACTCAAATTACTCTGTTGTTATGTCAAGGTCAACTTAAGAGCTACAACCATGAATTTAAAGCTTGAAGCAGTCAACTAAATGACAAAACTCCTTGTGCAAAATTGCAGATACATTAATTTTATCTTTCTCCAATATACTGAAGTAATTCTTTTTTTAATGATTTCTAAAAGGCCGACCAGCTAATAAGCTAGATACCAGGAGTATAACAACAACAAAAATTATAAATTTCTTAAATAATTAGTTAAAGGGCCCAGATGTTTGCTATAAGGAAACCATCCCTTTACTGACCAAATACAGCCTTCATATGAGCTGGGCAGGCAACTCCCTCAGATTTCTCTCTCTAGAAAGTCTTCTGGGATAAGACAGTTCACAAGAGTAAGAATTCATAATCCATAACAATCAAAACAACATTTGGATAGACACGTAAAATATCAGAAAGAGAAATAATTAGGAACATTCCAATAGTTCAAAAGCAATATGAAAAAGCAAAACCAGTACCTGGAGAAAAACTAGCACTGGGAAATTTGGGGGCAGGATGGGGAAGGAGCCCTGGAAGACTTCAGATGGAGTAGTGCACTCAATGGAGAAGGCAATGGCACCCCACTCCAGTACTCTTGCCTGGAAAATCCCATGAACGGAGGAGCCTGGTAGGCTACAGTCCATGGGGTCGCTAAGAGTCCAACACGACTGAGCGACTTCACTTTCACTTTTCCCTTTCATAAACTGGAGAAGGAAGTGGCAACCCACTCCAGTGTTCTTGCCAGGAGAATCCCAGGGACGGGGGAGCCTGGTGGGCTGCCGTCTATGGGGTCGCACAGAGTCGGACACGACTGAAGCGACTTAGCAGTGCACTCAAAGTAGGGCAGCATTGGTATAACTCATGAGCTTGTTAGAAATGCAGATTAATGGGCTTACTGCTCTCTACTGCATCAGGAACCCTGGGGTTGGGCCCAGCGATCTGTTTTCACAAGCCCTCTAGGTGATGCTGATGTTACTGAAGTTTGGGAGCCACTGAGATGAAGGGATTTTCTTAACAGACCCAGTCTTTACTCTGATCAAACAGTGGCAGAGGACTGCTGACTACTTCTTCTAAAACAGATGCTTTTTCAGGGGTGGAAGGAAGCGGGGAAGGGAATGTTGTTACTAGAGAAATATGGCTTGAGGCAACAGTGTCCTGCAGTGCTGGAGGATCAAGAGACCCCCTTTTTGTTTCCCTAATGGTCACCACCAGCCATGAGGACAAAATAAATGAGAAAGGAAAAAGACAATTAGCATAGGATTTCAGGGGTCCGGCACTAAGAAAATGACCCCTTGTTCTCTCTTGATGCCCAAAATAGCTTTTTTTGGGAATAATACCTTTGTTGTACAGTCATTCTGTTCTTCACTCACAGTTAATGAAGACCAAGTTCCAGATGCTTCTGGGCACTGGGGACCCAAGCTCAAGGACGATAGAGTCTTCACTGTAGAGAAGCTCACAGGCCAGAATAACGCATTTAAGACTAAAGAGCCAACTAACACACACAGTCATTTGTGCTAAAATGTAGCCAATCAACCATCCACCACAATGACCCAAAGATCGAGTTTTTTCCTGTTTAACGGGAATGACTGAAAAAATAGGCAAGAGAAAGGTCCCCTCCCAAGAAGAAAGGGAAATGAAGGAGGACTCTAAAACCTAAGAAGACCTATTTTTTGCCTAAATGAATTTGACTATGATCTGACCTGCCTATCTTCAACTTGGAAGAACCCTTGAACCATAAGCAAGGCTTTGCAGCTTTACATTTAGCTTTATATGTCCACAATTTTAATACACATTACCTTTACAAGGAATGTGCAGAAACAGGGTTGGACACTCAAAAACGATGAAATTGGTTCCATAACATGAAATGTATAATTTCAAATTTGTTATTTAGCAGTTTATAAATAACAAATTTCCCAACTGGACAGAAAGAATAACTGACTACTGTAACATCTAAGTCATCCAAGGCCTGATGCTGAGTCTGTCCAGCACACTGAGGCATTTCCTTCATGCCAGGTTATGAAGGAATGCATACTGCTTCCTTATGGAACTCTATTTTTTCCCAGACACAGGGTTTATTTTAAAATTTTTATTTAAGAGACACCAAAATAAAGTTCAAGTCATCATTATGAATAAAGTTTGTAATCAATGTATGTCATAACAGTCCCTAACATTGACTTAGTTCTTGTAAGTTACCAGGAATGAGCCTTAGTGTTTTACATTCACTAAATGAACCCTCCTGACAATCGTAATAAAGCCAGGTGGTGATCGTTAGGGCTGTTCACCAATAGTTCAGTTCTCTTTTCAGACCTATCGGCCCATTGTTGGATTTCATTGTCCCAACTCCATAACATTAGGCAAGAGAGATGAATTGCCATGATTTGTCAAATGTAAGTGAAGAGATATATGTCTTTTCCTAGCAAAAACCTTTAAGAGTCAGTGTGTGATTTGCTATGGTCTCTTCCCCTTGGCCATGATGATTGACAACCTTCTAGATAAAAAATGTCAATCACTCCAGGTTCTCATATAAGGATGATGTGAAAGAGCTACTGGTCAACCCACAACTGACATGAGTGAATGAGAAATACATTTTGTTATTTTAAATCATTGAGATTTGGGGACTATTTGTTGCTGCACATGATCTATTCTGACTGATACAGATAGGTATACTGTTATTTCAACGTTATACTCAGAGAAACTGAGGGTCAGATGAACTAAAAAATAACTTACTAAAACACACAGGGTTGGTGTCATTGGGAAATGTCTTTTTAATACCTGATCCTAGGGCTTCCCTGGTGTTTCAGACAGTAAAGAATTGGCCTATGATGCAGGAAACCCAGGTTCGATCCCTGGGATGGGAAGATCCCCTGGAGAAGGAAATGGCAAACCACTCTGGTATTCTTGCCCAGAGAATACCATGGACATAAGAGCCTGGTGGGTCACAATCTATGGGGTCATAAAGAGTCAGACACAACTGAGTAACTAATATACACACACTGGCTTTAAAACCCAAAGGAAATTCATTAGCTGATTTCTCAAAAATTTCCCCTCTTGGCTCCAGTTCATACTTTGCCAAACTGATAAGTGATAATATCACATGACTAATAGTTGCTGTTCTCCAGCACCACAATCCAAAAGCATCAATTCTTCAGCACTCAGCCTTCCTTATAGTCCAACTCTCACATCCATACATGACTAATGGAAAAACCATAGCTTTGACGATATGGATCTTTGTTAGCAGTGATGTCTCTGCTTTTTAATACATTGCCTAGGCTTGTCATAGCTTGAGTCCCTTGGACTGCAAGAAGATCAAACCAGTCAAACCTAAAGGAAATCAACCCTTAAAATTCATTGGAAGGGCTGATGCTGAAGTTGAAGCTCCAGTACTTTGGCCACTTGATGCTAAGAGCTGACTTATTGGAAAAGACCTTGATGCTGGGCAAGACAGAGAACAGAAGGAGAAGGGGAAGATAAGGATAAGATGGTTAGATGGCATCATCACAACTCATAATTCAATGGATATGAGTTTCAGCAAACTCCAGGAGATAGTGAACGACAGGGAAGCCTGGCATGCTGCAGTCCATGGGGTTGCAAAGAGTCGGACATGACTTAGCAACTAAATAACAACAACAACAAATAGTAGTTGCTCAGTTTTTTCTCATCTAAAGAGATTAAGCACATTGCCCACTATGGCTCAGTTGGTATTGACCAAAGGAAAGGTACAAACCAGGATGCTTCTGACTAAAGCTTGTGATTTTACCACAGTGCTACATTGTTTTTATGGCTAAGTGTATCCAGAAAGACCAAATGTTTCTGGTCTTTAATAGCTGTGATCTTGAGATAATAATTTAAGTTGCAGCTTCACGTTTTTACTTGTAAGAACACTTACCTTTCTTCTTCATAGGTTGCTATCAGCTAGGTTGTTTAATGGGTTTGTGAACTAAACATCAATAGAATTAGAGGTAGTAAATAATAAAACTTTAGCTCTGAGACACTCCATGGTTCATGAATGGCTCTAAAAAATGGAAGCAATAACTTTATATTCAGCTCTTTTAGAAGAATAGCTTTTTATTTCCATTATTAGAGAAGAAAACATTTCTAAAATATGGTATTTCTTTCCAGGCTCCTCAAACAATATTGAACATAATTTAATTTTCTCTTGATGACTCAGAGTTGTTTTGCTTTGTTTTGATTATGAATATCAACAATGAATGGTTTTGTGTGATACTCTGAAAGCCTTGTTAAAAGTCAAGGTTTTTCCTTATAAGCTTATGATCAAGAATGGAAAATGACTTTTTAAAAGCGTAATCATGCCACTAGGTGAATATGGTTAATGCTGCCATGCAGATTTCCACAGAAGTCTGGACAAGGGCGAGATGACTCTGCTGTCTGCTAACCCTGCCATTGAGAACAGTGGATTCCTATGACTTCTTTCCCTCTTTGGGGCTTTGGTTTCAGAAATGAAAAAGCCAAGCAATAGGTGTATTGATACTATGTGCAAAATAAGAGCAATCAAAGTCGGAATAAGACTTTGAGGATACATATGCTTTGGGCTTTATGACATCTATTTGACTTGTTTTTGACTTTTGGGGTGTGTGCCTATTTCTTCTTTTGCTGCATTCTTATTACATCTGCAAATTTCCAGTGAGTCTGAAGTTATTATATAATCATCCTTCATATGTTTGAGAGTTGTTTAGATGACTAAACAGCTATAAGAAAATGCCTATGGGAAAACAAATCTCATCTAGATTTTATGTTCCATGTGTATTCTAAAAAGAATACACTTTTCACTTGTTCAGGGCTTACCAATATATTTAAGTTTCTTCACCTGAAAGATTCTTTCTATATGTACCCATACATTGCCAAGAACCCTAATGGACACAACTGGTGATGACACTTTCAAACAAACTTAAAAAACACCACTCACCTGGGCTCAAATGTTCATTATTTGATTTTTTTTAACTTCAATTGTCACAATTCAACATCAAAAGTAAATATCTGAGTGATATTCATATGTGTCTTCCATTCATTCATTTTCATTCACCCAACAAATGCTTACTGTGCATTCACTATATGTCAAGCACTCGGCTGGGGTAAGGAATAAAATGATGAACAACTCAGACTTGATCTTCATCTCCGAGATTTATCTGTTGAATGGAAAAGCTAGACTTTGAGTAAGTAATTATGTATTACATGTGTTAAGAAGGGAAAATGTAGGATGGCATGGAAGTGAATGTCAAGGTGGCCTATCTTAGTCTGAGAAGCATAAGGATCTGACTTCACACTGAGACAGTGTACAGAAGAGAGGGAAAAACAGCATGTTCTAAGATGCTGAAAGGATCAAGTACCCGGTTCTCAAAGAAATGAACAGAGGCAGTGGCACTCTGGCAAAGGGATGAGTGAAAAGGTAGTAGGGGAAAAATCACATGAAGTTTCACAGATCGTATTAAGAGCTCTGAACTTTATCTTAGGAGACAGAGTGAATGGGCTTCATGCCAAGACAGACTAGGATCATGCATGCTCAGTTGTGTTCGACTGTTTGCGACCCCATGAACTGTGGCCCACCAGGCTCCTCTGTCTATGGGATTTTTCAGGCAAGGATACTGGAGTGGGAATACTGGAGTGGGTTGCCATTTCCTCCTCCAGGGGATCTTCCCCAACCTAGAGATCAAACCTGAGTCTCTTACATCTTCTGCACTGGTAGGCGGATTCTTTTACCACTGAGCCACCTGGGAAGCCCAGAGTAGGATCAGATCTGCATTATTATAAGATTCCTGCTGCTATATGGAAAGGAGGCAAAAACAGTCTAGGAAGAACAGTTAAGAAGCCCGACAGCAATCCAGGTAAGAGATGATCATAACTTGAACCAAGGTGGCAGCTACGTGATCAACAAGTGGAAAAACTAAGAAGGTAGTTTAGAAGGTAGAATAAACAGATCTTGGCACTAGAGTAGATGTGGAAGATAAAGGAGATAAAATTGTCAAGACAATTCCCAGTGGCTGGCTTGAGCAGTTAGATGTGGATGATGGCAACTTTTAGAGAAATAAGGAACAAATGAAACGAAGCTGTTGGAGAGTAGATTTAAGTTTTGAACATGTTATTGGATCTTACATTCCTAAAGACTTATTGTTAATTGACAATGCATATACACACAGACATATACACATGATAATCAAAAGCTGAAATTCAATCCATAAAATAAGCATGAGGCTTAATGACTATGAATCATAATAATGTTGTTTTCCTTAGTGAAATAGAATCTTTGCATTTTTACTTAGTCAAATACTAAATGATGAATGTGATTTTGGAACTAGTTTCTGTTCTCTTACAGTATTATTTATTTCATAACTTGAAAGAGAATCTCAGTAGCAATTAGTATGGAATAATTGCTAAGCTTAATTTACTATTAAGAAAACAACAACCCAAAAAAGCTTGATTCCAAAATAAACGTCTTAACAAAAATCATTATAATTATGACATTTAAAATGCAAAAAGAAAAAAGGCTGCAATGTCTATAAAATATTCAGTGTATGAAATACTTTGAAGCCTTGAAAAAAAAGGGAATTCAGTGTATAATTGTTAACCAAATTATTTCAAGTTAATTTTCAAATAATTTGTTTCAATAAAGATAATAAATTTTCATTTCCTTACACACACACAGCACAGTAACTCAATGACACATCAGATTGCAGTTGTCCTTTTTGAGGGCACAATCTCAGACACCCTCCAAGAACTGTCTTGCGGGCAGTGGAAAGGAGACATCTAATGACACCTAAGTAGAGAAAAATAGATCTCATGAGCAGGAAAGGGGGACACATTTATCATAATTATTTAGTAAAATACAAAAATGGGGTTCCAAGGAGTACCAATGTCCTTTCAAAAGTTAAGGATCTATTATGTTATAGCGACTTTGGTTCTCTTTTTTGCTAACTACTGACGCGTAGTTTTCTTTAAATTATAAAGAGCTGACTTCTTCACAAAGTAATGATGTAATTCATTAATAATGAAGCTTGCTGTTGGTAAGTCAAGCACACAGACTTGAGAAGCACATACTAAATGGTCCATCCCTTCAGCTTCCAGTTTTATCCTGTCCTCTCTACAGGGTGCACAATATTTGTTGTTTAGTCATTCAGTCATGTCCAGCTCTTTGCAACTCCATGGACTGCAGCACACCAGGTTTCTCTGTCCTTCATCATTTCCTGGAGTTTGCTCAAATTCATGTCCATTTAGTCAGTGATGCCATCCAACCATCTCATCCTCTGTCGTCCCCTTCTCCTCCTGCTTCAGTCTTTTCCAGAATCACGGCTTTTTCCAGTGATTCAGTTCTTCACATCAGGTGGCCAAAGTATTGGAGCTTCAGCTTCAGCATCAGTCCTTCCAATGAACATTCAGGATTGATTTCCTTTAGGATTGACTAGTTGGATCTCCTTGCTATCCAAGAGACTCTCAAAAGTCTTCTCCAGCACCATAGTTCATAGGTATAAATTTTTTGGTGCTCAGTCTTTTTTATTGTCCAGCTCTAATATCCATACATAACTACTGCAAAAACCATAGCTTTGACTCTATGGACCTTTGTAGGCAAAGTAGCGGAGAAGGCAATGGCAACCCACTCCAGTACTCTTGCCTGGAGAATCCCATGGACGGAGGAGCCTGGTAGGCTGCAGTCCATGGGGTCGCTAAGAGTCCAACACGACTGAGCGACTTCACTTTCACTTTTCCCTTTCATGCACTGGAGAAGGAAATGGCAACCCACTCCAGTGTTCTTGGCCTGGAGAATCCTAGGGACGGGGGAGCCTGGTGGGCTGTCGTCTATGGGGTCGCACAGAGTCAGACACGACTGAAGAGACTTAGCAGCAGCAGCAGCAGCAGGCAAAGTAGCACAATATACTTCCAGATAATATTTCTTGAATGAAGATGAAGTCTAAAGGACTGGACTTGGCCAAGTGATGCTACAAGTCACTTCTCTGTGCTCATGAGTCAGAATTCAAGAAAAACAATGCATTCACACAATGGATTGTGCAATGTACACATAAGGAATTATTTTATGGTATTTATGAAGACCATTAATAAAAATTCACCATCCTTACTGAAATGAGTCATGTGAAAATTAAACTAGTAATAATTTGGTAACAATAATACATTGAATTCTCTTTCCTCCTCAGGTTTCAAAGTGTTTCACATACTGAATATTTTATAGACACAGTTTCTTTTTTTCTTTTTTACATTTTAAATGTCATAATTACATTGACTTTTATTAAGATTTTTATTTTGGAAGCAGTTGGAAGCAGCTTTAATGTTATTTTCTTAATAGTAAATTAAGTTTAACAATTATCTCATACTATCACTGAAATTCTCCTTTGAGTACAAAATAAGTAATATGTAAGAGAACAGAAATTGGTCCCCAAATCATACTCATCAGTAAGCACTTGGCTCTAGTATAAAGATACAAAGGTTCTATTTGGAACAAGGAAGTTAATGATATTTTAGGGAGATGGTATTCAAAAGTTCTAAGGTAGCAAAATATTTGATATGTTCCAGGAACAGAAAGAAGGCCAAGTGCTTGGGAGTGAAGAACACAAGATGAAGCTAGAGAGATGAGCAGGGGGCTGGTCATGCAGGTGTATATAAAAATTGTGGAATTTGTTAAGTGTGTTTAAGTAGGTTAGAAAGATGATCCAATATACAGACATCACTTTGACAGCTGTGAGGATAGTGAATCACAAGGTGGCAAGAATGGAGTAAGAAGCATACCAGGTGACAGATGTTGGTGGGTTGGACTAGGCTTGAGACAGGAAGTGCTGAAAAAAACAGAACAGACCACAGAATACACTGATCTATTCTCCATAAAAGGAAAGAAGAACCAACAACATTTCCAGATCTTTGGCCAGGATTGGTTGGGGTGGTTCTGCCATTCACTGAGATTGGAAAGAAGATTTGTGCTCAGAGGGCAGTATCTAGAATCAAAAGTTCAGATGTGGGCATGCTGAGTTAGCCATTCCCTTCTCCAAGGGATCTTCCCGACCCAGGGATTGAACCTGAGTATCCTGCACTGCAGGCAGGTTCTTAATCTCAGAGTCACTAGGAAGCCCATGAGATGCCCATGACATATCAAAAGGGAGATGTCATGTAGGCACTGGCTATAGGAGCAGGAAGCACAGGGGATGCTTACTTGACATCTGCATTTTATGTCACAGGCATCTCAGTGCACAATTGAAACTAAAGGGTAGTCACAAACAGAAGGAATTTGAAGGTAGTTCTAGGGTCAAGATCTGGGCTGGAAATATAAATTCCATGTCTTAAGTATACACTCCATGTGTAAAACAGAAAATAACTTAGACCTTTTTGTCTGATTTAAAAGACCACAAATCTGATGGAATGTAAATAAGGAATTTGCTGCTACTTGGGATTCTGAAATTTTCATCATGGGTTTTGGACACAAAATTCTCTGAAGACAACTTATTTCTAAGTAATTAATGCACATGCACATTTTGGAGAAGATAAGCTGTAAATATGTCTGTTTCTCATTGATTGCAGACTCGATTAAACATCAGAGCTTTTCCTTATTAAAATGTGTACCTTTACATTAAAAATAAATCTTTAAAAAATTGACATACAGAGACTCATGCAATAATTTCTTTTCAATTATATGTTCCAGAATCTTGGTTAAAATATGACTGCAGATCTTCCAAGTTTAGTAAATTATTAGGTAACTTCTAAATCCACACTTTAAAATGTAACTGAGCTCCATTCCCCTTCATGATGGAGAAGGAAATGGCAACCCACTCCAGTATTCTTGCCTGGAGAATCCCAGGGACAGAGGAGCCTGGTGGGCTGCCATCTACGGGGTCGCACAGAGTTGGACACGACTGAAGCGACTTAGCATGCATGCATGCATGCACTGGAGAAGGAAATGGCAACACACTCCAGTATTCTTGCCTGGAGGATCCCAGGGACAGAGGAGCCTGCTGGGTTGCCGTCTATGGGGTCGCACAGAGTTGGACATGACTGACGTGACTTAGCAGCAGCAGCAGCAGCCCCTTCATTAACAATTCATTTCTAAAGTCATTTGGTGGAGCTGAGCAAGGCAGAAATCCACACAGAAGTAGAGGAACCATGATGACCGATAGTGGAGTACTGGATCCTTGTTAGGATGAAGACGATGTATATTCAGAGGGGTGGCAGCTCCGACCAAGGTGTCAGACTTTGAGTGGAGGAAAGAAGGCATCTCCATGGGAGGCAGGAGGGGCAGGTGTCCAGTTACAGAGTTTCAGAGCCCAAGTGAAGCAAAGAGTATTTCTACCTGGGGCTGTGACCCAGCACATGGTATCAGAGCCTGAGGAACATGATGTAGGACTCCCTGTGGGAGGGGGCAAGATGGTCTGATGTGGGTGTTGAGATCTGGGCAACATGAGGAAGGAGTGTTATTGCACAGTAGCCCGAGGAAGGAGTGTTATTGCACAGTAGCCCGAGGAAGAGAATCAGAGCACTGATAATGAAGAGGGTGTCCCCAAGAGATAGAGTGGGAGCAGCAGTGATGAGAGATTATATACATACTAAGAGGGTCTGTGAGCAGCAGCCAACACCCTGATAGCAATGAGCACACCTGTCATCCAGATCTTGGTTTCTAAGAATCAGGGCTTCTGGGAAAATGGCTAATTTCAGAACTAAGGCAAGGAAAGTACAAGATGATCTCAAAACAACATGCGCTTTCCAAAAAAGCAAGGAAATGCTCAAAGAATAATGGGGGTGTGTCAACAGAAAAGTCAGTTTGAATAAGCTACCACTAGCCAAATATGGGATAACTGAGCATCAAAATAAATGATAGTAGGGATTATGGGGCTTCTCTGGTAGCTCAGCAGGTAAAGAATCCGCCTGCAATACAGGAGACCCTGGTCCGATTCCTGGGTCAGGAAGATCCCCTGAAGAAGAGATAGGCTACCCACCCCAGTATTCTTGGGCTTCCCTGGTGGCTCAGATGGTAAAGAATCTGTCTGCAATGAGGGAAATCTTGGTTCAATCCCTGGGTTGGGAAGATCCCTTGGAGGAGGGCATGGCAACCCACTCCACTATTCTTGCCTGGAGAATCCCCAAGGACAGAGAAGCCTAGCAGATTGCATATAGTCCATGGGGTCACAAAGAGTCAGGCACGATTAAGCACAGCACAGCACAGCAGATTATAACGTATTAAACCAGGTGACCATAATAACAGAAGCTCACATATTTGTAAATTTAAAGATATTTGCATAAATTCAAAGCACCCCTCAGAAACTACTTATTAACTAAAAATGATAAACAATGTGAAACTTTACAATGGCAGATATCCCTTTATCAAGGGATCAAAGTGAGCATCATTATCATGAGATGAACTGAAATTGTACACTAAATGACACAATGAGAATACAGTGCCAGGAAGGGATCCAGAATAAGCCACTGTGGCATAAAAATGATTTTAAGCTAAAGTCATTTGAGTTCCTGAAATTCCTTATCTGCCTAAAAGCAGAGCCTCTCAAAAGAGCTAAAAAAATTCAATTGTCATAAATCCCATCCCTGGGAACAACTCCAATCTTCTCTTTCAGAATAAGAAGTTGGTATTACAACCAAACAGTTACAAAATTATTATATATCCCATCTATTCTCCTAAGATTTACTTATCTTTCAAAAAGTCATTTTTTCCTTAAGTGCTCTTTCTTTCTACTCCCCTTCTAGGAAGTTACTTGTTCTCCCAGAAGTGTCCCTCTGGCCCTCCCCATTCCCTGTTAAGATGGTATAAAAGCACCAAATCCTAACTGCTTCTTTGAGTCATATTTCTTTCTGAACTCATGTGCATACGTGCATTAAATTCATTTTTCTTTCCTCTTCTAATCTGTCTTTTGTCAGTTTATTTCAAAGGCCTCCAAACACTGAACTAAAGATGGTAAAGAAGTTATTTTCCACCCCCAAAACTGCCTCTTTGATATTCCCACCAAACCTGAATCTAACAAAGAAGCATCAGACAAACCCACACTAAAAGACATCCTACAATAACTGGCCTTTCAAGATCATGAAAGTCTGGGAAAGACTAAAGAAGCATTCCAGATTGAAGGAGACTAAAGAGACATGACCACTGAATCCAACACATGATTCTGGACTGGATCTTTTAAAGAGATAACTGGCAAAACTCGGGTAAAGCCTGAAAATTAGATGGTGGCAATGTACCAATGTGAAAGTTTTGAATTCAGTGGTTATAGTGTAAGTTATGTAGAAAATGTCTTTGTTTGTAAGAAACACACATTAGAGTCCTTGAAGGTGAGGGTATCATACCAACAAGTTATTGAATATTTTCAAGTGATTTAGGAAAAAAGGTTCTTTGTACTATACTTGCAAAAATTCTGTAAGCATAAGATTAAAACGTAAACAAACACTTCCAAAAATGGCACTGATTTGCTTTATTGCCTTATCCACTTATCCCAACACGATCAATTACTGGTTTAAAAGAAATCTCTAGTGTCAATGGGAGGTGCCATTTTGACTTTTCCAAAACTTCCACTTGACAAATGCAGCCTCCCAACAGTAGCCAAGTCTACAATCCACTGTGGTTTCTCTAGAGCAAGGATAACACCGACAACCTATTCTTAATTGAATAAGAAGGTCACGCCCCCCACACTTCAATCTTATCAAAATTAAGACGTGAGTTCATTAGTATTTCACTTGGGCTTTTGAAATAATCTCTCTTGTCGTGTTCATTGATTATAATTTAGCTTTGTGTAAACAAGGAATGTGTCACATGAACAGGAGCAATATCTCAATTGTACATGGGTCTTAATACTATAAAATTACATCAGATGAAATCCTTCTACCAGATGGATTTCCTAGTACAAATTTAAACAAATTCAAAGAAATAAGAGCTCTTTTGTCACATGGTTCTTTTCACATTTAAGCACCTACTATGTATTCTCTTTAAATGAAAGCTTACTAGAAAATGCCCAAAATTACAGTTATATCATTAGGACTTAATAGATATATATCTTTAATGTAAAAGTTAATGTTAAAGATATTTAACATTTTATCATTTCATATATTCTGAATCCATTTGAATTTCTCTCAGCCTTTTAGTTGTTACTTACTGAAGAGATCCTAATGTTTAAAATGAGAGCAAAGCAGTACACCCAAAACCATGAGGTTGGTTTTCTGTCCCTCCCTAAATCCTGGACCACACAGGGAATCTCCATTCACAGAGAATTCGCAGAAGAGCTCTGACCACAGGGACACTTGAAAGTCTGCCCAGGAGATTAAATTCTACAACTTAAACAAATTCATTTTAGTTTCAAAAATCTTGATACTCAGCCTAGCATTTTATTTTAAATAAATATGTGCACAGTTTTGCCATTAGTCATATTATATAAACTGCAATATGACAGACCTTCTAAAAACAAAAAAGTTAAGCTTTTCTCATGTTTGAAGATCACAACCTACTTCAAGAACATTATTCACTGTTTCTACTTAAAGTGATTTTTTATTAAAGAAACAGAGAGGAATTGCTCTTCATCCATAAGGCACACTATTCCAGAGAGAAACACTGCCGCAAAAATCACATGGTGATTTGCTGTAAATCACCTTAATCCTGTCTTCCCTAATGCTAGGTCACAGGCTTTTAAGATTCGAAATTATCTTCCTCCTTTATCTAACCACCTGCTAGTTATGAGATATCAAAATAACAGAATGAAAGCCAAGAAAAAAAAAAAAAAATCCCCTCTGTCTGAAGCATTTCCTGTCCATCAACTCATTGAACTGTAGCCAATCCTGCCATGATGGGATGTGGGAAATACATTATTAAGTAGAATTAAGTAAGGCTGGCAGTTCTGCCCTAGTCCCCCAGAAGCCTGTCAGATCTCAAGTAGCTGTAATGATAAACTTGTGCAGAGATGCTTGGCATGCCCGGGGGTCCAAACTGTCCTGAGATAATTTATTTAAGATTGCCTCTGACTTCATAAAACAGTGTATTTCATATAAGGAAGGCCTGCTAGTTCAGAGGGGAAAAACGTAAACAACCACTTAAAGGTATGTATTACAATTTAAAAATAGGCTTTGAGGCCTCATATGTCAGTTCATACCCTACGAAAGGCCAATGTCAAGACAGAATTAGAACGAAAAGAGATTATTGGGAGAAACATCTGAGAGAGATAAAGAGGGAGGGTTCAGGAAGAAAGAGAGGAACCCACAGACCACCACAAACCCTTGGCAACCATGAAAAGAAAGAGAAGGATTGAACAGGAGGAAACTCATGTGTTCGGCTCTAAGAAAGTCTGCCAGCTTCGCCTCAAGAATACTGCTCACTAGAATGAGTCCCCTCTGGGCAGAACTGGCCTGGCCCCAGTCCCTTTCCATGCTCAGTCATCACCCCTGAGGCCCTGTGGGCATGCAGTGGCAAAGCAGAAGATATAGCACCTGCAGGCTGCTGGCCAACTATTAATACTCCCACAGCAGTTCCCTCCTGAAAGCAGGTCAGAACAGCAACCTCATCAGTAGCTTCAATGCAGAAACAATAAAACTAGCTAAACAGCACACATATACTTACTACACAAGCCTTTCACGTCATTCTGCTACTTGGAAAGGTTTTCAGGGTTTTCTCATTTTGAACATGATCATGTCCAAACTCCTCAGCAAAGCACACACGTTGCTTTGGGTTCTGGACCCTGCTTTCTCTGGTCAACTCCATTCCCACCTCTTCTCCATAAGCATCCCACCTATGCTCCAGTCAGGCATATTCACTCATGCTCCCCACGTGCCCATTTTGCTCCTCTGACTCATCTCAGGCTCCTTTCTTTCCTGTTGTGTCTGATTCCCCAGCCTTATCCAAACCACAACATCTGACAAATGCATATTGAACCATTCAGAGCCTACAGTCAGAGTTCAGGGAAAGTAGATTAAAAAAAAATAGGAGGCTGGGATCAGAGGACGGAGGGTGGAGGCCGGAGCAATGTTAGAACTAATCCCAGTGTCTCGGAAGAGGTCTATCATAGACTTTTGCCAGTCCCACAGATAGTTGGAGAAAAATCCTTGAAAAATATCCACCTGGGCAGAAAAACTGGAACACTCTTTTTTTGTGTCCTTCTGGTAAGTTTCTATTCATCCTTCAAGAGCCCCACTGGGTCTGGAAGCCTGTGCAATCTGCTCTATCTCATCAGTCAGAGCTCCCACCTGCCTCTCTCCATCAGACCACTACAATACTGTACACATTGGAGCACTTTTTATATTGTACTGAGAATACTGTTTCTTTTTTTAAAATTTTATTGAAGCATAGTTGATCTACAATGTTGTGTTTCATTTCTGCTGTACACAAAAGTGACTCAGTTATACATATATATATATTCCTTTTCATATTCTCTTTCATTATGGTTTATGCTGTGCTGTGCTGTGTTAAGTTGCTTCAGTCACGTGTGATGCTTTGCCACCCCATGAACTGTAGCTCACCAGGCTCCTCTGTCCATGGGGATTCTCTAGGCAAGAATACCGGAGTGGGTTACCACGTCCTCCTCCAGGAGAACTTCCCAACCCAGGGATCAAATCCAGGTCTCCCACATTGCAGGTAAATTCTTTACCAGCTGAGCTTCCGGGGAAGCCCATTGTTATGATTTATCATAGGATATTGAATATAGCTCCCTGTGCTATACAGTAGGACCTTGTTGCTTATTCATCCTACATATAATATTGTGCATCTGTTAATCTCAAATTTCTAATGCTTCCTTCCCTCACCCCATGGTCCATATCTACCTCCTTACTACCCTAAACTTCTCAACTACATCTTAGCATGCTTTGTGTGCCTGCTCTTTGTAGTGGAAGATAGTTTAGGAACAACACAAGTTTGATGAATGAAATAAATTTATCATTGTTAGAATACAGATGATATGAAAATAACCCATCAATACAGTTGCTATATAAAAATAAAAGGAATTTCATAAATCAGGTTTGAGATGTAGTCTCTTAAATCTGCTCCAAAAGAAAATTGTCATACAGTTTGTGAGAGTCAAGTTCCCTTTTCACATGAATCTTCATATACATTTTCTGTTTTGTAAATGCCATTTGTAGGCTGATCTGCAATATAAATCATTTCTCTACTTTGATTTTTTTTTTCTCCTCTAGATTGGCAGCAACTTGAGGGCTATCTCTGCTATTCATCGCTGGGTTTCTTGCAGCCCCATGGTGGGTGGTGTTTCAGTCGCTAAATCTTGTCTGACTTCTACAGCCCCATGAACTATAGCCCGCCAACCTCCTCTGTCCATGGGATTTCCCAAGCAAGAATACTGGAGTGGGTTGCCATTTCCTTCTCCATGCAGTCCCATGATATTGACCAAATTGAGTATCTTCATGTACATATGTGTAAAGTTATAATCGATGTTAAATTATTGAGATAATTATTTGAATAGATATTCGTAATTTAGGCAACAAAGTTCTTAGTTTTGAATTACCTAGATCATTATTTTAATAATCTTTGCTAAACTTTGCAAATGCAGACAAACTGTATGTGTTAAGCACAATAATCCTACTAGTAATCTCCTGATCTAAATGAGAAGAAGCTATTAATCCTGTTGCCAAACATCTGTAATATTTCAGAGTCTTGATAACTGTCACATTCCAAAGTGAACTGAATCCCTGGATAAAAGAATATTTTCCATTAGAATTTTTTCCAATTTTACTTCTATCACTATTATTCAGAAGGTACTTAAAATATGTTTAAGCACTTTCTGATACAAAGTTGTTTCTCCTCCTTCTTTTACCACCTCGCCCACACTGTCTTAATATGAGACTTTAAGAGCATAATTATAGTTCCAGGAGCCTTCTACATTATGTAAGGGAGTCTTTATGCCATTAATATGAAAATAAAAGGAACACTTATTAAAATCAGGTACAGTGCCCTCAAACCAAGAAAATCTGATTATACAATTTTGGAGGCTTACATTTAACATTAAGTAGAAAAATAAAAAAAAAAAGAGCCTGTCATGAACTTTGTCACGAAGATTAAAGAAAAATAAATTAAAAACATGGAGAAGTCAACTATCAAGAGGTCAAACGAAGCCTGGCTGGGAGGCCAAGACATAGAGACAATCACTGTGAACTACTCTAAGATTTTAGCCTTGAAGGAAAAGAGAAAGGACAGCAGTGAGAAGTAGAGACACAATTAAGCAGAGGGTATTGCCTTTCTGTTTAACACAGAAGAGTTTTCTTTCTGGCAACAAAACTGACAAAGTGAAACAAAACAAGCTAAAGTCAGGGAATAAAAAGTGAGAAGTTACTTTGTTTGGAATTCAGGACATGTATCAGGTATAGCTCTGCTGGTAGTCATGTATGGATGTGAGAGTTGGAAGGCAGAGATAAAAGAGAAGGAAGATAAAACTAGTGAATCCTAAAGGAAATCAACCCTGAATACTCTTTGGAAGGACTGATGCTAAAGCTGAAGCTCCAATATTTTGGCCACCTGATATGAACAGTTGACTCATTGAAAAAGACCCTGATGCTGGGAAAGATTGAAGGCAGAAGGAGAGGGTAACAGATGATGAGATGGTTGGATGGCATCATCGATTCAACAGACATGAACTTGGGCAAACTCTGGAGGATGGTGAGGGACAGGGAAGCCTGGCATGCTGCAGTCCATGGGGTCACGAAGGGTCAGACACAACTTGGTGACTGAACAAGAACAATGGTCAGGTATAGAGTTTACAACAGCACAGCTGGAAAATGGAAATCAGATGAGAGAAAACTATGTGTTAATGTAGATTAATCTCACAAATGTGAGTGAAAAGCCTGGTTTCAGAAGATATTATCACTGCATTTATATTTTTTAAAGGCTCTATATTTTATTTAAGGACTTCTTATAGAATATACTTGTTGTTTAGTCTCTAAGTCATGTCTGACTCTTTTGCAACCCCATGGAATGTAGCCCACTAGGCTCCTCTGTCCATGGGGATTTCCCAGGCAAGAATACTGGAGTGGATTGCCATTTCCTTCTCCAGCAACATTTATATTAAATAGCATGTGAGATTATTACAAAAGATTTTTAAAGAGACATACATATGTGATTAAACTATAAAGAAAAAGGGGAAAATAACATAAAATTCAGGATATTGTTTGGAGGAGATAAGGAAGAGTGATCAGAGCACATAACTGTTCAGAAGTATCAGAAAGGATCTAGTTCTAAGCTAAACTAATTGTGTCTGTTATACAATTATTCTTTACACTGCACACACATTTTATATTTCTTGTTTATACATGTGGAATGTTGTCTATAGTTTTTAAAATCAAATATAAAGACAGAAACTAATTGGTTATGTTATACGTTAATGAAAGGAGCCAAGGTGAGTGTTAGAAATGGAAGCTATGAAAAGAAAAGGATAACTGATGGAGGTGGACGTGGATCCCAGAAGAGAAACAGTTTATGGGTTCCTGAGATGGATGAATGAACCTTTCAGGGGAGGGTCAAATATTTCCAGAAGTCAAGGAACGATAGAAGGATGAAAACATGAAAATAAGCATGAAGTGGCTTGAAGCAGATGTGACTGCTGATTTTGCAAGTCAAAACCAGTCAAACACGGACAATTTCATATTTCTGTTCAGTATGTGGAAAGGCTGTGGTACAGTGAGGTGGTAAGCATTGCAGGTTTGTCATCTGGACCAGGAAACAGGAGGTGAGGACACCTGAGGGGAATGGTGTAAGCCAGCACATGGAGAGGCCAAGAGACTCCCAAGAGGACCTCCAGGCAGTGCTGACAGCAAGCTCCAGGCTGAAGCCACAACTGTGTAAGGGCAGTGATTTGAAAAGTTGCGGTGTTGTCTCCAGCAGCCCTGAGCAATCCAGTTGTCAGAGGTGAGTGACTGTTCATATGAATGTGAGTGCACATCCTTTCTCCCCCTTAGAATGACTCTCCTACCATGAGACACAATCAGCTAATGGAAAGTAAGTGGTCTGAAGAAATCAAAACAAATTGCTGCCATAGTGGATTTAAGTGAGTAGAGCAGTTCTTCAAAGTCTCTTTGATAAGAATGGTTCACCGAAAAACCATAAAATGATCCATGCTTTTGCAGTTCAAATATGAGCTATCAAAGATTATACATTTTTCTTTCAAAATTCTGTAATATTAAACATACTTTTGCTTCTTCCAATAACACTAATCATATAAATGATCACCAGTGTAAATTAGCAGGAAAAAAAGTCTTCGAATTAAAAAAAAAGAGAGAACTATGTCTGGACACCATTTATCAAAATAATAACAATAATAAAGAAGATTCCACTATTCAACATAATCTAGAATTTGCTTGGTGTGAAAGTGATACCTTCTTTGGTCATACATTGTGTCTGAACAAGGAGAAAGGAAATCTGTGATCTACTGTCACCAAAAACTAATTATTGTGAATGTTCTGTTACATTTATCAACAGAATTCATAAAAGTAATTAGTGATCATTAATGCAGTCACATATCAGATACCTCTCAGCATGGAGGGGATCATCAGTGTGAGGAATTCGACAGATGTTCCATCTATGTTTTTACCTGGTGCAGCTGCACCTAGTGATGGAAAAAAGAGATGCAAAGCAAGGCTGCCAGTGACAGAGATAATATGAAATTAAGCCATGGCTGATTAGGAAGATGAAGGGTGCACTGATGGGTATTTATTTCTTTATATTTTCCTAAATTATATGATTTTTTAAAGAGAAAAGATTGCTGGGAGAAATATCAATAACATCAGATACGCAGATGATACCACCTTTATGGCAAAAAGTGAAGAAGAACTAAAGAGCCTCTTGATGAAAGTGAAAGAGGAGAGTGAAAAAGTTGGCTTAAAACTCAACATTCAGAAAACTAAGATCATGGCATCTGGTCCCATCACTTCATGGCAAGTAGATGGGGAAACAATAGAAACAGTGACAGACTTTATTTTTTAGGCTCCAAAATCACTGCAGATGGTGACTGCAGCCATGAAATTAAAAGACACTTGCTCCTTGGAAGAAAAGCTATGACCAACCTAGACAGCATATTAAAAAACAGAAACATTACTTTACCAACAAAGGTCCATCTAGTGAAAGCTATGGTTTTTCCAGTAGTCATGTATGGATGTGAGAGTTGGACTATAAAGAAAGCTGAGCACTGAAGAATTGATGGTTTTGAACTGTGGTGTTGGAGAAGACTCTTGAGAGTCCCTTGGACTGCAAGGATATCCATCCTGTCAATCCTAAAGGAAATCAGTCCTGAACATTCATTGGAAGGACTGATGCTGAAGCTGAAACTCCATACTTTGGCCACCTGATGTGAAGAACTGGAAAAGACCCTGATGCCGGGAAAGATTGAAGGCGGGAAGAGAAGGGGACGACAGAGGATGAGATGGTTGGAATGGCATGACCGACACGATGGACATGAGTTTGAGTAGGCTCCAGGAGTTGGTAAAGGACGGGGAAGCCTGGCATGCTGAAGTCCATGGGGTCACAAAGAGTCAGATGTGACTGAGTGACAGAACTGAACAGAACTTTCCTAAATTATATGATTTTTTAAAGAGAAAAGTTGAGTATTATTTTCACAAAACCACCACCATCAACAACCACAAAAACAGCTCCCTCATTTCCTCTTGGGAAATTTGAATTTTTATAACTTTCATCACATCAATTTAAAATATTATTAATTTAAAAGAACTGGTAAAAATCCAAAATGTCTGAGGATTTTCTCAAAATTCCAATAAAATTCTAAGCAAACAAAAATACATAAATAATGTGGCTAAGACATGGAAACAACTTAAATGTCCATCAAGAGATGAATGGTTCAAGAAGATGTGGTACATATATACAATAGAAAACTACTCAGCCATAAAATATAAAAAAAAAAATGACATCTGCAGCAGCATTTATGGACCTAGAGACTTATCATACTAAATGAAGTAAGTCAGAAAGAAAAAGACAAATACCGTATGATACCACATATATGTAGAATCTAAACTTCGACACAAATGAGCTTATTTACAAAATAGAAACAGACTCATAGACCTAGAAAACAGATTTGTGGTTTCCAACGGGGGACAGGAGAATGATGGAGTGGGAGTATGGGATTAGCAGAGGAAAATAATTGTATATAGAATGGATAAACAACAAGGTCCTACTATTTAGCACAAGGAAGTTAAATTCAATATCCTATTATAAATCATAATGGAAAATATGAAAAAGAATATATATATGTATATGCAAAACTAAATCACTTTGCTGTACAACTGAAGCTAACACAACATTGTAAATCAACTATACTTCAAAACATAAATTTTTAAAATACATGAATAAAAAGTTGATACAAAAATTTACCTTAAAATTTTTAATCTTCTATACTATGACCTGTCAATATCTGCAGAACACCCACCATGTGTAAGAAACTGTCAGTCCCATGTCCATAAATGTCAGAAATACTAACAAATATAAAGTCTGAGAGTAGAGAACATTTTTAAAAACTTCAGTTGTTTTCTTAAGCCCCCCCAAAAATGTAAACCGTACTGATTTCGCACACAAGTTCGTAACGTATGTCTGATACTTTCATTTGAAAATGACTCCAACACCAAATGTTCTTTATCACCATTTTCATACTTAAATGTTAAAGTGTTAAGTTTTAGCCGCTAAGGACACCATCACAAGTTTGATATCCCTGCCCTTTTTATAACTGCTGTCAAAAAAAAGACCACATTGTTATGGGCTCTGGATTTTAAGTACCGTTAGTACAGTATTTCCCTTAAATTCAATCACAGGACTTTCCTAGGCATCCAGTGATTAATACTCCAGGCTTCCAATGTGGGGGGTTCAAATTTCCTTTAAATTTAATCACAGGACTTCCCTGGGCATACAGTGGTTAATACTCCAGGTTTCCAATGCAGGGGGTTCGAATTTGAGCTCTTGTCAGAAAACTAAGACCCCACATGTTGTGCAGCACAGCCAAAACAAATAAAATAAAATAATGGGCTGTAAGGTAAAGGGCACTAAAATTCAAGTCAGAAGATCAGTGTTTAAAAAAAAAATTAAATCAGACTCTGATCCAGCTAGTAACCTTCTAGAATATATAACACAATCCGGTCAAGAAGTGTGTGGTGAGTCTCTTCTAACATCATTACCAGCAAAACCTTCCCCATCTGACCAGTGAATTTAAAAGCAATTGTTCTAAACAGATATCGTGTTCATTATCTTTTTCTTTGAAAAAAAAAATCACTTCCTAATATCAGGTTTCATAAGAGATTTGTAAAAATTACTTAATTAAGCATATAGGAGTCTCAGCCAGAACCTGAAATATTTTCTGAGCCACTTTCACTCAAATTAGTTGTTTATTATAATCACTCCCTCGGAAGAGACAATTTGTGAGCTCTGTTCTTCCTGAGTATGCCTTCACAAATGCACTATTAATGTTTCAGATAGTATAATAGAACAGACTGTCCAGGGCAGGCAACGGGAACTGCTTTTCCACAGCCTCCAAAATTACAGATTGATTTTGACATGTTTCAGCTGGCTGGCATTTCCACAAAGGGTTCCAACCACTTGGGAGAGGGGAAAACTACTGACGTGACCCTTTTTCCAGGCAACTCAATCTAGTTGCAAGAACTATAGCCAATCCATCGAGAATGGCTATACAGCTAGTCAGAGTTGTTTTGGTGAGGGAAAGGGTTGAGGTTTTTCTTTTTTTTTTTCCCCATCCTATCCAGAAGGAACTATGAAGATAAATTTGCTGTACCTAATACAATGTACTAAGTGACCAGTACTTTCAAAGCATTGAAATATAGTGAAAATAATGCAAGACAAGGAGAGAAGACTGGTATTCTGGCATAGGTTCCAGCACTGGCCAGCTGGGTGGCCTTGGGTGAGTCACTTAAGTGTTTTGGGGCTTTAACTTCCTCAGCAGGGAAATGAAGGCAATGGGAAACATGAATTTTCAAATCCTGATCCACTTACAAGCTTAGGATTCTGTGATTCACTCTTCACTAAACAGTCATGAGACTTTTTCAAGAAGACAAGTAAATCACACACGATACCCTATATTTGGACTTCCCTGGTGGTTCAGATAGTAAAGAACCTGCCTGCAATGTGGGAGACCTGCGTTTGATCCCTGGGTGGGGAAGATCTCCTGGGGAAGGGAATGGCTACCCACTTACTCCACTTACTCCAGTAATCTTGCCTGGAGAATTCCAAGGACAGAGGAGCCTGGTGGGCTACAGTCCATGGGATTGCAAAGAGACCCAACTGAATGACTTTTAACACGCTCTATTTACCCAGTACTATAACTTCTATTCCAAAGAGATCTTCCAACATCCCATACCTACTGCAAGTTCCAGGATGTAAACTCAGCCTTCACTCCAAAGCTCTGCGCGTACCATTTGACATCTTAACAAATGCATAAAAAATGCCAAAAAAAAAATAAATTATCAAGGGCATTGTCAGCCAGACATGAAGCAAAAAGGATAATCTGTGCCAAATAATGCCCTCCTACATGTAAAGAAACTGGTAATTGGAAGTAAGAGGAATCCCCCACCTCCAGGAACAGACTGTGCAGAGGCGGGGCGCCCCTGCCAATATCCAAACCTTTGCCAGAAGCAGAAGCAGCGTGGGGAGAGAAGAAAGCTCTTCCACCCCCGCTACTCCAAGTATTTACAGGGAAGCATTCCAACTTCTGGCAGGAAGCTGCTGGCAGAAGTAAGTATTCCCTTCTGTAGGAGCCGACAGTTGTGCAACAGCAAAATCAGATTAAGTCTTCATAAAGGGTCTTTCTTGCACATCAGTTCAGCATTTCCCTTGAAACAGTCCCAGGCTTTACAGACTCTAGACTGGGTAGAGGGCAAGGGTGGTGGCTCCTTTCATACAAAGCAGTCAAGAGCCAAATCTTCTGGGGTTGGTAAAAGGTTTCTGAGAAATGGACAAATATTGACTTCAAACGCTAACAACTGGCTTGAAAATACAGTTTATTGAATCCTGAAACACAACCAAGGATGTGATTCACTGCTATTTCACCTTAATGATGAAGTGGTGTACACATTACAGGAGTGGAAACTGTTTCATTACCCTAATTGAACGGCAGCATGTGATACTCAATCTGTCAAACAAAAAAAGGAAGAGAAATCCTTCCCAAGAAGATGAGTTGACAATTCAAAAGATAAAACATGATTAGAGATTTTCCCAATATAATTTATAAAGGCACATATTTGAACAACAAAGAAATGCGTTCCTTGACCCAACCAGAACAACGTGGTTCCTTCAAGGAACTCATGGATTAAAATGGTCTATTGCTGCTGTTTAGTCCCTCAGTCGTGTCTGACACTTTTGTGACCCCATGGACTGTAGCCCTCCAGTTTCCTCTGTCCATGAGATTTCCCAGGCAAGAATACTGGAGTGAGTTGCCATTTCTCCGAGGATCTTCCCGATTAGTGATACTAAATGATGTTTTGGCCATCTCCTTAGTGTTGAGAAAGCTGTATCCTATGCTTCCCCACTTCACATGTCAGGTCTGAAAAATAATCTTCCTGAAAAAAAGAAGTGCTTTTACGCACGCACGCAGAGGATGTGCTAAACATTCATACCTTTGATGCTGTTGTAATTATTAAAATCAAATCAGAAGAATCCCCCTCCTCCCTGCAACCGGCCCCCTGTCAGATCAGGGATATTTCAGCTTCACCGAAGACTGGGTGGGCTTCCTTCCTTCTTCCCTCCGGAGCCTGAGACAGAACTCTAGCTCAGCCCCAGCTATCGGCTATCTGATGATTTGAGGGTGCTGGCAGGGTTGTGAGGGGTGGTGCCCATGGAGGCTCACAAAGGAGCCACTGTTCCCTTGCTCTGCCTAAATTCCCAGCTTCCTGGGCAAACACTGCCTGGTCCTGTCCTCAGCCAGCAGTTCAAGTAGAGAAGCTGAAGGTTTCTGGAGAACCAGGGCTGCTTCTGAGCAAAAGATGGACTGGGCTCAGAAGCCCAGGACAGCTCCTCTTGCAGTCCAGGGGGTGTTCTCAGGGTTCCACCATGCCGCCCTCCACACTCAGGGACCACACATATCCCGCAGAAAGTGGCCATTTCCTGGCATGTGCTGTGCTCTGACCCGATCTGCCTGGCTAGTCAGAGGATTTGAGAGCCTCAGGCCACACTGTGGGCAGAGACTGTTAGGAGGTAACATAAGTTGAGAGTAATCTTTTAGCAGAACAGTTTGAGTTAAAATAAAGAGATTGAAAAAGAGAGAAAAAAAAAACAAAAAAAAGGACTTGCTTTTAGCAGCAAACTAGTCAAAAAAACACTTAGGTAGAAAATGACAAAACACTGGCATCTTTTGTGGCTCAGGCCATGTGATCCCAAGGCAGTCTGGTCCACTGAACGCGATCTTTGATCAGGCTCTTTATATGAAGCTGTTACTGGCTCGGGAGGCTTGGAAATGATGTAAAACATCTGCCCACTGCATATGTGCTTTTGATGTTTGAGCTGGTCATTTCTGGCCCCCAGGCAATGACGTGGCCCCATTTGTTGAAAAATTACTTCATCTCTTTTGCCATAACACTAGGTGTGTACCTTTTTAAGTAGTACTCTATTGTAAGAAATGATTCACTTTTTTCTCTGGTGTTTCTCCCTCATGAGATCAAAATCCCTGAAAGCAGGGACAGTAAAAGGAGGTAGCATGCCTTAACCCCCAGGCCGCTAGGTATTCCTCCCTCTATTATCTATTACAGATGAGCTTTTTCTGCCAAGACTTCTAACTTGATCTCAGCTTTAAGATTCTGTATCTAGTGACCACTGTATTCTATCCATTAGAGATGCCTACACGTTTTCTTCATTCTTAATCTTGCTGTTTAATTCTGTCAATTTATTCTGATTGAGTTTTATTCCTGCAGTTCTACAAGGCTGCACTGGCTGACTCAGTCTTATGGAATCGTAGCTTTACCAAACTATAAATGGTTATTAAATCCTACTGTGTCCCAAGAGATGAGCTACTTACTATAGAAACTAAAATGAATGAGAAATCAAAATGAGTACAATATCAAAAATTCACAATTTAGGGAATTATGGGGCTTTGACTTAAAGATTAATAGATGTTAGCTTAACAAAGAAAAGAGAGAAAACAAGGAGGAGGGAACAGTTGCCAGAAAGGTATGAAGGTATGAGTGAATCTGGCATGTTGGAGTTTGAGTGCTAAAGTATGTTGGGATACCACCCATGGTGAGCCTAAAAGATAAGCAGGTCACCACGGGCCATCTACATCATGCTATAGAGGCTGACCTTCATTATAAAGGCAATGAAAGACACTAGGAAGCAAGATAATGAACAGACAAGCTGGATATGAAACTGGAAGCAAAACGGCTGGCTTTAAGGACAGTTGTAATAATCTAAGCAAGAAAGGATCAAAGTCTTCATGGAAGCCATTGCACTTGAAATAGATAAGAATGGACCATACTGAATAAAATGACTGGTGGGATTAACAAAAGGGATGCGTAGGGATTTGCTGAGCAGGAACAGGGAAATTGTGAAGGGAGGAGTAAGAGATGAGAATCATTCTGATTTCTCACTCATTTTGGTTTCTATAGTGAGTAGCTCATCTCTTGACACATAATAGGATTTAATAACCACTTACAGTTGAGTAAGGTAAACATAAGTAAACATGGAAGGCATATTTTTGGACAATAACAACACTTAGCATTTACTAAGCAGTTCAGGCAATATTTTCTAAATGATTTACATGCATTACCTAATTTGATCTTCTCAAGAACCCTGGAAGACAAGTATCCATTTAACAGATGAGGACAATAGTGCAACAAAAGAAGAAATCATCTGCACAAGATCACTGAGTTATCAAGGAACAAAGGAAGACTCTGACTCCAGAGCCCTGCTCCAGTCCCTGGAAAAAAGAATTCGGAAGGAAGTTGAAAATGGGCAAGGAAGTAAGATCATGAGTTCAACTGTACACACACAGGGTTTTTGTTTCAGGATTTTGTGAAATATGTAAGAGAAGATACCTTAGTAGGGCTAGGATGCATGATTCTGGAATTCATTGGGAGGTTCTAAGCTAGGAATTTAGGAATCTTCAGGGTAAAGGTGGTATTTGGAACCTGGGGGTGGAAGGTGTTATGAAGTTTTAAAAAAGAGATGGAGAGAAAGAGAGAAAGAGGCACCTTTGATCTCTGCCTGGACACTGAAACCTAAAGTCTCAAGAATCCAATGCCACTTTGAGTGAACACAGTGAATAATTCTGTCAGCAATCAGGGCATGGGAAAAGGAAGCTTGAGAAAAAGGTGGTGACACTAATGGTTTCAGAAACGAGACTTGAGGTTTTGGTGAGTCCTTGCCCTTTTGGTCCAGAAGAAAACAAAAAATCCATATAATGAACCAACACAATTACTATAACTGAGTAATTCTTTAAGCGTCTTTTCCTTTTCTTTCCATATTCAGTGTGCTTCTGCCTGGCGAGGGACCTGTGTTCAGAGAAAGACACAGTGCTGCCCTCTAGGGGTTGGCAGTCTGGTGGGGACGGGGCACAGGCAAGCTATTAATAATGATTATATACACATTGGGTTTCCCTGGTATCTCAGCTGATAAAGAATCCACCTGCAATGTGGGAGATCTGGCTTCGATCCCTGGGTTGGGAAGATCCCCTGGAGAAGGAAATGGCTACCCACTCCGGTATTGTGGCGTGGAGAATTTCATGGACTGTATAGTCTATGGGGTCACAAAAAGTTAGACTCGACTGAGAGACTCTCACTTTCACACATTCGGGGCTGTTGTATGACTGTTGTATACAGTGATTTTCAACTGTGGGCAATTTTGTCCTCAGAGGACAAAAGGCAATGTCTAGAGATATTTTTTTATTGTTCAACTTGGTCTGCTCGTAAGGCTGAAGTTACTGGCAAGAGGTGGCTCAGCGGTAAAGAATCCATCTGCCAAGAAGGAGATGTAGAAGATGAGAGTTCAATCCTTGGGTCGGGAAGATCCCCTGGAGGAAGGAAATGGTAACGCACTCCAGTATTTTTGACTGGAAAATCCCGCGGACAAGAGGAGCCTTGGGGGCTATAGTGCAAGGGATTGCAAAGAGTCAGACATGACTGAGCCCAGCACAGAAAGAGAAGTAGAGACTACAGATGTGACTAAACATCCTACAACACACAGGACAATCTGCCACAACAAAGGATTATCTGATTCAAACTATCAATAGTGAGAAGGCTGAGAAATCCTGCTGTAATGAGCGGGAGGAGACAAAGTCCAGGGCAGAGGGACGAAAACTCAAGGCTGCCTTGGAGGATCCGAGCAACCTCAACATTGGAGTCGATTCCAAGAGAAGAAATTTGCCAGGAAATGAGTGGATATCTGATCTTGGTGCACCCATGTTCCTTGTTGAGCAGTATTCTTTTTTCTTTTTTACAGTCTCAATCCATTATCAGCATTTATTCAGCACTTACTATATGCATGGACAGAGGAGCCTGGTGAGCTACAGTCCATGGGGTTGCAAACAGTTGGAAATGACTGAGAGTCTAACACATATGCAATGCAATCCCCCCCCATGATATGGAGGAGAAATATTCATAAGAAAGATGGGTTCACACCCTTAAGGGTATAAAGAATACTAACTCTTAGCAAACTTTTTCACATCCTTCATCATTTAAATCTCAGAGTAATTCCTGTGAAGCAGGTAGTACTTGCTGCACTTTGTAAATTCAGAAACGGCTCACTGAGATTAAATGACATACTTCAGACCACACAGAAAATAGTGGTGCTACTCCAAACACTGACACTTCCTGCTCCTCCTGCTCCTTCTTCTCTGCATGACAGCACCCTGCAGAATGTGGGTCACACTCACCTGACATGACAAAAGACACCTGTCATTCCACCAAAATGGGACACAGAAAGTTTGCTCTATAGCTACAGTGAAGAACTTCAGAGTGCTTCTTGGTTAAAACTAGATGACAGCAGGGGCAGGGGGAAGGATAAGTTAGGGGTTTGGAATTAACAAATACACACTACTACACATAAAATGGGCTTCCCTGGTAGCTCAGCTGGTAAAGAATCTGCCTGCAATGCAGGAAACCCCGGTTCGATTCCCGAGTCAGGAAGATCTGCTGGAGAAGAGAAGGGCTACCCACTCTAGTATTCTTGGGCTTCCCTGGTGGTCAGGTGGTAAAGAATCCACCTGCAATGTGGGAGACCTGAGTTCAATCCCTGGGTTGGAAAGATCCCCTGGAGAAAAGAAAGGCTACCCACTCCAGTATTCTGGCCTGGAGAATTCCATGGACTGTATAGTCCTTGGGGTCTCAAAGAGTCAGACACGACTAAGCAACTTTCACTTTCACACATAAAAGTGCCATGCTGCTGTATGTCACAGGGAATTATACTCAACACCTTGTAGTAACCTATAATGAAAAAGAATCTGAAAAAGAATAAATATATATATGTGTGTGTGTTACTGAATCACTTTACTGTACACCTGAAACTATAACAACATTGTAAATCAACTATGAAAGAAAGTGAAAGTGAAAGTCACTCAGTCGTGTCTGATTCTTTTCGACCCCATGGAGTTCTCCAGGCCAAAATCCTGGAGTCTTTCCCTTCTCCAGAGGATCTTCCCAACCCAGGGATCAAACCCAGGTCTCCCACATTGCAGCTGGATTCTTTACCAGCTAAGCAACCAGGAAAGCCCTTAAATCAAGTATACTTTAATGTAAATCTGCTATACATTAATGAAAATAAAATAAAATCTTAAAAAAGAACACACTAGATAACTGAGAGGTATAATAAGATCTCGTTTCTCCAAGATCCAAACAGCTGAGATAAAATAAATAAAATTCTATGATTTATAATCATGTCTATCAGGCCTGAAATCTTACAATCAAAGAAAATTAAATTAAGTCAAAAATAGTTTGAAGGCTGTTGGGCATTTAATGTTTTACTCTTTTTTGGAAACCGATAAAGTATTCATAGCATTACTTGATGAACAACCAAGAACAAGTTCCTTCACATTAATAGAATATTCTTAGGTGGAGAATTGTTACTTCACATGGTCCAGTGAGAATCAAGGGAGAAGGTATGAACAAAGTACCTAGCAAGGTACACATAGTACATACTAACAAATGTTAGACATTTTCTTTCACAGAAAGGTGAAGTTCAAGTTCTAAAGTGAAAATTACCTCATACAGCCCTTTATATTTGGAAAGGCCACCTTGCATAGGGGTCATTACAGTGAAGCTGGCTTGGTGAAATCCAGTTCCTGCTCATGTGTGCATCCTAAGTTGCTTCAGTTGTGTCCTACTCTTTGTGACCCTATGGGCTGTACAGCCCGCCAAACTCCTCTGTCCACAGGATTCTCCAGGCAAGAATACTGGAGTGGGCTGCCATACCCTCTTCCACGGGATCTTCCTAACTCAGGAATCGAACCCACATTTCTTATGTCTCCTGCACTGGTAGGCAGGTTCTTTACCACTAGCACCATCTGGGAAGCCCAGTTTCTGCTCCTAGCTTTCCTTAATCCTGTTCTTCAAGCTCACACCTCCCTCTTCCCCTAATGGTACAAACACTGACATATCTACTTCCCTCACCTTTATTCCCAGCACAGGCCTTCATTGCCCTTTTCAAAATCTACACTTAGCATTCTGGACAGCGCACTTCAGTAGAACATGGCCTGGGCTGGGAACCAGAAGACCCTTTCCCCACTTCCCAGTCTGCTTCCTGCTTTCACTAATATTCCACTAATATCTTGCTATATGACCAGGTCCTAACTCTAATTCTTTGTTCTCTTATATGTAAAAATTAGATGACTATGTTAGAAGATTTTCTATAATCTATAATCTATGCTAGGCTATAGTAGTATTTTCACATTTTATTTTATTTTTATATTCAAGATAAAATATTAGATGAATGATGAACAGGTTTTTTTATAAGCATTTTTGTCTTCTCCTTAAATATAATGATCAGTGTTAAAATTATTGCCATTCAGTGATATGCTGAATGACATGAGTCATATGGTTTTATAAGCATATATACCTTTAATGGTTGATGTAATTTACATAAACTGAATGTGCAATTTATGCTTTCTGTAAGGATACTGAAATGCTTCCTTTTTTTAGTCTTAGTAATTTTAGTGTTTATAATTGAGTGAGGCAAGTATTTTTTAGGTACTGGAATTATTTTAAAAATCAGATATGTGCTTACAAACACAAAAATTAATTGTCTTTGTTTCTGGTAATAAAATTGAGAAAGCATGATTACCTAACCATGCCACTTACAAAAAAATTCATTAGTATGAAAAATAGAAAAACTATATGAACTTAGATTATGGAGTGAAAGCACACATAATCAAAAACGCACGTCACATCAACAGACTCTGTGCTTATCTAGGCAATGAGTTGTCGCACTCTGAAGACAGGTCCCATTTTCCCTGAGTACATATATAATACCTCTCTTGAGAATGCATTCTGGGGATTATTTAATTCAGGAAGTATCCAGGTAGCTAATTTCCTAATACCATTATTTAAATGCATTTCCTTTTTAATTTTTTTTTTCTTAAGGAGGAGATATCTGATCCTTATATTTGAAAGCTATTAATATAAACTTTCTCTTCTCCAGAATAACTCTAGTTCCTTTCACATTTTGCAACATCTTAATCAGGCCTTATGGCTCACCTAAACTTTGATTTCCCTCACATCCCTCTTCATTTGGAGACCACTGAAGTAGACACAATAATCTCCATGGGCCATCCACAAGGGTACAGTAGAAGGTAGTTACTGACATTTAAAGTTTCACTCTCCTCTTTTCAGAGGGGAGTGTGCCTTTCTCCCTTCCACTCCCATACTACTCATCGTGAAAACATCCATCTGTGAGAAAAAACTATTCTGAGAAGCAGAAACTAAGTTTTCAGTTCTCTAAGACACTGGCATACTTACTCCTCACATCTCTGTATTCTTTCCTACTTTCACAAAGGCAAACAGGATGTTTGAAACTTCCAAAGAGAATACCCCCAGCAATTGGACAGGGCTCTGAGCTGCTCTAGTCAGAAAATTTACACTTAAATATTCCCAGGGCTTCCCAGATGGCACTAGCGGTAAAGAACCTGCCTGCCATTAAAGGAGATGTGGGTTTGATCCCTGAGTCGGCAAGATCCCCTGGAGTAGCAAGTAGCAACCCTCTCCAGTATTCATGCCTGTAGAATCCCCATGGACAGAGGAGCCTGGCCAGTTACAGTCCATTGGATCACAAAGAGTTGGACACGACTGACAAGACTTAGCATAACACGTTCCCAAGTCTGGCTGCCAAAGAGCTTCACATAACTGTTCCAGGAAAACACAGTTAAGGGTATGGAAACTGTGTTATGATTTTGGTCTAGAATTCCCTCTACAGATTTGAGTCGCATTGGCTCAACCACTTGTAAACAAACTTGAAAAGTCACGTGGTTGAATCCACTCAAAACACACCGGGTCACCTAGCCTTTTAAAACCCTTTGCAAACAAACATCCCCTCTGATACAAAGGAATTATGGGCATTTAATGTATTTTTATTATAAACACAATAGGTCTAGCGGACAGTTACAGACAGGTAACCCCTCCTTCTTTCTTTTCATGCATTTCAAAGTCTTGCACCACCAACTTCACAAAAGATATACTATCACAAGATAATAGAAGAGGATCATAAAGGTTAGATGTTCTCATAATCAATAATGAAAAGGCCCTCTTCTACCCACTTATTTTAACAGCATTAAAGGATTATTGATGAATGAGCTGTGTTGTGTGACTGCCTTCATGAGAAAGGAAAGGTTTCCAGTTTAGAAATAGGTCCTCCAGAAGGGAGTGCCTGGGAATCCTTCAGGGGAATCTATAAAAGGACTTGGCTTTCAACTGCTGCTGATGGAGAAATAGAAATGCTGACTTTTGAGCATGGTTCTAAATTAACAAAGCAAAATTTGCAAAGCAAATTTATTATAATATGTTCCAAGGTCATATCTGCTGAGATTACATTTTTACTAGTTTCTTTTTTCTTTCTTTTTTGGGTATGCGAGGGTGGGGTGAAAAACTATTTCAATGCCAATGACCTAGAGTTGCTTTTAAAGAGCTGTGGTTTCCTTTCTACCCTAAAATGTTGATGTTCAGAAAAGACAGGGATTGGCACTGTTACATCTGTATTGAGGGCAGCAGAATTGGAATTCTCCAGGCCAGAATACTGGGCTGGGTAGCCATTTCCTTCCTCAGGGGATCTTCCCATTCCAAGGACCGAACACAAATCTCCCACATTGCAGGTGAATTCTTTACCAGCTGAGCTACCAGGGAAGCTTGATGAGGCTAGAAGGCTTTTCTAATCACTTTCTCAGATTCTCTTTACTGGTCTGAAAAGATCATTGATTCCCATGTGCCAGTGTTTATGGCCGACAATACAAGATTTCCTTCAGTGGCTGTAAAAAGCAGACTGTAAATGTACACTATTAGGGCATCATAGCTTGCTCTGACACACAGAATCTGGGTCCAGTGCAACTTTCAGCTCCACCAAAACTTAGCCACTACCCTTTCAGCACAGAAGATTTCAAAACCCCCAAGTGCCATGGATATCACACACACTTCTGAGCTTTGGTGAACAGGACAGGGTGGAACTCCTGTTTTACTTGATTAGAGATCATTTCAGAGATGGGAACCAAATCCTGCAGAAACCCCCAAATTTCTTTTAATACATTAGATACTGAAATACTTTTCCACATTTACAGATATTTTTTCCCAATGACTATACAGTCACTGTATAAATCCAGATACAAACACAAATGAAATAAAAAAAGATAGGAGAATTCTAGATAATGTAAATTTAAAAGCCCTCTGCTAATAAATATATTAACAGTTTTCCTTAGAATAGCAATAGGATTTCAGAAAAAGAGGAATTTCTTCCTCAACTGAAGGATAATTTTCTCAACTGTTTATTTTGCATTTCAAAGCATGACCAAAGGGTAAAAGGTCATCCTTAAAAACTCATCTGAAAATTCTTCTTGCAGTTTATTTATAATGTGAGATTACATAGTGTTATGAGTTAGTTGATGCTCAGACTCTTAAAAGGTTTTCAAAAGGAAAAGGACAGGCAAGATCAGTGGTTGCAAGGTTATAAACCTCCTTTAATCTCAAGCAGAACATAATGTAATTATAAAATTACAGAAGTGCAAAGAAATTTTTCCTTTCAACAATGAGCTTCTAATCAAGGACATTTTATTTTGGGGAGGAATGAGGAGCAATCCTGCGAAAAAGCCTCCTCAACAAAACAATCTGTAAACTCGTTTATAGGGTGAGTGTTTTTCCAGAGTAGTGGTCTATCTTTATTGTGTGTTAAAAGTATTTATTGGAGAAACTTTGACTTGGCAAAATAAGACAACTGTTTTATATAATAAGGTTAACAAAACAAACGGCCTGCCAAATCCCTGACAATAAACCATTAGGAATTTAAAGGAACTCTGTTAGATCCTTGGAAGAATAAACAGGTTATAAAAATAATCATAAAAAGCCACCTTCAGGGTGACAACAGTCCACCAGGGCCCTGACTTCAGGCCACACTATCGCTCACTCACCTCCACGCACATGGTCCCAGTAGGGAGCCCTGGTCCCCATCAAACCTTGCAGTGGCTTAAGGCTAGTGGAAATTAAAAGTTTTATCATGTAGTCTCTGTAACTGATAATTCCTTCAGAATGCATGCATGGAGCATAATGTTAACAAAGAAAATCCCATTTCTAGATAAAGACATTTTCCTCCCATATTTATATTCAAAAGATTGTATTAAACCTGATTGATAGTCTTCCTTGTTTCTCTCTACCACTGGATGAGATGATAAGAAAGATACATCATTTTACAAAACAGATAATAAATGTACTTCAAATGTTAACTGTTGTAATATTAAAAGAAAAGCAAAAATAATGTCGAAGTGTCTGACATAGTGAAGCTTCTAAGAAGAGAAAAAAATTCCATCAAAACACTTTAGGGAATAGCTATCTGCCCTCTGACAAGTTAACAAGCACGATCTGATCATCACTTTAAAGGTTAAGCTTCATTTAAAAAATACCAAAGTGTCCAATGATACAGCTGAAAAACATGCTTTTCTTTCCTAAGACTGCAAATAAATTGCAAAGCAAAGTTTTAAACATCAGAAGAATCAATATTTCCTTTTTAATTAATTAAAAACTATAATTTAGAAATGCTGGTAACAGACCATCATGTGGTCTTTAGAAAGGTATGTTTATCAAAACTTAAGTAACAAGACAGATATTTATAATAAACTAAAATTTTTCATAAATAATAAACTTACTTTATATATGTACTCATAAAAACAACTTATAATGTTGAGAAAGTAATTAAGAAATGATTTCTTCTTTTTTCACATTTTTGGATAAATTATTCCTATCGCATTCTTTGAATCCATTGGCCCTCAAGATTTTAATATTTGTCAGAATTATTCAGAAAATTTTTAAAACACATTAATAATCCTTTGTACTTATAATGAAGACAGTATTCACACTTTTGGATATTCATTTTTATCTCTATGCCAACAAAATATGATATACTAAAACACTAAAATTAAAACTGAAGACATTTATTGGGTTTTGAACCTGACAGCTCATAATTTATGATCAGTGTTTTCAGAGAGATCCAGGAAGTAATATCTAGATACACAGTTGAGTTATGCACTATGTTTGGGAAGCAGATTATCTGTCACCACCAGGCATTCCAAGTGTTCAATTTTCAATTTTACTAAGATAGCTTCATGGATATTTCAAAACATCAAAATGAAAAAGGCCAAGAAAAGGACTGGTTATCTATTGTCATTTAATACTCTCCATGTGGCTATGAGTTGGAATGCCAGGACGCCCAGACTTGCTGCCTCATACTGTTTCATTCAACTAAGGATGCCACTGCTGACTTCTCAGCTATCAGAAAGAAGACAACCTCTAAATCTAGGGTAGCTCTTCCTCTGAACTAGTTAATACCTTTGACTTGATAAGACCTGCCCATCAATCAAGGTGACATTATCCCATCTGATGCTACAGGCACCTCTGAACCCCTCAGAGCTTCTGCCTTTAATCAACTGAATTATACCATCCAAAAACTAGAGAGGAGTCTTAAACACAATAGACAGAATGCCACACCTAGCCTTAAGGAGCTCACACCATTCATCAGGTAAGAGGGTGCACTTCCAGTCTGGAGTCCCAATGGGGCCAGAGCAGGTGCCGGGAGCCTGGCCACAGGAGAAACTTAATAGCAGGACCTTAGCAAACTCAGGAGAGAAACTTCCCTGCCCAGTGTATCTACTCTGCCCCTGCCCCCAGAAGAGAGAGAGAGAAGCTTCTTGAGGATGGGAAGGGGGTACTTCTACTGTTTTTATTTTTTTCTTTTTTCTGAAGTATAGATGACTTTCCTAAAGGAAATTAACCCTGAATGTTCATTGGAAGAACTGATGCTGAAGCTCCCAATACTTTGGCTACCTAATGAGAAGAGCCAACTCATCAGAAAAGACCCTGATGCTGAGAAAGATGGAAGGCAGAAGGAGCAGAGGGTGGCAGAGGACGAGATGGTTGGATAGCATCACCAATTCAACGGACATGAACTTGAGCAAATTCTAGGAGATAGTGAAAGACAGGGAAGCTTGGCGTGCTGTAGTCCACTGGGTCACAAAGAGTCAGACACGATTTAGCAACTAAACACAATAGTTGATTTACAATGTTTTAGTTTCAGAATTTCAGGTGTACAGCACAGTAAAATAGTATTTTTATAGATTACACTCCATTATAATTTATTACAAGATAATGGCTATAATTCCTTGTGCTATACAGTATATCCTCGTGGCTATTCAATGTTATACACAGTAGTTCGTTTGTATCTCTTCATTGCATACCCTGACTTATTTCAGGGCTGCAGCCCTTCTTGAGACCCCTGTCCACTGGTCTCCAAAATGCAAGTGCTCAAGCCAGCATCCTTAGAGCTGAAGTGGTTCCTTTTTTTTTTTTCCGGTAACATTGCTGGTGATGATACCACCAGTGGAAGAAAATAATTCCCCTTTCACTCTCCATTCAATTATTTTTGTTGTCCTGAGGGAGACATCAGGTCCACTTTTACTACTTATGTTCTTAGGTCTGCAACAGACAGTAGAGAAGTCACTCTTTGTGTATCAGTTTTAACTGCTGGCATGAGCAAAGCATCTCAAAGGTGCTGGAAAGTACAACTACTCTCCCTGGAAAGGCAGGGGAAGACTCTACAGAAGAGGTGCAGTCAAAGTGGGTCTAGAATCAAAAGCGCTTCCCCAACCCCAAGAGAGAATTTCAGGTTAAGTAGCAGGCAGAGAAAACAGTTGTTTCACACAGAGCATGTGCGCAAAAGCGGGGCATGGCGGTGGTAGCCAGTGGAGAAAAAGCACGAGTAAAGGACTGGATTATCTACTGTCATTGAATACCCCGCCTCTTACGGGCTTCCTAGGGGGCCCAGTGGTAAAGAATCTGCCTGCCAATGCAGGAGATGCAAGGGACATGGGTTTGATCCCTGGGTCGGGAAGATCCCCTGGAGTAGGAAATGGTAAACCACTCTAATATTCTTGCCTGGAGAAGCCCATGGACACAGGAGCCTGGCGGGATACAGTCCACAGGGTCACAAAGGGTCGGATACAACTGAGCACGAGCTGATGAGACAGCACTCCCCCTCTGGACTCATTCTAGAATGCTAGAATGCCCAGACTTGCTGCCTCATACTGTTTCCACTTTGTGCTTCACCCTGTGCCAGACTCTTTACCATTATCACCATTTATGACCCAACTACCTTTCTAAGGAGGTTACACTGTCCCATGCTAAGCAGAGTGAACTAAGGCTCAGCAAGGTTAAGTAACCTGAACAAAATCACACGGCTCTTGGGGGCAAAGTTCAAATTCTCCAGTGACTATCAAATTATCCCTGGCAATAGGACTCTTTTTCAAAAAAAATCTCATTTATATCAACAGCCCAGATAATCAAAGATTGACTATATATTTAAAAATATCTTTGAACTGAACCAAACTTGAAGAGGAACCACCTCAGCTAAATAGCCAAGTGGTAGGGATTCTGGAATGAATGGAAGAGAGAGTGCAGATCAGAGAGGGCATCCCACTCAGATATGGGAACCAGACTATCAAAGGTTAACCTTTAATTAGCAATTCCTCAAATCTCATTGGCTAAGCTATAAAAATAAAGGATATGTTCAGTTCAGTTCAGTCCCTCAGTCGTGTCCGACTCTTTGCAAACCCAGGGACTGCAGCACGCCAGGCTTCCCTGTTCATCACCAACTCGCAGAGCTTACTCAAACTCATGTACATTGAGTTGGTGATGCCATGTAACCATCTCATCCTCTGCCATCCCCTTCTCCTCCTGACTTCAATCTTTCCCAGCATCAGGGTCTTTTCGAACAAATCAGTTCTTCGCATCAGGTGGCCAAAGTATTGGAGTTTCAGCTTCAGCATCAGTCCTTCCAACGAATATTCAGGACTGATCTCCTTTAGGATGGACTGGTTGGATCTCCTTGCTGTCCAAGGAGACATGACTACTGGAAAAACCATAGCTTTCACTAGACGGACCTTTGTTGGCAAAGGATGCATACGTGTGTGCTAAGTTGCTTCAGTCGTATCAGACTCTTTGCGAACCTATGGACCATAGCCCACCAGGCTCCTTGGTCCATGGGATTCTCCAGGCAAAAATACTGGTGTGGGTTGCCATGCCCTCCTCCAGGGGATCTTCTCCCCCCAGGGATCAAACCCGAGTTTCTTATGTCTCCTGCATTGGGAGGCAGGTTCTTTACCATTAGCACCACCGGGGAAGCTCGGAAATAAAAGATAAGAACCAAATAAACCTTTCTGGCACTTACACTTAAATTTTAAAATGGCACTCTCTTTCTACAAACTGCTTTTTAAATGTGTACCTCAACAGAAAAAAAGAGTCTGTCTCCCACTTTTCAGGAATAATATGCTGTAATGTGTGTCTAACATAGCACAAGACAGCTTAGGGACTGTCACTCAATTTACTGCAGTCATACAGAAAAAAGTGGCTGACATTCTAAAAGCACGGCACTTGCAGGAAAGCTACTGGAGTCCCCAGCACAGTATCCCATGGGCTGAGAGTTATTTTTCACTCAACTTCTGCACCAGACATAGTCATCCAAGGGGAGCCAACTTCCACAAATACTTACAGAAGTCCTCTCTGAAGCTGAAAGCAAACCCACTACCCTCCTCAAAGATTATCTTCAGCAGTGGTTCACCCAAAGGCATAGATTTGGGGGGAAATCTTTTTTTTTTTTTTTTTTTGTCGTTACGAGCAAGCAAGAAGATGGATCATCAAATATAGCCAGCAAGTACCTAGTACTACTTCTTAGGACACACTGCTGTGAAAGTCTCATATAACTGACAGACACTTATGCCAAGACACATAAAACCATCAGTAGGCTCACCTTCTAAGCATTCAGGTAAGAAGAGAAAGGTGCCCGAGGAGGTCTGGAGGATTCTCACTGATCCAGGGGATCCTGAGCAAACTCTCAAAACACTCAAAGTCCAGGAGAGGTTTTTTATTATATATTTTTCAATCATAGCTTAAGAAAGTACTATGGACATAATACAGGCTTTCCTGGTGGCTCAGCGGTAAAGAATCCGCCTGCCAATGCAAGAGACATGAGTTCAGTCCCTCTAGGTCAAAAGGATCCCCTGCAGAAGGAACTGGCAAGCCACTGTAGTATTCTTGCCTGGGAAATCCCATGGACAGAAGAGCCTGGTGGGCTACAGTACGTGGGGTCGCAAAATTCAGACACGACTTAGCGACCAAAATAACAATGGACATGATAAGCACTCTTAAGTGCTTTTCTAATCTCCTCTTATAAATAAGGTTATTCCTGAATCTTAAACAGTCTTTTAATATGATGAAACATATTTAAAAAATGAAAAGACTACATTAGAAGATTAGAGAAAATGTAAATGTAGTTAATCCCTTCTAATCTGAAAATGCACACACAGGATGGTTTTCGATTTTTGTACATTAGTTTCATGTGACTAGTGACTTTCAACTGCATCTTTCCCTGTAGGAAAATAAAGGAACAAAGATATGATGCTCCCTCAGGGTCCACTGTCACATACAGGATGGGCTAAGCTCCCAAGGGGACAGGCGAATGGCAACCTCAATTAACAGGTGTCTTTTCTCTTCGGTTTTAATGAGCTAAAATGCATTTTAATAATAAGAGCCAGGGTAATCCTCTGAGTCTTTTGCTAGGTATCCAAGCAACTTCCTTTTACATGATATATTTTCCTTATATTGTCCTGGAAAAGAAAATAGCTTAAACTTCTATTTGTGGTTTTAAAAATGCCTATCACACAGATAATATATTAAACATGATGTAGTAATGGTTTAAAAATAAAGTTATAAAATAAATGTCCTAGGGAATGTAATGTACAGCATGGAGACTTATAGTTGATAACATTGTATTGCATATTTGAAAGTTGCTGAAAGTAGTTCTTAAAATTTCTCATCACAAGAAAAAAAGTTGTAACTATGTGTTGTGATAGATGTTAATTTAGTAAGACTTATTGGGGTAAGCATCTCACAATACATACATATATTAAAGCATTGTGTTGTATACCCAAAACCAATGTATTACACATCAATTATATTTCAATTTGTTAAAAGTATATATGCAAATACTTTACAAAGTTCAAAGACCTGCTAAACTGGAAGGCAGCCATGGAATTGATAGCAGAAGCAGATGAGTAATGAACATGATAATGATGAAACTGACCTTCAGATACACTATTCTATCATCATTTTATTGTGAAGGTATGATTTGAGCATTTATTCTATTCTAATTTAGTATCAACAACTATGCCCATGGAATACAAAAAAAAAAAAAAAGATTTTCAGTAATTTCTAATCTCATCTCACGCAAAAGCTTACAGGCTACATTATGGTTGCATTGGTAGGTTAAATTGGAGAAAGAGACTGAACTAAAATGTTCAGAAAGGGCTCAGTAAGGAGTACGTGCAAACAAACTTTTTCACTAATATCATGTGACTTTCATCAATGACATCACACCCCTGGCTTTTCTCCTACTCCCAGGGCTGCTATTAATACCTCTCTGTATGTTTCTCTGACCACCCTTTAAGGTGGATATCCCAAAGCATGCTCCTCAGACACCTTCTTTGTTCAGTCTCTATTCTCTGCATGACTTTATTACCAACTACAGGCTAAAGACTCTCAAATGTATGTGCCCTTTCTAAATTTATCATCTAAGTTCCACACCCATCTGTCCAAACTCCTACTTGCTCTTTCCTCTGAGATATCTCACCTATAACTCAAATGTTATGTGTCCAAAACTGAACTCATGAACGGAACTTGGGAAAAGTCTTCCTCACCTATGTGAATGTTACCACTATCCCTGCTAAAATCTTGGAGCATCCTGGGCCACAATTTCCTATGTGCTGTCAGTTACCAAGCTCCACTGGTTCTGCCTTCAAAACCTCCCTTTTCTCTCTCCACTTCTCTCATCTCTGCCACCACCCAATCCAAGGCCCTGTTATCTCCTTTATGCATTCTTGCTTCCTCCAGCCACTTCACCAGGAAACTCCTAGAATGATATCCAAACGCGAATCATTTGTCATTCCTCTTTTTCTCCAAGCTGGCTCTTTGGATTTCCATTTCCCTCAGGACACTACAGGATGGCGCTGGCCCAGCTTACACCTTTTCCTTCCACCCTCTCTCCTAGGCTCACTTTGATCCAATAAAACAACTCGCTCCCTGTTCCTCAAAAACAACCCAACTCCTTCCTTTCTCAACCTTCCTGCCTGGATTTTTCTCTCCAGACAAGCTCCTCTGGTCTCTGGTCCTATCTTAACAAGACATTTCTCAGGGGAACCTTCGTTTCCCCTCTGACTCATGACCCTCTCTTCTAGCAGCCTGTGCGTCTTCATGTTACAAACCACACTTACTACTTATGATTTATTATTACTTTTTGGCCTCCATTACTACAGTATAAGCTTCCTGTTCACCCTGTGAACACAGCTCCCTGTCCCCCAGCATCACATACAGTCGTACCGAGAACACGGCATTTGCTCCACAGGCATCTGTTGGCCAAACGAATGCTGAGGTTTAAGGAGACTTTCTGGGCATGCTCCAAGTCTCTAACCCTGACAGTTCTGGTTCTCATTAGGTAGCTAATCTCAGGCCAAATTTCACATTGTTTCTCTTCCTTAACCCATGTGCGTCACCCCATTCCTCCAGAGTCAAGATCAAGAGGAGAAAGGCCTGGATTGTAATCTTGTATCTGCATCTAATACTTAGTAAGTGAACTTTAGCAAAAGTGGACAGGTTCTCCAGTCTTCAGACTTCTTACTGTATGAAAAAGTGTCCTCAGGGCTCTGAATCTGTGAATGCATACTGTTTTCTATCCACAACAAAATTTTGCTCACACCCAAAGTAAAACATCCCCTTTGAAATTCTCTGGGTTATCCTTGCTTCAAAGTCTTTGTCAGTGTCCCTCTCATTTGATCACATCACTTTCAAGAATCTTGAGCTGGAGTTCAGTCCCATCAGGCAGGGCCTACCAGAGATGAATAGGCCTCCACTCACTGCATATTCCTTCCTGAGACTAGTTAATTCTATGAGGATTGGGCCTAGCAAAGCCTCCACTGTAGGTTAGGATCCTGGCAAGTGCTTCCTATGCTTCTCAGAGTAAAGTCCAAAGTTCCCTCAAGGTCCCAAGGCCCTCTATAAGCCCTTGCTTTGTTTTAATCACACCAGTCTCTTTGCTATTCAAACATTCCAAACCTACTCCCACCTCTCCTGCAGCCTCCTCTGGCCTTTGCACTTCCTGCTCTTAGCCTGGAGCTCTCCTCCCACCCACACATTCTAATGACTCCTTCCCTCCCTTTCAATCAGGTCTTTGCTCAAATTTCAGACCTGATCCCTGAGGCTTTCTGTGTCTAGGTTATACTACCCGCCCCTCTACCCCCATCCCAGCGCTCTCAGTTCCTGAGCTGGGCTTCATTCTTCTTAATATTTGTCATTACAACTATACACACATTGGCTGTCTCCTCCAACTGGAACATAGGGATCATAAGGAGAGGAACTTGGCTTTGTTTTCCATTATATAGCCAGTGTTTAAATGAGTAGATACTCAGAAAATAGTTATTGAAAGAATGAATGAGTGAATGAATGAATAAAGCAATGAATAAGTGATGCTCTGCTAGCAACCAAGAAGGCAGCAGAATCAAGAATCTGCCAATCTAAAGCTGCAGGAATATGTGGGGACTTCTCCTCGTGGTCCAGTGTGTTAGACTCTGTATTTCCAATGCAAGGATGTGGTTCAATCCCTGGTCAGGGAACTAAGATGCCACATGCTGCACAGTGCAGTCAATAAAATAAAACAAAATAAAGCTGCAGGAGTATGTGAGGATCAGGAGGAGTGGAGGCCATGAGGTAAATCCCAAGGCTTGTGAGCCAAGGGGGCGGGTTTCATGGGGCCTGGTGTTGAAGCAAGGAGGATGTTGCCAGTCAGTGCCAAATGAACTCTGAGTCACTGACAGCCAGGGAATACCCAGGGTAATATCAATAGAAATGAGAATCAGGACACAGGTGGCCTTGTTACCTAAAGATGGAAGGCACATGCTGCCTTTTTCATCTTTGTCTTCTTTTCGTAATCTGTCTTTAAAAATAACACTTAACCAAATTCCACATTGAAGGTTTCTGTGAAATAATGCACAGCTTCACTCATTACTCTCTCCTTTCCCCAAGCTTAGACTCAGGAACATCACCCAAAGATTATCTTTCAAAACTCTCCTCTTTGCTCTAAGTACTGACCAGACTGCCCTCTGGACTGTGAGTTCCTTGTAAGAAGACTGTTAAGTCCCAGAACTGGCCACAATGGACAGAACTTGGCATGCTCTCCATAAATGTCTGATGACTCACAGAGTATATTTTGAACTCAATCTCCTGGAAGACACTGAGTTAAACATTCATTAACAAACATCACTAATTATATGCTATCACCATCTATATTCCATTCTGTGGGTGTTGGCAGAAGAGTTCTGAACAGAGGTTGGTTCAACAATTGGGAGATTCATAAAATAAATAAGGAATTTTCACATGTGCTAAATAGAGTGTGAAAAAACCAACTGATACTAATAAAACCTTTATCTAATGTGTGGACTTTGCAGAGATTTCCACCTATAGTGTCTGGTGAGAAGTATTTAAAGAAGATAATTATAGCTGTGTATTAGATATTTATTTTCAATATTTCAACTGTTAATTTTGACTCTAATTAAAAATCATTAATATTCATAGTACAGTTGACATTTTATCTAATTTTTTTCCAAAGATATTATTTGGTCTTTTCATAAAAATACTGTGGCTTCAATGTGATTTTATATCCTAGAATGATATTTTACTGACAGTATAGAAGATTCAGTATAACTGATTCAGCAAATATTTACTGAATGCATACCATACACAAGTCACTATGCTGTGCTATGTTTAGTTGCTCAGTCATGTCCAACTCTTTGTGACCCATGGACTGTAGCTCGCCAGGCTCCTCTGTCCATGTGGATTCTCCAGGCAAGAATACGGGAATGGGTTGCCATGCCATCCTCCAGGGGATCTTCCCAACCCAGGGACTGAACCCAGGTCTCCCTCATTTCAGGTGGATTCTTTACCATCTGAGCCATGAGGGAAGCCCTAGAATACTGGAGTGGGTAACCTGTCCCTTCTCCAGGGGATCTTCCCGACCCAGGAATAGAACCAGGGTCTCCTGCATTGCAGGTGGCTTCTTTACCAGCTGAGCTACCAGGGAAGCCCCACTATGCTAGAAACAGTTTTTTTAAATAAAGCTTTACATAAGAACTTCGTGGTAGACTCATTAAGCTGTTTATATTCTATGGATAAATAAGTATTTGTATTTATATTAAAAACTTTTTGAAGGTGGATATACTGTTTATGAAGGGTGATATACTGTTAAAGGTGGATATAGTGTTTATGGAGGTGGTACTATGATAAAGAACCAGCCTGCCAATGAGGGGACATAAGAGACATGGGTTCAATCCCTGGGTCTAGAAGATCCTCTGGAGGAGGGCACGGCAATCTACTCCAGTATTCTTGCCTGGAGAATCCCATGGACTGAGGAGCCTGGCGGGCTATAGTCTACAGGGTCACAGTCAGACACTACTGAAGTGACTTAGCACGCACACACACATATGCATACTATTTATGGAATGTTTTCAGCCACTTAATGATATAGGGCACACCTTGAACAGAACAACCCAAGAAGTTTCTAAGTCCGAATGCCGCTTTTGTTCCCGCTTCCAATACCATCGTCACAGTGAGGTACTGCTTAACATTCTTAATCTCAACCCCTGTGATTATGTTTTTAATTTTTGGCTGCATCCTGTGGTGTGTGGTACCTTAGTCCCCCAATGAGGGGTCAAATATGCGTCCCCTGCATTGAAAGGCAAAGTCTTAACCACTTAGCCAGGAAACTCCCTCAACCCTATTTTTAATAAATGACCTCAAATATCATGCACCAAAAGAAAAACTTCCTAATGGTTTCCCAGTGCCCTGAGAATAAAGCCTACTTCCCCTCCCCAATGGGCTTCCTCGGGGGCTCAGTAGTAAAGAATCCGCCTGAAATGCAGGAGCTGCAGGAGACGTGGGTTCAATCCCTGAGTTGGGAAGATCTCCTGGAGAAAGGCATGGCAACCCACTCCAGTATTCTTTCCTGGAGAATCTCATGGACAGAGGAGCCTGGTGGGCTACAGTCCATAAGGTCATAAAAAGTTGGACACAACTGGACATGACTGAAGCGACTTAGCATGCATGCAAACACCATTCCCCAGTATGCAAAACTGGTCTTAGTTCAAATGTCTCAAACACAGAGAGGTCTTTCCTACCCTTCGATATACAAAAACCCAGGTGCTCTCTTCATTCCATTCCTTATTTTCCTCACAAGCACTTTCTACTCTCTGAAGCATACCTGTCTTTCCCATTTAGATGTACACTCCACCACAACCTTTGCTTTGATGCCTACCATATCCCCAGTTACCAGCATGTAACATTTATTGAATCAATTATTAATTAATGAACTTCCTACAGAGCTTAGGTACTTTGGATACCACTTTATGCAAGATATGAGAACTTTTATATGTCTCATCAGAAAGCAACCAATAAATGTTTAGGTCATGATTTCCTCCCTGTTTTTCTACATTACCATGTATAAGATATGCACCTCACATTTGACAAAAGGGGTCATAAATATGATTCAACAGCAACTACTAAATGAATCTCACCAAATAATGATTTGGTGAACAAATGAATGAAAACAATTTTGCTCAAAATTATTGACTGAGAGCCACAAAAGAAAATGGAATCATAACACTATAATAATTTTCTTCTCCAACTTTTAGAAGAAAACCAGAAGTATTTTTATTGTAGTTGTAAATTATTTCTTCAGCAAAATAGCAGTTGTGGAAAAAACTGAAATTGTAACTCAAAAACCACCTCAAATTGACTGCAGCGTTAAGTTCAATAGTTCCCTTGTAGTCTGAAGCAATGTTTTGGGCAACAAAACACCCCATGGAGGTTTGAGTAAGCTCCAAGTTCCTCCTTCTTGTGGAATAAGGCAAAGTTTATCACTCTGAAAACAAGACACTTTTATATGGTTGGCTAGGCTTTGGGAAAGGGAGTAAACCCAGAAGGTTCAAAATTCAGGATCTTTGCTTGACTTGTTTGGGGGGGATCAGTGACTAAGAGGGCAGACGGCTTTGGGGAGGGGGTATCTCTCAGGTGTCCACATCCTACATCAGGGCACAGCCAACCTCACATTGTACCCACCAGCACAACCTGCTCGTGGGTCGCCTGCTCAGAGAACAGCATGAACAAAACAGACACAGCCCCACGTTCCCTGGGTGACAGCCCCTTCCAACAATGTAGGGACCACAAGCACAATGATCCCAAATGTTCCAGAAGTCCAGGAGTCCAAGCACCCAACCATCAAGCTACAGAGACAGAGTTGGCAGAGGATTTTGGCCCGAAAAGTGGGGCCTTTGTCCAGCATCACCTTCACTAGGAGGTGCTCCACACAAAGTCTGAAGAGTGCCCTTACAAGATGGCCTGCCTGTCACTGGCTTTAAGAAATCATTCACAAACTAATGTTCTTTCTGTCATGGGCCCCTATCTGGATATTCAGGACCACTCTGTGAATAATTTTTTTAAATGGAGTGATTCATCGCAACATCTAACCAATCACCATTCTAAAAGAGAGGTCTTGGTAACAAAGGAACAAAATCAGCAATTGGCATAACTGCTAATCACTTAAGAAAAAAAATAAATAATCCCTCATGCAAACAGGTGAGAGAGGATTTCTGTGCACTGGCAATCACAAGTTCACCTACTCTGAAAATCGGTTTGGCATAAGTACCAAAGGTCTTAAAGTATTCTTACTCTTTGATCCTGGAATTACCCTTCCATGGATCTTCCTTAAAGAAGTAATCTGAAATATGAACAAAGGTTTCATCAAAATGCCGGTTATAACACCAGATATTTGGAAACAGCCTAAAGGTCCAATTTTAAGGGAATAGTTGATAAATTATGGTAAATCATGCAATCAAATATTATACAACATTAATAAAGCTTTCCGAGAAGCTGGAAAATATTTAGGACATAAGGTTAAGCAAACAGAGCACATTTTAACTATGGAAAAACTTCATTAAAAATAGAGGAAGAAAAATGCCAAAATGTTATGGGTACTTTTGGGTCATGGGATTATAGGCAAACCTTCTCCCTGAGTTTTTTAAATACATAATGTATTTTCCAAAGTTTTCTTTGGAAGCATGTATACTTTTATGATTAGAAATAATAACATCCTTCAGAAACGCTAAGTAACCCAACTGTATCACAAATGCTTGCATGTTCTCATTCTTGCACTGAGCTGATCTGATACTTGGTTTGCCAAGTGAGTCAAAAATGCATGCCTCTTCTATGCCAAGATCAGCTTAGAGAGAGGATGGAGAATCTTTGAATTCATACTGCATTTCAGCCCAAAGATGCTGGTTCTCAAAACTGCAAACATGCCTCAGCAGTTGCCAACCTATTCAGCACCTCTGTGATTAGCTCACTGTTTGCAGAAAAGCCTGCTTCTTCTCAGCATCACTTTCATCCCCCAAACCCCTGTTATTCTTTACCTATTCTCATATCTCTACCAGATTTATTTCAATGCATCATAATCACCGATACACATGTGGTTTTCTCATTAGATTATGAGATTCTTGAGATCCTTGTTATTTTGACATCCCTGGAATCTTATAGGGTACCTAGTAAACAGTGAGAACTTAATAAACGCTGTTAATATTAAATACAATTTTACAGAATTGTAAGGAAGAAAATCACCTCAATAATCCCCAAAAGAAGCATTCACTAACAGGCTCGTATTGTAAATGGGAATCTTGGTCAGGGCATAAAATCAGATACACTGTAGAACGTGATTTCCAGTTTATGAAAGAGCACAAAAGTAGCCCAGACATCTGGGAGCTGGCCCTGGGGCTCTCTTGTTGGATGGAAATGATTTCACAGAGCGTCAACACCAGATAAGGCCACTCTATGACCATGATGGATCAAGACAAAAAGAAGACCACTGTGTAAGCCTATCTGAACACAAAAACACAATTATTATCCAATTCCCTAAATGACCAATAGTCTCCTAATCTGGCTAATGAGAGTTTGCTGCGTCTTTGCCAATTATAGTAGCCTCTTTAGTCTTGCTCCTTCTAGATAAGACTTTTTAAGATACAAACTCATAAAATTATTTCTGCTTCAGTGCAGAGCAAAGTCCTATTTCTTTAAACCCTCTTCCAAATCACTCACAAGACCAAATCCTATAATCACTCATTTATAACATTTACTGCAACTCTCCATGTTTTCCTGTAGTGTACATTTTCCCTCACTGTTACAAGTAGCTAACACAACCTGTCCAACTACAAGTCATTTTCCAGCGGTCTCTGGCTGCAGGATATTGATAAGTTCCTGGTCATGCTACCTTGGGCTTCCCAGGTGGTTCAATGGTAAAGAATCCACCTGCCAAACAGGAGACTTGCATTCAAACCCTGGGTCAGAAAGATCCTCTGGAGAAGAAAATGACAACCCGCTCCAGTATTCTTATCTGGGGAATCCCACAGACAGAGGAACCTGGTGGGCTACAGTCCGTGGGTCAGAGTGAATCACAGACAGAGATCCCACAGACAGAGGAACCTGGTGGGCTACAGTCCGTGGGTCAAAGAGTCAGATATGACTTAGTGACTAAACAGCAGCAGCAGCATGCTACCTGGAAACCCCTTCTGTCTTCTCTCTGCCCATACATACTCATCAGAACTTGCCTCCTCTAGGAAGCCTCTCCTGATCTGCCTTCCAGTTCCATTCTTTTTAGTTTCCATAACATTTATGTTCAACTGCTCCTAATAAGTTTGTATTTCATAGTACTGGCTAGCACTGTGATCTTGATCACTGTCTGAAAAATCCTGTCAACTCTAAAATCATACTATTCTATTGTGCTGCTTTAACATTTTAAACATGATTGTCTTACCTCTCCAAATGAGCTATGGAGTCTCGAAAATATGTCTCAAATATTTCTTCTCATGTACCTTCTCATTCCCCTTCTTCTTACTATATGCATACACAGTTCACTGCACACAGCAAACACCTACATCCAGTCATAAATTTACAGAGACCAATTTGGCCTTGCATTTGTTGGGAAATGATATATCACTCATATTTCATCAGTAAATAACTCTAAATATTTCACCATTTAGAGCATCTTCAAGTATGGACATTTATAGCTGGAGTGCATTCTACATTCTTGTGACATTGAGTATGTGCTAATGCTCTTCCTCTCTCTATGTATCTATTTCTTATTTATCATATTTCTGGGGAAAATACCTGCAGGTATAAAGGTAAATTCAGGCCATGGCAGCTGGCAGAGATCCCTTCTCTTCAACTGAAATCAGTGACTAAAATTAAGCCCTCCAAACATCTGACTTGCTGACGTATCTGTCTTGCGTAATGATAGAGATCCTGCACTGAGGGGTAAAATCTACTAGGTTATTGAGTTTTCTGCCAAAGCCAGATACAGTCCTGCTGGACAACTCTGTTCAGATGACCTGCTCTCAGCTCCCATTCAAATGTCTAAATGTTCAACTCACAATCTCCCTTTCCAATCATATGCCTCTGCTGACTTCCCCAAGTCTATGGCCCAGACTTGAAATTGACCTTGCCCTGCCAGAACCAGGATGACTCCCTGAAGACTCAGGATGAGGTTAAGATACAGATAGATTTCGGTTTCCATGACAGCTCCTTCAACTTCCAGTCAGGCTCCAGGAGCTCAGGCAAGTAATTTAACCTCTCTAAGCCTTCATTTCCTGGCTCAACAACCAGAAAAAAAAAAAACAACCCCACAATACATCTCCTCCCAGGACTCTAATGAAGATTTGGTGAGATTATGTATAGTGCCTGACAACTAATAGAACTCTGTCTCCCTCTAAGGAGCTGCCCATGCCATATTTGTATTGACTTACATCACGAAGGATATTTAAAGCAAGGCAGATGGCAGAGTTCCTGGCCTCAAATCAACAATCAAGCTCTAGTTGTTCTATTGATCTGCCCACCTGTTCAACTTCCTGAGCTGTTCCTACCCACGTTCCTCACTGCACCCGAACCCCAAGCCATGAATCGCTGCCTGAGCCTTTCTTACTGAGGCACTAAATTTGCTACTGAACCCCGATGCTCTACCTCTTCACCCCAATAGCCTCCATTCCATCCCCTCTGTCTAACCTGTATTCCTGGCAGTCTGGTTGCCCACTGGATGGTCCAGTTCGGCACCCATCCTTCAATTTGGCCTGATGTACTGGATTCTAATCTTGACTTTGAGAGATAGTGTTGCATAGTTTAAGCAGGGGCTTTTGTTTCAGACTGCCAGGGTTTGAATCCACTTAATGACCATATAGCCCTGAGCAAGTCATTTACCTCCCTTTCTGTTTTCTCACCTTAGAGGGCTTTCATGAGTAATGGATGTAAAGCATGTAACATGGGACCTGGCACACTAGGTAGGTCTTTGATAAATGTCAGTGCTATACATATAAAGTTTTTGCCCCTAGGATGTATGGTGGCTATAGGACGCCTCTTGATACAGCCCATTTGCTATGAACAAACGTACAACACACAGCCACTTCACCTACTGACCCAGCCTACCTTCTGGTCTTGTCCCTCCTGATTTGTTTTATCCTTCCAATGCTTCTGTCAACACAAAGCCTCCTTAGTCCTCATCAGACCTTCATAAAGTTGCTCACACAAGCCAATATTTTAGCTTGGGACCAATCATCTTAGGCCTCCTAGGTGATAATCCTAATCTCTGCCCACAGGCTCCTCTCTGCTCAGTTCCCACAATCTCAACAAACCTGTTTAAACAATAGTTCTACGTTCATCACTTTACTTCCTTGTTCAGACTGTCACTGTGTCACTAGATCTGTAATGCTCAAAGTAGGGGGTGTCCAATCTCATGATCCCAGGATGACCAAGGCTTCTGAAAATAAAATCCCTAGGCTGAAAACAGGGCACAAGGGTATTTCCTAAAAGCACATGGACATGGATAAATGGTGGGTTTCTCATTCTGTAATCCTCTAGATCCTATTACCAAAGTCTAGACATGGAGGGAATTATTTCATCCCTTGACTTTGCCTTGGCTGAGAGGAAGGTCCCACTTCTGGAATTTGCATGGCCTTGGGCATCTGAGTTGCTTCTACACACAAACTTCACATCATTGTGCAGGAGGCTGTCCCCAAAAAGGAGGGAGCAATTCTCCCCAGTAATAGATATGTTGTTTTTGATTGGCAACCTCAGAAGTTTGGGGGATCTAGATGATCTTGACAGAACTGTCAATCGTGGTGCCCCTCCCAGTCCTTTGCCCCACCCCTGCACCAGCACCACACACAGACAGAGTTGGGCACCCCATCCAGTCCAAGACTATTGCAGCAGCACTCTTGGCCGGACATGGAGACTGAGTCAATGACCACCAAGCACAGCCAATCAAAGACCTTTCAGGAGACTTACATAAATGGGAACTGGAAGAGACAAGACTTTTCTTCTTATGGATCAAAAGTCCAGGAATGCAGGTTTGGAACTACCAATGTTCACCTTTCTCAGCACATGGAACACATGGAAAGGGACCTCAGAATGAGGCTGATTCATTAAGAAGAGAAACTGAGAAATGGGGAGAGAGAGACAGTGAAAGAGGCTCTGTGTTCCAGCCATGACTAAAGTAAAGTCCACTTTTGGATTTTCCAGTCATATGAACCAATAAATACACTTTGGTTTTTTTGTTTGTTTGTTTGTTTTTGCTTAACACAGTTAAATGTAGGTTCCTCATGTGCATAACCAAATGAATCCTGATAACTCCCTTCTACAGGAACACAGGGTAAAGGGGAGGGGACTTGACCCCCGTTAGTGTACTTAATGTCTGGAGCAGAGTGACAAGGACACTGTAGAAAGGAACTTACATGTCCACATCTTCACACTTTATTCACACTGCCATGAATTTTGTGTAATTTCACCTCCGGTGACAAAATTTCCAAAGAATAACTTGCTACTGGAACATATTCCATTGATTAATAGTACAATGGCCCAAGAATGCCCATCTTTATATGAGAATTTTCTTTTTCCAATTGCACTCAAAGTTTTTGGAAGAGTCTTATCCATGACTATAACACTCAAATCACCAGAATTCCTGCTGGGGATGGGGATGGGAATGAGATGAGGAAGAAGCCTGGAACAGGAGTAATCAAACTAAAGATTAACAATCAGAATTTCAGATGTTTCAGGTCTTAATATCACAGTTGGAAATTCTTAGCTTGCAGTATGGGCTTCCCCAGTGGTTCAACAGTAAAGAATCTGCTTGCAATGCAGGAGATGCAGGAGATGTGGATTCGATCCCTGGGCGGGGCAAATCCCCTGGAGCTATCCACTCCAGTATTCTTGCCTGGAGAATCCCTTGGCCAGAGGAGCCTGGCGGGCTACAGTTCATGGGATCACAAAGAGTCAGACACAACTGAAGCAACTTAGCAAGCACACATCTTCCAGAATATAACCTAAACTCTTCCTCAGACATTTGAAACTCCACTAAAATCTGATGCTACCCTTATCTCTGTCTCCTATTTACACAAGGTTTCCCAAGTGTGTTCTAGCATCTCTTGTCTCTACAGATCCTGCAAAAAAGCAATGGAGCATACTGGCACAAATATGCTCTGCGAAATTAGTCCTGGTTTCATCACCTTTCTACTTGAATAACCTCTTGGAACTGTAATGAAAATCAACTGCCATTATTTGTGAAAATTCATTGAAAACCATCAAGGACTAAGTGAATGTTGCTAACTCATTATTTTGTTAAGTATTTTGAACTCGTAGAATCAGTGATGGGCCAGATGTCTGGTCTCCTTGACCTCCTACTATCATGGTTATTACTCTTTCCCAGTGTCCAATTCAGTCTCCAGCCTGTCTTCCCCAAACCCAAACTCTGCTCACCACACCCCACCCCGCCCCCACCCCCCGCCACATCGTGATTTCTCTTCATCATGCAGCATTCTACAAAGAGAATGAAAAGATCACAGTCCAAAGTCCTTGGTCTGCCAATGAGAGCAGAGAGACTCTGAAAAGCCTAGAAAGGTAGCCAATGCCCTTGGAAATCCAGTGTGGACCAGACCCCTGATGCTCAAGGACTATTGCCAGGTGCTCAGTGATCTGACACATTTCCCAGTCCCCTCCCTGCCAGCCTGCAAACTCCCAGAGAAGAGGCTAGTTTGCTACCAATCAGCAAACCTGGCACCATGACAAGGGTTCACACATGTTTCCTGAATAGTTGGACACGTATCAGATCTAAGCAGACAAAGCATATCTTAAATCCTGAAACAAATACCCTTGACAAAACTGCAAATCATATATCCCTTCATAAAATGAAGGGTCCATCTTACTGCACACATTTTTTCCATCTCTACACAAGTTCTTTTCCCAAATGTGCTTTGCTTGTCTGAACTCCTCACACTGTCTCTTATTTAGCGAATGTAACACTAAATGAAATTTATTTTAAAACTTCCTCCTCTTTTGGACTCTACATTCTATATGATAAGTAATAGGTATTACCATGGAGACTTAATTTTATCATCTACTGATTTTGTTGAAGAAACATAAAAAAGTGACATCTGTTCTTCTTATCTATTTTCTTAAATTTCTGTTCCTTTATGCTGAGATTTATCATGAGAATAAGAGAATTTAAGTAAACGGTTTGAATCCTCTCCCCCTAAATGCTAGTAGTTATCTTTGTCCAATGAGCTGTTATCAAAATGCTGAAGCTACAAAAGTTCAAGTATAGCAATCTAACTCTTGGAATGTTCTAAAGCTTCACTAGTAATTCCTCTAAATTGGAATAAAAAGAGCAGCCACACTTTACGGTGACCTTTCCTGAAGAATCCCTTCCAGAAAGCCTTTGGATATTACATGTATTTCCCTGAACCTGACTCAGAAGCAACAGGTTAAATCTCTTGTGCCAGCTGCCTGCAAACCGCATACAGATGTTCCCCATACAACTCTCTTTCACTGAAAGCTTCTCCAGCCTAGGATACAAAGCTAATTATAACCAAGGTTACAAATTATAGTTAAATCATCTCACAATAATGAGCTCCATAGTAAGACTTCATTAGAGAAAAATCATTCCTAACACTTCAGAAGATATATTTTAAGAGTAAAAAAAAAAAAAGATTTCAAACATTAATTTACTTAAGAGAAACATTATTTTCTGTTAAGAACAACTCCTTCACTAAGCTGTCTGAGAAGCATGAAACTAAAGTGGATGCTTCTGTATAGGGAAAAACTAGTGGAAAAATAAAGTAAGGTTTGAGAAGTTTTGAAGTTCAGCCTACTTTTCACAAAATGGTGATATATTCCGGTATTGGTGGCCAAATAACAAACTGAAGGTCATTTTATGTGTTTCTGTAAAGCAAGACATGACAAGCCACCAAAGTTAATAGCTTTCATAGAGCTGTTAATATTTGTTCATAATTTTGTAGTTCTTCATAAAGAATTACAAAAAGTGTAACTTAGAACTTGGTTTGACAGGAAAACCTAAAGAGTTTAATATTCTTACTGACAAATCAGAACAATTGTCGATTCTTGAAAAGCTTTCTGCTGTCCACAAGTACTTCTCAAGGTCTTTAGAAAAAAAAAAAGGGTAATAAACACTTCAGTCCAACATACACAGTCCAATACCAGGCGAAAGTATACTTGATCTGACTTCAGTGAGTAAATTACATATATGGGAAGCATCTGACTTTCTGGCATTGCTTATGCCTGGTACTGAATAATGAATTTTTTGATTATATATACCATTCACACACACAGACACATACTTCTCAGTGGAAAACTAGTGGCAGTAAATACCCATAGAGAGCCTGTACCTACAAAATGTGAAATGCTGACTTGAGCAATTAATTAGAGCAAAAGAATGATTAATGGAGCAAATCTTGCAAACCATCAGCCCTTTCTCTTAAGGACAGATTATGTAGGGAGAAGAATAGTGCTGAATGTGGCAAATAATTGCTTCGCCTCTCCATTTTGTCTGTGAAGATCCTACCACATACAGATCTTGCTTTAGGAAACCCTGACCACACTTTGCTCTTGCCAAGGACTACTATAAATTAACACTGTGGACATCTTTACAGAGAATGCCGACTCTGGAACGGAGACAAAGGAGGGTGTAGCTTGGAGAAACCCAGCCAGGCGCTCCAAGGCTCCGGGGTCCTGGGAGGCTGCCCTACACCGCTCCTCTTGCGCTCCGGGGACCGGGGATTCCAGAACTGATGGCGGGTTTGGTTTATTCCCCAAACTTCAGGAGACAGTGTTTATCCTAACTCTGGGGGCCGAGGTGCGGCGGGGAGGAAAAGGGTGGTGAAGCAGCGCCCCGTTTCAACTGCACCGATTGCCCACCCACCTTCCTATCCCTGGCAGCATCCTTTCCTTCCCCCCTCACCTGTCCGGAGCGCGGGGCCTCGGGGGTCCAGTCGCCTCTCACGGCTCTCACTCCCGGAGCTGGTGGGACGTCGGGAGCCTCCGGAGCAGAGCGCAGGAGGCAGCGGGGTTGGGGGCGTCAGCAGAAACCTCCGCAGCCTTGGGCAGCCGCTGTCTTCCTCCCCATCCCGGCGGGGCTCGGGCAGCGGACGCGGCGCGGCCACTGCGGGCGGATGAGTCAGGCGAGGGGGCGGGCGGCGAGGGCTGCCAGAGGGCCGAGGTGGGTGGGGGCGGCGGCCTCGGGGCTGGGGGCGCGCCGCTGGCTGTGCCCGCCGCGGGTCGCCGGGCCGCCGGCCGCAGCCATAGGGCGCACGGAGTCCGAGCGCTCCTGCCCTCGGTGGTAACCGGGCGCGGTGCGCCGGGCAGCGGACAGGGACTCGCAGCCGCACAAGACAAAAGACTCACGGGGGCTGAGAGGAGAAAAAGTTTTCAGCAGTGCTCAGATCCCCACTGAAGAGATCCCCACCGAACCTCACGCTCCAGTCGCAGAAAGAGGCGACTGGGGGCGGCGCGTAGGGTGCCGGGCGGGCTTTCAGGAGCGTGGCCACGCGATCGCGACCCGGGTGCGCGCGAGTCTCCCGCTGCCCACCACCGGTAGGAACTCCCCCGGCCCTGCCGCCCCCACTCTCGCCGCCAGCCTCCTCCTTGAGGATGCAGGCAAAATCCAATCTCCCTCTCCCGGACTCCCAGCCCCCAGGAGGCGGACCCTGGCCTCAAAGTTGTACGTGCAGTGCAGGGATCACCGCAGACAAAACCTATCGTTGGGAACAAAATACCCGCTTTCTGGGGCTCTTCTCCCGGCTGGAAGCCCAGAGGGTGTAAAAGGACACACCCACCACCCGGGCGCGCCTCTCACTGGAACCCCAGGATTCGGAGCCGGGGTCCCACCAGCCCCTGGACCAGTGGGGAAGCCCCGGCTGATTCCGGGTTTTCCTGGAGCCGACGCAGCAGGACCCTCGCTCCACGCCCCTCGGACTCTCTCTTATCAGACGCTGCCTGGGCTGGTCGGGGTCCCCCTGGCGGGCTGCGCGGGCGCTGCGCGAGCGGAACCAGACCCGGTGTCCACTATCAACACGGCCCTGGAGCGCCCACCCGATCTAGTACCGAAAAGAGCTCAGCGAGAGTGGCCCGATGTGAGGGTCATAGGCAGGGCTGAAGAGGGCGAACCGGATCTTTGAGAGCTTCGGTGAGCAGTGCTTGGATTCAACTCTAAACGTCACAGCCAAGGAGGAGTATGGGTTAATCCTCCTTACCCTCAAACATCCAGTAAGTGGAAACTGTCCCCTATTCACAGAGAAGAAGGTTATCTGACGTGTGTGTGTGTGTGTGTGTGTGTGTGTGTGTGTGTGTGTGTGTGTGTGTGTGCACGCGCGCGCTCAGTCGTCCAACTCTTTGTGACCCCCATGGACTGTAGCCCACCAGGCTCGGTGGAATTTTCTAGGCAAGAATACTGACTTGGGTTGCCATTTCCTCCTCCAGAGGATCTTTCTGATCCAGGGATCGAACCTCGGTCTCCGTGTCGCCTGCATTGGCAGGTGGATTCTTTACCACTCTGACACCTGGGAAGCTGCTAAAGGTTATGCTAGGTACCTCCTATTTGGCAGAGACCGAACTGGTGATTGTATATATGCAGGTTAATTCAGTAAATAAAGTTTTATGTAAAACTCTGGATTACCAGATAGTCCACCCACGACCCTGCCATATACAGAGCATACAATCCCCCAGAGCTGGGTGTAGGGTGTACTTCTGTGTCTCCTGAATATATTTAAGCTGATGACTGGAAGGCAAGTATGGCATTCTAGTGCAGTGAATTTGTATCTTTCAATGTGCAGTCTGCTGATTTCATTTTCAACAAAAATTTGTTTCTGGATGTGGGAAATGTACAAGAAAGAGAAGAGAATTCCATGCAAAACTTTAACATTAAAAAAAATCTTGGATATCAGATTTGGCAATGAGGAGAGACTGCTGTAGAAATGGATTTCTTCGGTACACTGTTCCTGTCTTGACTAGAAGAATTGGGAGATTTGACACTTTTAGTAAAAATTTCACAATCAAAATGTTAAAAACAAAACTAAACACTAAAGGGGTAGGAAGTTGGAAGGGGTAGAGAAATGAGTCACTCCTGTAAACCATCTGTAAGTTTTATTTTTGCCCCACCTGTCTCTATACTCTTTATTCCACAGCCACCTGCTCAACTTGCTTAAGTGTTCTCACACATTTGTGCAGGCATCCCATTACAGGGCTGTGATTCCAAGGGGCCTTCCTTTTAGTTGTAACCTCTGCATTTCATAACAAAGTATCTTGAAACCACATTTTTCTGTAGAGCTCCTGAGAGATATTTCTTAATTATGTTTCCTAGTGGCTTCCTAGGAAATGAAGAATGGGCACAAGTGATCAAGATCATCAAACGTGATATCCTAAGACAAGTAGTGGCACATTTAAAATAGTCATCTAACCATTTTACACACTGCAAGACTGACCCTGCCTCAAAGATGAAGACCTTGAAAGAGGCATAAGCACATTCTTTTGGTCATAAATACTGATGGTTCATTTTTGAACTTAGATTTCAGTGATTCAACTTAAAATAAACTACATAAGATCACCAAAGGACAATTATTTACATTTCCATTTAAAATAATTACTATTAGTCCCAGAAAAAAACAAGGATAAAATATTCTATAGAGGATTGTTTGTAATTTAGTAGACCAAGCAACTTCCAAGATAAATTCTTAGCATTCTCATAAATTCTTCCTTGGCATTGAGTGCCAAAGACAAACTCAGGTGAATTATTTAATCTCTGCTAATGGGCAGTATCTCTCCATGTGGAAAAAGAGCAGTAAGAATACCTTGCCTGTAATGGGTTTTGAATTTAGCTCCATATCTTCCTTTGAGGTAATGGGTGGCACCTCTCACCATCAAGCTGCACTGCACTTCACACATAATATTTTTTGCAGTGTCCTTCTGAGATGCGTCAGTTTCCACTAGAACAAGCCCATCTTATAAGAGTGCATAGTGGGAGCAAAACATTCACTATAATTCAAATTCAGCTAAATACTAATGGAGGGAAATCAACCCTAATTTCTCCCAACCCTTAAGTAGGAACAAACCTATTTCAAAGTATTTTGTATTTCAAAGTATTTTTTGCAAATTAAATGAAATAATACATGTAAGACTCTTAACCTGTGACACAGATCCTCATCACATTTTTGGTTACACACACACACACACACACACACCAAGCTTGTCTTAATGCTATTAATAGAGTAAGATGCTTCCTCTGGAATTGAGAATTAGCTTGAGAAAAATGTTGAAATATGCTAATAAACATTTTCATTCTTGGTACACTACAAATGTAAGCCCAATGGATGGCAACACATTTTGAATGAATTGATTTTGAAAACACACATTGGAATGGAAAAGAACAAGTATTCTTAAGTAGATCATGTAACAAGGCTAAGGGAAGACTGGTGAAGTTTATGTGGGATGGCACTCATTTGCTTTTGCCATAATTGTAGCCCATAACATCTGTAGATCTGAGCAAAAAATTCCTCAACCAGAACATAAAAACATCTTCAACGGCAAACAAATGGAATTGTTTGCCAGATTCTTATCTGAATTACTCCGCTCCAGCTGTGAAATAGATTGATAGTCGTAAAGCCCCTGAGGAAGCTTTGCTGTCACCCAGAGTTGCCAGCAAAGTAAGGGGTAAAGAAGGACAAAGACAAAGAAAATTGTCTATTTGAGTTTATCCTTAAAATATGGAGTTAGGTGGAAAGAATCCAGAAGAAAGTAAAAGCAGAAATATATTTAAAGGTAAAAATTTAAAATCATTCCAGTTTCACTCTTCTTTTGAGTAGTATTCTGCTGTATTTAAATTTTTTCTCTCTCGTTATATATTGGCTAATAGTTGAGTAGATTTAGTGGCAGAAAGATGCTGCTAATTTCTGTTCATCAAATGTGCAAGTTAGATATCTCAAATAGATACTTTATAATATTGAAGCTAATACTATTGCTTAAATATTTTATGAATTCCTTATTTGTCCTGATTAGATTCTTTCTACCTGAGGAGCAGTAGCAGCATACATTTTTAAACTGCAGGAGCAGGCACCTTCTCTCCTTTCTAAAGCCCCAGTTCTTTCCTCTGGATAGATTTGTACATACCTATATAAAGGGAATGGTCACCAGATAGCTGCTAGCAATCCAAGAAGCTGGGGTTTTTTTTTTTTTTTTGATAGTCTGTCTGTGTGTTTTGTTACAAGAATCTACCCACAGAAGATATTAGAGATTTGAGAGAAATGGCAGAGGTGGCAGTGGTGGCACGCCGGGTCTACTGTCCATGGTACTGAAACAGTCAAGCGGCATTAGCACCTGGCTACTCAAAGTGTGGTTGGAGGTTGGGCAATACTGACGTCACTGAGAAGTTGTTAGAGTAGTAGGATCCCAGCCCCAACTCAAGCCTCTTGAATGATATTCTTCAATTAACAACATCTTCAAGTGATTAGTCTACTTTTTTAAATTTGAGAAGTGTTGCCTTAGGACATGATTTCCATCACCTTGTGACTTCCCTGGTGCTCTGCTTATATCACCCCTCATTTCAATTCTCTCCAGATACACACCCCAAATGTTGCTCTTTTAGCTACATGTTTTGGTTGTGGTGGTGTGGTGTTACTCAGAGAGAACAGGCTTTGAATCCAACAACTAGGTTAAAATCTCAACTTGTACTGACCATTCTAAGCTTCAAGGCTCTCATTCATAGTGTCAATAATTATAGTATGTCCTTATAATGCTGTTTGAAGAATTCAATGATGATAAAATAGTATTTGTAAAGTTCTTAGCCTGATACATAGCAGATGTTCAACATGTCTGTCAACCATTGTGTGAAGGATGCCCTCTCAGCATAACACTCTTAGGCACAGAGAAAATTTATTGTAAAACAGTTTAATCTCTGATTTCTGCTCAATCAAATCAACAGCATGTCACATACATATTAAATTGATAATATTTGATAAAATAAAAATTTTAAACATACCAAATCTTTCAGTTTAGAGTTTTTCCAACCATAATTTATGATCTGGAGTAAAGAAAGATAGTATCTTTCTTGACAATTATATTAGATATGTTTTTTATTAAATTAGAATGAGATAACTTGGCATTTTGATATCAAACATGTTTATAAATATCTGGATGTCTTAATTATACTACCAACAGAAATCTGCACATCACAGAGCTGACTTTGTAAACAGTAATCATTTACACTTATGTATAGATCTTAATTAAGTTACAATGCTGGTAAAACAGAATGCAATTTAAATTGTGCTATTTAGAAGCCCTGAGGATACCCTTTCACGGATTTATTTTATTTTATTTTGCATTCTTTTTAAAATACTCGTTTCCATTATGATTTATCACAGGATATTGAATATACATTAGGACCTTGTTGTTTATCCATTCTAAATGTAATAGCTTGCATCTACCAACCCCCAAACTCTCAGTCCATTCCCTCTCTTCCCCCTTTAAAAGGGAGACGTCAATTCTCTATGTCTAGAGTCTTTTTCTGTTTTGTAGATAGGCACATGTCACACATTTATTTTAGAACATGAGGAATATTGAAAAATTCATTTTTTCAAAAGAAATGTCAAATTTGATCATCTATTTTATTACAATAGTCATTTGGTGAATTTTGACACTTAAGATCATTGCTCATTGTGCAACTGATGATCTGAAAACACCTTTTTCTATAAACAAATGAACTATAATGAACTTGAGCAGGTCAAATTGTCTCTTAGGCACTGCATTCAGTTTTTAAAGTTGCTGGAAAACAACCTTTAAAATACATTAGATGTCATTCCTTTCAGCTCCCTCATTTTTAAATTTATAAGCACAAGATAAGTACCTGTCTCGGGATCATATAACCAGAGAGTGGTGGAACCATGACCAGAACCCAAGTCTTCCTATTCCTATTTGGTATTTATTCAACACTTATAAAACATGAAAATTATATACTGTTTTAAAGTGCCAAGGGGATTGAGAGATGTCAGCATATCCCTGAAAGTATGTACATTTCCCCAGTCTTACCATACCTCCACAGCAAAGGAAACAGCCTTGTGATAAAATAAGCCGAACTTCAGTTTCAGATTGTTCATTCCTTCATTCAGAAAATATTCACACAATGTATTAGATATTATATTCAGCTAGGCTCCAATAAAAATGAAAGAGTCAGAGCTCTTTTCTTCATGTTTGTGGCCTGGAATGTTTGGCATTTTCGTAAACATATAATTTCAGTATGAAAATCACCCTAACCAGGGTACAAAACGGTAATATAAAGTAAGGGTTATCAGAAATCTTTCAGAAGCTATAGTTCAAAGACATTGACATACAAGATCTTGGTCTTAAAAGAAAAGAAGGCTTCAAAAGGTTGATGAAGGGGGAACAGAATTCAGAGAAGGAGAACTGTGCGTGCAAATTCCAGAGGAGAAAACAGTGTGGTACATCCAGAGGTGTGTCAGTAAAGCCAGTGTGGCTAGAGTGAGGCAGTAAACCAGAGCTATAAAAGGGAATTTGGAGAGATAGGCACAGACCAGCTCACAAAGGGCCTTGCTATCGAGGTTAAAAAGTTTAAGTTTTAACCTGGAAAAATTAAGGAACATTTAAATATTCCTATGGAAGCAGTGGTAAAGGGTGGTTGGAAGGGATGGGGGACTCAGAAGCAGGCAGATGAAGATGTTAACAGCTTGGGTAAGGGAAGATGACAAACTGAGCTAGGATATTGGAAACAGGGATAAATTGGAGAAATTCGGAAAATACATGTCTTTATTTACAGTCTCTAGCTCTGATAGTGCCTGATCACAGCAATGCATTGCCTTTTCTCTTCATACCACTTCTGCTAAATAAGAAATGAAGACTAAGAGTTCATTGACTGTTTTCACCACAGTCTAATTCTGTGTTCTCAAAAACATATGATTAGTCTTCTCTGGTGGCACAGTGGATAAGAATCTGAACTTATCAAGAACTACATGCCAATACAGGGCATGCAGGTTCAATTGCTGGCCTGGGAAGCTTCCTCATGCCACAGAGCAACTAAGCCCAAGGACCACAACTACTGAGTCCCTCAGCCTAGAGCCTGTGCTCTGCAACAAGAGAAGCTATGCAATGAAAAGCTTGCATGCCACAACTAGAGAGTAGTTCCCCACTCACTACAACTAGAGAAAGCCCGTGCAAAGCAATGAAGACCCAGTACAGCCAAAAATAAAATATAAATAAATCAATAAAAGTACATGATCTGTTTGAATTAAAATTCAGATATATATATATGTGTATATATATATATATATATGTATGTGTGTATATATATATATATATGTGTGTGTGTGTGTGTGTGTGTGTGTGTGTGTGTATATATGTATATATATATATGTGTGTGTGTGTGTGTGTGTATATATATGAAAGCAATGGATTTCAGGATTGTCCCTAGTAACAAAAATATCACAGTGAACCTTCATATAGTATTTACTACGAGAAAGGCACTATTTAAGCATTTCATATTTATTAATGCTTCGCAACAAGTTCCCAGATTAAATGCTAGTCTTTACGCATTTACAAATGAAATAACTGAGAATTAAGAAGGTTGAATAATTTACATAAGTTAGTAAGTGGAGGAACTGGATTTATGAGCCCATGCAGTCTGTTGCCGGAGTCTGGGCTCTCAAGAACTACATTAGCTCTCTCTCAGGGAAAACCAGAAATCACTCCATGCTCATCACTGGTTAAACTATGATATATTCATATAATGTTTAATACCATGCAGCATTAAACAGAAAAGGTCTATATCCAGCAATATGAATAGATGTCAAGGAGACACTGGTAAGTTAGAAAAGAAATTGTAAAACATCTTAAAAAGAGTGGTCTCATCTTTGTTTAAAAAGAGTGTGTGTGTGTGTGTGTGTGTGTGTGTGTGTGTAAGGCATGGAAGGATGCGACTAAAATATTAGCAGAGGCTACTAGTGGGGAATAAAATTAAAGAGTGAAAAGAAGAAAGTGAAAGTGAAAGTCACTCTGTTGTCTCCGACACTTGGTGACCACATGGACTATACAGTCCATGGAATTCTCCAGGCCAGAGTACCAGAATGAGTAGCCTTTCCCTTCTCCAGGGGATCTTCCCAACCCAGGGATCGAACCCAGGTCTCATGCATTGCAGGCAGATTCTTTACCAGCTGAGCCACAAGGGAAGCCCTAAAGATTGAAAGGATTCTTCTAATTCTTATTTTACACAATTTTGATCTTTTAAATTGTTTTATAGTGGCCTTACATCACTTTTATAATAAACATTCAAAAAATGACAATAAAAACCATTGAGATCTTTCACTTCTTTATAACTGTGGACCTAGCAGCAGAATGATCTTACTTATACATGATAGATATAGGAAGTTCACCTTCATATTTTCAGTGCTTTTCTCCAAACCTGGCATATACAAGCAGCCACAAATTTAAGAACCAGATTTCACTTTACAATTCATCAGCTGAAATACAAAATTTCTGGAATCCTTTCTGAGATCTGCAAACTGGATTGAAAGCTTCCTGAGCTTTCATTCTATCTAAAAGGAAGTCCCAAGGGATCTTCTGCAAATGCAATCAAGCTGCAGCTTCATTGTATTTCCTTCTTGTATATGTGCTAGAAAACAATTTACTTCAAAATGTGGAAAAAGCCAAAGTAATGGTTGCCCGATTTTCTATTATCTTGCTAGCAAGAGCAGTATCTACTTATATACTTTTCTGGTCCTATGGAAGAACAGAACTTTTTGCTATAGTATATTTGAATAGCAATCATCATATGATTTTTTAAAAAAAGACAGAAAGTGATATGCTATTGCTTTTAGAGAAATAAATCCTATTAACTAGCCTTATCCCTAATTTAGCATTTCCTTTCCTATTGACAAGATAAACCCCCATTCTTCAAGTGTTTGTCAAATCAGCTCTTTTGTCTTCCTGTAAGCTTTCTCATTAATTAAGCAAAAGTTGACATGTGCCAACAAAAAATTGAGGACAGTGCTTTCACAAAGTTTACCAAATATAATCATGAACAATGCTCTTTTACAGTGTTTTATAAAGTGTATAGTGTGACAGACGGCTTTCCTTCACAGACTGATTAATTACCCAATAGAGAATTTGAAATTACTTTCTTAACCTTGAGAGAGAAGACACATATTAGAATGTTGGAGCTCAAAGAGTTTAACTAGCCCAGATTCTGACATGTAATAAATGTGAGGGCTAGAACAAGAATACAAGTCTCCTGTCCATCAGAGAGACCCCAGAGAGAGTCAAGAGGTAAGAAGTAGGTACTTCAACAACCTTACTATGCTTTTGCCAGATAAACATGAGGAAAATGAAAAATTAACATTTTAACCACCTCCCACAGTACAGTTTTTCAACAATCACAAACCCAAGATATGTAAAGTGTTAATCCCTCAGTCATGTCCGACTCTTAGGAACCCCATGGACTATACTGTAACCTGCCAGGCTCCTCTGTCCATGGAATTTTCCAGGCAAGAATACTGGAGTGGATAGCCAGTTCCTTCTTCAGGGGATCTTCCAGACTCAGGGATTGAACCCTGGTCTCCTGCATTGCAGGGTGATTCTTTACCATCTGAGCCACCAGGGAAGTCCTAAATATATAAGCTATATCACAATTGATCCTTTTGGTTCAGGCCCATGAATATGAAAACTCTAAGAAGCTCAGAATGAAGGCATGCTTATATAGGTACATCTCCCATTCTTTGCTGCTCACAGAAACCATGAATTCCATGCAAAATAAAAGGTCTACTCTTCAAAATGTTTAATTTCTAACTCAGTGTGCATGAAGATCTCAGACATCTTGCAATGATAAATTCTGAGAAGAGACTTTTATTTTCTTCAATGACCTTTAAGTATAGCTGTATTGTCTTATCCCTGACTTTATATTAGCATTGGTGTTGAAAAGACAGGTACTTGGGGCCCTTCTCATTGGAAGTAATTTGTAATTGTAAACGTGAGAATTGATGGTTACCTGTGGCAGGGGTGGGGGTTCTATGTATAGTAAGAAAAGTCATAAAGTAAGAGGTTTCAATTCAAAACTCCTTAAGTTGTGAGTCACACTTGGGTTTTAAAATATGATAAGGGAAACTGTGTGCTGAAATAATTTTAATGGACTTTTACTCATAAAGACTTAATATAGCTCATTAACATAGCTCCTTGACTGGAGTTGAGCCCCCCTTTTCTTTCCCAAAATGATCATATTAATTTTTAATCAGGCCATTTTCTTGTCTAAAAACTTCTATGGGTGCCTATTACAACAAGATAAGGTACAATATATTCCGCTTGTCATAACAACCCAGTGTGTTTTTGACCTTTCTAGACTTCTCTGTTACCCAGGGCACTAATAGAACTGCCTTACTTGTTGTCCTAACATTCAGCTTGGAACAGGGCATGATCTGTGACCCAGGACAGATACTGAGAATTTTCTAGTCCCTGTTATGATGGTCTATTCTCTGTCCTTTTTATTCTTGAGCTCCCTGTGTTCATATGTGAAGTCAAGCAGCCCAACTTCTTTTTTGTCATTTGGGGACAACCGATGACTTCTCACATCACTGCTGGGAGGGAGCCTAAAGCTCAGCTTCTGTGTCTACTCTTTCAAGGGACATATGCCAAGAGCCTGCCATGAGCCAGGTTCAAGGACTCGAAAGCACTCTGAATGTTGCTGTCTCTGAGGGGGCTGCTGGAGACTTGGATTCTCTACCTAGCCCCACCTCCTCAAAACCACTCAGGATTCTGCCTAAGGCTTGTCTCAGACTAAGGGGTTCTTATTCACCAAGGTGAATACAGTTTGATCAACCTAACACACCTCTTCCTGTTTTGTCCCAAGCACTCCTTTCAAGATGAGGACACCCTCCCAGGTTGGAGAAGCTGTTTCCACGACTGTCAGATAGTAAATGCCTCAGTGGATGGCAGTATGTACTCATTTCCGATTGACGAAAAGACATGGTGAGTATTTGAAATCTTGTCTTTTTCATCCCGAGGCCCCTTTTCACAGCACCTCTCTCCCTAGAAGGAGGCCCCTACTGCCTCCATAATGCCTTCCTGTTCCCTTCAGGCTTCTTCCACCTTTCCCTGCCCTCTTCCCCACCAAAGTATTCACCTTAGTTCAGCACTCATTCATTAAGTGCTTACTAACTATTGGGCCACTTGATCATGGCCTAACTTTAAGATTGATTAATTTGACAGAAATGTTTTCACAGCACAATTTTAGGTCAATAAAAGTCCCCCTTTTCTTCACTTGTGTACTAGTCTGTGTTTGGGCTCAGAGAAAGTGTGCAGAAATATTGATAGAGGAAATGGAAGGGGTGAGCTGGGCATAGTGGGGGCAGGTGTCCTGAGATGGCAGAAGGAAAATTTCCTAGGCCAAAGTAAAACTGACACAGTCTACCTCTCTTTCTTTCCTTTTCCCTTTCGTTTCTCCCTTCCTGCCTTCCTTCCTTCCTTCCTCCCCTCCCTCCCTCCCTCCTTGCTTTCTTCTTTCCTTCCAAATACGTATGTATTTGGGGTGAAGTGTCAGTAGGGAGGGAATATCTATCAGAACCAGAGAAAGTCAGAAGTGAGTGAATCTGGAGAAATATTGACACATAATACATTAAAAGAATAAAGTCGGATTACCAATTAGATTTCTGGATTTCATCAGTGTTCCAGCATATGGACGGATAGCGATAGATACGTAGCAAATCACTGGGAGCAAAAATAACAAAATGTCAGTAGTTTTTCTTACGGGTTAGGGGTAAATATATATATATATATATATATATATATAATATATATATATATATAAAACACCAAATTTTCTGCAATGAACATTTGTGCCTCTATAATAAGAAAAGTAAATCATTAATAAGACAAGGAAAATAAAACCCAGAAATAGTTTCCTCCCTGAGTATTGCCTGCTGGCATGGGGAGTCCAGCAAGCCCCTCAGGGGATTTGCTGGGGTGAAGAGGTGCCATGGTTCTTTCTTGGTGATTTCTTCTAGGGCTGGCATTTTGTCTCCTGCCATTTCCCACAGAACTCCTAGCCTCTAGCTTGCTCAGTTCCTGTGAGCCACCTGTCCTTTGCCCTTAACACTGAACTCTCCTCATAGTGAATCAGCATTCATCCTCTGACCCTTAGGAAAATACATGGACACACTTTGAACCTAACAGTACCGGAGAATTAGGGCCATAGGATACATCTGGCTTTGTGGCGATACTGCTGAGACGAGCCCTTTATTAATTATCTCCCCACCTGTACATTGGCATGTTATTTTGGGGCTGGTCAGAAGTTTCCAGGAAAAGGCAATGGCACCCCACTCCAGTACTCTTGCCTGGAAAATCCCATGGATGGAGGAGCCTGGTTGGCTGCAGTCCATGGGGTCGCTAAGAGTCGGACACGACTGAGCGACTTCACTTTCCCTTTTCACTTTCATGCATTGGAGAAGGAAATGGCAACCCACTCCAGTGTTCTTGCCTGGAGAATCCCAGGGACAGCGGAGCCTGCTGGGCTGCCACCTATGGGGTCGCACAGAGTCGGACATGACTGAGGTGACTTAGCAGAAGTTTCCAACAAAGTCCTCTGTGACTAGAAAGCATCTCTTCATCTCTCAGTCATGACTTATAATACAGGTAATTCATTTAAGACTCCACATTGTGGAGATTTGGGGCTGACTCTGGCCCCAATGTTAAGTGCAATGAAATCTTTTCTAAGTTAATAACGTTATTTGGCAAAATTCTGAGACCTGCTGATAACTCATTGAAATTACCTTTTATGTCAGATTCAATATAAAATTTCACAAAAAAACCCAAAGTACATAAAATCAATAACAATAATCCCCAAATAATTAAATTCCATAATCATTTCCAAAAAGTTAAGTCTTCTTCCAAAAGCTTTCTAAACTTTCTTATTTGATTGTACTCTAGAAGAGTCAGGTTTTGTTCCTAGTAGTTTTGAATCAAGACCCTCTCTCAACATGGTCTGAATTTTCTAGATTCACCAGCTACACTGCTTACCAAAGCATGGTCAATATTCACTTTTCTTTTATGCTCTAGAGATGAAGATTTCTATAACTTTATAAAATTTTAATAATTTTGTTATTGCTACCTTGCAAGAAAGCTAGTTAGCTTCTTAGAGTAAGTCAAGAAGAGTTAAAAATTAACTAAAATATTGAGTTACATGTGAAACTTACTATATAATTCAGAATTGGGTTAAATAATTTTCTTTTTTGGTTTTTTTAGCAATAGAGTCTCAGATTTTAAGCTAACATTAAAGAAAAAGATCTATACATTTGCAGTGTTATGGGACTCTGTCAAGATGATATGGCATTTCATATCTTTAAAAAGAAAGAAATCCTTGCAAAAATCAAAACACGCTATGGTTTGCAGAGCCTCTAAAGTGACTTTTAAAGAGATCAACTTTAATTAACCATGAATGTGATTGTAAGATATTAAAATTAATAGCCCAATTCTTAGCTAAAATTAATTGAAAATGATGCTTAATGCACAGGTTGCTTAGCAATTACATTTTTATGTTTTCGTATTAATTTTCCAAAGTGGCTGCTCAGTTTATGCATGATAACCAAAAACAGCTAATTAGATTCCAAAACAATTTTTTTCTGAGTTTGTAAGCAACATCTTGTTCCAAAAAATGGTTCTAAATCTCTGGTTCTTAACATTTTATTTTCTTCATTATTATCTATTAGACACAGAATCAAATGAAAGCTATGACTTCTCATTCCAGAAAAATACACATGCAATCATATCAGCAATTTTTTTCCTATGCTTAGAGAGAATTCACTGTCAGCTTAATATCCTTCAGGATCATTCAATTATCCATAAACCTTGGAGGTTAAGAACCTTGTCCAAGAATCAGGTCAAGGTTTCATGTAAGATCAAAAGGCATGTCTATGTCTTTGCTTTGTAAGAACTACTTCCATGCCAAGTTTAATCCATCGGTAGAATAACAGGAATAGTTTATGAATATTTAATATTTATTGAGCTACATTTCTGAAGATGTTTGTGTGTGGAAAGCACATAATTACGTATTTTAATATTTCAGCCAGTCTGAAGGTTAGAGAAAGTAGACACGACATAGTGAAATGCCATCTTTTCGCCATTTATTTCCTGAAAAGTTTCCAAAAGATCATGTTTCAATGAGTTTAACAACGTGCTATGATATCAACCTAGATGACACAGTGGTAAACAATCATCCTGCCAGTGCAGGGGATGTAAGAGACTCAGGTTCGATCCCTGGGTAGGGAATATCCTCTGGAGAAGAAAGTGGCAACTGGCTCCAGTATTCTTGCCTGGAGAATCTGATGAACAAAGGAAACTGGTGGGCTACAGTCCAAGGGGTCGCAAAGAACCAGACATGACTGAGTGAACACAACAGCAACAATGATACCAACAACTTTCCACTCACACATGCTTCCATCAACACCAGGTGAAGTGCACCAATTCCAAGACCAATCCAGGTCCTCACTCACGGAAAGATGAAAGTCACTCCATATGACACAAAACTCTGACTGTGAACACACCCCTATCCTAGTCTGTGCCATGGAATCATTCTACAGCCCTAGAATATCTTTGTTCACCCATATTTATCATCTAAATGTCTTTGGAATTTGTAAATCAGAGTGGGTTTCAACTAACTAGAGTGAGCTTCATTTGTTTTGGTTCATTTGGTTTTCTTCCATTTCTTATCCAACAAATCTCAGTAGGTTCTTAGGTGAGAAAAAAATACAAGCAAATAAAACTAAACTCTGAATTGAAAGCAAGAATTCAGCATATCTACTACATCTTTATTCTAAAAGTCATTAATGTTTGACCATTGTGCATTGTCCATAGAATAGTCTAAGTTGTTAATCAACTGATGAATACTGATGTCATATGTTGTGTTGAAGGGAGAGTGATAGACCGCATTAGTTATTACCACTTAGCTTTCCCTTCTTTCTTGAAAACTGTCAAACAGTACACAAACAAATCTTAACTGGGAGTTTGTGGTATCTAAGGTCAGTAAGGCTCAGTCATTAGAGGCACCTAAACCTTTGTGTGGTACAAATGCATTGGGAACCTTTTAATGCTTCTGGCATCAGTTTTTGCTTCCTGACAGATTCCACTCAAAGAATACACACCTTGTCTGGAGGCTTGACTTCATCAGGGAAATTAAACACCCTCAGGAAAAAAAAAAAACGGTTTAAGAAGCAATTGAACACAATTTGAAGCAACATAACCTTGAACTTAATCATAAAGGATGCCAGATGGCCGGCTACAACAGCAAGAAACTAACGTGTTTGTGAAAAAAAGTCAAAATGATGTAAATATGTAATAAATATGATCAGAACATCAAATTTAATTGTATGTAGTGTTTTCTTTTGTTTTTTTAAGAGATCCTGGGAATTTTTGTAGAATTACAAGATGAGGTTTGGAGAATCCATCCTGATTTCACCTTAAATCTTTCTACTAAAATGATTAGTGTTTACGCTTAGCAGAGTAATGGCTCCTTAAAATATCTGTGCCCCAATGCCCTAGAAGCTGTGAACATATTATATTATATAGCAATGAAGAATTAAGTTTGTGTTGGCATTAAGCTTACTAATTAGCTGGCCTTGATAGGAGGAGTTTACCCTGCCTTATCCAGGTAACCCAATGTAACCACAGAGTCCTTGTAGGTAAAAGAGGATAGGAGAGTCAGAGTCAGAGAGAAATCTGAAGATGCTAAGGCTCTGGCCATCAAGATGAAAGGGGCTACAAGCCAAGAAATGTTGGAAAAGGGAACGACACTGATTTTCCTCTATAATCTCTAGAAGGAAGCAGCCCTATTAACACTTTAGCCCAGTCAGACTCATTTTGGACTTCTGGTCTCCAGAATCGTAATAAATTTGTGCTGTTTAAATCACTAAGTGTGTGGTGATTTGTTACAGCAGCAATTGAGGGTGTAAGACCATGATTTATACCTCAGTATGTACCCAATCTTTAATGCAGAGCTGGTCAAACAATATGTGTTCAATAATACAGATTATAATTAGTGCTCATGTAAGACCACTACTTTGCAGGAGAATACAGTAGGAGAATGTAGGAGAATACAGCGAATTTTTCCTCTGAACATTTTTAAACAGAAATCATTATCTGATACCTGTTTTACTTATGGAAAGTGCACAAAATTCAGAATCAGCTATTAAAAATGTTAGTTCAACTCACCTTGTATATCCTCTATAATTGTAATTAGTATTTGTCCTCTCTTTTGAAGAATGAAAATTTCCCAGAGATAGTCCCACATACTGAGCTGTAGCCCTTGAAGGCAGTATAATTCAGTGATTAAATACAGACAAATCAAGATTCCAATCCTGGCTCTTACCACTGTGTGTGACCCTAGCAATCTGAATCTCACTCTCATCCTCTGTGAAGCAGGGATGCTACAAAATATTTCAAAGATTCTTTTTTTTTTTAATTATTAAAAGGATAATTCATGTAAAGTCCTTAATAAATTATGTTAATAAATGTTATCTTTTAGTTTAATAGCCAACGCATAGATATCTACTAACGTGAGGTATATGTCAATAATGTTGGTTACAAAGTCCCAGGTTTGATAATGTTTGAGTGAATAAAAGAATTCATGATTGTTTTATCTGGTTTACTTAAGTCTATAACATGGGGTCACAAAGAGTCGGACGTGACTGAAGTGACTCAGCACACATGCATGCACAACATGTAATGAGTACACTGTTCTTCACTGAGCAGAATGTAGGTGAGGATCCTCTCTCAGGAAGTTTCACTAATGGGCTTCTCTCCCTGCGGGTGATGGACGTGGCTGAGCCATCCCCTCCCCAGGTGTTGTCCTGGTGACAGGTCATACACATCAGAGAGTTGCTCAGTCAGGTTCAGGGCTGGGCTCACCATTGCTCAGTATTATTAATCTTGGCACATTGTTTTCCCTGTCTGGAATATACCTGCCCATGGGTGGAGAGAACTCACAGCCTTGGCCTCATCTCCATCCCCTGCTCCCCGCCCCCAGAACATGACAAATGCTGCTAATTAGCTGCCAGCTGACCATTTGGCTCGCCTGTGAGAATAGGAAAACCAACTTGAGAAAAACAGCAGCTGGGGGTCTGACCCTTTGCTACTGTTGGGCCTTGGCTTATCCCCTACCTCCCAGAGACAAAGGTGATCGGTGTTGCCAGGTGTTTTGGAAAAGGTTATACATCTTTTAGGTAAAAAGTGTTGATTGATAAATGACATGTCCTTTTTCACAACTGAGCATGCATACTGTGTGTCTGCTGGTAAGAGATTTGTCTACTATTAATATAGCATGGTTGTCAATAAGTCACTGTGTGTCTCCAATGGCCACCCTGATGTGCAGTATGCTCTGGGAGTAGGGGAAGCTAGATTCCCATTCTGCGTCTGTCACACATTGGATCTACGGTTTTGAGTAAAGGGGGAGAAGCTAGCATTGTTGAATGTCTTCTGTGTGCCAGTGTCTGGCTAAAATACCATGTGTGCATGTAAATCCTTTAAATCTCCCAGCAACTCTGTAAGATTGGTATAATCATCGTCATTTTGTGGATGAAGAAGTTGAAGCTCAGAGAGTCTGTGTAACTTGCCCAAAACCCTTGAATTAATAAGCAACAGAATTAGAAAGCTAACTTAATTCTGCTCATTGTAAAGCCTCTGAAGTTTCTTCCATGCCACGTGGCCTCTGGAATTTAATTCATCTCATCCATAAAATAGAAGATATGGACTAGATGGGGCATCTACATTTTCTCAGTAGAGAACCACAAGAGACCAAAATCCAATGCTAAGAAGGCCATAGTCTTTCTTATTTTTCTCTTTCTTCCTTTTCTTTTAAAAACATTTTCTTTAATGACATGCCCATGCCTTATGTAGAAGTGTTGCAGGATTATACACTGAGATAGTAATTTGATTAAACGTGTTTCTCTTCCCCCTTCTTCTCCTACCGCCTGTTTCAAGCAGTGGGCAGGTCTATGCTCTTTCCATTCAGAAGCTATGCGTGGCAGGTTGGAAAGAAGAAACCCCTTGAAATCAGAGAGTTTTCCTAGTTTTTGTAGATGCCTAAACTTCTTATGATAAGTGCTCCAAGGATAGATGAAAGAGAAAGGAGTGCCTTTGAGGTTAACAGAGGGAGGTGGAAAGATTTCAACAGGAAAGGAAAAGAACAGAGCTCTGTATGCAGGAACCTGAGCAGAGCTCCAGGGCAGAGCCCCAGAAAAATGACAGCTCCATGGAGGGGTCTGGATGTCCTCTGGTCCCATTGTAGCTAGGTCCCAAGCACAGGCTTTTCCTCCGTGTAGCCTCGAAAGAGAGCACATGGGCGAAAAGCCTGAGGATAAGATGACCATGGTGAACTGGGATGAAACAGTCTTCCCTCAATTTGTCATTACCATATACACTTCCTTGAATCTCAGTGACTAAGACTGAATTTCTCCCTTGTCTGTATAGGAGCTTAGAATAGATTTTATATGAATTTAAAATAATAAATAAGGTGAAATTTCCTGCCACCAGAGTTTATAGGCTGAATCACACCTGCTCTGCAGTATTGGATGTGACTCAAACATGAGTCAAGTGCATATGGAAGCTTTATTCAAACTTATCTTCCTGTTGTTTATAATCTGTCATAAGGTCCCCTTTTCACAGTGTAATTTTAAAAGAATTAAATATAAGCTACTCAAAATTCTAAACTAAATTATATTGAGCTTCCATTAAAACTATTAATAGATCTAAGTCTATTTAACAATATAATTGCTAATAGTCACTCATGAAACTATCAGGCTGGAAGGGGTCAAGATGTAGCACTAGTTCATACTTAGGCTACAACACACATTCCAGAATCTTGGCTACTTCTGGAGACAAAACAGATCAATGGGATCAGGGAAGAACACATAGACATGTGAGTAGTTGTGATCAACTTCAAAAGTCTAGATCTCAAGTGGGTGGTAAGAGCACAAGGCTTTCCTTTATTATGTATATTTTATAACTTGCAAGTGCATAATAAATACTTTCCTGCATGTATCAAATATACATTAAAATATTTTTAATGCTGAAAACCTCTACCAAGATCCAGGGATTGACATTTCCATTTGAATATGTAATGTATCTCTCAAATTTAACTCATCCAAATATAAATCTTGCTTTTCCCCTCAAACTCTTCTTTACTCAGTCTTTTTCTTCTCAGTAAGTAGCACCACCTTCTACAGCATTGGTCACTCTAAACAAAAACAAAATTAGGACCCATATTTCATTGGCCTTTCCTTCCCCTTCCATATCTGAATTCTCACATTCTGTCTGTCAATAAAGTGAAAGTGAAAGTGAAGTCGCTCAGTCATGTCCAACTCTTTGTGACCCCATGGACTGTAGCCTACCAGGCTCCATCCATGGAATTTTTCAGGCAAGAGTACTGGAGTGGAGTGTCATTTCCTTCTCCAGGGTATCTTCCTGACCCAGGGATCAAAACTGGGTCTCCCGCATTATAGGCAGACTATTTATCATCTGGGCCACCAGGGAAGCCCCTGTCTGTCAATTCTACCTCCTAAAAAATACCCCCAAATCATTAACTTTGCTCCATTTCTACCACTACCATCTTAATCCAATCATCATCATATTTTGTCTGGGCTACTGCAGTAGTCTCCTAACTGGTTTCTTGTTTCCACTTTGACATTCCCATAATCCACCCTCCACATAACAGTCAAAGATACTTTAAAAAATTAGTCATACCACAAGTAGACCACATCAAGCTTCTGTGATCTGTTGACCAATACTTGTTACATAGCCCTCGATATGGTGGTTACTACAAATATTTCATACCTATGGTTTTTCATGTACAGATGTGAGAGTTGGATCATAAAGAAGGCTGAGTTCCAAAGAACTGAGGCCTTCAAATTGTGCTGGAGAAGTGCCGGGAGCCAGCTCATGAGATCCCACCCATGACAGAGTCATGAGGTAGAGGGCTGATTGAGCACGGCTTCTCAGCCCTCAGGAATTCTCAGAAGGCTGCCCCAGCGCTAACCTTAAAGATGACATCTGTCTTTCTGATGTTTGCTACAATAAACCTCTTCTTATTTTCTGTGATTTAGAAAAAAGGCTTTTCCTGATTCTCTTCTAAAATAGATCAATCTGAAATCTCAAATCAACAAGGCCCCTGAACAGTAGCACCCTAAATAAGATCATCTGAGATATAGAGTATGCTGATCTAAATTCCTTTTGCTAACGTATTAGTTTATTTAATAAATGTACCTGTGCCTTTGGAGCTAATGTGCATAACTGCTCCCTAGTAATAAAACAGCATTGAGAGCCTCTGTACAGAAAGCCCCTATGGGCACAAAACCCTTCGCAGGAAAAAAGGCTTGTTAGGAAATATAAGAAATATTGCTTTATGAACCTGTTACTTAGTCTATATTTACTCACTATGTTTTTACTCTTAACGTATTTAGTCTATATAATGAAAGCATAATAGTTAAAAATTTATATAAATAGAAGTTTAGCTTTAATACAAATAATAAGACAATTGTTGAATTAACTGACGATTCTTACTTAGAGCTGACCTTCAGCTTGCTGACCTTCTGGGACCACATTCTTTTCTGTTAAGCTCAAGGCGTAGAGTAAATTACCGAAAACAGGTTTTACCTTGAAACTTTCTATTGATAAATTCTTTCCTGCTGTGCCTGATACAAAAGCGTTCTGACTGATCAACCCTTATCAATGGAGAGTCACAAGATGTTAGCAGGCCCCCAGGCCGGAAGATGATGTAAACAAAATGAGGCTTTTTGTAACTAAAAACAGGCAAACAGTTTCCATGAAGGTCAAAAACTGCTGGCCTATTAAGCTGGATTGATAGGCCCATTAAGCTGAATTCATATGCCCATTAAGCTGAATTCATATGCCCACTAAGCTGAATTGGTATGATTCTATACTTTACATTTGTTTCTATGTACCACAAAAAATATAAAAACTGTCTTAAAAACAATAAAGGCGGAAGACATTTGGAAACATCACGACTCGCTGTGTCTTCTCATTCGTATCGCCGACGCCGTCCATCCTGAGGGAACCCTGACCAGCTGGGGCAGGACTCCGGCAGAGAAGGCTCTTCAGAGTCCCTTGAACTGCAAGGAGATCAAGCCAGTCAATCCTAAAGGAAATCAACCGTGAATGTTCATTGGAAGGATTGATGCTGAAGCTCCACTACTTTGGCCACCTGATAGGAAGAAGTTGACTCATTGGAAAAGACACTGGTGCTGGGAAAGTTTGAAGGCAAGAAGAGAAAGGGGCGACAGAGGATGAGATGGTTGGATGACATCATCAACACAATGGACATGAGTTTGAGCAAATTCTGGGAGATAGTGAAGGATAGGAAAGCCTGGCATGCTGCAGTCCATAGGGTTGCAAAGAGTCAGACACAACTTAGCGACTGAACAACAACAACTGTTCCATACAGATGTAAACACCAACTAATTTAATAAATCTGTACTAAGCCTTAGGTCAAGTTGACAATTTATCCAGTTATTTTGAGTTTTCTTTGATGCACAAGTTTAATGGCTATTTTTATTGAATTCATTTTCTTGAAATAGTTATCTGGTTTATTGTTCATTGTAATTTATAATTTGCTAGCTACTAAATATGGAGCTTCATGTTTCTTAGTCCTAAATTCTCTGAGTTAAGCTTTTCTATTTCCTAGAGAAAATTGATGTCTTTCTTAAAGTTATAAATTTGAAATTAAATGATAAATTGAATTACTAAGCCTAATTCTAGAATTTAGAAGAAGGTAGTATCTTTTACCAGCAGCTTTTTTAGAATCAACTCTTTATTTTCTGATTATAAAAAAAGCTCTAATTTTGACTGATTTGTTTGATAGAAATAACTATTTTACAAGTCAATGTTTATTTTTCATAGTGAACTCAATTAGCTTATATCGGAGAAGGCAATGGCACCCCACTCCAGTACTCTTGCCTAGAAAATCCCATGGACGGAGGAGCCTGGTGGGCTGCAGTCCATGGAGTCGCTAGGAGTTGGACACGACGGAGAGACTTCACTTTCACTTTTCACTTTCATCCATTGGAGAAGGAAATGGCAACCCACTCCAGTATTCTTGCCTGGAGAATCCCAGGGATGGCGGAGCCTGGTGAGCTGCTGTCTATGGGGTCGCACAGAGTCGGACACAACTGAAGCGACTTAGCAGCAACAGCAGCATGCCTTTATACGAACTTTATGCTCCAGGGGTTGCAAATTCAATCAAGGAAATGAGACTACGATCCAGGAAAGAAAGGTAAAACATTTCACAATTTATGGAGTACAGACTGGGAGGAAAATATATCGTGCTAAGACAAATGTTTTCCTATAAAAAGCAACAATATCAGATAAATTATCACTGAATTATTTGTTTAGTGACCATAGATCTGAGTTTTAAAAACACAAAGTAAATGATTTTTTAACTTGTAAATGAATGCTTTTTTCCCCCAAACTTTAAACTTCTTATTTTGTATTGGGGTATAGCTAATTAACAATGTTGTGATAGTTTCAGGTGAACAGCAAAGGAATTCAGCCATACATATATGTGTATCCTTTCTCCCCTGAAACTTTCTTCCATCCAGGCTGGCACATAACATTGAAGAGAGTTCCATGTGCTATACAATAGCAAAGTAAATTTAAAATATAATGGTCTCTTAGCTCATTATAGTTGCTCCATTGTTTCCTCTGTCTCCACCAAAGCTACTGCCTGTAGTTGGATAACTTGTATAATTTACAAGCCAAGGGGTAGAGCAGACATTCACATTGTAATCTATAGCACTAGCATCCATTCCTTGAATTGGGCAGTGCACAAGGCATACAACCGTATCCACTGGCCTGGACTATAGCCCTCTGGCTCCTCTGTCCATGGAATTTTCCAGGCAAGAATGCTGGAGTTGGTGGCCATTTCTTACCCAGGAAATCTTCCCAACCCAGGGATCAAACCCACATCTCTTGCATCTCCTACATTGGAGGCATATTCTTTACCACTGTGCCACCTGGGAAGCCCTTAGATATGGTACTCATTTAAAATTAGTAGTATTATTAAATTCCTGTTTATTCATTCCACAAAACGAAAAATACCTACATTTCAAGTTAGCGAATTTTTAATGGACTAACTTCTGTGTACCAGTGAACTTATTATAATGCCAAAGAAAGAATTCCTACCCGAAAGGAGCATAGAAGAAAAGCCAGACAGATAAACAGAAAAATAAACAATAGTGCAGGCATTCTGTTAGGGAAATGAACAAAGTGCAAAGGGACAAAAGAAAAGAGGCATTTAACATAACCTGGGACTGCATAAAATAATACTAAGATATTTGTCACATGGACTGAGCAACGTGTATACCAAGTTTGCAAAAATAAAATAAACTAACCAGACATTTCTAAAGAGAGAAACATCTTGGGTAAAGTCATGAAAGCAAGAAGTGTAAGGGTAGTATAGGTGCTATAACCAGCTCAATACTCTTTATGTTAAAAATATGTATGGTCAGGAGTGAAGAAAGATGAGGCTAGACTTAAGGCAGATGCAATGAGATGTGAATAGAGTCAGAGAGTCCAAATTAAGATTGTCACAATGACCCGGATAAGACTATGGTGAATTGTTGGAACTAGAATCAACATGGCAAAACTGGAGAAGAAGAAATAGATTAATGTAGATTAGATAAATGTGGATCATTCATTCCTCCCTCAAATATTTATTGAGCATCAGGGACTGTGATAGCCTCTCTGAGTTCATAGACCAAGCCCCTCCCTGCTCACATGGCAGCTGCAGCGACCCAGGGGAGACACACAAGGGACAAATGTGAGGTTCAGGTGTCTGAGATATGTCAGATATGTGGAAAGGAACAAATAAAAGTGAGGCAGCCCAGCTTCTGGATTTCCGGATGGACAACTAGATTGATTTCAGGTGCATTCCCTGAAGTCAGTAATGCTGAAAAGGAGAAGGACAATGACAAGTTCCGTAAAGGACACATTGAATTTGAGGCACTTCAACCATGACATTTAAAGAATAATCTCAGTATGAAATACGCAGAGAATACAAAGAAATATGTAAATTCTAAATGAACAGCCACAAGATTTCTGCTAAACTAAAAACCTGCTTTGTATAGCTTTTGTTTGCAAGTGGATACAATTCTCCAAGGCCAAATTGCACCTGCAGAATTTCATTTAAGGCTCACTGATATTTATGGCAATAAAAAGATACTTAATTAAAAAATGGCAAGATTATCATTTTAAATGGTAAAAAAAAAATACAAAAAACCCTCAAGACGTCCTAACCGCTTGGCAAGCTGGCCCGGTTGTGTCCTAGTGTGAGACATAAGGAAAGGACTAGTTTCTATGTGAAGGCTGCACCCAGACCAGATTAGGTGAGGGCGTCTGGGCAAGCTTTATGCATGAATTAACATTTTTCTGTTCCAAGAAATTTTCTCCAGAATGTAACTTTTGTTATCTTAGTTCTGGTTATTTTCAAGAATAATGTTCAAATCTTTTGAATTTAGGAATTTACTTGATATATTCAAAAGATCATTTGTCTTCCTCTGAACCTAATTTTCTTGATAAGCAGAGTTTTTAACCTAGTTTCCTTAAGGAAAAATAAATAGTTTCAAGGAAGAGGAAAGCACATAGTAAATTGATAACATCCAGAAAGTGTTTCATAATTTGGAACAGTCTAAGGCAGATCTAAGAATAACATTTTATTTTTTATGATAAATAAGCCATTTCCAAAATTGTTTTGATACTCCATAAACTGATACAACCACACAAAAACATACGATGCTGAGAGTATTCCTCACATATATTTTTAACAATAAAATAAATCACTCTTACATTCATCATACTAATGTAATGGCTTTTGTCAAACTGAGGCAGCAATATGGCTTAAAAAGAAAAAAAAATAGTGAATTTAAAGGCCTGGTTTTGAATCTGAAAATAAGAGTTAATCTAATTATATCAAGGTTAACTTCTAACTGAAAATGTTTGCTAAATCAATATTTTGAGAGTCAACTAATATTTCTTAGCTATTATCCTAATGTTTAAAACATTTGATCTATCTAAAATGAAAAAAAAATTTGAAGCCTTCCTTATACTTAAAATGTTCTAACTTTTAATCATGCAAAAATAATATATTCATTAAAAGGTTCTGAATGTTAAATGCCAGACATTACTTATTAAGTCTTCCCTTGTGTATCTCACGTGCACCATCATATTTTAGCCATTCATTTACTCATTCATTGATTTAAATATTTATTGAGCATATGCTGCTTAGCTAGCACTTAGAAGACACTATTAAAATAGAACAAGAATGCAGTGTTTTTTTTCTTTTTCCCTTACAATTTGGTTGTGAAACTGCGCAGAACCCTGCAAGGCTTGAGATCAGCTAGTGGACATTCTTCTGATTGGCTGGTGGTGAGGTAACAAGGTGATATTTCTGGAGTCGATATCATCAACCTTCTGGTTCCAACCAGTCTGGGGCCTATGTGCTAGTGGTAAGCATGCAGTTAACTTCTTCCGCCTGATGGAGGTTTCAGTATCTGCAAAACAATGAAAGGATATGGCTCAGTATATTATCTATAGCCCCTGAGGCGGAACTCCCTCATCCTGCCTTGAAGAACCCTTCCCTGAAAACTATCAGTGAGTTCAGGTGTTCTGAAAAATGAGCTGTCCATTCTCCTTGCTTAGCCATGCAACGCACACTGTACTTTCCTTCAACACAACCTGGTGTCAGTAGGTTGTCTTTACTGTACATCAGGCAAGCAGACCCAAGTCTGGTTTGATAACAGTTGGGGAGCAGACTATTATGTGGTGTTCACCGTGTGACTCACTAGTTTCAGCACTTTTCTATTAACTCATGCGAGCCCTGCAGTAACCCTATGAGGTTAGTACTATTATTATCCCATTTTACAGATAAAGAAAATGAGGCACAGAGGGATTAAGTAACTTGTCCAAGGTCACACAGCTAGCTAGTAACTGATGGTCCCAGAAAAAGAAAGGAACAGGGAAATTTTACTGTGCAAAATGTTAGTGTGTCTTTGTACATACTTCTGGAGAAATACAAATGGAGATAATGAAGTAAGATAGTCAGATGAAGTGAGTTGTCTGGGATTTGTCTCCAGTAGCATCTCAAAAGGAAACAGGGAAAGAGGATTTAAAGAGGAAGTGTGACCTGGGGACAGAAAATCCTTGAAGCCTGCTATGCACAGCTAGGCAGCCTGGCTTTTGTAAGAGCTGGCAAAGAGATACCCATCATGCTATTCTCTCACCTGTGTATGTTAGATATGTCTGACATTCGTCTATCAGAAGAATCCCTAGAGAACATAGCGGGCAACATTCTTCGCTGTTTTGACTTTTATAAAATGCTCCATTGTTAACTACCTGTAAAACAGTTTTATTTCATATGTCAATGGCTGTTGGCAAGATAGTCATTGTTTGACTTTCCGTCTATTATTCCAGGAGCATTCTCTATTGCAAACTTCTAAATGTCAGAAAGAGCTAGTAGCCTGAGTTTCAACTCGAATTACTCCGTCGTCTGTTTACCAGCAAATCACGACCACACTGCCACCTAGTGGGCCTTAGCTGCAGCCTCTGGGATTGACAAATGGTCATTCAAGCATCTCAAGCCTAAAACTCTTTTATCATTTCTGTTTAGACATTGGGTGCTCGGAAAACAAAATTCATTTGAATATAGACATGATATCATGAGTCATGATTTCCAGCTTGTTCAAAAATCATTCATCCCATAATGTGCTTCGAATGAACACTTTTCAGTTGACCCATGCAGTCGCAGGTTCAGGGTCTTATATCATGACCCCTGTTCCTTCTGCTTTTCCTGTTGTGATGGTCCATGAGAAAGTACCTGACCCCCAGCCTTCCACACCAGCCGTGTTGTCTTCACCTGTCCTTGGGCAGAAAACGATCCTCACTGGGTGGTGGGGGGCGGGCGCGGGCAGGTAGGGCAAACTTTTTTTCTCATGCTGCTGCTGGTTCCTGGTGCTGTGGTTCACCAGGCTGGCCCAGCCTCTGTCCCTTGCCCCCCAGCTCGGGGCCAGCCTGCTGTGAATCTCCTCCACATCTACCCTTGCCCGGCCCACTCCACTCCCCCCAGCCTTGCCTTGCTGATGGCTCCGTTGAATCTCCCTGAGTGCCTGACAGTGACCCTCACCTTGTCTTTTTCACTCCTCTTGACCAAAGGAGTAGTTTTCTTTCCTACTTATTTCTCTTTCCCAGATATTTTTGCGCATAATGAATTAACACCTTGGTTGCCTTATCCTCCAGGGAAATGAACACAGTTGCTTAAGATATTTCTCATTCTCCTGATTTCCTATGAAAGCCTCTCCCTTTGGATTGTGATCTGTATATATATCTATGGGACTATCACCTGAGACACTGCCTTACAATCTGGACTTTTGTTTGAATTCTATGTTATTAAAGTGTTTTCTAATTAATTAATTACTTATGTATCGCTGTATTAGAGACCTGTATGTCCTTTATTGCCTCACCAGTGCCTACAGTAATATCTAGCACATAGAAGGTCTTTAAGAAATATTTGCATGAATGTTCAGTAAGTTCCAATTCTTCTTGGGAAGAGTCTTCCTCTCGGAAATTGGCCTGGCCACCAATTCATCTAAATCTGAACCACCGCGTTCCTATCAACATTTTAAGATTCTAGGCAGAGGTTGGATGCTGCCGCTGTCTCCTTTTCTCCCACTCCCTTGTCGTCTTGTTGCTCACCGTTGCTAGGGAAAATGAAAACCCATAGAAACAGTAAGAACAGTAAGGCAGATAGCAGCTGTGAGGAAAAGCCAAGTCGTGTCTCTTCTGATTTCTCATTAGTCCACTTGCATTGAATTCTTAAATGATTATAGACCAGGAGTCAGTGATCCCAGGCTATGTCACCTGATGGCTGTGCAAACCAGGGCAATTAACTAACTCCCTGAAACCATTTTCTCATATATTAAATAAGGATGATAATAATACAGATTTACAATCCCTCATCTGCAATTCCAAAATTCTTAAAGCTATGAAAAACAAATGCTTTTTCAGGGTTCAATTGGTATCAAAATTCAACCTGTATGGAATGAACTAATCTGAGGCTCTTTGGAACTTTTATTTATACTCTTCATGTCTAATTTATACTCTTTGCTTAATGGATGGTAAAGGCATCAATATATCTTTCTAAAAACTCAAAAATTCTGAATTCCAAAATCTAGCTCCAATGTACACACCTTAACATAGCAGACACTTGAGCTCAAGCATTTCCTAAAAAGCAACTGTAGATTTTCGCATATCTCATGGGATTGTTACGAGGTGTAATAGTAGCAAGAACGAAAGCTTTTATCACAGTACCTGGATATAGTAAGCCCTCCATAAGTGTAAGATATTATTATTTTTAAATTTTCATTCCTTTTAAATGGAAGACATTTTCTCAGTCGTGGATGACCACAAACAACCAATAGCACTCTTCCCAGCAATGTGCTCACATTTTCTATCCCCTTTCTCTTCTCTTTCTCTATTTCTTGTATTTTCTTCTCCCTTCTTCCTCCCTTTTTTTCTCTCTCTCAGAATGTGATGAAAGATATGGCTCTTCTTCCCAGAAAATCACCTCTCAGCACGAGCGCGCACACGCGCACACACACACACACACACTTTCACATGTGTGTGGAAAGTCACAGAATTCCCCAAAGTCTATCAAGGGATCCTGCTTTGGGCACTCATCTTTATGAAAGTAATATATGTGTAAGAAAAATCCTATTCGCATGATGGGTTATTTTTTTAAATAATTTAAAATTATTTTTGACACTATTTCATACTAAGAGAAATACTATGCTCAGTTTTAATAGATACAGTTGTTACATGTTTGGAGAAATTTGAAATATCAAAACAAATAAAAGGAATATACAGATATGTTTATTTCCTGAATGACTGAGGCAGATGAAGAAACCGAACTACCTCTTATGAATACTAGCAGTTCCGCTTTTCTCTGTGATTCTGTTCTTGCCAAGAATGTACATTCATACAATGTGTATAGTTTATAAAGTGATTTCACATCTATTGTCTCAATAGAACCTCACAAACCTCTTGAGATCCAGGAAAGACAAATATTTTATATTATCTTCATTTTACAGATGAAAAAATTAAATTTCCGAGAAACCAGATGACTTGTATCTGAGGTCACATAATGGATCATCAAATGTCCAATCCAGCGAATATACCGTGTATCAGTGGCTCTTATGATAATTATCCCCATGTTTGTCTTCTCCATTCCAAGTTTTGATTGACATTCTTAACTATCTCTGCATTTGACTTCTTTCTGATATGCGTGTAACTGTACATGTTTGTATTTATTTATATAGGTATACATAAAGAGAGAATGTATAAATGTTCCATATGTATTTCTGACATACTATAGGATGACTGTGACCTCTCTCCTCCTACACTTTCTACTGACTTTCCATCCTAGTACATTTAAGTTATAAACATGTATTGTAAGTCAACAGATGCTGTGAAAATCAAAGACAAGTACACCATATTATTTCTCAATGCTTGTTAGCTTGAAAGCATGATATACTATATAATTTATTTATTTATTTATTTATTTATTTTTTATGGTTTTCTGGCTGTGTCAAGCGGCTTGTGGGGTCTTAGTTTCCCTACCAGGGATGGAAACTGCGTTGTTGGTAGTGGAAGCACAGAGTCCTAACCACCAGCTGCTGCTGCTGCTGCTAAGTCGCTTCAGTCGTGTCCGACTCTGTGCGACCCCATAGATGGCAGCCCACCAGGCTCCTCTGTCCCTGGGATTCTCCAGGCAAGAACACTGGAGTGGGTTGCCATTTTATTCTCCAGTGCATGAAAGTGAAAAGTGAAAGTGAAGTCACTCAGTCGTGTCCAACTCCTAGCAACCCCATGGACTGCAGCCTACCGGGCTCCTCCATCCATGGGATTTTCCAGGCAAGAGTACTGGAGTGGGGTGCCATTGCCTTCTCCCCCTAACCACCAGACCTCCAGGTAATTCCCGATTCCCGACAATATATGATATAATTTTAACAGAGCTCTCTGGTCTGTCCATATATTGGGATTCAAATAAGTCATAATTTCCTGGAAGTATCCATTCATATCTAATGACTATGTGCTAACCAAATTTTTTTAAAGTGCAGGTATTCAAAAAGCACTGATAATTCCTAGGACAGCTAGAGGGCATTTTGTCACTTATAGCTCTACCTGCAGAAAGCTCAAAAGAAGTTAAATGCTAGGTCTGAGTTTTATTCACGAGACACTTAGTCTATTTCAGTCGTGATGTTTTTATGATTCCCTTCCTGAGAAATTTATTCCTGAGGGATCTTGTAATTTTCCCAGAGCTAGGTACGTATATATAAAGAATTTCCACTTGTCATTTTGTTAATTATTGAATTTAAATTCAATATCCTCTTTGCTTACTTATGGCTAAATCCCACCTGATCCACAAAAGTCACGAGTTGGGCTTTCTCAACAATAGGAGGAGTTACACATGAGCAAGTATGACTAATACCTAAATAACCTGTTCAGTTCGTGTTTAGATTTCAGATTGTTAATATCTGGGGGGAAGCAGCCAAGTGGTTCCACTGACTAGAATAGTAGTAAAAACAATAAATTTTAAAAATCTCTAAATTCTTCAGGGGTTTTCAAACTCACTTTTAAGCTACTTGGGTTACTGCCAGTGTTATTTTCAAAGTAGAGAACAAGTCTACTGTAAGAATATATGGCTTTGATTTTATGGGTAAAATTAAGACCTGCAATCTTTATATTCTTAAATGAGGAATTATAACCTAACATAGGCATATATTTGAAATTTTTAAAAGGTTTCACTAAATATTGTCTTGCTCAAAAGTATCTGCTTTTCGGTTTCCATCACTTTAGAATCTCATAAGGCCGATGTTTTCCACTTCAGATGCTGTTTTTATTGAACATATGATAACAAAGTATAACAATAAGGCTTTAGGTCAAAAAATGTGAAAAGAATGTATTTTGTACCTTTAATTTTCTTTTCTTCCTCTTTAACCAAAATCATTAATAATACTTCCCTAACTCACATACTTTTATATCCTTTCCACCTTCCCTCTCACCAAAACCTAATATCAAAAAAAGTAGCTGGAAATTCCAGTTAAACAGAATGAATTAAATACACACACTTACTGTGATTCTTTATAACACTGAAAAATGAAGATAAGTGCATAAGAGGGCATAAATCTATGAAAACAAAGAGACTAGGAAAACAGACAACAGCAGATGAAAGATGTTAACAAAACTTCGAACTCAGAAAAGCAGATGGATGAATCATAATTGATTTAGCAGATCAGAGGAAATGGAACAGTGAGCTTGCAGGAAAGAAAGTTGCTTAGCTCTGCTGAACCTGAGAAAGACTCAAATTCTAGAGATGGTCGAGATTTCGGAAAGCTGAACTTGAGAGTAAAACTGCAAACTGGAGGATAAGTTGAAAGTTTGTGTGAGGGTCAGTTAGACCACAGGTTCCCTCACCAAGAGTCTGACCCACTTCCACCTCTTGAAGAGATTTCTCTTTGGAGAGACTTACAGTTGAAAATGTAGAGTGCAGTAGTACTGATGAAAGGCAAAACCAAAAATAAGGGAATTAAACAGAACATCCTGACTGAATGCCAAGACCCTCAAGGCCCTTGTCTCCCAGATTGCTTATAACTGGGCTTTTCTTTTTCAGGCAGGGGACTTAAGAACATAAGGGAGCCAGTGGTTCTGTCTATGGTGGCATGCCCCTTCAGGGACTTTTGGCAATGTCTGGAGAAGTAGTTGGTACTGGCATCTCAGTGGTCAAGGGTAGGGATGCTGCTAAGCATCTTAAAAATTCACAGGCTGGCCCCACACAACAAAGAATTATGTGACATACAATGTCCACAGTATTGAGTTTGAGAAACTGCACCAAGGCAATGATTTTCAAAGTGTTGTCCCCAGATCAACAGCATCTTCATCAACTGGGAACTTGATGGAAATGCAAATTCTCCCAGACATCTCTATGGATCTACTGAATCACAAACGTTGGGGGGAGTGTGGTGGGCAGTGGGGGTGGAGGGGGTGAAAGAGATGAAGCTCAGTCTTCTGTTTTAACAGACCCTCAAAGTAATTCTGATATAACTATAGTTTGACAACTACTGTGCTCTAAGGAAATGGCAACCCAAGAAAAATCCAACAGACCGTGAGAGCTGGTGATCCTCCAAGCAAAATTCTGTCACTGCCTCCAGATTCTTATCGGATGCAAAACCCATTCCTACCCCATGAGAACCATCAGGTTGTTCGTGCTTTACTCTTTAAAAGAACAAACCATCCAGATAAATCACAAGATTATTGAGAACATCAGGGACCAAAACAAACAAAAGGTATACTTGTGGATGTATATCGTATTGTTCAAGGGCTGACTGTGTAAACACACACACTGAAACCCTACACAGACATACCTCAGAATATTTGGTTTGGTTTGGTTCTTGACCACCACAATAAAGCAAATATCACAGAAAAGTGAGTCACATGATTTTTTTGGCTTCCCAGTGCATATAAAAGTTAGGCTTACACTATACTGTCTATAGAGTGTGCAATAGCGTTATGGCTAAAAAAAACAATGTGCATACCTTAATTAAAAAATACTTTTTTGTTAAAACATGCTAACCATCATCCAAGCCCTCAGCAAGTCATAATAGTAGCACCAATGATCACTGATCACAAATCATTATAAAAATAATGAAAACATTTGAAATGCTGTAAGAATTACCAAAGCGGGACATGGAGACATGAAGTGAACAAATGCTCGTCGAAGAGTGGTGCTGATAGGCTTCCTAGATGCAGGGTTTCCACAAACTTTCAATGTGTAAAGAATCACAGTATCTGTGGAGGGCAAAAACATGAGGTATGACTGTAAATTAATATATTAATTTCAACAAAATAAGGTGAGATTCAAAAACAAGGCACTGAATCAAAACAAGAAGTCTCAAAATTTGGGCTCAAATTGTAACAAGAACAACTTGATGCTGGAACCTAGAGTGAACAGAGTAAAATGGCTTTATTGTCTTCTAAGGACTGAATTGGTTTCAAACACATAGGTGATTCAAATGATGAGACTCTAGCTCTGGCTGGGGGGGTGCTGCAACTTAGAGACCAGAAAAGATCACTTCATATGTGTATCCAGAATACATATGACTCAGGAATCAACGCATTACTTTATTTTTTGTTTCCCATTGGTTTTCAAATGTGTTCAGTGAAAGAAGTCATCTCCTGTACTTGAATAAAACATTTGGCAGTTTCTTGACTTCTCACTCTTAACCTAACAAAACTTTCTATCATCACTTAGAGTCACAAAACAGTTTCAGTTTATGCCTGAGAAATATCCAGCCCAGTATATCAATCATCACTTCCATATTTATTTGTTCTAAACTTATTCTCCACCCTCTCTTTCAGCTACAAGCCACAAAGGCAAGAAGATTTTCATTAGGAAGAGGTGTTTGTTAGCAGTGGCTTCCTCTCTCTTGCTCTGCTTCTGCCAGTGTTGCTAACAGTGGTATAGCAACTTGGGTCTGGGAAGTGCGGAGGAAGAGGGGAAGAAACACTCTGGGCTTGATGGAGGTTTCAGACAGGCTTGTTCCTTACCTGATTCTTTCTTGAGTTCATCAGAGGTCCCTCTCCTGATGGGAGATAGAATCCACTCCTCTAGTGACCTCTCCACCCCTGGTTCCTGGTCCTCTGGTGGTCCAATCGAATAGAGACAGGAGTTCCTCTAGGGCAGGACTTTTTCAAAAAATTTATTTTTAAGTGGAGGATAATTACTTTACAATATCATAATGGTTTCTGCCATACATCAACATGAATCAGCCAAAGGTATACATATGTCTCCTCCCTCTTTAACCTCCCTCCTACTTCCCTCCCCATCGCCCCTACCCCAGGTTGTCATAGAGCACTGACTTTGGGTTTCCTGCATCATACAGCAAATTCCCACTGGCTATCTACTCTATAGATGGTAATGTATATGTTTCAACGCTACTATCTCAAATCATCCCACCTCCTCTGTCCTACACTGTGTCGTCCAAAAGCTTGTTCTCTATGTCTGCATCTCCTTTGCTTCCTGTATAGAGTTTAATCAGTACCATCTTTCTAGAATCCAAATATACGTGTTTATATATGATATTCATCTTTCTCTTTCTGATTTACTTCACTTTGTATAATAGGCTCTAGGTTATTCCACCTCATTAGAACTGACTCATATGAGTTCCTTTTTGTGACTGAGTAATATTCCACTGTCTATATGTACCACAGCTTCTTTATCCATTCATCTGTCGATGGATATCTAGGTTGCTTCCATGTCCTAGCTATTGTACATAGTGGTGCAATGAACACTGGAGTACATGTCTATTTTAATCATGGTTTCCTGAAAGTATATGCCTAGGAGCAGGATTGTTGGGTCACATGGTGTTTTATTTCTAGTTTTTTTTTTTTTTTAAGAATTTCCATACTGTTCTCCATAGTGGCTATATCAATTGGCATTCCTACCAACAGTGCAAGAGGGTTTGGGCAGAAGTTTAAGCTGCTCCAGACCAGCTCCCTTTGGCTCTTCATCCATCTCTCTTCAATGTGGCAGAGATCGGCCACAGAAAGCCCTTCCATAACCTTAATAATCTCGTGCATGCAGAACTAATCAATGCAGCCACCTCCATTCTGCTTAAACTTTCTCAGGTTGATTCAGGTACCAAACCAAGCTCTCTGAGCAGCCCCCTCCGTAAGTGTGGATTTGGAGGTCAGTGACTCCCCCTGTGGTTGAGGGAGGATGAAGAGACTCATAGTATAACAACCCTCTCTAAGAACTTCTCATAGATACCCCTCCTTCTTCCTGCGCTCAACCCTTTTGCACTTAAAGTTGGCAAAGAGGTCAAGAAATATGGAATCAGTTCTCAAATATTTTCCTCACAAGTTCTGTGTGTGAGAATTTGCCTAAGTCATTTTATATCTGACACCTACTATACTGATGCCTCAGTTGAAAATGAGACAGACCAAATCCTCCTCTTACTGAGTTAGGCAGTTATACACAGGGAGGAAAGTGAGATAGTCCATAAGGAAATGTGTGGTAAGTCAGACCTCACAAAATAAATAAAACAATACCCTGCTCCAACTCCGGGTTGTAACTACTCGTACTATCCTTGGATAAACACTAAGTAGTCTGTTATTTTAAAACTCAGTCATGGTCAGGGGAGAAAACGAAGCTAGGACTGGAAGCCCCATAAACTGGGTCAGGCCACCACTGTGTGACTGAATCCAGATCTTAAGATAGGAAATTCACATTCGGCAAAGTATTTCCTTTTATGTATGTTTGGTGCTTCTCAATGGGATGTTTCCAGACTAGAACCTGGGAGATGAATCAGAAAAAAGCCTAAAAGAAAGCAGTAGTCCCCTCAGATGTCCTCACGAATTTCATTTTTAACACTTCAGGTGTTCCCCCTGCTCTAAGTCTCAGTTGATTTTTTAAAAGTATAGAATGACTGGACACCTTGAAGATAGTTCTCTCTTTTTTAGGAAAATTCAGAATACTGCTGTGTGGGCACCCAGTAACATGAGAGCAGATGCACCCAAGTCCAGGATGGGTCGGTGGGCTGGAGTGGAGGGCTTGCCCTTGCCTCTCTCTGGCCTTTGGTTGGGCACATAGTTTCTCTAAGCCCCAATTCCCTCCTGTCTTATGAAAAGTGAAAGTATTAGTCATTCAGCCATGTCTGACTCTTTGCAACCTCATGGATTGTAGCCCACCAGGCTCTTTTGTCCATGGAATTCTTCAGGCAGAAATACTGAAGTGGGTAGTCACTCCCTTTTCCAGGAGATCTTACCCACCCAGGGATCAAACCCAGGTCTCCTGAATTACAGACAGATTCTTTACCTTCTGAGCCTTCAGGGAAGCCTCAAAATGCATCTTTAATAAAATGCAAATGATTTCTAAACAAACTTTCAGCCCTAATATGTTAAGATTTTGACCATAAAATAATATACTACTTTGGTAGCTGGATGAATAAAATCAATACTCACAGTAGAAAAAAATTCAATTACAAGAAAATATTCAATTCAAATAATTTAACATTGCTTCTGAAAGTATGAAAAATGGAAAAATGGTAGGAGGATGATTCTGTTTGCTTACTTTATTGGTTTTCATTTTTCAATATAGCTCCTCCTTGATGTAGCTGTGTGATTTGGCAGGGGAGGTGAGATGGAATCCAGAATGTGTGGTTCTTTGTCACGGCTCCCTAGCTCTGCTTCAGCTTTTCGTCCATCCCCAGCACCGCTCAGTGTGGAATCATATATCTAAGGTAGTCCTGGCTCGTACCTACAGACTCTCTCTTCTCAACCCCTAGGAGAAGAGTATTAGTTATGATTTTAGTTTGTGTTTTAAAGATCTAACCCTGCTAAATCCAACATACTGCCTTGGCTTTTGAATGCTTCATGCTCAGATCTAGACAAAACAGTGAAAAAGCTTAGTTGACTGTGTTAACATTTATCCATTTGCAATCAGTCTTCAGCTCATTATTTTTGAAACATAATTCAGATCCTTAATCCTTTGAGATATGCAATCTACAGTTGTAGGGCTTGGGAATTTATAGGTATTACATTATCTGCACAGAGCACATTTATTGCAATTTTAAATTCAATAGAAGTACATTATTTATTGCCAAGAAAAATTATAGTACTAAAATAGAATCGAAAAGCTCTAACATTCAAAGAAATTTTGTCCTCTAGCTTATAATCATAACTTTGTATATGTACAATGTACAGAATCTTTGTTACAAAGTAGTATATTGTGCCTTGATTTTTAAACAAAAAGAATTTAAATATTTTTATTAACTAGTAAATATTTTTAGAAGACAAAGATAATTAACCTTGTAAAACAAATCATTCCTTTAGCTATTGGTGAAATACAATATATGAAATACTTCTATTAATACAAATTCTACCCCTGAAGGATTGCAAAGTGCATTACACATGAAATGAAGTCTTCTCAAAAGGCAATATAGGTTTTACTAAGATTACATTCTTATTATAGTCATTGCAATATTTATAAAGATGGAGAGGTAATTATGGTGATGGTATTTTACATTCTTGGAAACAATTGAAACACATCGAAACTGATTTTGTGACTCAAATGGAGAGACCTGCCAGAAAACTCTGGGAGAATATTATTCCCTAATATAAGAAGAGAGAAATCACGAGTACACTATTCCCTCATTTTTCTGTGTGTCGGCAGCCTATTTAGGGTTTCAGTTTGGGACAGGAGGTTAAGCTCAGAAATAGTATTATCTTAATTGAATAACAGAATTACCTGCAATTTTGTAAACTGCAGAAAGTTTTTTTCTCCTTCATGTGATATTATTAGGTGATTGCTTTCTGAGCTGGAAGGAGAAAGCTGGGCAGACTGAAGCTTACAATTAAAAAGGAGTCTGGTATGAAGTTTTTACTTCCCAAAGGTACAAGAGCTTAAGAGGAGGACAGTGGACGAGGAAGGACATTGTTAACACACTCAATGGCCATGACGACGGTAGGGCTTCTGACTTCCCACCCAGCACCATAATGCATAATCGGTGAGTAAATCCCTCAAGGCTCCTCCTTCCTCTGGCAGGATGCCGGAAGCTCATACCTCCTGGGGACTTTTGGACTTGTTGCTGCTTTGTTTCAGTTTCACTGCTTGCTGGCTATTGTGAGCTCTGGCTTACCCACTTCGCAGGACTTTACCTGTGCCTCTCAGTCAAATTTATTGAGTGTAGCTTCTGCTGTCAATAATCCTAAAGCCACTGACACTGACTTTGTGGCTATAATATTAAAAGCAACAACAGGAAGACATTCGACAACAATAGTTACCACTTCTTGAGCATTTGTGTGTGTGCGTGCCAGGCAAAGTGCTAACACCAGCACCAACTTATCGAGTGCTCACGACAGCCCTACAAAGCAGGGAGTGTTATTGTCCCTATTTTGCAAGTAAGAGAAATGAAACTTTCTGATAGTCACACAGCTTACAAACCCAGAGTTTAGAATCTCTCACTCTCATCCCTTACGTTCTAGTTTCCCATATCATAAGAAATAATATTTTTGACGGTTTACAAAATGCCAGGCAGGATATCAAACACTCCACCTGATCATCCTATTTGTGACCACAGTGCTTAAAATACTCCAACCCTCCTTCAGTGAACTTGGAGAAGACTCTCTTCCCACTGAGGTCAAAATTATAATAAAAGACTGTGGAAGTAGTTGTCAAGTCTTGCCACCAGAGATTAGAACATGAGTCTTGATTTTGCCACTTACTAATGTTTATAAAGTCATTTAAACTCTCTAATCCTATGATTCTTCATCATTAAAAAAAGGGAACTGTTATATCTGCTTCATGAGTTACTAAGAGAATTAAGAATTATAACATATAAAGAGAGTGTACTCATTTAAATTTCTCAATAAATGTTGACTGTTCTTATATTAATGTTGGTATTTTTCACCTGAAACATGGCCTTACAAATTTCTCTTCTAAGTACATTAAAAGTAAAAGTGTAGTCGTTCAGTCGTGTACGACTTTGTGACCCCATGGACTGTAGCCCACCAGGCTCCTCTATCCTTGGAATTCTTTAGGCAAGCGTTACTGGAGTGGGTTGCCATTCCCTTCTCCACGGGATCTTCCTGACCCAGGGATCGAACCAGGTTTCCTGCATTACCAGGAGATTCTTTACTGTCTGAGCCACTTTGATGGATCCCTTCCAAGTACTTTGGGGCATCTTATTTGGAGCTAGGTCAAACGGCTATTGAATCAGTATCTAGGAAGAATTTTCAGCACCTTGAGTTGCTTCTACATCAGAGTAACTCTGCTTCTTTGAAAAGGAACTTTTGCCTTTATTTGAAGCAGACATTGTCATTCCCTTGTCCAGAGCCTTTTTTGGGGGGGAGGGGAAGGGGTCTGTGCTTAGTCTTCATTGCTGTCTTTCTCTAGTGGTGATGAGTAGGAGTACTCCCTAATTGTGGTGTGCAGGCTCTCACTGCAGTGGATTTTCTTGTTGCAGAGCACAGGCTCTAGGCTCTTGGGCTCAGTAGTTGTGGCACATGGGCTTCGTTACCCTGGGGCATGTGGAATCTTCCTGGACCAGGGATTGAACCCATGTCCCCTGCACTGGCAGGCGGATTCTTTACCACTGGATCACCAGGGAAATCCCAGAGTCTTAATCTAGTTATTTAGACACCAGAAATTTATTCTACCTATATCTTTTGCAAGGTATGATGTGGCACCATCAATATTGGGATCTCGGAATCTTTCTTTTCAGGTCTGTTACAGATGACATTTCTCTCTCAAGACCTTTCCTACTATATAAATAGAGAGATAGTAGCATGAATCTTTGAACTTGCCAAATCCAGGAGGTTGAGATGACAAAAAGGCCTCTTGGCCCTCTCCAGAATTTATGTTACTGTTGTTCAGTTGCTCAGTCATGTATGACTCTTTGTAACCCCATGGACTGCAGCACAGCAGGCTTCCCTGTCCTTCACTGTCTCCCAGAGCTCATTCAAACTCACTATTATTGAGTTAGTGGTGCCATCCAACCATCTAGTCCTCTGTTGTCCTCTTCTCCTCCTGCCTTCAATCTTTTCCAGCATCAGTCTTTTCTAATGATTTGGCTTTTCTCCTCAGGTGGCCAAAGTATTGGAGTTTCAGCATCAGTCCTTCCAATGAATATTCAGAATTTATAGACATCTCAAACTCTTCTGGGACTTTATCTTCACTTTCTGAGAGAGGCTACTCCAGGAATTTGTTGGTCATGCACTTCAGTTCTTGATTGGATCAAGATTAACACAGAGCTAAACCAAGCAAACCCAAACAAACTTAAAACCAGACAAAACCTTGTTTGATTGGAGAGGAGTAAGGTGGAGCAGAATATGAGAGAAGACTCCTAGGAATTTATCACATATAACTTAACAAATTCTTTATGTTCCCAACAAATTTAAATATAAAATATTGGATTGGAAGCCTTTGGCCCCTGATGAGGTGGAACTCATCTCCCTTGTGGTCAGCCACCTATGTCAATGTTCAAAGACATGAAAGTACAGGTCTCAATTGGCAATGTGGAAATGGATATTTTTTAAATCTTCAGTTCTGAAAAACTGGCTCATATTTGATAGATACTAAGCCCTTTCAGGCCCTATCTACTCATATTTTCAAAACATTGATTAGAGTGATCAAATTAAATAAAGTATTGACCTACTTCATTTTATAACCAAAGCTATTTAAAACTTATTCTAACTTGTGGACTAATCATTAAAATTCAATTGACCTAAATTAACTCTGTAATAAAATCTTACAAAATGCATTGAAGATCACAGTTATTCAATTTTTAAAAGTAAATTCTCTGTTTATCCCACTATTTGTGGAACAATTCAACTAAATATTAAGTCATTTCTCCCTTATTAAATTGTAGACCTGGTTTCTTAAATTAATACTCTAATTCCCCCCTTAAAGAATATTTGAGTAATATTTTTAATAATGCCTTAAAAGAATACTTATTTTCAAGATTAATGAATACTTTTTAAGAATTACCCAAATAAAGCAAAGCTTAACTTCAAACCTATTCTCCAATAATCATCACAGGACCAGCTATGCAATTTGCAAGGCCCAATGCAAAATGAAAATGTGGGGTCCCATCTTGAAAAAGTAAGAATTTCAAGACAATGACAGCGTAATTGTCTTTCCCCACAGCAACCTCTGGATAGAATTCTAATTAAAAGTTCAGCATGATTTTTTGTATATGTGGCAAGGTGATTCTATGCACTGAAGATCAAAGAGTCCTGAGAAGAGCCAAGATTCTTCTGAGGCAAAAGAATAAATTGGGGAGATTTGCTTTAACTGCAGTAAAAAGATATATAAGTCTATTAATTAAGATTCAAAAGTGATATTAGCATAGAGACAGAGAATTTGGCTGAGGAACTAAAAAGAGAGCCCCTCACTACTGGTCTATGCATTTGTGGAAATTTGATTTATAAACAAATTTTTCATTTCAGATCAGAGGGGCAATGAGGAAATATTCAATAGTGTTTTCAGGACAATTATCTAATCACATGGGAAGAAAGAAAATTGATATGTAGTACCTCACATGATACACAAAAATCTATCCCAGAAGGTTTAAACACTTAAATTTGAAAGGGAAAACATTAAAATGTTCAGCAGAAAATATGGCAAAATATACTAAGATGTTCAAGTTTGAATTTATTAAAAGGAAAGACAGAGACAACAAACTTTAAAGGAAAAGACTGATATATTCGACCATTTTAAAATTAAAGCTGTATGTTAATCAAAACATTTTTATGAATTGAAAAACACATATAAAAGGTGAGAATTAAAATCTCGAGTTGCTCAGTCGTGTCTGACTCTGTGACCCCATGGACCGTAGCCCACCAGGGTCCTCTGTACATGGGATTCTCCAGGCAAGAATACTGGAGTGGGTTGCCATTTCCTTCTCCAGGGGATCTTCCCAACCCAGGGATCGAACCTGGGTCTGTTACACTGAAGCCGATTCTTTCTCATCTGAGCCACTTGACAGGATTTTGTAAAGAGTTTTCAAAGCTCACCAGGTCGTCGTTTGCTCAATTAATTGTATAGGTGCAAAGGTGAAAGCCAGACAGTTAAGAGGCAAGTCAGGTGAATAATAATGGGATTTTAGACTGGGATAGTAGCTGTGAAGAAAAGAGAAGCAGACAGTTTCAAGATATATTTTTGCCTACATGGCCAATAGAGCTTGCTGACAAATTGTATGTGTTTGGAAGGAAAGGGCTTCCCTTGTGGCTTAGTTGGCAAAGAATGCACCTGCAATGTGGATTGATCCACATTGACCTGGGCTTGATCCCTGGGTTGGGAAGATGCCCTGGAGAAGAGAAAGGCCACCGACTCCAGTATTCTGGCCCGGAGAATTCCATGAACCATATAGTCCATGGGGTCCCAAAGAGTCAGACATGACTGAGCAATTTTCACTTTAGAAGGAAAAGGAAAAAGCTGATATGATTCTAATTTGATTTTGGGCTTGATCAACTGAATAAATGAGGTTCTATAAATATGAATATTTCCTTCTATTTATGGAGATGTCTGAGGGAGGAAAAGTGTAGGGTTAAGAAGGAATCAAGAGTTCTCTTTTGGTCATGTTAAGTTTGAGTTACCCATTAGATATCTAAATGGTGATAATGACTCCATTAAAGTAGACATTGGCGGCTTTAGATCAGAACTCAACAGAGAGATCAAACCTAAAATATTATTTTAGAGGTCAATGGCCATATTCAATGTAAGTGTACCTTTTTTGCTCCCTCATGATTGTGATCTGGAAGAGAGAAAGTTGTGATGTATTAAAATTATAACTTAGTAAGTGGAAACCAGTGAAAAAGCCCAGAACATTAGTCCATAGCAGCATGCTATGGAATAATTGACTACTCGGTATTCATTTTCTATCAGATGCATGGCCTGGGGGAGGGAGCAAGACTTATTGATTCATATGGGTCAATTACATTTATTTCATCTTCTCTGCTGGAGGTTATTGGTGGAAGTGCCTGAGTCAGTTTACACCAGTGAGAAGTGAGGAGAGTTGTTCTGTTTTGTTTGGTTTTTAACAGGCTTCTAGGAAAGAAGTGTCTTGCCTTTTAAGAGAAAGCTATAAAAGTCAACCTTCTTCTTCATAGAGTTGAAAATGAAACTCTGTATTTTCAGCTATTACTGACCTGCATCCTGTGGCCCCAGAAAAATTTGGTATGAAATTGATTTAGAGGTTGTAGTAGGGAAAGACAGCAAGAACACAGTCCTCCTCATCAGACGGCAAGCTCTGAGGCATGCCTTACTCCTGGACATTTAATGATATAAGTAAATGTATCACTTACATTTTTTCGACCAGTTTGGGTTGGGTTTCATGCTCACTGAAACTAAAGCATGTTATCTGAAACTAATGTTAGAATGGGCTTCCCTGGTGGCTCAGTGGTAAAGAATTCATATGCCAATGCAGGAGATATGGGTTTGATTTCCAGTCCAGGAAGACTCTCTGGAGAAGGAAATGGCAATCCATTCCAATGTTCTTGCCTGGAAATCCCCATGGACAGAGGAGTCTGATATTTAGTGGTCCATGGGGTTGCAAAGAATCAGACACAATTTAGCCTTTGAACAATAACATCAAATATTAAAACACAATAATCAGAAGGATTCATGGGAAAATTAAACACCCCTAGAGTTCAAAAATATGAAACCAAGAAAATCCAGTAACAAGAGATGGACTTCCTGCAGAAAAATCTAGATGAACGATTGGACTGAGGTTGTTCAGTTCAGTTGCTCAGTCGTGTCCGACTCTTTGCGACCCCATGAACTGCAGCACGTCAGGCCTCCCTGTCCATCACCAACTCCTGGAGTCTACCCAAACCCATGTCCATCGAGTCGGTGATGCCATCCAACCATCTCATCCTCTGTCACCCCCTTTTCCTCCTGCCCCCAATCCTACCCAGCATTAGGGTCTTTTCCAGTGAGTCAACCCTTCGCATGAGGTGGCCAAAGTATTGGAGTTTCAGCTTCAACATCAGACCTTCCAATGAACACCCAGGATTGATCTCCTTTAGGATGGATTGATTGGATCTCCTTGCAGTCCAAGGGACTCTCAAGAGTCTTCTCCAACACCACAGTTCAAAAGCATCAATTCTTCGGCGCTCAGCTTTCTTCACTGTCCAACTCTCACATCCATACATGACCACTGGAAAAACCATAGCCTTGACTAGATGGACTTTTGTTGGCAAAGTAATGTCTCTGCTTTTAAATATGCTATCTAGGTTGGCCATAACCTTCCTTCCAAGGAGTAAGCGTCTTTTAATTTCATGGCTGCAATCACCATCAGCAGTGATTCTGGAGCCCAAAAAAGTAAAGTCTGACACTGTTTCTACTGTTTCCCCATCTATTTCCCATGAAGTGATGGGACCGGATGCCATGATCTTAGTTTTCTGAATGTTGAGCTTTAAGCCAACTTTTTCACTCTCCTCTTTCACTTTCCATCAAGAGGCTCTTTAGTTCTTCTTCACTTTCTGCCATAAGGGTGGTGTCATCTGCATATCTGAGGTTATTGATATTTCTCCCGGCAATCTTGATTCCAGCTTGTGCTTCATCCAGCCCAACGTTTCTCATGATGTACTCTGCATATAAGTTAAATAAGCAGGGTGACAATATACAGCCTTGACGTACTCCTTTTCCTATTAGGAACGAGTCTGTTGTTCCATGTCCAGTTCTAACTGTTGCTTCCTGACCTGCATACAGGTTTCTCAAGAGACAGGTCAGATGATCTGGTATTCCCATCTCTTTCAGAACTTTCCACAGTTTATTGTGATCCACACAGTCAAAGGCTTTGGCATAGTCAATAAAGCAGAAATAGATGTTTTGCTGGAACTCTCTTGCTTTTTCGATGATCCAGCGGATATTGGCAATTTGATCTCTGGTTCCTCTGCCTTTTCTAAAACCAGCTTGAACATCTGGAAGTTCACGGTTCACGTATTGCTGAAGCCTGGCTTGGAGAATTTTGAGCATTACTTTACTAGCATGTGAGATGAGTGCAATTGTGCGGTAGTTTGAGCATTCTTTGGCATTGCCTTTCTTTGGTTGTTAGATATTGAAAAGAAAATTGACTTCTGAGATGAAGGACTTGGGGATGTTTGGGGAACTTAGGATACTCAAAAGTGTACAATTTTCTGAAGAATCAAAAATCAGGGGGTTATGAAATTTTGAAACCATCCTCACAGTCATATTGAAAAATAAGTCATTGGTAAAATAAAAATAAATACTTGAAGGTAGAAACATTAATAGATATGTTACAATAATGATTTAAATGTTATTAGTAAATGAAATACACAAATAAAAAAAGAATAATAACATTTTGCCTTGGTACTTAATTATTAATCCTTTTTTCTGAAGAGTCTAAAGAGCTTCACAAATGAGATGAACATTAATAACCAGAGACTGAGTAGAATTCTTTCTAAAATAAATACACATAAAGAACTGTTCAGGCAAAGATTTTCTTAGATTAGTTTGAAATACCCTGAAGAAAAGTCTATTCACAACTCTCTGAAGTAATTTTCAGTGTCATGCGGTGTGTGTAAAGCCTTTTGAAGTCTAGTGTATATATTATATGACAACTTTAGACTAATCCCAACTGAAATACAGAAATGGTATTCTCTTAAGTTATCAGTTTCTTAAAAAATATATGAAACTACATTTTTAAGATGAATAACTTGCCCTTACTCACCAGCTCTTCTAATCCATATCCCTTAATGTCTGCTCACCCACCCCAAAAAAAAAAAATCTTAAGTGTGAAGTCTGTGTTCCTTACAGAATATGAAAGATCCTTTAAATTAAGGCAACCCAAGAGGTGATCTGCCTTCTCTTGGTCAGTCTTGAAGCCAACCCATCCTCAGTCAAACTCAAAGCCAAGGCTAGGAGCTTCTTTCCTTGCCCAAACAGCCTAAAACTTTGCGAAAACAAATTCAATCTTTATCCAGGAAAGTTGGGAGACTTAAGAGACAAACTATGAAGTCTTTTTAGTATGAAGCACTAAAAACACATCAGCATAAGGTGGCATGGAGTATTCTTAAACCCGAAGATAGAGAAAACTCAATTCTGATGGCAGTTAGTCCTCTTTGAATTAATAACATGCCTACATCATATATTAATCTTTAAAGAACATGATTTTTAAAGTGTTGCTTATGGAGACCACAGAAACACCATAATTCTGGCTATTCTTAGGACATAATATGACTAAAGAAAATCGTATCTTACTCAAGGATATTGACACCTGCCAGAAAAATGTGGTCAGATGGCTTTCTGTGAAAAAGAGAGCTTAGTCTGATAATCAGACATATATATTTTCTTATATTTGCATAAGGGAAATGGAACCAGTCTGTTGTTGCATGTCCAGTTCTAACTGCTGCTTCTTGACCTTCAAACAGATTTCTCAAGAGGCAGGTCAGGTAGTCTGGCATTCCCATCCCTTGAAAAATTTTCCACAGTATGTTGTGATCCACATAGTCAAAGGCTTTGGCATAGTCAATAGAGCAGAAATAGATGTTTTTCTGGAATTCTCTTGCTTTTTCGAAGATTCAGCGGATGTTGGCAATTTGATCCTTGGTTCCTCTGCCTTTTATAAATCCAGCTAGAACATCTGGAAGTTCATGTACTGTTGAAGCCTGGCTTGGAGAATTTTGAGTATTACTTTGCTAGTGTGTGAGATGAGTGCAATTGTGCAGTAGTTTGAGCATTCTTTGGCATTGCCTTTCTTTGGGATTGGAATGAAAACTGACCTTTTCCAGTCCTGTGGCTACTGCTGAGCATTCCAAATTTGCTGTCATATTGAGGCAGCATTTTCACAGCATCACCTTTGAGGATTTGAAATAGCTCAACTTTATTTTTTGGGGCTCCAAAATCACTGCAGATGGTGACTGCAGCCATGAAATTAAAAGACGCTTGCTCCTTGGAAGAAAAGTTATGACCAACCTAGACAGCATATTAAAAAGCAGAGACATTACTTTGGCAACAAAGGTCCATCTAGTCAAAGCTGTAGTTTTTCCAGTAGTCATGTATGGACGTATGAGTTGGACTATAAAGAAAGCTGAGCGCCAAAGAATTGATGCTTTTGAACTGTGGTGTTGGAGAAGACTCTTGTCTCTTGGCCAGCAAGGAGATCCAACCCATCAATCCTAAAGGAAATCAGTCCTGAATATTCATTGGATGGACTGATGCTGAAGCTGAAGCTCCAACACCCTGGCCACCTGATGCGAAGAGCTGACTCATTTGAAAAGACCCTGATGTTGGGAAAGATTGAAGGCGGGAGAAGGGGACAACAGAGGATGAGATGGTTAGATGGCATCACCAACTCAATGGACATGAGTTTGAGTAAGCTCCGGGAGTTGGTGATGGACAGGAAGGCCTGGTGTGCTGCAGTCCATGGGGTCACAAAGAGTCGGGCGCGACTGAGTGACTGAACTGAACTGAAGGGAAATGGGTGATGTATCTAGAAGACTTCGCAGGTGGCGCTAATGGAAAAGAATCCATCTGTCAGTGAAGGAGACATAAGAGACGCAAGTTTGATCCCTGGGTTGGGAAGATCCCCTGGAGAAGGAAATGGCAGCCCACTCCAGTTTTCTTGCCTGAAGAATCCTGTGTACAGAGGAGCCTGGTGGCCTACAGTCCATCAGGTCACAAAGAGTCAGATACGACTGAAATGACTTAACAAGATCACATCTGGAAGACATCTACATTCTAAATGAGTAGAGCAAGGCATTATATTATGGGTACAGGACAGTCGTAAGCCTTTTTTCAATAGCTTAGGTCAAAAGTGACAAATACATGGCATGCTCGGCTCACACCAGAAATCTTGGGCAGATGTAAGGTGCTGTCATCCAAGCATAGCATTCTCTTTTCAATGGCATCAAATATACATCTCAAGATCCTTTTCAACACAGCACTCCAAGGAAATAGAGATAGGACATAATATAAAACTAAATTGCTCCTCTAGCCTTTTCTGTGACTGTACATGTCTTTTCACCCTAACTGTGGATTCTCTAAACATAACTTTAAATGTTGATTCAAGTTTTCAGGGACTTTGATACCAGGAGGGGATTAATCTAGGGGCAGTACCCTAGATTAATCTTTGGATTGAAATAGCCTCTGGTGTAATAGATAAACCAACATTGTAAATTATGTAAAAAAAAAAATTATTTTTGAGCTTGATTTTTCAGAGTTGTTCCTGAGATCAAGTCGACTGAGGACCTAATGAAATTGAGGTTCTAAATGTGAAAATCCAGGATCCAGGCCCTAGGTGAGAGCGGACCTGAGAGCTCACTGTCAACCTGTGAAAGCCTTACTCGGCAGAGAATTCTTGATCTCAACTCTGTAAGTATAACAAAAATGACTTCCTATTCATTCACAATTTAGTATATCCATGTTAACATTTTGTCTCAAAACCAAGTAAGTATTAGATTAGTTCTAATAATAAAGGTCATTTAAATGATCTTTTTAAATTTTGAATTCTTTTTTTAATTTCTAGTTTCTTTTCCTAAGCTAACATATTTTTCATCTAAACAGAACCAGCTCAGCGACACATTAAGAACCCATAGATAGGCCCACACACAGTTACTTTAATGGAATGAGATACTTACTAAATACACACTTATGTGACAGAAGGGAAGCTCACAGTTAATTAAGTAACTCTGAAAAACAAATAAGAGTTGGAAATGGTAAATTCACATGAGTATTAGCAAATAAAATTGCGTATCAACAAATTGTTTTAGATGATGCTGATGTATTCAGATGCAGAGAAATAAATAAACTATAACCCTCTGAGATTATGACAAAAATTAATGAATAGCTTTGCATGAAATTAAGAATTCGTTACCAAGATACTGCCTACAAGGTGGTGAGGCTTCTTAGCTGGCAGATAGCTAACTAATTTGCTGCTTCTCTATGAAACTATAGAATGAACTATGAATGTGAGTAACCAGGCTTAACTACTATCTTGTAAAGGTCAATTATTTTTGAAACTTATGGCATAAATATTTTATAACACATATTTACATATGTGTGTGTGTGATATTTAATAACACAAACATTTTATTCTGATGTTTATTCAAACATCAGAATAAAAGTTCTGAAAAATAGACTGTGCTGAAGAAGATATTGTGGTAGTGGTTTAGCTGTAAGTCATGTCTGACTCTTACAACTCCATGGACTGTAGCCTGCCAGGCTCCTCTGTCCATGGGATTTTCCAGGCAAGAATACTGGAGTGGGTTGCCATTTCCTTAGGGCAGAATATTGAAATTGTGATTGTTACAATGGATCGAGAATGAGTAGTTACTATTTTTTATCAGAACCCCAGTGGGGTGGGGGGGGGGGAAACAGGATTAATAAGCACAAAAATTTATTTTCCATTTCAGAGTTTTGTACTGGTATATTTCCAGATAATAGTGATATAGATTTAATAATAATAACCATAATTTCCTGCACATTTACTCTGTGCTACCCTATTCTGAACATGTTACATGTATCATCTAAACTCATAACAACTCTGTAAGATGCTTTAATAGAAAGGAGAATGAATTACAGAGAGAGTACAGTATTTGCTCAAGGGAACTTAACCCCCAAAAGATGATGCTAGAATTAAATTTAAGTGGCTCAACTCAAGAATTAAGTGTTAATTATAATACTCTTTGGTGATGATGAGTGTCAACGTGGCTGGGCTTTGTACACAGTCATTTGTTCAGACATTTGTTCAGTCTAGATGTTGTTGTGAAGGTATTTTTTGGATGTAACCAACATTAAAGCAGTACACTTTAAGTAAAGCAGATTATCACCCATAACATGGGTGGGCCTCATCTAATCAGTTGAAGGTCTGAAGAGCAAAGACAGAGGTTTCCTGAAGAAAAAAGAATTCTGCCTTGACAATGCAGTGTAGAAACCATGTGTGAGTTTCCAATTTGAAGATATGAGACTCAGGATTGCAACATCAGCTCCAAGTTTCCATGCTACCAGGCTGATCTCCAGATTGCAGACTTGCCAGCTTCATAAGTGCATGAGCCAATTCCTCAAAACCAATCTCCCTCTCTGTTTTGGACTAATAGATGTATATTGATATAACCTGAAAGTTCTGTTATGAAATTTTATTTAACCGTTGCTAAAACATCATGTTGTAGGCAAAACAAATAATATTAACATCTTAGAGATAAAGAAAATGAAGCCAGTAGAGAGTGAATTACTTCTCTAAATCACAGCACTAGCAAATGATAAAGCCTGAACTAAAGTGTGAGCCAAAGATTACAGGATCTGCCAGCAGATGTACTATGTTTCTGTAGGGATCTGAGTTTTCCACCACCTACCTAGGTCTTCCCACTCCATGGTTTAAAAATATTTTCTCTACCTCACACTACCTCACAAATAAACAAGTACCACTAACCAGATAATTCAAATAAACATAGGAAGATGGAAACACTGAATCAAAAGCTTTAGATATTCTTTGCCTCCTAGCCATTTTCTAAAACATGTTATGCAAGTAGACAAAGATGTAGAAAATAGAATCCATCTTCATGAGTTCATTTAAATACATATGGAGTGCCTATTACACAGTATGTAAGCTTGCCCTTTGAAAGATGGCAAGAAAAGTGTGTCAGTATTGAGTTACAGAGAAGTGGGTCTATGCTAAAAGCCTATAAAATACTTATAGCATTTATTAGCCATATCCTTCTCCTTAAGCTGATTCACCTTGTCACTTGTTTAAAATATTTAAGTTTAATATTTACTATGTGCATAGTGTTACAAGGCTAACAGTAATGTCTTCAAACAAGCAGACCACAAGTGACACTACTTAGATTTGATAGATGGAATAAGAGATTTTAGTAGGGTGCAAGGCACTTAACTGAAGAGTGATGTTTGCTAGAAAAAAGTAAAGAGCAACACTGTGCAAACATTTATAAAGATGTCATTTTATGTGAAATAGCTATGCCATCAGTATTTATTAAGAAGATTGTACTACACATAAGATTCTGATTAGCAGCCCTTAGTTCTGTTCAGCAATCTGACTATTTCACTTACAACTCACTCTCCTACTCTAGTCACTGAATTTTGCAAACCTGATCTACTATCGTCAAATCTTTAATCCCTTCCTCCAATCCCAGAAGATCTATCTTCTTCATAGAGAGCCAGAAGCTATTTCGCAGGAACTCCCTAACCCCCCACATCAGTACCCATCCTCATTTCCCATTTGCATTGAAGGAACTGACCCTTCTCCTATCCAGAGGAACACTTCCCCTGGGTCCTTGGCTTCCATCCTGTGATAGTGAATTTCATATATCTTGGCAAGGCTATGGTACCCAGTTTTTGGTCAAACATCAGTCTTCATGTTGCTGTAAAAGCATGTTTTAGAAGTGATTGAGTAAAAACAGATTTCCTTCCATGTTACAGTTAGCCTTATATAACTGAAGCTGAAGGCCTTAAGAGGAAAGGCTGAGGTTCCCAGATAAGGAAGAAACTCTGCCTCCAGACTCAAGACTAGATCATTATCTCTTGCCAGAATTTCCAGCTTGCCAGCCTGCCCTGCCCTGCCAATTCCAAACTTGTCAGCCCACATAATCCAATGAGCTGATGCCTTAATATCCACCCACTCATCCTTCCTGCTAGTTCTGTTCTTCTGGAGAACTCCAATACAGGTCCCCATCTACCATCTATGAATGGCTTCTATAAAAACAAGAATGCAAATATTTGTATAACATGTTGGCTCTTCATGATTGGAAGCTCCTGCTACCTGAAGCTGAAGGCACCATGACTTTTTAGCTATACTAAAAAACTGAACATCTGTCATTTTTATCTGTACACCCATCGACGGAGACCCTGCCTACCTACCTCTTTGCTTACTTCTCTCCTTTGTATGTTGTACTTCTCTTTGGCTTTTATTGTGTAAGCAATCAAGTTTAAAAAATAGAATATGAATTTCCACAGCATTTTCAAGTTGCCACCTCATTTGTCTTCTCTTCTCCATGCTTTTTGTAGCTATTTATTCTGTTTTTCTCCTTTTTGTGCCTCCTACTCACATACTTGTTCAATGAGTGAAGAAATGACTGAATGGAGTCTTCTAGACGCAAAATGTGAGGCACTATGAAGGCTACTGAAAATACATAAAAAATTACTCCTTAAACAAGACATATCATCTTGTTTAAGGAGTAATAAATGCATACATATATAAAGCCATGTGATAGTTATAGGCGAGAAGGTATGGAGATGGGACATCAAAAGGTTAAAATTGTTCAGAAGATATCCAGGAGGAGACAAAACATAGATAAAGACTGTTAGAGTAAAGGACATATTCCAGGAGTTCATTCAGAGGACAACAGAGAAAAATTGGAGTCAAGGAAGAAGACCGATACAAGGCAACCCCCAATAATTCTGAAAGAAGACTAAAGGTGGAAGATAGAGGCATTTTTGAAGAGACAATGAGTTTCTCTAAGGATAACCTCAGTTTCGTGGAGAGACCTATGAAGAATACTTAAAGAAAGTGAAGAGGTACTGAGAAAAATAGAAAAAAAATGTGTGTATCTATATTCAATTTTTAGGCAAATGATAAATACATAGAGAAGACTTTCCCCAAAAATAGTCGCAGCAAAAGCTAGATTCTCATGTGTTAAGAAATGTGTGAATACTAGATCTTCTTTCAAGCAGGAAGGGAACTGGGCAGGATCTCTGATGTCCCTAGGCTGCCTCATTCCCTCCATCCCACATCTCTCTGTCACTAAGTCTCATTATTCCTCCTACAGATGTCATCTGTCTTGATCCTTCCTTCCTTTCCCTTCCTATACCTGCCTCTGTCCTGCTTTGATCTGCCACCCTGACTCCCATTTCTCCTCCCTCTAGGCGTCCTGTGTGGATGATGAAATGAGGAGGATAAAGGCAGCAGATGTCACAAGAGGGACATTGTCACATGAAAGAAGCCAGATAAGAACATGGCCTCTGGAGATGAAGATGACAGGCTTTAATCTTATTGTTATCTCATCTTGAGCCAATTATTTAAATTCCATGGCCCTCAGTTTCTTCATCCCTCAAATACAGACAAGACTTCCTTCTTGGTTTGTTATAAGGTTCGAATGAAATCAAACCTGTAATACAGTCATCTGTACGCACACTAGGTGCTCAACCATAAGAATCTGCCTGTAATGCGGGAGACCCAGGTTCGATGTCTGGTTTGGGAAGATCCCCTGGAGAAGGAAATGGCAATCCACTTCAGTATTCTTACCTAGAGAATTTCATGGACAGAGGAGCCTTAAGGGCTACAGTCCATAAGGTCGCAGTATTGGACACGACTGAGCTACTTTCTCTTCTCTCTACACACTAGGTGAGCAACCATTTTTATTATGATACTAAGCTAATGGTCCTAGAATACTGCGTTTATTATTCTACATCCGTGACCAAAAGCCTTCAAGGCCCTACTATTTCTTACTACTTTCAATGTAAATTTCTCTTTCCTATATTAGGTCTCTTCTGGACCAGGGACCTGTCTTAGTCATCTTTGTAAACCAGTGAGTAGCTTTAATATATTTATTCAACACAAACTTCCTTTATCTAGGAAATAGATCGAATTGTTACATTGCCACTAGGATAGAATAAGGTGCTTTTGGCCTCAAGTCACAGAAAATGTAACCAGCAGAGACTTTACAAAATAGAAGCTTATCTCATATAACAAAATTCTAGAGGTGGTAAGTTTCCAGATGAGTCGAGCGACTCTGTAATTGTCAAGTTCTTTCTCTCCTAATCCACCATCCTTAGCATGCTGACTTTTCATCCTCGAGGTTTTCTCCTGCAAGATTCTAAACAGCTACTGTGGCTTTGGGCATCCTATGGCCTTACAGAACCACTTTCAAAGCAGGAAGCCATGAGGACAAGCAATAAGAGAGCTTTCCTTATTTGTTTCTCTCTTTACGTTTCAAGAGAGGCTGCTTTTCTGGATTTCATGTGCTGGAGTCTCCTCCTGTCAATTTTTTCTGTGAAAGTTGGGAAGCCAGGTTCTAGGGAACTTCTCTACTTAACTCTCCTCAGCAACTTTATGCTTTCTTGTACTTTAAAGAGAGAAATGCAGACAACTGCCAACTTTATCTTCCGATCCAAATCTCATCTCCAAGCTCCATTGTGTATATAACCAATTCAAAACTCCACTTGGCATCATACTGCATGTGATATTTTTCAACTTTCTTTTGTCACCTTGCATCCAGTTTTAGAGAATTATCTATATGTTATCCATGAGATCTAGTCCATTTTCAATCACTGAATGCTTATCTCATGTGGAAATAAACCACAAGTTAGCTATCTGTATTCTTGACTTGGGACAACTGTTCCTACATTTTTGTTACAGAGTTGCAAATAAGAATTTTCATATGTCTACTTGGTCTGCTATTACAGAATAAGGAGCCTTTACTTCTCAATATAATTGTAGGTTTGCAATTCTTCTTCTAATTATGTAAAATGTTCCCTATACATGTTATAGAGGCATGTACTACACTTTGAAATACTATTACTTACTGTGACTTGAAACACACCAATAGATAGTAACCATCTTTACCCTTCATAATACTTTCCCCCTCAAAGTGCACTTTTTATATTAATATAACAATACTAACTTATTTGTGATTATTATTTACCTCTTCTTTTTTTCATCCTTTTACATTGAATTATAATGTATCAATATATTTATGTTCCCTTATAAAGAGAACTTTATTGTGTATTTAAAACCCAATTTACAGCCTCTGTCCTTTACCTGGAGAATTTTGGCATTTCTTGTGATTAATAAAATTTTGGGGGGAGGTTATCTCTACCTTCTCATTATTTTCTTTCTCTTTAAAATGCTTTTATCTTTCTCTGCCTTCAACAATATTGACCAAGGTATCTTTACTCCTTTTTATCCTCTAAGTATTTAGATATTATTCAATCAATTTTTACTTAATTATGTTGAAATTGTTAACATATATACTTGATTAAACAGGGACTAATATTAATAATTCCATAGCACAGAAAACTTTATTTACTATCCTGTAATAATATATAATGGAAAAGAATCAGAAAAAAGAATATAGATATATTCTTATTAAAATGGTATTATAAAGTATTATTCTTTTTGCTTTTATTTTTGCTCTTGAAAGTTTGTGCCAGAATAATTTTTGTTTCTTTTTGGAAACAAAACATGTGTATGTGTGTATAAATAAAACCAAATCACTTTTCTGTACACCTGAAAATAACACAATATTGTAAATCAATTATACTTCAATAAAAAATAAAAAAAGAAATAATTCTAACCTTCTTCTAGACAGTAATTACCCACTTTCCTTATTAAATGTTGCAAGTGTTTGGAGTTTTATTAGATCTCAGTGTTTTTTTTTTCTTCCAGTTTTATTGAGATATAATTTACATATAGCTCTGTATAAGGTTAAAGTGTGCAGCATAATGATTTGACTTATGTATATCAAGAAAAGATTGCCATGATAAGTTTAGTGAATATTTATCATCTCATAGTGAAAGTCGCTCAGTCGTGTCCAACTCTTTGTGACCCCATGGTCTATACAGTCCAAGGAATTCTCCAGGCCAGAATACTGGAGTGGGTAGCCTTTTCCTTCTCCAGGGCAACTTCCCAACCCAGAAATCAAACCCAGGTCTCCCTCATTGCAGGCAGATTCTTCACCAGCTGAGCCACAAGGGAAGCCCAAGAAAACTGGAATGGGTAGCCTATCCCTTCTCCAGTGGATCATCCCGACCCAGGAAGTATCATCTCATATAGATACAAAATAAAAGAGAAAGAAAAAATATTTTTCCTTGTGATACAGGAGCTCTTAGGTTTTACTCTCTTACTTTTTTTAATTACCCAAATTAATAACCACTGCGGCAACATTGCTATTATTCTACATAAGAAATGCTTCTTTTAACCTACATGTTTAGTAATTTCTTTGCTTATCACACTACTTAAAATTCATTGTTTTTTTCTGGATTTTTCCTTAACTTACTTCTTTCATAAGATTTTTATTCACAATGAATCTGAGAGTGGCCATTCCTCTGAGAGTGGCCATTCCTTTAGAATTTTGTCTAACATGTATTTTTTAGTGCTTCTTTCCAAATGACTATTGACTTAGTTTATTCTATATTAACAGTTACTTTCTCTTACGAGCTTGAAGAAAAACAATAAAAATACCTTTGTCTTTTAACTTTTATTCTTGCTCTTGAAAGTTTGTGTCAGAATAATTTTTGTTTCCTTTTAGATAACGTATCCTTTCTCTGTGATTGCTTCAGGATCCTTTCCTCATCTTTGACTTTCTAGTTTTAGGTGTGATTTGCATTTATTTAACCTTCTCATGACTCATAGTGTTTCTTTAATCTAAGGATTCCTATCTTTCACCAGTTGGAAAACTAGCAATCTAACTCAACACACACAGCTCCTCTCTTTCTCCCAGTCACCTCTTACAACTCCTACCATCTGATGTTCTCATCCCAACCTTTGTATCTCCTAATTTTTTCCCTTCAGTTTTCACAGTACTATATATTCTGTGTAATGATCGCCAATCAAACTCTCTGTTAAACTCATCCTCTTTTCAAAAAGTGAAAATGTTAGTCGCTCAGTTGTGTCCGACTCTTTGTGATCCCATGGACTATAGCCACCCAGGCTCCTCTATCCATGGAATTCTCCAGGCAAGAATACTGGAGTGGGTTGTCATTGCCTTCTCCAGGGGATCGTCCTGACCCAGATACTGAACCCGGGTCTCCTGTGTTGCAGAAGATTTGCATTTTATTTTCTATCTTGTGTACCTATTGACTTCTAATTTCTAGAAATTCTATTTCTTCTTTTTCAAACATGTAGTCTTTTTCATGGTGCCTGGTTATTTTCTTGTGATTTATATTCCAAAGGTTTTGCTTTATTCTTTTCCAACAAACTTATTTTATAATTCTACTTGAGTGTTCCAGGAGCTGAAATTCTTGGGATTTCAATGGTCATTGTTGTGGTATCTGCTGTCTTTTGCTCAAGAATTGTTTCTCTACAGCATGGGTTGAGGACTGTCTCTGGAGCACTTCTGCATTTGCTTCTTTCTTCCAGGTGCCCCAAGGGTACCACCCTGTTGGCTCTAACTTTTATTCAAACTTCTTTCCTATGAGAGTTCCCTAGCTTTGTCAGAAATATTATTTTGAACCTTAACCCTGCATGAAATACAAATTTAGAGTTTAGAGTCACAGAAAATTCTTTTTTGTTTCAGCCTATCTTCCTTCTATACCAATGGGTGGATCTTTTTTTAAAAGAATACTCTTTCTCTGAGAGTTTTTCTGAGATTTAGTAATACTTTGAAGGTCCTGTATTTATTCAAAGGTCTCAGTTGCAACCCCTTCATCTTTTGAATACAAAGCTTCAGTTACTGTCCTTCTGAGGGATGTTAAACTCTGAGACTCTGCATCATGGAGACCAAGAATACGCAGGGCAGTCTCAGTAGCTCATGGTCTCAGACACTTCACCCTGCAACCAGAGTAGTCTGTTCTTCTTTGTAAGCTCAACGATGCATTTAAAACTTTTTCTTTATAATATATATCCAGCATTTAATAAGTGTTGATAGTAGGAGAATTTCTCCTTTTCTTTGTTCTCCATTTGTCATAGCTATTTAGAGCAGCTGTAATCTCTGTAAGGCTATAAAACAAGGCCATTTCCCCAGGTATAGAAGCCAACACTAGGGCACACAGCAAGGTCAAGCCTGTGCATGTGTGTGTGCATGTGTGTGTGTACAAGTAGATACAAGTATGACTATGTAAAGGCAATAGGTATGTGAAAATAAGCATGTACCAGGGAAGACTTTTCTGAGGAACTGGATGAAGAAAATTTGCCAAAGAGGCACAGGAAGCCTGTTCCAGGCAGTGGATAGAGCATTTGTAAGTCCTCAAAGGCTTATGGGAACACGGATTACTTGGCAATGTATAAGTAGGTCCATTCAGCAGAAGCTAAGCCTAACTTGGGGAAATGGTCAAAGCCTAGGACTGCATGCCATAAATCCACTTTAATTCCATGCTAAGAAGCTTAGATTTTTGTCCTAAAGACAACTGAATGCCCTTGAAGGATTTCAAGCAGAAGAGTGACATGATTAGATTTCCGCTGTAGAGAGCCAACATGAAGAACAGATACAGAATGACAGAAGATTCTGGCACTAATCCACATGTCTTTTCTCCATGCTATAAAGGATCATTTGACAGCAGATATGTTCAGGGTGGGAGAAATGCAGAGAAAGAGTGCCAGGGACAGGTACCCGACACCAAGGACTCAAAAGCCAGAAGGATCAGGTGGGAAGCTGGACAGAGGTCCGAAGTCCGGGAGAGCCAGAAGAGAACACAAGAGGTTGCCAAAACTGGATCAGCGCCACATTTGGTTAAAGTGCCAAGAAATTTAGGTCAGAAAGATGCAGGCCAAGTTAAAGAAATGGTGACAACAGAAATAAATTTTGGTGATATGAGTTATGATATATAGTGGTTAATAATGGTAATGCATTTAGATATGTCTATTTTCATTCATTCTCATGACAGATGCTTGTGTCCCCTGTTTCCTGCTACTACCTTTCCAATGGGGTCCCTGATCCATCAGCATCACTAAAATTCATCCTCAAAGTCAACAATAAAAAGGATGAACAAAGATAATGCTGTGTAATTAATGCTTTACACTGCTTTGACTAGAAAGAAATAATTCTTTCATTTATTTATTGTAGGCCATGCTGTGTGGCATGTAGGATCTTAGGATCTTAGTTTCCCAACCAGGGATGGAACCCATGCTCCCTGCATTGGAAGTGTGGAGTCTTAACCACTGGACCAACCACCAGGGGAGTCACCAATGATTCTTTAATGTAGTTACAGCTGCATGTCAATGGGTACAGAGATAGAAATATCATAGGGGGCAAGGTGGAAGCTTTCCTGCCAGAAGAAGCAATCTGGGCTCTCTCGATATTCCATTTCTCTGTAAAGAGGAACCTGGCAAACATCTTGAATCTGGCAGGTGTTTATCACTCAATTCCTACTCCAACAGGAGAGAAACAGCATGACGATGTGATTTTCCAAATTTAAAACAAAACCCACTTTATACCAGATGATGAGCTCTAACTGGTGATGCTCCAGGGACATGGCTGCTGTTGTCTAGCTTTTATCTTCTTTTGGGAAATGCAAGCTGTGTCTTCTCCATCTTGGCAGCAGTGCACCTCTAACCCTAATTAAATCGTATCCACTGTTGTGCATGTCTGATAGCCCTGAAATTTGAATAAAGAGGAAACAATAACTTTATATTGTAAAATCAATGAACAAGAGACTTTGCATTTTTCTATCATTTTGTACGGCGATGATTCCTCCTGTGCTCAGTTATGTTAGACCACATTTTTAATGTGAAATTATATCCCAGTATTTTATTGCACACATTATCAAATAGATGCTGATGGTCATAGAGATGAGCAGAGACATTACTTTGCCAACAAAAGTCCATCTAGTCAAAGCCGTGGTTTTTCCAGTAGTAATGTATGTATGTGAGAGTTGGACCATAAAGAAAGCTGAGCACCAAAGAACTGATGTCTTTGAACTGAGGTGTTAAAGAAGACTCTTAAGAGTCCCTTGGACAGCAAGGAAATCAAACCAGTCAATCCTACAGGAAATCAGTCCTGAATATTCATTGGAAAGACTGATGCTGAAGCTGAAACTCCAATACTTTGGCCACCTGATACAAAGAACTGACTCACTGGAAAAGACCCTGATGCTGGGAAAGATTGAAGGCAGGAGGAGAAGGGGATGACAGAGAATAAGCTGGTTGGATGGCATCATCGACTGGACGGACATGAGTTTCAGCAGGCTCCAGGAGTTGGTGATGGACAGGAAAACTTGGCCTGTTGCAGTCTGTGGGGTCGCAAAGAGTCAGACATGACTGAGAGACTGAACTGAACTGAACTATCTTAATATACAAGCAGCTCATGCAGCTCAATACAGGAGAAACAAGAAACTCAATTAAAAAAAAAAATGAGCAGAATGCCTAAACAGATATTTCTCTAATGAAGATATACAGATGGCCAACGAACACATGAAAAGACGCTCAACATCACTCATTATTAGAGAAATACAAATCAAAACTACAGTGAGGTATCACATCATAATGGTCAGAATGGCCATCATTTAAAAATCTACAGATAATAAATGCTGGAAAGGATACAGAGAAAAGGGAACCCTCTTGCACTGTTGGTGGGACTGTAAATCGATACAACCACTATGGCAAACAATAAAGAGATTCCTTTAAAAATTAGGAATAGGACTACCACATAACCCAGTAATCCTACTACGAGGCATATACCCTGATAAAGCAGTACCTGAAAGAGATGCACGTACCCCAGAGTTCATTGCAGCACTTTTTGCAATAGCTAGGACATCGGTTCGGCTCAGTTCAGTTCAGTCGCTCAGTCGTGTCCGACTCTTTGCAACCCAATGAACCGCAGCACGCCAGGCCTCCCTGTCCATCACCAACTCCCTGAGTCCACCCAAATCCATGTCCATCGAGTCGGTGATGCCATCCAGCCATCTCATCCTCTGTCGTCCCCTTCTCCTCCTGCCTTCAATCTTTCCCAGCATTAGGGTCTTTTCCAATGAGTCAGCTCTTCGCATCAGATGGCCAAAGTATTGGAGTTTCCTCTTCAACATCAGTCCTTCCAATGAACACCCAGGACTGATCTCCTTTAGGATGGACTGGTTGGATCTCCTTGCAGTCCAAGGGACTCTCAGGAGTCTTCTCCAACACCACAGTTTAAAAGCATCAATTCTTTGGCGCTCAGCTTTCTTTGCTGTCCAACTCTCACATCCATACATGACTACTGGAAAAACCATAGCCTTGACTAGATGGACCTTTGTTGGCAAAGTAATGTCTCTGCTTTTTAATATGCTATCTAGGTTGGTCATAACTTTCCTTCCAAGGAGTAAGTGTCTTTTAATTTCATGGCTGCAGTCACCATCTGCCATGATTTTGGAGCCCCCCAAAAAATAAAGTCAGTCACTGTTTCCACTGTTTCCCCATCTATCTGCCATGAAGTGATGGGACCGGATGCCATGATCTTAGTTTTCTGAATGTTGAGGTTTAAGCCAACTTTTTCACTCTCCTCTTTCACTTTCATCAAGAGGCTCTTTAGTTCTTCTTCGCTTTCAGCCATAAGGGTGGTGTCATCTGCATATCTGAGGTTATTGATATTTCTCCCGGCAATCTTGATCCGAGCTTGTGCTTCATCCAGCCCGGCGTTTCTCATGATGTATTCTGCATATAAGTTAAATAAGCAGGGTGACAATATACAGCCTTGATGTACTCCTTTCCTTACTTGGAACCAGTCTGTTGTTCCATGTCCAGTTCTAATTGTTGCTTCCTGACCTGCATACAGGTTTCTCAAGAGGCAGGTCAGGTGGTCTGATATTTCCATCTCTTTCAGAATTTTCCACAGTTTATCGTGATCCACACAGTCAAAGACTTTGGCATAGTCAATAAAGCAGAAATAGATGTTATTCTGGAATTCTCTTGTTTTTTCGATGATCCAGCGGATGTTGGCAATTTGATCTCTGGTTCCTCTGCCTTTTCTAAAACCAGCTTGAACATGTGGAAGTTCACGGTTCACAAATTGCTGAAGCCTGGCTTGGAGAATTTTGAGCAATACTTTACTAGCGTGTGAGATGAGTGCAATTGTGCGGTAGTTCGAGCATTCTTTGGCATTGCCTTTCTTTGGGATTGGAATGAAAACATAGAAGCAGCCTTAATGTCCATCACCACATGGATGGATCGGAAATTGTGGTACATATATACAATGGAATGTTACTCAGCTTTAAAAAACAACGCATTTGAGTCAGTCCTAATGAGTTGGTGAACCTAGAGCCTATTGTACTGAGTGAAGTAAGTCAGAAAGAGGAAGACAAATCTTGTATATTGAGATGTGTATAGAATCTAGAAAGATGGTACTGATGAATCTCTTTGCAGGGCAGCAAAGGAGATGCAGACATAGAGAACAGACTGGACACAGTGTGGGAGGGAGAAGATGGGATGAATTGAGAATCCAATTTAGGACACACTCAATTTGAGATACAGGAACAAAATTCACATGGCAATTTGATTAGGCAATTAGCAAGCTGCAGCAGAGCTCAGAAGAGAGGCTGGGGTTGAAGACTAGATTTGAAGGTTGCCCATCTAGAGGCAATATTTTGAAGCTCTGAGAGAGAATCTGATTGCCAAGGAAGTGTATGTGAAAGAGAAAAAAAGAATCAAAAGGAAGAGGAACCAAGTCAGAAAAGGTAATTTGGGAATGGTGAGAAGGGAAAGAGGAGTGAGATTGTGGGCCATTACCAAAGGCAAAGGGAAGGAAAAATCAAGCTAGAGGAAAGATCTGCAGTGTGAAACACTTGTGAAGTTTAATAACTTAATCATAATGAGGTTGGTTATAATCTTCAAGAGAACGGCTTCAGTAAACAGGAAGAGAAAAGGAAAATTATGATGAATTGACTCAGGATCAAATGGGAATCTAGAAAGTAGAAGCAGTTATGAAAAACAGTACCACACAAAACAGAACACTTGAGGAATTTGGTGATAAGGGGGAAATATAAAAGATAGCCTAATGGGACAGGGAGGTTGAGGCCAAGGCTTTGAATGTTTTGGGGCTGATTTGGTTTGATTTTTAATTTAGGAAAGATAATTATGGCTTGCACTGAAAATGAGTCACAAAAGAGAGAGAGACATTTAAATTTGAGAAGGAAAGGGAGAATTACATAGAGTCTTTGAAGGATGGCAATACAAAACTCAGGTAATAACCAAGTCTTTTTCTTCATTTATGGGCTTCCCAGGTGGCACTAGTGGTAAAGAACACAATCTGCCAGTGCAAGAGACATAAGCGACGTGTGTTCAATCCCTGAGTCAGGAAGATCCCCTGGAGGAGGGCATGACAACCCACTCCAGTAATCTTGACTGGAGAATTCCATGGACAGAGGAACCTGGTCGGCTACAGTCCATGGGGTTGCAAAGCATCGGACACAACTAAAGCGACTTAGCATGAAAGCACACATATTTCTTCATTTAGTGCTTACTGCATGCCAAGTGGAGTGCTAAGAATTTTACATCCATTAAATAATGAGGTTTGAAACAACACTATTAGATAATTATCATTAAGCTCTTTTTATAATTTAGGAAACTGAGACTCAGAATGATGAAGTAACTTGCCAAGGCCATACAGCAAGTTCAGCTGTAGGCGTGCTTACATACTTAGCCGCTCAGTCGTGTCTGACTCTTTGGAACCCTATGCACTATAGTTTTCCAGGCTTCTTTGCCCATGGGATTTTCCAGGCAAGATTACTGGAGTGTGTTGCCTTTTTTTCCTCCAGGGGATTTTCCCAACCTAGGGATCAAACCCACATCACCTGCGGTGGTGGGGCTGGGATTTAAATTCAGATCTAACTTGACTCCTAGCCTCATTTTCCAACTCTTATACTGAATTGAACTGGACAAAGGAGAATTGCAAAGAATGTGATACTATCTGAGTTTTCTCACTGTCTGCCTAATCCCTGTAGTAAGTGATAAACCCGTGCCAGGCTCAGCCTGCAGGTCACCACTAACCAGTTCACCTTTCTTTCAGGGCACATGCAAGAGTGTGCATCACAGCCCTTTGCTGGGTGAAAAGTTCAAGGAGTTGAAATGTGAGCAAAAGTCACATGCCATTTGGGGGCTGGGGCAATAAAAAGCCTGATTCCTCCAGCTCCTCCTTCCCCCTCCAGTTGTGGAGGAAGATCTTGGTTGAAGGTGGCAAGGCCAAAAGACTAAGGCAGACTAGCTCACTTACTCACTATAAAAAGAATGCAGCTCTGCAGAGATGGCCAGGACCTTCAGCAGACTTGTGTGACTGAGAAATATCCTCGCGTTGTGTAAAGCCACTAATATTTGGGGATTGGTTGTTACCAAACCTAAACTATAGCAGAACTGAAGAGGAATATCCAGTAAATGATTCTTGGAAGAGATAACAACTGAGCTGTTCCCAAGGATGAACTGAAGTTAGATAGGCAAAAATAAGAATAAATTGAATCAGCAGAGGGTTCACCATGTAGGAATGTTTAGAGAAGGAACAAGATGGTGTACTCAAAGAGGAATGAGACAGGTCCTTTAGTATCAGTGAACATTGCCTTTATCGCAAAGTATGTGTGTACACTCACATAGGTTCTCATTTTCTGTTATTGATCTTATTTCCTTGATATGTGTGTCCAGATTTTGTTTAAATTACACTCTTCTTTCATTATTATAGCTTTATGGTACATTTCATATCTGTTATGAGATATTCTCTCATTATTCCATTCACTCTTTTTTTAGCTAGACTTAGATATTTTAGAAGCTAAAATAAATTTTTGTTTTGCTTTGTTTAAAAAAAAGAAGCCTTGTATTTGTTTTCAATTCCTGCTCTAACAAATTACCAAGAAGTTAGTGACTTTAAGAAACATGAGGACTTCCTTGGTGGTACAGTGGACAGGAATCTGCCTGGCAATCCCTGGGACCACAGGTTCAATCCCTTGTCCAGGAAGATCCTACATGCCATGGAGCAACTAAGCCCATGCACCATGACTACTGAGCCCGTGAGTTCTAGAGCCCTCAAGCTACAACTACTGAGTCCATGTGCTTCAACTACTGAAGCCCACATACCTAGAGCCTATGCTCTGCAGCAAGGGAAGCAGCTGCAATGAGCACCACAACTAGAGAGTAGACCCCTCTCACCACAACTAGAGAAAAGCCCACACAGCAACAGACACAGCACAACCATAAGTAAATAAATAAATAGATGAATAAAATTATTTTGAAAAAACCCTGAATTTGTTATTTCACCATTCTGAAAATTAGAAATTCATAATCAGTCTCTCATTGAGCTAAAATCAAGGAGGTGTTTGAATTCATTCTAAAGGCCTGAATTCATTCTAAAGGCTCCAAGGGAAAACTTAGTTTTCTCATCTTTTCCAGTGTCTAGAGGCCACCTACAGTCTTGTCTTGTGGGTCCCTCTTCCCTCTTCAGAGCACAACAGAACAGCCTCTGTTACTGTCTTCTCTAATTCACATCTTCCTGCTTTCCTCCTAGTAGGACCCTTGTGATTCCATGGAGCCCACCCAGAAAATCCAGCTTTGACTCTCCATTTTTAAGATCCTTAATTTGATCACATTCGCAAAGTCTCTTTTACCACCTAAGGTAACATTGTCACAGGTGCTGGGGATTAAGATCATACATCTTTGAAGGAACATTATTCAGGCTACCGTTTAAAGGAATTATGAGCGAGATCATTAGCAGAGATGAAGGGGAGGGGACGGAATCCTAAAATAAGAACACTGCCATATTGGAGTGGAGCACAGAGGAACAGAATAAAAAGAACACCATGAACAGTGGTTCTCCGGTTACTCTTCACTGTTTATAAAAATTTAAAGTATTAGAGCTCTTTTTCTTAGTTGTTCTAGGATGCTGTAAAACTACAAACTTAGATGTGTTCTTGTTGTTGTTCAGTCACTCAGTCATGCCCAGCTCTTTTCGATCCCATTGACGGCAGCACTCCAGGCTTTCCGGAGTTTCCAGGCTTCACCATCTTCCGGAGTTTGCTGAAGCACACGTCCACTGAGTCGGTGATGCCATCCAACTATCTCATCCTCCTCTGTCTCCTTCTTCTTCTGCCTTCAATCTTTCCCAGCATCAGGGTTTTTTCCAACGAGTCGGCTGTTCACATCAGATGGCCAAAGTATTGGCGCTTCAGCATCAGTGCTTCCAATGAATATTCAGGGTTGATTTCCTTTAGGATTGAATGGTTTGATTTCCTTGCAGTCCAAGAGACTCTCAAGAGTATTCTCCAACACCACAGTTCAAAAACACCAATTATTTGGCACTCATACTTTTTTATGGTCCAACTCTCACATCCATACATGACTAGTGGAGAAACCATAGCTTTGACTAGATGGACCTTTGTTGGCAAAGTAATGTCTCTGCTTTTTAATATGCTGTCTAAGTTGGTCATAGCTTTTCTTCCAAGGAGCAAGTGTCTTTTAATTTCATGGCTGCAATCATCATCTGCAGTGATTTTGGAGCCCAAGAAAGTGAAATCTCTCTCTGTTTCCCTTGTTTTCCCATCTATTTGCCATGAAGTGATGGGATGGGATGCCATGATCTTAGTTTTTTGAATGTTGAGTTTTAAGAAAACTTTTTCACTCTCCTCTTTCACCTTCACCAAGAGTCTCTTTAGTTCCTCTTTGCTTTCTGCCATAAGTGAAAGTGAAAGCCTAAGGGTGGTATTATCTATATATCTGAAGTTATTGATATTTCTCCCGGCAGTCTTGATTCCAGCTTGTGCTTCAGTCCAGCCCAGCATTCCCCATGATGTACTCTGCATATAAGTTAACCACCAGGGTAAGAATGTACAGCCTTAATACACTCTTTTACCAATTTTGAACCAGTCTGTTGTTTCATGTTTGGTTCTAACTATTGCTTCTTGATCTGCATACTGGCTTCTCAGGAGGCAGGTAAGGTGGTCTGGTATTCTCATCTCTTTAAGAATTTTCTATAGTTATGATCCACACAGTTAAAGGCTTTAGCATAGTCAATGAAGCAGAAGTAGATGCTTTTCTGGAATTCTCTTGCTTTTTCTATGATCCAACGGATTTTTGCAATTTGATCTCTGGTTCCTCTGCCTTTTCTAAATCTAGCTTGTACATATGGAAGTTCCACGTTCACATACTGTTGAAACCTAGATTGGAGGATTTCACTTAGAAGTGAAATAATTTTAAATATGAGTAGATAAATACGGAATTGTTTTAAAAAGTGACTATTCTGATCTGACCATTGGCACTAATAGAATCTGAGAAAATGGATTGATTTTAGCCATCCTCAAATTAATCTATTAAATAAAAGTTTTATTAATAGACATGGATAAAGGTATATGATTAAGAAAGTATTTCAAAATACAGGAAAGATAGATTATTTAACAAACAGAAATGAGATAATGGTCAGCCATTTGGAAAATAAATATAACTGGACCTTTCTCTCACTGAAGAAGATGAGAGAAAACAAAAACAAAATTACAGGGATGAAAGTTTTAAAATGTATCCACATAAGACAATTACCTATTATCTGGGAAAGGATAAGACCTTTTAAGGCCAAATGCAAAAATTCAATAAAGCACGAAGGAAAAGATGAATAGATTTGTCTATGTAAAATTTTAAAATTCTGTTTGAGGGGAAACATAAACAAAGTCAAACATAAATGAAAAACCTCAAAGAATATTTGTAATACCTATGACTACGATAGCTCCGTTGGTAAAGAATCCACCTGCAATGCAGGAGACCCCGGTTCAATTCCTGGATAGGGAAGATCTGCCAGAGAAGGGATAGGCTAGCCCACTTCTTGGGCTTCCCTTGTGGCTCAGCTGGTAAAGAATCTGCCTGTAATGTGGGAGACCAGGGTTTGATCCCTGGATTGGGAAGATCCCCTGTAGAAGGGAAAGGCTCCTATATTTTGATCTAGAGAATTCCCTGGACTATACTATGGGGTCTCAAAGAGTCAGACACGACTGAGAGACTTTCACTTCCATGACAGGCTAAAAGTTATTTTCTCAATATACAAAAACATATACAAACCAAATAGTAGAAAACAAGCAATTCAATAGAAAATAAGGGAGAAAATAACCATTAAAAAGTCTAAAAAACATAAGATGCTCATTCATGAACTTTAAAATCCTAATTAAAATCACAAAGGGGAAGCATTTTTACCCAATGAAATTTATAAGCATCACAAATTTGTCTTTGACAGTACAAGTGTTGATGAGGTTGAGAGGAAACAGAAATTCTCATAGACCATTGACAAGCATGAGTATAAATACTTTGGAAGGAAAGTTGGCAGTATTTCACAATACTTAAAATACTTATATCCTTTGACCCAGGAATTCTACTTCTAGGAACTTTAGACAAATTTTTTCATATTCCAAGGAATATGTACATAAATACATCCTGCAGTATTATTTATAATAACAAAACCCTGAGAATATTTTTATTTATTAAAATAAGTTTATTGAAGTATGATTATTTACAATGTTATATTAATTTCAGTTGTACAGTATAGTGATTCAGTATTTTTTAGATTGTTTTTCATTTAAAGTCATTATAAAATTTTGGCTGTATCCCTACCCCTGAGAATATCTTAAAACCTATTAGTAAAATGCCAAATAAATTATTTATTCATACAAAGAAACATTATATAACTATTAACATGAATAAGTCTATATATTAAAGTATCTGCAATATCAGATGAGAACCACATGGAATTATTTTGGAGAGGGAAAAAGTGATCTTTTAGATTATCAATGGTTTATATTTATAAATGATCACATCTTGATTTAAGTGTAACTACATAGGCAAATTCTCACTTGTTTAATCCTAAAATCCCTGGGAGGGATGTTGAATTTGAAACAGAAAGAAGAGATTGCTTCAGGCCAAGAAAGCCCCAGGAAACATCATGAGATCAGGAGCTAACCTCTGTTTGAGTCAGTTTCATGGGGACTATTAGGATATCCAGCTGTACCTCCAGGCTTTACAGACATGGAACTGGAGGTCCAAGAATATTCATAGAACCAGTAATAATTGATGCTTATTTGCATAATAGATAGAGTCTTAACAAATTTTCAAAGATATATATTTTAAAGCAATTTTAATTTGACCTTGAAGTCAGTACCACATGTATAATTCATGGAATGATTTGCATTTTGCCCTGAAATGATATTAATACTTTGAAGAAGAGCTGTTTAAATAATCAAGAGACTTGTTACTTATAATTGCAGGTTATTTTGAACAAAATGACAATGCTTTTCGTACACTGACCAAGTTGCTATGGTAGTTAAAGAAATTTCTTTTATGCATATCAGTGATAAAGTGGAATCTCAAGATCACCAAGATACCTATAAATATAGAAACCTATGCTCTCAAGGCACTTATAGAAGTCATTCATTCTAGTCTAACCATCTGTTTTCATGTAGGACCACAAATAAACCTTCAAAACCACAAGGTAGATCATTTGTTCCTTAAGACTGAGAACTTTCCTTACAGAGTTTAATGCATAGTCTTGTACCTAACAGCTGCTCAGTAAATATTAGAATTAATTATTGGAAAAGAACAATTGGTCCAAGAACATGGTCCTCAGAATGAGACAGACTGGATTCCAATCCTGGCTCTTCTACTCACTAGCTGTGGTGACTTAGAGCAAGTCAATGTTCTCATCAAGGGAAAAACTATACCCCCATCCACCAGGCTTTGCCAACATTTTCAGGGCCATTGTGGGTGCACTTGAAGTCTCATTAATGAGAATCATGCAAGTTTTACGGGCTCATTTTCCCCACATGCAAGTTTCATAAGCTCAGCTTCCCGCACACCTCTTCCCAAGTGTTTCAGGTTTGCTTCTTCTGGGCCCTGCTTTGCTCCATGGGCACTGCAGTTCTCTACTGTGCCCTAGGGCTCCCCTGGGTGCCAGTCCTGCTTCTGTCTTCAGTAGGTTCCTCAGCAACGCTGTTATTCCACATGGGACAGCAAGTCCCTGGTGCTAACTCTGCCTGCTCGCAGCAACCTCTGCTGCTCCTTTAGGTGTCATCCCAAACAGCAGTTCTCAGGGGCTCAAAGTCCCTTAGCGATTTGCAGAGAATTGCCCCTCCTCTGGGCAGTAATTTCTGTTACAGTTTCCAAAAACACGGTGCTTTTGTGTACCAGTGACAGCTCTTTCATTTTCTTCTTTTTCCTTTTCTTCCTTTTTCTTCTCTCTCTCTTTCTCCATCCTCTCCTCCCTCCCTCCCTGTCTGCATCTCATTCTCTCTTTTTCTTCCTTCTTTCCTTCCCTTAATTTCTAGATCACCTGCTTCCTATAGAACTAAGGCTTCAGTAAAGGCTGTTCTAGAAGTTCGTGGCAAGTAATGAATCTCATATTCTATTCAGAATTCTTTTTTTTCTCCTATTTGTTACTGTTCTTTTCAATAGGCTTAGTTCTTCTTATGCTTAATAAATTGTTTCTCCCAGAACACACTTCAGCCTCAATGAAAATAGAATTGTGTTGACTCATACAACCAGTCTGCTTTCTATTCCAACATGACTACAGACAGCCTATGCTTAAAGCGAAATCCCCATCAGACACAGAATAAATATAGTGATGCCCAAATTACAAGGCTTGTGACATCTCACAACATTCCAATAGTGTTGCTGGAATTTTAAAACAGTTATTTACATGGAAAGCAGTCAGTAAATATGTTAGCTGTTAGTACTAATAGTAGTAATATAAGGTACTTTTTATTATATTAGTATGATTTACTTAAGATGATTGTTATTTAGCATCCTAGGTTCAACATAAGTTTTTTGGTATATTTTTAAACGTATCAATGTATGTATATTTTTTAATATTTAGTTTCTTACTGCATTCTTTTGTATCCTGGGGAAAACAAGCAAATTCTGCTCATCTACATTCAAGTTAAGGATTTTGAGTGAGTTACTTTCTGATTCAAATTTTTAGCAAAAAATTTAAGTAAATTCTTGGCTATGAAAAAAGCTTAAAATTAAGTTGTTTGGAAAAAAAAGAAAAACTAGCATGGAGATTTAATTAGTTAAATATACCAACATATTGGCTCAGTGATAAAGGATTAGCCTGCCAATGCAAGAGATGCTAGTTTGATCCTTGGGTCAGGAAGATCCTCTGGAGAAGGAAATGGCAACCCACTCCAATATTCTTGCCTTCAGAATTCCATGGATAGAGGAACCTGGTGGACTACAATCCATGAGGTCACAAGAGCACAACTTAGTGACTGAACCCCCGCCACCGCCACCACCAATATACCAAGTATTGTCTGCCCAGCACTAAACTCAGTATGATAGGAGAAACAGAAGAGTTAAAACACTTCAGGCCAGTCCTTCTAAAAAGTACAGGACAGATAAGATTAAATTTTAAAATAGTAATAAGAGCTAACCCACATGATAATTGAAAGTCCACAATAGGATATCAGAGCGAAAGTATAGTAAGAAAGGCTGAATTAGTCACATACCCTTTAATAGAAAAAGTAGGACTAGCCAAGAAGCCAATAAATGAACTTAACTAGGAGGAAGAGGAAGCATGGGATTGTAGAAAATGGCTAAAGATTCAGAAGACTTGCATCTGGTTCTGATTACAACTTTATTCAGTTAGTGAGACTTTCAGAAAATCACTTAAATCTCATTATTAAAGCCATCATTTTCTCTTATTTTAGTTATAAAAATGGGTTACCTCAATTTTAGAATGAGGGGTGGCACAAAATTATTTTGAAGTATTTTCTTGACCTTAAAAATTTTCTAATTATGATTTCAAAGGGCTGATATCATAGAGAGTTTATTTTCATACCACAATGAAACTAAAATAAAACTTGGTAACAGAAAGATACCCATAAAACATTTTATGGTTAAGCAACACACTTGTAAATAGTCCACTGATGAAGAAATCACGATGGAAGTTTTAAAATGTGTAGGGTGCAGGTAAAACAAAACCAAGAGGGAAGTTTACAGAATTAATTGCTTATATTTGAACGGAAGAAATGTCTAAAACAATGAGAGTTCCTGCCTCAAGAAAGAAAAAGACCAAAATAAACCCAAAGCAGACAAAAGGGAGGATATAATAAAGTTAAGAGCAGAAGTCATTTAAATTGAAAACAGGACAATAGAGAAAATTAAACAAATATGCTGGTTCTTCGGGAGAAAAAACTCAATGACTTGATAAAACTCTAGCAAGATGACAAAGTAAAAAGAGAGAAGACATAAATCATCAACATCAGGGCTGGAACCAGGGATATAACTACAGTCCTCTGCCACCTAAAGGGACAGTAAGGCAATACTAAACACAACTTTATAAATTAAACAACTTAGGGGAAATGGACCAAGTCCTTAAAGATCATAAACTACTCAAACTCAACCAAGATGAAAAAGATAATCTGAAAAGTTCTATAACAATAAAAGAAATCAAAATCAAGCTCTTGGGAAAGGAATTTCCGTATCCAGATGGAGAATTCTACCAAACATTTGAAGAGTTAGCACCAATTTTACATAATGTCTTCCAGGAAATGGAAGACAAGGAACATTTCCAAACTCATTTTATGAGGCAAATATTACCCTGCCATCAAAACTATATAAAGACAGTATAATAAAACTACAGACCAATATTTTTCATAAACTTAAATGTAAAGATTATCAATAAAATGTTAGCATATTGAATCCAATAAAAACAATAATATGGCATTACCAAGTGGGGATTATTCCAAGTATGCAAGGCTGGTTCAACATTTGTCCACTATATCAACAGGCTAGAGAAGAAAAATCACATAATCATATCAATTGACACAGAAAAAATATTTGATAATATAAAACATCCATTGGCAATAAATCTCTTAATGAGTAAGGAGTAGAGAGAAACTTCAAATATTTAGGGAGATAGATGAAGGTAAGGGGATGGGAAAATAAATACCATGAAAACAATGAAAATAAGACAGCTGGCACTACTGTATTAGTATCAGACACAGTAGACCAAATGAAATACACAAGAATGTTCAAAACAGCTGTATTCATAATAGGAAAAAAACTACAAAGCCCGCGTGACCAGTAACAGCAGCATGAAAAGAATTAATTGCATTCAATAGAATACTAACAATAATAAAAGAGAATAAGCTACTGAAATGCAAAAATACATATTGTATGAACATGAGCAAGCAATAACATGCATTGCTACTGACAATAATGTAGATTGTATGATTCCACTTAATGTGATGTTCAAGAAGATGCAAAACTATGATAATACAAGTCAGAATAACGATTACCTCAAGGACATCAGCAGGAAGAGCCACACAGGAGTCTCCCTGGTAACTGGAAATGTTCTATATCTTGATCTTGTTCTATATGTTCTTTATCTAGATCTTGTTCTATAGCTTGCTGGTTTAGATACTTATATTAAAAATCATCAAGGTGTACACTTAAAATGCATAAATCTTGCTATGTATAAGTTATAACTTTAATGCAAATATTTTAGAAATGATTTGAATTTTATAAATTAAAAAGTCAATGATGCTATAACCTTTTGAGTAAATTAGATATGAATCATTGCTAGAAAGTTTGATTCTACTTGAGGGGAAAGTTGATGAAGAGAGGTGGTGGAAACAGTGGTTAAGGCAGTGGTCCTCAACCTTTTTTGGCACCAGGGACCTGTTTTGTGGAAGACAATTTTTACATGGACCTGCAAGGAGAAAATGGTTTTAGGATGATTCAAGCACATTATCTTTATTGTGCACTTTATTTCTCATCTAATGCCTCTGCTAATGTGACAGGAGGTACCAGTTCACAGCCTGGAGATTGAAGACCCCAGGCTTAAGGGATAGCAAATCAATGACAATTGGCTCACTGGTTTCCTTAATCTATCAGCAGTTAAATTATTATTTTAATTTATTGAAAAATACATTAAATGAATTACAACTACTTTATTAACTCAATTTTTCCATTATTTTTAAAATATTTTAGATCATGCCAATGCAATGTTGAGGCCAAAAGACTTGTACACCAGGAGGAAAAAAAAAAGAGTTTTAGAGAATTATTAGCAGAGCACCTATTTCCAGGATGTGAGCTAGCTAAATAATGATTTTTGAGTGCTTGTAAAATACCTTTGTTTCATTCAATTTCATAAAGCCGAATTAAACATCTCGTAGAGTAATAGAAAAATGAACTCATCCATTTAATGACTTCTGGATCAGCTGGAACATCTGGGTTGGATGTTTAAAATAAATTTGAAACCAAAAAATGCTTTGTTTTTTATTCCAATTCTATTTCATTTGTTATATTGGGGAAACAGCTGTTTCCATGAAAACTGGAGAAGAGGGCATATAGACAAAACATATAATCATAAACAGACAAGTCAAGGGACAAAGATTTTTCTGCTTTAAAAAGGGAATGATGTGAGGCAGTAAAAACTAGAGGGATCTCTGAGCAAGAAGATTTGCTCTCAAGAAGCTCAGGGCTGGTGCACTGGGATGACCCGGAGGGATGGGATGGGGAGGGAGGTGGGAGGGGGGTTCTGGAAGGGGAACACATATACACCCATGGTGGATTCATGTCAATGTATGGCAAAAATAATACAATATTGTAAAGTTAAAAAATAGATAAATAAACTAATTTAAAATAAAAAAAAAAGAAGAAGAATCATAGCAGGCAGGGGAATACTCTACAGAGAGTGGTAATAGTGTACAGTAGATCTCCAGAACTGATTCATCTTGGACTTGTCTCCTTTGACTGATGCCTCTAAATTTTCTCATCCTCCCAGTCCTAGGAACCTCTATCCCACTCTCTGATTTTGCACGATTGACTACTCTAAATTTTTCATAAAAGTAGGATTATGCAATAAGCAATAATGCACTGCATACTTAAAATTTACTAAGAGGATATATGTCATGTTAAATGCTCTTACAGCAAAAAAATTCAGTTCAGTTCAGTAGCTCAGTAGTGTCTGACTCTTTGCAACCCCATGGACTGGAGCATGCCAGGCTTCCTGTCCATCACCAACTCCCGGAGCTTTCTCAAACTCATGTCCATTGGTGGGTGATGCCATCCAACCATCTCATCCTTTGTCGTCCCCTTCTTCTCCCGCCTTCAATCTTTCCCAGCATCCAGGTCTTTACCAATGAGTCAGCTCTTCCCAGCAGGTGGCCAAAGTATTGGAGCTTCAGCCTCAGCATCAATCCTTCCAGTGAATATTCTGGACTGATTTTCTTTAGGATTGACTGGTTTGATCTCCTTGCAGTCCAAAGGACCCTCAAGAGCCTTTTCCAACACCACAGTTCAAAAGCTGAATTCTTCGGTGCTCAGCTTTCTTTATGGTCCAATTCCCACATCCATACATGACTACTGGAAAATTAAAATGCTATAAACAAAAGGGGAAAAGGAAACTTTTGGAGGTGATCAGTTTAAGGCCTTGATTACGATGATGGTCTCATAGATCTATGCTTATCTCTAAACTCATCATCAAGTTGTGTACATTAAGTATGTATTTCCATTTGCATATCGATCATACCTCTATAAAGTGGTTTTAAAAAGTACTGAAGGGGTTCCCTGGTGTCCCAGTTCAGTTCAGTTCAGTCACTCAGCAGTGTCCGATACTTTGCAACCCTATGGACGCCCTGTCCGTCACCAACTCCCACAGTTTACTCAAACTCATATCCATTGAGTTGGTGACGCCATCCAACCATCTCACCCTCTGTCGTCCCCTTCTCCTCCTGCCTTCAATCTTTCCCAGCATCAGAGTCTTTTCCAATGAGTCAGTTCTTTGCATCAGGTGGCCAAAGTATCGGAGTTTCAGCTTCAGCATCAGTCCTTCCAATGAATATTCAGGACTGATTTCCTTTAGGATAGACAGGTAGGTTCTCCTTGTAGTCCAAGGGACTCTCAAAAGTCTTCTCCAAAACCACAGTTCAAAAGCATCAATTCTTTGGCTCTCAGCTTTCTTTATAGTCAAACTCTCACATCCATACATGACTACTGGAAAAACCATAGCCTTGACTAGACGGACCTTTGTTGGCAAAGTCCCTGGTGTTCCAGGGGTCCAAAAATCTGCCTTACAATGTAGAGGACATGGGTTTGATCCCTGTTCTAGGAAGATCCCACATGCCGTGGAGCAACTAAGCCCGTGTGCCCCAACTATTGAGTTTGTGCTCTGGAATCGCTGAGCTGCAACTACTGAGCCCACATGCCACAACTACTGAAGTCCACTCACCCTAGAGCCAGTGCTCTCAACGTGAGAAGCCACAGCAGTGAGAAGCCTACACACTGTAACTAGAAAGTGCCACGACTAGAGAAAAGCCAGTACAATAAAGAAGACCCAGCACACCAAAAAAATAAATATTTAAAAAATAATGGGTATGCCTAAGAAAAAAGTTCATTTTTAAAAATTTTTTGCGATGTACACACTGCTATATTTATGTATTTATTTTTGACTGTGCTTTCTCTAGTTTTGGAGAGCAGGGGCTACTCTCTAGTTTGTGGTGCAAAGGCACCATTAAAAAAGAATGAAATAATGCCATTTGCAGCAACATGGGTGGACCTAGAGATTGTCAGACTGAGTATAAGACTGCGAAAAAGAAATATCATATGATATCCCTTATATGTGGACTCTAAAAGAGAAATTATATAAATGAACTTATTTAAAACAAAAACAGACTCACAGAGAACAAACTTATGGTTGAAGGCAGACGGGGGAAGAACAAGGGGAAGGGATAATTAGCGAGTTTGGGATCAACATGTACACACTGCTATATTTAAAATCAATAACCAGCAAGGTCCTACCTTATAGCACAGGGAACTCTGCTCAGTGTTATGTGGCAGCCTGGATGGAAGGAGACTTTGGGGGAGAATAGATGCATGTATATGTATGGCTGAGTTGCTTTGTTGTGCACCTGTAGCTATTAGAACACTGTTAATCAGCTATGCTCCGATATGAAAAAAAAAAGTCAGACACAAAAGGCCATGTGCTATATGATTCTATTTATATGAAATATCCAGAATTGGCAAATGCAAAGAGATAACAGGCAGATTAGTGCTTGTCTCCAGCTGGAGCAGCAGGGAGGGAGAAACTGGGGAATGACAGCTAATATGTGTGCAATTTCTTTTTGCAGTGAGGTAAATATGTAAAAATTAAATTGTGATGCTTGCACACCTCTGTGAATATACCCCAAACAACTGTGCTATACAGTTAAATGGGTACATTTCATGTTCTGTGAGGTCTGTCTCAATAAAGATGCAATCAGTGGGAGGTTTTTATTTAGTAAAGGCTAAATAAAGGCTGCTTCTTCAACCTTTCCTTAACCTGTCTCTTCCCACTCCTTTTGTGCTGGACCAAAGGTAAGGGCACTTGGTAGACCTGTTGACAGCTTAGAGCAGGAGGGGGAAAACTTTGGAAGGTATCAAATGTATTATGTAGCTGTGTTCAAAAATGATGTTATTTCTGTGACTGTCTTGAATACAGTTGACCCTTGAACAACACAGTTTTGAACTGCAAGGATTCACTTATACATGGATTTTTTTTCAGTAGATACAAATACATAGTGTAAATACTTTCTCTCTTTGTTATGATTTTCTCAATAACATTTTCTTTTTTCAAGTTTACTTTATTGTAGCAGTACAGTATGGTGGCTCAGATGGTAAATAATCTGCTGCAATGCAGGAGACCCAGGTTCAATCCCCGGGTCAGAAAAATCTTCTGGAGAAGGAAATGGCAACCCACTCCAGTATTCTTGCCTGAAGAATCCCATTGACAGAGAAGACTGGCAGGCTACAGTCCTTTTGGTCGCATAGAGTTTGAAAAAGACTTAAGCAACACAACACAAATGCACACAGTTTTCCAAGTCTGGAAAAGCACACTTCCCAATGCCCCAAGAATAAGAGCAGGATTCATCATTAAGATTTCTAGAAGGTATCTTAGCTAAGCTGTTGATAAATGAAGCCCAGATCCTTTGTCTAAAGCCTTCTCTTCCTACCCCTCAGCCCTCAAGAAGAAGCTGTTTTATTACTGAGAAGTTCTGTCCCTTGGTTGGGTTAGCATTAATTTCTTCAGTGTGGAATACTGCCAGGTTTGTAGTATCTTCCTTGCTTCTTCTTCTGTGCTGAGTCCCTACTGGGACCAAGGGGATGGACAGGCTGAGCATGTGGCGGCCATCTGCAGTGGGTAGACCGGCAGCCCTGGGTGACGAGCAGTGCTTTTCCTGTTTGCTCCTCAGACATCTAACGTTTCCCCTTGTTAACAACGTGGGCCCCCAGCACCTCCACTGTGATTTTTGTTCCTGCACATTTTCTATCAGGCATATTAGATAAAAGAAGAGATGAAGATGCTTAGGAGACAGACTGGAGAGGACACAGCTCCCTGCAGTATGGCTTTAATCCTGACACTAGGTGGTCCCTTGTTGGAGTCACTGAGTCCAGTATTTGAATACATTTTGAAATGCTGTGATGTGACGTTATGTTAATAAAGGAAAAGGGGCACACAAATCAAAATTTTCAAACACTAAAATTTTCAGATTCAATATAACGGAAACACTAGCAATAGATAATTGCAATGCACCTCACTCAGGCTATGATGGATCAATGGTTGAAAAAGGAGTAGAGAGCTAGAAATGCTAAATAACCTGCTAGTTTCTTCTTGTTTGATCCAAATACTTTTATAACACAGGACTTCTCATTAACTATGTGCTTATCCTGAGATACATGTCATACCAGAAAGACGGGAGAGACTCCTGACTTCACTGCTGTTCTCTCACTTAACAGCTTGCAAAATACTAAGCTGTTCATCGAGCATCTTCCAGAGGTGACTGACCCCATGATTTTGTTCTATTCTATCATGAATTCCTGGTTTAAATAAACTTGATGTATTTCAATCCAGTAAATGTATTATTTACTCTGATGCTCAAATTGCCCCATCTTTGTTCACTGGGAATAGTTTCAAGTTGATTCCTAAGTCCTTTTGACAACAAGAATCTTTATTCTCTCTTTCAGTTTCTGATATGACAAGGTGACTTGGGCTTATTGAATTACCTCTCGCCCTAGGCTGGGACTCAGTCATTTCACCAAGGAGAACTGATTCCTTTGGAAATAGATTTTAGAGATAAAATCTGCCTTCTAGGGATGATCAATATTTCTAGGCCTTTCTAGTGGTCAAAATTACATCTAAATATGACATATATGTAAATATAATATATAAATATATAAAAGCTTCCCTGGTGCCTCAGATGGTAAAGAACCAGCCTGTAATGCGGGAGACCTGCTTTCGATCCCTAGATTGGGAAGATACCCTGGAAGAGGGCATGACAACTCACTACAGTATTCTTGCCTGGAGAATACCCATAGACAAAGGAGCCTGGTGGGCTACAGTCCATGGGAAGTCACAAAGAGTCGGACACAGCTGAGTGACTAAGCACACACAATATAATCATATGTACTTAAAATAAATCATGAGTTCAAATTGGAATTTCAAGTTTGAATTTACAGATAAAAGGACTTTACTTAGCTTTTTCAGTCTCACATTTTTATCTGCTTTTCCTTACACCCAAATTTCTATTTTTTAGAATCAGCATAATTATCCATTTGCTATACAGATAGCAGTCTCAATAGCAACAATACCAACACTACCACAAAGATATGATCATTGAAAATTGTTCATATTTTTTCTGGTTCTGTTTGTCCTTACAGTCCATCCACTGATGATATATAGCCAAATTAAGTTATTTTAGAGACATTTTAAATAATTTCTCTTCTGTGTGGTTTGCCAACTTGATATGCTGGATATGCTGTTGTGTTCCTTCGTTTCATTTTGCTTTGTTTTTGGTTTGTAGTAATGGCTTTTAAAACTTTTATTGTTTTATAATTGCATGTATAACATGTATAACATACATATGCAACATATATAGCATTCACATGTAAATACCTGTAACATATTTACATAGTTTCAAAGTTGAATATACAAAATGTGGTATACATAGACATTAAATATTTAGGGTGTCATGATTTCTTATATGTTTTCTAGAAGCTTACTTTTTTCTTCTATTTATTTTATTTTACTTTTGGCTGCACTGGGTCTTCATTGCTGTGTGTGGGCTTTCTCTAGTTGCAGTGAGCAGGGCTACTCCTTACTGTGGCTTCTCTTGTTGCAGAGGACAGGCTCTAAGATGCAAGGGCCCAGTCATTGTGGCACACGGCCTAGTGCCCCACAGCATGTGGAATTTTTCCAGGCCAGGGATTAAATCTCTGTCCCCTGCATTAGCAGGTGGATTCTTAACCACTAGACCACCAGTGGTCCAGCTTGGTTTTGATCTTGGTTTTCCAGGATTCTCAGTGGTTGTGTGGGCTACTGAATGTCTTTTTAATAAACTTATTTTTGTTGTTGTTAATTTGCTAAGTCTACTAAGATTGGCTTCAGTTGCTTGCAACTAAGAACCTTAACTGATATGGCAGAAAGAGCTGTTGGATGGGCCACCAACTCCATTTGCAGATTGACCTACATTTCCCTGAGGCTAGCTTTGCATGAACAAAATCTCAATGTGTCAAGCTGAAAGTTATTAAACTGTCTATTATACTTTTACCATCCTCCTACCTTGTCTTAATACTCATGTAACTAAGGGACTCCACTCAAGTGATTTGCCACAAAATACAAAAAATATTGCAGGACAACACTTGAACTCCACTTCTAGGCTTTGGAGAATCTGGTATAAATCTTAGATATCCACCTCAGTTGGCACTTGTATCATTTTTGCCTGACCCTGTTATGTAGTTTTACACACATTTCCAGAGGTTTGTTATATTCTCTGAGGCCTATTCATGACTCTGCTCCAAAGGAGACTGAGAGGGTTATAGTCTCAAGTCTCCAGGTACTGTATTGTGACCTCCGATGTGCTCTTGATTCCCTTTAGTATATTATAAAACACACAGTGCAGTGGTGCCCATCCTCCTTGCAGAATGCAGTGACCTCTGATCTGAATGGAGTATCACTTACTCTCTTTGAGTTCAGAGTTAGTCTGAATTGAGATGTTATCACAGAGGATTTGAGAGAGGGAGCATTTCCTCTCAACTACACTTTAGCACACATGGTGCCCTGAAGAAAATGAGGGATTTGAACTCTATGAATTGGATCTGGTGGTGAAATATAAAGATGTTATATCAAAATACCATCACTTGCTCCTTTTCCGTTCTAAGAGTCTTAAAAGTTTCTAGACATTTCTAGTCATGTTGTGTAAATTTCCTTCTTGTTCTTTGGCAGCAGAAACACCATTTAACGTCTTTTCAAATTAGACTAACACATTTCACACAATCTTGGTTTTTTATAGAAGATGATATGCCTCAGGTTGTAATTTTCCAGAGTTCGGTGGAACATTTTCCTGGGGGCATTTGTAGGCATGTACCAAAAATAATCGCAATTCAAGTGAATTTGGGAACTTCTACAGAGTTCAGCCTGTAGATGAACTCATGTAACCCTATTAGAATGTGAGAGCATTTCAGTCACAATGCTGCTCGCCAAGCGTGGGTGCTGGTACTCTTCATATCTGTGTTCCCCTTGAACTTGGCTTGGAAGTAAAAACTGAATATTTACTGAGGGCACAGTTCCATAGTTTAGTTCTACACAGTCCTGTAGCACCATTCAGTTAATCACACAGTCCTATAGAGTTGGTACGCCTCTGTGCTATTTTACGGGTGAAAAAAATCGAGGCACAGAGATATTAAATGTTTACGCAAGAGTACTCAGCTAAACATATGCTATACAGTAAATGAAGGAGCCAGGAATCAAACCTAGACATTCTAACTTTTGAGTCTATTCTGAACTGAACTACTATACTTGCTTTCTTCTAATGAAAACTTCTACCCGAGAAGTATCTCAGTCATACATATGTTTTTAACGACACATTTCTTAAGGTTAGTGAGGCTTCAAATTGCCCAGCATAAAGAAATTGTATTCTTTGTCCAAAGCATGAAATATCAATATTATCTTCTAGATCAAATCATTCAATAAAACTAAATTTGCAATTCAATTAAACTATACTTTCATTTTACTAGGAACAAATTTAACAGTCTTACTTCTGGGTCCTATCACTTCATGGCAAATAGATGAGGAAAAAGTGGAAACAGTGACAGACTTTATTTTCTTGGGTTCCAAGATCACTGTGGATGGTGACTGCAGCCATGAAATTAAAAGATGTTTGCTCCTTGAAAGAAAAATTATGACAAACCTAGACAGTGATTAAAAAGCAGAGACATCACTTTGCCGATACAGATCCATAGAGTCAAATCTATGGTTTTTCCAGTAGTCATGTATGAATGTGAGAGTTGGACCATAAAGGAGGCTGAGAGCCAAAGAATTAGATGCTTTTGAACTGTGGTGCTGGAAGACTCTTAAGAGTCCCTTGGACTGCAAGGAGATCAAATCAGTCCATCCTAAAGGAAATCAGTCCTGAATATTCATTGGAAGGACTGATGCTAAAGCTGAAGCTCCAATACTTTGTCCACTTGATGCAAAGAGCCAGCTCATTGGAAAAGATCCTGATAATGGGAAAGATTGAGGGCAAGAGGAGAAGAGGGAAACAGAGAATGAGATGGTTAGATAGCATCACTGACTCAATGGACATGAGTTTGAGCAAACTCTGGGAGATAGTGAAGTACAGGGAAGCCTGGCATGCTGAAATTCATGGGGTTGCAAAGAGTCAGACACAACTTAACAACTGAACAACAACATCAACTTGTGCAGAAAAAGAACCATTATTTGAAATCTACCTTCTATTTTGTACTTGCAAGCTGATTAAAATTTGGTTAGTCATTTATCTGATGAGAATTTAGTGGTTACCTACTCTTTTTACCTAGGGACATAAACAAAGAATCCAAAATCAAGTTGCAGATAATATATATTCGTGAGGAAAAAACAACATATAGGTAGCAGTAGATGAATTTTAAAAGTTTTTATTGTACAGTTAATGATGTGTGTGTGTGTGTGTGTGTGTGTGTGTGTGTGTGTGTGTGTGTGTGTAACACAGAGAAGACACCTTTTCCCCCAACTATTGGCCTTGGGGAAAATTACTAAGCTTCATTAAGCCTCAAGGTTTTTAAAAGAAATAAAGTGGGATTATAAACATATAATGTCTAGCACACAGTACCTATTATCCATGGTTGAGGAGCCCAGAATTTAGTATGAACTTGGTTCAAATTTTGGTTCTGTACTTAATAGTTATGTGACTTTGTGCAAGTTATTAAACCTTGCTGAATTTAAGCTTCTTAACCTGAAAAAATTAGAACACTCTCTATCTTGTAAGGAGGTCGTTAAAATTAAGTGAAGTAAAGAATGTAAAATCCACAGCATCTAGCACTATAAAGGTCGGTTCCAACTCTCTCTTCCCCTTTGTCTTGTTTTCTCTCCTCTCTTAGAAGGGGTTGCTGAGACATGGGAGGTACAGTTTGGAAGTAGAGGGGCCTCCTACTTAGGGGAAACCTTTGTCTTAGAAAGATTCAGCCACACCTGGTGGTTCCCAAGAAAGGGAAGAAGAGACCAGAGCATGCAGATATTAAATTTTCAGAAAGAGAAGTAAAAGAGTGACTTAAAATTTCTTTCCACATATCCAACCCAGCTCACAAGGACAGAAAGTAGTAGGGATTCAAGTGGAGATCTAAGGAGCAGGCATTTGACCCTTTTTAGTTACATACGCAGGGGCTCTGTGCAAAGATGAGGTCCCTGGAATTGTGGGGAAAGAGCAATCAGGGAGGAGACAGTCATTCTTTACTTCTGTGACATGAGACTAAGACTAACAGACTGGCTTCCTGCTGCAGAATCCTGGAAGACCCCAGGCAATTAGGGAGAAGAGCTGGTGCCATCCTGACGGTCTTGTTGACCTCAGACTTGCCCCCACCCTCACTGGTGTCTGACTCCAGCTACTAAAGAGGTATGAGCTTAGCACCAAGCTAACCATACCTCCTAAGGTGAAGGCACACCATTCCAACCATGTTTCCCCATATTTTACTCCTTAGAGAGCTATCCTTAGGATGCTTGAACTTCCCGATTTGGGTAGAGGAAGTACTTTTTTAGTGGGTTCAGCATCATTCTACAAGTTGGAGCCTCCTCTTCCCAAATCTTTCTTCAGCTACCTCCTTCTTGCTATTCAAAGAGGCCTTCCCTGCAAACCTAGATGAATTGTAGCCTTCATTTTCCTGTCATTGCCTGTCTGTCACCTTGCCTGTTTGATTTCCTTTATAGCACTTACTGCTATTCAAAATATCTTATTTTACTTGTTTTCTTCTTTATGAGCATTCTTTCCCTCCCTGGAGAGCTAGCTCTAGCAGAACAGAGACTTTGCCTGTTTATATGAAAAACATTTTTTTGGAACACAGCTACACACACACACTGACATATCTTCTATGGGAGATCTGTGGTACTACAGTGGAGCTGAGTGGCTGAGACATAGCTCTCTGATCCACAAAGCTTAAAACATTTATTATCTGGCCCTTAATAGAAAAAGTTTGCAGACTTGTGGTCTAATGCATTGTTCTAGCAGAAGAACAGTACTTGGTACATAATAAGCTTTAAATAATATTTGATGAATAAATAAATAAGCACTAGAGAGAGAAGTGAGGCCCCATGCTCCAGGGAAGAGTTTCTTCCTTTGTAGGCTTTAGATTCTTGAGTATCCCTTGGAAAGCAAGGAGATCAAACCAGTCAATCTTAAAGGAAATCATCCCTGAATATTCTTCAGAAGGACTGATGCTGAAGCTGAAACTCCAGTATTTTGGCCACCTGATGCCAAAAACTGATTCATTGGAAAAGATCCTGATGCTGGGAAAGATTGAGGGCAGGAGGAGAAGGGGGCGACAGAGGATACGACTGTTGGATGGCATCACCAATTCAACGGATATGAACTTGGGCAAACTCTGGGAGATGGTGAGGGACAGGAAAGCCTAGCATGCTGCAGTCCGTGGGGTCACAGAGTTGGACATGACTTGGCGACTGAACAACAATAGTCTTTAGATGCTGCTGCCCAGAAAGGTTATATTACCATGAGTAGCTGAAGAATCATAATGCATAATATTTACATTTATTTTTAAGGCTTCTTTCACTGTTTTCTGTAGTTGTTGGTTGTGGTGGGGTATTTGGTAAGAATCAAGACTAGAGTTCCTATCATATTTTCAGAGTTATATTAAAATAAGTGAATGTAATCCAGAAATATAATAGGTTTCTAAATTATTGTAATTAGTTTCCTATAATTAAAATTATTTTAAAATATAATAAATGTTCATTATTGAAAATGTAGGAGAGGAAAAAGCAACCTCCACCCCATCTCAGGGAGAGACAACAAGAACATCGATTCTCTCCTTCTCAATCTTTACTCCAAACACAGAAGTTTTCTAGAGTTGTTTTATATTAATATGGAAAATTTTCTACTTTGATTTTTAATTTAACATAAAAATATTACTGTGTGCATTAGTAAGTGCTCCTTGGTTGCAAGCTAGAGAAACAGGGAAACAAGCGATTAAGTGGAAAAGGAAATGTATTAAAAAGATTTAGGGTGCAAGTAGAATCAAAGGGAATATTAAGTAGCAGAACAGATTCTTCAAGGAGTAAACAGAATAGCCTTGCTTCTAACTTCGTGTAACCCTCGTCAGTACTCAAATTTCAAGTAAAAAGAATCTAACTGGCCCAGAAGGAATCCTCTGGCCTTCCCCCAGCGAGAGAGTACTAGAGCAGCTTGATAGACAGCTCATCAAGGATGAATGCAATAACAGAAAGGAAATATGCTCCAAAACACAGAGGTGATGCTAGGTTCAAATATCTTTTTACTGTTTCAGAGTCTAAAAGTATATAGTTTTAGCTGTATGTTTTGCAAATCTCAAGATATGGTCCAGGTAGAAAATCCTCTTTTCAATTTTCTTGACTCCTGATGTTTTGCCTTCAACCTAACAGTGAGCTTGTACTTAAAAATCTAGATTTTCAATCAATGCATAGAAATTTAAGAGAAAAATTACATCATTAAGGAAGCCATTATTAAATTCAAAACTTACCACAATGTTTAAGCTTAACAGGAAACCAAATTATTGTTTTCAAACTCAGTGCAAACACTTGAAATTGGTTTGTAGTTTTTCGTACTTGTAAAAATAACAACCTCATATCAGAGTTGAATGATAAGAGTTCTACATGCAATATTTATTTAGTTTTGCCAGGGAACAATATGATTACATAAAGGTAAGTTATATCGCTTTCATAAAAATTGCATTTCATGGCATCATATACATTGTTGCTAGGTATGTATAGATATAGATATAATTTTCCCCTCAGTAGTTTATTTAACTCATTAGAGAAAAACACAGATACATAGATGCTTCCCTCTTTTTTATAATAGAGTCAAAATATAAATTCAATTTATTAATTTGTAGAACTATACCTTATAGAACTATAATTTGTAATGTCTAGAAACATTGAATCACTATGTTGTGTACCAGGAACTAATACAGTATCAGAGCTCAATTGTAATTCAAAACTAAACAAACTCATAGAAAAAAAGATCATAGAGGTGGGGGTGAAGAGAGAGGGAATTAGAAAAAGGTGGTCAAAAGTACAATCTTCCAGCTACAAGATACATATTAGGGATGTAATGTTCAATATGATAAATATAATTAACACTGCTGTAAGTTACATATGAAAGTTGTTAAGGGAGTAAGTCCTAAGAATTCTCATTACAAGGAAAAATTCCTGTTTTTTTTTGCAAAACTCTGTATCTCTATAAGATGATAAATGAAACTACATATCATGGTAATCATTTCATGATGTATGTAAGTCAAATCATTAGGCTGTACACCTTAAATTTACACACTGTTGTATGTCAATTATATCTCAAAACTATGGGGAAAAGATCTATAATTTCTCCATTTCCTTTTAAATCTTAATCAAATTTAAAACTATTTAGAAAATATATAAGGACATCGAGCTTTCAATTGCAGGCATAACGAATGGATATGGGGCTCAGACCACCCATTTCCATCTAAAGTGTAGAAGAATCAATGGTGGGGTGGACTCCAAGCACTGTTCTCCTATATGTTCAAGGACAGATACCTTACAGATACATAACAAACAGATCAAGTTTGTTATGCAGATTTGGTAGGATATGAAACTTTGGGGGTGATGGAAATGCTTGTTACCTTGATTATAGTGATTGTTTCATAGGTATGTATATATGATTGATATATATTCATATCCATATTGTGGCATACACTCGTGGATATATGTGTGTGTTTGTGTGTGTAAGAAGATTTATCAGACTGTGCCCTTTAAGTATGTGCAGTATATCAATTAAACTTTCAAATACAACAATTAATTTAATAAATGATAAATTACTCATTAAAGTTATTTTTTTTTAAAAGTCTTTGACATTGGGAGTAAATAGTCAAACAACTAATAAAAACATATGAACTTCCCATAAAAAACATCAATAGGTCTTGAACAGAAGAAATGATTAACTTTACACTTAAGAGAAATAAAAACTAAACCTCAGCTCACTACATAAAAATGGCAGAAGCGCCATAGTTTGGCAACTCACAATGGCAAGGACAGGAGTGAGGGACACTCTCCCACACTGCTAATTGGAATGAAAAAAATGATAAAATCCTATGAAGGGCACTTGGCGGTTTCTACCAGAATGACAAGTGCATTTAATTTTGACCCAGCAAGCATGCTCTGGGGAATACAGTCAACAGATTGCTGTACTCACAGTGAGTGGCATACGCCAATGTGCACCATTGTTTCTATTCACAGGAGTTTGGAGACAACCCAGATGAACCACTAAAATACTGGCTGCTGAAGCAATGCTACATCCACACAGCGCACTGCACAGCTGCTCTGATAAGAAAATGCTTCTGAAACTATAGAGAAACATAAGATATATTTTCATTATCTTATATTTGCATATAGAAATGATAAAAAGGAATAGAATAGAATAAACAAGATTATTTGTAAGGAAGAGGAAACTGGTAGATGGGAACAGGAAAGGGAAAATAGATTTATTTATATTTATTATAATATTTATCTTTAAAATAAGTAAGCATATATACCCTGGAGTAGGAAATGGCAACCCACCCCAGTATTTTTTTGCCTGGAAAAATTCTATGGACAGTGGAGCCTGGTAGGCTACAGTTCATTGGGTTGCAAAGAATCAGACACAACTGAGTGACTAAGCATGAACACTAACATATTTCTATATAAAAAATATTGTTATATTTTGTATGTATTAAAAACAAAAAAAGGTCATTTATGTCAAGTGCTTATTATACAGATTTGTTAGTAATCAGGGAACATTATATGATTAACTGTGATTCAGAATTCATGTAATTATAATCCCTAATGAAAGATTTCTTTCCCAAAGAGACCCTAAGAATTTAGGCATTTTGAGGGGCATACCAGTGTATATCTAAATGGAATTAAACAACAAAACTTTGTTCCAAAAACCTACAGAATTATCCTAGAATGACAATATGAAAGGGTTTGTAGTCATGTTGTAGAAATGTATGAAAAGTTTACTTGCAAACACCACTTTCTAAAAGAAAGTAATTTAGTCTAAGGGCTTCTCTCATAGCTCAGTTGGTAAAGAATCTGCCTACAATGCAGGAGACCCTGGTTTGATTCCCAGGTCAGGAAGATCCACTGGATAAGGGATAGGCTACCCACTCCAGTATTCTTGGGCTTCCCTTGTGGCTCAGCTGGTAAAGAATCTGCCTGCAATATGGGAGACCTGGGTTTGATTTCTGGGTTGGGAAGATCTCCTGGAGAAGGGAAAGGCTAACCACTCCAGTGTTCTGGCCTGGAGAATTCCATGGACTGTATAGTTCATGGGGTTGCAAAGAGTTGGTCAAGACTTTCACTTTCACTTCACTTTTTCACTTCAATTTGGTCTCAATTGCAAAAGTAACTAGCATATATTAGAGAGTAATGTTCTATAAAATTAATTTTTAAAGTAAAGTTGGAGACTTTCACAGTGGTCCAGTGGCTAAGACTGTGCTCCCAATGCAGGGGGCCTGGGTTCGATCCCTGGTCAGGGAACTATAATAGGTCTCACAAACCACAGCTTAGAGTTCATATGCTGCAACTCAAGATCCCACGTGCCACAACTAAGACCCGGCATAGCCAAAAAATGAATAAATTTTTAAAAAAATAAGTTGATTTTTACTTTTCAAGCACTAGAATATTCTTAAGCAAGTCACTTTCATTGTAATAGAAATCAAGCCAATTTTACTTCAGGGTTTTGATTAAAAAGGAAAAACCGTCATCCAAGGCCAAATGTCACCTTCAGCCAATCTTGCTTTTTAAAGTGATTTGATCCAAAGAAATCACTGTTAAATAGAAACTCAAGCAAATGTTTGACCTTTATTTTTCCATTCAACTTGGAATCCTTGATGACCTCATCTGCTCTTCATTCACATCACTAAATGGCTTGGGAGGACAGTGTGAGGCTTTTGTTAATCCGAAAATTAAATCAAATCCTTCCCATTTTGAGTTTGAAATTTACAGTGTGAGTGATCATTAACACATCAGAGAGTTAAGGTTGTTGAATAACAAGGGACTTCATACAAGATGACAAATCCATTTGGTGACAGTTTCTTTTTCCTACCAGTTTTCACTGATCCAAACTCCTAACCAGCCTGGGCCATCCCCATGCTGGGCCAGAATTGACTAAGAGTAATTTGTGTGCTGACATGGCTCCTGGCCCCAAACAGGAAGGGTGATCCCTAGGAGACATATGGAGCTAAACTGCCCCAAGAACTCAGCTAATACCTCCAATCGAGTTTAGAAATGAATAGACAGGGTTTGGTTGCTAGTGTTTTGAATAGTGTTTGTTTCTTTGAAAGAAGTCAGAGGAAAGGAAAGGTGTCTCTTTTGCCTCCTGTCTCTTCTGTTCCTCACTTGCCTGTTTTCTCACTTGGATTCAGGGAACTTCAAGGGCAAGTTAGGTTGTAGCATATAAAGAAGGTTCTCACATCTCCCCAGTCCTGTGTCTGGGTCAGCTCAGCCATGCAGTGTGCCTAGCTTAGATCGTTTTCAGGAGTTTATGAAGGGTCCCGTAGCTGTGGTCCTCTGTGAACTGTGATAGCGTTCTCCTCTTGTTATTTCCACTTTAGTCTTTGAAACCAAAAGCTTTCAGAGTGAACAGGGAGCTGGGCCCTGGGTCCACACATTATGCTCTCTCTCCCGGTGATTATGGACCCCTTGGACTCACTGAACATCAGTCGAATTATTGTCAGTGTCATAAAGGACTTGGCTGGCTTTGTCCCTGCAAATTAACTTCTAACCCTTGGAATTTGCCAAGTGATAGGAGTGTCTTTGTTGGGACTCAATCAAGCTTGCCTATATAATGAACCCTCAATAAAACTCTGGAAACAAAGGTCCAGTGAACTTCCCTGGTCAGGAACGCTCTGAATATTGTCACACTTCAATACTGGGTAGGGACCAGGTTCTGAGGATGATATAAGCAGTGCATCTGGAGCTCTCCCAGACTATGCCTGGGCTTCCTAGGTACCTCAGTGGTAAAGAATCTGCCTGCCAATGCAAGAGATGCAAAAGACCCAGGTTCAAACCCTGAATTGGGAAGATTCTCTGGAGAAGGAAATGGCACTCCAATACAGGCACCACTCCAGTATGCTTGCCTGGAGAATCCCATTGACAGGGGAACTTGGCAGGCTACGGTCCATGGGGTAGCAAAGAGTTGGACACAACTGAGCGACTGAGCACATACACACAGACTGTGCCCTGTGTGTCTCTTCTTTGGGCTGCTTCTAATGTGAATCCCTTTGCCTTAATAAAACTGTAATCATATATAGAACACTTTCAGTGAGTTCTGTGAATCTTTCTAGTAAATTATGGAAACTAAAATGGTTGTGGAAACTTAAAAATTTGTAGCTAGTTGGTCTACAAAGTGGGGGTGGCCCTGGGAACCCCTGAACTTATAGCTGGTTCTTAAGTGAGATCAGTATTATGAAGGACTGTGCCCTCACACCTTGCGGTCTGACAAACTCATTGGACTGTTCTTCTGAACCATCAGCCAGGCCTGACTTTGCTTATCAGAAACAGCACAAGTTCAGCTCGTGTCACAGTGAATAACCCAAGACCAGTGCCTCATTGATGGAAATGCTCTATCTCCCCACGGCTAACTCTTCTGTTAAATAGCTTGGAAGATATCGCAGTTTTTCATACACAAAGTTGACCCACTTAGTAAATAGTTGCTGCTGCTGCTACTCCACACCATTATCAAAATCACAGGTAATAAAATAACAATTAATGCTATGTGTCAATTTTTCCTAATTGAGTTGATAGTTTTATGCATTATAAAATGTTACTATTAGCCACCACAAAAAGTTGTTAAACATTCCTATGTGTACATTGTTGTTGTTCAGTTGCTAAGTCATGTCCGACTGTTTGCAACCTCATGGACTGCAGCTTCCCTGTCCTTCACCATCTCCTTGAGTTTACTCAAACTCATGTCCACTGAGTCGGTGATGTCATCCAACCATCTCATCCTCTGTCATCCCCTCCTCCTCTGGCTTTTCAGTCTTTCCCAGCATCAGGCTCGTTTCCAATGAGTTGGCTCTTCGCATCTGGTGGCCAAAGTATTGGAGCTTCAGCTTCAGCATCAGCACTTCCAATGAATATTCAGGACTGATTTCCTTTAGGATTGACTGGTTTGATCTCCTTGCTGTCCAAGGGACTCTCAAAAGTCTTCTCCAACACCACAGTTCAAAGCATCAATTCTTCAGTACTCAGCCTTCTTTATAGTCCAGCTCTCACATCTGTACATGACTACTGGAAAAACCATGGCCTTGACTATATGAGCCTTTGTCAGCAAAGTGATGTCTCTGCTTTTTAATACACTGTTTAGGTTTGTCATAGCTTTTCTTCAGAGAAGCAAGCATCTTTTAATTTCATGGCTGCAGTTACTATCTGCAGTGATTTAGGAGCCCAAGAAAATAATCTGCCACTGTTTCCCCATCTATTTGCCATGAAGTGATGGGGCCAGATGCTGTGATCTTAGTTTTTGAATGTTGAGTTTTAAGCCAGCTTTTTCACTGTCCTCTTTCACCTTCATCAAAGGGTTCTTTAGTTCCTCTTCTCTTTCTGCCATTAAGGTGGTATAATCTGCACATCTGAGGTTACTAATACTTCTCTTAGTCATCTTGATTCCAGCTTGTGAATCATCCAGCTTGGCATTTCTCATGATGTCCTGTTTTGCATGATGTAACTTGTACTTTACATCCATGTGATTTATTGCTTTTACAGCTGGAAGTTTGTACCTCTCAGTTCCCTTCACCTATTTTGTCTGTCCCCTGCCCCTTCTCTTCCAGCAACCATCAGTTTGTTCTCTGTATCTGTGAGCTCTTTGTTTTGTTTGTTCATTTGTTTTGTTTGTTTAAGTTCCATGTATAAGGGAAGACACACAGTATTTGTTTTTCTCTTTCTGATTTATTTCACCTAGTATAATACCCTTCAGGTCCAACCACTTTGCTGTTAATGACAAGATTTTCTTCTCTTTTGTGACTGAGCAATATTCTATTGTGTGTGTATTTATATATGTGGACTTTCCTGGTGGCTCAGACAGTAAAGAATCTGCCTGCGATTCAGAAGACTGGAGTTTGATCCCTGGGTTGGGAAGATCCCCTGGAGAAGGGCATGGCAACCCACTCCAGTATTCTTGCCTGGAGAATCCCATGGACAGTGGAGCCTGATGGGCTGCAGTCCATACACACACACACACCACTTCTTGTTTATATCCTTTTCTCTATCGATGGACACTTAGGTAACTTCCGTATCTTGGCTATTGTAAATAATACTGCAATGAACATAAGGGTACATCTACCTCTTAGAATTAGTGCTTTCCTTTTCTTTGGATAAATACCCAGAAGTGGAATTCCTGGATTGTGTGGTAGTTCTAGTTTTAGTTTTCTGAGGAAGCTTCATACTGTTTTCCATAGTTCAGTTCAGTTCAGTTCAGTTCAGTCGCTCAGTCGTATCTGACTCTTTGCGACCCCATGGACTGCAACACGCCAGGCCTCCCTGTCCATCACCAACTCCCGGAGTCTACTCAAACTCTTGTTCATTGAGTCGGTGATGCCATCCAACCATCAAATCCTCTGTCATCCCGGTCTCCTGCCCTCAATCCTTCCCAGCATCAGGGTCTTTTCAAATGACAATTTACATTTCCACTAGCAGTGTCCTTTCATCCACATCCTCTCCAGCACTTGTTAGTTGTTGTGTTTTTGATAACAGTCATCCTGACTGGTGTGATGTGGTATCTCATTTTGGTTTTGACTTGCATTTTTCTGATAATTAGTGATATTAAGCATGTTTTCATGTGTCTGTTGGTCATCTGCATGTTTTCTTTGGAAAAAAGTTTATTCGGGCCTTCTGCCCATTTATCCATGCTATATTGAGTTGTACGAGTTCTCTATATATTTTGGATATCAACCCCTTATCAGATATATGATTTATAAATATCTTCTCCCACTCAGTAGTAGATTATCTTTTCATTTTGTTGGTGTGTGCCTTTTGTGTGCAAAAGCTTTCAAATTTGATGTAGTCCCTTTTATTTTTGCTGCTGTTTCCCTAGCCCATAGAGACATATGTGAAAAATATTTCTGAGATCAATGTTAAAGAGGTTACTGCCTATTTTTCCTTCTATTGTAATTGAATAATGTGCAGAAACTTTTTAATATCAGAAGAAATAAAAATAATAAAAACTAAAACTAACTGTGTACTATAGTCTTTACTATATTAAAACATATACATTACAGGGTTTAAATGTTTTTCTATATATCTTTATAATGATAATGTTATCTTTATAGTCATAAATAAAAAAAGGCACACATATACACACAATTGTCAAGGTCTTCAAAATCTTTGTTTTCTTTTCTAAAGCATTGATAATGCTTTTAAATAGAATGTGACTACAGGCTGCACTGAGGCAACAGACGCTGAAGATCTTCCCCCAGGTTTGATTTTGCCTCATCAGAACTTTTCAGATATGATTATTCACACATCTAAAAAATTTCTTACTATGTTGGCACCCAACCCATATTTCTATATTTTGATAACAAGATGTTAATAAGACTTCTTTAACCAGGACTGGGTTTCCCAGGTGGCACTAGTGCTAAAGAACCCGCCTGCAAATGCGGGAGACCTAAGAGATGAGGGTTTGATCCCTGGGTCAGGAAGATCCCCTGGAGGAGGGCACAGCAACCCATTCCAGTGAGTTCTTGCCTGAAGAATCCCATGGACAGAGGAACCTGGCAGGCACACAGCTGGACACGACTGACGGGACTTAACATGCAGGCAACCAGGACCAAATTTGTTTGTTCATTCAACTGATTCAGCCAACATTTGTTGAGGAGCCATCCTCCAGCTGAACAGGAAGGGTTCCGGAGTTGTGCATATGAGAGGTGAACAAACCTCTACCATAGCCATAAGCATAGCAGATCCCTGCTCCTGGGTGAACTGGAACAGCTCAGACAGTCCTCTGTCCTCCTGTCCCTGCCTGGCCCCAGCCAGCCCAAACTTCCCACCAAAAAGTCCTTTGGGTTTGGCATTAATGCTCTAAATGAAAAGAGTTCCAATATCATACCATTCTTCTAACAAGCTGAAAGGAATAACTTCAGGGTTTAGGTTCTTAGGAACTCTGTAGGGAACCTGGTTGAAAGAAATCTGCTCTCTTCAGTAATTTAATCAACACTATTCTGCATCACAGCTTTGACTACATGAACAAGATATAATATAATGGAGTCATTCTTTATTTTAAACTTTAGCACCTAAACAGCTCACAACTTATTATCAAACATTTGATAGTACCTGTATGAGCAGATACTTGTCTTATGAATTATGACTAGAGCAAAGTAATTTCTCCAGCCATGAAATGTGCCTATATCAGAGTCTGTAATTAAATCTGTTTAATAATCATTAAAATTGACACTATAGGGGTGTTTTCTGACTCTTTTTCTTTGAGTATTTCCTGTACTAGCTATGCAGGTCATTGACTCACAGGGATCTCTGCATTTTACTAGCTTTGTCTTTTATTAGCTACTCAGTTTGCTAGCTATGAATTTGCTCATAAGGAGCAATGCAGTTTGTTACTCATCATTATTTGATGGCTTGCTCTGTGCCAGGCATAGTACTAACTGCTAGAACTACAGAGCTGGATAAGACATAGTCCTTATCATAAAAAAACATACAATGGGGAAAACCTAGGTCCATTGTTGTTGTTTAGTGGCTAAGATATGTCTGATTCTTTGTGACCTCATGGAACATTATCAAACAACATTATTTCTATGTGATGAGTGTCATAATAACAGCATAAAACATAATAAGATATTATCAGTTCAGTTCATTCAGTCATGTCCGACTCCTTATGACCCCATGGACTGCAGCACACCAGGCCTCCCTGTCCATCACCAACTCTCGAACTTACTCAAACTCATGTCCATCCAGTCAGTGATGCCATCCAACCATCTCATCCTCTGTCATCCCCTTCTCCTCTCACCTTGGGTCTTTTCCAACGAGTCAGTTCTTTGTATCAGGTAGCCAAAGTATTGGAGTTTGAGCTTCAGCATCAGTCCTTCCAATGAATATTCAGAACTGTTCCTTTAGGATGGACTGGTTGAATCTCCTTGCAATCCAAGGGACTCTCAAGAGTTTTCTCCAACACCACAGTTCAAAAGCATCAATTCTTCGGCGCTCAGCTCTTTGTAGTCCAACTCTCACATCCATACATGACTACTGGAAAAACCATAGCTTTGACTAGACAGACATTTGTTGACCAAGTAATGTCTCTGCTTTTTAATATGCTATCTGGGTTGGTCATAGCTTTTCTTTCAAGGAGCAAGTGTCTTTTAATTTCATGGCTGCAGTCACAATTTGCAGTGATTTTAGAGCCCCCCAAAATAGTCTCTCACTGTTTCCACTGTTTCCCCAACTATTTCCCATGAAGTGATGGGACCAGATGCCATGATCTTAGTTTTCTGAATGTTGAGTTTTAAGCTAACTTATTCACTCTCCTCTTTCACTCTCATCAAGAGGCTCTTTAGTTCCTCTTCGATTTCTGCCATAAGGGTGGTGTCATCTGCATATCTGCATATTAGTGTTTCTCTTGGCAATCTTGATTCCAGTTTGTGCTTCATCCAGTCCAGCATTTTGCATGATGTACTCTGCATATAAGTTAAATAAGCAGGTTGACAATATACAGCCTTGAATTGATGGCTACAATTCAAGAGGAGGCTCAACAAAAGTGTTTGCATGGGACTTACCTGATGGTCCAGTGGTTGAAACTCTGTGCTACCAATGTGGGCCGAGGAATGCAGGGGGTTGTGAGGGGATGGGATTGTGTGAAGAGGGGCAGGTTCAATCCCTGGTCAGGGAACTAAGATACCATATGCCATGCAACATGGCCAAAAAAAAAAAAGTGAAGTGTTTCCATGGCAAAATCTTTTTTTGATTCTGGAAGTTTATTCCTTCTGCCTCACTTTACACCATCAGTTCTTAGCTCTGATGCACATGGGAATCTCTTGGAAAAGCTTTAAAAATGCTACTGCCTATGATCCTTGCTCCAGAAATTCTCATTTAATTGGACTGGTGTAGAAGCTCGGCATAGCCTGCCTGGAGATTAACATGTAGTCAAAGGTAATGATTGAAACACTGCTATATCCATCTCCTCCTGTTTCTTCCAAGCTCCATATTGCTAGCCTGACTCTCTGCTTTTCAAACTTTTCCATATCATGGCATATGGATAAAAACAATTATTTTTAGTGAGCAAAGGGATAAATGCATGAAACTATCTGAAACCTCTGTACACCTGGAAGAAGTTCTAGCTATGGCAAAGAGAGGTCAGTTCTAACCACCTGTCAACAGATTGGAGGCAATCAGTGTGTTCAGACACTACAGTTGGGTAACTCTGGGTTAAAATAGGTATCTACCTTGTATTTACAAACTGTATGTCTTTTCCTTCAAAGCATATTTGCACAGTGATTATTAGTGTATCTATGCATTTTTCTTGGAAAGGTATGAGGTCCTACTATGTATTGTTAGTGATCAGCACAGGGAATACAAAATGAAGATCAATAGATGAAAGGATAAATAGATTGCGCCATTTCAATGAAATATTATCTAGCCTTAAAAAGGAAGGATAATACAACATGGAAAGCATTATACTAAGTGAAATAAGACAGATACATGAGGAAGAATATTCTGATTCCACATATATGAGGTACAAGTGTCATATTCATAGAGACAGAATGTAGAACGGTGGTTATCAGGGTGAAGGATAAGAGTTATTATTTAACAGGTAGAGAGTTTCAGTTTCAGATGGTAAAACAGTTCATATTGATGGTTCCATTCAATCTGAACTTACTAACTGCTACTGAATTGCATACAAAGAGGGTTAAGATGGTAAATTTTATGCTGTATACATATATTTAACTGCAATAAAAATGTTGAAAAAAATCAGATTACCACAGTAATTTTACATTCTTAAGTTTTATGAAAACTCCTTTTCAATACAATAGCACTATGTTAATTCCAGTGATATTTACCTGATTATTTTAATAAATTGCTAAAAAGCTTCTCAACAGTATAATTTATGTCTAATGACATGTTGTTGTTGTTTAGCTGCTAAGTCATGTCCAACACTTTTGTAACCCAGTGGACCTTACCCCACCAGGCTCCTCTGCCCATGGGATTTTCCAAGCAAGAATACTGGAGTGGGTTGCCATTTCCTTCTCCAGGGGATCTTCCCAACCCAGGGATCAAACCCATGTCTCCTGCATTGCAGGCAGATTCTTTACCATTGAGCCACCAGGGAAACCTAATGACATGTCATAAAGGTTTATAACATCTATAAACAAAGTTAATAAATTTTGACTTAATGGGGCCATATAAATTGAAAATAAACCTTGATGAATATTTCAATTGTTTCTCAAACTTGGCTAATCAGAAGAATCACTGGAAATAATTCAAAATATTTATTTCAGGAACTCACCCCAAGCCACCTGAACCAGAATCTTTTGGGAAAAGTTTGGAAATCAATATCTTCATGTAGTACCCCCGGTTGACTCATACTGGATAAGTTGGGAAATACACTTCTTGAATTAAATTCTGAATTCTGAGTTCAATTGAGAGAGAGAGAGGGAATCAGCAGCAGTCAGACACCTCTCAGCGACACCTCTTACCCCTCTCCACTCATGATCTACCTGTTAGGCCCAACCAGGTGACAGCTTCACCAATACCCTTTCCCCGGAAAGTTGATGCTGTGCTGAATTACTGCAAATATGTTTGCAGCAATAGATGGAAAATTGTACCAGAAAGAGAACAATCTGAAGTGGATAAATCAACAGGGGATTTGGGCAATTGGATTAAAAGGGTAATGTGATCAGTAGTCAATGAAGCTAGGATTAAGCCAATAGCAGACTGATGGCTTAATTCACTTAGGCATCTCTCCTTACAGTTTCATGAGGAACAAGTGCCCAGGCAAGCATTTTTTAAGCTGTATTCTAAGTGGCAAGGAATTTGAAATGATAAATTAGTTTTAAGCCTGGCTTCAGGAATACCAACTGTTTTTTCATATTTTAATCTCTTAGAGAAGACCTAATTTCTGAATCCAATTTATTTTTCTTCCTCTTCTTCCAAACTACTCTCACCTTTACCCTGGTGTGCCACATTTGTTCTCAAATGCAATCAAAGAATGGTAGATCCGACTAGGATAAGAGTTAACACTGAAATGTAGAAAGTTTTACAAATTTACCACGAAACAAATTTTAAAAAATTGTTTAACTCTGCCTAACATGAATGCTTTATTATGTTCCTACGGTCTTTATTTCCAGTATTGGAACAATTATCTTATTGTTACCGAGGAGGACACTCTGGGACCTTCCTGGTACAAACTCCTCCCCCCATAGCCTCTACCCTAGCTCATCTCTGAAGTACCTCCATATTAGTATCTGATGCACATTGCCCAAGTTGTTTTAGAGATGTGAAAACCCAAATGAAAGATGTTAACTACTTGATGACCATGAGCATGTAGCCCCCAGGCTTCCCAAGGCCTAAGGATTGATAATGTTAACCCCTGCTACAAAGCCCTGTTACCGCACCATCAGCCAATCAGAGAATGTGCAAGAGCTGAGTATACATCCTGGGACACCCCTCTCTCACTTGGCCTTTAAAAAATGTTATCTTGAAACCTATGGGGAGTGCAGGCTTTTTGAGTGCTAAGTATCTACCCTGAACTCCTTGTGTGGTGCCCAGTGTCAGAAGACTGGCTTTACTGTGAGTGAGCCAGTGGACCCAAGTTTGGTTCGGTAACAACATTTATTCATTATCATTTGTGATAATCTGAATATTCATTGGAAGGACTGATGCTGAAGCTGAAGCTCCAATACTTGAAGCCACCTGATGTGAACAGCCAAATCACTAGAAAAGACCCTGATGCTGGGAAGGATTGAAGCCTGGAGAAGGGGATGACAGAGGATGAGATGGTTGGGTGGCATCACAGACTCAATGGACATGCGTTTGAGCAAACTCAGGGAGATCATAAAGGACAGGGAAGCCTGGGGTGCTGCAGTCCATGGGGTCGCAAAGTCAGACACGACTTAGCAGCTGAACAACAAATGATAAACTGATAATCTTTTCTTCTCCTCCTTATTCTAGGCTGGCTTGCTTCCATGCTTAGTCTTACTTTCATTCTCTCTCTCTTTCACATACACACACACACACACAAACTCAAGCACTCACACTCAGACTAGCCAGTCAACCATAGATTACCATTTGGTACCATGTTTACTTTTTTGGCCAATATTTTAGGAAGAGTAGCTTGGTATCAACAAAAAGTTTGAACATTAGAGCCTGTCTTTGGAAAAACTCAGACCTGGTAGAAGCATGACCACTGGTCACTCATCCTATAGAAATCTCGTAGGAGAACTAGAGTCCTGTGCCCACATCTCCCTCCTGTGATTTCCGTGACATTACATTAAGAAGATCCTCCCAAAAGGGACCCATAAGTCAGATCAACACTTAGTATAACAGATCAAAAGAGCCCAGCTTGGCTCTACCAGCTAAGCCTTCTAGGAGGCTTCAGAAATCAACTGTCATGTGCTCTAACAGATGAGTGGTTCTGAAGAAACAGTTTAATAACTGTAATGTTTTAATAGCATCAGCTCTTGCCACCATCCAGAGCTATAAAATAAACAATTCTCACCTGTACTACTGCACACACATTGAGAAATGTAACAAAAATTGAACTAAGCCAGTGTCTATGATCAGTAAATGTGCCTTTTACTTCATGAGGGTGTGTGTGCTAAGTCACTTCAGTCATGTCCAATTCTTTGTGACCTCATGGACTGTAGCCTGCCAGAATCCTCTGTCCATGGGATTCTCCAGGCAAGAATACTGGAGTGGGTTGCCATTTCCTCCTCCAGAGGCTCTTCCCAACCCAAGGACTGGACCCGCATCTCCTGTGGCTCCTGCACTGCAGGCAGATTCTTTACTGCTGAGCCATCAGGAAAATGAAAGCCCCAACACACTAGGGCTTTCTTACTCAAGAAGCTTTGAGTCCTTGACTTTGATTTAAGACATAAATTCTAGTATATGTATTATTACATCTGCCTTAAGTGTGGCAAATGTTTTTCTGATAGATATTATTTCTTTTAGGACATAACAAAAAGTTAGTTAAGAACTAAGTGATTCAAAGATAATTATTGCACACACACATATATGTATATATACATGTATGCTGTGCTCAATTGCTTCTGTGTGTTCAACTCTTTGTGACCCCGTGGACAATAGCCCACCAGGCTCTTCTGTCCATGGGATTTTTCAGCAAGAAAACTGGAGTGGGCTGCCATGCCCTCCTCCAGGGGTTCTTTTCCACTCAGAGGTGAAATCCCTGTCTCCTGCATCTCTTTACCACTGAGCTATGGGGGAAACCCATAAACGTATACAAGTATACATAGATATTTATCACTCTTCTCAAAATCTTCTTCTTTCAAGAGTTAACAGACATTAGCTATCCAAGATCTAGCTTGTTTCAAACTTGCTCTCTGCTTCCTATACTCTACAACACATCTCAGACTGTTTTACTTCTCTTTCAAGGGAGCGGCATCGACCTGAATAGTTACTGTTCAGATATATGAACTCAGTGTTGCTAGAACTCCCAATTTTTCAAGAGAAACCAAGATTCCAGATATATACGTAAAATCTTTCATTTTTAAAATAAAGTAAAGGAACTAAAACTACTTCAGTAGGTTGGATCTGGTCCAGTGCTCTCGCTTTTAATTTTCTGGTGTGAAAACAGATGGACTGAGGCCTCTCCAGCAATGATCTATAAATAACCACATTTTTCCTTTTATTTTTAAAACCCTAACTTTCCTGAAAATAACAATAACATTCTTTAATGGAAACAATTTTCAGAGTAGCAAATCAAAAAATAAAATGCACTGATTCCACCAAACTGAGAGAATCACTTTTACCTTCAGGTATATTCCCCCAGTCTTTATGTTACCTTTGTGTGTTGTTCTGACTTTATTTTCTTTGTACAAATTGAATCATACTATTTTAAACCTATTTTCACTTATATGTATTTCACAACTATTTCTCTAAAACACAGTCATTAATCACTGCATAGTAAAGACCACAATTCACTGGTCAATTCCTATTGCTGAAATTTAGCTTGCCTGATTTCCTTACAATTCTAGCTATTGATTTGTAAACATCTTTGTGCTCATTCTGTGAATATCCTTAGGGTAAATTCTTAGAAATGTTATTTTGGGGCCAAAGTACAAGAATATTTTGAAGATTTTTGATGTATATTAGTAGCATTTATCTGTATTTAAGTTGTATTTATCTTTGTATTGTTTTAAAGAATTTTTATATTACTTAAAACTACATATAACATATATGTATGTCTAGATCTTTTCATTTTTGTGGTCAAATAAATCGTTCTTTATTTTTATTGTACAATCTTACTTTAAATCCATTTAATTTTTTAATTTAGTTTTTCATTAACTTAAAATTAATTTTTTTTCTTTTTTCTTATTTTTGAAGAATTTGTTTTTTTATTTTAGTTGGAGGCTAATTACTTTACAATACTGTGTTGGTTTTTGCAATACATCGACATGAATCAGCCACGGGTGTACATGTGCCCTCTCATCCTGAACCCCCCTCCCAACTCTCTCCCCACCTCATCCGTCTGGGTTGTCCCAGAGCACAGCTTTGAGTGCCCTGCTTCATGCATCAAACTTGAACTGGTCATCTATGTTACATATGATAATATACATGTTTCAATGCTATTCTCTCAAATCATCCTACCCTCTCCTTCTTCCACAGAGTCCAAAAGTCTGTCCTTTACATCTGAGTTTCTTTTGCTGTCTTGCATATAGGGTCATTGTTACTATCTTTCTAAATTCCATATATATGCATTAATATACTGTATTGGTGTTTCTCTTTCTGACTTACTTCACTCTGTATAATAGGTTCCAGTTTCATCCACCTCATTAGAACTGACTCAAATGTGTTCTTTTTATAGCTGAGTAATATTTCATTGTGTGTGTGTACCACAACTTCTTATCCACTCATCTGCCAATGGACATCTAGTTTGCTTCCATGTCCTAGCTATTGTGAACAATGCTGCAGTGAACATTGGGGTACATGTGTCTCTTTCAATTCTGGTTTCCTTGGTGTGTATGCCCAGCAGTGGGATTGCTGGGTCATGTGGCAGTTCTATTTCCAGGTTTTTAAGAACTCTCCACACTGTTCTCCATAACGGCTGTGTTAGTTTGCATTCCCACCAGCAGTGTGAGAGGGTTCCCTTTCTCCACACCCTCTCCACCATTTGTTGTTTATAGACTTTTTGATGGCAGCTATTCTGACGGGCATGAAATGGTACCTCATTGTGGTTTTGATTTGCATTTCTCTGATAATGAGTGATGTTGAGCATCTTTTCATGTGTTTGTTAGCCATCTGTATGTCTTCTTTGGAGAAATTTCTGTTTAGTTCTTTGGCCCACTTTTTGGTTGGGTTAGTTGTTTTCCTGGTGTTGAGCTGCATGAGCTGCTTGTATATTTTGGAGATTAATTCTTTGTCAATTGTTTCATTTGCTATTATTTTCTCCCATTCTGAAGGCTGCCTTTTCACCTTGCTTATAGTTTCCTTTTAAGTTTAATTAGGTCCCATTTGCTTATTTTTGTTTTTATTTCCATTACTCTGGGAGGTGGGTCATAGAGGATCTTGCTGTGATTTATGTTAGAGTGTTCTGCTTATGTTTTCCTCTAAGTTTTATAGTTTCTGGTATTACACTTAGGTTTTTAATCCATTTTGAGTTTATTTTTGTGTATGGTGTTAGAAACTGTTCTAGTTTCATTCTTTTACAGGTGGTTGACCAATTTTCCCAGCACCACTTTTTAAAGAGATTGCCTTTTCTCCATTGTATATTTTTGCCTCCTTTTTCAAAGATAAAGTGTGTAGATTTACCTCTAGGCTTTCTATTTTGTTCCATTGATCTATATTTCTGTCTTTGTGCCAGTACCATACTGTATTGATGACTATAGCTTTGTAGCGTGGTCTGAAGTCAGGCAGGTTGATTCCTTCAGTTCCATTCTTCTTTCTCAAGATTGCTTTGGCTATTATAGGTTTTTGTGTTTCCGTACAAATTGTAAAATTATTTGTTCTAGTTCTGTGAAAAATACCACTGGTTGCTTGATAGGGATTGCTTTGAATCTATAGATTGCTTTGGGTAGTATACTTATTTTCACTGTATTGATTCTTCCAATCCACAAATATGGTATATTTCTCCATCTGTTTGTGTCATCTTTGATTTCTTTCATCAGTATTTTATAGTTTTCTAAATATAGGTTTTAATTTCTTTAGATAAATTTATTCCTAAATATTTTATTCTTTTCATTGCAATAGTGAATGGGATTTTCCCTTAATTTATCTTTCTGTGATTGTTACTGTATAGGAGTGAAAGGGATTTCTGTATATTAATTTTATATCCTACAATTTTACTATATTCATTGATTAGCTCTAATAATTTTCTGGTGGTGTCTTTAGGGTTTTCTATGTAGAGGATCATGTCATCTGTAATCAGTGAGAGTTTTACTTCTCCTTTTCAAACCTGGATCCCTTCTATTTCTTGTTCTTCTCTGATTGCTGTGGCTAGGACTTCCAAAACTATGTTGAATAGTAGTAGTGAGAGTGGCACCCTTGTCTTGTTCCTGATTTTAGAGGACATGCTTTCAATTTTTCGCCATTGAGGAAAATGCTACAGGTTAGTCGTATATGGTTTTTATTATGTTGAGGTATGTTCCTTCTATGCCTGCTTTCTGGAGGGTTTTTATCACAAATGGGTGTTGAATTTTGTCAAAAGCTTTCTCTGCATCTATTGATATAATCATATGTTTTTTAGCTTTCAGTTTGTTAATATGGTGTATCACATAGATTGATTTGCAAATATTGAAGAATCCTTTCATCCCTGGGATAAAGCCCACTTGGTCATGATGTATGATCTTTTTAATATGTTGTTGGATTCTGTTCGCTAGAATTTTGTTGAGGGTTTTTGCTTCTATGTTCATCAGTGATATTGGCCTGTAGCTTTCTTTTTTTGTGGCATCTTTGGTTTTGGTATTAGGGTGATGGTGGCCTCATAGAAAGAGTTTGGGAGTTTACCTTCCTCTGCAATTTTCTGGAAGAGTTTGAGTAGGATAAGTGTTAGCTCTTCTCTAAATTTTTGGTAGAATTCACCTGTGAAGCCATCTGGTCCTGGCTTTTTGTTTGTTGGAAGATTTTTGATTACAGCTTTGATTTCCATGCTTGTGATAGGTCTGTTAAGGAATTTTATTTCTTCCTGGTTCAGTTTTGGAAGGTTATACTTTTCTAAGAATTTTTCCATTTCTTCCAAGTTGTCCATTTTATTGGCATATAATTGCTCATAGTAGTTTATTATGATCTTTTGTATTTCTGTGTTGTCTGTTATGATTTCTCCATTATCATTTCTAATTTTATTGATTCTTCTCCTTTTTTTCTTGATGAGTCTGTTTAATGGTTTTTCTATTTTATTTATCTTCTCAAAGAACCAGCTTTTAGTTTTGTTGGTTTTTTTCTGTAGTCCCCTTCATTTATTTTTCATTTATTTCTGCTCTGATTTTTATGATGTCTTTCCTTCTACTAACTTTGGGGTTCTTCTTTTCTTCTTTTTCTAGATGCTTTAGGTGTGTAAAGTTAGGTTGTTTATTTGATGTTTCTCGTTTCTTGAGGTAGGCTTATATTGCTGTGAACCTCCCTCTTAGCACTGCTTTCACTGAAGCCCATAGGTTTGGGGTTGTCATGTTTCCATTTTCATTTATTTCTATGCATATCTTGATTTCCTTTTTGATTTCCTCCATGATCTGTTGGTTATTCAGAAGCGTGTTGTTTAGCCTCCATATGTTTGTATTTTTAATAGTTTTCCTGTGGTTAACATCTAATCTTACTACATTGTGATCAGAAAATATGCTTGAAATAATTATTTATCTCATCTGAGGAATTTATTTTGTAGGTGATACGATGTAGTGTCCTAACGAAATTTGTGGAATGATCACTTCTCTCACCACCAATTTGAAAAAAACATCTTTTTAATACTTCCATATATTTGTGTTTCCAGGTTTCTATTCTGTTTCAGTGATCTGTCCTTTTTTTGCTCCAATGCCATGCTTTATATTTATTATAATTTAAAACTACTTTTGAACATCTGGGAGTACAAGTCCTCTTGCCAAGCATTTCTAGCTCTTTTGTCTATTTATCTAGTACCAGAACCATAGTAAGTAAAAAACACAAACACATTTAAATATTAATTGGAATTTATAGATTAATTCTGGAAGAGTTGATATCTATCAAATCTTCTCAGTTACAAATTCAGATTTTGATAGAAGTTGACAATGCAGCTCACAGCTACCATCTCTGGCCAGAATCCAGAGAATGTAGCTCATGTTGCTGATTCATCAGCTTTGACACTCAGCTAACCAGAGGCAAGGATGCCCAGAAGTCTGACTCAAAAGCCAAAAGACTGGGGGTTTGTCATCCAGACATCCCCAAAGACCTCTAACTCTGGCTCATTGCTATTTGCGTTCATTAATTTAAGTAAACCTCCCAGATAGATTGCTGATTAGTTTCTTTATAAGTGTAAAAATAAAAAATTAAAGTGACTATTATTGTGCTCACCATTTCTCTCCCTAAAAGTTCGGAGGTGGTATAAATCACAGAGAACTCTGATAAGTCTTGCTGAATAAAAGGAACCAACCAACACTTACTAGCAGTTTTCAAAAAAATCAAGATTCAACCTATAAGTTCCACTATAAGGAATTATTGCTCTTAGATTCTTGTATATACAAAAATGACATTTTCGGGACTTCCCTGGTGGTCCAATGGCTAAGATTCCATGCTCTCAGTGCTGTGGTCCCAAGTTTGATCCCTGGCCAGGGAATTAGATTCCATATGCTGCAACTAAAGATCCCACATGCTTCAGCTAGACCTGGTGCAGCCAAATAAATAAATATATATTTTTGAAATGGCAATTTCATCTGGCTTAGCTTAACGTTTGGTGTTCTCAAGGCAAGAATACTGGAGTGGTTTGCCATTCTCTTCTCCAGTGGATCATGTTTTGTCAGAACCCTCCACCATGACTCCCTCCACTTTGAGTGGCCCTGCATGGCATTGCTCATAACTTCATTGAGTTATGCAAGCCCCTTTGCCATGACAAGGCTGTAATTCATGTGATCATTTTGGTTAGCTTACTGTGATTGTGGTTTTCATTCTGGAGGCTGTGGGATTGTAGTTCTTGCTTCTTCTGTTTGCCCGGTGATGGATGAGGTTAAGAGTCTTGTGCAAGCTTCCTGATGGGAGGGACTAGATATGGAAAAAACCGGGTCTTGATCTAGTGGACAGGGCCATGCTCAGTAAATCTTTAATCCAATTGTCTTCTGATGGGTGCAGCTGTGCTCCGTCCTATTCATTGTTTGACCTAAGGTGATGCAGTTCTGGATTCTATAGGCAATAGCTTAATGTATACTGACAGTTCCTTTTGATGTGTTTCGCTTGCTTGGTATTGGCTAGCTTTGTACATCTCACTCCTCTTTTGCTCAAGACATATGAAAAAAATTAAAAGTTTTATTTCCACAATTTTTGGAAAGATAAATATAAACATAAACATCTATCTTTCTAAAATGAAGAAGAATTAGTCCATGGGGATTCTCTAGGCAAGAATACTGGAGTGGGTTGCCTCCTCCAGCAGATCTTCCCAACCCAGGGATCAAACCAAGGTCTTCCACATTGCAGGCAGATTCTTCATTTGAGCCACCAGGGAAGTGTTTATGAATATTTAGTAAAAGTTAAAGCATTCATTCTCATATGCAATTTACTTAAAGAACACATTTTCCTGTAATTCATCTGGCTCAGCTATGTAAACAATCTCTCTAAAAAACGATGACTTCTTTCCCAAAGCTTATATCTATAAACTCAGAATTCAGTATTCTAATTCTCCAGTGATCTTTCGGACTCTCTCCATTGTTACTCCCTACAATATGTTCACCATTCTAGGAAGTGTGGTCATTTTCAGGTCCCAAAACATAACTTGCTTATTTCTACCATGTTACTTTTAGTTCATTCAACTGGTCTCATTTCTTCAGGCTTCTTCACTATCTAAAGTGTATCTTTCATTCAGATTCTAAGTCAAGATGCATTCCTTTCCAGGGGAATGGGAAAATTCAGCCCCTAGTGCTATTTATACCATGCGAATGTGCTCAATCATGTCCAACTCTATGCGACCCCATGGACTGTAGCCTGCTAGGGTCCTCAGTACATGGGATTTTCCAGGCAAGAATATTGGAGTGGGTTGCCATTTCCTTCTCCAGACAATCTTCCTGACCCAGGGATTGAACCTGCATCTCCTGCATTAGCAGGTGGATTCTTTACCATTGAGCCATCGGGAAGCCCTCTGTTTATTGCAACCATCATAACTGACTGTATGTTCTGGTTATGTACGTGTCTTATCTTCTTGGTAAGCCACCTAATTTCTTTGGTCTACCTTTAGTTACTTAGTTCTGAGCTATCTAGGCAGTAAATATTTTGATGAATAAGGTATGCAAGGTTTTCTAGTTGACTATTCCAGTTTTCATTCCTCCTAGTCTGGTGATGGTTGGAATAGATGGCAGCCCAAAGCAGATGAGATATTATGCTCCAGTGGAGTTCAATGATATCATTGCTCATGTCAAAGCAAGGCTCCTGCCCAACAGAACTGCCTGGACATTGCTCCATATGAAAGCCACATCCCTATTTTTGTCTCTTGGTTTTCATTCTTTTTCACTATCAGGACCCAATTTTTTGCTAAATGGCTGGTTCTTTCAAGTCTAACTATGGCAGGAGATGTCCTTTTCCAGAGCAGGATGATGCCTTGATTCAAGAGAGGGCAGATGCTGCCATCAAAGCTTTAAACAATCTTTCTGTTTTCTCAGTTTTTTAACTCTGGGAAAAATAAAAGTAAAAATGCAAACAGAAAGGAAAGAGACAAATGTTTTTGCATTTTCTAAAAAAAGTGTTTATTTGTGGCTGATATTTTTATATGTTACATTGCTCTTGAAGATTATAAACCACATCCAAGGTTTGCATTATTATTTTCCTCTGGAGTTTTAACAAGTTTATTAAATAACACTTGCCCACATTTAGGTTGCTTTAGCTAAAGTCTTACTTCTTCCTGGCTTTAGTTAGATGAGATTTTTTAATATTTAATACCAATTTATTTAATTGAAATATAATATAATCAAATAATGAGAATTATTTGGCTGGAGTATCCCAACAGAATACTATTATTAATTATTTTTAGTTTTTTACTATTGTGTCTTATAATATTTAATGATGATACTTGCCCTCACATTTCAAAATACTCAGATGTTTCCGAAAATGCTGGATATACAATAAAGCAGCTGGATATGTCTTTTCTCCTTTGACGTATCTTTTATTCCTTTATGATGCATAAGATCATAAATAATATATTCATTATTTATGTGAGGGGAAGTTGTAAGGTTGGTACTTAAAGATGTTACATTGTCTAGGCAGTGATAGTATATTTTATGAAACATTCAGAAAAACAAATGAGTTATACTATACTAATTTTAACCTTATTATTTTGTATGAGATTATAATCTGATAACTGTTCTGTTTTTCCCAGAAATAGATTTTGCAGTATCTAGGAATTAAAAAACATGAAGGGGTTTTCAAGGATTCATCCTATTTTCAAATTTCCTTTTATCCATCAATGGCTGCAGGGCAGTATCTTCTGCTCTGCATACCTTTTAATCTTGAAGTTTAGAGAATTTTTGTCTTTTTTCTTTCTTTTCTATTTTTTTTTTTTTCTAAGTCCTACTCTTCACAAGGAAGCCAGAAGTGTGACAGGAAGGTGTGATTTTTAATTTACACCAGAGTCTCGCAAATAATGACTTTTCACACCCTGCTATTGCTGCTTAGCCTAGGGGAGGAGTTCTGTGGCTACTGTTGTCATAGCAAATTAAATCCACTGCTGTCATTTGGAAAGACGTTCTTCTACATTTAACCCTTGTTTTCAATTTTGTAACTCAGTGTTCATGAATAGTTATGGGAATGTGGCTTATTCCTTTGAAGTGTCCTTGTTTTTTAGGAAATTATTTTTGAAGTCTGTTATCTTTTCAGATTGCCAAGAATGAAAGGGAATCAGGTTCTTCCTTGCCCCCATTCTAACTGCTGGAAATTGTAACTTATTCAAATACACAAAAATGAAAAATTCAATAATATTTATTTGGAGAACTTCTAGCAATAAAATTTAAATACATGATTTAATGATTCTTTTTATCTTTCCTTGGGATTCCATTTCTGTAAGAGTAGCTTTTCCCTCTGTCTTATAGGAGAGTCAGCATCTTACTGTACAAAGAAATCTATATTGTTTGGTTTCAAAGATGAAATCGAAAGTAATGTTAAAAAGATTTAAATGTTTTAAGTTTTTTCAGTTTCTCTCCAGTCCATTAAGTCATTTGGATTGAATTATTACAAAAAAAAAACAAAACAGGATGGGCTGCCAAGGGAAATTAGAGAAATTATTGCAATAAGCATACTTGTTTTAAGTTTTCAAATAGTTAGTAAAGAATAGCAACAGTATAACTAAATAGTTAAAGAATATATCTTGCAAACTTCATATACCTCTTTCACTTAGAATTATTAACATATTGAATTATTTTCCCATTTTGAATATACGACCTAATTTTTTTTAGATTTTCAATCAATGTGCTAGTTCGTACTAGTTATTTTATGAATCATAATGGTCTTCAATAAAGTTCTAGAACTGAGTGGAATATGTAAGAATATTATTGAAAGGAAGGAAACATTCATACTCTCCTGAGAATTTGGCTCCTGCTTGGTCCTCTTGCTAAAAGGAAGCAATCAGAAGCAGTTACAAGCTCTCTGTCCTGGATTGGGAGCTGCAAGGGGTTAATCAGTCTGGGTTTACTAAGTATCTCTGTCAGGCTTTTATCTGATCCTTCCATCCTTCCTCCCTTCCTCCCCTGCCCACCCCTTTTGTAAATGTCAACCACTTCCTGATAAGCCTAGTAGTGGTGAATTTCACACCTTTCTTTTCTTTGTGAAGAAACCTGGGTGTTAATGGTACAGGATTGGGTACCATTGTTTGTCTCTAGCTGTCTGTTAGTAAACCTGAGGGATGCCTGTGGAAAAAAAGTAGGAGAAGGTGAAGAAATTTGAGAAATGAGACTAAGAAATAGGTTCAAACTCGTCTCATTTTCAAAAAGGGTATTTGTTTTATTAGCAACTTTTAGATGTGTATTCGGAAAACAATAATTTTAAAGAAGCTTAGTATTGAGAGTCTCAAAGAGTCTGCAAAGGAAGGGCTTAGACAGCTGATTGTTAAAATTAAACAGAAGAACAACAGTCAGAAAGAAAAACTGAAGACTCCTCTTTTTATTCTACAGGTGTATTTACAGGATACAGCCATGGAAACTTGGTCAGTTGATCAGGTCTGCAGTTGGCTGGTGGAGAAAAACTTAGGAGAGCTAGTACATAGGTTTCAAGGTGAGTTGTTTATACTTTCAAAAATGTTGATTGAGCAGCCGAGATATTGAGTGTCCTCTGTCATTGATTTCTTTTTTCCTAATGCATGTGAACATTGATGTGGAGTTGTTGCAGTGGGAAACTTTCATTTCTTTACCGACTGTAGCAGTTTGCATTTGACCTAGTATCCATGAGAAAATCTAATTATTTCAAAAAGAACTCAAAATAAATCTTGAGTTACTTAAAATACATATTTGATATATGCATTTAATATTGCTTTTGTCCAGGATGTGCATTTTTTAGGCAGCTCTGTATAGTGTTGGATTTACAAGTATTGATTATTGCCTGGGAGGTACATTAAGAATACTTTTCCAAAGATTTTTTTTTCTTTGTAAAAACAATGTTAGAATCAGAAGGGGGAGGCATTAATGTGGATGTAAAAAGTTTTATTGTGACTGTATGTTGCAGTACTTTCTTAGGAGCGGGCATGCATTTGGAATTATGCAATGTTAGTGTTCTGGTTTTGCAAAAACACAGATAATTTTATAACTGCAGAGCACAAGTTTAGATGCTCCTTTTAACATGAGAAATAATTCTTCCTGCTCAGGGTGCCGTGTTTTACAGTATTTTACCCAGCAGACAGGTACAGATTTTTTCTCTTTTCCCCAGAGGAAGAAGTAAGTGGGGCTGCTCTCCTAGCACTTAATGATCGGATGGTTCAGCAACTGGTAAAGAAAATTGGGCACCAGGCTGTTCTAATGGATTTAATTAAAAAATATAAGCAGAAGAGTCAAGAGCTGAAGTCCCCTGGAGAAACAGCCCCAGTCATGCAAGCAGAGTAAGTGTTCATGAATGGCCTTATTTTTGATTCTGTGCTTTCCCTAAGATGGCTGTAGCATGGCATATGGAGTTTAAACTTTGTTGAAAATTGTGACCATTTTCAGCTTGTGTGTACAGTAACAGTTTTTGCAAAGTTTTATGAATCAAGATACTTTTTTTTTTAATGCACCACGTTTTTAAACTCTGACTCCATTTGTTAGGGAAGACCTATCAGCCTGAAGTCCCTGTATACAAATCTCTGTAACAAGCAGTTAAAATATAACACAAGCAGAAATGAACTCCTGCAGCTTAGGTCTTAAAGTTATGACTTGAGGAAGGCATCTTTTTCTGCTTCTTTGCTTTCTCCAAAGCTATTTATATGTGTATTTACTTATTTGCCCAGGATTCCTTATAGTAACTAATTTATATTCTCTTCTAGAGGCCTTCATAATATGATTTGCTAAGGATTTTTGCTCCACTGGATTTTGTAATTTCTCAAGAGCGTTCTTGAGCACTGAATGCTGTGGTAGCATCCCACAGAAGTCTTGTAGAAAAATTTGTGATTGTTTTGAGGTTTTGATGTTATTTTTTTTTAATCATTGACTTCTGCCATAAAAAGGAATGATAACAAAAATTATAAAATTAAAAATTTCACTTTGCAATCTATGCCGCAGGATCATTTCAGGCATTCTGATTTGGCCTTTCCATATTTGAAACTTTTTGCAAGATTTCTAAGTTTAAATAACTACTGCAGTCTGATTATTCATTAATTTTTAAAATAAGGCTTATGATGTTTGATGAAATCCATTCCGTGTTTTTACTTTATTTTTTTTTTTCAGTGTATCTGTAAAACTCTATGTTTCTGTCTTGCTTTTTTATAAGCAATGCAATGTTAGAGAGATCTAACTTAGGTAATTTAATTTCTAGAGAATTTGGTTATTTGGGACAAGGAGGGGATACGTCAGGTTGAAGGAATGGCCCGCATTTGGTCTTGTGACTCTACCATTCGATTTACTCGAGGGACTTCTTCTAAACGTTGTTTTGACACGTCGGTGTAAAAGATATGTGACTTTTGATGCAGTTCCCATTGTATGCCTTTACTCCTTTGCAGCAAAGGGAGGGAGTAAACCTCATATAGAGCTCAAAGTAATTTCCCAGCATTCTTGGATGAGTTGGACTCGTGAGCTGGAAGTTCCCCTCAGCTGACTGGAATCTTGATGTTGCCTTAGGCACAGCTTGGAAGAAAACTGACAGCCCTTTTTCCCACTGCAAAGCAGTTTATAATGTTCTCTAGTAAATGAGAACTAACTGGACTGCCAGGAAGTCTGGGCATCATTCCTGGTTCTGCCACTGACTTGGGTTGATTGCATTAAATCTTGACACTCGTGTTGCTTCATCTCTAGGTTGTGAAAAATAATACATACTTAATTCCATGTTAACCACACTGATGTTCAGAGTATCATAATCTTTGAGAAAATATCTCTTCCTTCTCCCAGACTAAAATATAGTCTTTTGTTAAATATTAAGCATTATTAATGTGGTTTATAAAGCCACTTTGAAATGTAACCATGACTTAGAACATTGGTTTTCCAGGAGCTGAGTGGGGACTTTACATTCTACCCAGTAAACAGCTGACTCTAAGGTTTGTGTTGCTTTACATTCAGATTCACTTATTCTGGTGCAAAATCACAATTTCAAGTAGGTTTGTAGGTTATAGTTAAAGTGTTTATCGGCTATATTTGCTTATTGTCAAATATGTAGGTACTTGACAAATATATTGTCATGTGGGAGTCATAGTAACAGAAAAAAATGTATAAGAATATGCTATTTATTTAGTTAAATAATTTTAATCAGTTCTTAATAAAGATAGGAAATTTGGTGTCTTAAAAAGAACCCTGAAGCTAGGTATTAAAACTGGATTACAGATCTCTGTTCTGATATTAGCTACTCATCTAACCTTGGAGATTTGCTTGACTTTTCTTAGTTTCAACTGTAAAATGAAGTGGCTAGAATAAATGATGCTTAGGACTCCCTCTGAAGAGTTTATAAAGTGGCAGCCTAGCTCAGAGTTTACAGATGGGTTCCAACTTGAGTGTAAATTTCATTTAATGGCTAACAGTTGCCTGGTATGTTACTTTGAAAAAAAATTTACAGGCCACATATGGGCAGGATACTTGGCCTCCGACTCAGTCTTAGGCAAGTGACAGGAATATATAACAGGAAGGAGTATATTCAGTTGCTTTCTGTGTTGCTCTTGTTGAAGCTGGTAGAAAAATCACTGGACAGGAAGTTGGAAAGTTGGAAAACTGAGGTAACTGGTGCTGTTACTGAGTAGCTTGTGGTGTAAGCAAGTTGCCTCCCTTTCAGGGCTTTAGTTGTATCACTTAGAAGATGAGGGATTGTGGTTCAAAGATCATGAAATTGTACAAATAGTAAAAGGCCCCCAGATGGCAGGGAAGAGAGAAAGGATCTGATATAGAGTTCATTTTTTTTGCCAAATAATGATGTTAATCAACAAAGGTATATTCTGTTATTACCACTGTTTCATAAAGGAAAGGATTATCATAAAACCATTTTAAAATGTGATAGATGAGTGAAAACAGCAGAGTGAACTGGCATCATCCACCTCCCGGCATGTATAAACTGGTAGTGAGTGAGATGGCCCCAGAGGGTTTTTCTTTCAATCCTCTTAGTCATGACTGTAACCTGGAGCTTGGAATGGACACAGATCATGGTGTTTACTCTGGGCTGCTTTACACCTTCAGAGTCACAATGACAGCAACAGTTTAATACCCTAGACCTACCTTTTCTTTCTTGGTGACAGGGATGAACAGTCCTCCAGTCCAGCCAGCGGTGGGGAGCAGATGCCATCTTTCTATCCAGCTGACAACGGATTGATTGACCACAGAGTACTGAAACAGAGGTGGGACAGACAACTTCTAAACATCTTCAAGTCAATTGATAATATTTATCTTTATTTTTATGAGGTTTCATGTTTAAATGTATTTCTAAGTGGAAACTATTTGTTTTTCTGGAAGGGATTTTTGTAAATCAAGTGATGAAGACATTTGGTAAGAGATGAAGGTCAATTTTTTTTGCCTTTGCATTGAATAAGTTAAGTTTTGGGATGATATTATGCATCTTTCAAGGACATGTTGTTAAGGAAAAAGATGATTTTTCTGTCATAAACTGTCCAGAGTGATTGGCAGTAGCCACAAAGATGGAATTTGTTCTGTAAATAGTGTCTTATAGAATTAGCTTTTTGTAGAGTCTTTTATTTTTTTGTTTGAGTTAACAGTCTTGACCATTCCTGATGGAGGCACTGCTTTGTTAAACATTTCCTTATATCCCTACACTGGGTTTTATGAGCTGTAGTATTTCAACATATGGGCTACCCTGGAACAGAGGAAAACTATATATCTAGAGAAAGAGACTCAGGAATGTAGCACTAAAAGTCCTGAGGGGGACTGTAGGTAAGATGTGGTCCAAGAGTCATGGTAGTCAATCTAGCATTTCCCAGCCACCTGCCCTGTGCAGTTCAGGCATCACCCTGATATCTATTGTTTTCAGCAGCTGTTGAGCAAATGCTTTTCGTTAAGTGTACTGTCATGGAAAGGAGAGATGTCAGCTGGCGCCATATAATCAGGCGATAGTCAAGCCAGAGTGTCATCCTTTATGGTTTCACTTTCCATTATCATCTCATTTAGTCCACACAGCAGTACTGTCAGGTCGGTATTATTCTCTCTTTCTTGTGAATGAGTTAAACTGAGATTTAGAGAAGTCAAGGGGCTTCTATCTAATTTCCCAAATGGGCTGTTCTCATCTCAGCACTGGATATACTGCCATCAGCGTGGGAGTTCAGGGGACCAAAGGCAGCAGCCTCGGCCCCTGGCCACCCAGCCCCAGCAGCCCCATGAGTGAGTGCAGGGAAACTTGACACCTTTGATCAGGAGCTCTTGCAAATGGGCTTCGGCTCTGGGCGTCCTCTCTGCTCTCTTTCTCTCTCCACCACCTGCAACCTCGCACTCTCATCCCTGGGCTCAAAGGCTCCAGCTCTTCAAGTGGTAGAATCCATCTTCCTTCACACCATTGGCTCCCACTTGGGGGTCATGAATGAGGAGGCAGAGGCAATATCCTAGGTAGGGCTTGGTCCCCTGGGTCTTCCTGGTCTGAACTGTGGTTTGGAAGATGTAAATATGTTTTAATGGTGGCTTCATTCACCTCCTTTCTGTTCATGGGTGCTTGTTGATTCCCAGTGCCATCCTTTGATGTGGTTCCAGGTGTGTGGAGTCAGTTGGGGGGTCTTCAACTACCCCTTCATGAAGCTGCCAAAGTTGCCAGTCCCTTCTCTGACTGTTCAGTAGAGACAGGAAGAGCGACGATTAGCCCCCGTGGTCCAACCTTGACACCACTGTGAATCAGTATTCAAACCCCAAAATGGGAATAATAACCACAAATACTTCCGTCACAGGGCTCCTGTGAGGACCATTATCTAAAGATAGATAACACCCGCTCAGTGCTAAGCACAGGAAGCCCTGGAAAGCACTCAGAGTACCACAGTCTACTCAGCATGGCTCCAGGTAGTAAGCTCACTTTCCTGAGGACCTCTTTCCTCTCCCTGCTTGCTGCCCGTGGGAGACGAGGATGCCCCCTTCTACAGGTTCTCTGGGTCCTTTCTTTTTCCTAAGCCCTCCGATGATATTCCATTCTTACATGGTCCTGCAATGCTGGCTGAGTCGGCTGATTATGCCTGTTTTTTCACATGGCTGATCAAAAGCACAACCAGTGCTTCAGGGTATTTCTCATTCTTTATAGTGTCTGGCATGGAGGAGGAAAGAAAAAAAACAGAATTGTGTTAGAAATGGAGAAAAATAGGAGAGTTTGGAAACCAGAGTCTCATATCTTTCTTCTAATCATAAAATGTCTCCTAATCTATGTGCCAACCGGCTGCCCATCACAAGCACCACTGTTAATCACGTCCAAAAACTGAACTCATGTTTTTTGCTTTAGTATATATTTAAGTGTAAGAAATACAAATTTGCTAGAACCCAGTGACAGGAGTAGAGACATTGGTGCTGGAAAGCCAGGGGTCAAGCTGTCCCTCACTCTCATGGAGCCACGTGATGGCCATCTCCATCTCTCTTTTGCTTCCCTCATCTGCCTGATGCCCTTGCTTCTTCCTTTGAGGATGGATTTATCCTACTATTCATGTACACTCTGTCCCATTCAGACTGGCTGGCCTATGGCAGGCTCACCACAGCACTGCCTCCAGGAAATTCCCCACGAAAAGAGCTCAGATCATCCCAGGTAACAGACGCACCCTTTCAGTATCTGGGGAAGAAGAACTAGGGGGTTCCCGTGCAGGTCAGATGTCCCCTCCTGGGCAGTCAGCTCCGTGTGGACAGATGAGGACAATAGTTTTGCTCCAGTTCTGCCATTTATTCAGGGCTATGGAATGGGGAGGGATAGAAGATTTTCTCCCCTCCCTCATCTTATCTCAGATAGTGTCTCCATCATCCAGTCATGTGAGTTAAAATCTGATCCCTGGTTGGGGAACTGGATTCCACATGCTGTAACAGAGTTCACATGCCACAACAACAAAAAGAAATCCTCATGTGGCAACAAGTATCAAGGATCCTGCATGCTACAGTTAAGAACTAAGACCTGGCACAGCCAGATAAACAAGTATTTTTTTAAAATCACCTATCTCCTGCCCTTCTGCCCAGGGTGCTATTCATTCAACAGGAGTTGATTTAAGAGCCTATTGCACAGTTCCTGTGTCAGGCTGTGTTCTTCCCTTCCCTTCTCTATCTGCTCATAATTGAAGATTCTGCTCAAAAATCCCTCTTTCTGAAGGAAACCCCACCTCCGCCACTGATATTCCAGCTCAGGCAAGGAGCCCTTTTTCTACTGTGTAGTGTCCTCTACATACCCCTTTCTTTACTTATAAGACTAGATAATGGAACTGATCACTTTAAAGTCTGTATTACCTCCATAGAAGTGCTACCTGGGCAAAAACCAAACCCTTTTTTCCTTGTGAGCAGAGCATTTGGCATAGTACCTGGCAAACAGAGGCTAAATAGGAGTTTTTATTTGAAATGAGGATGTATGGTCCAATGAAGACTGAATACACCTTTACAAGACGTCATAAATATTTGAATAGCATCAATTTCTCTTTAGACATTTTTGATACAATTCCTGCTAAATATGCTCATTTTTTGAACAGAATTAAACCCCAGGAGTTTATGGGCCACTCATACATAACAGGCTAGCAAGCTGATGTTTGGCTACAAGGCTTTCACGAAGCCATGTGCTTTAATGAGGTGGGAAAGGATGGTGGATTGAGTGCCAGCTTTGGGATCTCACACACCTGGGGTGGGAATCCGGACCATTACTTGTTGTCCAGTGGGTCTCTGCACATTGTGTGATGGGAACCCCCACCTACAGCTGCGATAACAGTGAAGGTATCTGGCAGCTGTTATAATCCCGTACAAGGTGGCCGTCATTATTCTTGTGATAATTTCTCCTATGTTCCCTAAAATGAACATGTGTTTTTGAGCCAGATCATTTGCAGACAAGAAGTAAAAGAAGGCTCTAGAGGCAGGACATTCACATGACTTTGACTCTTGAAACGATGTGTGTGTCCCAGTGGATGAATTCCAAGTCCTAAGGAAACACATGCTGCTGTGACACGAAGCAGCTTTCTTTGGTGATAGGTGATCCTATGATCTTTACTGAATTGCTTAAATGCCCTTTCTTGATGGAAAGCTTATAAGGTCCTGTCCTCAGCATGTGTTGGTGATCCTTTAGAAAGATATTTTTTCTTTTACAATGCCGTTCTTCATTTTTCCTCTACACTGTTTGAAACTGTTTGTTTCCTTTTTGGTACCTAATAAGGCATGAAATCAGATAAACAGGTAGAGGTTTCCTAAATGCCACTTTAAAAACACTTGGCCTAATAAAATGGACAACTTGGAAGAAATGGACAAATTCTTAGAAAAGTATAACTTTCCAAAATTGAACCAGGAAGAAATAGAAGATCTTAACAGACCCATCACAAGCACAGAAATCGAAACTGTAATCAGAAATCTTCCAGCAAACAAAAGCCCAGGACCAGACGGCTTCACAGCGGAATTCTACCAAAAATTTAGAGAAGAGCTAACACCTATCCTACTCAAACTCTTCCAGAGAATTGCAGAAGATGGTAAACTTCCCAACTCATTCTATGAGGCCACCATCACCCTAATTCCAAAACCAGACAAAGATGTCACAAAAAAAGAAAACTACAGGCCAATATCACTGATGAACATAGATGCAAAAATCCTTAATAAAATTCTAGCAAACAGAATCCAACATCATATTAAAAAGATCATACATCATGACCAAGTGGGCTTTATCCCAGGAATGCAAGGTTTCTTTAACATCCGCAAATCAATCAATGTAATTCACCACATTAACAAATTGAAAGATAAGAACAATATGATTATCTCAATAGATGCAGAAAAAGCCTTTGACAAAATTCAACATCCATTTATGATAAAAACTCTCCAGAAAGCAGGAATAGAAGGAACATACCTCAACATAATAAAAGCTATATATGACAAACCCACAGCAAACATTATCCTCAATGGTGAAAAACTGAAAGCATTTCCCCTAAAGTCAGGAACAAGGCAAGGATGCCCACTTTCACCACTACTATTCAACATAGTTCTGGAAGTTTTGGCCACAGCAATCAGAGCGGAAAAAGAAATAAAAGGAATACAGATAGGAAAAGAAGAAGTAAAACTCTCACTGTTTGCAGATGACATGATCCTCTACATAGAAAACCCTAAAGATTCTACCAGAAAACTACTAGAGCTAATCAATGAATATAGTAATGTTGCAGGATACAAAATTAACACACAGAAATCCCTTGCATTCCTATACACCAATAATGAGAAAACAGAAAGAGAAATTAAGGAAACAATACCATTCACCATTGCAACAAAAAGAATAAAATACTTAGGAATATTTCTACCTAAAGAAACAAAAGACTTATATATAGAAAACTATAAAACACTGATGAAAGAAATCAAAGAGGACACAAACAGATGGAGAAATATACCGCGTTCATGGATTGGAAGAATTAATATAGTGAAAATGAGTATACTACCCAAAGCAATCTACAGATTCAATGCAATCCCTATCAAACTACCAATGATATTTTTCACAGAACTAGAACAAATCATTTCACAATTTGTATGGAAATATAAGAAACCTCGAATAGCCAAAGCAATCTTGAGAAAGAAGAATGGAACTGGAGGAATCAACCTGCCTGACTTCAAGCTCTACTACAAAGCCACAGTCATCAAGACAGTGTGGTACTGGCACAAGGATAGAAATATAGATCAATGGAACAAAATAGAAAGCCCAGAGATAAACCCACGCACCTATGGGCACCTTATCTTCGACAAAGGAGGCAAGAGTATACAATGGAGAAAAGACAATCTCTTTAACAAGTGGTGCTGGGAAAACTGGTCAACCACTTGTAAAAGAATGAAACTAGAACACTTCCTAACACCATACACAAAAATAAACTCAAAATGGATTAAAGATCTAAATGTAAGACCAGAAACTATAAAACTCCTAGAGGAAAACATAGGCAAAACACTCTCCGACATAAATCACAGCAGGATCCTCCATGACCCACCCCCCAGAATATTGGAAATAAAAGCAAAAATAAACAAATGGGACCTAATCAAAATTAAAAGCTTTTGCACAACAAAGGAAACTATAAGCAAGGTGAAAAGACAGCCTTCAGAATGGGAGAAAATAATAGCAAACGAAGCAACAGACAAACAATTAATCTCAAAAATATACAAGCAACTCCTGCAGCTGAATTCCAGAAAAATAAACGACCCAATCAAAAAATGGGCCAAAGAACTAAACAGACATTTCTCCAAAGAAGACATACAGATGGCTAACAAACACATGAAAAGATGCTCAACATCACTCATCATTAGAGAAATGCAAATCAAAACCACAATGAGGTACCATTACACACCAGTCAGAATGGCCGCTATCCAAAAGTCTACAAGCAATAAATGCTGGAGAGGGTGTGGAGAAAAGGGAACCCTCTTACACTGTTGGTGGGAATGCAAACTAGTACAGCCACTATGGAGAACAGTGTGGAGATTCCTTAAAAAACTGGGAATAGAACTGCCATATGACCCAGCAATCCCACTGCTAGGCATATACACCGAGGAAACCAGAATTGAAAGAGACGCGTGTACCCCAATGTTCATCGCAGCACTGTTTACAATAGCCAGGACATGGAAGCAACCTAGATGTCCATCGGCAGACGAATGGATAAGGAAGCTGTGGTACATATACACAATGGAATATTACTCACCCATTAAAAAGAATACATTTGAATCCGTTCTATTGAGATGGATGAAACTGGAGCCCATTATACAGAGTGAAGTGAGCCAGAAAGAAAAGCACCAATACAGTATACTAATGCATGTATATGGAATTTGAAAGATGGTAATGGTAACCCTATATGTGAGACAGAATAAGAGACACAGATGCATAGAACAGTCCTGTGGACTCTGAGGGAGAAGGTGAGGGTTGGACGTTCTGGGACAATAACATTGAAACATGTATATTGTCATATGTGAAGCAGAACACCATTCCATGTTCTATGCATGGGACGGATGCTCAGGGATGGAGCGTTGGGATGACACTGAGGGATGGGAGGGGGAGGGAGGTGGGAGGAGGGTTTGGGAGGGGGAGCACATGTGAATCCATGGCTGATTCATGTCGATGTATGGCAAAAACTACTACAATATTGTAAAGTAATTAGCCCCCAACTAAAATTAAAATAAAAAAAAAAAAAAAGAAAAAAAAAAAAAAAAAAAAACACTTGGCCTGAACTTTAAATATATGTGTGTGCAGATGTTTTGCTTCAGCCTTTGGGTGTAATTATAAATTAGTCACAATTTCGCGCATGTTTTAAAATTATTTTAACGATAACTTTTTTTCTGGGTCTGGCTACTACTATAAAATACTATGGAATGATCTTACCCACCTGCCTATGCTCAAGAGGGCAAAGGTCAGTAGGTCCACACTTGACATATCGTTTGTAGGCAATGCCACATGCACAGCTAAAATAAGGAGCAGAACCCTTGTGTGTGCATCTTATCCATCACATAGTAAGAGGAGGTTCAAAGTGCACCAAGACCACCCAGGTGATACATTGTCACATTTAGATGCTGAATCCCAGGTCAGTGAAACAAGAATGCAGTGCTACATCCCACATCTCCTACCCTACAGGTGTATAGAACACCCATGCCTGAGTTTTGTGTGTTTTGGACATATTACCTTCCAAGTCTAGTCCCTGACTGGAGATTCCCAGTGTATAGTGACCTAGTAAATGCTATAAAGCTTCCTGCAGTAAGAAAACCCTTTTCACTCTGTCTGGCCCAGAATTCTTTCTCTGTATAACATCTATTAACATCACAGGACCCACCTTAGGAACTGCTGACTTAATGATTTCTTACCTGAGTCAGGGTCCATTCATTCATTCCATAGTAAACATTTACCTAGTGCTTCCTGGAGGCCAGGCCCTGGGAGGCACAGAGGATACAGTGGGCAGCAGAGCAGACCAAGCCTCCCACCTCACAGAGTTCTCCTTCTAATAGTGAGGAGATAAGAAATACCTATGATATTACATTGTAAATATGTTTAAGTGCTATGAAGGCTGATAAGGCAAAGAAAAGGGGAAATAGAGGAAGTGGTGTGTGTAAGTGCACGTGTGTGTTAGCTTCAGGAGGGTTTTCAGGGCAGTCTCTCAACTTTGACTAGATGTTGCTTGAGCAGAGACCCAAATGAAATGAAATGAGGAACATTGGCTCATCAAGTTAGAACAGAAATTTCCTTCAGTGGAGGATATCTGGAAGCAGCCAAACAGGAATTGCAGGGAAAACTAGGCTGTTGTGACTGATAAATACCTCTCTGACTCCTGCTCATTCCTACTAACTAATAGGAAGTCTTCAGAGAGATCAAAGTAAACTTGATTTCTAGTCTCTTCTTCCCTTTTGTTCAGTCCAAAATTTACTGAATATACACCATGAACTAGATATTATATAGACAGTGGGTGAAGTGGGGGCAATTTTGTCCTTGCCTAGGGGAACTCAGATTGTGACAAGAAAGATACAGAAGTTAATAACTGCAATATTGAGAAAGAGACACAGAAATAGAAATGCACAGGGTATAGAAATAGCACAGAAGAAAAATAAATGAGATTTTTTAGGGAAGTAAGTGTGGAGAAGGCCCCTGGGGAAAGTTTTCTCAAAAACTGAAGGTGGAGGGGGGTGGATTTGAAACATAATTTGAATTTCATCCGAAGAAAAATGGAGCAAGAGACCAAAAGAACATCACCAGAAAAGCAAACAGCATGTGCAAAGGTACAGGCACCAGAAATGGAATAGGACATCCTATTTGGAATACGTGCTTTTGGAATGTGAGAGATAGAGACAGAGAAAATGGACTTGCTGGAAATGAAGAGGGGTGCTGTTAAGGAGGCAAGAAGACCCTGTGCTGTGCCAGTGGACAGGATAGTGCTCTATAACTGTGACTGTACATTAGAATTTCCTGGAGGACTTAAGTGAAATATATCAGGGCCCTATGCCAGTGCTTCTCAAGCTCCAATATAATTAAAAATCACCCAGGAATCTTATTAAAGTGCAAGTTCTAGTTTAGTAAGTCAGGAGTGGGACCTGAGATCTAGCATTTCTAACAGGTGCCCTAATGATGCTAGTGTTGTCTTAGGACTATCCTTTGCAGTAGCAGGAAGGCATTTCTGGGTGTACAATAGATTAAATGCTTGTGTCTCTCCAAAATTCATATGTTGAAACCGTAATCCCAATATGATGGTATTTGGAGGGAGGGGCTTTGGGGAACTAATTAGGCCCTGAGGATGGACCCCTCATGGATGGAATTAGTGTCCTTATAAGAGGCTAAGAGGCCAATAGGACTTCCCTGGTGGTGCAGTGGTTAGGACTGCACGCTTCCATTGCAAGGGGACGTAGGTTCGATCCCTGGTCAGGGAACTAAGATCCTACTTGCTGTGGGTCACAGCCAAAAAAATAGTATTTTTTTATAAAAAGGAAAGAGACCAGAGAGCTAGCTTGCTCTCTTTCTGGCATGTAAGGACACAGCAGGGAGACAGTCTTCTGTAAACCACGAAGAGCACATTTGCCAAGAACCCAACTTTGCTGGCACCCTGATCTGGAACATCTAACCTCTGTAACCATGAGAAATTAATGTTTGTTCTTGAAACCACCCGTGTGTGTGTGCGTAGTTGCTCAGTTGTATCTAACTCTTTGCAACCCCTTGAACTGTAGCCTGTCAGGCTCCTCTCTCCATGAAATTTTCCAGGCAAGATTACTGGAGTGGATTGCAATTTGCTACTACAGGGCATCTTCTCAAACCAGGGATCGAAACTGCATCTCCCATGTCTCCTGCATGGCAGTCAGATTCTTTACCACTGTGTCACCTGGGAAGCCCCTTAAGCCACCTGGTTTAAAGGTACTTTGGTATAAATCAAGTTGCTTGAATCCTTAGAAATAGGAAACTTTTATTTGCATGAAGCTACACCTGTTGAGGAACTGGCAAGTCAAAGCCTAGATGGCACACAGTTGGGATAAGACTAAGTGAGTCTCTTTTGTTGGCCCCAAAAGTCACATAAAACCAGCACTGTGGGCCAGATTTGAAAAGTGAGTTTTTCCAGGCTCATCTCTATTTAGCAGATGCTCTGAGGATGTAAACTGTTCTCGTGAGGTCAGGATTCAAAAACCTAGTAGTAAATAGTAGTAAACAAGTGGATTAATAAAAAGCTGCCCCAAACCACCTGATTTTGATAATTATGAACTACAAAATTGTAGTACTGAACATTTTGCAACAACTGCATAGGTAATGTCTCATTACTTTTTCTTTTTTATGAATGAGAAATTAAAAAAGAAAAAGAGGGACTCAGACATGATAGCTCTGTGAGATCTGTTTTTGTGACTGTCGTGCTAATAAGTGTAAATATTGAGGGTAAGGTCACGTTTCTGGGTCTTTGTCCATCTGCCAATACCAAGAAGAATTGGGGAACAGGGAGAAATAAAAGATGTATTTATTTTATGCTTCTTTTCTTGATTAGTCAAGACCCCAAAAGTTCCTGGGTCCTTGAATCTCTCACTGGCAACCAAGGATAGGGAGGATTTGAGAGGTGTCTGTCTGTCTGTCTGTGTTACAGCACTGTGCCTGATGCCAGCGACATCTCTACCTCTACTTTCTGCTTGATTACATGTTCACACATGCCTTTCAGAAACTAAATTCCTCTAGAAATTTCATAGATTAAATGGCAGCTGTGATAGCCCAGAGCTATAAAACATAAATTAAAAGCACACATCAAATGATGAGAATGTGGAGCAAACATTTTCTGAATTACTAGTGGTTGCAGTGCAAACATTTTCTGAATTACTCATGGCTGCAGCAACAAAACAGCATTTCCTTCATTGTCTGTGCATGTCTTGCTGTGACATTGTTCTATATTTTCAGAGATGGCATCTCACCTAGCTCATTGACATGTGTTTCTTTATTGGGCTTTTCAAAAACTTCTTGTTTACTTTGTTTTCTTAGCAGTGGAAGTCTTGCCTAGGTAAAGTAAAGCAGGTAATTCATAGAGTACTGGCATAATAACACAGAAGCAACATTTCTGTTGAACTTTGTAGTTTGGTGAACTTTGATCTCTGTTTTGAAGATATGTATTATAAGGTCCTTTTATGTCCTACAGTTAGATGACAGCAAGTTCTTTAAACAAATGTCTAAACTTTCTCTTACTTGACCCCATTCTCTTCTATGTTCCCAAAACACTGAAGCTTTTAGATGTGGTTACATGGCGTTTCATTTCAGAGTTGACTAGGAAACTGGGCACCCCGATATAGACCATTTTCAGTGTATAGAGTCTGCAAGTTTCTATGTGGAAAAGAATAAAATGAATGTAAGCTTGTGGAACACAGTCTTTCCATTAAGTCCCTGGAGAGCACAGTGTTTGTCACTGCTTTTTCTTTTGATACTGGGAATGCTACTACTGATAGAGGTGGTTCTTTACATGTGAAGACCAAGCCTGGTAGTGAGAATGGCTGTTCTTCACAGCAAAGACTTCCACTTGTCTCATGCTCTTCTTCCTTAAGGACTGGAAAGCAATACCATTTTACAGGACTAGAAAAGCATCACCGTCCCTCAAGGTAACAGATTATCTCCAAGCTGGGGACCCTTAGAGAAAGGTGTCATTTGTGGCCCAAATTTTAGGAAAGTAGACCTGATTCATGACTATGACTCCAAAAGTCAACCAGAATTCAGTTGAGTGTGACATGAACTCTGCCCTTGGTTCTGTAAAGAACCCACAGGGGATGTAGCTAGCTAAAGCCTGGTGAGAAAACTTCTTTGGGACGTTTTCTCAGTGGTGGCTGATTATTATGAAGTTTGCATAGCCACAGTCTAATTCATAGGTTTCCTTTGTGTTTACAGAGGACTCTACTCCAATCTCCAGATCTGCCTCTCTTGCGTTTGGGTCCCACACATTTTCATATCTCAAACTTGAGGACTTAGTGATGTCACACTTCTGTCCGCTGGCACGTCAGCTTTATGCCTTCCTATTCAATGGTTCCTTTATCACGGGTGGGTTGTTTTTAATATAACAGAACTCCCCTTTTCAAAAGATGTCAACTTCATGTGTGAAAACACAAGTATGGGGAACTTATGACTGTCTTTCTTTATCTGTCATAGAATGTTATATTTAATATTTTTACATCTCTCTCAAATGTTCCTGAAACTTTCTGTAACATTTTTGTTATAGAACTGTTCTTAAATAACTATATAGTAGTTATAGTTCTAGAACTGTTAAAGAACTGTTATAGAACTGTAGAACAACTGTTTCATTCAACAATGGCATTAGGGAGATAAAAACAGGTAAGAAAGCAAGACATAGTTGAGTACCCATGGGGCCAGTGCTGGACTAGGCCATGGGGGGATTTAGACAAGGAAGATCACCAGAGAGCTGGGAGCGAGGGGAAGAGAATCTACCTGGGGAGAAGACCTAAGGTGAACCTAGAAGAATGAAGGAAACTTGGGGCATTTGGGGTGAGAGAAACAACCGTTGACACATGCATAGTGTGTCCTGGAGCTTTAAAAGGCTTGAATCTTGGCTGGATCTGAGAAAAAACGTTGGATACTAGCTGATAATAAAATGGCACACAAAATTGGACTATATTATGAGCTGTCCTAATTATTGAGTAAGTTATATATACTCTGGAGATAAAACAAGTAGTCCTTGCCCAAATGTATGTCTCTTCTGCTCCCTACCAAGGCTCAACTTCTGTTTTCTGTATGTTGAGATTTTTCCTTAACAAGCTGGAACTCTATTGGCCCTTTTCTGCATAAGGCCATCTCCCTTATCCTGGGTGAGACCCATATGTAAAAATAATTCGATGATTTTTCATTCTTATTAAAGTTAAACAAAGTTTAACAGTCAGTGAGCTTCTTCCTGAGAACCTCTATCTCATAATTTTTTAAAAACATTAATTTATTTATTTGGCTGCATCAGGTCTTAGTTGAGGTACGCAGGATCTTTGATCTCCCTTACATCATGTGGATCTTTTATTTGCAGCATGTGAACTCTTGATTGAAGCCTGTGGAATCTAGTTTCTTGTCCAGGGATCAAACCTGGCCCCCATACACTGGGAGCACAGAGTCTTAGCCACTGGACCAACAGGAAATTCCCTCATAATTTTTTAAATTGGCACATATTGCAATAATAATATTGATAATTATCAAATGTGTCAGCTTAAGTTTATTGTTAGTTTTATCTTATTACAAATATAAAGTCTACATAGACACTGAGTGTTTAGTGCAGTAGACTCTGATTCAGTTAGACAGGGAATCAGTCCTAGCCATTAATATGTTTTAAAAGCTTTCCAGATGATTGTACTGTGAACCCAGGGTTGCGACCCATTGAATTAAAGATCTTTGTTTTCTGATATTATCTTGTTAAAGGGCACTGACTCTAAAGTGGAAACAGAAATATCAACATCCTCTTAGTTTGGGATTGTTTTCTGCTCCATGTTCTTACTTTGAGCTGACTTCTACAGTGTTCTGCTCAACTCTACCTCAATAATGATATGAATAATCATAACCTCAGAGTAAAGATTCTTAAAATCCAACGCAAATATTGAATTTTAATATTTTTATGAACGGGTGGTGATTCTGCCTGCAGTTATCTGCACTCAATTAGAGTGTGTTTTTAATTTCTGATTCTAGTATTCTGTATAATATTAGTTTTGACTTGTGTTAGTTAGCATACTTTGTATTCTGTTCACTTCCAAAATATCTTGTTAAGTTGTTTTAATGTAAAGAAAAGGAAAATTTGTTGCCTCTGATTTTGTCTAATTAGGAGCAAGGTGGACTATCTGGCTTTGATTGAGCCTATATGTGTCTAGTTACATTCTAGGCATTTGACAGAAATAAGAACATGCTATATATATAGTTCTTACCTTATGTTGAAGAGAAAAGACATATATAGAGCAAGAAGATAAAAATTGCCTCAAGACCTATTTTATAGCATTGGAATGTAGAAGTTATTCATTGATGACATACTAAATAAGACTAGCAACCTCAAAAGTCCAAAGGGGTCATGCAGTTAAATAGACTTGAAACTCATAGGGAAAGGCGATAGATGTTAAAATGTTGTGCTGAAACCAAATTTAATTCCTGCACAGTTACAGCACCTTTCAAAAATCTTGGAAAGGCACAAAATACAGCCAATGAACTTGCCATTACTTTAGAATCTTGGCCTAAGTAAATAAAGGAGAGATCATGGGAGAAAGAAATAAGAGAATAAGAAAGGAAATAGGGGTTGTAGACGAGTAATTGCCCCCCAAGTACCTTCCCAATAAATATTGCTTGAATGAATGAATGAAATAAGAGGGGAACATATTGGAAAATAGTTTGGGCTGAGGCACAAATTTCTTCTGGGAATTGCCTGTTGCTGTATTGAATCAAGTGTTGAATTACCAGTGTGCTTGTTTTAGCCAGGATGTGTTTTCACCACCAATATATTATTGCCAAAGGGGAAAAAAGGAAAAAGATCTTATCATGAAAAGAGAGCAGAATTCTTTCTCCAATTTCCTTTATTCCTCATGTTTTGTTATATCTCTTGCATCCTTACAAAATATGACCTAAAATTTTAAAGGAAGCCTGGTCTTTCAAAGCTCATCTGAATTTTGTTTGGGCTACTAAGGAGTCCATGCTTGTGCCAGAAGATTAACCTACTTAGGTTAATTTAGGAAATCTTTCTGTCTTTGTCTTCTGTTTGACTTGCTTCTATTACTTCACTTCCTTTCCAATCAATCCTATTAGTGAAATGGACTGAACGCTACCTCTTGCCCCTGGTAACTTGCTTGAAAATTTTAGTTTTTACACAATGGATCACTGATTTTAAGGTTTTAAAGTGGTTCTGATATTTAATTTTATAAACAAACTTACTGAGATTTAACTTTCATAACATAAAATTCACCTATTTAAAGTATACAGCTCAGTCAATTTTAGCAAATTTATGCCGGTGTGCAGTCATTGTCACAATCCATTTTGGAACGCTTTCATCACCCTAAAAAATTCCCTGGTGTCCATTTTTCTGTCAGTTTCCTCTCCCACCCCAAGCCCCAGGCAACCACTGATCTGCTTTCTGTAGCTATCATTTTCTGTAGGCTTTTGTAGAAACTTCATTTGAGAGGATCAGAATATCTAATACTTATTTTAAATTTAGAGACCAAGTTTACTTTGTTAAAATAGCCAGGAACAACTAAAGTGACTCATTAAGTGACTCTTGTACTTCACTACAATATGATTTATTATAGTGAAATAAATAATAATACATTAATTAAAATTAATAAATTAATTTTATTTGCAGCCAAATAAAATAATTAGAAGAATTTTCTGAATCAGATGCTAAGTAAGACTTTATTACATGCCTCATTTGCTTTGCTGAATTGCAATTTGCTCTCTTTTAGTTAGATATCTTGTTCAGTTTTAAGCTATGCATTACCTATTGCCTCCTTTACATGGATCAACATTCTTCCCAACTTCAGACTGTCTTCTATAGCCTATGTTGTTATGATATTTTTTCCAGAATGACAAGTATTTATGTGTGTGCAAAGGGAAAGAAAACAAGAGATACTTGATGAACCTTCAAACATTTACACATAGATGACTGGATGGAAGATGGGTTGATGATGTCCATATATTTAGATCTCAAGAATGTGGTTTCTATCATCAGTTCTCAGGGTATCAGTTCAGTTCAGTTCAGTCATTCAGCTGTGTCTGACTCTTTGTGACTCCATGGGCTGCAGCACACCAGGCCTCCCTTGTCCATCACCAACTCCTGGAGTTTACTCAAACTCATGTCCATTGAGTCAGTGATGCCATCCAACCATTCTCTCAGGGTATAAAGAATTAGTAAGTTGCATATATTTGAAATAGAATTCCACTCTTTGTGTTTTTTATTTCACAGAAGGAATGTGAGACACATTCTAGCAAGGAACAAAGCCTTACAATGGACTAAGTCCTATGTCTTACCAGAGTTTCCTTATGATGTCAAGTGCATGCTAGCAGAACAGAAGTGTCCTGATCACAGCACAAGGATAAGGATCATTGAGTTCCTCCAGGCGGATATGACCAAGTATCTGGAAGGCTCACTGTGAGTAATAACAGGGCAGACTTGCTGCCTTGGGAGAGGGGGTGTTTTCAGAATAGGCTTGAAATCATTTGGAACCCATTCTCTTCAGATTTTGCATGACAGATTGGTAATAAGTCCAACATTGCCCAATATTTGAATGTGTGTGCTATGGTCAGTTGTGTCTGACTCCAGTTACCCCATGGACGGTAGCCCACCAGGCTACTCTGTGGGATTCTCCAGGCGAGAATACTGGAGTGGGTTGCCATTTCTTCCTCCAGGGGATCTTCCCGACCCAGGGATCGAAACCAGGTCTCCTGTGTCTCCTGCATGACAGATGGATTCTTTACTGCTGAGCCATCAGGAAAGCCCTTATTTGAGTGTCTACATTATCACATAGAAAGATTTGAAGGAAAGTGAATGTAATTTGGACTCATAGGGAGGAACACGGGCTTCTTGAACTGAAAAATGTCCTCCCTGTCACGCTGAACAGGTATCCCACCACCCAGCAGTATAACGACGTGGTCAATGCCCTACTGCAGGCCCACCCTTTCCTGGATGAGGACGGCTCTGGCTTTGTAAGTGACCACATGGCACCATTTGGTTACTCTCAGTCCTCCTTCAAATAAGAGCCTTGTGTTGTCCACTAATTTCAGGCCTCATTCCCTTTTCCTCAGTCTCTCTGTCTCCCTGTTTATCTAGGTCTATCTGTTTCTCTTTCTCTGTCATTTTCTGCCTGGTCTCTCTCTAATTCCATTCTCTTGACCATCTTTTCTGTCTCTTGCTCTCAGTCCCCTCCTTGTTCTTAGCTTTGGTCTTTCTCTCTCTGCTCTGTTTTTTTTTTTTCTTTTGATGATTTCTATGTGTTCCTATGTCTTCTTTAAAAAAACAAACAAACAAAAAACCTTTATTTTTTTTAGAGCAGTTTTAAGTTCACAGCAAAATTGAGAGGAAGATACAGAGATTTCCCAAATAGCCCTTGCCCCTACACATCCCTAACATCCCTCTTTATCAACATCCCCCACAGAGAGGTAATTCATTACAACTGATGAACCTACATTGACACATCATAATCACGCAGTCTATAGGTTATATTAAGTTTCATTCCTGGCATTGTACATTCTTTGTGTGTTTAGACAGATGTGTCCATGATTATTGTATCATATATAGTATTTTCACTGTGCTAAACATCCTCTGTGCTCCACCTGTTCATCCCTCCCCATCTTCCTCCTTGGTCTTCTTTCCCTCTCTATGTTATCCTCTAGAAAGATGATCAGAATCTCTCTCTCAAAGCTGTCTGGAAGCTCATGTTTAACCATGAGTCTCTAGAAAGGATCTTCAAAAGATGCCATACTAGAAAGAGAACCTGTGACTGCACTTACATCCATGCTTTCATCGCTAGAGTGGTTCTTGCCTTTGTTTAGACCCATGGAGAAATTGTGTAGTTTTGAGGTCTTGACCCGCAGCCTCACCTGATTCTCCCACGGCTCTGCTGTTCTGACAAAAAAAGATCCTGGCGGTGTTTGGGGCAGCAGTTCTCAACTTTGGCTGCACATCAGGATCCCCAGAGATGCTGATTTAGTTGATCTGAAGAAGAAACCTTTGTATCTTTAAAAGTACCCCAGATGATTCTAATGTGCAACCAGGGCAGAGAAACACTGTTCTAGAGGTTTAGGTATAAGCTTTGCTCTCTGGATCTGCAAGTCCCTTGGCTTTAAAAGCCGGGGATCTCCATTGCCCAACAATGTAAACATACTTAACTCTACTGAACTGGACACTTAAAAGAGTCAAGGTGGTTAAAAAGTTTGAGTGCATTGTGACTCTGGAACTGTATGATTTAAGGGACAATTGTGGAGAATTATAACTTTTATATCTAAAGCTATAATGTCTATTAGTTCTTATATCTCTAGGTGACATATATGCATACATTGGTAGTTGTATCTAAATAAGATACATGTCCTTTGTACTTTATTTTCGCAGACATCTGTAGAGAAAAATTTTTTGCTGTACTTTCTTGAAGGTGTGGAATTTAAGCAGTTAGTTCCAATCTGAATAACAATAAATGTCACTGTCTGCGAACATAACATTTAAGGCCTCTATTTTCTTTCTCCCCTCCCTTTCTTTGCTTTTTTCTTTCTTTCTCTCTTTCTTTGTTTCTTGGGAAAAGTTCATTATATATGGATAGAATCATAGAATTTTCTGAGTGGGAGAGGCCCTTAAACATTATTTTTCACCACCCAGACTCAGAAAAGACCAATATCTAGAACCAATAACTTTGAAGTCAGACTGGTATTCAGCTTCTAGTATGATATCCCTTCTAAAATATTCTGTTGTATACAAAAGCACACAATAAAGTAAACCAAATTTTCTCAAAAAAAAAAAATACGAACAAACTTTGGACCCTAGTATTGACAATTATCTGACATGACATGAATTCCTTCTATACTTAAGATATAATATTTGCCAAAAATTAGTGTTACTGTTTATAGAGTTAGTTGTGTTTTAAAGGAATAATCTAAATTTGCTGTTTCAATAAGTTATACTTTCATGGGGTTCAAAAGCTATAATAAATGGAAACATCTCCCTTCCACCTCTATCCTCCAATCATCCAATTTTCCTTCCCAGAAGTAACCAGTATTATTAACGATTCCTCCCAGAGAATCTTTGCATATATATAAGCAAATACATATCTATCTAATTACATTTTGACCTTTAGTTTTGTGGTTATCAAATGAGACAAACAGAAAGTTATGAATAATGCTTACTTAGATCTTGTGTGCATTTTACCCACATCTTTTCCCAGTGATGTTAACAAAAGATGGTTCACTGTTTAGAGACCCGCAAAACTGCTTAGCACATTATGCTCCAGGTCTGTACACTACAGTGAAAGGGGAAACTTTGGGGCATGGTAGATGTTTACTCAAACTCTCCCCACAAGTGTATGTGAGGTTGTGTTATTAATGTAACAGTGGAAGATGTAGAAAATTTCTTAGAATATTAACGTGAGAGAGAGAGAACACAAACGAGGAAGCATTTGGTTGTTTTTAGGACTAATTTTATTCTTAACTTTAAAAAATTTAAATATAATTGATTTACAATACTGTGTTAGTTTTAGGTGTACAACAAAATGATTCGATTATACATATATGTATATATATAAATATATAATTTTTCAGATTATTTTCTATTATAGATTGTTATAAGATTTTGATAGTCACAGTTTTTTATTTCAAAATATTTCAAATCTACAACAGAAGTTGAAAGACTGCTACAGTGAACACCCATACACCTTTAACTAGATCAAGGTTTCTCAGTCTGGCCAGTATTTGTGATGGGAAGACATTTTCAAGCCCAAAGGTGATAGACAACAATTTTATTGTTTATATAGGCTTATTCAAACCTCTTTGAAGATTAATTGCCCTGTCTTATAATTTTACACAGTTTTTATGGAAACGAGCCCTCAAAGATCGCTTTAAATATGTTCGAAGACCCATAGAAGATGATGAGCAAGTGATGAGAAATAAATGTAAATTTGGACACCGAAGAGGCCAGACAAGGAAGTCTCTTGCTGATATAAGATTTGATGAAATTAAAATTGTCCAGATAAAAGTAAGATTGACTCTTTAATTGTTCTGACAGCTTATTGGTTGACTGATTAAGGAATAACAAATACTAGCATTTAAAATAATTAAAGCAAAACAAAATATCCTTTTGAAAATTTAACATGTGGGTCAGAAACCAAGAAAAATCTGTTTTGCTTTTGTGAATGAGAATATTTCCAGAAGAGGGTTTCCAAAAACATGAGCAGAGGGTTTATTGAACATCTCAAGTTTATTCTTTCACAGTCTTCAAAAGACCTGGAAAATCTCTTAAGTTCTGGATCTTTGAATAATTTCTTTACCTCTCATCCTAAAATGTGTCCTATGTTCTTGCTGTTCTTGTTACTACAGAAAGTTTTTAATACTCGTATTGTAGGGATCAAGTAGCCTCTGGTTTCAAGGTTGGGGAAGAAGATAATCCACACGCATGGGTACAAAACTCCACAGTGTTCTTGCTTTGTACAGAGGCGGCCGTGAGGAACTTCAGGCCAAGGGTTCCTGGCAGGGTCTGGAGGTTCCCCACTCTGCAGTGGGTTTGCTGTACCATAATGTTGATGTGGGTCCTAATTATCTGAAGTTCTGTAGATATTATCTACTTCATGGCCCCTACATGCTCTCAGAAACAAAAATATCCCCTGCTAATAAAATAGACTGAGCTCCTGAGGAAGGATGTCCTAATTATCAAGTTCAAGAAGCTAAATCTCATGTCCCCTGAAATACTATTTTTCCCTCAATCCAATATGAATGAGTGGGCTTCCCTGGTGGCTCAGTGGTAGAGAATCCACCTACAGCACAGGAGCTGCAAGAGCTGCAGGTTTGATCCCTGGGTTGGTTAGATCTCTTGGAGGAGAGCATGGCAACCCACTCCAGTATTCTTGCCTGGAAAATCCCATGGACAGAGAAGCCTGGCAGGCTACAGTCTACAGGGTTGCAAAGAGGCGGACATGACTGAAGCAACCTAGCACTCATGCAGCACGACGTGAATATGTAGATCTAACTTTTCACTATAAGCACATTTATGCTAGTGAATGTACTTGGTGTAAATATTCTGTTTTCTTTTTCAGCTGGTATAATTATTTGATATTAGTAGAGCAGCCTATCAGATTATCTCAATTTTATTGTCACTACTTATAAGTGCCAGGGGATGGGAGTATTTTTTAAACATATTTTGTAAACTATTCATTCTAGCATTATACATCAGAAAAATTTTAGATCAAGATGTATTTTTAAATATCTTATTATGTAACTTTCAAAGTGTTTTCAAAATGACAGTCCAGTTAAGGTAATACAATTTTATATCTGCTCTTTGATGAAAAGCCAAGACAGATGAAAGGTACCTAAATTAAGAGATGTGATTTTATAGAAACTTTAACTGCAGTATTCTAATTTTAAACTAAAATCATAAGATAGAATTAGATTTGCTTAAAAATATATTTTCTTAAAATAAAGAGCCACTTTGTAAAGGAACATAATTACATTATGCATAAGTATTCTCAAAATATGTGATTTTCCTCATACTACAGATGGAGTTCCTTTATAAATGAATTAATATTTTACAAATTCAGTTTTATTTCTTTCCCTTTGATGTGTGTTCCACCAAAATTCACTGGAGTGGGATGAAAGGTAAAATTGAAAAAGCAGTCATTGTCCCCAGCAAGGGTAAGCCCACGGGTCAGAGGTCACCCTGACGGACACAGGCTAAATGGCAGCTCCTCTCTTGTGTTGAGCCATCATCATTGACCTAGTTTGTACAGTCATCTTTCTATTCTTTCTTAGAACCATCTCAGTTCATCTTGTAACTGTGCCCTTTGTGGTTCCTATCTTGGGGTCTCCTAGACATGCCTGCATCTTAAATTGAATCCTACTAAGGCCCATGCAGGGGTCTTTGCTACAAAAAGAAGAGGGATTGAATGTATCAGGGCCTAAGATGAGTTAAGTTGCAACAGAATTTAGTTTTGACCTTCCTGCCAGCTGGGGCAAAAAAGAGGTCATTGTTAGCACCTGAAGAGGCAACAACATTTTTCCTGCCAAGCAAATCTAATTGGTAAGGATTTACTTTTCTCCCTCTTACAAATGGAGCTACACATTGCTGGTTCTTTAAACACTGTAATGTCTCTGTTTATGATCTAATGTTCTGTAAAGCCAAATGCTTCAAAGGATGAAAAAAATTTTACACTAGAATATTACAGAAACAATGTATTTCTGTGTTTTGTACCCTCCATAGTTACTAAGCAAATGGAAAAACACTAGTAAGAGTGGAGGGACAAGTTCACTGAATACACCACTTATCTCATGGGATTTTAGACTTCAGATGAGTTTCCTAAATTATTTCCAGTCTGCATTTTGAATTTCTTATAGCTCTTTTTAAATGTCTTTATGATTTCTGAAAATTAAAGATAGTTGGACTAAGATATACTTTGGAAACTTTCCCATCTTTTAAAATTTCTTGACTTGGCACAGCATTTCCATAATATAGAAAAAAAGTTATTCCTTGTGCTGGAGAGATGGAAAATGCTGATGTAGGCAACAAGCCAGAAGGCAGGCCATCCCCTCAAAGGCAGGAAGGTGGGTTTTGCTAAACTGGAGAAAAGTTTTGGGAATAAGCAAGGAAGGCAAAGAGTTTTTCAGTTGTTTTTCTTCTGTTGTTTATCTTTGGTGGTTGGAAGGAATTTACTAAAATATTGATAGTAGATGCCTCAGTGAAGGACAGTGCCTTTCTTATTCCTGTCATGTGAAGATGACCAAGCAGCTGCAGAATTTGTGTAAGTCTGAGGTCACAGATCTTTTGTCCGCAAGCCTCTTCCTCCCCCCTCAATCTCTGAGGTCAGCGTGGCACTGCTTAAACTATGCTCTGTGTGTGCTCGTGCGCGCGTGCATGCAGGTGCCATGCACACATATTCAGTCGTGTCTAACTCTTTGCAACTCCATGAACTGTAGCTTGCCAGGCTCCTCTGTCCATGGGATTCTCCAGACAAGAATACTGGAGAGGGTTTCCAGTTCCTCCTCCAGGGGATCTCCCAACCCATGGATCCAACACATCTCTTGCATCTCCTGCATTGGCAGGCAGATTCTTTACCAAATGAGCCACTGGGGAAGCCCCTATAAAACTCAAGGCTGCAGCAGCATCAAGCATCCTCCCGTGAGTCTTAAAAATGCCTGGATTCCTTATATTCTGCTACTAAAAGGAATTATAACCATGATATGCAGAGCTATACTTGTCAGAATCCCAGCCTATGTTTCTAAATCAATCCTCCAAAAATACTGGATTTAAATGTGATGTTTAAAAATCCTTTGCCAACCTCATGAACCCATGTCACTGCTGGTAGTACATTCAATCAAATGCAACATAAGCAACGTTGCTCCTTAGGCATCTGAGTTTTAGCTTTAGGTCCAAGCATCTTGTAGCCCTGTGAATTGATAAATCTGTTTCATTTGCTTAATTGCTTTTATTATACGTCTTAGGGTACTTATAAACAGAGACACAAATAGATTCTCAAAACAGTAGAATTAACTGAGCAATATCTTTTTTCACTGAAGTATAGTTGATTTAGGGCTTCCTTGATAGCTCAGCTGGTAGAGAATCCACCTGCAATGCAGGAAACCCCGGTTCGATTCCTGTGTCGGGAAGATCCGCTGAAGAAGGTATAGGCTACCCACTCCAGTATTCTTGGGCTTCTCTTGTGGCTCAGCTGGTAAAGAATCTGCCTGCAATGCGGGAGAGCTGGGTTTGATCCCTGGGTTGGGAAGGTCCCCTGGAGAAGGGAAAAGCTACCCACTCCAGTATTCTGGCTTGGAAAATTCCATGGGCTGTACAGTCCATGGGGTCACAAAGAGTCGGACATGACTAAGCGACTTTCACTTTCACAGTTGATTTACAATGTTTCAGGTTTTAGCAAAGTGGTTCAGTTATACATATACATAACATACATATACATAATATACATATATATATATGTATATATATATTCTTTGTCAAATTCTTTTCCATTGTAGTTTGTTACAAGCTATTGAATATAGTTCACTGTGTATATAGTAGGTCCTTATTGGTTGTCCACTTTATACACAGTAGTATGTATACGTTAAACTCCTCATTTATCCTTCCTTCACCCCTTTGCCCCTTTGATAACCTTGAGTTTGTTTTCTATGTTTGTGAGTCTATTTCCGTCTGTGTTTCAACTGAGTAATTACTTAAGTTGCTGACAATATTATCCTGTTTAAATGATGAAGACATATCGGTATTAAAAGCTTATAGGAATTGTATGTGTGTGGTGTAGTGGAATTAACTTGGTACTGTATTATTTTCTTGTGAAAAACCTGAGGTGATAAAGTTGAGTGACATGGCACATTATCATCATTATTCTGTGTCACGCCTCTCTCTTGTTCTATTAATTTCCTTTTGTGCTCATTCCTATTTTTTAAGTATGAGAGTCCTTTTATTTTTAATTTTTATTTTATTTTTTGCCATGCTACGTGGCTTGTGGGAACTTAGTTCCCCAACCAGTGATTGAACCTGGGCCCTCGGGAGTGAGCCCACGGAGTCCTAACCACTGGGCCACCAAGGAATTCCCCTGTGCTCATTCTTCTATGCCCTTTTCCCCACCTCTGCTCTTGGGCAGCCCTTGTAATGTGATTCATCTGTATCTTTTTGTTTGTGAGGTGTTCTAAAATGTGTACTATATTTTGGGTTTATATATATTTGACTCAATGTGAATGATATTCTGGGCTTCCCAAGTGGTGCAGTGGTAAAGAACCTGCCTGCCAGTGCAGGGGATACAAGAGATGGGGATTCAATCCCTGGATGGGGAAAATCCCCTGGAGGAGGAAATGGCAATCCATTCCAGTATTCTTGCCTGAAAAATTCCACGGACAGAGGAGCCTGATGGGCTATGGGGTCGCAGAGAATCAGACATGACTGAGCACGCACACAAATAATGTTCTATACCTCATTTGTATTTCACTTTTTCACTGACACTTTTTAAGTCTCATTTATGTTACCATGTATATTTCTACCCCATGTTTGTAGCAATTTTTACAAGTCCTTGCTTCAAGCCCCTTCCTTCCCACAATGAATGGTACTACAGAGAACACCATTACACCTGGCTGGTTATGGATGCAGCTGTGTGTTATTTCTTTGGCTTGTCCACCCAGAAGTGGAACTGATGGGATGAGCATGAAGGTACTTAACTGGACTAATTGCTTTCTAGAATGATTTTGTTAGTCTCAGTCCCATAGTACTACATATCTTTATTTTCCTGCCAGTGCTTGGCATTAGCCAGCCTTGTGAGTTTTGCCAAGGCTAATAGGTATAAAGGGTAACCTCAGTCTTGTGATTTGCATTTCCCTGGATAACTAATGAGTCTGAGCATCTCTCCATGTGTTTGTTAGAGTTTTGAATTCCTTCTTCTAGAAAATTACCCCTTTAGTTCCATTGCCCCGTTTTTAATGGGTTGGCATCTTTTTCTTGTTAATTTGTAGGAAGCAGTCCTCCCCATACTCTAAGTCACAAAGATATTCTCCTATTCTTCTTTTATTAAGTTTATAGTTTGCACTTTCATGATTAGATCTTTAAGTCATCTGGAGTCCATTTTTGTATATGCCATTAAGTAAGGATCTCCATAGAATTATTGCTCTTACAACCAATAATTTTTTTTCCTCTGCTTATGGTGGCACTTTAATTGTATGTTAACTTCCTCCCAAAAGACTTGAGTGTGTTCTGGGCACTCACTCTTATTCCATTGGTCTATCAGCCTATTCTTAATGCCATTTCCATAATTCATTTGATTACTTAATGTTGATTACTTAGTATCACTTAGCACTTAGTGTACAGACATTTCTGGGGCAGGTCACCTTCATTTTCTGGAATATGGAGAAAGACAGTGGGTCTTTTTCTCAAGAACTTGTCCCTGGGACTCCTTTGTAGCACTTGACTTCTTACAGAGAAGGAAAGCCTGGACTAGGGGTACTGAGGTGGGAGGGCGGGTGGATGTAGGACCAAAGAAAGGTTTTAAGCATCTGCCAGAGCAAGGAGCACCAGGATAAGTTCTGTCTTGCTCTCATGAAGAGCCTGCTGTGACAAGATGAAGATGGTGTATGGAAGAATCCTGCATTTCACACTGACATAGCCTGATGCACATCCTTTCCTGGGAATCTCTTCATCCAGAGGATTCCTTGGTGGTCCTCTTGGGTTTCTGCCAAACGCCTCATTTGAAACATCAGGATCTAAATATACTTTTGAAATGCTTTTTTGGCTAAAGTACACATTTTCTTTCTTAAATTATTGAGATTTCTTTCAGCCAGTAATGCCTTCAACTTATTACCATAAACTTGTTACTCGTGGGATATAAGCTGACTTTGATAATAGTCATTGCTTCTTTCAAGTTTTTCTGAAAAAACTTGGCTTGAATCTTTCATGTGTCCAGTTCTTCATATCTGCACCTGATACTTTCATCCACTTTGAAAAGATTCTCTTCTGTCTTTACGGAGTAAATGAACTCTGAATTGGATATTTGGTGAAAATTTATTTTGGTTTCTTGAAGCAGTACAGGAGGGACTTTGAATTTCCCACAAAGGCTTTTGCTTTTCTATTTTTTTTCCTAGTTGCAATGACCTTCTCTCAGTTTGGAGGCTATTAATGTGATCTTTAAATGAACAGATTATTTTATCTTTATCAGCTAATTTAATCTATACCTTTATTATTTTAGAATTTTAGGTAACTTAATCCTATCTGTTTCTTCAAAAGTCCTTTTGATGACATTTTCTTGGAAGTTTTCATTTTATGCATGATTTCTGTGCATGCTAAGTCACTTCAGTCATGTTCAACTCTGTATGACCCTCTGGACTGTAGCCTGCCAGGCTCCTCTGTTCATTGGATTTTCCAGGCAAGAGTACTGGAGCGGGTTGCTGTTCCCTCCTCCAGGGGATCTTCCGACCCAGGGACTGAACCTGCATCTCTTATGTCTCCTGCATTGTCAGGCAGATTCTTTACCACTATTGCCACCGAAGAAGCCCTTATCCAGCTCCAAATTCCTACAATCCCTGTTGTCTTCCCCAGGAATAGCAGTCACTCTAGTCTTCCAACTGCTTGTTTATCACAAGTTTAATGGTTCTATTCATTGTTGAAAGTAACATTAAAATCTCCAACTACTATTACTGTCTATTGCTTCCTTCTGTCATTTTTTGGTGACATTTGGACTGTTGTTAAGTGTGTATAAGTTGATAATTGTTATGTCTACTGAACAGATTGGCCCTCTTCCCATTATAAAATATCCTCCTCTAGGAAAAATTTTTGTGGTGCTTATTTTATCTCATATTAGTATAGCTATTCTCTCTCTCTTTGGGTTACTGCTAGCATAATATATCTTTTCCCATCTGTTTACCTTCAACCTACTTATGACTTTGAATCTAAAGTATGTCTCTAGTAGATAGTATATAGTTGGATACTTTTTTCTAGTTACATTCTGTCAATTACCTAATATGATTACTAATAAGGTAGGAATTATGTCTACTATTTGTTTTCTATTAATATATGTCATCTCTTCTTACTTTATCCCTTATCCCTTAATTACTGCCTTCCGTTGTGTTAAAGTAGATATTTTCTAGTATATTAATGTAATTCCCCTTTTTGTTTCTCTTAGTAAATAAACATTTTTAGTCATTTCCTTAGTGGTTGCCCTGGAGATTGCAACTAATACCTTTATTTATCTAGTTTGGATTCATACCCCTTTAATTGTAATAGCATATAAAAACTTTGCCCCTGTATAACAATACCCTTCATCCCTTTTATGCTGTTAGCTAAATTTTATACATTGTATGTCCCTCAACACAGAATTTATAACTGTTGCTTCACGCAAATGTCTTTCAAACAAGATGGGAGAGTTACAACCAGAAAATGGATTTACACTGTCTTTTATATTTACCTATGTTGCCACCTGATGTGAAGAGCTGACTCATTGAAAAGACCCTGATGCTGGGAAAGATTGAGGGCAGGAGGAGAAGGGGACGACAGAGGATGAGATGGTTGGATGGCATCACTGGCTCAATGGACATGGGTTTGGGTGGACTCCAGGAGTTGGTGATGGGCAGGGAGGCCAGGCGTGCTGCAGTTCATGGGGTCACAGGGAGTTGGACACGACTGAGTGACTGAACTAAACTGAACTGATGTCGTGACCTTTACCAGTGCTCTGTTTTTTCATGTTGATTTGAGTTACAGTCCATGTTCTTTCATTTTAGCTTGAAAGACCACCTTTAGAATTTCTGGTAGGGCAGATCTGCTAGTGACCAATTCTCTCACTTTTTATTTATCTGAGAATGTCTTAAATCTCTCCTTAATATCTGAAGGATGTTTTTCTGGATATAGAATTTATTTAGGGGATTTTTTTCTGGTTTGAGATTTGGGTGTTCTAGCATTCAGTTATTATGGTTGGTCATAGATAGCAGACAACACTGCCTGAAATTGGCTAAAGTGATAGGGAGAGCTGTGGTGTCACATAATGAGAAACCCAGAGGTAGATGAGTGTGGATATGATTTCTGCTCACCAAGTTACTCAGCTCGGCTCCTCCAGCCAACCAGCAGGACTCTACTTCTCCACTCCCTTGAAGTGAGATGTGGCCATGAGACTGACTCTGACCAAGGAAATGTGAGAAGGAGTGTCAAGGGCGTTGAAGATCGAGTATGCGGTGCCCCATCTTCTCCCTTTCTTTGGCAGTGGTGACTGACTTTCTAGATGGTAAAGCCAGTTTTTTTGGATGAGGAGAATGAAGAGATGGTCTGTCCCATGAGAGATAAACTTCTGTTGCTCTAATGTCTGGGGGTTGCTAGGTAGAGCAGCAGCACCTTGCCTATCCTGAATAATACCAGCAGCTCCAAGCTTGGCATGGCAGGCTTTGGATCCACATCTCAGTGATTCTTCTGCTCCTGGCGAGCTTCATCAAGTGATGGAGTTCTAAGGACTTTTCTCAGAGTCTGAAACATGAAAAATACAAAACTAATATTTTGCCCAATTCTGATTTGCAATATAAAAATATACTGGAATGTCACAGAAGTTTCTATAGAGAGGTTAATTTGTGCTTTTAAAAAAAAACTTATGCTGTATCTAGGACAGCAACACAAGGATTTAATAAATGATTGTAGGGTGTCCTTGCATACAAAGTCCTCCAAACATTAGTTAAATAGATAAACAAGCTAGCTAGCTAACTAACTAACTGCCAGGTGATAAATTACTAGCACTATACTTACTCAGTTTCATTGTCTGAGTTGTCTGAGATTTCACTTACCCATGGTGGACTGTCTTCTGAAAATATTAAATGGAAAATTCTATAAATAAACAATTCATAAGTTTTAAATTGAGAGAGAAAGACCACATTCACATAAATTTTATTACAGTATATTGTTATAATTTTTTTATTTTATTTTTAGTTATTGTTGTTAGTTACTAACTGTGCCTAATTTATAAATTAAATTTTATCATAGGTCTATATTAAGGGAAAAACAGTCTGTAGGTAGGGTTCAATACCATCTGCAGTTTCAGGCTTCCTGTGGGGTTCTTTGAACATATCCCCTGCAGATAAGGAGGGGGCTACTGTAATTCATTTCTCTTAAAACATTTTATTTTTCTACTTATTTGGGAATATATGTACCCCATAACTTTGAAAGTCATGAAGTAGTTCTGTGTGTTAGCTTTCTTTGGCTTAGAAATAAAATGGATTTGAAAGCCATGAAAAAACTGCTTGGATAGTCAAATGCTAAGGACATCTACTAGGTTCCTTTGAATTTCTTTTAGGGCATTTACTGTTTGCTTCTTACTGCACCTGACACATGATAATTTATTGTATAATATTCTAATCGTTTTTACAGCCTTTTCCACAGTTGCTTCTCTCATGGTGCAAAACTGAACAAGATAGCAAAAGTTGAAGAAAAACGTTGACAGTTAATTGCATTCTGGATATAATGCAATTACGGCCATCAGCAGGTGGCACATTTGCTAATAATGTGAAGGTTTACAAGTCAGCTGTGCACTTGGAAACATGGGGCAGAGTCAAAGCCCTTTCCCTGCTGACTAAGACACATGACTGGATGTTAAGGAAAAAAACTGCTCAAGTTACACAAGGAAGCATCATTTTCAAAATCAGTTTGATGACAATAGAAGTAAAAACAGTGATGATTGGAATTTGGTATGAAAAAAACCCTACCATCTAACATAGCACTCTCCAATAGAAATATAATATGCACCAAAGATATAATGTTAACATTTTCTAGTAGTCATATTCAAGGAAAGTGAAACAAAGCAGGTGGAATGATAATATTAAAACTGTATTTTACTTAACCCAATATTATCATTTCAGCATGTAATCATTATGAAAATTTGTTAATGAGATGTTTTGCATTCTTTTTTTGCATACTAAGTCTTTGAAATCCAGTGTTTCCAGTGCATGTATTAATTAGGTCTAGCCCCACTTCAAGCAGTCTATAGCCACATGTGGCCAGTGACTTCTAGAGCGGACGACTACCTTAGAGGAATTAGAGGGTTAAACGACCCTCTCTAGTATATACCATAGTTAGCAGGAAGCACGACCAGTTACTAATGTCAAACCCTTGTTGCATTTCTGGGGTAAATCCAAGTTAGTTTGTCTTTGTTCCTAATATGTGCAACTTTGTCCAGGAATGAGATTGACCTGTAATTCTCTTCTCTCATACAGTTCTTTCAGATTTAGGAATCAATGTCATAGACAGAGGCTTCATAGAGGCCTTCGTAGAATGGACTGGAATATTTCATAGAATTCTTTTCTTTTTCTTTGACTCCTTGAAAGAATTTATGTAAATTTGGTACACACTCTGTTTTGAAAGTTCAGCAGAATTTGACTGTGAAACCTTCAGGTCTTGGTATTTTCTTTGTGGAAAGACTTTTATCTTCTAACTAAATTTATATAAGGTTGTAGGAATTTCTTTTTGGTCTGCTGGTATGTTACATTTTTTTCTAGAAATTTGTTCACTTGTTCTATGTCTTGCTAATCATCTTATGTTCACAGATAATGGATCTGACACTTTCCTAATATACTTGTAAAAGTCCTAATTTTTCCCATCTTTTACAGGTAACATCTGTTCACATTCTGGTCGGATGACAGTATGTCAACTTGTTGATTCAAGTGTAGTTCAGCCAGGTGTCCTCTCAACTAATTTTTTGAGAAAGAGTTTTTTTGTTGTCTCCTCAAAGCCTGTTGATTGCCTTAGGGTTTTTTGTTTGTTTGTTTGTTTCTCTGGCTGAGCTGTGATGCTTGCAGGATCATATTTCCCCAATCAGAGATTAAACTTCGGGCCTCAACAGTGAAAGAGTCCTCACCACTGGACTACTAGGGAATTCCCTGATGGTCTTAGGTTTTTGTTGTTGTTGTTAATTAATTAATTTTTTAATTGAATGATAATTGCTTTATAGAATTTTGTTGTTTTCTGTCAAACTGCAACATGAATCAGCCATGGGTATACATATATCCACTCCCTTTTGAACTTCCCTCCCATCTCCCTCCCCATCCCACCCCTCCAGGTTGATACAGAGCCCCTGTTTGAGTTTCCTGAGCCATACAGCAAATTCCCATTGGCTATCTATTTTGCATATGGTAATGTAAGTTTCCATGTTACCCTTTCCATACACCTCACCCTCTCCTCCCCTCTCCCCATGTGCATAAGTCTATTCTCTATATCTGTTTCTCCATTGCTGCCCTGTAAATAAATTCTTCAATACCGTTTTTCTTGATTCCATATGTATGTGTTAGAATACAATATTTATCTTTCTCTTTCTGACTTACTTCACTCTGTATAATAGGTTCTAGTTTCATCCACCTCATTTGAACTGACTTAAATGCATTCATTTTTATGGCGTGCAATATTCCATTTTGTATATGTACCACAACTTCTTGATCCATTCATCTGTAGATGGACATCTAGGTTGCTTCCATGTTCCAGCTATTGTAAATAGTGCTGCAGTGAACAATGGGATACATGTGTCTTTTTCAATTTCGGTTTCTTCAGAGTATATGGCCTAGGAGTGGGATTGCTGGGTCATATGGTGGTTTTATTCCTAGCTTTTTAAGGAATCTCCATACCGTCTTCCATAGTGGCTGTATCAATTTACATTACCACCAACAGTGCAAGAGTGTTCCCTTTTCTCCACACCCTCTCCAGCATTTATTGTTTGTGGAATTTTTGATGATGGCCATTCTGACTGGTGTGAGGTGATATCTCATTGTAGTTTTGGTTTGCATTTCTCTAATAATGAGCAGTGTTGAGCATCTTTTCATGTGTTTGTTAACCATCTGTATATCTTCTTTGGAGAAATGTCTGTTTATGTCCTTTTCCCACTTTTTGATTGGGTTGTTTGTTTTTCTGGTATTGAGTTGTATGAGCTGCTTGTATATTTTGGAGATTAATTGTCAGTTGTTTCATTTGCTATTATTTTCTCCTGTTCTAAGGGTTGTCTTTTCACTTTGCTTATAGTTTCCTTTGCTGTGCAAAAGCTTTTAAGTTTAATCAGGTCCCACTTGTTTACTTTGTTTCTATTTCCCTTACTCTAGGAGGTGGGTCATAGAGGATCTTTTTGATTTATGTCATCCAGTGTTCTGGCTATGCTTTCATCTAAGAGTTTTATAGTTTCTGGTCTTACATTTAGGGTTTTATCCATTTTGAGTTTATCTTTATGTATGGTGTTAAGAAGTGTTCTAATTTCATTCTTTTACATGTAGCTGTCCAGTTTTCTGAGCACCATTTATTGAAGAGGCTGTTTTTGCCCCATTGTATATTCTTGCCTCCTCTGTCAAAAATAAGGTACCCATAGGTGCATGGGTTTATTTCTGGTCTTTCTAGCTTGTTCCATTGGTCTACATTTCTGTTTTTGTGCCAGTACCAAACTGTCTTGATGACTGTAAAATAAGCAAAATCAAAACAGTCCAATAAAGTACAGTAGATTGACCCAGAAAACAAAGGAAATCAAAAATTTTATCTACCAGTTAAGAACAACACTAACTGAAGCACAAACTGAAAAACAAAACTAAAGCCAAGTGCCAAGTGGGGAATAAAGCAATGAAAACAAAACTAACAAATATGTTGAGAGGAAAGGAAAGAAAGAATATACATGCAAAGTTAAATAGAGGTAGATGAAGAAGCTTTATATACATTAAAGATTAGTTGCAAGGGGGAAAAGAACAGTAGGAAAAGCAAACAAAGGAGTAAATGTAGAAAAAATAATAATAGGCTTAAAAAACTAAAAATTAAAATTAAAAAAAGAGAGGAAAAAAAGGAAAACTCCATAGAACTGCAAAAGCCCAACGTAGAGGCAGAGGTTTATAACAAGAGTAAAAAATGTGACTGAGAAAAGAAAAAAAAAAAAAACTCAAGAGCTTAATTAGATTTCATGGTGCCAATAAAATCGACAACTACAACAGAGCGGGGGACAAAGGGGAAAAAAAGAAAAAAGTAAAAAAAATCCAAAAGAGTCTACAGAACAAGTCAAAACATAAGAATAATAAATGTTTTTCTTGAGTCACTGCTGTCAGAGCGCTTTCCCTCGCTGGGAGTCACAGTCCACCTCACCTCCCTAGGATGCCTTCCAACTCTGTGCTGGTTTCTGGACCTATTGTGGGGGCAGCTCAGATTCTAATTTGTCCTACTCTTGTGTGTCCTTACCTCCAATGTCCACAGCTGTCAAAACTAGTGCATTTTCTTTTGTAGGAGCTCTCAATGTCCTTTTATATATTCCATAGACACAGAGTCTGCCTAGTTGATCGTGTGGATTTAATCTGCAGCTTGTACAGCTAGTGGGAAGGTTTTGGGTCTTCTTCCTTAGCCACACTGCCCCTGGGTTTCAATTGTGGTTTTATTTCCACCTCTGCATGTGGGTCGTCTGCTAGGGTTTGCTCCTGAGGCTGCCCTGGAGGACTTGGGTCTGCCCCGGTGAGGGCCAGGTGTGGAGGTGGTGCAGCTGCTTGGGTCGCAGGACTTCTGGCAGCACCAGTTACTCAGGGGAGTTGGCAGTTAGGGAAGCAAGCAATATAGTGCTCTAGAAGTGTATGGCAACCAGTATTGGTGAATACACTCCAGTATTCTTACCTGGAGAACCCCCCTGACAGAGAATCCTGGCAGGCCACAGTCCACAGGGTTGCAAAGAGTTGGACATGACTGAAGTAACCCTGCGTGCATAGATGCAAGACATTTTTTTCCTGTAGCAGCTCTGCCCCAGTGAGGGTTGAGGGTGAAGGTGGCATAGGTGCTTGGCTTGGGGGGGATCCTGGCAGCGCAAAGTGTGCAGGGACGTGGAATGTCTCCACTGCAGGAGTTATGGCCCTATCAGAGTCTTTTTTCCAGCCTGTTGTAGCTGATGATCAGGAGGCCTCTTTGGCCAGTTTTTTTGTTTTTTTGTTTTTTCCTGTAGCTTTGCCTGTTCAGGCACTTAGAGGCTCCCTGGCCTGGGATCCTTCTCTGTTGTTCCACGCATCAGGTACATAGAGGGGTCCCCCTGGCTGTGGTCCTATGCTAAGGATCAGTGCATCAGGCACTTACAGGGGCACCCTGGGTGGGGTCCTATGCTGTAGATCGGCGCATCAGGCACTTACAGGGCACCCTGGGTGGGGTCCTACTCTGTAGTTTGGCACATTAGTCACTGAAAGGAGCACCCTGGGTGGGGTCCTACGCTGTTGTTCAATGCATCAGGCATTTGATGGGCCAGCCTCTCTATTGTTCAGCTGCCCATGCTGGTGTGTGGGGAGAGAGAGGCTATGGTAATGGCTCCATCCTCTACGCGTGGCTCAGCAGTCTCACCTTGCTCCATGGCTGCGTCGCTTTCCTCCACAGGCGTTTCCCACCACAGTCTCCTCCCTCACCTCCCCTCGATCTGTCTCTCCACAGTCAACAGCAGCCCTCGCCCTGGGATTGCTCCACAATCCCTACACTCCAGCCCCCAGCCGCTGCTCCCTCCAGGGAACCTGCCTCCCTGTCCGGGGTATGTATGGCTGTAGCAAGGACTGTCTGATTCTTATTCCGTTTAGGCTGCCACAGATCAGCTGTTTCACTCTCAGCCTTAAATGTTTCTCTTCTGACTCAGACAATTGCCCGGATGTGGGGATTGGACCCCTGCTTCAGTTCCCCCACCCACCAAGGGCAGGTCCATCCTCGAAACATTCCTATTTTCCCCCCTAGTTCCTTTGTCCTACCAAGTTTTGCGTGGTTCTACGTATTCTTTTCCACTGGTCAGGTACTCCTGTCTGCTCTCAGCTGGTGGTCTGCATGCACGTCTGTGTCTGAAGTTGTATTCCTGATGTATCCGTGGAGAGAGATGTACTACATGTCCACCTACTCCTCTGCCATCTTGTTCCGCCTGCCTTAGATTTTCTTTTTCTTGCTTTAGATTTTTAATGAGAATACGTGGGGTACCTTTTAGCCACCCCACCTGATCCAAGGTACCCAAATGTATAGGGAATATAATTGACAACTTCATGATTTAGTATCACAATATACCCACTGTTTTTATTTTGAAGTTGGATTATATAGCATGATACTACAACTCCAAATAGGCATTTAAAAAGGAAGAATACAAACAATAACAAAACCTTCATTAAAAACTTTTTTATCTTTTTAATCTCTTGCCTTCTAAAATTTAAATGTACAGGAATAAATGACATTCTTATTACATGTTAAACTTCTGGATAATCTAGATATCCATGTAAAAGGGTGTGTAGGAAATGAATAGCTCTTAAATCTGTCAAGAAAACAGATTATAACTCCATGGTTGGTAATTAACTATTTGATTTGCTCACAGCATCAAAGATTTGTTCACAGTATTTGTTAGTCAAGGCCAAACATAATGCTACATATGAGGGCATTACTGAGTATGTAACAACAGCTCATAATTCAAGTCTTCATGGAGTGTTAAACTGCCACCTGAAACATGGAACATATGATATTTTGAAAATATTTTGCAGGAGGAAGCTGTTTGTTTAGATTCTGAGGTAGATGAACATATTGACTGGTTCCAGCAAGAATATGTGAAAACAGAAAAGGACTGGAGAGAAATTGATAAGAGGATGAGCCAGACTTTGGAAATAAGAAGAAAGTTGATTGGCGGCAGAACACCTCTGAAGGACATTCTTAAAATGTTTCCTTTCCTGCAGTGCCCTTGTCAGGTATCTTTATTTACCTATAATACTCTGATTAGTGTGTTCAGATGGACTTTTCTCTCTTTCCTCTTGGAGTGGTAACAGGACTGTGTAGCAAGATGATGGATGTGAATCTCAGTAGAATGGGTGGGGCCCAAGGGGCTACAATGAGGAGCATTTGGTAAGAATTTCTGGAATCATATTCTGATAACACGCACTGGCTGTCATCAGATTTGAAGAGTCGCGAGTGGTGCCCCAAGGCATCACTGCTTTGGGGGACTTTGACAGTGGGAAACATTTTCCCTTTGCACGCATTTAGACAATCAAGATAGTTTATTAGGGTGATGTTAGCCTGCAGCATTACTCACAATCTATTTCCTTTATCATCCCAAATTATTTCATAAAGTGAAAATCATTCAGTTGTGTCCAACTCTTTGCGATCCCATGGACTGTAGCCTGCCAGGCTCCTCTGTCCATGGAATTCTCCAGGCAAGAATCCTGGAGTGGGTAGCGGTTCCCTTTTCCAGGGGATCTTCCCAATACAGGGATTGAACCCAGTTCTCCCACATTGCAGATAGATTCTTTAAGTGGTCTTAAAATATGTGAAGTTTTTATGGGTAAATCAAACATCCTTCCATTTAGTTTATTTAAGATGGCCATTAAAGGTCCTATTATAATTTTACTGTAATTTTGGCTGTAGTATATAATGTAAGATTCATCAGAGTTTTATCTGAGAATGGATTTCATGAAGGAATGCTACGGGTGCAAGAAACCAAATGAAACGAAAAGTTTTACAGGCTTTTCTTCTCTCCCCTCCCCCCCAAAAAAACTGAAATAAGAATTTGCCTGTATGTTTTATTTTAATGTCTATAGGGAACATCTGAGTGTTTATTACATAGCAGGCATGTTCTCAGTGCTTTACATGGATAATTTTAGTTAATTCATTTTCAGCAACCCTACCTTATTTATCGCTTGGATTCTCTTTCAGTTGCTAGACAGCAATATCTGGTAGCCTCTAACTGTTAGAAGAGTATGACAGGTTGACATGTGTATAAAATATGCTTTTAAAGCAAAAATCATTAAACCGATAGTCTAAAATGTTAGAAAGTGAAAGTGAAAGTCGCTCAGTCGTATCTAACTGTTGGTGACCTCATGGATTATACAGACCATGGAATTCTCCAGACCAGAATACTGGAGTGGATAGCCCTTCCCTTCTCCAGGAGATCTTCCCAACCCAAGAATTGAACCCAGGTCACCCAGGTCTCACACATTGAAGGTGGATTCTTTACCAGCTGAGCCACAAGGGAAGCCCAGGATTACTGGAATGGGTAGCTTATCCCTTCTCTGGTAGATCTTTCCTGACCCAGGAATCGAATCGGGATCTCCTGCATTGCAGGCGGATTCTTTACCAACTGAGCTAAGCATGTTCTAAACATTGTGGTAGTTCCCAGAGTACCTGGCAGAGTACTGTGTGTGAAATACAAGTGAAATATTGATCTTTTTAAAGGCTAAATGAGTCAGCAGATGGTTGATTCAGGCAAGAATCATTGGTGAATGCTAAATATTGCAGATGAAAATTACAGTAGGAACAAGATTGACATCAGCTCAAGGGATCGCCCCATAAAATACATACAACTATATTTTAATTATTACATATATATGAATTAACCTGAAAGATTCCATTTTAACCGAGCGATCAGTTACTATCTTCAATAATGGGACCAACGACCATCCTCCTGATGGAGAAGTGGCAGCATTCTTGCTAAAAAATATGTAAATCATGAAGAAACATCATATGAACCTGGAATGAGGGGGTGTTCTCCCAAGTAATTAGCTTCTACTTTTCAAATATGTTAAGGAACTTAAGGAAAACCAAGATGCTGTTTCAGACTGAAAGAGACCAAAGAAACATATCTAAATCTCACGTGTTCCTGGATTAGATCCGAGATTTGTAAAGAGCATGATTGCAACAACTGGAAAGTTTAAACAGGGTCTGTGGATTAGATTTTCCTGATTTTGATGGTTATGCTGTGCTTATGTAAGATAGTGTCTTTATAATTCTTAAGTACAAGGAATAATAATATGCAATGAAGAATTAAGGGTTAAGAGGGCATCCTGTCTACCGCTGACTTTCAAATCAGTCAGAAATGTTAGCCTTGGGCGAAGTTGCATGAAGGCCCTTTGTGACCTCTATTCACTCTTTCTGCAACTTTAATGTCAACCCGAAATTCTTTCTTTTTTTTTTTTTCAAGTTAAAGAAATTCCTAGGTTCTGCACCCAAGAAAGTGGACTCTCTACCTTCCTTGTGTTTCACTTCACATCTCCCTCCTCTCTGAGAGAGTTTCTTTTTAGGGTATTAATACAGATTAGTGCCCACAGAGGGTTGCCTGATAGCAGAGCTGCTATGCCTTTATGAGGATGTGCATTCCAGTTTTCTAATAACTTCCAGACCTAATCTTTGGGCAATTTATGATCCACCAAAACATTCAAGAAGCAGAGACCCAGTGGGTAGTATATAACTGTTTTTTATAGAGTTTTAGGGAAAGTGATGACTACATAATTCCTTTTAGTTTGGGTGATGAAGAGTTTTATAATGTCAAAAAAAAAAAAAAGTTTGGGAGGGAGTGGTGGTAGAATTCTCCCAAGAGAAGAACTTAGGCGGTAGCAGGAAAAAGTGGTTCTGAGTAAAGGGCTTCCCATACAGGTTAACTGGTTTTGCTTTCATCTCATAATCGAATCTCATACATTTAGATTGTTTTTCATCCTTTATTTCTGTCCGATGTTACAGTGTCTCTAAAGCTCTCTTCCCTTCAGGAAAATAGGGTTAGGGATTTTTTCAAGGTTTGCCCCCTAAAATCAGATAGATTTCTTCTTGTGCCTCTTCCTGGAGAGTGCCAAAATAACAATGTAGTAATGAAGTGTATGATCCTAGAATCTCGGCTGGGTAACACAGACAGCCAAAATAGTCATTGTATTCTTTGTGGAGGGATTTCTTTTTTGTTTGCTTTTTCCCCGAGTTACTTTGTTACCCTCATTTGCTTGAGTCTGCGTACAGTTGCTTGAGTCTGCATCCATGGAGAAGGAAATGGCAACCCACTCCAGTGTTCTTGCCTGGAGAATCCCAGGGACGGGGGAGCCTGGAGGGCTGCCGTCTATGGGGTCGCACAGAGTCGGACACGACTGAAGCGACTTAGCAGCAGCAGCAGCCAGTTTTAGTTCTGTTAGATGTTTGTCATGTCCACTATTTATCTTTTTCTGTTCACTTCAGGCTTCTACTCTTTTCTCCTCTTCTTTTCTCCTCACTCTTTTCTCCTCCTTAAGTCTACTTCTCCACTAAAACGAATCAAATATCTAGTATATAAACTAGCATTCAAAGCTTAATGTAATTCTACAGAGTAATTTAATTCCTTGTAGTCCATAGGTTAGCTTCTCTTGTGATCTTTTTCTTTTTTCAGCTCTTCAGAGAATTCCAACTTCTTACAAGAACAGATATTTATAAGAAAACAAGGCACATTTTGGAATCCTATTCAGAAAATATACTGGCTTCTCTTTCTTTGGTGGACAACCCAATCAATATTGCATTCCAAGAAAAGATGAAACAGCATACAGATGAAGACACGTTGAAACGTTAGTAAACCTGGGGAATAGGGTGATCTGGTCTCAGTTACCTGTATAATTCAGGGTAATTAGGAAAGCTGTATTTTGTAGAATTTAGTGAAAAACTACATGAGGAAGAAAAAATAATTTCTCAAGTAGAAGAAGCTTAAGACTAGATTTTTAAAATACACTTGATATTGTAATATTTAGGAAACTAGTAACCTGTTCATTTCATATAGAAGGTAATTTACAGACCACAGGTTAAGTACAATGAAATCATCCTGGCAGATGGACAGAGAGTAGAAATCTTACCTCCTCTTGGCTGTGACATGGAGGGCAGAACGGGAGATCTTGAATGTTTACTACAAGGGGATGTTGTTTAAAACGAAATGCTAGGGGAACTAAGATCTAAGAAAGCTAATTTGTTCTTTCGAAGGTAACAGCAACAAAAAAAATCCACACATTTTAACACTGGCTTTACTTACAACATTTACTTGGACTGTAAGTATGTTTGCTTTGACAGATATGAAGATGACAGCCACTTGTTTACTCCTGCCAGATGTTTTTGGAGAGGATTCCAGCCTTTTTGTCATTGTGAATGACAAGGTATGCAGTATGTCAATGATCATTGGTTTGATATTTAATACAGTAAGTTGAAGCAGGATGGTGGCCTATTTTGAAGTTATGTTTTGTCATATTTACAAATATGCTAAATTGCAACAAGTGCATTTATTGTAATATCATGGCCAAACTGAGGCCCATTGTATTATTTAGCTATTTTACGTACCACGGGCTGGTGACTCCAATCTTTTTTTATTCAGGTGCAAGTGGCCACGCCTGTGTTAGAAGTTAAGAACCCTTTCAACATGGATGTCTGTGAATTTTCTTTGTATTTAGAAAAAGAGAGACTCGCAAAGGTGGATGACTGTATTACAGCCTTGGCTGCTCTCATAGCTTCCTTCCATGTGTTTGGGATTGAGTGTCCAAGAAGACTGTCTCAAACCCTCAACTTCCTAGAGACACTGATTTTTGATGCGCACAGTCCATATTTTCCTTCTAAGAAAGAAAAGGAAAAGGAATTAGGATTTCAACATCCAGTCACTTAAGAGCATGCCAGATATTTAAGCAGAATGGATCTCTGGGATGGCTAAAACTAGTAACCATTGCTTTGATTTAGTAGAGGTAGGTATTAATATTAGAAAATCATGTTGTCACTGAGATTCAAATGAATATTAATGTCTTCTACCTTTACACTTTGACACAAATTCTTTATTGAAATTCTGTAATAAAATATGACTTAAAGAGCTGTTTATTTCGAGTTTTAAGAAATTCCAATCCAAGTTAACACTTTCAAGGGGGCATTAGTTTTTAAAAGACACTATGCGTCACATTTTCTTAAAATCCTTCAAATTAGGGTATGACTTGCACTTAAGGCAATATGTCCACTTTTGAAAGACTTAATGCCTAGGAGTGCCAAAGGATTGATGCTTGTGAACTGTAGGGCTGGAGAAGACTCTTGAGAGTCCCTTGGACTGCAAGGAGATCCAACCAGTCCATCCTAAAGGAGATCAGTCCTGGGTGTTCATTCGAAGTGCTGATGCTGAAGCTGAAGCTCCAATACTTAGGCTACCTGATGCAAAGAGCTAACTCATTGAAAAAGACCCTGATGCTGGGAAAGACTGAAGGCCGGAGGAGAAGGGGATGACAGAGAATGAGATGGTTGGATCGCATCACCGACTCGATGGACATGAGTTTGAGTAAGCTCTGGGAGTTGGTGATGGACAGGGAAGCCTAGCATGCCGCCATCCATGGGGTCGCAAAGAGTCAGACACAACTGAGCGACTGAACTGAACTGAATGCCCAGGAGCTGCACGTTTGTGGCCTATGGTTCTGTCTCTTTGGTTTGAGCATTATTTGGAAACACTTTGAACTTGAGCATTTTAAGATGTACAGGTGGTGAAAGTGGTAAACCCCACCCCACCTGCCAATGCAGGAGACATAGCTAAGAGACACAGGTTCAATTCCTGGGTCAGGAAGATCCCCTGGAGAAGGGAATGGCAACCCACTCCAGTATTCTTGAGAATCCCCATGGACAGAGGAGGCTGGTGGGCTATAGTCCACAGGGTCGCAAAGAGTCGGACATGACTGAACCGACTTAGCACAGCACACAACTCCCCAGTTCCTCTTTCCGCCTGCTGCCCTGCCCTCCAGGGTGTTTAGGTTTCCTTCCATCCTATCTGTTGAGAACTGTGGCTGTGCCTGAGGTCTCTTCACTGCTGGATGGTCTCGCTGGCACAGGGTTTGATCACTGGTGACCCACATTCCTCTTCCTCTGCTTCCCTCCCTTGAGGTACAGTGATTTGGCTGGTTCTTGTCTCCCCACAAAGTTTCTGGTTTTCCCTCGTTTTGACCTCCAGTGTTCTCATATACCTTGGTTACCCCATGGGCTAATTTGGATCTGTAATAAGAACCTGGCTTTTCAATCCTAGGGCCCCAGCTTCCAGTTTCCAAGTTAGGCCCTTCCTAGATCAGCTCTCCAGTCTCTCTCAGGAGCCCTAGTCCTCTGCCTCACCCAGCCCAGAGTCCCACATTGTAATTTATCTAACATTATGGTTTTAAGGTGCCCTTTGCTGTTATCACAATCTTGACGTTAGTTTTGAAAGAACTAATTGGTTTAAAAGACTGAAGAATTTAAGTGTGCTAATACGGCATCACAGTGCAATGGACATTTTCTGGGTTATTGCATCCAATTATTTAAGTTTAAGAAGGGTTCATATTATTGAAGAAATTTTTATAACACATCTCTAGAAATACTGCAAAATACTAGTATCTTTATCTCTGACTGTTCATTAAAATGCTGAAGTTGGTGGGAAAAAAGAAAATTTGAGATCCGCTATGACCTCTGCAATGATTATTCACTGCTTATATGAGAATGGACAGGCAAGAACAATTTGGTACATTTCTGCATAACTAGTCCCTATTCTACAGTTTCCATTTCTTCCCTTTCACTACAATGTGCCTTTAGTTCCTTATAAAGTTTTATTTCTCCCAATTATTCCCTCCCCACTCCAATTTTTTAAGTTTCACAATCTTATTCCTCTTCTCCAGAATGAATTTACCAAGTTCTAGAAGAGTCCTTTCCTTTGGAGGTTCACAATCTCTATGGCTGGCCTTTTTCACTTTTTCTTCTTTTACTTTGTATTGGAGTATAGTTAATAATGTGTTAGTTTCAAGTGTACAGCCAAGTGATTCAGTTATACATATACATGTATCTATTTGTTTTCAAATTATTTTCCCACTTAGGTTATTATAGAATATTGAGCAGAGTTCCCTGCGCTATACAGTAGGACCTTGTTGGTTAACTATTTTAAATATAGCACTGTGTGCACATCAGTCCTGAACTCCCAATTTATCTCTCCCCTCACTTTTCTCCTTTGGTAACCATAAATTTGCTTTCCAAGTCAATGAGTCTTTGTTTTGTAAATATGTTTCATTTGTATTACCTTGTTTTTTTGTAAATTAATTTAATTGGAGGCTAATTACTTTACAATATTGTAGTGGTTTTTGCCATACATTGACATGAATCAGCCATGAGTGTACATGTGTTCCCCATCCTGAACCCCCATCCCATCCCTCAGGGTCATCCCAGTGCACCAGCCCTGAGCACCCTGTCTCATGCATCGAACCTGGACTGGCGATCTATTTCATATATGGTAATATACATGTTTCAATGCTATTCTCTCAAATCATCCCACCCTCACCTTCTCCCACAGAGTCCAAAAGTCTGTTCTTTACATCTGTGTCTCTTTTGCTATCTCACATATAGGGTCATCATTACCATCTTTCTAAATTCCATATATATATATATATATATATATATATATATATATATATATATATATATATACACATACTGTATTGGTGTTTTTCTTTCTGATAGTTACTTCACTCTGTATAATAGGCTCCAGTTTCATCCACCTCATTAGAACTGATTCAAATGGATTCTTTTTAATAGCTGAGTAATATTCCATTGTGTATACGTACCACAGCTTTCTTATCCATTCATCTGCTGATGGACATCTAGGTTGCTTCCATGTCCTAGCTACTGTAAACAGTGCTGGGATACACGTGTCTCTTTCAATTCTGTGTATTACCTTTTTTTTTTTTTTTTTTTTTAAGAGTTAGTCTTGAATGAAAGCCTCTCTTTGGTCTTTTGGGCTGGGGGTGGAGAGACAGAGGTGGAGCTAGCACAGGTAAACTGCAGTGAAGTTTGGCTTTGAACATGACAGACATGAACTGACCATGAGGGCAGAGTCCCATAAAATTCGTTCTTTCAGTGGTGTATCTATTTCCAATGCCCAGCTTGGCCATGCCACTTGGCAACTATTCAATATTTTCTTTGGAGGTTGAATCCACTGAACCCAAAAGTTGCAAAATGGCAGCCTGGGATATGTTAACCTCCAGGCAGGACTCCTTTGGCTCATAGACTATTTGTAAGTTTTTTAAAATGCTTTTTGATGGGAAGGTCCTGTCAAGTTCCACATTTCTCATCTCTCCCTTCTGTCTTACCTCAAACCTGCTTCTCTCATTTCAGGGACCTCTCTGTCACCATGGGCTCCCTATTTCCTCTATTAGAACTCAGTCCATTCTTAGAGCATATCCCAGGGATGGAATGGTGAAAGCTTTCCACTTCTTTTGGTAGACTGTTCCACCCTAAGAGGGATGCTTAATATCTTGTCTCGAACACAAACAACATCCTTCTCAGAATGAGTGGATGTTTTCAGTAAGATTTAAAGGCTCTTTTTTTTTTTTTTTACAAACACATGCTTTAAAAAAGAAGTCTTCAATGTGTGTGAACCCTACTTGACCTAACAATAACATATTTTAATTTTTTTCTTCCTTTTTGTCACTTTTTCCATCATCTGGGACATAGCTTGACAAACAGCTCTGAATCCTACAGCTCCATTACACAGCTATCTAATGCCATATGTTTGATATTACTCCTGCTTTGATTCACCCCTTCTATTTTTAAGAATCATACATATGTAAAAAAAGGTATCTGCAATTAAGATTTTATTTTATTCATGTCAGGTATAACAAGTGCAACTTGAATGTACAAACTCTGAACAAAACATAAAGAAAACAAAAACTAACAACGAAAAACTTTCTTTAAGCAGACTCATGCAAAGAAAAGAAGAGGCCATGGCAGATGTCATGGGCCCTGTTTTACCTTGAATTACGACAAAAGCAAAGGACCACTACAGACTTCCAACAGGGTGTGGGGTAGGGCAGATAGCAAGGGGATCCTACATGAGAAAAAAAAGAGGGCAACCACAGAGGAAGGTGAGGCTTTCCCCAGAATTCAGACAACATGCTACAAACTTCCTTTCTACTTTTAAAATAGTCCTTGGATAAATGTCCAATCCTGGAAATAGAAGCTACATACACAGGCTGATAAAATAATTTACCTCTTGCGCTGGAAATGCATTCTTGCAAAAGAAACACTACCAGCTCTGTTTATAGGGAATCAAGGGCTTTCAATTAAAGTGCATCTGTACGCTTCTATACTGAGGCAAACACTTCTGTGGAGAAAAGGGTCTCTCCAAAATGGAGCTTTAGGAAGTCACTTCCCTGATCTGTGAGCATTTAGAATGTTTGCCTCAACTGGGGTTGCTCCCTCAAATCTTGCCTCTTCAGTAAAATCTAGACACTTTCTCTCTAGCCAATGTTGAAGAAAACCTTTGGGTTTGGAGGACACTGCAAGGGCTAAGACAGAGCTCTTTTGGGATTAGTGTTTACATCGACAGAACGATCCCTTCACCTCTGCAAAGCACCACAGTTATTTCAACGACAATTAGAGAAAAGCTCAATATAATCTCATAAATAGTTCAAGATCATACAAACAGCGCCCCCTTCAAATATAACTGTATATTCCTTTGATATCACTGGAGTCCTGTAAACACACAGGGCACCACAATGTATGAGACTGATGCCATTCAAATACATCACCTTATTTATGTTTATATATTTTATTTTTTAATTCCATTATTTATATACATGTTTTTGGTAATTATAGTCAAGATGCTGGTGAAAGTAATTTGTTTAACATTTCATAATTGCGTGCAAAAGTAAAAACACTGATTTAAAGGAAGGTAATTTTTACAACTATTAAGCCTCAATGAATCAGGACAAGCAGTTAGGCAATATCATGACTTGCAAAGTTATACTTAGCATAATGTTGCAATTCAAAATATGGCACAGAATTAACAATACAGATAACAGTCCCACTGGCTAAACTTAGCCCGGTTTTGACTAATTTGGTTTAAGTTGAAGTTTGATTATATAAAAAAGGTTCCTGAAAGTATTGAAAAAGAAACAGTGTACATGAAAGAGAATTCAACAATGTTTACAAAATGCCAAAAGTTCTTTCTCTGCCCCCCCCATTTTCCATAAATAATTAATGAAGTCCCCCTTCCCCCCACCCCCCAGCCTCAAAAAGATTTACAAAGATAAATTTAGCTCAGTGAACAGAACCGAAAGATGACTGTTGTTAGACAGTACCTAGTTAAAAGCTCAAGCACTTGTGTAAGAATTCATATATACTGTCTCTTGAGGAATATAAATAATCTGATAGCATTGCTCTTTAGATTTTTGGAGACTTCTCACTTAGAAGTTACAACTGTTTTTGTGCTTTGAGTAAAATATGAGCTTTAAAGCAGAAAGCTGATGGTATTCAAAATTTACCACCTTCAAAGTTCATTGTGAGAGTTCTTCTCTGCAGCTTTGAACATCAAGATAGAATTGAAAATTTTGAGCGCTGGGCCCAACTTAATGCTCATAATTTTCACAATGTCTGTTTGGGTCATAAGCAGAAATGCCTCTCCATCAATTTGCTAAAAGGGGAGGAAAAAAGACAAAAGATTGTGAGTTGATTGGACACAGGGTCATGGGACATATTCAAGGTTAAATTATCAGCTGTTTTCTACATGCAACACTGGAACAGCACAGACAGGGATTCAGGTGTACAAACATTTCCTGATAAGTAGATCTTTCTTATACACAATAACACCCCCAAATGGGGACTGTGAGCAAAGTCAAATTTATTCATCTAAAAATCAACTCACAGGAAAGTGGGTTTCTCACAAGCTGCTCTGATGTGTAGCCATAAGGATAACCTCAGTTGGAAAGAAGTAAATTAAGAAAGGACTTTCTAAAAACAGTAATTACTGCAATATATGGACAGAGGAGTCTGGAGGGCTACAGTCCCTGTGGTCACAAATAGTCGGACATGACTGAGCACGTATTCTCAGTATTATTCTTGGGCCTGGGCATATAGCAGAGACTAAAACAGATAAAAACAAAACTAAGCAAACAAAAACTCCTTGTACAGTTTACATTTTAGGAGTAGGAGGTAGACTATAAGAAAAACCATAACAAGCAAATTAATTAGAATTACTAATTCTAAAAGGTGATTAGTGCTATGAGAAAACTGCTGGTTGAGGATGTAAGTGGGCAGTGGGGTCCGGGGTGGGAGGTGGCAGTCTGAAGGAGGACAGTTAGGATGGGACACTGAGAAGTGGAGTGAGCCATGTGAACACCTACGGGAAGAGCATGCCAGACAGACAGGAAAGCCGGAGTGTGTCTGGATAATGTGAGGAATGGCAAGGAGGTCTGTGTGTGGAACAGTGTCAGCAGTGGGCAGAGGACAAAGAGGTCAGATGGTGAGAGAGGCGATGGAGTGTCAGACTGTAGCCCTGGTGAGGATCTTGGCTTTTACTCTGATTTAACTACCAGAAGGATCTGAACTGAGGAGAGACGTGATCTGACTTAACGCTCTAGCAAAATCAGCCCAGCTATGCTGGAAATAAATTATAGAAGGGCAGAAGTAGAAGCAAGGCAGCTGGCTAGAAGTTACTGTTTTAATCCAACTGGCAGATGACAGTGACTCTGACCATCGAGGTCGTGGTGGAGAGAGAGCTGGAATCCTCATGCTTTTAAAATACACCCGATAGGGTTTTTCAACTGATTAAATGTGGAGTGTGTAAGAGAAACAGAAGTCAAGGATGGTTTCAGATAAGAGCCCACACCTGCACTCTTTTGCCTTTCAGAGATGAATCACAAGACTTTAGATTTGCTTTCTGGTTTTCGTCTAGGACTCAAACCCCACGCCTGCTGACCTGGTGAGACATTTGAGAGCAGGGATCATGTCCTATTACTTCTGAATTAACCCTCTCACCAGAGCATCACATGTAGTAACATACACATGGGAGGAAGTAACAAGAGTTCACAGGATGAATGAAGAGTGGAATGAACATATGAATGACACGTGGACAGAGAACATTCACTGCCTCATTCTTCAAAAGAAGGCTCTGCCTCCGAGGCTATCTGGTTGGTGCCTGAGGAGTGTCTCCAAAGACAATATAAGGAAAGAAGTTATTCAAAGAAATAACATATCATGTGAATTTGAATCTTACTTTACCTAAATAACAGAGCAATCTATATGGACTGTCTAGATATCAACAGAAACAAAAGTAGTGTTTATAAAATATATGTACTAGAAATTTATTTTTAAAACTGTTGCATCATTTTCAAAGGTTCTTTCAAAGAAAAACAATGGCTCCCTACAGGTATATAAGTCTGCTTAGGGATGGAAAATCGACTGAGTAACACAAAGACACTTAAGACTTGGGCCTTAAGCAGCTCAAAATCTGAGTAACTGCAAATTAAAGATCCACTAGAAAGAAGACAGAACATTTCTGAAATAAGAACGTAAGTCAGAAAAAGGCTAATGAAAATCAGATCCTTGTGCATTTTCACAGGCATCACATAAAGCATAAATGATAGCTAATAGTATATTGACACTGGCGACTGGTGGCTGAATTCTTGGCATTCCCGACACTCTTACTCTGTTGCAATGTTCTTAACAGAAAATGTGCTATTTTGAACAGTGGAGGCTAAACACAGGCACAAACAAGATAACTTATTACTGCAGACAGCAGATGTGGGACAAAGACTTCTGGGATAACTTAGTCCTCACTGTACCTTCTGGGAGCCAAGATCACGCGATAATGGACTGTTCTGCTTGGAGCAGCTGACAGGCAAGTGGCTTATTTTTAAGGGTCTCTAGTGAAAAGAGTCTCCGGCTTCAAGTGTAGTTAGAGGTCGAATTCCTTTTTGTCCTAACGCTCACTAGAGGTGGTATCATTATTAATCATCCCTTACATTGAAGTTTTGGACAGGCGGATGAAAACAACTAATAAAATAATCTTCCAACGGCAGATGGTAATACATGTAATGCATGTCAGTTAGTATAAACAACACGAGAAATGTGTAATATCTAAGGGATTGTTTTAGCAATAATGGTAATATTAATTATAAGCATCAAATGAAGTTAATCTTGGTGTTAAAATGACACTTGAAAATTAAATAATGGGAGCTAAGTGTACTTTATTAAAAATGAAACGTTGCTTATTTCTTGCTTTGGTTTCTTTCTGTGATATATACTATATAAATGTATGCTAGTAAGTTTTGTGTTTGTTTTTTTAAATGAGTTTAGTGCTACTGCTGTGGGGCATCATGAAATGGTACATACATTTCCTTTACTCCTCATCTTACATGTTTTTATACAACTGATTAACGCTGCTTGTTAGACAACTCAGGATCACTTTGTCAATTTCAACATAACCCATCTCTTCCCTCCTCTGCCAGTTTAGAATATTTTACTCTTCACTGCATTTCAGTGCTGTGTCCCCCATTAAGAAACATACTGCAATTCAGTTGAACACTTACTTCATCTTTAAATACCTTTCCATGCTCTTCACATCCAGGTAAGCTCTGTATGAATTCTGACACCTGTTAAAAAATAAGATCAAAATTCCAGTTCTGAAATAGAAGGCAAAATCTAACTGGTACAGGTTTTAAATATCCAACCTGTGTTTTCATTGTTTCTCTCAGAATAATTTCTTCTCTTTTAGAAAAAAAGACTAAGCCCCATACGCATTCATGTTGCTCACTCCTTAAGCCGGTTCTCCTACGTCCGGTCCCTGGCAGACAAACAAAGCAAAACCTACCTCATCTGTACTCCATTTAGAAACTTTACTGGCAGGAATGCCGGCCACCGTGGGGAGAAGTTTGCTCTGCTGCTCCCAGCGCAGGGGCAGACATGGAATTGGGGACTTAAAGGACAGAAAGACGGCTGACCGACGCTGTGCCTGTTGTATGCTGCTTTCTTCCCGGGCACCTGGTGGACAGAAACAATGTGAACTCACTCTCTGAAAAGTAGCCTCCCCCAAAAGAAAAAAATCCCCAAATGCTATATGTCACCCCCAAACCACAAGTGGCAGGAATACTAGGTAAAAGCACTGGTTCAACATTACATTCCCTGAGTAATTACACTCTCTTCATTTTTACCAAAGGTCATCATAAGAAACAACCTAAAACTCAATTGACACATTTGTCATATCATCATTACTGAACACATGGGCCATTACATCACTCAGTGTTGCCTTTCTAATGCTTCAGGGATGAAATCTGCACCTCAGCTTTAGTGACAAAGAAAATAACTCTCAACCTAGGAAATTATAGTTGGTTCTCTTTTGCCTCTGGATGTCCTGGAAGTTAAGAGGAAAGATGTATGCTCAAGTCCATCTACTGAGATTACCCTGTAGATACCATACCCATTCTCTCCTTTTATCTCATCTCTGCTTTGTTCTTCTAATTTCTATTTGCTAATTAGACTGACTTTTTAAATAGCCACCTTATCTTTTTTGAAAATGGATATGAAATTATTGCAATAAAAATAAAAGAGCAGAAGTGCAAATGCCTTTACCCAAACCTAGTTTTCTCCTATTCTTCTAAAACAGCCTTTTGAACAATGATTATTTGTCCTTGGGACTCTTGACAGAGTTTGTTAATCATTATCTCCTAAGATCCTTTAGAAAAGAAATATTTCCTTAAAACTACTTAACCCAAAGCCCTTCAGAAGAAAGGCACCTCCCTCACACTTAATTCTCCCCTCTACCCACCAGCTCAGCTAGAAACAGAAGCAGGCAGCACACCTAGAATCTCCTGTAATCATACCCCATGCCGCAGAGAAACCACTTCCCCAACTTCTGACACCACTGCTTTTTGCCCTGGTTCTGAACTGCAGTTTGATGAAAATTCCATTCGGTTTCTGGCTTTCTTCTCTCAACAGTTTGTGCAATTCATCCACATTGCTGTATGTAGTTGTAGCTGCCCTGCTCTTTGCTGTTTGGCTTTTCATAGTTATGACTATTTCACAATTACATTTGGAGCTGATGAACATTTGAGTTGTCTCTAAGTTTTGGCTATGACCAACAGTGCTGCTGTGAACATGCTTGTAGCGTCTTTTTTTGAATATATGTATACCTTTCTGTTGCATATATACTGAAGAGTGGGGCTTTGTGGATATAGCATTTGTGTACTTTAAACCTCAGCAAATTCTGCCAGTTTTCCAAAACAGCTGTACAGTACACATCTACTAATAGTGTAAAAGTGTTCCACATGTTCCATACGCTCATTGACATGCGGCACCTTCTTGCTGTATCCATTTTAGTGAGTGTGTTGTGGTACACGTGTGGTTACAACTGTAATTGTCTGATAACAAAGTTGACAATCTTTTTTTTAGTTATTATAAAATGAGTTTATATATTAAATTCTTTTATACCTATACATGTATCCATTCTCCCCCCCAACCCCCCTCCCATCCAAGCTGCCACATGACATTGAGCAGAGTTCCCTAAGCTATACAGTAGGTTCATTGGTTATCCATTTTAAATACGGCAGTGTGTACATGTTAATCCCAAACTCCCTAACTATCCTTTCCTTTCCTCCTTCCCCGCTGATTAACATGAGGCTGTTCTCTAAGTCTGTGAGTCTGTTTTTTATTTTTTAAGTAAGTTCATTTGTATCATTTCTTTTTAGATTATGCATATAAGGGATGTCATATGGTATTTTTCTTTCCCTGCCTGATTTCCTTCACACAGTATCTCTAGGTCCATCTGTGTTGTTGCAAATGGCATTATTGTGTATGGTAAAGATCAATATTCATGGTTTTCTTCCACAAGGATTTCTAATTGCCCAACCATGACTGAATGAAAAGAAATCCTTTCCCTGTTGTACTAGAGTTCCAACTTAAAAATAAATATAAATGAGCTACTAAAGATTTCTGATTCTGTTCCACTGGTCTCTTTATACCAATCCATGGATTTTAATAACCCCCACTTTATAAGTGTACTGATGTCTGTGATCTAGATCTTCAAGATTGCCTTGACTATCCTTATCCCTTTGCATTGCCAATTTTAGGATGGGCTTGATAAAAAAAAAATGCTAGGATTTAGACTAGAATTATCACTGAATATACATCAATTGGGTGAGAGACAACATCTTCACAATATCAAGTCTTCCAACCCAAGAACAAAGTATCTCTCTTCGCTTCTCTGGATCTTTAATATCCTTCTTCAATGTTCTATCATTGTCATGTAGAGGTCTTGCATCTCTTTCGTTAAATTTATTCGCATGTATCTGAGGCTTTCTGTTGCTACTTTAAGAGGTACAATTTTAAATTTTATTTTTATCTATTTTCTTGGTCTGTGCTGGGTCTTCTTTGCTGCATGGGCTTGTTCTAGCTGCGGTATACAGGGCTGCTCTGAAGTTGCAGTGCACCCATGGGATTCTCCAGGCAAGAATACTGGAGCAGGTTGTCATTCCCTCCTTCAGGGGATCTTCCCGACCCACGCATCGAACCAGGGTCTCCTGCATTGCAGGTAGATTCTTTACCATCTGAGCCACTGAACCTGCCTAGAAATTTTATTTTTATTTATCTTATTTTTGGGGACTGAACTGGGTTTTCTTTGCTGCATGGGCTTTTCTCTAGTTGCAGTGAGCAGGGATACTCTGTAGGTGCAGTGTGAGGGCTTCATTGCAGTGGCTTCTCTTGTTTCAGACCATGGGCTCTACAGCATGTGAGCTTCAGTAGTTGTGGCACAGGAGCTCTAGAGCATAGGCTCAATAGTTGTGGCACACAGGCTTAGCTGCTCCACAGCATGTGGGATCTTCCTGGATCAGGGATCAAACCCATGTCTCCTGAATTGGAAGGCAGATTCTTTACCACTGACCCACCATGGAAGCCGAGTGGTACAGTTTTTCTTAAACCTATTTCCTACTGTTCTACTGATGATCTTGAATAACTTTTCTCTTAAACTAGCGTAATCTAAATTTGAATTGCTCTAAATGTTAGAAAAGTCACTATGCTGAATTTGAAAAAAAAAAAATCTGTCTTACTGGAGCTAACATCCACTAGCTCTGGTTCTACCTGAGTGAGCTTATATAGAAAACTGTTTCCCTATGAAACATTTCTTCAAATATTTTATAAAAAACCCTTCACGGTCCCTCTTTCCACATTTCATCCAGCAAATCTCACATAACTGGTTTTAAGGTTTTAGGTCCTCATCCTGTTCTATTGAAAATCTATTATGAGCCAAATCCCTTGAAATGCACAGAACATGACTCCAGATTTTTATTTTAACATGTGATATACACTCAAATAAACGCGCACAGACTTTGGCTCAAGTAGCTGGTTCAGTGAGAACAGTAGGGAAGATTAGGTCTGAATGTGTACAATGTGCTTCAGAAAACAAAGCCTTTAATTCTGGAAGACATTTCTGCCACCATCATTTTATAAGGGTCAGATTTCTTATCACCTTCCTCTCAAAATATTTACCTGCATGAAAAATAGTACTTTTTAAGGGGTTTTCTGTATTTCTTGACATTTCCCTAGATGAAAACTTACTAAAGGTATATGGTCAAACTTTTTCTCCCCACTCTCTCACCCTAACCCTCCTCCCTCCTGGCTGCTGCTGCTGCTGCTAAGTCACTTCAGTCGTGTCCAACTCTGTGCGGCCTCATAGACGGCAGCCCACCAAGCTCCGCCATCCCTGGGATTCTCCAGACAAGAACACTGGAGTGGGTTGCCATTTCCTTCTCCAGTGCATGAAAGGGAAAAGTGAAAGTGAAGTTGCTCAGTCGTGTCCGACTCTTAGCAACCCCATGGACTGTAGCCTACCAGGCTCCTCCGTCCATGGGATTTTCCAGGCAAGAGTACTGGAGTGGGGTGCCATTGCCTTTTCCGCTTCCTTCTGGGGAAGAACACTAATTGAGTAACCAGCCCTCTAGAACTCCTCTGACCAAGATAAGACTTTAGGAACAGACATTCTGCAAAGCAGAGCAACAAGATAGGTGGAACCTGATTTCATGGTCCTATTGAGCACCATTAAATCCTGGAGTACCTACCTTTGAACTTCCGCTATGTGACAGAGAAATAAACTGCTGTATAAGCCATTTGTATGTATTTTATGTCACACACACATACTCACACACACACCCCTAATCCTAATCACTACTAAGGTTTACTGCAATAGCATTTATAATAACTAGCTTAGATACCATCAGAGATTGCTTCATTAAATAATGCTGCATCAATCCAAAGAGGGAATATTTGATATTATTTTATAATTAGTATAAATATTTATGTGAAAATGGTTGTAATACTACATAGTTAAAACACTGCAGGCTACAAAATAGCTAGTACAATATTTCAAATATTAAAAAATCCAAAATGTTGCCCAAAATTTACAAAATGGTGTGTTAGAAGATAAAAGCACAGGTAATTTTGATTTTCTGCTATTTGATTCCCTGTATTTTCTAATTATTCTACAATAAATGTTATCTTGACAATAATTATATAAAACCAGAGACTGATATTGAATAAGCATTTATTATTATTAAAAAATCATACCAAAAAAAAATGAAACTCTTACTTCCATGACTTGGAAAGCAATTTAATGCATTTTTGGAAATATAGTATTAAAACATCAATTGCTGGGCTTCCTTAATATTAGAAGCAAGAAAATGTTAGATGGGAATAGTGTCAGAGAAATAACTTTGTGGATCTTTGTATGGTTTTACTGCTACTTCAACTCTCTAGACAATCAAATGAGGACTATTTTCTTTTGTTGATACTTCATGAATGGATAGTAAAGGCCTGCCTCTATCACTTACAACTACTTACATGGAAATCATTCACAGAGCAATAATTTACTCAGCACTTGAAATACAATTTGGAAGGATACATTAATACAGCATATCTTTGTAGACTTCCTTGAAATGAAGTTTAATAGATAAATAATGTGGTTAGCCAAAGTAGAAATTTTCAAATACAAATGTCTGTCAATTCTGGCTGCAAATATAGGTATTAAAATTCTTGATTTAACTTTAGGGTAGGAAAAAGTGAAGTAGAAGATTAATTCTTGTGAGAAGACAGATCTGATAAAGGTGATCCTGAAAGAAATATATCCTCCAATGTTTCACGTAGAATCAAGACAATAAATCTTCAGAATAGAGTCTACCGTCTAAACTAAACATGAAATCTCCTAGTAGAAAGAGATGTCCTCACTACCACGGAAAATGAGAACCTGCATCCTACAGGACTGTTCCCGTCAGGGGCCTGGAGAACTCCAGCAGAACCACAGGCAGCCCAAGTCCCAAAGAAAAGGAAAAGTACTCTTCACACTCCTCACTGCTTTCAGACTCAGATTCCATTCTGCTTCCTATTTCCAAGCCTGAATACTGCTAAATCAGCATGACTTGCCACTTGTCCTGACTCATTCTCATCCCTTTAAGCCAGTGACAGAAGTGAGACCAGAATCTTCAAATGCTTTGTTTCATTTTATTTTCAAAACAGCACTAGGAGGTAGCTATCCCGAAGACAAGAAAAACACACTGTCAGGGCAAAGCCCAAAGCCTCCCTGTGAGCTAGTGGAAGCATCAGAAAGTAGCCCTGGATCTTTTGGGTCATAGTCAAGGGGGTGAGTTTAAGAGTCATAAAACTGGCTTCCCAGGTGGTACTAGTGGTAAAGAACTCACCTGTCAATGCAGGAGACATGAGATACAGGTTTGGTCCCTGGGTGGGGAAGATCCCCTGGTGGAGGGCATGGCAACCCACTCCAGTATTCTTACCTGGAGAATTCCATGGACAGAGGAGCCTAGCGGGTTACAATCCATGGGGTCGCAAAGAGTTGGACGTGACTGAAGCAACTTAGCATGCACCCAAACCTGGATTGAAAGCCCTATTCTGCCACTAATCAGCTCTTAATCTGGCTATCAATGTAACTGGATTGTTGCAAGGATTACATGATATTTTTAAAAATGCTTATTCCACTATCTGACATATAGTAAAGGCTCAGCAAAAGGGAGAAATTATTCCTATCTTGAAAGAAAGACATATAACTGAGAATATACTGAATATAAAAAGGCAAAAATGAAAGAGTCAATGGCCCTTCTAAGTTAATATTCCATGAGTCTGTAAAAAATGCTCTTAATGTGAAAGGAAAAAAGCCAGAAGAAATGGGATACATCTGTCAACCAATTTTTTTAATGGCGTTACACACTGGTGACTAAATATAAAAAGGATGAACAATAACAGTGATTAGGTAGAATAAATGGATCACAACATCGAGGAATGTGGATAAACTTAGCTCCAAGATCCTAAACTCAAGCATTAAAAATATTTGAGGATCATTTCAAGGTTAACAACCAAAATAAAAACCAACTGCTATGGAAGCAAAAAGCAAGCCTGATTTTTCAAGTAAGAATCTAGCACATTACAAAATAAAATTCAACTCTCGCTGCCCATCAGCATCCATGAGAAAGAAAATTTGCACAAGGGAAAGAAAATTACACCTTTCCCAGGAATACAAGAGTTTAAATTTGAAGGTCAATTTATAGGATCCTTTATTAATGGGACTTCCTACAATGGCGAACAGAGTTATTTTACCTTTTAGGTAAAGGAAATAGGAGTCAGCAAATAGAGAAAGAAGAAAAATGTAATGAATTGCATTCAGTAAAGGTCTCCAAAGGTCAAATTCAGTAACACAGTGGGAATGATCAAAAAGTTGAAAAGGTTCATAATCACACATATTGTATGGAATTAAACTGAATTAACGGAAGAAACAAGGTAGGAAGCTTTTTCTTAAGGCATTAAATTATCCACGGAAGAGTTTCATGATTTTTAGTGAGGCACAAGGGAACATGACCTCTACAAAACAAAAACAGGCTATGAAAAGAAAAAAAAAACAACAAGCTAGTGCAGGACATTAAAGGAAAATAAAACCACTGTTAAAATTCATGTTAAAGGCAGTAAATAGCAGACTTGACAGAGCAAGAGTAAGATATTCCAACTTGAGATATATGTTTAGAATATCAAAAAATGTATAAGTTGTTGAAATATTATAATGCTTCCATGTTGGATGGTAATAGGACCCTCCACCCTCAGAAGTCAGGCACTTAAGGGACTTCCCTAAGATGCTGCAACAAAGTACACCATGGAGCCTCCCAACTGCTACAGCACTAAAGCTGGTGTTTGTTTCAACTGTCCTGTGCAATGTTGGCTGTCAAACCAACTGTTAAATATTTTGAACAACATCCTCTGGATCTAACCCAAGAAAAATAGGTATCATCAGTCAAAAAGCAGAGCCATCAGTTTGCTGAACAAGGTCTATATAGTCAAAGCTATGATTTCTAGGTAGTCATGTACGGATATGAGAATTGGACCATAAAGAAGGCTACTGCTGCTGTTGCTAAGTCGCTTCAGTCGTGTCCGACTTTGTGTGACCCCATGGTCTGCAGCCTACCAGGCTCCTCCATCCATGGGATTTTCCAGGCAAGAGCACTGGAGTAGGTTGCCATTGCCTTCTCCGAAAGAAGGCTAAGCACCACTGAATTAATGCTTTCAAATTGTGATGCTGGAGAAGACTTTTGAGAGTCCCTTGAACTGCAAGGAGATCAAACCAGTCAATCCTAAAGGAAATCATCCCTGAATATTCATTGGAAGGACTGATGCTAAAGCTGAAGCTCCAATACTTTGCAAATACTTCGGCAAAGAGCCGACTCACTGGAAAACACACTGATGCAGGGAAAGATTTAAGGCAAAAGGAGAAGGGGGTGGCAAAGGATGAGATGGTTTGAGAGCATCACTGACTCAATGGATGTGAATATGAGCAAACTCTGGGAGGTAGTGAAGGACAGGGGAGCCTGGCATGCTGCAGTTTGTGAGGCTGAAAAGAGTCTGACATGACTTAGCAACTGAACAACAACAATACCAAATAATAAAAATGATAATGGAAGGAAGTTTTCTGGATTTAAAAAAAGAAAAGAAAGCTCATGACATCTCAGGCAAAATAATGAAAGAAGATTGAATTTAGGAGTCAGATTCATTGTTCAAAACCAAAAGATTGGATTTAATTTGGCTGGCCTAACCCCACATAATGTGAAAGGATACTCTGTTGTTCATTTTTGGTTGATTTTTCTTATAGGAAAGGCAGAGACCAAGTGTAGCAGACGTGTAGTATGAGCCAGGTGTAGCAGACACTGCAGTGTGCCACCCAAATCACCCTTCAGAACCTTCTGACTGCTGATGCCTCACAGCTCTCTCCCTCTCCAGAAACTGCCCTAAGCCAAAGGGAGGTTTACTACAGAAAAAATTAATTTCACGCAAGTTTTACATAAAATGTTTCAAAAATTTGGAAATGAAGGGAAGTTATCAAACTCATTTTAGGAGGCTAAAACTGGATGAGATATTAATAGGCTAATCTTACTTAGGAACATATGTGCAAAAATTCTCAAAGCAGCTTGTCTTTATGAGGCTCCCTTTCAGTAATGAAAAATAAGACAGTATAATATGCATACTAAACTACAGGTTTTGTAGGTGGGAAAAACACTAAAGGGTTATATATGAATCCTAGCAATGTTTGGAAAGAATAATAAAAGAGAAAAACTCAGATAATTCAAATCAAGAAAAATAGGATAAAAATATACAATGTTTGAATAAACAAAACTACCATGAAAAAGAAAGACCACCATGCATATCACATTAACAAACCTAAAATTCTCCTTTAAATAGACTATTTCCAGTGGGGGGGGGAAGGATCAAAATCAGCTCAGCAAATCAAGTGAAAAGTGAATTACATCACCAAGTTAGGAAGAAACTGAAAAGCCTGAAAATCACCACTCCCTCAAAAAGTTCAGAGCCCAGAAGATTTTACTATGACTCTATCTAAACTTCCAGTGATCAGATAATTGCATACAATAGACACTTACTTTAGCTCAGACGGTAAAGCATCTGCCTACAATGCGGGAGACCTGGGTTCGATCCCTGGGTTGGGAAGATCCCCTAGAAAAGGAAATGGCAACCCACCCCAGTATTCTTGCCTGGAAAATCCCATGGACTGAGGAGCCTGATAGGCTACAGTCCATGGGGTCACAAAGAGTCGGACACGACTGAGCGACTTCACTTTCACTTTCTTTCACAATGCTACCACTCCTGCTACTACTACTGCTGTTACAGCTAATCCTGCAGCCACTGATGCATTCATTTCTCGTAATAATCCACTGATGTGGGCACTACTGAGAAGCTGAGACACAGAGACATTAGATGCTTTCCCCAGAGCCAGCCGCACAGCTGGTACTGGTGGAGCTGAGACAAGAATGAAGGCCGTGCTCCTAACCACCATTCACAAAGAAAGGCTGACGCTTGGATTAAGAACCCAAGTGATACAGAATTCGCCTGCCAATGTAGGAGACATGAATTCAATCCCTAAGTCAGGAAGATCCCCTGGAGTAGGAAATGGCAACTCACTCCAGGTTTCTTGTCCAGAAAATGCCATGGACAGAGGAGCTTGGCAGGCTACAATCCATGGGGTCACAAAGAGTCAGACACGACTGAGCACAACAGCACAATACCTTGACGACAAAACCTTTGTAAATTGTTTTTCTTTTCCTTTCTAAGTGACTGGAAACATTTTAAATAATCAAATACTCGCATAGCACTTATTTTGTACCAGGCACTGTTCTAAGCAAGTTACAAATGTTACTGTACTCAATCCCCATACAACTGTGGGCGGGAGTACCTCCATCAACCTTTTGGGCAGATAAGGAAACAAGCACTGAAAAGTATTCAGTGAAATGTCTACGATTACACAGTGAACAGGTGGGAGATCACAGATGAAACCCTGGCCATCTGCAGGAGTTTGTATATGGTGCAAGATTCAACACTATAAAATATGCTGAGGACAGCAGAGAATACGGCTTTTAAATTAACCATAAATTACTGCTTTATGAACATCAGATATGGAAATCAAAGCATCACTTACAGAATAGGTCATTACAGGCAAACAGTCCTTAGGTGTCACTCTATAATCTGACAAATAATCTAAACCCAAAAAAGCATATAACAAGCAAAGTCCCCAGAGGCAATCATTAAAATCATAATCCAGCCAACATTTTCTTATAAAAATAAATAGTAATTACAAAGCCATGTGTAAATTATAAATACAAGTTATACTATGAACAACAGTCATTACAACTTCATGGCTCAGTTAAACTACTGTAATATCTATTCAGCAAAGATGTAAGACAAGTTACTTTCTCCAGTACAACTTAAAACATTTGCTCAAGTGATTTTCTTTTCATTTTGTGGTATTAGATTAAGACCATATTACTTCTATTTATATGTCAACATGTTCTGAGATGAGTCTGAAACATATGAAGCAAATGACATCAACAATGTTAAAAAATACACTACATGGAGCAAATAGAAGGCCTTATTCAAACTCTGTACACAATATTCTACACATATGTGAAAGAGACTATAAATACAGGTCACAGATGGATCCATATCATTATGAATTATATACCAAAATTATCCTGAACAATAAACTTTTATTGCTTGCAGTAACAGAACAAGCCAAATGAAGTTTGTCTTTAACATAACAGGAACTGCTACATTCCAGTTTTGATTGTTGAGTATTAATCGTAATACCTATCAATAATATGAGAATATTACAGATACCTCTGGCTTCATGTGGTGTCCTCAGCTCACTCTCTGTTCTCTCTTCAAAGTCTTCTTTGACATCCTCAGCACGCTGGTCTCTGAGAAAAATAGAAATGTTTCAAGAAATGGTTCAACACTGCACCTCAGCAACTGTTTTTTAAAATTTTAAAAACCAATGATATCATTAAAATATTAGAAAGAATTTTTAGTTTTATTAAGAAGCAATTAATACTAATAACACCTATAAATGTTCATTTCCTTCATTATCAATTTCCATTCACTGTTCAGAAAGCTAAGAATGTTTTATTAAGGTTAACTATTCTGAAAAATGTGGCTACTGAATAGTTCAACTTCAAATTGGGACACATACTCATGAGGAACATTACTTGCAGTGTTTGGTAAGACTACAATTTTAAGGAAGAAAAGGGTTTTAAAGTCCACATTATTTAATCAAGTCACCATATACTACTCAGCTCTGGGATTTGACATTGAGATTGCTCAGGAGAATCAAACTCAATTCTAGGAAGCTTTTCCTGGCTTAGGTTAAATTCATAGGCTGAACTGATTCCATCTCTTTCTGACCAGGAATGACCTAACACTAATTGAACCATGCCAAGAATGCTCTAAAATGGAATGGACCCATTACAATCCTAATTCAGAGCTTTACCCTGAAGTCAGGGACAAAAATGGCTTTAAATGAAACCAGGCCCAGGCTATGTATATTTTCTTTAAATTAAATTTCAGGGATTTAAAAATTTTAACCTAATCTATTACATACTCAGGGTTCAAAACGAATACTTCATAATATTTTATAATCCTCTGTACTTATGTTCTGTTGTTTCATATGCTGTTACCTTTACAAATATATCTTTAGTTTCTTGAAGACTCAGACCACACTTTCGTTCAGTGTTAAGAAAAGGGAAAATACCTTTGAAGCCAAATATCCCAACAAAATATAAAAGAGTTTTACAATCTTAATTACTGAGGCACTTATTTATTCCCTATTTGTAACAATAGTAACTTAACATAACGATGCCAACACAGTAAGCATGTGATAAATAAAATATTCACTACTTCTTTTCTTAGAAAGATCACTTCCAGAGATATGTGAAATTTCATTGGAATCTGAGCTCCCTGGCTTAGTTTATACTAAAAACAAAAATCAATTAATGCCTATGGAGGCTCTTACTCCATGGAAAGTGGGGAGATAGAGGTACAGTGAAAACAAGTAGGAAAATTAATGATAACTGGAAAAAGGACATTAAGTGATAATAGAAAAGTCTTTTATGTAAAAATTGTGTTGAAGTTAGAATTGATATTATCTTAAAACCATTATGCTAAAATTAGCATTTTTCTGAGTCAAAGGAAATAAATTCCCAATTAATTAGCATAATTACCTAAAAGCTTTAATGAATGGTTTAAAAAACCCCAAATAAAAAAACCCAAAAAGAAAACAAAAACCAAAGCCCAAACTGAGTCCAAAGGCTAAAATTAAGTCTTAGGTTTTTCTGTATATTTCAGTTTTTATGACTGAAATTGTCCACTGATAATTAATGCTTATTTTTGTGGTTTCAGTATATTATATATTCCTTTAAAATAAACTTTGTTAAAGCTATAAGACCGAAGTATGAGGAAAGTTCTTTTGTATTCTTATGCCCAAATTCAATACTGATGATTTATGAAATGTAGGAAAAGAATCATTTTCTAGGAGGGAACAGAAATAGAAAAGGAAAATAATATGTTTGACCCCAAAAGTTTCTTTGTGCCTGAATCTGCCATAATCTATTCCCAAAGAGAAGCAAAAAAGAAACTTTCTGCCCTTATTCACATTGCTTAAATATAGAACCATATTCAGTTCTCATTTTCCTTACTTTAAACTCATGATATTTCATTAAGTTTAACCCATATAAACTTGGGAATATATAAATATGGATATTTATTTGCACCAAAACAGAACACTACAAGAAAGGTTTACTGAATGTTTTACTTCCAATTAATATATTGAGCCTGCTAACTCCTTAAACTTAAAGTCCCCTAGGGTTCTGATGTTTCCTTTAGTGAGATGGTTGGTGGTGTGGGGTCTATCTGAATAGTCTATTAGAACAGGTATTATGAAATAGATGGATGAACAGAGCCCCTGAAGGGAACAGACTCCTGATCAAGCACATACAGAAATGTGCAAATAGTATTAATGAGAAGTAATAAGAAGAAAAAAGTTAATATACTTAAGAACATACTATGCACCGGAGATTGGCTGAGTTCTTTACATGTCTGATATTTCATAACAATCGCTGGAAGAAGGTTCTGTTGTTACATTCGCTGAAACTTGGAGGTTAATCCCAAATTTTCAGAACTAGTATAGAACCAGGTCTTAACACACCAAAATCTATACTTAGAAATAATTATTATTTGCTTTTTACCCTTGTGTTTTTCCAGAATACAGTACACATCCCTATTATATACACTTAAAGGAAACCTGCCTTCCTATATCATAATCTTATTAAAATTTTCAACTGTCTTTTAATGATAAGGTAGGAATGAAGAATCTGACTCATTAATATCCTTTCTTGTTTTATATTTTACTTAAAAATCACTTTCTGAATTGGACAACCATTATTTCTCTCACTCATAAGTTTAGAAATTTCATCGTTAATTCTGATTGAATAGGTATTGTTATGAATTTCTTTCTCTATGCAAAAATGAAATGCTTTATCGAGGATATTAACTTTCCAAGCAAAAAGTTATTCTAGCTATACTGTCTTCCAATTATAAACAAGACATGTTTATATCAGAATGTCAAAACTCTGTGATAATATTATTACACACTCTGGAACATAATACAAGATATGCTTATTAAAGATTTTTTTTAAATGACAACCAAAAATATTTTTATGTTGTACTTTAATATTATGATTTTGCTCTACTTTAAAATCCTTATCTTCTCCTCTGGTTCACCATTTTTCATAACCAACAATTTCTACTAGGAAAGGAGTACAAGCTGATTAGGCCCAGGGTGTGTATTATAACGTGGAGAAAGCAGCCCAGTAGTGGTGACATGTATGGTCTCTGAAGGTGAATAGACCTGGTTCAACTTGCAGCTCTGCTACTTACTAGTTCTATATGACCTTCAGCAAGTTACTGAACTTCCCTAACCCTCAGTTGCATCTTCTGTAAAACAAGGATAATAAATCCTTTAACTCACAAGCATTTTGGAGGACTCAACAAAATAATGTATAAGAAGTGCTTAACACACAGCCAGACACATAAGTAGGAGCACGATAAATGTTTCCCTTGGGATTTGAGAATTTTTAAGAACCAATTTATTTCAACATTTCTTTAGCCTGAATTGAAATATAATCATAGCTAAATATATATGATTATATAGCTAAATATAATATGATTATATTTCAATTCAGGCTAAAGAAATGTTGAAATAAATTGGTTCTTAAAAATTCTCAAATCCCAAGGGAGACTACTGTCTTCCAGGCACTTTCCTAAGTGCTTTTACCTGTGTTAGATCATTTAATCCTCATAATATCTATGTGAGGCAGATGCTGTTATTACATTCCCATTCTAGAGACAAACCCCTCTTGGTTATATGTTTACGCAGCTAGTAAGTAGCAGCCTAGGAAGTCTAACTGTAGTCTGGTCCACAACCATTTCTCAAAGGTTGTTTTAAAACCTGAGAAAAACCAGGTTACATAAAGAAAATAGATGTCAGTAAACAATTTTATCCTAAAATGTAAGTAATTCTTAAATATTAAGTTACCATTTACCATGCTCCTACTTATATCTTACTCAAGGGCTTTCCCAGTGGCTCAGTAAAGAATCCACCTGCAAAGTGGGAGACCTGGTTCGATCCCTGGATCGGGAAGATCCTCTGGAGGAGGGCATGGCAACCCACTTCCGTACGCTTGCCAGAATACCCATGGATCAGAGGAGCCTGGCGGACTCTTGTCTATGGGGGTTGCAAAGAGTCGGACACAACTGAGCGACTAAGCACAAAATCTTAGTGAAAAATACTCTGTAGGCTTTTAATTAAGACAGTGGAATCCACTCAAATGGAAAAAATGTTTTCTTTCTGAGTCAGCATCCTTTTTTTTTTTTTCTCTGTAATTATGTGTCATGCTTTAGATGTCTTACTATCTTACTCAAATTAGACTTTGTGGTAAATATCAGTGAAACAAACATTAGAAGAGTAAATACATAGCAACAGCATAGCATTTGAATGCAAACAGCTGGATTTCTTCAAGCTTGTTTATTTTTCATTTAAAAACAATCCCTAGCCAGTTATGTTTCAATTAGTCATCAGTCTGTTAAAAATAATACTGAAAAAATATGAAACAATTATTCTGTTTCAATTCAGGGATTTCAGCCAGCTCTCTAACTCCAGCATGAATTTGGCTTGGCTCATACCTTAAAACCACTCCATCCTTCTCCTTCCAGAATAGCTTACTCTAGCCTCATTGGGGCTTTGTTAGAACTGTAAATTACCTGTACTTCCAGGAACAAGTGGGGACACAGTGAATGCTGTGAGAGCTGTAAAAAATGTAGTTTCCTAATTTGAATATTAAAAGGATGTCTCTTTGCATACATCCAGCACTTTGAAAAAAAAAGTTTCTGGGCTGAGGTCACTAACAGGTAAAAAATCAAATGGAAATCTTAGAGTAATATGTTAGAGGAACTTTAAAATTAGAGAACCTGAATTGTCTCCAAAATGCCTCCTACAAATGAAGAGAAAATTGTGCTGATTGTGTCTGAACAAGGGGGTCGCCACATTCAAAGGGATTTGAAAAAGATGTCAAATAAAACCAATGGCAAATAAAACTTTCATGTCTACAGTTAACATTTGAATAAAGATATTTAAAAATTAAATTCCTTTAGAGAAAATACACAAACAATAGTTTTAACAGCAATTTTCCTAAACACAGCTCAGGAAAGGTCATGTTATCAAGACAAGTTTGAATTCCTCAATTAATTTATCAATTCTTGTATCAAATGAAAAGCCCTAACCAACAAGGTGAGATTTGGGAAATAAAGATCATGTCATAAGAAGATAGTGTTTTAATAACGCACCTCTTCCCTAGCACGCACAAACAACTGCATAGATTTGATGCAGATTCCCAAGAACTGGAATATTTGAAAACTTTCACAGTTCCTAATCCATATCTGGCAGCATATCAACTAAAGGGGCAGCGGGGAGAGGCTTTACAATAGGCAGAGGATGCCCACAGATTAAAGGGACTTTCTGAGTCATCAATACCAAGTCCTCATGACCAGAGTACCTTAGGAAGCAAAACAAAGCTTCTGAAGATTTGTAATTAACTTTTGCCATCTTTTAGAACTTTTGGCTTTAATTTTACTCTACTTGATTTTACAGTTTTGCAAAGTAAACAGATGTATATATGCTTACAGTTTCATATTTTTTGTTAGTTGGTATTCCCATCTGTTTCATAAAGCCCTTCTTTTGGGTACAGATGGGCAAATCTGATTCATCCTAACTATGTAAATCAGATTGAAGCTGCAACTCCTGTAACCGCTCCACATAATTCTCAGAGTAGAAACACTGGATCTACAACTTGAAAAGCTGTTTTAATGGCCTATATAAGACTGATTTGAATTTTTTCGTTGGATATAGGTTAGTAATGGGCATTTGCCTTGCAAGTTAATATAAGCATTTGCAGGTATTTTTAAAATGTTTTATTATGTTTCTGTGGTTATCCCTAAGCAGGCTTAAACAACACAGGACCTTAAAACATTATGTGATTTTAAACAGAGATAGCACCTAATTTAGAAACACAATGACAAGCAGGTATAGAATATATTTACGAGAATAAGGCTACATCGGACAGACGCTGATGTTCTTTGTTTGGTAACACATCATGAACTATTATTACTCCAGAGAAGGGTCTTTATATTCAGTAATGATTCTCAAGGCCTGGGTTATAGATCATTTGCTTCCATCATCTGGGGGTGCCCGTTAAAAATGAAATGGGATGCACCTTACATTTTCTGAGTCAGTATCTCTTTGCATTTTAACAAGCATCTGGTATTTCTGATGCAAAACAAAGTTTGAACCTTTGAAAGGTTTTATTCAGATATATAGAGAAACACGTTCTTTTACTCAGCTGCAGACATATAGAGATGTAAGGTTATTGGTCCCCAGAAACCTCCACTGACTGGCAGAGACTCACTAGGACAGGGTATAGATGGGGGTTCAAGGCAGAAAGGAAAGGTTTGAGGACCAAGGCAGCTGAAGCATTAAGTTTAAAAACAACCTGATAGGAAAAAAGCTGGAGAGTTCAGCAGATGCCAGATAACATGGGTTTTGCAGGCTATGTTCAGAATTAGGCCTTTAATTCCAAGAGTAATGAGATGTCACTGAAAATTTTAAGCAGGGAGATATATTCCCACATGAACTTTTAAAATGTAGGCTCCGCAGCTCCAGACTGAAAGGTTCTGGGTGGCTGGCCCCTAATCTGAATATTAGAGATGTCAGGGGATCAGATATGGAGTCAGGCCCGGGAAGCACAGATAAAGAACACCTGTCGTCCATGGGTCTATTCCAAGCCGGTGGCCTATGAACTGGCCCTTAAAATACCTTGTCTGGTATGAAAAGGACATACGTGTTCCTCAAATTGTTCCTTTATCTAGCCCTATTATTTCTGCTCCTGGATCAAAAGCAATTCCAGCATACTTCATTCTGTTACCCGGCTGGCACTGGAAATGGGTGCCTAGGCTGGCACAGACACTGTCAGCCATGCCTGGCCCATGTCCCCTGGCCACCCACTGTGCCCACCTGTCTCACCTGCTCTGCCTTCCCCAGGATTACCCAGGGTCTGGCAGCTCTGCCTGCTGTGCGGCAGGGGACGTGCTAGGGCATCCGCTCATCCTTCCACCCTGGCAGCCTTGCTCTGTGACTGAGGGGAACTCTGGGTGTTTTTTTGTTGTTGTTGCTTTTTCCACTTTATTTATATTTTTAATTGAAGGATAACTGCTTTACAAGTGTTTAAAATAGCTGAGTGCGTTCATCCCTATGGTGGGAAAATCTGAGATGTGTGTTTTACACAGCCTCCCAGAGAGGCCCCAGCAGGACTGTGTTCCCACTGTCCACAGTGGTAGCTGGTGTGACAGTGAAGCTTTTACCAGCTGTCTTCCCTTCCTGGCCTCACCTTCTTACTCCCCCACTGGCGCTTTCCTCATCTCTTAAATAAACCACCTGCAATCAAATCTTTGTCTCAAGGTCTGCTTCTCAGGATGCTAGCTGTCTCGGGATGCTAGCTGTCTCTTGCCGTGCCAAATGCCTTTAAAAAAAAAATACAGCCTGGTGGGCCAATGTTTTGCAAATTATTATGAAGGATGCAAATAAAATGTGTTAAAACCTGACTTGGAAATTCCATCCACATGTGTAATGATTATGGGAAAAGAGGAGAGAACATTATCTGACATCATAAGAACCATCTTGTTTGAGTGCTCTATTCGAAGTTTAACCTAGGAATACGTACATATTTTAAAAATGTGCTGGCCTTACTTTGCTTCTCTGGAATAAAAGAAACACATGAGCAAACTATTCCTCTTGCAATAAAACTAATAAAAATGAACATTTATTGAGGACTTATTATTTATTACTCACTGTTCTCAGAGCTTTGTACACCTTACCATTCTTAAGACCAGGTAAAAGATTCAGTGATCAAAAAATTTCATGTTTGCTATACACACTACTATGCATAAAACAAATAACTAAGAAGGATCTACGGTGTAACATGGGGAACTCTTACCCAGTACTCTATAATGGCCGATATGAAAAAAGAATCTAAAAAAGAGTGGACATAACTGATTCCCTTTGCTGTACACCTGAAACTAACACAGCATTTTAAATCAACTATACTCTAATAAAAATATTTTAAAAATTAAATTTTTAAAAATATTAAATACTTTCATACAGATTCACTTACAGCAAAGAAGCCAGCTAACTTCAACTCTGTTAATTCTACCTTAAAGCAACCATTCTCAAGCCATGAGATTAGACTTCTTTATTAACAACCTTTCATTTGTTAACATTTTCCTTGCTGCTGTGAGGAAACTGAGCCCAGATATCCAGCCCAGAGCCCAGAAAGTTAGTGAAAAGCCTGTAAGATCAAACTGCCAGCACTTCAGAGTATCCTTTTAAAATTTTACACAATATCTTGGCTTTTGAAATCAAAACTTTAGGGATCCTTACCTCCTTGTGAGTCAATGAACTCTGTTGCTATAATCACTACTATGTGAATTAGAACTTCATTTGTCTTAAAGTAAATTTCTTCAAGTGATATGCCCTCATTATAGGGTTCTGAGTTAGGTGAATGAGTTTAGGTTACATTAGTCATGGTTTTAAAGATCACGAATAAATCATCACTGCTGTTTCTAATTAAAGAGGTTATAACTCTCCTTCATCCATAGGGCAAAACTGCTTTTCTATGAGGATACTGATACTTTAAATGCCCTTGCTTCAACAACATTGCTGTGAACTGAGAATCAGACTTATTTAAATGTTCACTCGGTACATCTGTGAGAATAGAAGCTACCAAATATTAAAACAATCAAAGAACTACATTGCCTTAGATTTTAAAAACTCCCCATAAAAGAAAAGTCTCCAAACATAAGTGCGAAGGATCATCTTTCTATTACTCTGTTTTCTTTTTGTAGTATCTTCAGTCAATGCAAGGACAGAGGCCATTTACTTAAAGATACATCAAACAAAACTTGGTTCTTTAGTGAATAATCCACAGAGGTTAAAACGTTCCAACTTAACTCCACAAGTGAAATCAAAACCAAATGACTGAGCATATTATACAACGAATACCCTAATAATTAAATGAAACAATGTAGATATAAGCACGTGGTGTATAATGAGCACCAAAAAGAAACTCCATTCTTCACAGGGTATCTAACCATCTTCTTTACAGAGGATGATCTTATATAAATACGGATCAGTTCATTGAGAAATATGAATTAGCAGGAAATAAAATGACTAGGATTTCCAAACTTCTAATATCAAGCAAGTTCAGCTAAAACATGAACAAGAAAAATCTTGCCTGATGTGCATATACTTTTATAAAAAATTCGCCTAAATTTTTTTAAATCCAAGTATTGACCCCCACCATTATTTCACATTAAGTCAGGGGCATTTTCAATAATGTACTAGAAGACATCACCACAGAACATAAAACACCTAAAGAGAAAAATGTCTTTCAACCACAGTACCTCTGAATAACACTAATATTACCATTTTAATTACCTGGTTTCAGGAGACGAAGAGATTTCATTTGTGTCTGCCCTCTTACTTCTTGGAAATGATGGACTAGCTGGAGGCATTTCACCACTTAAACGATCTGGGAATATTCGGTCTTTATTCAAATTGATTTCTGAATAGGGACAGTTGGCAGCACTAAAACGTTACAAATCAAAAAAAGAAAGAAGATTCCTATTAGACCATAATTACTTCTTCCAGTTAAGATGACAAGCTACAAAATGTAAAATGCAAAAATTTAACTGAATATATAGTTACATAGATTAAACACACAGCATAAAATATTTTACCTTTAAAACATAATTTAAGTATATTCTTATAGAAAATATGTCTTTGCCCTAAATTTTTAAATACAATCTCCTGCAATCTCTGGAAGTGAGTATGGTCAACAAAGGATTCCCTCTTGTGTTGTCCAAGGGCAGGGCCTGTGTGTAACTCTGGGAATAATCAGCCCAAGAGAGAAATGCTGCACACAGGAGGGTTGGAGACAGAGGTGGGACAGAGACAGATGATTAGTAGACAGAGCAGACCTGCTTCCTAAAGTGATCTCCAGGCCCTGGGCCATCACAAAGTGTTTAATTTCCTTTGTAACAGCTGCTGCCCTCTAAAGGAAGGAGGTTCCCCCATTTCCTGTCTCCAGGCCCATATGCATTCCTGATTGCCCAGTTAAAAACATCATTCTGTAGCTAATTCTGTCCCTCATATGAAAAAGGACAAGAAGGCAACTTGGATAACGACCCATCTAGCTCCCTTCCCTTCCATTGGTGACCACTGGGTTGGTCTCTCAGATTCCATCTGGGGATCATTCCTGTCATCCAAGCAAAGGGAATCTGGGTCACCAACTGTTCATTCAGCATGAAGTCAGCACACTCCTGTGCCTGGGCCTCAACCTTCCGACTCCAGAACAACTGGCAGCTTCTGTATCTTGATACAAAATCAACTGCTCCGACTAACTCCCTATTTTGGTCCTTGGTTTTTAGGAAACCTACTGAAATCTGGAAATGATGTGGAGTTAGGTAAATTATATTAGTGTCCTGCATATTCTTTTCTTCAGATGAGGTAATATTTGGGGAAAATTTTTAAACACTGCCTTTCTGCCCTCTACCAACAGAATCTGACACATCCTCCTGGGAGGAGAAAGAGTGTGCAAAGGCTCCCAAAGTGATTCTGATAATGGTCTACAAAATTTATCACAGATAACTTGTAAGCAAAAGTACATCTTTATTTTCTTACTTACACATTACTTTATACTGCTATGTCTTATAATAAACACGGTTAAAACCAAATTCACCTTAAATGAACTCCCTTCCCCTGAAAACATAAAGGATGAAAAACACAACCATCTCTTCTTGTTCTTGATTTTTTGTTTCTGATAAAGGAAATACATTAACCAACTCTCAGATCACAGTCAACTTTGACTTTGTTCTTTCTTCCTCATATTGTGTACGTACCCTATTGCAAATCATCTACTTGGTGGCTCAGACGGTAAAGGATTTGCCTGCCATGCAGGAGACCTGGGTTCGATCCCCGAGTTGGGAAGATCCCTGGAGAAGTAAATAGCTACCCACTCCAGTACTCTTGCCTGGAGAATCCCATGGACAGAGGAGCCTGATGGGCTCCAGTCCGTGGGTCACAAAGAGTCGAACACAATTGAGTGACTATCACTCAGGAAAAAAGTGGCAGGAAAAAAATACAAATATAACTTTTTTTATTAGTTTCTTTTGACACATAATATGTTGCTCTTCCTAGAATATCACAACCATCAAATGTTTGGCTCATTGTTAAACATCTGGCTTTACAATTATTGAATAACTGTCTGTATGTTAATTTTGAAATTCATCAGATATGAAGAAAGAAAAGAAAATGAGGGTGCTGATCTTAACCCCACTCTAACACAGGGAAGATTCCTGGATTTTTAGATGGGCTGGGTCCCCACATACACACTACAGTGAATAGCTGTAGTTTAGAAGTTTTATAAGCTCCCCAAGGGCAGCCCCTTCCTCTGTTTGTTGATTAAGTGAAGGAAGAGGATGTCTCTCTAGACCACCATATGTAAACATGGGTAGCTCAGAGAGGCAAGACTGCAGAATGAGACTTGGCATCTAAATATCTCCCTTATCTCGGTTGCTAGGGCCAGAGGGAAATTTCAAACTCTCATTTTGAAGCAGGGAAACAATCACAGCCTTCCGAGCAAAGATATACTACTGGGCCAGGATGATTAACCAGCACAACCCCGTGCTGATCGGCCATACATATTGTGCTAAGCCTTCTCTTCTTCTGAACCCTGAGAAAAATCAAATGGGTTTAAACATCTCCAGTTCTTACAACTACTCTGGGACAGAAAGAGAAGCCAGCTGGTTCCCATAGTGGGAGGTGATTAAAAAAAAAAGAAAAAGAAAAAAAGCACAGAATGCAAATGAAGTGTGCACAGAGGGATGGGCAATGCCCCAGATGGAAATCAAGAACCTGGCTCTAAATGTGCTCTGCAGCTCTGTCCACAATGAGCAAACACAACTTGGAAGACTTTGTTTTACAAGACACTTGTAAAATGAAGAGAATGACAACAAACATTACACAGATGGAGTGCGTTACCCAGGGTACGTTGCTTTACTTGCATGACCTCATCTAACTCCCACAAACCTGGAAAATCATTCCTATTCTAATGCTCATTTTATAGATGCAGAGATTGAAGCTTTAAAAAAGGGAACTTGCTTAGTATCATCCCATTAGTGTATGAACTCCAGCTGTCTCCTACAGGAGCAAAAAGTACCTTGCAATATTGAATTATTTCTTTATCCCTAATCCATGACAATTAAACCAGAGAGTACCACCTCTTAGCAAGATGATGCTGTCATATAGCTATGAACTGTGTGTGCATGCTCAGTCATGACAACTCTTTGCAACTCCGTGGACTGTAGCCCACTAGGCTCCTCTGTCCATGGGATTCCCCAGGTAAGAATACTGGCACGGGTTGCCATTTCCTCCTCCAGGGGATCTTCCAGACCTAGAGATCAAACCTACATCTCTTGCATCTCCTCCAATGGCAGGCAGATTCTTTATTACTGTGCCGCCAAGGAAGCCCAGAAAGGTTAAATACGAACTGAGGCAGTACTTAACCTTTCTGGGCCCATTTCCTCATTTTTAAGTTTATAAAATTCATATGCAGATTTAATGACTTTATAAACACAGAAGTGCTGATCAAACTTCTCTGGGAAAAGTGGGTTTCACTAGGCTTATAATCATTTCCATTTTTCTCGTCTATTAAGTTTCTAATAACAAAACACAAGTAAGGCTTGTGGCACAACAAGTACACTTACAAACAATCATGGGCATGTGTTAAGTATACATGTACACACAACTCTGCTGTTACACAGTTCCCCAGACATCAGGGGAACAGGTTCACATAGGATTACACAGCTCTTTAGTATGAGGACTTTATTAGGGTGCACTCTGTTCTTTTAGCAAATCATTCCATACCTGCTATATACACAAATCCTTGTCCCACTGGCCCCTGTAAGGAGGCAGTTTTTCCTTGGAAAGACTGTGCAGTGTATTAGGAAAGGTGGAAAAACGGCCTTGTTCACTGCCTCCCACTGCCCCCTTTACAACCTTTTTAGTTGTAAATACATTTATTTAAACAACTGGACAATGTCTTCCGTTTCCTAAGTGCTCACATGCTCATTCTCACTCTCTGTCAAGACAGGAAAATACAATAAAATACAAGTTCTATCCAGCTACTGTGGTTTGCATGAGAGTCTACCGGTTAAGAGTAGGGGCTTTAGTGCCTTAAGAGCCTAGGCTGAATCCTCGGTCTGCCACTCTCTGATCTTGGGTACTTTTCTCAAGCATTCTAAATCTCTGTTTCCACTTCTGTGAAACAGAGATTAGAGCAGTGCCAGCTTTATAAAGCTGCTGAGAGAATAAAATGAGCTAACAGATCTAAGTCTTAAAACAGAGCCTGGCACCTAGGAAGTCACACACACAAAAAAGCCTGCCTAGGATTATTATTTTAAAAGGAGAAGAAGGGGAACACTTAACCCCTACTGGGTAAAAGGCCATCAGCAAAAATAAACAACAGCATTAAAATCTCTGTAACATGCCTTGCTTATGGAGGCTCACTGCTTCCCTCAGGAAAAGGTGATGATTCTGAGCGCTTCTCATTCATGCGTCTCCAAATTCCTGTTTATACCATGCTGGCCTCCTTAGAAGTGAGGCCTTCTCCTCTGTATAGCCCATCACTTAGCCCATTATCTGCACACAGCAGGTACTCAACAAATGTTTGTTCCAAGAGTGGACTAAATCTTGAATTAAAATGATGACTGTGGTTTGCAGGTGTATGTCCAGAGTTATTAATTTTTAAAAACTCTCCATGGACTTTATAAATATTCTTTAGAGGTTGTAGGAAGTACTATTTTTTTTCTTTTCCTGTTTAATTTTACTGAGATAAAATCTTACACAGGGAAGATTTACTTCACTTCTGAAGACATTAGATACGCAAAATATTCAGTTTTATATAACTTTAGTTCTCCTTTCATCTCTCCTCATTATGACCTCTCAGTAAGCCAAATGAATGAATCAAGAAAGGGATACACCATGACACAGCCACTATTAATACTGCCTTGCTAGAATTGTCATTTGGCCGCTGAGCATCTCTAGAAATGGGAACACCGTATCCACATCCAACTAGCTCACTGATCGTTTATATCTCCACATTTAAAAACAGCACATTCTTAAATTTCATTGTTGAGAACACATTTCTATTTCCAACACTTCTTAGATCAAATTCAACTATTGTAAGTTTTGGAGACGCTAACAACACATCCTAGTCAAAACATAGGTTTGTGTTTACATGTTCATAAAATTGATAATTCTTGCCCAAAGAGCAACTTTTTTTGTTATCTAAGCAAAGAATGCATGTTTTGATTTATGCAGTTTCTCAGATTAATCCAAAGAGAATTTCCTCATTATGTTTTCCTAAACACAGTATTCTTGGCAAGGACAAAAATAGGCACCAGTGAGATGAACCTGTCAAAGAACATTCGTGATGCAGCAGCTCTTCCACAAGTCTAGTAAGGAAATGGTAAACAGACTGTGGCTACTAAGGGTTAATGTTCTGCCAGATAAAGAGCGTTAAGTGCTATGAAGAGAACAGCATATTCAGGAAGACCATGAAAAGCCAGTGGAGTGGGCTGAGAAAATGGGAAGCCACGACACAGGCAGGAGTTGACACTGTCTGCTAGTCCTCTGGATTGCATTCCTGCCCCAAACTATGCACAGATCTGCCGGCTATGTCTGATAGGTGACAAGGAAATGAACACTTCTGTATCAATGCATGTCTTACAAGCCGCGATGTCTACTTCTTCCTCTTTCATTCCCTAAAACAATATGTCATGGCTTCAATTACACTGAAAGATTTTTTTTAACCACATTTCTCCATAACATATTATATGATTCTCCTCATAATTTATCCCTTCACTTAGCAAATACAACACCGCCTCTTTGGAAAAACTGCAGAGACAATCACTGAAACTTTGTGAAATGGGGGTGGACCACCTCTGAGGTCCATAACCCATCTGGGGAAAGGTGGTCTTAATGAGTGGCTGGTGCCATCAAGCAGGGGACAGGACTGTTGCCACAGACCTTGCTGTGACAGGCAAACCTCTCTGCCCAGACCTTCAGCAGACTTCCTAAAGAGATTACAGACATTGCTATAAGGTGGATTTTCTTCCCAGAAGACCAAAAAGAAAAATTCTTTGTAAATTTTTGATTGTACCACACAACATGATGTCAGTATTCACCCATTTTTAAGATTTCTTTGCTCTTTTCCTTCATAATTTGAGCAAACTGCCTTTGGTTCAATGAACATCTTAGGGTTGTAAAGCAGAAGGGTACATGTGTCAAAGTTTCAATATTAGTTATTACTTTGTATCTGATATTTTAAATAAATAGAGTTTTTATAGTTCCACTAGTCCCTGAGTTCTCTGAAGGCTAGATCTGTGACTTATTTGGAAAGCCATGCCCTGATTCTCAGTGACAGGGGAGTGGTCAAGGGCGCAGTTAGACTGGGTGCTATTCTTGGCTCCCTCCTCACCAGCTGTCAATTGGGCAAGTTTGAGAAACCTCTACAGTGTCATGGTGGCTTCAGCAAAAAAATGAAGAAAATAATAATCCAATATCATAGGGTCACTTGAAGGTTATCCAATACATGCTATTAGGAAAAAAAAACTGCTGCTCAAAAATATTTACTGAATGAAAGAATTTATAGATATATAAAGAAGTCTGGCATACTAATGAGTTATTTGGATTTATATACCATAGTCATTCCTTATCTGTGGTTTCGCTTTCTATGGTTTCACTTATTTGAGGTCAATCTAAGTATGAAAATGTTAAATGAAAAATTCCAGAAATAAACAATAAATTTTAAACTGTGCACCATTCTGAGCAGCATGATGAAATCTCACGGTGTCCCACTCTGACCCTGTGAAAAGCAAATACCCTTCAGTCCAATGCATCCAGCCCATTAGTGACCTAGAAGCCTCCTCGGTTACCAGACCCACTGGCAAGGTATCACAGTGCTTGTGTTAAGTCATCCTTGCTATACTTAATAACAGCCCCAAAGCACAACAGTAGTGATGCTGGCACTTCAGGTATGCCAAAGAGAATCCATAAAATGCTTCCTTTAGGTGAACAGGTAACAACTCTCAACTTCATGGAGAAATAATCTCTACAGTAAAAATGAATCTTCTATCTGTCAAATTGTGAGGAAAAAGAAATTTGTCCTAGTTCTCCTGTCGTACCTCAAACTGCAAAAGTGAGGGCCACAGTGTGTAATAGATACATAGTTAAAATGGAAAAGGCATTCAAAGGCATTCAATTTAGAGAGACAACATTCACATAACTTATATTACAGTACATTATTTATAACTGTTCTATTTTAATATTATTGTTGCCAATCTCTTACTGTGCTTGATTTATAAGTCAAAGTTTATCAGAGGTATGTATGAATAGGAAAAAGAATAATACATATAGGGTTCAGTACTATCCCAGGTTTCAGGCATGCACTGGGGATCTTGGAACATACCCACAACAGGGATGGGGAGGGTAGGAGAGATACTACTGTAATGCCTGAAAGTAATCCAGCTGCCTTCACTGGCCAATACTAAATCACTCCTAGGATACAGTATTTTTATCTCCCCTTAATCATACTGCTTTTGGCTTGGAGTCATACAAGCCACGAAAAGGATTTCTAAATGGATATTTGCAAATGGAATCATGATCCTGTCTACATGCACAGTTTTACTCTGGAACACATTGAACCCCATAAAACAAACTTGGCAGCAGTGTTGCCAAAGGCTTTGAGGTTACAGAAATTTAAGGAAGAAGAAACCTATATGAAGATAAAACAACCATGTCAATTTTACAACTCCTATTAATTCTTAGAGAAACAGGCAGGGCAATCTTCAGATGTTTTAAGGACCAAGATTCACAACCTGTATAAATTAGATAAACAAGGAATCATTTTTCTTACTGGGCAATCCAATTAACATGCAGTTAGAACACTTTACACTGACAAATTATTATTTTAATATATACCAGAATAGGTGATGCCTCTGTTCTCTAAAAATCCCAGTTAGAATCACATAAATTTCTTACTATTCCAGTAATATTTGAATATGTCTACAAATACCCCAAATCACCCAAGTAACACATCAAATTTCAAATGTATAATTTTGGTTTCTCTTTTAAGTCACTTAGAAGTAAGAGAAAAATATTGAAAACCACTTAATTTTGACCAGTGTACACTTAAATGTGTCTATTTATACTTGTGCTTTTTGTGATCTTTGCTGCTAATCTACAATAATCTCACCTCTCACTACTCAAATTGTTGAGTCACCCAATCAGAATATTTTACCAATCAAATACTTTCAACAAGGCCCACCCTCTTCTCACTATTAATGGTCAACCCAAAATGACTTTAAGACATAAAGTATCTATAAAACTAGTCAGGTTGCCAAGAAGCTACCGTAAATCTATTTTAATTCATGAATGCATTCTCTCCCAGGAATATTTAACTACATATACACTCTTCATTTTTACATGGTCACCATAGCAACCACAGTTCATATGGATCTGAATGCAGAATTAGTTCATATCTATTAAGTATACACGGAAATCATTATCATCCACCTACAAGGGACAGGCACCCTCCATCTGACCACAGAATGAATCTCCACATGAGTGGAAGCACCAAATACCTGTGAGGGCCCAGGTGTCTCGCTCTCTTAAAATGGCCAATCCCTTTACATCCTGGGGTTGTGCAGCCACTGTGTTCTGAGGCTTCCATCAGTTCTAAGGGGCCTATTATAAAGCCAAAAGAAAAAAGCAAAAAGTTAAGGCTGTAAGAGGCAAATGCCTTGGAACAGAATAAGAAAAAAAAAAACCCAATTTTTCAATCAACACTTACACACAGGAAAAGAAGGCCCTACAAAATTAAAACTATGTTTAAAGTCTCTACTTGTAAAGGTTTTCCCTAGTACTTTGTTCACAATGTCTTTCTTTAACAGTGAAATGGTAAACTTTGATCCAACCCTCTTTCAAAATGTCACAAATTCCAGAGATACCTAAATCTGAAATAATGAGATGATACTAAACAGCTTGATCAAGTAAATAACATAATTACTATATGAACACTCGCATGCTGTGAAAACTTCAAACAACACACCAGGATACAGAAGAACAGCTACAGATCCCCTTTAAGCGACTCTCTTCATATTTCATACCCTCCTTAGTCCTGACTAACCATGTTAACATGACCTTCCTAAATGCTCCAAGCATTCCCAAATGTACCTACATTTGCATATGTACATGTATCAAATCTTTGGTTTACTTCTGCCACATAAATTAGGGACAACATGGGTATATACTATTCTGAAGCAGTCTTCTTTGGTCTTTAGCTTCAACTCAATAGCAATATTTTCATGATTTGCACAGTGGTTGTACTATGAGTGCACCAAAATTAATTTAAGCAATATTTGTTCCCAAGGTTTATTATTTTAAACATATTGTGACCAACATCATGCAGTGCATTCTGGTGGCCTTTTGCAGTTTCTAGGTGACATCCAGGAATGAAGCCACTAGTTGGGAAGGGCATGCTAAATTTTTAAGAAACCCCATAATAATGTATTGTATTTGCCACATTTTTCTTTCTACAATGTATTTATTTTCCTCCACAATTGAAATCCAGTATGTTAAGCTCAAGGCTTCCCCGGTGGCTTAGAGTAAAGAATCCGCCTGCAATGCAGGAGCCAAAGGAGACACAGGTTCAATCCCTGGGTGGGGAAGACTCCCTAGAGGAGGGCATGGCAACCCACTCCAGTATTCTTGCCTGGAGGATCCCATGGACAGAGCAGCCTGGTGGGCTACGGTCCATAGGGTTGCATAGAGTCAGACATGACAGAAGTGACAGCACACAGGTTAAGCTCTTGGTGTACCTTTTTTGAAAAATGGAATTTAACTGAAATTTTTATTGAGGTGATGGTAGGTCATATGCATTTGTAATAACACAGAGGGAGATTCCTTGTACACTTTGCCCAGTTTCTCCTGATGGTACTACTTTGCAAAACTATTGTATCAAGTCACTATTAGGATATTGACATTGATACATTAAATTTTGATAGTCTGACAAATTGTCTTCCAAAATTTAGTACTAGTTTTAAAGGATGATGATACTTCTAAATAAAAGAAAGTCTAGGCACACACTACTTTTTCAGATATTAAATTTTTTCTTTTATGTACTTTTGACCATCAGGTTAACTAAAAATGCAGTAAGAGGAAAAACGACTACACAGAAAAAAAATGTACAGGAGAGAAGTAGAATGAGAAGGAAAAGAGAACATTAAGCACAATACGCAACAGTGGAAACATTTCTTTAAGTAATCCTTGTGTATCTTACTCAAAGGAGGTTGAAGAGGATGTCCGGTTTTTGAACTCCAACCGACAGGGTGAATGTCAGGAGAATCTGCATCTATCCAGTAATCATAGCAACTATTCCAGCCATCAAAGTGAACCTGGGTAACGAAAAGAGATCAACAGTCTAATTCAGCTCACAAAAATCCCTACAGTAAAAACTCTGCCAATGGTAACCATCTTCATTCTAACTTAGAAATAGTACACTGAATATACAAATAAATTAAACACAATAGATGTCAGATGGATAAAAATTCAAATATTGAAAAGTGAACAATAAAAGTTCTAGAAGAAAGCATGAATTAATGTATTTATCTTAAGAGTTAGGTAGCCTTCGCAAGCAAAATGCCAAACTCAAAAGCCATAAATGAAAGATGGATCAATTTGTCTACATCAAAGTTCAAATCTTCACAATGGCAAATACTACTGCTAGCAAGATGAAAAACCCAAAAGAAACCTGAAAAACATATTTGTTAATGTGTGACAATGTACTTTGTTCCTCAATAAGCAAAAAAATCATATATCAGTATAAAAAGATGAAAAACCTAATAGAAAGGTGGAAAAGCGACAACTTATTAACAGAAAAGTAAAAATAAATGGTAAACATATGAAAAGACAATTTCACTTATAACTAAAAAGCTACAAATTTAAATCACAAGATGCAATTCTTTTCCTTTCAATCTGCCAGAATGTTCCATTTTTGTGATTCCTAGAGCTAGTGAACATGAGATTAATGGACATTCTCATAGACCACTGACACGAGTCTTGACTGGTGAGATATTTATGGAGAGGTATTTGGCAACAATGATTAACACTTAAAATATATCGTCTTTGACTTGATAATCTAAATAACTCAATTCATTGTTGTGCCAGAAAAAAAACAGAATGCCTACCATCTACGAGACTAGTTATATAACTTATGGTATATTTATGTAATGGAGAAGTACAGAGTTACTAAGGCATGTACATATGGGTTCAAAATAATGTCCTTTGCAATGAATCTGCTTTCTCAAGCTTAGAAATCAATTAATCTTAGAATTAAATCCCATAGAACTCCAAATCTGGAGGAAATCATGGATAAAATTTTAAAATGGAGAAAAAAATCACAAAGTTAGTCAGGAGGAGTAACCAGCTTAAGATTCATGGATCCAAAATAAACTTGCTCATTGTTCACATACATTGCATATAAAAGCAACCCTTAAAGCTGTTTAACTTGAAACAACCCTTTTCCTTCCTCTGATCAAAAGTAATGTTCAAATAACACTGAAAATTAAGAATATCAGCTTATGCTGTCAATACTACCAATAAATAAGAAGTTATACATAATTCATAGCACTGAAGTAAGTTTTAAGCATTCTAATTCTCAACTAATCAAGTGATAGTGTTCTATTTTACTAGATACATGAAATTCTGTTTTCTGATATTTATATTCCCAAATTTCATTTCTTCTACACTGGAAACAATGTTTATGTAACTCATGTGACATTTGTTAAATTTTACAAAATTTAGCTATCTTCCTATAGCAAACAAACTCAATCCTAATAAGTAAATGGTTCTCCAACCTGGATACACACTAGAATTACTTGTGATAATTGAAAATAAGAAGAAAAAAAATAGCTGAGCCCATCAAGGAGGTTCTGAACTTAGAGGTATAACTAGGGTTCTGTGCACCTAACGTGTTATTTACTTAATTTCTAAGTAACTCTACTGTGTGCTGAGAATTTCTAACGACACTAAAAAGGACACTATTGTACTGCAATATAGACTCCAAAAATCTTGGTATCACCATAAATAAAAGGGTTTTTTTAATAATTTCCTCCCAAATACCTTTAAGAATATGTTGAAGATAATATATCTAATGATACCATAAACTCCTTCCTAGTTTTCATTAAAACTGATATCCCAGTTTGGCAATGAAAAGTCATCTATCAAAGATGACAGATATATTGACAATATATGACAATATGCAACAAAAAGAAGATAAAACTTTAGTTACTATAAATAAGCTGAATCTCATCTACAAACTAGGCTGGCTGGCAACTGGGAGAATTTTAGCAGTTTAAGGTTAAATTTCAGAGCTGAAATTTAATTTAAATATTATGAACAGAGGAACAATATAATTCTCTGATAAGGAGCAAATGCACTTAAAAACTGCTATTTAATCCCTTATATGTGGAATCTAAAAAATCATACAAGTGAATGTATATGCAAAACAGAAAGATTCACAGATACAGAAAGCAAACTAGTCGTTATCAAAGGGGAGAGAGAGGGGAGAAAGAACAAATTAGCAGTACGGGATTAACAGATACAAACTACTGTGTATAAAACAGATCAGCAACAAGGATATACTGTACAGCAAAGGGAATTATGGCCATTATCTTGTAATAACTTTTAATAGAGTATTATCTGCAAAGATACTGAATCACACTGTACATTTGAAACTAATAAAATAAGTCAAGTATACTTTAATTAAAAATTGCTATCAGAAATGTGTGTGTGTTAGTCGCTCAGTCATGTCCCACTCTTGAGACCCCATGGACTGTAGCTGGCCAGGATCCTTTGTCCATGGAATTCTCCAGGCAAGAATACTGGAGTGGGTTGCCATTCCCTTCTCCAGGGGATCTTCCCAACCCAGGGATTGAACCTGGGTCTTCTGCATTGCAGGCAGATTCTTTACCATCTTAGCCACCAATACTTCAACTAAAGATTGCTATCAGAAATTATGCAAACATAATATATAAAAAAAATTAAACCTAATTAATACTCTTACTATGGAATCCCAGATGAAATAAATTTACTATAGTTTGGACAGCTTCATTTCAGCTTTACTACTTGAGTCACTGGCACATTAAGGTTTTCATGAACAAAAAAATCAGACTTTCTCGTAATGCTAAGTGATAGTTGTTCTCTTGCTGGATCCTACTTTGAAATGAAATAAAATTACCTAACAAAGAGTAAGAGATAAAGATACATAAACATACAACACGAATTCTTTAAGCATTGTACAAAACACAAGTGAAAGTGAAAGTCGCTCAGTCGTGTCCAACTTTGCGATCCCAGGGACTACACAGTCCATGGAATTCTCCAGGCCAGAATACTGGAGTGGGTAGCCTTTCCCTTCTCCAGGGGATGTTCCCAATCCAGGTATTGAACCCAGGTTTCCAATATTGCAGGCAGAGTCTTTACCAGCTGAGCCATAAAGGAAGCCTAAGAAATATCCAAAAATATTTATAATAGAAATGTTCTACTCTAAAGACAATTAACATAAAAGCAACTCAGCAATGAGGCCGAATGAAAATTCTAAAGAAAATAAGACTACTAGATATCAAAGCATAGTACAGATAATTTAACATATTTTAAGTCACAGCTTAGGAAATCAGATACATTTTTTACCTAGAAGTGTAATTTGGACCCTTTATAAAAACTTAATATTCATTATTGACAATTTCAAGATTAAGACAGATAACAGTTTTTGAGAGCACACTATTTCATTTTCTTTAAAAAAAAAACTGATTTGATTGGATTTTCTGTTCAGGCGAAAGGCAACTCAACAAATCACATTTTAGACTCAGGTGCTTAATTCCACTCTCTTCTGAAATGAAAGTTATGTTTGACAATGTATAAACCCAGAAGGACAAACGGAGAAGGAAAGTAGCTGACAGACGTGGCAATGATGAGTGCAGAGGGCACAAGTAGGTGAGGGAGAGCTGAGCCCCTGGAAGAAAGTGGCTGGGTTGCAACCCAGATGCCGAGAGAGGGAGAGCAGGGCCAGGGTGAACAGGCTCACCATGCAGAATCCAGAAGGACTCAATTTGGAGGCAGCAAGTATGTCAGGAAGTCTGGAAAATGACAGGACTGGCTCAAAGTCTGAATATGGAGATTCATTCAAGATAATGAAAAAAACCCTCATACGAAAACGTATGTTATCACAAAACATCAAAATATTAGGGACAAAGATAATCTTGAGAGTTTCCAGAGAGAAATTGTCAGAGAGAAGGAACCCAACGGCCTTGGACGTCTCAAAAACCAACATCCCATAAAAAAACACTGAACTTAATTAAAAAAAAAAAAATATATATATATATATACACTATTGGAAAATGAAGTATTGTATCGCCTTCGGAACAGAAGATTACCTTATACACTGTATCTACTTTTTCTTCCAAATACATGCTTAAAATATTAAAAGTCAGTCATAAATAAAGAGAAAACTTATGTAAAGTAAGAAAAGTAGAAAAATACTCACTTACAAAGATACATAATCACTTAATTTGCATATTCCTATGGTTTTACTAATGTAATTTTAGGACTTCACAAATTAAATGTCTGAAGTTTTCATCTAAGATGTCTTGTTAAAGAAAAAAAGAAAAACAAAGCCACAACAGAGAATACTTACTTTTATTCGGTGATCATCTGTGTCTGCAACTGTTGCTACTCTAATAAACATGGGATTTCTTTTGTCTATGACCTCAAGCTTCATTTTTTTCTGGAATCCATGTGGCGGCTTCTGCCATAATAGAAAATTTTATATAGTGAGATACAGAGGAAGGGAAGGTGAGCTCTATGTCACAAAGATAATTTTTTTTTTTTTTTTAAATTGGACTGTTATAAGAGAATCAGCCTCTCAAACTCAAGTTCCTAGAATGGCTTTGGACTTCATTCTCCTTACCAAAAAAAAAAAAAAAAAAAATCCCAAATCACACAGCTAAGTTTGCAGGCGATAGAAAGAGCCTGAGCAGCTAGCCACAGGAACAAACAGGAAGCCAAAGATCTTAAGCTGAAATTCAGAATACTGTGGTTTTTTTGATTAGTCATAGGGAAGACAAGAATTTTTTCTCATTACTTGGAGCTGTCTTGGCAAAAGTCAACAAACATGAAAGTTATTTTTAAAAGAGAGGGAAGAACATTCAAGTTGTAGAGAGGAGACACAGAAATTAGCATGACACAAAAAAGTAACAGAAATCTAAGAAGAAAATTAGCAACCAAGACACACAAGGTGGAACTGCTCTACTAAGAACAGGAATGGGGCTACCTACATCTCAAAACTCAGCAGAAACCCACAAGCCTCTGAAAGATTTATGGGCAGAAGGAAAAGTGATGGCTAACAGGTGTAATAAAAGTGTTGCTATGAAATTCAAGCGTGCATATTATGCAAAGGATGCAGAACAATTAATTCAAGGCACCTAAATGCCAAGCTAGAGGAATTCTGATTTTCTCTCTGAGATCACTGTGACACTAGATATGCAGATTGAGTTTGACATGATTTTATCCAGTTCAAAGCAAAACTGCAAAGCAGCTCTTCTCTGTATGAGGCTAAGTTAGAGGGTCAGATAAAAATCCATAAAATTTCATAACTCTAAACATTACTTATGTATAATCCTGCATTTATGGCTTTTCTTCATGTACCAATTTTTCTCTCAAAAATTTTGATGTTCTTTTCTGATGCATTTGGATCCATACCTACTAATTAATTTTATCGTTAAAAATCCTATAAATTTACATACTAAAGGATCTATTAAAAATGTTGCTTATAATACTGTCACTTTTTAAAAAAAATCAAGTATCTAACATATCTTTCTTTTCTTTTAAAATACAAATTATAAAGCAAGTTGTTTGAGATTTTAAAAAATTTTAAATACATTTCATTTTGTATTCATCCCTTGCACACAAATGAGGTTAACTTTGAATCTTAATATGCAAGAAGCAAATACCTGGGTTAGAAAAACACTATAATCAAAACAGATGACCTTGTATTAAGGTAGTCAAACATGCTGATTTATAGCAATAATATTAAAAAGAAAAAAATACAACATCTCAGCTTGCCATAAACAAACCCAAAGGAATGAAGAAATAAAATTTTCATTATAAAACAATAGATATCTTGTGCTATTTGGTCTTTCAGAATATCTAGCTGGAAAAAGAGAAGTCTGCTGTACAGTCAACTCACTGCAAACCAATTCAAACATATTTACCAAGGAGACTTTAAAGTCCAAAATGGAAGTATTCTTTAGTTGGCAACAACAAACTCCCCCCTCCCTGCCCCAGTAATCATTTTCCCTTTCAAAATTGTAAAAATTCAAAAACATCTTCTTTGGTCTTCTGCTCCTCTCTCGTTTTTGTTTACCAATACTTTTTCTGTTCTTACATTTCAATGACTGAACACTATTACCAACATAAATGAATCAAATATTGTAAAGTATAATATCTCACCACTTTGAAAGCTCTTGCAGGAGCAGGTAAAGAATTGGTTTCTTCTAAGTATTTATCCCAAGAAAAATGTTTCACATTTGGATAACCTAAGAATGAAAACAGTAAATCTTATCAGGCTTAACCAAAATGATAGTGACAACCACAAGTAGGCCTATAAAATTATGAGACATTGTTATCATTATAATGAAGAAAAGCATGCTCATATTACACAAACAACTTTAAACTGATTACACATTTGGAACCACATGTAATAATGAAGCAGTTTTCATCTAGATCATGATTTCTCTATTAACTTTTAAATGAGAATATATATAATTTGCATTCTCAAGTTAGGATAGTCTTACAACACAAGCTATACACAAACACACAAATATAAATACCCTTTAATCTAGAAATTTTACTTCTGTTAATCTATATGAAGAATCTCATATGTGTGTACAAAGAAAATGCATCATTTGTAAATGTGAAAATGTAAAAATCAGTTACATGACCATCAATATAGAAATGTGCAAATACATACATATATATATATACACACACACACAGACACATAAATATCATAAATGTAAAACAGAAAGCATTTATTAAAAAGAATGAGGCAGGTTTATATATACACCAATATGTGAAATATTCCAGACAATCATATTATTAGGCCAAACAAATAAGTTAAAATAAACCATGGAACAGTATTAATAGAATGTATAAAAACAACATCCTTCCTCCATCTCACTCTCCTCTGTTTCCTCCGGAGTCCAAAGCCCCTTAGGTAGACATGACTAGGAATTAGTGTTGGCCCAGTAGGGGAGGAAACTTATGGCTACTTTATGTAGTCCTTACTTACTGAAAAAGTAAGTAAATATACTGGAGAAAATAGAAGCCAGATTTCTCACTGACTATAAATATGAAAAGTGAAAAACTAGAACGAATTTGGTGGTGTTAGATATGAACTGCAGCTAATGGTATACATTCATGGTTTTCAATATCTATAAATGGATACAGAAATAAACAAATTTTTATATATTTACTTAACCATATGTCCCCTGAAAGGCCAACAGCAGCATTAGCTCAGTAGCAGTGAGCACATTGAGTGTCCAGATCTTAGTGTCTACAAATCATTCTCTACAAAAATAAACCACAGAGTCTGGGAAAAATGGGTGACGTCAAGGTTGGATCAGGAAAAGCACAAGATAAGCCTAGCTGTGCCAGAAAATAGGCAATTTCTCCAAAAAATAATAAAAAACATGTCAAAAGGACACAGAAACCAGCTTAAAGGGTCTCCCACTGGCCAAATGTGAGAAAATCTGAACATGAAAATAAATAATGTTAGTAATGGAGTATAAGCCACTGATGATAATAGTAATATTTGGGTCCATGTTGATATAAATAAATTAATTGAATGCATAAATAGGAAGACGAGAAAGCTATTTTTTGCAGAAGAATGCCAACTAATTATGTACAACAAAAGATTGAATAAGAAAAATTACCATTTAGCAACTATCAGAATATTAATTCACACTAGAAATATCAACAGATGCTAAAACTAGGAAGTGACAGGGGACTGAAGTGCAGGATATTTATACAATTTCAAGTGTCTTCTCAAAATACTTAGTAATTACAGACAAAAAAAACCCCCTACATCCATGAATAAGCCTGGTAACTACCATCTTGATCAATCACTGGTAAAAATCAACCAATAATGAGATAAACGGACATCAAGTGGCACAGGAGATGATCCAATGAGAACACAGCACTGTTTCTGTGATATTCCTGCCAAAAATGCACACCGTGGATCTAATTACCAGAAAGTACCCATCATGTTCAAATTACGTAATATTCTACAAAATGACCAATTTGTAATTCTTAAACACACAGAAGTTATAAAAGTCAAGAACAGCATATTGAAGGAGACCAGAGAACTATGACAAATGAGTAATATGCCATCGTTCTGCTATAAATGACATCTTTGACACAACTGACAAACTTGGATGGGTCTCTGATTCAAGGTTATATAAATGAGCTATTTACTGTTCTTACAACTTCTCTGTACATTTGAAAATGTTTTGAAAAAAAGTTTGAAAGAGTAAATATGCAAACATTCCCAAGCAGTCAACATTTTACAGCGCATTTTTAAGGTATACACCTTTCAGAATTTAAATAACATTAAAGCTGACTGTGAATGCATGCATGTATGTGTGCGCTCAGTCCCTTAGTTGTGTCCAACTCTTTGTGACCTCATGGACTGTAACCCACCAGGCTCCTTTGTCCATGGGATTTCCCAGGCAATAATACCGGAGTGGACTGCCATTTCCTCCTCCAGGGCATCTTCCCGACCCAGGGGTCGAACCTGAGACTCGTGCATTTCCTGCATTGGCAGGTGGGTTCTTTACCACTGTGCCACTTGGGAAGCCCTGCATGTATGTGTATACAGAGGCAAAAAAGGTTTCTCTGCAAAGATATAATAATCACCTATTAAGCCATTAAGAGAGAGAACAGTGGTTATCTCTAGTTTCACCCTAAACTCTTAAAAATAAGCACATCTAAGTGGATAATTTGGTAATTCAAAAATAAAAATCATTTTAAAAGACACGGAGACTTTAATTTTGGAAAAAGAACAGTAGGTGTACTACAGGTTAAAAAAGAACATGAATATGGAGTAGCTGGCAGGGCTGCTCATGAGACTGATCTGCGAAGCAGAAGAGCAGCTGCCTAGGGAGACAGGTGATTAACATCCTTTCTTTTCATAGAGGAGATGTGAGACATAAGCCAGGAACCTGCCCTTAGAGAAAAGGGTCCAGAGAAGGGGCCTCTTGTTTGCCATGGATCCAAAGAGCAAAGTAACATCAGCACAGGCCTTGCACACCAGTCTTTTTATTTGGCATGTTTTTACTTTTGTTTTTTTAACTTTTTTAATTGGTGTGATAACATATGTATCACATAAAATTTACGAGTTTAACCATCTTCATGTGTTACAGTTAGTGGCATCAATTATATTCACAATGCTGTGTGTTTGTAGTGTACTTTTTCACATGCAATTTTGTATTTTTTAATTTTGCCAAAAAGCTATATACTTTCTCTGCTACTGAATTATAAAAGTCCATGAAAAGAGGCAGAAGACTTGGTAATTTGCCTCACATCAGAAGTCAGTAATGACACCTCACACAACCCTTCCCAGGGTGTGAAGACATAGCCAGGAACCTGCTGTTCACTGGTCCTGTTAATTTAACAGATTCCTGCGTGCATGCTAAGTCGCTTCAGTCTTGTCCGACTCTTTGCGACCCCATGGACTGTGGCCCACCAGGCTCCTCTGTCCAAGGAATTCTCCAGGCAAGAATACTGGAGTGGGTTGCCAATGATGACCAAAACGATGGTAAGGAAAAAAATAAAAAGATCAATATCAAATTGTGAAGTCCAAAAGAATCTGTGACAGTGGCAGATATAATACAATTCAGATGGTGACAGTGGCAGTCACTATTCACTGGCTCCTATATTATGTAAATCCCAGAACCTAGGAGGGCTGAGTGGGGTCTTCCAGGCAGCAGCACATTTGAGCTACCAAACCATTTAATATCTTACTTTAACACTACATGGTTTATGAAAATATTCTTTCACCTTCAAAACAGCTCAGCAAATCAGTAAAGGACAGGAGCTTTCATCCCTGAACATAGAAGGAAATGCAGGAGGTAGAAGGGACTTGCCTTGCCCATCATAGGAACGGGTGGTCCCGAGTGAGTAAATGATCAGGCGCTGGCTGAGAAGCAGAATCAAGGAAATAGGGACAAGCCTAAAAACGACACTAGCTGGCAGAATAGAATGAGACAAGTATTTGAAGCTCCAAGCTAAGTCTTTGTTGCTTACATGCTGTGGGCAACATCCACACAACAGCTCCTAACAAACCAAGGAGGCATTCTTTCCCTATGACAATGACAGATTTCATTACTCACAGGAGTATCCACAAGAAGCCACATCCACCACAGTGATGCTCTGTGTGAGCTGACCACTCTATCATTTCATACCAGCAGTAGCCATGGCGCGTCAAACAGTGACATGCTCAAAACTTCATTGTCTTATGATGAAGTCACAGAATCTGTTCTTTAGCACATGAAAATAAACTCAAATTGACATAAATAACAAACAGCAGACACACAATCAACACAAACCTGGAGGAGTAATGAGGGTTCTTCGATGTTCTTTACACCAACCAACTGGATGAATGTGTGGACTAGAGGCTTCACACCTGTGAGTTATAGACATTTAAAAATGGTAATTAGGAAAAATTCTCAAATACCAGTAAAAGTTAAAAAAAAAAGTTAGTGATTGTGAACATTTTACACCGAGTTCTACCTTTTCACAATCTATCTTATTCAGGAAAAAATGGCTAAACCAAAGAATTTTTCACTCTTCCAACGTATTAGTACCAAGGAGTTTTCTATCAGATACATAACATATAAAACTGACACCAGGCAAATAGGTTTTGTTCCCACACAAGTGGTGTTATATTCCACAACTGCAAAAATAGCAAATGTAAAGATAATGTCATTAAAATTTGGAATTTCCATTTAGGAAAATCATTTGGAAAAATAAACATGTATATAAATAGCATATTCACAGGCAAGCTAAAATTATTTCAGTATTTCTAAGGCCAAATATACAAAAGCAGGAAGCCCAGTCACCCTCAAAAAGCAAACACGCTCTCTCTATTGCCCATCAGAATGGCAGAGACCAGGTATTAAGATGGGGTGTTTCTTTTCCTCACTTCTTCTGCCATCTTTACTTCAGTCAAGTATATGCTTTGCCAAGGCCTCTTTACTAGTATGCACATCTGATTCCTTGCTCCTAATCAACTTTGTTCCATATAGTCCTCATCCCAACATGCAACATGCTTCATTCATTCCTTCACTCACCCATTCATTGAAAGGTTGAATGTCTATCATGTGCCAGACACTGGGATAGACACTGAGGATACAGTAGCAAATAAAATATATACCAACTTTCAGCCTCTTAGAGCTTACAGTATAGTAGGAAAAGAGGAAATTAATTAACAAACAAAATGTTTATTCTGGGGGCAAAATGCTATGCAAAGAATTGGAATAAAAAAGCAGAGCGTAACAGTGGTAAGATAATCCTTCAAAACACATAGTCAAGATGACTTCTCAAATAAGATGACATCTGAAAAGAGTGAAGAGAGGACTGAGCCACTCAAATATATAAAGGAAAGCCTTCCATGCTGAGGGGACAGCAAATACAGATGCCATGTTAAGAGGAGATAACAAGCAGAACTGTGTTAGGAATGGACTGAGAGAAGCAGAGAACAGGAAATATCAAGAGGGGCCATTAGGCCACGGTAAGGTCTTGGAATCTTAGAGTAAAATGATGTTTACTAGAACATTCTGTGAAAGGTTTTAGGCAGAAGAGTGGCATAATCTGATTTATGTTTTAAAGTAATTATTCTGACCGCTTTGCAGATAATAAACCACATTTGGGAAGGAGACAAAAGACTGCTGGAAGGTTTTTGCCAGAGTTGTGAGGGTAACCTGAACCAGAGTGCTGGTGGTGAAGATAATAGGAAGTGATTATATATTTAGGTCAGTGTTCTAAAGGAAGAATCCACTGGATAAGCTGATAGATTTGACGCAGAGTGGGAGTGAAGGGAAGTCCAGAACATTCCAAGGCTTTGGGCATGGCCACTAGAAGATGGATGTTACCGTCTTTTGAGACAGGAAGACTGCAAGCACAGCCTGACATTCCACACAGTGAATGAAGAAATCTGATATTAACATGTTTAACAAGCAGGTAAAGAAGTAGATAATGAGCACAAAAATTCGGAACTTAAGGGCAAGATCAAGGCTAAAAACATATATTTAGGAGTCATCGGCAAATAGGATGGTGTTTAAAGCCATGAGCAGAGATGTGACCATCCAGAAAATGAGTACAGAGGACAGAAAAGAGAAAAGGCAAAGAAGTCCAAGAAACAATGACTGGTAAAGTAAGAGAGAGAGAGACAGACAGAAAGATGAAATCAACTGGGTCAAATGCTGCTGCTCGGTCAAAGAAGAGAAAAAGCAAGAACTGATCAGTGGATTTACCAACGTAAAGGTCACTGGTATACTTGACAAGAGCTGCTGTGGTGGAGCTGGGTATGGGAAAGGGCAAAAGCCTGAATAGAGTGGGTTTAGGAGAAAATGTTAGGAAATGAGCATAGCTAGCCCAGAAAACACATTTAAGGAGTTCTGTTTTGAAAACAAGCAGATAAATGAGACATTAGATAGAAAAAAGAAAACTTTTTTTTTTTTTAAGCTGGGAAATATTTAAGCTGGGTGAGGCATATATGGAAATCTCAGTACACTTTAATGCCCAATCCCTTCAGATGCATTGTTTTAAACTGTATAAGCAAAACTATGGATCTTGATTTTCCAGTTATACTATTATTTCCTGGATAATCATTTGGCTATAGATTATTAGTAATGATGCAGCCTTTAATTTAGGGAAATTTTTATATTATTCTAGGAACAACTCTTAACAGCTCCTTAAAAATGAAAAAATAACAAGTATGTAATACTTCTTCAATTTTTTTCAATTTAAGACAACTATCAAGTACTTCTAATTATGTCAGGTTCATGATGATTAAAGTAAAAGTATTAGACACAATTCTGTTTATTGGATTTCTCTATACAAGAAAACACTGTAGCATATTTTGGCCACTTGTTCCTGTACAGCCAGAATCTCACATAAGGTCTTAATATTATTTAAATGTTGATCAAAGTCACCATTTAAAATAAACGAAGAAACTGTCTCAATTACGAAAATAAAAATAGCTTCATTTTTATCTAGTTGACTTACAGCCCCTCTATAAACAAACAATACTTCCTTCAGAAGTGGGAAGGCTGTGAAATTATTTGTTACTATTGAAACACAAGTCATCTCTTAGTCCCACCTAGTGTTCAAAAGCAGAAATGTAACCAAGAAGAAATATAATGAAGAACAACTAACGGTGAAATGTTTGGCAAACTGTTGCTCCCTGTGCCTTTCCTTTCTTTCTTCGGGGTTTTTATGCGTATTGTTAAGAAAGTCCATTTCACAAGTAAGTACAAATTATTTATGAAGGCTGCTAAGACCCAAATCAGACCTAGACTGGTAGATAATAATAGAAATAAGAAGTCATGAAGAACCCACACTTGTCATATAAAGTGAACAAACATTAAGACCCTCATTTTATGGAAACACTGAGAGGTTAAGTGATTTCAGGTTGAAAGAAAAGGGCCCTGGTTTCATCAGTCACAGCCAAAAGCTAAACAAAACTAATGCGCACACACTGGGCTCCCCAGATCTCGGCAGAGTCAAACAAGAACATTTCAAGACGCTCACTTAAGGAATACATCAAAGTCTTCATTTCAAGCAATAATGGTTTAGATTCTTTGAAGAAATACAGCACACTTGGTCTCTCCCACTCCCTAAATCCAGAGCATGATGACTGCCAATTTCTTTCGTGGTGTCTACTTTCCTGGCTCCCACCCTGTGCTAACTCTTCAGGGCTTCCATCACTCTGTTTTACTAAGCCCCAGACCTCATCCCACCGAGTCATCTCATTCTCCTTTTCATCCTTAATTCATTTCCAAGCCCATTCCCTACAGAGGCTGTTTTCAATATTCATAATTTGCTTCAAGCATAAAACCTGATTTTCACTAACAAGGTGACTGACTACTAGGAAGAGACAAAGGAGGTGCCATCTCATCACCCTAACATCAATGTTCCTTTCATGTCTTCATTTTCTCCACACTGAGAGAGAAGAAAGCTGGTTTCTCCCCAAGGCTAGCCCTTCTCCTACGGGACCGGGGTCCTCAATTATCCAGTCTCAGATGTCTCCACTGTCCCTCAACAGCGGCTTCTTTCCTTCAGCCTAAAACCAAGCTCAACACCTGAGGGGCTTACTACCTCTGAGACAATACTCCACTTCCACCTTCAGGGCTAAACTTCTCTGCCCGAAGTGCCTTACAGACATCTCTTTCAGTCAGTTCAGTTCAGTTGCTCAGTCGTGTCCGACTCTTTTTTGCAACCCCATGGACTGCAGCACTCCAGGCTTCCCTGTCCATCACCAACTCCCGGAGTTTACTAAAACTTATGTCCACTGAGTCGGTGATGCCACCCAACCATCTCATCCTCTGTCGTCCCCTTCTCCTCCTGCCTTCAATCTTACCCAGCATCAGGGTCTTTTCCAAAGAGTCAGTTCTTCGCATAACGGCCATCTCTTTAACATTTTGCAAACTGGTTTCTGTTTCTGAAATTCTTACTTTAATCCTCACAACATCTTGTGAGACAGGGACTATTAACTCTTTTTGCTAAGGGGGCACCTAAAGCTTAGAAGGATTAAGTCACTTACTGAATGCCAAGGCTGCCACACCCCAAACATATCCCTGTTTGCCCCATGGATTTAAACTTAAGTAAGTGCTTTCCTTGGCCAGGAGTATTTCATCCCAACTTCTAAGTACTAACTCCTATCATTTTTTATGATCCAGTTCAAATTCCATGTCCCCAGGAAGATCTTTCTGAGAAACCTCCAGTGAGTCAGTCAGTCCTTCCTTCCATGTGCCACCACAGACAGCAAGGTTCTAATAATTAAGCACTAACCACCATGGACTCTGCAGCCAAGACAGAGGTATTGTGTTTCTCTCTGTTCCCAGACGCTGAGCCTCTCAAGACTGAAGTGCAGAGGTCCCTAGGTCCTTGCCATCTCTGTAACTCATCACCACCATCAAGGGGTGTTTCTCAAATATAATGGTTGATGACACACACACTGCTCTGAGAAACTGACAACATGATGCAAACTTTTCAACATTATTTGGGGAGACACATAAAATTACTATTACTCTTAATGTATACATGTAAAAGAACCCAACTATTAGTAACAAAAGCATAAAGAAAATCCAGAGGTAAACCAATTTTTATTCTAATATATGTATACTATTTGCTCTCATTAAAAACTACTACAACCCCACATAAATTTAAATCCCACATAGCATTTCTCTTTGAAAGGAAGAAATGTTTTACTGCAGTTAAACATGCAGTACCTCAAATGTTTGTGTGTGTGTGTGTGTGTGTGTGTGTGTGTGAGTGCATGCATGCACATGTGCATTCAAGCACAATTTCAAATTCCCACTAAGGTAAAAAGAGATAAGATCACTGTCCAATTCAAAGGAAAAAAAAAATCTCATTTTCAAACTATTTTAAATTGGGAAAGCAATCCAATTTGTAACCCCAATTACATACCTAAGTAACTAATTTATGCAGATAAAAACCATTCCAAAATTCAAAGATCAAAGAACATAATATTTAATAAGGTTGGACAAATTCCAGTGCACTCAAGTAATTTTCAATATGCCTTAATTGCATATCGAGGAAGAGAACACACTGTTATTCTTTTTCTGACAATTAACAAAATATAACTTCAGTAGTTAGAAGTATAAGTCTATCCTCAAAGTACATGCCTTTCTAAAAATAATTTGGTTGTGCTCATAAAAGTGCAAAATCATTGCTGAACGAGATCAATTTTTCCCCCTGCTCTTTCTAATAAGAAACCAGGATGCTTCCTATTCCCTAGGCATTTGGCATCAAAGAAAAATGTGATACATTCTGCTAGACTTTTTCATTACTTTTTTTTCCCCAGAAGAATGAATGCTTTTAAAGGAAATACATATTATGTCAATAAGGAACCTACACTTTTAAAACCCTATAATACTTATAGGACCACAAAAATAAATGAAACGTTCACCCACTGTGTTTAAATCAGGCAAAAGCTGTTTTTAAAAAATTCTCCCTGAAGCAATCTGAACTTTAAAAGCAAGAAGCTCTCATTTCAACAGATTCTAATAAATAAAGTATCATTTATTAATAAAAGGACTGGATCCCAATTGTCATGTTGGTACTGCCATCAACACAGCACATCAAACACAGGAGGGAGAGAAATATGTTCCACCCAGGACAGATTCCAGTATTTCTAAATTCATAGTTTTCTCATCTACTCACTCATTCAAGACAAGTACGGATAATTTTAAATGAAATAAAAACCACCAGTTTGCAGAAAATATGAGAAAGAGAAGAACATGGTAAGCAATACAGTGAGGGTTCAATCAGCAAATCCAGGCTGTGGGAGAGTCAACAGGACAAACAACCTGGTTTCTTAAATAAAAGTTACAGGGGGAAGAAAATGATGAAGGAATAGGAAACTATAAATTAAGAGATCAAGAGAAATATCAAAGCAATCATAAAATGTGCATCCTATTTGGACCAAAATCTAATAAACCAAGACAGTTGGGGGATCATGTTTTAGTATGTTAGTGACATGATGATATTTATAACTTTATATATTTGAAAAAAGAAAAAGAAGTTCTGTCTTTCGAAGAGACATATTCAGACATGAAATGCTGTGGAATCTGGATTCTGCTTCAAAACAGTCCTGGAGTTGGGATTTTGGAGCAGGAAAACATCAGAAACAAGACTGGTATATATTTATAATTGCTAGTAGTAGGTAATGTCTGCAGGAGGTCATTCTACTGTTCTAAATTTTGTATACACCTGAAAAGGTTTGTATTTCAGTAACAAATTTGATTGCAAACTGAATAAAAAGATACCCTATGAGGAAAATTATGCTTTGTAGAAAAAAGCTGGGTAAAACTTACTATCATACTCAAAAGTACTTGATTCTATGTGATGTGATCATGGAACTACTTCAAAAAATTCTATGAAAACCATATATAAAATATAATTCAGATTTTTATAATTCATCTTTTAAAAGTCTAAATAGCAAATGGCTTTCAAAGTCTCTCCTTTTTTAAAACAACGCAACTAAAACTGATGACTGTTTAAGAATCCAATCTGAGAAGTAATGGAAATTATTAACGACTCTACTGAATATTTAACTATACACACACTAAAAAGGTCAGGAAACAAGTTTTCCTAAAACTGAGCTACATTTATATAAATTAATATCCATTTGCTACTGTAACATTAGCCATATTTTATAAAGATAACTGTCACTTCTCAATGCAAGTATTGTCCAGAAGGAACTAAACTGTGCAGAAATGCCTTTCACCAGCAAACTACAGTTTCATTAGTGAACATGAATTAGGTATGAAAAATCATTATTTCAACTGCCTAATCAAAATCATGGCTTTACTATAATCCTTTCATGATTATATAATTTTATAATTATGTTGCTCCTACCACTTTATGTAGTATAGCCAAAACCCTTCAGGGTTAAAAACAATATTCCTCAATTAATAATTTGTATTGTCATTATAAATAGTTAAATTAGCTACTGGGCATGAAAATATGAAAGGAAGATTAAAACATTTTCCTAAGAAATGTCCTAAGAAATGAGAGAAGACACCCCAGATGAGGGGGGAAGTGTGAGTCTGTGTGTGCACTCACGTGTGAGTGTCTCTTGGGAGTGTGGTACGAATTGTGCTTCCATAGGAGGTAGTCAACTAAAATACAAATCACAAAGTAGAACTAAAGGAGGTTATTTAGAAACATGTGCCATATGGAACAGGTAAGAAGTTAAAAATCTGAAATGAGAAAGAGCAGGACAGAATACTGTTATTTGTGTTATCAGCTTTGCATTATTACTGGTTTTAAATAAGTACTTGAATAAACACCAATTAGAAAATGCACAGAGCAATGAAAAATGTCTCACCAGTAGTCATAGCTCTCATCCCAGTTGTCAAAATGTACGAGGAAACGATTGTCCACCATATCTGTTACCGTAGCAACACAGATGAATGCAGGGTTCTTTTTGTCTACAGCTTCAAGCTTCATTCCAACTCGAAAGCCTGATGGGATCACTGTCTATGAAATATACAGATTTAATTAGAGATAAGCACACACTTAACAATAAGGACCTGTACCCTCTCTGCACCCCTGCTTGAAAGCCTGGCATCCATCAGCTTTATTCATATAATTTAAAAATCATGGACCAGTTCTGCAGCAGAGTTGCTTTCCAAGAAGCAGCAATAAGAAAAATGCCCCGCTGCTACACCCAATTAATTATCTGAACCTTGGAGCCGTGACAGCAAGCAGGTTGCTGAGTTTTCCACCTGACTGTCCTCCCCCATCTTGAAGGAGAATGCCGACTGACTATGCAGCATGTACATCTCAGCAATTATGCTATCTTCTCAATTAAGATATTTAAAAATAATAATCTGGCTCATTATTTCTATTAATTACCTAAATGCGTGCACGTGCACACACACACACCCTCTCCAGTTCTCTAACTCAAGCTGGCCTATGTTCAATTTGATTAGAGAATGTTTCAGCCATTAGACTTGTTGCCCTCAAAACACCTGGATAATGTCATTTCCCAAGTGGAGAGTATGTGGGGTGGGTGAGAAGGTTCTTCTCATTCCCAATATCTGGAGGGAATCCCTAGTGAAATACGACGGCCTCTCTCCACACTCTCACTCACTGTCGCCTAACTGGTGAATCTGAAGGAAGAAGTGGTCACACCGTTAAGCTGGCCTACAGGGCATATAGTTTCCACTCTGCTCCTTAGGAGCAAGCTCTGTCCTGCAAGATGGTAGTCTGCCCTGGTCCAGTGCTCATGGGCTAGAGTGGTGAGGCTGGAAGGGCCAGTAAATCTCTAACCAGGGCTCAGAAACCAGAGACTAATTTGTCAGCAGATATAGGCCACGCATATACTCCAACTGAGCTCTCATCAACTGTAAAGGGGAGATTTTGTCCTCTATTCTTTCCAGTTAGATCAGAACTTGATCAGGATAGAACACTGTACCATATCAGGCCTCCTCAGAGATGCCCATAGCTTAAGAAGTAGAAAATACAAACACATCCAGACCTTGCTTCTGTCAACACTGCAAAACAGAGCTAGAATCTGGAGGGAAGATTTAAATGATAGTCTCTAGTATGCAAATTCAAATAGGGTTACATTCATCTCACTATAGGAATCCTATCTGAACAGCACTCTTAAAATCAAGTGACCATAACCATAAAATGTCCCAGTCAATTTAATTTGCTTAGGCACCTTAATTGTAAAGTATACCTAGGTTTTATACTATGTTGCCTTTTACTATTTAATTTTAAAAAAAGACAGCCATGATATGGTTAAAAACAGATATTTATTCATGATAATTTTTAGTTAATTTTAAAGCTTAAGAGCACCTTATTTAGCAAAGCAATACCATTTATTATAGTTTGTTATTATCACTTGTAATTTATCCAAGGAAATACTCAAAAGCCACTTTCTGTGAAAGAAAAAGTATCTTGGAGGTACTTACTATATTCTGATTTTCAAATAATGACTTGGGAGCAGCCTGAGCTTTGCATGTCTTGAGATAGGTCTGCCAATTAAATTCTTCTTCTTTATATCCTAGGGTCCGCACATATAAAGAGACAGTAAAATATCAAAATATTTCATACTTAGCTTTCCATTCTTACTTTTATCTGTAAGTCCAACATGCCAAAATCAAGCCATCAAGTGACTTTTTAAATGGATAGTATTTAACTCATAATTAGTATCTAAAGATTTTTATACACAGGGTATTTATTTCCAACAAATTGTATTATTTTTTCAATTCCAAATGAATGGCAATGGATGAAAGGTAAAAGTATGAGGAAGCAAATACACATTGTCTTCAGATGGACTTCTTTTCATTACCAGACCATTTCTATAGTATTTAGGTAGAATTCATTAGCAGTGAGCTGCAGTAGTTGAGTTCTCTGTTTTTCCCTCACTCATTCTATTTTGGAAGACTAACTAGTAGGAACAGTGGGAAGCTGGAAAAAAATGGTACTACAAGAGATGAAATCTTTCTGGCCTGTCACCACAAGAATGACAATTCAAGATTCATGAAGTGAGCATGTTGGCCAACTACAATAATGGAAATGTCCTTTCCTTAGTTTTCACCATTTCATGTTCAACACTGGTAAAGCCAACATTCCCTTTAAAAAGGAAAATTGGGCATTTAATTTTATCTACTCAGGTTCTCTTTTTTACTTCCATCAAAGTCCAGAAGGTGGTGTGAAAAGAAAAACAATTCACTACATATGAGACCAATTTATATAAAGGCTTACAGATTTTCTTTTTCATCCTTCTCTTTTCTAGGTGTTTTTGTTCAATTCTTCAGTTATCTGAAAATACCATTCTGCCATTAATTTTTCACTTAAAACCAAAAGATGGCTTGTCCATTAAAACCCAATAACCCACCTCCCCCCAGAAAAAAAAACTCAATAATCCTGATGTAGTAGCCAGTGAAGTTGCTCAGCCGTGTCCAGTTTTTTGCGATCCCATGGACTGTAGCTTGCCAGGCTCCTCCTTCCATGGAATTTTCCAGGCAAGAGTACTGGAGTGGGTTGCCATTTCCTTCTCCAGGGGATCTTCCCAGCCCAGGGATCAAACCCAGGTTTCCCACATTGCAGGCAGATGCTTTACTGTCTAAGCTACCAGGGAAGCCCCAATAATTCTGAGACAGACCAAAAATATCAGACTGATAACCTGGTTCTTTCATATCAAGCAAACAATACTGAATGCAACATGAAAAGAAAGGAAGTAAGATATTATTAAATACTCTAAGGATGAACTGAAAAATATATAACTGTTATTCCTGGATCTTTTGTAAACATGAAATAGGCAAAATCATTGGCAGACTGTAATATAAAAATTTAATAATAAAAGAGTAATCACTATTAGTTCAACCCTCAGCCAAACTGCTTTTCAGTGTTATAGTCTCCTTTCCAATCTCTTAAATATTAAGATATGTTCAATGCATAATTTCTCAAGGTTTTTTATTTACTGAAATGTCAATAAACACACTTAGTTATGTAAACAAGTTAGAAATAATTTCCAGTTATTTCAAGAAGGTATGCGTGTATGTGTTGTGTGTGTGTGTGTATATATGAGACAGAAATTTATAGCTAAAATCTATAGTCAAAGTATCAAACAAATGTTATGTGACATGCAAATAAGTACATGGACATAGTTTATTCTCTTCAGTAGGGTTCTATTTTTTAAATTTCTTTCACTTTAAAAAACATCTTTCATCATGAACAATAAGCTTAAATTTGGGCCCACCTGATTAATAAACATTTCTCATCATGAACAATAAGCTTAAACTTGGGCCCAAAGTTTAAGCTGAATAACCACAAAGTCTGAATTCTAAAAAATCTAAATTACAATATAAGAAATTAAGTATTTTCAGAACATAAAATATGAAATTAAAAAGTGACAATACCTTTTGGAGGATGGAGTTTATGGCCAGTTTTCTCACACCACCCAACTGGGTGGATATCCAGAGCATCGGCATTTACCCAGAAGTCGTAACAATCAGAGTATCCATCAAAGTGCAGCTTTATCCGGTATCCACAAACCTGTAGTAGGTAAAGAACAGAATAGTTGTGCATATGTACAAAAATAAATTAACATCGATCTCAAGTATGATATGGATTACGTTAAAGCACCATTGTTAAACAGCCACAAAAACAAGGGAAAAAATAACAAAATCTAAAGGCAAACGTTATTTCGTTGGGAAGAGCTGAGCTGGGGGGTTCTGGCCTCTTCCCTAGTTCCATTAGAAGCACATGGATCTGGGTGAAGAATAATTCTCCCATGTAGACAAGTCCCCCTCCTCATCCCCTGCGTTGTAGAAGCACAGGGTGCACAGCTCCCGCAGGGGCCCAGCGTGGGTGCCCTATTGTGCACTGGCTCAGTGCTAGCTCTCTGTTCTTCACAGAGTTCCACACACAGCGATACCTGGCCAGACCAAGGCTGGTGCAGACACGGGGAGAAGTCAACAGTCTCCTCTCTACCAGTAGCAGAGTTGGGAGAAAGAAGAGCCTCCCTAGTTCATACTTAGATGAAACAGGATCCCTGGAATGTGGTGAGAACTCACTCTATGTAACCCATGCCCAACACTGAGGCCACACATCTGCTTAAATTAGGGCGGCACTTGGGGGAGTTCTAAGTTAAAAGGTCACGTGGGTTTATGGAGCCTCTGCCAGGTCACACTTGGCACTAGGATCGCAAAAGTTTAGCCTCTCAATCTTCTTCCCATTAGCACAGCAAATGGGTTCTATGTTCTGAAGGAGCCAGACTTCTTACAAGACAACTAAGTCACTGAAGGAAAACTGAAAGTAAAACTAACACACAAGATCATCTGATTCTTTGAGGAAAATTTTAAAAGATACCTCCCCCGTCTCAATGGAGAGAACAAGGAGTTAAGCATATGAAGGAAAAAAAAGTTCTAAAGAGTTCTCAGTAATATATTTTACTAAGATACACATAATTGACCTGGACATTTTTTCCTGAAAAACTTCAGAGATACCTTGAAATACTAAATCTGCTGGTCTGTCTCTTATGTTAAGGAACGTGGTATGGCAAAGGCTATGGTGTCAAATGGATCAAGGTCAAATCGTGGTTCTACTACTTAAGTAAAGCTTGCTAATAGGGATATAAATTTGTACAATCTCTAGCAATCTCCTGAGATCTATAAAAAAGAACATTCTCTTTGACTCAGCAATTTTAACCCTAGGAAATTATCCAACAGAGATAGCCACATATGTGCAAAATGAGCAATGTATGAGGCTATTCACTAAAGCATTTACTTAGCAAAAGATTCATGTATATATATTATATATTCCACACAGTAGAGAAGGAAATGACAACCCACTCCAATATTTTTGCCTGGAAAATTCCATGGACAGAGGAGCCTGCAGTCTATGGGGTTGCAAAGAGTTGGACACGACTGAGCATGTTCACAGTCCACATATACATATAGTATTTCATCTTATGTCTGTTCCATAATAACTTAAGCTGGTCTCTACTGACTGACACATGTATGTGTGTAACACTCATGCTCATGTGATATATATATATGACATACATATATGACATTTATGTCAACCCCAGTATGGACCAGTTTACATTACAGAACAAACATAAGATGAAATACTATGCATGAGTATAAAGGACTGATGAAGCGGGTAAATGAACTGAGATGGAATAATTTCCAAACTCAGTTAGACAAAAAAGCAAAGTTCAAAACAGTATGTGACATATGTCATCATGTGGTTTAATGTAGGGGGAAGATTTGCCTATATATTGCTTTTATGTACATGTAATTTTCTTACAGCACTTTCATATTTTGAATCCTATGAATGTATTGCTGATTCAAATAATTAACTGTATTTAAACTGTTTAAAGTGTAAAAAAGTCTATTATACAAAGGACCAAAGTTGCGGAAAATAATTATACAGAACAAGTCACGTGCAATTGTTATTATATTTGAATTAAATAGTCTTAATGTAAATATAATCATCCCAACATTTACTATTCACCACTTTTCAAAAAAAATTGTTATTGACTATTCACCACTTCTTAAAAATGGTGTGTTAATATGTATGTAACAAAGTATTGATGGCAGATTTATTATATACCATGTGACATATATTTAAATCAAGGGTCAGTGAACTACAATCTGTGGGACACATCCAGCCAACCACTGTTTTTGTGAATTAAACTTTATTGGAATATTAGCCATGTTCATTCATTTATACATTGCCTATGGCTGCTTTCATTACAAGAACAGAGTTAAGCTGTTACAAATGAGACCATATACTCCCTAAAGCCTACAAGATTTTCTATTGCCCTTTATGGAAAAAGTTTGCTGATCCCTGGTTTAGCCCAGTGACAGCAGTTTCTACTCACAACTACTTTTACTGATCTTAACTCACTTCTGATAAAATATTTTTACTATAGTTAATATAACAATCCATTTTTTGATGTTCTGTTATATTATGCAAACCTCAGTAACTCATTTTTATTCTCCCAAAGCCATGACATTTTATGCTAGTTTTTCTTTATCTACTAGTTTTTCAGTAGTAGTAATAGAAGCATCCTGCTTCAAATCAATGCATGAAAGCCTAACAAATGTTGACAGAAAACAGCGCCTGTGTGTATGTGTGTATTTTTATGTGTGTTGTGTGCCCATGCATGTGGCCCTAGGGAAGGTGTGCATATATGATGATAGTTACCCTCAAAGGTCCCCCTCCACGTATGAAAAACAGTATGTTTGAAAAATTATCCCAAGTCACATTTCCTAGACAGTAGAAACGGCAATACTAATTCCAGACCAGCATTCCAGCTACTTTGCCCTTATGCACAATGCCTTCTAGAAGGGTCTGTACCTCCTTGAACAGCTTTGCTGGTACGGCCACAGCTTTCTCCTCTTCCAGGTAGGACGCCCAGCACCAAGCTTTCTTTCCTTTAGGAGGCAAACCTGAAAGGCAAGTGAGACTAAACTGACAGAATTTCCAAATCTAGGAAATCAGAGCAGTCTACTCTGAACTCTCACTTTCCTAACTACCCCCAGGCCTGGCTCTTCTCTTACTTCCATGACTGATATTTCTCAATTTCTTTTCCTGACTCCTCTTCTGAAGAAATGAGAGCTAAAAAGTAAAACTATGTGTATATCCAGGAATGAGCGTAGCAGAAAGGAACGGAAGAACTTAAAGTACTTTTAAGAACTTAAAGTATTTTACTTAAAGTAAATGAAGGAGATGCAGTAGGAAGACAAGATAGACCAGAATCATGGAAGCTCAGCAAGTGAGAGTGTCTAGAAGCAGGATGCTCCAAAGTTTTTTTCTAATGAATCAAGAAGCTGAGAACTGAGAAAAGGTCAGTGCACTGAGTAACTTAGGGACTGGCTGCTAACTTGGAGAAAGGGGGGAAAAAAAAAATCAGTGCATCCAAGGCCAAATTTTAAGTTGCAAAAGAACACATAAATGATAAAGATACGGAGTCAGTCTACAGCAATTTTATTTGGGGTCAATTTAACAAAAAATGAAAATGAAGAAAGGATGTATAATGTTAGGCTTGATGGGTTTTAAAACTGAGGAAAAGACATTTGGAGATGAGCTTAGAACAGGCAATGATAAAGCTCATGAAGAGGAAAACAATGGAAGACCTAAGAGAGGGAACGACTGAAGCAGCAAGGCCACTGAAGGGCCAGAGCCCTGAGAGTAGAAATGAAGGGGAAGGGACAGAAAGGACAAAGACATTTTTGAGGCAGAGTGCAGAATAACTGAGCATTTACCCCCTTTAATGTCAGTGACGAAATACAGAAGGCCACCCAAATGTAAAAGTTGGGCTGTGTGCCTGATGCAGGTAGAAACACCTCAAAGTGTTTTTAAGAGACAAACAAGGGAGGAATGTGGTTAAGCCCTGAAGAGAAGCACTGGGTTCAGGCCCTGCTTCACAGGGACAATGTGATTGGCAGGTCAGGATGGGACTCTGCCAAGTACAGTGACCTAACATGGAAGACCGGCCGGGCAGATGTGGCAGGTCCTTTGACACAGCCTAGCGGGGCACACAGAAGCTTCTGCAGAGACAACCCAAGGTCCGGGATGAATAAGGCAGCGAGTTAACCCACCAAGTGCTGAGGGGCAGGGCCTAAGGTCTACATTCCTCAGAGAATAAAGCGTTCCTTGAGGAACAAAGAAAGGAAAAAAGGGTACCACGTTAGGAAGTTATGGTTGAGAGAAAACATTAAAAAAGAAAAATCTAAAATTTTATGAAATGAGTAAGACCAGAGGTTTTAATCAAAGTGCAGAAGTAAAAGAAAACTACTTGATGGAAAAATAAATAACAGAAAATGATCTCAAGTTTTCCCCGTCACTGCTTGAAACTTGCTAATTTCCACTTTCCCCTCACCCTTTTCTTCTTCTAAACTCCAATTTTTATTGACACAATTTAATCAAAGAAAACCCCCAAACGATCCTTTAACTGCCATAGTGTGCATTACAATTAAGACTAAAATGTCTGCCTGTGTGAAATATTTTCAACCTCATAAAATTACAAGTAAAACCTTCCTTTCATCAACTCACCCTGCTTTAATACAGCCGAATCACCTCGTCTTTTCCTTCGGGCTCTCTGCGAACCCCTCAGGATTCTCCCATCTTGTTTGTTTTCCTATAATAAGGCAGAAAAGTTTATGATTCTTAAAAGTTCATGAAATTGGCATCAATGAAAAGTTAGAGAGCTGTCAGAAAGCATTTTTTTGCACTGTTCTTCAGTTTCACTTCATAACTTTGAAAGAAAGTAAGAATATAGGTCACTTGAGAACTCTGTTGCTCTTGGCCTGAGGTCCTTACAAAATAAGAACATTTCCAAGAATTACACTCTGTTTTAGCACAGATACTGTTCCCACCTCCTTGAAATGCCTTCTTCTTTCAGCTTTTTGACCACTCTGGTCTGGTTCCCCTGGTATCTCACCGCCCCTCTTCCTGGCTCCCTTTGCTGACATCTCCTGCCATCTAATCCCCTTCTCTTCTTTATCCAATCACTCTCTTTAGGTTTGAAAGATCATCTGTCTGCTAAACATCCCGTTTATATCTCCAGACCTGACTCCATATTCATATATCCAGATGCCTACCTGGGATTTTCGCATGGACATCTAATAAGCATCTCAAACGTATGGTGGCCAAAGTACTGTAAGTTCTATACTCCACTCTGGCCTTCCCATTCTCAAGAAACGGTATGATTACCCAGACAGCAGTTCAAGCCAAAAAGCTAGGAGTTATCTCTCATTCTTCTCTCTCCCTCATATACCCTGCCAACTCTGCCTTTAGCATCTGTCTCAAAACCACTGCCTTCCATCTTAAACAGCCCTCTTATTTATAGTCTAATACAATAAGCTTCCAGCTGGTTTCCCTGATTCTACTCTGTTCTCACATGTCAAAGCTAGAGTGATCATTTTAAAACATTCATCATATCAAAGTATTCCCCTTGCCCTCTACTTTCTAATGGCTTCCCAGCATACTCAGAGTAAAGTGACAACCCATGACTCTGGTTTACCATAAAGCCCTGGACTGCACAGAACTCTTCAGCCTCATCTTACTCCACTCTTCTCTAGCCTTCAAGGCTCAGCAACCTTGTCTTCTTTATCTCCTTAAACAAAGCATGCTACACATGTTTTTACCTTATGGTCTTTTCCCCAAACAATTCCATTGCCCTGCAGAGTTCCTTACTCCCAACTTTATATCAGCCTCCTTATTCAGATCATACTGTCCAAGCCACCCTCCCTGGAAGGCATTCTGATAACCCAGCTTAAAGCAGTCCGATTACCTCAATGCTCTATTGTACTTTCATCATAGCGCTTATCACAGGCTGATATTTCCCCCAGTTGTTTACTATATGTCCCTGAGAAAAAAGATCTTGTCCTTCTGCTATCTTATTCATCCCTGCATTCCCAGCTCCTAAAACAGTGACTAACCAATAATCATTGCTCAATATTGATCTTAAGGAAAATGCTTTGAGGCTTCAAAGTTGTCTTTTCATATAGAGTTACTAATAAATACTTTAGAGATGAGATGTTTATGTTTTAATTAGCATATTTTGAATTAGTTTTCCCTAAATATATGTGACATTTATCTGCCATTTTCTACCTACTCACATAGTTTTATAAGATCTGTCTGGAATTTACTAAAGTGAGATTGGCATTTTGCTGTCAAGAAGAATTTAAAATTAATTTGCAGAACTGAAGGCTCTGCCATTGCCTCTCTCACTCCAGCAGTAAATTTCAGGACTTCCTACTTCACCCTGAGGGAGGGGTACTATACTACTTATTATTCTCATCTTGAGATGACGACAAGTGACACACAGAGAGGGTAAGTGGGCACTCTGCTGATGGTAAAACAAGATCACAGAACCAGCACTGAAACCCCGGTGCTACCTGCAGAAGGATCAGCCCTGTGGGTACTGACCATCTCATCATCTCGCTCTTCTTCCTCCTTGGAGTCAGCTTTCAGAGATAACTTTGGCTTTTTCTTCCTACTACACTTAGAATCTTCTTCCTCGTTGTCTTCTCCCATGTCCCTTTCTTCCTTCTGATCTCTGCTGAATTTATAAACCCAAAAGAGTGACAGGAAACAATACTCATCAAATATCTGCATGTTGATTAGCAATGCAAAAACCTTTTAAAAATATTTAACCAGGAGGAGAAATGTGTATGTATTAGAATATCATAGATAAGAGACACTTCAGACCAAAATCATGAATGACACTGTCAAGATAGAAAGTATAAATTAGCTTATATATTAATTTACATAATTATTTATTATAATTATGTAATTAATGATAAAATTTTAAAAGCACACCAGCCCTACAGGTGAAACAGGTTCTAACAAGTTTAAAATTATTGGTTTTTCACAGCTACCATCCATACTAATAAAAGAATCGATTATTTGGAGCTATCCTAGTCTTTGGTGGCAATTTTAAAGCAACAATCTAGCAATTACTGAGGATGCCAGGTTCAATCAAAAAAGGCCAAACGTAATTTGGTAAAATACCAGATGGCCAACAAAAACAGACAATTCCCCAGCCTGTGCTGATTAAAATACATGAGAAGCTCCACTAGAACATAAATACCAAGTCATTTATTTGAAGTACACAAGTATATGCAGGAAATACACCTTGTTAGTGGTAAGTTGACCTCATCACAGTCCCCCAAGGCAATCACACCACCATCAGTCACAGCTGATGGCTCTGTCTCAGAATCCTCAGTCTGTCCTGAGAACCACAGAGACACAATTACAAGACTCCTCACTATGGCCATTCAGTGGATGCTCGGTCACGGGAAGCTGTATTTCATTCACGGGGTTTTAGCTGAATTACCTAAGAACTCCCCAAATATAAACCCAAGTACATTTTCACAAGCATCAGTATCACTAAAATGTGTATGTAGCCCAAAGAGATCGAAACACTCTTGGCTGGAGAGGAAATTAATGTAAACAAAAGACTAAAGCAGGAGGCCATGATTGGATTGCAGGTAGGACGTGAGTAGCGTAACTGAATTCAGACCGAAACCACCTGGTCCAGTAGTGGGATTAGCGTCCAAGTGCCTCCAAAGGGAAAGTTTTGGGGTGTGGGGTGGGGAGGGGGGAAGGCGTTTGGATGACAGACGTCAGAGAACGCTAAGCCTCTCTATTTCTAAGCACCAGGCCTTTGGACTCTAAAACTCATTTTATAAATGGAATGTGGGCAAAAACCTACTTGTCTTTGATATGTCGAGCACAATTCTGGCTGCAGTAGTTTCCTCCAGAAAGACACTCATCTACGTTGCCATACTGACAACAGTTCTCACAGAATTGAAGCCCTTCTACTTTCACTGGATCCTTCAACCTGAAAGGCATTCCAGTCTTCTCAGAAAAGACTAGAAGATGAAAAGAAGAAAAAAAAAAACTTAAAACCATGACAAAAATCGTGGCAAAATACGTTTAAACTTTTTCTTCTAATAATTTTGTTAGCAACACAATAAAAAGGATAATGTTTGTTGAATGAATGAATGAACACTGATCATTCCTTTCGGAGGGAGAGGAGGATGGGCTATGACAAGGATCACTCAAATCATCTACATAACAAAAACGTCTGACAAGCAAAAGCTTGTCTAATGCCTCTTCTACAGAGTTCAAAGTAAAATGAAGAAAATTTCATTAGTCACTAAATTCAGAAGATCAAATTGTCCATCCATAGAATCCTTTACAGCTGTTACCTTTTTGATGAAATTTAAAGAGTTATCTACATTATATTATGTTTTTGATGAGTGACTCTTTTAGTTAATGGGCTGAATCAACATCTTTCTATTTTACTTTTAACGTAGGAGATCTCCTGAATCATAATTATCCATATTGTCTAGGAGTCCACATTTCCTTTTGTCTGAATCATTAGGCTAATCATTCATTCAACAAACACTTATTAGGCACCCATTTATGCTAGACACTGATAATGACAGTATAGACCTTGCCCAAGAGAGCTCACAGTCTAGAAGAGAAGACAGGCAAGAAAACCAATATTTATAATAAAATGTGATACATGCAATAATTGAAGCATGAACAAGTTCCAGAAGCAGTGCAGAGGAAGAAGTGACTCATCCAGCCCGGGGTGGTGGGGGGGGGGGCGGTGGGGGCGGTGGGGAGGTGGGTAGTTCGAGAAAAGATTTTCTGATAGAAAGCCTCAATAGGGTTTTGAAGGCCAAAGAGGAATTTACCAAATGGACAAAGAGAGAAACAGCATCCTGGCCAGAAGAAACAGTGTGAGCAAAGGCAAGGAAGCATGAAACCACATAGTCCTGGGAGAGTTCTATGTAATTCAGTGTTGCTGGCCCTGCCAGAACACAGCGTACAAAGAACAAAACAGAGAGCAAAGAGACAAAAGCAAGCAGGTGGGCGCGGGTCACCCAGATCTTTGTATATTTTGCTAAAGAGACAATAAGAAGTTGGTGAAGTGTCAGATAAGCAATCTACATCAGTTTCTCTGACTTCAGTGTGCTGGATAAATTGGGGGAGATCAGAAGCAGAGGGATTCTTTAACAGATGTCTGCAGTGGTTCAGGTGAGAGGTGATAAGGGCCTAAATTAAGACAGCGGCAGTGATAATAGGTAGAAAAGGCCAGATCTGAGACATATTTAGGAAACAAAAACCAAGAGGATTCAGTAACAGGCTATGGGGCTGGGAGAGACCAAATTCAGGATGACTCCTAGATTTCTTGCTTGTCCACTGGATGGATGGTGCTATCATCAACTGATATTACGGGCTACAGAAGAAAAAGCAGGTTGGGGGAGGGGAGAAAGAAATAGAAAATGAATCGCATTTTAGACATGTGGAGTTTGAGGTACCTGTGGGACATCCAGGTGGAGATGTCCAGTAGGCAGGTGGAAATACGGGCCTGGAGCTCGGGGGAGAGGTCGGGGCTGGAGATAATAGATTTAGGAGTCATCAGCATATAGGTGTTAGTTACAACCATCGGAGCAGATGAGAAAAAAGTGGCAGGCTTTTGGCTAAATCACCTGGGTAGGCTATTATAACATGAATTTACTTGGTAATTTTCAATTAACCTTGTGCTATGACAGATCTGGCTTGAGGAAAGAAGACACTTTACAGTTATTTCAAAAATATTAAAGCTGGTTCCATATCAGTTTCATCATAGAAATTTACCTAAGAATATGTGACATGACGATCACCCAGGATTTTCAAAGTTCCAGCCTATTATAAAACCTTAGATAGTCTTACATTAAAAACTCTCCAAAAATAAGAAAAGACAATGCAGATGACCCGTTCTTACCTTCTTGAGCAGTTGGTACCATCCAAGTTGTAGTTGCTGTTGCTTTTTTAACATTTTCCATCTCACTCTCATCTGTAATAACTTCCAGGGCTCCAAACTCATTTACACGGAACTAGCAGCAACAGAAGAAAGAGGCAAAATTTATAAAAGTGCTCAATACTGCCATCATTTAAAGGCTGGCACGTAAGAGTCTACATTTTAAGAGTTAATTTCAACAATTATATCCAGATAAGCCCCAATTATATCCAGATAAGCTCACCACCACTATGAAGACCTTTGCATTTAACAAATCTGGAATTTCGGGAAGAGGGAACAGAAGAACGTGGCAAAGCACTTCTTAAGGACACAAACCACCACCTTTGCACTGTCCCATGGAGTTGCCAGCTCACTTATATGGCTCGTAATTTCAAATACTGTTTTTTTGCTAAGGCTTTTTTTTTTTCATATTTCATATTATTGTTTAATGATTCAAGTTAGTAGAAGCAGAATTACTGTTTTCCAAGAATCAACTTGTCTCACCCAAGTTCACCTAGTTCAAAGAGCAGGAAAATTACCATTCTAGAAATTCGGACTTGCACATCCAATCCCCATATTCCAAAATGTGAAGAAGGAAGGGTGAAGCATGAGTCATGGGACCCACCCCCCCACCCAGGCTCCATATTTCCTCTTTCTTTCACTGCTCTTTAGAATTCTCCATTATAGTCATTCACATCCAGTCAGCCCAAACAACTGGTAATATCTGAGAGATCTGAACAAGCCTACCAGCCTCAAGCCAAGTTTACCACCAAAAAGTAAGGGCATTTTGATTTCATGGGTATTCTGGACCCCAAATATTGAAAATTTCCTCTCACCTCATCTCATGGCAAGCCTCAAACCAAGTATTCTTCTGCAATCTCCTGGGCATACTATGTTGAATCATACTGGGCATAATGTGTTGAAGGCTTTAACCACTACCTGTGTGCAGGGGCCCCATCCTCTTTGAAACAGCTAGGTTGACTCACATTTATGAGAGTCAAAGTTATTCTGTATTCCTTCTGTTTTTCCATAAAACAGAATGATATAAGACATTCACTAATTTTACCAGGGGACAAAGAGCTAGAAAGTTCAAAATTCAAAAGGATCATAAAACATTGGCTTAAAGTTTTTAGATCACTCCCAGAAATACATATGAACATGCAAATACGCAGTATTTAAAATGAGGCCTTGTATTTTCCAATCTAAAAATCTATTTGGTCAACATGCCAACAGAATGATTAATTTTACCAAACTAGATTCAGGCTACAAGTCAGAAAAATCTTCAGCCAAGTTTATAACTAATTATTCTTTCCACCAGGTAAAAATAGCACCTTAAACAATTTTCTGCACATGGTCCACAATTATTAAAAGCTTTCTAGTCAGAACAAGTGACATTGTTATGGAAAGTGAAAATGTTTTCTCCCTATTATATATTCCAGATACAAGTTCCCAGGAAGCATGCATATACTAAACCTGTGGATTCACCTAAAAATGTCAGTTTAAGAGGTGGTAAAAAGTCAACTGGGAAGGAAAGAGCTAAAAATAACTTCACTTGTTGGGAAAAAATAAAGTTTTAAATGATCAACTCTGAAACCAGAATATTTGAAAATAAAGCTGATAGTACCATCTACTGGGCAAGAGTAGAAAAGTCAAGCCATCATGATTATTAATTAATGACGGTAAAAATGATGGTAGAAAATCAATTCTGAACGGAATTTTTTAAAAACTGGCATTAGCCCAGGTAAGTAAGTTTACTTTTATTACATGCTGATGTTAATTTAAGCTTTTTTGACAAATATTAATACAAAATCTGGGAAACAGTACAAAACATTTACATTGCACAGAAAGTCTTCTGTGGTTCAAATTTACAGACTGCTGCTAAAGTACACCCTGGCATTTCAAACACTGAGAAAGAGAGCACAGCTGATTTGAATCTTCAAATCAAAATTCAGACCTATGACACCTGGGAGTTTTAGGCTCACTTTTAAAGTTAAAAGGTAATATTTCCACAGAACAACATTTAATTCCAGTTATCTTTTCCTTCTCCTAATAGTCACCGTGAGGAACTGACCTATAGTCTAAGCACAAAGTTAAAGATGCAATGCACTTAGGAACACAGTTAACTCTTGTAAGCCAGGGACCCATGAATGGACTTCAGGGGTTGATAAATCACATGAAATAAATGTAAAATTATGGTTAAGGGCAGACAATGATTTATCTGTGGATAGGGTTCATTAAGTTTTTAACATATTCTCAAAGGCATCCTATAACACTGGGGAAAAAAAAAAACCAGAACTCCTAAAGAAAAACATGCAGAATACTATCTGACATAAATTACAGGAATATTTTGGGGGGATCTATCTCCTAACACAAAGGAAATAAAAGCTCCAAAGGGGGCACTTATTTAAATGTAAAAGCTTTGCACAGCAAAAGTAATCATCAACAAAAGGAAAAGATAACCGACTGAATGGGAGAAAATATCTGCAAATGATATAACCAATAGGGGTTAACATCCATGTATCTAAACAGCTCATACAACTCAACACCAAAAAACAAATAGCCCAATTAAAAAATAAGCAGAAGAACATACTAGACATTTTCCCCAAAAAGACATATGAATGGCCAATAGACACATGAAAAGATGCTCAACATCGCTAATCATTAGGGAAATGCAAATCAAAACCACTGTCATTTTATGCATCATCACCTCACAACTGTCGGAATGGCCATCATGAAGCTGTATACAAATAATAAATGTTGGCGAGGATGTGGAGAAAAGGAAACCCTCCTATACTGTGGTGGGACTGTAACTTGATGTACTCATTGTGGAGAACACTATGGAAGTTTGTCAAAGATCTAAAAACAGAACTACCATATGAGCCAACAATTTCATTCCTAAGAATATATCATAAAAACCAAAACACTAATTTTATAACCTAAGTGTCCATCAATAGATGAATGGATAAAGAAAATGTGATACACACACACACACACACACACACACACACAATGGACTAATATGCAGCCACAAAAAGAATGAAATTTTGCCATATGCAGCAACATGGATAGACTTGGAGGACATTATGATAAGTGATACAAGTCAGACAGAGAAACACAAATATTTTATGGTATCACTCATATACAGAATCTAAAAACAACAACAAACTAGAGAATATAACAAAAAGAAACATACTTACAGATATAGAGAACAAACTATTGGTTACCAGTGGGGAGAGGGAAAGGGGACAAGGCAACACAGGGGCAGGGCATTAAGAGTTATAAACTATTAGGTACAATATAAGCTATAAGGATATATTGTGCAACATGGGGAAATATAACCAATATTAATAATTATAAGTAGACTATAACCTTTGAAAATTGCAAATCACTGAATTGTACACCTATAACTTATAATAAAACATTAACCTCAAAGTGTTTTTAAAGTATCCTATGATATGCTCAAAGTCTGAAATTGGTAACATTTTATGAATGGTGCTGGAACCATAGAAACTTGATAAAATCACTTTTTTTCAGGTTATTAGTTCTTTTAACCTAGACACCTTAAAAGCAGTATAAAAAAATTAGCAACTGACTCCATCTACAATCAAGAATGTAAAAATTACAAACTTGATAAAAAGGCTTTATAAAGCAAATCAAGCATATCAGTTGAGATTAACTTTTTCTGTTAGTGGATACATATAGGTCAATCAGAAAACAATTACGCCTGAACTATTTAAGGAGTTGAGAAGGTTTTACTTGTTTGTCTTGGCTTAAGCTACATTTGATTCATTCTCTTCTTTATTTTTGCTTATAGAGACAAAGGATCTTTAGCCTATTTGTGCCTGTCTTTAATAACAGATCATTAAAAGACACTGCTGAGATTGTTGATTTTATTACTTACGACATTGAAATAAATGTGAGTTATACTTACCAATCTGTTTTAAGGGCAAAGATATTTAGTAACTAAACTGTTCTGAACACCAATCAAGACAAGGCAAAACTGTGGACAAAGAGTGCAGTGACTTTTCCAGTTGGGTTTCTGCATCAATGCTGCTGGGTCTTGCTCCCGGTTAAGTGGCAACTATTCTTTCGAGATAAGATGCTATCACTGTTGGGAGTGTACCAACATTTTACTGAGGGATGCTGGAAGGCTAAATCCTTATGACACAGGAATAATTCTCTGTGGATCAATTTCGGAAATTGTATAAGAAGTTTAGGTAGAGAACTGCTTAGGGACAGCAAGCCCTACCGTGCATCTTTCCACTAGCCTCACCACTTAAGTCGCCTGCCTGCTCTTACAGCTGGCCCTGAGATATTAATCTACAAACACTGATGCGCATTTTAAAGGAACAAATTAGACAACAGTAAAGTTTCCAAAGCTTGTTTAAGTGAAAATGTCTTGTTAATGACTACAAGAGGACCAGCGGACACTTCCTGGTCTCCCCTAACACTGGACTTGCTGATGCTGGCCCCCTTTCTGAATGTCCCTCTCGCTCCCTTCTCCCATCCCCGTCCCCAACAGTCCTCACAGACTCCTACCTATTTTCAGGCACCTAAAAGCTCACATGACATCTGTTTCCAAAACCCTCCTGATCCCTCCAGCTAACATAATACCACCTCTAAACTGCTGTTAACATTTTCCTTTCATCTCTTTTGATATGAAAACATTTCTCTTGTTAGACTGTAGAATAGCAGTGTAAAAGAATCCATTTTAAAACCAGAAAAGCCTGGTTTTAAGACCCAGTTCCACCAATAACTAACTGTTTGACCTTGAGCAAGTGACATTAACCACCCCAGGCCTCTGTTTACCTCATCTGTAAACTAACATCAGTGACATAAACTGCCTCAAATGGGTTAAATAAGTGACTTTAAAGTAAAAGGCATAGGGCCAATCCCTGATGTCTCAGGAAGTAAAGAATCCACCTGCAATTCAGGAAACACAGGAGACACAAGGTTCAATCTCTGGGTCAGGAAGATCCTCTGCAGAAGGAAAAGGCAACCCACTCCAGTATTCTTGCCTGGAAAATCCCATGGACAGAGGATCCTAGCAGGCTACACAGCCAATGGGGTCGCAAAGAGTCGGACACAACTGAGAAACTACGCACAAGAAACAAAGTGCTCACCAGAGAATAAGTTCTCTGTTCTTTCTGCTACTGCACCCAAAAAAGGAGCTTTTGCACTCTGCTTCCTTTAAGGGTGGTTAACCCAGTGGGGAGTGGGGAATGGGGACTCCAGCAACAGGGACCAGTAAAAAGGGACCAAGGTGTGAACGAGCTGACTGGGCTGGAAAGGAAACAGGGTGGCATGGAGATGTGAAACGAGATGCAGCTGGAGAGCAAAGTAATGGTCAGACCACCAAAAACCTTCTGTGGTGAACTTAAGGGTTTGAACTTTATCACGAAAGATACAGGAAGCTGCTAAGGATTTTAGGCAGAAGAGTGATATAACTTGATTGGCCAGCAATCATCTTTTACAGAGAAAAGTTCTTTCAAAACGGCAATAAACTGAAGCATATAAAAACCTGTTCCCATGAAAAGAAACTGACCTCTATGTATTTCCTGAATTAACTTCAGCTGGTTGTCTTAGTGATCGCGCATTAGGAAAACCACATGCCTTCATCCATTAAAAAAAAGAGAAGCTTCCAGAGTCAAACAGGCAAAGTATGACGTGGGAGAGTAAATTTCATGATTTATTTAAAATTCTTTCCAATAACTTTATTGTGAAAAATAAATTTCTCAATCAGATCTCCTAAGCAACTCAAATTTTAATATGAAGAGCAAGTGACTCCTAAGCAATATAATCAACTGGTGAGTCTTTGACTCTCTATGGATAAAAGGAGTTCTAAAGTAGAAAATGTTTTTAAAATTATTTTTTTAAGTGGGGTTTCAAACTGTCAACAGCACATAAAGTAAACTGGGTACATGGCAATTACCCAGGTAATTAGATGAGTCTAAAAGTCAAATCAAATAACCTAGTTTATAATACCCACTAAGTGGCTTAATTACCTGATTACCTTTATAAAAGTAATAGGTTAATTCCTAAAATCCATTGCTTAAAAATCCTTCAGGCAATCTAAATTTCTCAGAGATGGAGATGTCACTATATCATAAAAATCTCACTGAAAAAAAATTATAAATTTCATCATCCACCTGACATACACACAAAAAACAGCCATTCAGAAGAAAAAGGATAAAAATGTACAAGAAAAATAAGACTCTGAAACAATAAAAAAGGTAGTTTACATAATACACCATAAAGCAAGAAAAGATAGAATTTGTTAATTTTTTTACACGTATTTTTTTTTTAAATCCTTATAACCAGCTTATGACATAGATCCTATTCCCCATTTTACAGATAAAGATTCTGAAGTTCAATTTAAACAAAGCTCATTTAGCTAATATGTGGTTGACACTATCAGAATCTCAAACAGTTGTTCTTTCTCAAAAATTTCAGCACTCTATTTCCATATCTAATCCAGATGAACATTTGGAGACTGTTAGAGCAGATAAAATCCTTGGTATTCATTTAATTCCTTATTTTACCAAAAAGAAAATTGGCCCCAAAGAGATTAACTGACTTGTTCAAGGTCACAGAAAACTAACACTAAAAACCAGATCTTCTTTCCAGATTTCACTAAGCCTCACTGCAATATTTTTGTTAAACTAAACTCAGATAGATATGTTGGCACACAGCACTGAATTAAACCTAAACCAACTAAAATCTAAGTATTTTTCCAACAACAAGCAGACTGTCCAAATCTCACCACTGAGGATCAACTAGAAAAGTTTTGGCTCAGGTACTTGTCAAGTAGCCACTAAAAGGGAGCAGATTCCAAGAAGTCAGTATTAGGGTGCATGAATTTCTAGTTAAGACAGGCAAGAAAGACAAGCATTAGTGAGGCAAGCCAAGAGAGAGTCAGGGAGATCAGAAGTTCAAACACCTAAGTGACCAAGTACAAACACAAAGTCTAAAGGGCCACAGACAGGTTCAAGGTCCCAGAGATAGGATCAGAACAAAAGCAAATTAGAAATGAGAGGTGGGTGCTTGCACAACCCTGTTCCATGGGGCAGCAGGTGTGGTCCTGGAGTGGCTCAGGCGGGGGTAGCGGGTGCTGGGGAAAGGGGGCAGGGTGAGCACCTAGAAGAGGAGCAGACTGAAGCACTGCTCTCTGAAGAGAGTTCTCATTTTTACAAAAGCAGTCTCATTTACAGGAAGCACCAGCTTCCGAACAAGTGATTATACAAAATTCCATATTCACAGTTTACAGTATAAATAATTTAAGGGAGGTGAACAGTCCTGTTTATTCAGTATTTTAGCTTTATCCAGTTTTACATAAAAAAACTAGGACACAGGGAGTGTCGCTTTTCACTTCAGTTACAAAGCCCATCACTACAAAACATATACAAAGCTAGGCCTTCTAAGTCTATCACTCTTAAAATTTATTAGCCATAGAAATCCTGAAACGATCTTCTTTGAAATTATACATTAGTTTCTACAAAATGAGTACAGATTGCAGAAGGATTTCTTAGTCCCCCACCCCAAATGACAAAGGCGTCTGCCAATCCACCGGCAGTGTATTGTCTTGAGACGCAGAGAACAAGTATCATATAAAACTACAACCACTGTGCTTCAGTAAAGAATTTGACTGCAATGCAGGAGACACCAGAGACGCAGATTCAATCCCTGGGTCAGGAAGATCCCCTGGAGGAAGGCATGGCAACGCACTCCAGTAATCTTGCTGGGAAAATCCCATGGACAGAGGAGCCTAGCAGGCTACAGTTCATAGGGTCGCAAAGAGTCAGGCACGACTGAAGCAACTGAGCACACCTACATACACTTCTGCTTAACTCTTTTAATCTTTATGTCACATATGTGCTCAAATTCATTTTAATAATAAATACAAACAGATATACAATCGTATGCAATACAGACAGCTTACCTTTAAATCACTTCCTGGTAATGTACCTACTCCATCCTTCCAATCCATAACACTGAATACATCAAATTCTTGACCACTTGTGCTAGAGGCAGATTCAGTCATGATTTATTGTTTAACCTGGAAAAGGAAAAAAGGGCATAGTACCACATAGTCTACATACAAATCAGTTTTTATTTCAGTGGTCTTTCCTTCAGTTTCCCTTAAGTACATAATTTTCTTGGTCACAATGTCCCACATCCAGAGATTTAGAAATAACTGCTTCAGAAACATTTTTTCGAGTGCAATCTAAAAGTATGTTACAGGAGAAAATAAGTTCTAGCTTAAACAAAAAGTACCATGGTAAACCTTTGCCACTGTTAGAAAAGGAATTCACTGTTTCATGGCATACTCACTTAAAACAAAAAATCGTGATCACATATGGATAGAATTCTTCACCCTCTAAGTTTTTTCTTCCCCCTCTAAGACTTTGAAAAGAGAGTAGATGTGCATAAAGGAGAGTACCAATATAAAATGTTGAAAAAGAAAAGAGAGGCCATTTAGACTAAAAAAAAAGAAGACGAAAAGAAAAAGAAAATTCAGTCTATTATTGAATGCCATCTACACTAAATTTGTCAATTAAGTCTGTTCTAGCAACACAACAAATACACAGTATGATTTGAGTCAATAAACTTATTTAATTTAGTTGAAACAGCTGCCAAACTGATGTTCTTAGAAATAGGAAAACAGTCTCAAAATGTAGAGCAAACATACTAGGACTATGTTAAGATAACCAGTTTGGGTAGCTACACTGTGATAATACTTTTAACTTTCACTTTTAAAAAAAATTCGAAAACAAACTTTTTCATAACCATATACCCACTGGTGGTAGTATTGATACTGTTATTCTGAGGCTGCTGTCTGGGTGGTTTGGGATAAAACAAGTAAGTAATTACACTGGTGTCACTGACAAGTGGTCCAAGATCAGTGGGTCCTAAATCTGAATGGAAGTATCATTATGATTTCATGATGAGCTTTGTTTTAGAAATATGCATATTTTCTAGCTTTGCCCAGACAAACTCTGGAAACAACCGCCAGTCAAAATTAATCGCCTAGTGTTGAGACTGTAGTCTCTAAATGCCATTTCTCCCAGGTCTTCCCAGAGAAGGCGCTAACTGGCAGCAGGAGATGTGCAAGATGAATCAGGAACATCTTATCAAATTAAAAGGCAAGGAAGCTATCAAAGACAGCAGAGTTAACACCAAAAGGATTCAGAGACCAACCTGAAAAGGCTTCTGTTGGCCAAAGTAAGGATATTAGCTGCAGTGACTTGAAACACATCAAATAAGTTTAAATTATCATGAGTTCACAATGATATTCAAAACCAACCAATCAAGAACACCCCATTGATCTCCTTTTGAGAATACAGGGAACCACTAATTCATTATGGGGAAAAAGAAACAAGGATTTATCCTTACTATATCACATGAGACCAATAAGAACTATATCTTAGGGAAACCAAATCATTGGTAAAAGGAAGCTTCCTTTTAGAAAAAAAAATCTTGGTAATAAGAAGGAATGATAAAACTGAAACATAACCATTTGCAACTTTTAAAATAATGGCTCTAGACAATGACCATCAATGCCTTCTAAGAATACCTACCAAGCCAACACCATCTATAAAGTCTTGCCAGGAAAAACTTACATCAAATCTGATGTGATCAAGTCTATTCACAGGAAATACCATAGGCAAAAGAACATGTGAAATCACACCAAAAAAGATATAAGAAGCAAGATACGAGTTGTTCTGGGAACTCCAAGAGGTCCGAGAAGTCAATTATTTTCATGAAAATACTAGCACATTATTTGCCTTTTTGACTATGCTGATATTTACACTGATGGGCCAAAACAATAGTGGATAAACCTGCTGGAGCAGAAGCACCAGCTACAGTAGGAGTCATTTCATACTTCACCACCACACACTCACAGCCAACAAATGCCAGATTCACTAAAGACCATCTCTGATGAAGTAAAATAATAAATTGTATTAAGTCTTGATATTTGAATATACATCTTTTTAATATTCTGTCTGATGAAAGAGTACTATGCACACAGAGCTCAGGCATGCCGCAGTGTACCATGGCTGTCTCCAGGGACAGTACTTGTGAACTGTTTGAGATGCAAGCTGAACAAGCTGTTTTTGTTTTTGTATCCCACTTTTACTTTAAAAATTAGGTTTATTCAAGTTTGGATATCTGGAAAATATATTGTCAAAAATAAATGAAAAGAGTTTGTCATGTGAAGGAAAACACTGACAGCATGTTACTAATGATACAACTTGAACATTTTGGAAAACCTGTATGAACCACCATGAACCTGACAGCTTTCCAACAGCTATAGACTTTTCCAAGGAGATGGATAGCGATATTCATGAATATGACCTTTAAAGATACTTAATAATGAAATATGTCATAACTCAGTCAGGCAGTATTTTCCAAACAACCAATGCTTAAAGTTACAAAATTATGCATGGTTAAAGGGTCCATTCAGAATGTAGGACAGGCCAATGTGATTTTAATGTAACAGAGTACAGAAACCTCATTGATAAGATTTCAAATCACACACTGCAACTAACCTTTAAGAAACTACCACATGTCAAGTTTTGGTATAATATTAAAGAATATCCATCATTAAATGAAAAACTTAAAATATTCCTCCCTTTTCCAACTCCATACCAGTGTGAAGGAGACTTTCTTCACATGCTTCAGTCAAAACAATATATTGCAACTGACTGAATGCAGAAACTGATGGGAGAATTCAGCTGTCTTCTATTAAGCAGACGTTACAGACATTTGCAAAAATGTAATACAGTGTTAATTTTTCTCACCTTTTCTTTTAAATTTTGGAAACTATCATATTTCATAAAAAGAGTGCTTGTATATTTAGGTAATCAATTTACTATTGTTGTAAGTAATAAATAACCAATATATTTTAATTTCTAATGCAGTAAATATTGATAAGTGTAATACATACAAACAATAGGTCTTTGGGTTTTTCATTTTTTAGAGCATAAAGGAGACTTGAGACCCAAAAGTCTGAAAGCCATTGCTAGACAAGATTAAAAAGTTGTTTTCTGCACATACACAAAAAAATTTTTTTAAGGAATGATAAATAAGCAAACGAAAGACGAAATCTGAAATTTAGATTGAGACATATTAATCAATCATATTCTGCATTTCATAGATCTTGTTTCAACCCTGATTTAAATCATTTTTTAAAAAAGATTATTAGGTAGGAGGGGAAATATGAATACCAACTATTTGATGATATTAAGGAAATATCGTTGTTTTTTTTAGAGAGATGATGATACATACTTTAAAGAGAGGAGGCCTTCCATGTATTTTTAGAGATACAGATCAAAATTGTGAAATGAAATGCTACAAGGTGAGGAAGTTGCAACAAATTAATTAGGCAGTAAAGTGGTGAAACAAGACTGGCAACACGCTGGAAAACTGTGAAGAGGAGTGAAGGGTCCAAAGTAGTTATTATACAACATCCTATACATCTTAAACACTCAATAGAAAAAAAACAAAAAACCCTGTATTTCTCTGAGTTATAATGTGAGCTATAAAGACTTAGCATTCACGTATGCAAGTTGTAAAGGCCTGAGAAGAATCCATCTAAAAAGCAATAAAAATAAGAAATAAATTAAGACTAATACTGATGTTCTCTATGACTTCTACCTCACTAAATAAACAGCAACGAACCTGACATCCCTATTAAATAATGTAGGAGTGGCAACTTTTTCCTGATAGAGTGATAGTATAATTTTCCCCCTGGTGGATAAACGAGGTAAAACCTGAGTGATCTTTCAAAAAGAAACATTTTAAATTTATTAATTCAATCTCACCTTCTTCCAAAAAAGGATTCAAAGCATTAGGTAACTTACAAAAATTATTTCATGTCTTTCTTTCTCACAGAAAGATGGGTTCTATTATCCCTCTAGTTGATGTTGGAGAGAGTGAGTTGCAGAGTTCAGTAACTCACCCAGAATCGTATTTGGTGACACAGTCAGGATTGAACCCAGATCAGCCTGATTCCGACCCTGGTGTTTTTCTTCAACCACTGTCTTTTCCTGTCTCAAAGTCTTATCCCCTCTGAGAATCTGGCTAAGGCTATTTTTCCTTATTTTACTTTCTGGAACAAGAAAATCCAGAAACCAGCTTACTAGGTTTGAAGTTCCTGATGTATACAGATTAGTACAACATGTATCCTTTTAATAAAATGCCATCAAGTATATGCTTATTAACAAAATGTCACTGAGACACATATCCAGCACATAGATTTCTGGTCTTTTCCTACCTAAAAACCATAAATGTATGAAATTTACAACAGCAAAATCCTATCTGTGACTAGGAGGAGGAATAGAAAAAGAAGAGAAATCTAAAAGCTATCACTGTACAAAGACTGCAATAAATGTTTATTGTATATTTTAGGAAATAATTAGCATACAAAACACTGGTAGTGTTACATAGTATATTCTGCCTATAAGCACATATCTAACATTTATAAAAATTGTTTTCATCCACTGTCTCATTCTAAGGTTTATGGACATTTTGTATAAAATATTCTAGCATAAAAATATTCAATACCTTCCTTTCCTTTATCTAATTTTGAAGTCACTGGCTACTTTCACTATCACATAAATTATGAATGGCTAGTATAGATTAGGCATTTTTTTCCACCATCTCCTAATCAGGTAGAACAACCAGAAGCCAATATTATTTTAACAGAAGCTGTTTTTATGACACCTTTTTCCTCTTTTTCTGTCTTCTGTAAGTGTGTGATCTTGTATACAAACATACACAGTCTTTTCACGCCAACAAATTATACTTCTAAGAGTTAAGCACATTTTTTTAGTACTTAGAAATGTTATCCTTTATATTTTCTTTAATTATCACCTGGCACTATCCCATCATCTCATGTGTAACCTGTATTCCACAGGCCTAAAAACCAGGTAGGTTAAGTCACTCACCATATAAGCCACAAGCAGTATTTCTCATTGTGCAGAAAAGCACACCCCAAATCTCTTGTTAAGTCTGCTGAGATTTCCTGAGGCAGTACCTTAAATGTGTACCATGATGGGTCCTCTGTGTTATCAGCCAAGATCTACCATTTTTCTCCAGAGCATGCATGTTAAGTTGCTTCAGTCATTTCCTACTCTTTGCGATCCCGTGGACTGTAGCCTGCCAGACCCCTCTGTCCATAGGATTCCCCAGGCAAGGATACTGGAGTGGGTTGCCATGCCCTCCTCCAGGGGATCTTCCCAACCCAGGGATCAAATCCATGTCTCTTGTATTTCCCACATTGGCAGGTGGGTTCTTTACCACTCCAGCCATTGCTGATATCAAAAGGGACAGCTTTGGAGATCAGATTTCCAGGAAATGCACCAACGCAGCTTCTGATTTCCACTCACCTATACTATACCTGACAGTGGCTAATATCAAGGGTACTGACACTCAGTGTGTTCCCTCCAGTGCCTACAGTGGATGTCTCATCAATACTGTAGGTGGAGACCATTACTGCTGGCACCAATGCAAATGTATGATACTCTCAAAGATCCTCCTGTGTGAAACAGTTCCACTTTAGTTTGTACTCTTTTTATTATGATTTCCTTGCGTAAGAATCTACAATAGGGCTGGCTGACAGATTAAACAACATTTAACACAGAATTACCTCCTCAGAACAGCACTGAAACATGTATATTACCATGTGTAAAATAGATGACCAGTGCAAGTTCGATGTATGAAGCAGGGCACTCAAAGCCTCAAAGCCAGGGCTCTGGGACAACCCAGAGGGATGGGGTGGGGAGGGAGGTGGGAGTGGGGTTCAGGATGGGGGACACATGTGCACCCATGGGTGATTCATGTCGGTGTATGGCAAAAACCACCACAATATTGTAAAGAAATTATCCTCCAATTAAAATAAATAAATAAATTTTAAAAAATTACCTCCTTTTTCTCTCCTGCTCCACCCCCTGCCTCTAAACCAAAGCAGTGCAACTTGACTCTCCCTTGGAATCATGTGTCAAATGGATACACTTCCCCAGTTTCTCATGCAAAGAAATTCCTGGAAGCCCTGGCTTACCATGTACCACCAGGAATCCAGAAACATTAGGTGGTAATGAAATTAGTTAATTATCTTGTATTAAAAAAATCCTATAAGAGTATGGAGATGCGGGCCCTCTCATACACTATGGTGACATTATTGATTGAAACAACCTCCACTCTATGGAAACCAATTTTCAAGAACATATCCTCCAATTCAGCCCTTCTACCTCTAGAAATTTATCCCATAGATACTTGCACATATGTATAAAAAATGTAAAAGGTGATTCACGGACTATAGCACTGCCTGTAATGTCAACAAACTGGAAACAACCCGACTCTCCATCAGTAAAGGAAAACTGTGGTACATCCATACAATAGTATAACATGCCACTGTAGAAAACCATGAGGAAACTCTTCACATTCTGATACAGATTAAGCTCCAAGATACAATCAATACTACTAATTTTACAGAAGTTATAAAAACAGTGTGATACAATTTGTGTAAGACAAATGGGGCATGTATCAATATGGGTAATGCTTATATATGCATAGACTATCTTTACATGGATTTGTCAAAAGCTGGTTAACACTGCATGCCTCCAGGAAGGGGCAGTGGTAGGTTGAAAGACAGTCAAAGGGTGGGAACCTACTCTCTGTGGTCCCTTTAGCACCTGTTAAATATTTAAATGTGTATTTTTTTTTAAGAAAAAAATTACATAAACAAATACATTTTAAAATTCTATTTCATATTTATTTAAAATATGTTATATTATGAAAGGTGCTTCTCCTTACAAAAATATTTAGCTTCTCATTGATGTCAACAATTGAAGCTATAGCCTGGAAGGCACTAAGGAAAAGTGACTTCCCCAAAGCTCCTGTGTAATTTAACTAGTAGGTATTTAACTACATACACAAATGTATCAGCTCCACAGATGGATGGAAAGAGAAAGGGTTGATTGAGGGTTCACTTTTCCACAACTCAGGTATCACAAACAAACAGTAGATCCCTGGCATTTGCAGACTATCTTGATTTCTACCATTCATGAGCGGCAGCTGAAGCTCCCACGACATTTAGCAATTTGCCATTTTGCAGAGACAAGATTCTGAATCACACACACCATGAACTGAGGGGCCCGGCCACGGTCCAGGTGCGCTCTGAGTCACCGTGCTTTGTCTGAGTGCTCCAGCCACTGTAAATAAAGTGGTAACAGCTCTGCTTCTAGTGAAGAAATGAAACAAACAAAATGAACTGCTAGTTGGTTCTAGTGTTGATGATAGAACAAGGAGAACATGGAAATGTTTATGAAAGTGATAGGTCCCAGCCACAAAACAGAAGTTTCAGATAAATTCAACACTGAAATGTCAAATGCAATGATGACTCAGACACACTGTGTGAACAACACTACCGAACACTCCAAAAGGAAATAAGTAGAAAAGATGTGTGAATTTGTTTCAATAAGTGCTCTAGACAGTACAAAAATTGCTCATCAAGTAAGATAAGTAGTTAAGGTCTAGAGAGATCATTTACATCACCCAGTTATACTTTAGCGATCTGAAGGGAAGAATCATGTGCTACAACGATTTTTTTCAGGTTGTGGGCTGGCGATGGTTGTGGGCTATATCCATCATAAATGTCAAGAATCTACTCTATCTTATTTTGACTGGAGATAAACAGAGTCCTTCATAATCCTCTCTTTATATGATTCCTTTGCTCACATCTGCCAGGAGAGGATAAAATGGCAGCTCAGAGTTGGGGGCAGAGACTCCCCATGCCTGCACTTGTGTAGCACATTCAAGGTGAAGAGGCTGCCTGGGGCTGAGATGAAGAGAAGATAACAGTCTCTTGGAAGATAAGCAACCCAATCCCGTAGCTGCAACACAAAGTGAGACAGTGGGCCTTGCCTAGAAACCAAAAGTTTGGATCTGCAGATAAGGTCAGTATTAAAGATTACTAAGAAAGGGTACTAACTGCAGCCTGGCCATTCCTGCTCAAACCATTGTTTTCAAAATAGTAGAGTACTTACAAGAACAGCTAATGTTCACTAACGCCAGTTAAACAGTTTTAATATTTTTAAATAAAGTTGTTTTTTTAGAATTCCATTTTATAGTTACCATTAACAGGTACAGTTTTCAAAAGTAAGTTACAGAGATAACAAGGCCAAGAGCTGGGAGTAGTTGTAAAATGGGGGCAGGCATTACCTCAGAAGCAGCATCGGAGTCAGATTTAATTCTATCACTCAGAGAGATAATGGGACCAAGTGAGATCTCAGTGCCTGGTGTCAATGAACTAAACGCATCAGTTTTTGGTTTAAGAGGGCAATGTATCTTTTGTGAAGAGGAAGTCAGGAATGCTAACCCTTAAATCATGACCACGAAAGAAACAAAAATGACAGCCCTGCAGGAGAGTGAGACAATAATAAGAAAAGTCAACTTCCACGGTGGGGATTCAAGGCTCTGTTGCTACGATGCCCACATGAATACCATCAACTGAAGCTGGCTTTTGGTTCACTTTGTAGAAATCATCAACCACTCACCAAAAGCTGTCTCTGGCACATTGTGACATTCTCAAAAAATAAGTCTTATGCATTATCTTTAGTAATATCATTGAAAGGGCCTCTGCCCACTGCTAAACCCATATAAAAATGGTGTATAAAATTGCTGAGCCTCCCTCTCCCCACCCACCCTGCTCCTTGTCATCCTTTCACAGATGCAAATCAAACACTTCATGCATCATCCTCAAAACTTGCCACACTCTCTCAAGTTCCTCTCTCCATCCCCTGCCCTTTCCTAAACGAGCCATGGCCTTCCTTTCCTCCTCTTCAGTTCAGTTTCCAAGGCTTGACAATGCCCTGTTCTGTGACTTCAGACTAACTAACCTCTTGAAGCCTCAATTTCCCCATCTATAAAATGTGGATGATAACAGAACTTTTCTTCATTGCACATGGTGAGGATTAAATGAGATGAGTCAGGTAACAAAGTGCCTACTCCAAAGTTAGGCAGTCAATAAAATCTTAACTGTCTGTTATAGTTACCTGGTTCAACAATTATTTGAGTTCATGAGAATTGCTCAGTGACCTTAAAAAATTAGTCACTGGCATTTGTTTCCCCCTTTCCCTTCATTTTATTTCAGTGGCGTCTCTATGGTAAGCCACTTGTGTTCAAAGCTCCACTAGAAGATGTCAACATTACAACATAGAAATAGATGTTGTGTTGTTAATAACAATAATCCCTCATATTTACATGGCTCTAGAAATGACTAGCTTTCTTCAAGGAACAATTCCGCTGAAGTAATGGAGAAGGATTTGCCACGTAGGGAGGGAGCTGGATCCGAGGGCAGGGCTCTCTTCACCATCACGCTGGGCTGGCAGCACACTGTGGACCAGGCTAAAGCAGGCAAACAAGACTAAGATGAAAGGCTAGGGCAACCTGTCCCAAAGTCTGCTCCTCAGAACTTATAGGGGACCATTTCTGCATGTCCCGTGACCCGAGTTTTGAGGTGATGGAGAACTGTAACCTCTGGGTCTGTGGGAGATGGATGGCACACATCAGCAGCAATGCAGCTATCTGTGAAGCACTGAATCCAAGTTTCCCGCAGTCACTTAGCCCTATAGCTCTGTTATCACAGTCTAGCAAGTCCCATGGAACCCCTTTTCAGAAAATGCTGAGCTATGGAAAATAAATTCAAGAAATAACATGAGAACAGGCAGTATTTTACAGGATAGAATTCATTCATCTCCAGGTTAGAAAATCAACTACAGAGATGCTACGTTCTGGTTGAGCTCCCAGTCTGCATCCACGTGTTGAAATCTGTAGTATCTAACACTGGGGGGAAAGTCCTGGGGACTGAGAGTCCAGGCCCAAGGAAGTGATCCTGAGAAAGACATGGCCCCACACCTTTTAAGGTCTATCTACGGTTTTCTGATTTATTCTCTGATGCCTTCCTATGCACTTTCACGACACCTGAGAGGTACACAGGCTGTAAAGGGGGAACTCACATATTTATAAATACACGGCCACGTAAGGGGAGTCAGACAAAGTCAGTACGTCTAAGCCACTCCAGAGATACAGACATAGTGAGGTTGGAGGGTGTCTTCTACACTTTGTCATTTTAAAGGATCTTACCAACACTAGCCTATTTGACCCTAACAGCTACCTTTTAAGTTGGCCAAGAATTGTTGGCCTCATTTTACAGATCTTTGGTGATCTTTCACCAAACCAATAAACAGACTTTCACCTCCCCAAACAGAGACCCTCAGACTATAGCACAGTGCCCAACACAATGTATTTTAGTCAATAAAGAAGCCAATCTAATGTAAAGGTGAAAAGCACAACAGCCAGAGTGCCTGGGTTGAATCCTCACTTCACAACTTACTAGCTGAATAATCTTGAGCATGGTACCCAACCTCTCTTGAGCCTTAGCTCCTTCATCTAAAAAATGAATAGGAATATCTACTTCATAGGGATTTAAATTTTTTTTAATTGTGCATGTTAAAGTGCTTTGTACTTTGTGGACACTCAGTCCACAACAGCTACAGTTATTTTGAAGGAAAGAAACGAGTTGCTCTCCAGTGTCCACATTCCCTTCAAGCATGAGTTTACCAGATGTCTGAATATCTCAGGGCAGAGGAATGATAACTGTACAAAAGCTAATACCTTTGCACTACAAAGTTCTATTAGATTTCTCCAGAGTCCAGAGGTAAAGGTGGAGAAAAGTGGGAGTTAAGAACTATGGTAGGACTCTGGGATTTCACAAACAAGTAAAATTTCAAAATGAATTTAGGAAACTGATGAAAAGTCAGCAAGTATTGGTTTTTCCAAGCTCTTATAAAGAAAAGAACACTCTAACAATGAGAAAAGTATGAAGGACATAATCTCTGAACAACAACCTAAGTCTAAGCCACTGGCAACCTTACTGTGACATTTTTGCTGAGGAGGCATAAAAGCATCCTCATGTATCAACTCTGGTTCCAGGACCTGCTTTCAAGAAAGCTAACACAGAGGCAAACAGAAAGCACTGTTGAGAGATCACAGTAAGAGGCCTATAGCGAAAGGAGAGATGAAAGCTATGGATCCTCTCCAAAGGGGACTCAAATGACTACAGTGAGTCTTTCTCTGTACAAGTACTGGAACACGGGTATGTAAGATGCCAGAAGAACAGGGGCTGAAGGGAGACTCTGTATTCCAATAACAGTACTTGCTACATCATATCATGATCCTTTCTTACAGGAGGTTTTGGAGGAAAGAGACTTTGATTTATTCATTTCATTACCCTCATGTGAATATCCACAGTAGGCATCAATAAAAATTTTTCACATGATCGAACAAAAGAGAAGGGGAAAACGTAACAGACTAATTATGGGCAAGGACTGGGGAGAGGGAAAATCAGAAACAGATCTTCATTTGTCCATCTATCTCATATTCTCCAGAGTAAATTCTAACAAGAAGGCTGCTAACTATTTATTTACCTCTTTGGCAAGAGGATAACTCTCCAGGTCCAAGAAACCCTCCTTATTTAAGTGTCAGAGAAGAACACATCAAAAGAAGTTAAATTCAAGCCTCTTAAACAGGCTTATTCAATAAGGATAAGAGAAAAATCTAAACTCACTCTTGAAGCATCTCTCAACAAATATTTTGCTACAAAGAAATATTTTCCTTTCAAATCAAGCATGACAGATACCAGCTTTGATATTCCAGTAACCCTGACTGATAAGAACTCTGAATCGCACACATACTGGAATTGAGATCTGTTGTGGAGAGATGTGAATTCTGCCCTGAGGGCCCAAGTTCATAGATTTTTTTTAGGCAGGTAGAACTGTAGATGACTTCAATGTTAAAGCTGAAATCTCAGTAGCATCAAGAACAAATTCTTGAGAATCTGGGTTTTCTGTCCCTGTCTATGTTCATATAGTAGATGCCTAAGTGGCAGCTAACCTAGGCTTCCTTTATATATGAAATCAGTTATTAGCACGGTTCCTTCTTGTTGATATTTTTTCAAGAAACACCTCCCGCCCCTGTATCTACTACTAGTCATGTTTTAATGAAAATGACTCTATTTATAACATATCGATGGCTTATCTGATTTCCTACCTTTTCTGCTATGAAGATTACACGCAAAGGGGTAGTCACCAAAGGCAACCTTTACAAAATCTCAACTTCCTGCCCTTCCGTTTGTTACTGTAAGAAGGATGAATTGTTTGAGAATCTGTGGCCTTAACCTACTTACTTCCTCTGAAGGAGGAACAGAAAATGAAAAATGCCTTTCAAGAAAAAAAAATGTATATAGAAAATGAAATCACAAACTGACATTAACAGTCTTGTGGCATATTTAACACACTCTCTTTGAATGCTTTTATTTGAAGTTCATTTTCAATGTACAGACTATGAGATACTCAATTTGAGGCAGAAATATCCTGAAAAGTGGTATAATGCCATCCATACACTTACACTAGTACGGTAATAACAGAAATTTTACACCCATTAGAGGGATTCAAGGGCATAAAAAGAGCAAGAACCTGTCTCACAGAGATATTTCCATGCTTATGCAAAATATGCACAAGCTTAAATTTTAAAAGAAAACTAAAAGTAGTATCTTGTTCTTTTTTCTTACTTCACTTCATAATTTTTAAATGCTAAATGTAGTACATTCTTTTTTCTTATTCTGCTTCATATTTTTATAGAACACAGAGCTAAAATTAAAAGATTTACACTTGATTTCTTTTGCCTATAATAAATTAGATTTGTCCAGATTTTATTTCTGTCACAGAAGTCATGTCTACAGGCTTATCTTGATAATCCTTTGCAGCTAAACTCCTTATCAACAGATTGAACAGCCAGGACTCAAATCTTCCAAATAGGACCACAAAGCAATGGGGTGAAATTATTTAGATCATTTAACAACCACACCAAGGACTTCAATTCACAGTTCAATGTTCAGTTAGTTTAACAGATGGGGGAAAAGTAATCAACTGATTTTGGTGCCTCAACCATCCTACTCAAAGTGTTCCAGTAACTGAACTAGTTTAATTCTATAAAAGCACACATAACATCAAGCCGTGGCCCAATCTTGAAAGGCTCCAACATATAGCAGGTGCTTAAAAAAGTTTGTTGGATGATAGAGCTTCAACACAGGAGAAACAGTCCATCACCCTATAACCAACACCTGCAACAGCATCCTTCGAAGTTAAGACTAAAGCTCTGCTTGATGGACCATGACTCAGATAACAGAAATGTCATATGACTCCCACTATAAACCAGAACCACCTAATGAATCAAAGACTCTTCACTTTATTTTGTAAATGGGCCTACTCTTCTGGTTAGAGCATAATATCAGTAATTATCACATTTTGGTGAATATATTCTTAGTCATATTCCCTGGTATCTTTTTTTAAACTTTGATTCTCACACTCTACATTCTTCCCTGTCTCCAGCTTCTCACCATTATTATCTCTATCCCTCATTTTTAATTTTTTTTTATAATCAATAAATTCTATCATGTTTTGAGTTCACAAAATGGTAAACTTAGGTCCCATTCTTTTGATTGATGATTAATTGATTTTAACTTTATTTATCAATTAATTTAAATTAATTGATAACAAACCCTACTGCCTTATCAGGTCTCCTCCTGCAAAGAACAGATGAAACCTTTTTATAAATAAGCCCAGTAATTACCAACCTTAATCTCAGTAATGTTTTGTTAACAGCTAATGATCATTTCAAGGCCATGAACTAGAGCAAGGTGTTCCTGTCAGTACAACTAAGTCTTTTCTCAACTTTTAAAAAGGGAGGAAGAAAGAGGAAAGTGAAGAAATAGTGTTTTCTTCCCATGATTTTTTTCTTACACCTGTATGCTATTGCTCATCTTACTGAACCAATGTGTAAAAGCAAATATATTCCTCAAAATCTGGAAATGTGTTTTCTTGGAAATATTGTAAGAATTACTATTTTGAAAATTACAAAGTTAAAGACATAACAATACAAAAGCCAGTGTCATTTTCCCTTGTCCCAGCCCTTCCAAACTGCATGATATGAACTTACACAAGTTACTAAGTATCTCTGAGCACCAGTTTCCTCTAAAAGAGAATTAATAATACCAAACACTCAAGGTTACTGAAAGTATTAGGGATAATACTGTTAAAACAGTACCTGGGCATACAGAATGCACTCAATAAGTTTCTGTTAGATCAATGAGTGAATGAATGAATGAAAGCAAAATATCCAGCTTAATGCTTGACATTCAGAAGGCGCTCAATATACAATTACTTTGACTATATTAACACTTCACAGTATTTTGCAAAGGGCGCCCCATGTTCCAGGTCCCTACGTTAGGGACACACTTAATGCCACAGCCAGCAGTACAACCATAGTACCCACTGCATTTACCGCTACCTTTCACTACTAGCACTGAACCACAACTTTGTTTTGGTAATTATCATTGTATGTGTATGGATTATCTCCTCAATAGACTATAAACACACTGAGGCCAAGGATTGTTGCTTTTTTCGTAGCCCCAACGAAGTCATTTATTTCATCCTATTCTATGCATTAATTATGGAAAGCACTTTCCAACAGAGTTACAAAGATACCCGATAAATATCTACTGACTGACATAAAACACTGACTTGCAGAAAGAATAGTAAATAATAATAATAAAGCTTTATTATTGGGTTGGCCAAAAAGTTCATTCAGATTTATCCGTAAGATGGTACAGAAAAACCCAAATGAACTTTTTGGCCAACTCAATCTAATACACATGTAATTCTTTCAATCACTACCCGAGTCATTAACTGTAAGTCCACTTATGAGGAAGAAACTGGAGGTGCATCCAGAATCAGTCAACTTTACACAAGTGCCTCTCAAAAGTCCTTTTTCTTTCCTACAAACCACCCTGTCTTCTAAAAAAGGACTTAAAGGCTTTTCAGTTTGACTTCATAAATCAAACTCCCAGGGTAAGGGTGTAGGGAACTCCTCAAGAGCAAAGACCTAGTCTTTCAGTGTTCAGCACTGTAAGAGTTCAGTAAAAATCAGTTAACTAGTAGAAATATCAGTAGAGGAATTATTCAGGTTACCCAGCTTTGGTACAGCAAGGGTACCCTTGTCCACACTACCTAAAATATTGGGTTGGCCAAAAAGTTCATTCGGGCTTTTCTGTACCATCCTATGGAAAAATCCAAATGAACTTTCTGGCCAACCCAATAATTTCTTTTGTAAATTTCCTGTCCTAACTGCATCTATTATAAATAGCCTTGGTTGATATATGTATTTCTTAGAAATAAACTGTCAAACAAAACAGTGCAATTATTCAAGAACCAACCTTCAATTACGCAGGGACTAATTAAACAGGACCTATATTTCTTCTTTCCTCCACTACTGGGTTTCTAGGTTCTTAGAATATTGACTGGATAATTTACAAGATAGGAGAGATAGGCTAAAACTTGTCAGAGTTTGGCAAATTCAGTATTATCAAACTGAAAGCAATGACTTGTGATTTTCTTTTTTCTGTCTAGATGATATATAGTTGATTAGGATCAGAAAAAAGCAGCCAAGAGTTCTAGAAAACGTAGGGAGGAAAAAGCCCTACAGGGAGCACCCCCGAAATTCACAGTCATCTGCAGGACCCAGTTTCTAGTCCCTATAGTTTAAATTCTTACTACTCCAGTTACCTATTTTGTCATCTTCATTTCCCAACAGACTCATGCAACTAAAATATTAATTACAGTATATAAATTCCCCTCACTCCAACCCCTCTACTTTCACCACCCTACAATTTCCACAATTTGGTATTATTTTATATTTAAGTATTTATTTCACCAACTCCTACCTATTAAATGACTACCTTGAGATAAACAAAACACAATTTGTATTCAGCACCATTTTAAAAAGTGGTCTCCTCCCTCAAGAAAGCCATAAAAGAGAAACTACTATTTTCCTAAAGAAATGAAATATCCCCTGAAAGCACTGTGGCAAGTCCATATAATATGTACACCAAAAACTAAACCAATTATTTTTGCCAAGAATTAAATCACTCTGTTCAGCTTTTAAAAACCTACCTTCTGTTCTGCCCTTTTCACAAAACCTGGCTAAGGTAAAATGATAATATGACTACCAAACATTTGAATAATTCTTCATAGTTCTCAAAACCTTATTTGATCCTTTCAACAAAGAGACCAAGGCAAGCACTGTCGCTCCCATTTTCCAGAAGGGAAAATCTAGGCTAAAAGAGTTAAAGTGATTTACACAAAGCGGTATATTTAGTGGCTAAACTGTCCTCTGATTCTTATTCTAGCACTCTACCTACAATCACAATGATTCCCCAAATGAAGAAAAATAACCACTGTCTTCCACTCAGCATATCTGAACATGAAACTAACCATCCTAGGAAACACACTTCACTCTCTCTGAACTCTGCTTCCATCTGCATGATCTTCTTGTCAGCAGTTTCTGCTGCATCACCTACATGGACATCTATTTATTTTGCTATTTATACTTCTCAAGGTGATCCACAAACAGAAAATGACAATAAATTCCTTTTTGACAATCACTTTTATAGTGGTATTTATTCAGTTTTGACATCTGGACCACATCTACCATGGTTATATCGTGGCTCAGTAAGGACTGTTAGTCCTCACAGACTTAAGAGAACAAACTTATGTTACCAGCAGCGAAGAGTGGTGGGAAACGATAGTCAGGGAGTTTGGGATGGACATGTACACACTGCTATATTTAAAATGGATAACCAACAAGGACCTACTATATAGCACAGGGAACTCTGCTCGATATTATGTGGTGGCCTGGATGGGAGGGGACACTGGGAGAGAATGGATAGATGTATATGTATGGCTGAGTCGCTTTACTGTGAAACTGAAATTATTCACAACATTGTTAATCGACGACACTCCCATATAAAATTCAAAAAATTTTTTAAAAGGATTATTAGTCCTGCTAATTTTTGTTTTCTTTTGTTTTGCCAAACAAGAATTAGCAACTCCTTTAATACCTGAGACAGAGAAGGAAAATGAAATGAAGCAGAAAAAGAAAGGGAATGATTAAAAAAAACAGTTCTAAAAAGTAGAAGAGGCTTCCTTCCCTAGTGGCTCAGTGGTAAAGAATTCACCTGCCAATGCAGGGGACTCGGGTTCCATCCCTGGGTTGGGAATATCCCCTGGAGAAGAAAATGGCAACCCACAATCCCTGGGACAGAGGAGCCTGGTGGGCTACAGTCCACGGGGTCGCAAGACAGTCAGACATGACTTATTGACTAACCATCATCATCATCAACAGTAGAAAAGCACTACAGTCGCACAAATGTACTTTCACATTCTACCCAGACAGGGTTGGTTCCCTTTCGCCTGAGAGTAGGCCCTGGATTACTGGAGACCAACCAGCACCCTCCAAAATTACCAAAGAGATGTTTATTGGGCAGCAGCTGTATTGTTTGTGGTGATACGCTTAAAAGTTGACAAGTTTATGCTAACACACTGGAAATTCACTGTAACACTATGACATGATATTTGGCATATGTCCTCCCACCGTAGGATTTGAGCCATAGAAGATAAGTTACTTATATGTGTCCAAACATCTTATTGGAAATATCACCTACAAAATTTTTTCAAGTTCCAGAACTTTTCACATCACAGTGTACTTATACAACAGCTATATTAATTCACAATTGCTTTGTTCTAGATTTCCCACTTTCTCAACTCCAAAGAATAAAACTATTTACTTTCAGTAAAGAACAGGTACAATTGAAGTGTGAATTAAGAATCCAGTAAAAAGCCAATCCAAAGATTATCCAGAACAATCTCTTAATTTTTCATAATGCTTTCACTGGAGCTTCAGTCACACTCAAGTGTCAAGACTTTCATGAATTCAGAGCATCCCTTTCAAAATGATGTTTTTCTGCCAACCCTGTTCCACTGTCTCCTTCCTTAACCCAAAATGCAGCTTTTAATATTTGCAAGTATATCAAGCAATTTGTTTCAACACACAACTCTTACCTAGTGGCAGTGAAGAAATAATTATCTGATGGTCTTTAAGACTGTGGTTCACCCTCAAGACTTCTCCTGGAGGTCTATCATCGATTTAAAGAGAAAAGAAATAAAATCAAAGTATTGTCATTTTAAAAAAGAAGCCTTAAAACTCATAGATAAGTTCAAATTCTGAATTACTGACATTGCGTAATTTTGTACACTACCACTTAATATGTTACAACACACACACAAATAAATAAACTAGCTTTGGATGAGGTGAAATTGATTTTACATTTATATCACTGCCCTACCCTAAATTCCCGTTAAAGTCTCTTCCATTGTATGACAAGCAAATGAAAGTTACCAGGATCATTTGATTCAATTTTAATTTATCTCACTGCTTCTCTTATTTAAAGTTACCATACAGAACACACTCCGGCAGAAGAATAGATACTATGTAAGCAAGTTTTGTCCATACATTTAAGTGTTTAAATCCCAAATTATACAAAGTATTCAGAAATAAGTCTTAAGCAGTGAAACAAAATTACACTTAGAGCTAAATGGGGTCATTTATTTTATAACTGTATATGACTATGTGCTTAAGAAACGAATAAGGCCTTAAATTATATTTACTAGAGAATAAAATGATTAGCTCATATAAAATGATTTTATATGAGCCTTTTCAAACACAAGTGTTTTTCATTTTTTCCAAGTTTTAAACATGTATTGCACTTCGTATTTTTATTAACACTCAAATGAAATTATCCACTGTCACTCCTGATTAAAGGCTGATCAAATGTATAGACAATGACGAATATTAAACAAACAAACAAACAAACGAACAACTGCGTCTAATCCAGAGAGTGACCCGATCTCAAACCCCAGAATAAAAGCCAAGTGTTTTTCCCATAGAAGTCATGAAGATCGGAAGGTTCTACTTTCCCATAGAAGTACCCCAATTGGAAGGCTGGGTCCTTAGATTTCATTTGCTCTCCGATTTACTAAACTTTCTATTTCTGATCAGCATCCTCTCATACAACATCTGGCCCCTGGCTCAGGTCGTCTAATAACTTCCACGTCTGAACGGACTACGTAGCTAAAAAGTGAAGGCCAAAGTTTGCTCTCGGCCTTCCGAACTTAAAGACGCGTCTAACCACTAGAGGTCTCCCCTTGGCCAGTTTTGCACGTTCGCTATTTTGCTGCACTTGAAACTTTCCGGAGAAATGCTCTACTCGAGTCAGTGTTTTTCTAAAAACTTGCGCAAAAATCCACGCGACCGAGCTAGCCAGTACGGAGACTCTCGGGCTCCCCACAGCAATAAAGCTATCACAAACAACATTCTAGGAAAATTAAAATTCGACGCACTCGCTCCAGCTGCCCCCCCCATTCTTATTTCTCATCTCAGTTTCCCTTAACTTAAACTTAGAACAATCAAAAATCTATTTTTGTTTCTGTGCACTGTGAATGATCTCTAACGCATTTTTTTTCTGGCTGGAGACCCGAGGTGGTCAAGGAGCCGGCCGAGGGATGCAGGGAGGGGGGAAGGGCCGTGCTCGCAGCGCCCGAGGAAGTTGCATAAGGAAAGAGACTCCGTTTTTTGGGTCCCCTCAAAAAATCGGCGGGGAGGGGGAGGAAAAGGAAGCGGGGGGCGGGGGGAGGAGGTAGGAGGGAAACTGAAGCGACGTTTACCTTCGTCTCCCCGTGGAAGGGTGGGGTGAGAGCCGCAATCTTCGCGACCCCTGAGGGCGGCTCGTTACCCCCACGTCTCTCCGAGCGCAGACGGACAAACAGATACCCCTACCCCTCCGCGGGGAAGGCGGGGAGCAAAGTGCCCGCTTTTAAACTTTCTCTCACGGTCGCGCTGGGGCCGGGCTTCGTCCAGAGAGGGTGGGGGAGACCGGAGGGCCTTTTTCTTTCAAGGTAATTAAAGTTTTACCACCAGCACGAAAGTTGCGCCCTCCCCCAGCCCGTGCCACCGTGCCCCCCTCCCCCGCCTCCAGGGCTCCCAAGTTTTCCTCCCTCTACCCCCCCTCGCCCCCACCACAAGCTCGCAGGGCGCGCGGCGGATGCCTCGGCTCCTGCGCTTCCCCGATCTCCACCCCCGCCGGCCTCTACTTCCCCCCACCGGGCCGCCGCGGCGCGAGGACGGCCGGCCGGGCCCAGGACGCTAGTGTGCAAAACCCATTATTCCGGAATGGCACACGCACGCGGCGTGAGGCGGGCGGCGGCCCCGCCTCGGACCCCTCTCTGCCTCCCCAATATAAGGACGGAACAAGTTGCAGGAAAAGCAGCCCCGCGCCTCCCCCCCCCCCCCCACCTCCCCAACCCGCGCCCGCCGCCCCGGCGCGGCCGCGGCCGCCGCCTCCCGACACACGCCCGCGCCCGCACCCGGCCCGGCGCGGCGCGGCACGGCGCGGGGCGAACGCCGCGACGGCGCGGGCTCCCGGCCCGGCCCGCGCCCTGCGCCCTCCCCCGCGCGGACGGCCGCCGCGGGCCCGCGCCGCCTCGCTTCCCGAAGCACTTTCCTGCCTCGGGCAGAAATAAACCGGAGGGTTTATTTTTGTGCAACTTTCCCAAAATGGCGGAAATTGGAGCTGATCTATATGAAATTCTCACACAGTCGGTCGGGAAGTGGGAGGCGGCGAGGAAGAAAACGCAAACTCTCGGCCGCCGAGCCCGCCGCGGGTCCGTGAGTGTGTGCGTGCGTGTGAGTGTGCGTGTGCGCGGTGGGAGTCGGGGAGGCCTTTCCGCCGCGCACACACACACAGCACACGCCGGAGAGACGCGCCTGCACATTCAACCAGTCCATTCTCCGCAGCCCGAGCGGGGAGAAAGTGGCCCGGCCTCTTTTCCCACTGCCTCGGTCTCCCGTACTTGTACTTCTCGCGCTCGCTCGCTCGCTCTCCGGTGCGCGCCCGGCACAAAGGCCACACGGGCGGAGGGGGCCGCAGGGGCGGCGCGCGGGGCTTGCGCCTCCCGCCGCACCGATACGCGGCCCCGGCCACCCCCGCGCGCCCCCCCCCCAGCCCCCGCCGCCGGCGCCCCCCGCCTCGGCCACCGCGCTCGCCGCCCGGGCTGCGGCTCCGCGGCGCCCACTCGGGCACGCACCCCGGCGGAGCCCGGCGCCGCCGCGCTCCCCACCCCGCGCCCGGTGTCATGAAAGCGACCAAAGTGACAAGCTCGGGGGGCGCGGGGGAGGGGGCCCACACGCATCCCGCCGCCTGCGCGCGGGCGAGAGCCCGACGCGGCCGCCTCGCCCCGGCTCCCTTCCGCACGGCCCCCCCACACCCTTCCCCGTGTGCGCGCAAAGAAAAAAAATACAAGTCTCTCCTCCCCCCATTTTTTTCCTTTCTCTTTTCTCTCTCTTTTGTTCCTCTTTCACACTCGCACTCACTACTTCAGAGTGAGATGCCCAGAGACTCCCCCTCCAGCCGTTTCCGAGTCACTTGCCCACTTTTTTTCCCCAGGATTAAGTTTTCTTCTCTTTCCCAGAGGCGCAGAGAAGTGGGGGAGAAACCCCTTCTGTCCTTTCCCCTCCCCTGATCTGTTTCACAAGACGAGGGTGCGCTTCCTTCTCTGTAGAGGTCTCTTAACTTTCATCCTCACCTAGGAAAATAAATGAATGGGCTTTGGCACGGACAAATCTTCAGATTAATTAGAGATTAGATCCGATCAACCGCTTCTTACCCCCAAATTTTCTCTTTTTTTTTTCTCCGTCTCACGAGTAGTCCTGACAAATGGTCCAGGGCTGCGGGCGCAGTGCGCATGTGCGCGTAGAGTCAGGGCTGGGGAGAGGGGAAACTGCGCTGGTGCCGGTGCCGCCGTGCCGCCGCCGCTGCCGGGGAGGCTCGCGCTGGCTTCCCTGTTAATGCTGCTGCGCCTTCGCCGCTGGAAAGCAGCATTAAAGCCGGTTGGCAAATGCAGCAGCCCGCAGACCCTGTTTCAGGTGCATCTTTTCAATACCCTTGTCACCAGCTCAGAGCTGGTTCCAGAACAATCAAAACAAATATGAAAGACTGCTAAGGTGATAGATTTCTTTGTCTATTTTCCACTTTACTTTTTTTAAAAGGGCATTTCTCAGAGCAGCTGATCCACCATGTACTGTTAAACGTATGCTTTCAGCCATTAAAGAGTGGGCCTTGGTCTTACAAAAACACAACCTAAAGGCTAAACGCATGCTACAGGTCTGGAAAAATGAGAAATAAAGTTTTAAGCTCCCCCCACCCCACCCCCCTAAACACAACCTCTCTCTTAGAGGACTGGAAGAATGCATTATAAAGTGTGCATGTAAAGTGTCCGCGTGCCTTGCGTTTCTTAAGTGTTGGTCTTTATTGACAGCTTAAATGTGTTAGGCCTCTGTTGTGAAATCTGTTGGGATACATATGTCAACTTACAAATCAGTGTTAAAGTCCTCTGGCAGTAAGCAGGTCGAGGACTACCTTCTGAAGGTATTCAGTCAAGATGGCTGAGCGATCCTAAAACAGCAAAACCTGTCTTTGTTAGGGCATCAAAACCAGATCAAGGGAGAGTATTGGATTTCGGTATTGACAGCTTTCCACTGATTGACTGTAGGCCTCCTTTTGGGCAGCTTACCATTCTCCTTTTCTACTAGATACAAGTACTTAGAAAATAATTCAAGAAATTGAAGTTGTGATCAACACTTTTAGGTCAATAACGGAGTTCACCGTGCAAGGAAAAAAAAACAACAAAGGAGCGGTGGTAATTTCAGGAATAGTGGAAGCAAGTCTTCACATTTTGCTCGGGTGGAGGGGTAAAGTAAGGCCCCCTACCCCTCAGAGTGGACTAGTTTGCATCTAATAAACGGTAAAGGAGACCCTTTTCCGAAATTGCTGCCTGAGGCCTAGAATTTAAATATATCACAGATGGAAATTCTGTATTAAAAATCTGTCTCCAAAATGTAAGTAATAATATTCTCAATTGAATTTTTTCACTTCAGGAATGTTCCTTGAACCAGTTTCAGAAAAATAAACTGCTAAATTCTTTCCTTAGGACCATGAGATTACCCTGGAGAGGCAGACTACCCCACAGTGTCTTCTGCTGGTGTAGTGACCGTATTCTCCAAACCAAAACCCAAGTCATAACAGCTTGACATGTACTCAAGACAAGGGAACAAACCCTGTGAAGCTGAAAAGAGTTTATAAAATATGCTTTCTGTGTCGGGCAACCATTGGTTTAGGAGTGTGAAATGAGGAAGGCTGGGTTAGAGAGGGCTATAGATAATATTGATTTCACCCACAATAGCCAACCTTTTTCTGAGCTGTTCCCAAACAGCCTAATTAACTGATCTGAATTTCAGCTTCTCTCCTTTTCTCCCTAGCCCTTGAATAATAAGCGGTGAAATGGCCAAAGGCAGACTACAAGAGGAGAAGGGAAGCAAGGCCAGGAGCTATGTGCAAAACTAAGGCCTTATGTCCAAGGAAACTAATAAAATTAACTTTAGATTCCTCTTTCGAAAAATCCATTCTAGACATGTTCTCTCTAGATAATTTCTAGACTATATTTCTATTTCACAAGCTTTTTCAGAGATTTCCATAGTCTTTAAACTTATATTAAAGACCTACCTTGTGCTAATCACACTACAAGGTGTTGGGAATAAACAAGTGATCAAAACTAGGCCCCAAGGAATTCAGTCTGGTAAAAACAGTCTAGCGCACTGGGCAATGCTTTACAATATGAAAGATGTTGTACTGGGGGTATGCAGAGCAGTTATAATTGAGGAGCTACTGTGGCAATAAGGAAAGGCTTTCTAGAAAAGGTGATAACTGATTCTTAAAGGACAAGTGTCCGGGGTATGTGGGAAGATGATCCAATCAGAGAAAGCCCGAGTAAAGGCCCAAGGGTCAGGAGAGCAAGACTTGCCTGGGACCTGTGCACATACTGAGGTACAGTAACAAAAATAAGGATGAGTTGAGGCTCTCTCCAATACATGGTCAATCTCCTTCAGAGGTCATCAGTAAAAGCTCAAAGACTTAATGTAAGTTGTTCCCAAGATGTGGTTCCAGATGGGAAATATTTTGAAGGTAGTCACATCTAAAGATATTGCTACAAAGAATCCACTGGTGTGACCACTTGAGACAGGGGCAGTATATGATATTAGAATCTAAATAACACTGGACCTTTATATAAATTGGTAGTATTTACAGAATCTTTCTCCATCTATTCCCTAAATGGTAATATACTAGTAGAAGCTTTTTGTTGCTTTTCACCTTTCCACTGTTCAGTCACTGGTTAATAATCCATGATGAATCCCTTCTTTCCAGCATCCCTTCATGGCATCAGTCTCCACCACTCTCCCCGGTTCCCATGCCATCCCACTCTACCCTATCACACCTACATACCTAACCTATCCTCAGACCAGATCTGTAACTTCCCTGACCTCCCAAGTGAAATTATTAGCCACTACTTTACTTTTCTTTATATGTATTCATTTATACTCAAACTTGTGCCCCCAGCCCCACGACTTCAGGTTACTCCATTCCTAAATATCCTGATGTGTATGTGTGCGTGCTCAGTTGTGTCTGACTCTTTGCCACCCCATGGACTGAAGCTAAAGCCATTTTACATGGAAAATATTTTCCATCGCTGTACTCACTCTCTGGAGACTTTCTGAGGCTTCTCATCCCCTCCCAGATGAAGGTCATTCAAAACCTTTCTCACTATATTCCATCCTGTAACCTCCATTCGGTATGAATTCAATTTAGAAACCTACACTCCCTTTTCTTAGCACTAAGTTTGTTCTGCGTTGGAAGGACATACTCCCCGCTTCCTTCAACAATTCAAGGACAACCTGCTCCACCAGCCAGCCCCTCACAAATTGAAAGTGATCAGGAGTGAAGTCCAAGAGATTTTTATGGTAATACAGTTCTGCCACCACCCACTGGGAACCCATTAGGCAGGTCACCTCATCTTTCAGGGTTTGAATTCTCTCACTAGTTACACAAAGAAAGAGTAATAATTGATTTCTGAGATCTTGTTGAAAGCCATGTCCCTTTCCATCCTTCCATATAACAGCAGCATTGTCACATTTTAGTACAAATAATATGGAACCAAGAAATGAATTTTAAGTAAGGAGTGAAAAATCCATCCATCCACTAAGTATCAGAATGTTATCAGTTTATAGTTCATTCAGTTGGTTTAAGCCTGTTACTAATAAAATGAAGGTCATGGATTCCATTCCCTAATGGCTAGTTAGTTTTGATCTGTTTCATAGCCACAAACTGCTTTCCTAACCCGTTTCCCATGTTGTAATGTGTGCTATTGGTTGTACGTGTCCAGGTAAAATTGAATCTTTCCATAGAAACTTTCTAAAATGAACAATACTTGAAATCATTCTTTCAATGTATTATCTTACTTTTAAGTGTGAGTCAAGTTATTGATTTTTTTAGTCTATATAATTGTGTGCTCCATGTTTTTCCAAGTATAAAAATGACATTGACATTGATTTGGCCAAGATTCCTATTATTTATAGTTATTTATACAAGCTGAGTTTGATTTTCTTGTTAGCGTTCTAGATAACACTGAAATGTTCATGTAGTACTCTAATTTGAGTCCTGCTTATTTTTCTTGTGACACATCTGTACACATTCTTAGCACAGAGCTTGTGATGCTGAAATGTAATTGACATGCTAAGGATGAGAGAAAAAGTATCTGTTAGTATTACTCATTAGGTAAGGAAAGATTATGATGTAAATCTTAAATTCTCAACATCTTAAGGAAATTAATATAAAAGAGCATTTTATTTATTATAATCTTATTTAGATGCAAAAGTAAAGATAGAAATATGACAGACATATTTAAAACAGTGGAATAATATAGAACTATAAAGTGACTTATAAATTTAAAAAGTTAATAATTTTCCAGAACACATTTACTTGCTTAAAGCCTAAATCCAAAAGCCTTATAACTAAACAGTATTAGAGGAACAAGCCAGACTTCACAACATATCTGGGATTGTAGCCCCTGATAACTTTAGAGCCTGGTTCTAGAATGTTCTTTCCATATGACATGGCCTCCTGGCCACAGCTGATTGGTCCAGGAGTGGGCATTTAATCCAAGGAATAAATCAAGTAAGGGATAGCCTATGAGTCAGCAGGGAGTGCTTCCCCATATAAATAAAAGTGATGAAATGGACTCATCTATACTTATGCTTTGCCAATATGAACTGAAAGTACTGGAGATAAAATTAGTTGATAAGCATTACCAAAACTAAATGATTCACAGAGAGAAGCAAGTAGAGTGTAGTTTCCTCAGTTGTTAGGCATTAGAAACTAGGTGTAAGTATTAACAGAAGTCATAAGGTACAGCAGAGCAGAAGTTAACCAGCCAAATAAAGGCCAGAGCTGCCCAGGGTGCCCCCTGACTCCCCAAATATCATTCTAGTCTTAGAGAAGCCTGGCCACTCTGGGACCTCATGAAAGCCACCTGTATGGCTAGAATTTCTATCTTCACTAGTATCACCATGAGGGCTCCCCATCTCTTATGGAAAATTGAGTCATTTTTTGAATTGAGTAGATAAGCAAGAGACCCCTAACACCAGCAATTTGTATGGCCTGTTATTTTTCGCTTTGCAGATTTAAAGGGGACCAACTCTGAAAGTCAGTTGAGTCAGCCTAACACCCAGTAACCTTGTGCCTGTTACTGGAACATGTGGGCCAAATGGTGAGCAGCAAATCCCAAGTTCACCACTTGGGCAAGTTGCTTACCTCTCTCACCTCAGATTCTACATCTGTAAAATGGGCATATTTACAGTACCTAGCTCACAGAGGCTGCTATGAGGATTTTTTTTTTTTAGTTATTTATTTATTTACTTGGCTGTGCCAGGTCTTAGTTACAGCACAAAGATCTTCAATCTTTAGTTGCAGCACATCAGATCTAGTTCCCTGACCAAGGATCAATCCCTGGCCCCCTGCATTGGGAACCCAGAGTCTTAGCCACAGGTCCACCAGGGAAGTCCCCGCTATGAGGATTTAATGGAGTAATGCACGACTAAACCTTGGTGTGTAGTTACTAATCAATAAATGTTAGCTTATGAGTCAGAGTTTTTGCTTGAGTTGCTCCCAGCAGTATTCTTAGCACCCAGACTTGTACCTGCACACAGTTAAAAATGCAATAAATATTTATTGAATGATTTAAGAAAATACTATTATGTGAATTATTATGGCCACTCTTTTATTTGCCTCTTTCCTTGCTGGTGACCAGGCCAGAGGTGTCACGTCACAAGCATGCCCGTGGACAACATCCTCCAAAAAGTTCCTAAAAGCATGTAAACAGAGAGTGCTAATGGAATTCATAGGCCCTATTTCAAAGGAGCCTGCTGTTCAGAATATATTATCTTTATTTAGCATTTATATTACACTTTTACATTTTCAAAGCCCTTTTCAGTTTTTTAACTAAATATTTGTTATAACATTCCTATGTTATCTTTCATAAGGGAGGTAACTGAGGCATGGTTCCAATCATTAATACCTATAACTGGAAGAAAATTCATCACATAAATACAGTAAGTGTAACTGTATATTAAAAAAAATCTGGAACATTACTTTGTTCGTGTAGAATGCCGAATGGAATGTCAGTGTTCAAGAAGAAGACAATCTGTTACTTTAAATTATACTAGCTCTGCCTTTCACTTGGTTCTATTTCAGGAACTAGAATCGATAGAAAGTTTTTAAACTGGGGTTTCTCAATGGGTTTGAAGACTTTAAGGAATAAAATTTTGAAATTCAGTATTGAAACATTTCACCATATCTTAGTAATTTCCCAATTTTTTCTATGAAAACCTCTCCAAGAAAGTAGTTCGTGCCTCCTGTCACTGTTTAGAGAGTTTCTGTATGTATGCCCTTAGAATTTGTAGACAGTGAAGAATGAAAGGGTAAAAATCAGTACACTGTTGATGAAATCAGTCAAGAGTAATCTAGTTTAAGGAGACTTGGGAAATGCCCAAATCCAATCAGGTGTCTCTGTGGAGTTTCAGAAAAGTCTGGAAATGTATTGGACAGAAAAGAGAGACTGAGTTTTGGTCACTATTCTAGCTGATTGGCTTCACTAAGGATTAAAATAATCCTAACTCAGAGGAGCCCTCAATAAAGCTGGATGGTCTGTTTCTTTGACTCTAGTTGACTTCCTCTTCTATGTAACCCAACCAGCTGTGCACTGATTGCAAGGTCAAATTTCACCCCAGATTTCTCCTGTCCCAATGTAAACTCCTTCTTCCCTTCAACTTCCAAATCTCTCTCTTTTTGTCTCCCATTCCCGGGGAGAAATATTCCTACTTCTTCACCAGGCTGTCTCTCTAAATGTGTTCTTGATCACTCACACCATCTCACTATTCCTCCATAAATTTTCATTATTCTCCTGAAATTTACAGTTTGCTATTCTCCACTGGCTTTTTTACAGTGCCCCCAAACATGCCCATATCTTCCCAGTCCTAGAAAAGAAAACCTTTTTTGTCAGTTCTACGTCCCTTCAAATACTGTGCCATAATTTCTTCTTTGTTGCTAAACTTCTTGAACAAGTAGTTTGCACTCAGCGGTCTTCATTTCCATACATCTGATTCATCCTTCAATCCACAGACTTACTGAATATGCTTTCTTCTTTTAAAGTCTCCAGTGACTTCCTAAATGTCAAATCCAGTGGCTACAGTCCACTTCCTATTTAAGATTCTAGAAGCATTTGATGGTGTTGACTAATGCCTTCTTTGAAACTGTCTTCTCACGTAATGTCTTTGTCAATTTACTTTCCTGGTTGTTCTCTTGTGGCTCAGACCTAGTCCCTCTTTCTCCTCCCACCTGATAAATATGATTGCTTCTGGAGTTCTGGTCTTCTGTTTTTATTTTCTCTCTTGAGTGAACTCATGTACTCCCTCAGTATCATTTGAATTCATCTTTGTGTATAGAACTCCTGGACTACATTTTTGTCCATGAGCATTCTGCAGAGCTTCAGACTTACATTTCCAATTTCTTGAGCTATAAATCGACGTGGATATTCTATGTGTTAGAAGACTGTGAATAATGTGATGGTTTAAAACAAACAAAAAACTTTAGGGTTAAACCTGTGTTGGAGTCCCATTTCCACTACTTAACTAGGTATTAGTAACTTAATCTACCTAAACTGAATTTCCTCTAGTGTCTAATACTATCTCCTGTACTGGCCATTATCAAGATTAAAGGAGATAATTCATGTAAGTTGCCTAACACATAAGAGTTTAATGAATAGTAACTATTGTTTCTGTCTGCTACTTCTTCCTTCTGCATTCTCCATCTCAGTTTATAATGTCCCAGGGCTTTCAGTCACAAATTTAACTACAGCTTCCTCTTGCTGCTACCCACATCCAGATCCTATTGATTGTTCCTCTGTGATATCTGTCTTCTAATCCCTCTCTCCATTTTACTATTTCCTCTGCCACTCAACAGCCTGGTCTCCTGCCAGGCTTATTATCCTTTATTTCTAACTACATCTTTGCCGTTACATTCACTCTTTCCGAGTGTAGAGTTGGTAATGTTACTCCCCTGCTCCAGATCCCTAAATAGTTCCTCAAAGCTTTAGAAAAAAAATGTATCTTCTTGGTCTAGTATTTAGTGCCTTTCAAACACTGAAACAAATTGACCTTTCTATCTTCAGCCAGTATACCCCAAGAAACCAAGGAGTAAGCCATGCCAGGTAAACCCAGTGCATTGCCACCTGTCTGTGCTTTTGTCCTTGCCATTTCCTAAGCTTGAAATACCCTCTCTCTGCCCCCACTGACCTATCAAAATTTCTGTCTCTCTCAAAGTTATTTGTACACCCATGTTTATAGCTGTATATTCACAGTAGCCAAAAGGTGGAAACAGCACAAATGGCCATCAGCAGATGAGTAAATAAACAAAATGTGGTGTATACACACAATGGAATATTATTTAGCCTTATAAAAGGAAGGAAATTCTGACTCATGCTTTAACATGGGTGAACCTTGAAAACATTATGCTAAGTGAAATTAGCCGGTCACGAAAGGACAAATCTTCTAGGATTACTCTTATCTAGGGGGCGGGGGGCGGAATTGGGAGTAATCATTTAATGGGTACAGAGTTTCAGTTTCGTAAGATGGAAAAAGTTTTGGAGTTGGACAGTGGTGATAGTTTTTGGGCAACGATGCAAACGTACTTAATGTCACATAACCAAACATTTAAAAAATGGTTGAAGTAGGCAATTTTATGTATGTATGGTGGTGGTTTAGTCATTAAATCATGTCTGACTCTTGCAACCCCATGGACTTTAGCTAGCCAGGTTCCTCTGGCCCATGGGATTCTCCAGGCAAGAATACTGGAGTGGGTTGCCATTTCCCTATCCAAGGCACCTTAGGGCCCTCCCGTATAGCCTACTCTGACCTTTATATCAATAAATTTTAATGGGAAGTTAAAATTTTATCCTAATCCTAATTTGGGGCCTAAAAGTTTGTGCATCCGTGTATTAAATTCCAACAGATTATATAACGCCAAGACCACCCCTAATGACTAGAACCAAGGACAAAATCTAGATGCAAAAAAAGTCTTTTATACAGTAGGTTAAGTGTCTTTTACTCATTCATTCACCAATTCACTTGGACATTAGGTCCCACTATGTGTGTATATTTACATATGTATGTTTTATTGCAATTAATTTTTTTTCCTAACTCAAGTTACATATATTAAATACCAGGGACTGTGCTAGACCCTGGGAATACAATGAACAAACAAGCTGATGAATAAAAGTGCTACCTGTCCCAGAGTGCCGTATAATTGAGAAGGCCTCAAACTCTGCCTCCACCATGAAAAACTCCAGGTTATTACACTTGAAATTGAAAACTTTCTTCTTTCTCTGCATCTGTTTTCGTGCTGGTCACATCCTGCTGTCTATTGTGTCTGGTCCCCGTAAACGTTTGTCTCTCTTCTGAGATAATAAAATACCCCGAGGTCAGGAGCTCTATCTATTCATTTTTTTAATCTATCATAGCACTTAATACAGTTCATTGCACATAATGGGGGGCTCAATAAATACTTGTGGAGTAGAACAGAACATAATGGAAGTTAAATTCAGCCATCAATGATGTTTCAGGCCAAAAATGATACCACCTCATAAACAGGTCGTCCTCAGGAGGGGCGTACTGGCCAGTAACATACTCTAACATAAAGATCAAAGGAGAGCCTGCCTCTGTAACACAACAGCATCACTCAATACTGGGTACTGTTCTAGATTCCATTTATGATCCTCAATAAGTGGGCTGTCATCTCACATCTGAATGAATTTTCTAAAATTTCAAATGTAAAGCCATGATTCAAACATAGATGGATGGGCTTAGGTACAGTTCGGTATATTTACTGTCAGAAATGTGAGCCAACCATTAAGAGTTTTGTTAGAAAATGTATAGCCGTTAACTGTTGGTTTCCCTTCTTGACCCACTGGAGTTTAGTGGGGTCCAAATGACAGCTGGTTTCTTTTTGAGCACATGGCGATAATTAGCACAAAGAGCACTGAGAAACCTACAGTGTTCTATCTTCTGATAAGCTTTTAATTATAAGTCATCCAGGTAGCATCCGACACTGAAGGCTATTTTCTTGAATGCTAGGAAAATCTTTCTTTCATCAAGATGGGATTTCTCTTTTCATCTTCAGGGGAAGAATTCTCTCTTTTGTTTTCTAGATGAGACTTAGGTCCCTTGGTGCTTAATAATTATGCCTCACTTCATGGGAAATAGATGGGGAAACAGTGGAAACAGTGTAAGACTTTATTTTTCTGGGCTCCAAAATCACTGCTGATGGTGATTGCAGCCATGAAATTAAAAGACGCTTACTCCTTGGAAGGAAGGTTATGACCAACCTAGATAGCATATTAAAAAGCAGAGACATTACTTTGCCAACAAAGGTCCATCTAGTCAATGCTATGGTTTTTCCAGTGGTCATGTATGGATGTGAGAGTTGGACGGTGAAGAAAGCTGAGCACCGAAGAATTGATGTTTTTGAACTGTGGTGTTGGAGAAGACTCTTGAGAGTCCCTTGGACTGCAAGAAGATCCAACCAGTCCATCCTAAAGGAGATCAGTCCTGGGTGTTCATTGGAAGGACTGATGTTGAAGCTGAAACTCCAATACTTTGGCCACCTCATGCAAAGAGTTGACTCATTGGAAAAGACTCTAATGCTGGGAAGGATTGGGGGCAGGAGGAAAAGGGGACGACAGAGGATGAGATGGCTGGATGGCATCACTGACTCGATGGACATGGGTTTGGGTAGACTCTGGGAGCTGGTGATGGATAGGGAGGCTTGGTGTGCTGTGATTCATGGGGTCGCAAAGAGTCAGACATGACTGAGCGACTGAACTGAATAGTTTACAACTGATTACAGAGTGCCAAGAAATGTGCAGGGCACTTTCCTTATATCATCTCATGTCTTCTTGACAGCCCTGTGAAACAGCAAAGTGGATTTTTGTGTTTGTGTGCGTGACTACCCTAGATTCTTTTCCTCTTCTTTCACTGATAGCACCAATTTTCCCTTTAGGGAGCTTGCAGACTCATTCCAGGTGGCCTTAGGGGCTTGTCAAGTCCACAGTTTCCTAACATCAAGGAATGGGTGGGTGATGAAAGTGAGGCCATTTTGACTCTGTCAGGAGTATCGACTGATTCGTGGGCTGAGTGACAAGAGTAGCTGGCTCTTGTTAGGTTATTTCAGAGTGCACTCCCCAAATTTCTAAATGATATCCTCAGAGTAGCCCTGGTGTCTGTTACCCCAAGACCTAATCACTTAGCTTTTCCCTCAGCTTTTTGACATCCTAAATTTTGTTCCAATAACTTCTGCTTTAAAAAGAAAAAAATCAATGTAATTTTAGCAAGAATCAGCTGTTGGTAACCTGCAAATCTTCCCTATAAGGTAGTATATTTGTTTCTATTACTGTGTAACAAATTACCACACATGTAGCTGCTGAAAACCACACACATTTATGATCTCACATTGTCGAGAGGTCAGGGCTCCAAGCCCAGCTAAACTGGGTCCCTGGCTCAGGGACTCACAAGGCTGAGTCAAGGTGTCAGCCAGGACCAATGTCTTATCTGAGGACTGGAGGTCTCTTCTGAGTGCATGTGTTGTTAGCAGAGTCCTACGCCTTGTGGTCATGGGATTGAAGTCCCTTTTTCCTTGCAGGTTGTCTGCCAGGTGGCAGCTCCTACAGGGCCCTATAGTTCTTGCCACATCTATGGGCCTCTCACAAAATGACAATTTGCTTCTTCATTCCTGGCAGAAAAATCTCTCTCACTTGGAACATCTCCTTTAGGGAGGCCCTCGACCCTCCTTTAAAAGGTTTACCTGATTAACTCAGGTCGACCCAGGATAATCACCCTTTTGATTAACTCAAAGTCAGATGATTAAAACCTTAATTACATCTAAAAAAATCCCTTCTCTTTTGTCACATAACATAATCTAATCAGTACAGTAGAATCCCTTCACATTCATCCCACAGTCAAAGGGAAATGATTAAATAGAGAGTATACACCAGCTGGGAGGAAACTTGGGGGCCAGCTAACACAAATAGCTACTCTTTATCCCCATTTGAGAGATGAATAAACTGTGGTTTAGAGAGGTAAGTCATTGGTCAAGATGACACAATTCTGAATGTTAATATCAAGATTTGAAGTAGGCCTATGGCCAGTGTTTAAGCTAAGTCATGGTATTCTTGAAATGATTTTTTATTTCCTTCATCTAAATCCACTTATACTTGCAGAAAGTTTTCTGTATTTTTAAGAGTCAGTCTAGCTTCTTTTTTCCACCTTTTCTGAATACTCCTGTTCTCTACATCACATGTCTGTATAGACAAGAGGGGCACTTGTCTGCAGGGTCACTGCAGAGATACTAAGGCATTTGCCATCTTCAGAGCATCATTGGTAGATGACATGAGACAACCCGAGGTGGACCCCAAGAAACCCGTTTTCTATCAGAAGATACTCAAGATCAGTCAAAAATGTATGTATTTATGTGGGAAGATAGTAAAGGAGTGCACAGAAGAGGGAATAACGACTTCTAACTGGAATGAAAGGATTAGAGAAGTTTTCTCAAAGAAAATGAATAGGACCTTGCCTTACAGGAAATCGAGGAGGTGACAGGAGACAGGGGGGAAAAAGCTCCCTGGAGCTCCAACCTCTCATGTGTTCCTCCTCCCTTGACTCTTCCTCTTGGAAGCTGACACACAAGAAGCCTTTTCACAATTAAAAGATACTGATGTTACCCCACCTCTTGAGATTCTGCTTCCTTTGGCTGACCTATGGTAGTTTAGAAACCAAGGAAAATAAATCAATTTTGATCAAAATATAGAAAAATAATTTCATTTTAACATCATCTAAAGCATGCTTTCACTGGCCTATTGATGTGTGTGTTATACCAGAGTACTGACTGTACTTTTCTTATGTGATTTATCCTGTTATTTCTTGGAAAATTCATTTTTTTCCTCTTAGGCCCAAGGTGTCATTGATGGCCCAAGGTGTCATTGATGGTCAATAAGGCAAATAGCACTAATATCACTAGGGAAGGTACAGAAAACAGCAGAGAAAATAGCATTCTAAATTATATCAAACCACTAGTATATCTATACCAGAAATACTTATGTATATTTGTCTTGCTAGAAATGTTATGTGAAACAGTAAAACAAATGATGTGAAAATAGGGTGGTTTAAAATAGTTGCTAGGACCCTGTGGACTTTTCAATTAAAATTTCCAGATACCCAGAGCCCATATTTTAGCTAAATTTGTCCTTCTATTTTTTCAACAAATATTTATTGAGTATCTCCTACATGCCAGGCAATATACTAGGTTATATATCTGTTTGAGAAAAAAACACACTAAATAAAATACATATCATCACTTTCCTTAAGATGTAAAATATAGTGGAGATGTTATCAGTAAATGGGCAGTTATAATATTGCATCATAATATATACTAGAAAAATATTGGTGATAAAAGTACAAAAATAAATATGGTAGAAAATGTACAAAATGCTATGGGAATAGGAAGGAAAATGATTTGGTTGAGTTTAAGGGAAACTTGTGAGGCTTTCTGAAAAAGACGGTGTTTAAGTTGATATGTGAAGATAAAATGGGAGATATGGGACACCATATAATGAGCAAAATTTGATCAATAAGTATGAAAAAAATTGTGAAGCTTATTTGGAGACAGGGAGGAAGTAACTAAGGACTTTCATTTCTTTAAATTTACTTGAGAATGTTAAGATTAAAAAAAAATCCTGCTCTGTGACAACCTAGAGGGGTGGGATGGGGTGGGAGATGGGAAGGAGGTTCAAGAAGGAGGGAACTGATTCACGTTGATGTATGGCAGAAATCAACATCACATTGTAAAGAAATTATCCTCCAATTAAAAATTTAAAAAAAATATATAAAAAGAAAAAAAAATTTTTTTTAAATACCATCCTCCTACACAAAGATGCTTCATTATATCACTTACCAGCCCACATCTGTGAGCCCACATTACATTTACCTGTAATGGCTAGTGAAGAACTCAAGAACTGATCTTGCTTCTCTGCAACAGTCTTTGCTTGGAATTCATCTCCACTAGGCTCTGAAATCATGCTTCTGCAAAGACAAGCACTATCTCCTTCATTGGCCACTATGAACTTGGAATTTACAAATGCTGGGACCTTGTGTTCATTGGTGCAGTCAGTGCCAGTTGCTTCAGGGCCTCCAGGAAAAGAACTAATCATTTCAACTACAGACCAAATGGCAAAACTTACAACTTCTCCAAAATTACATCCATGATACAAAACATTTATGGAAAATCTACAATATTTACCCTATATATGTAACAGATTTTACATCTTTCTTAATTTTTATTTTTTAAAGTCAATTTTTGCTCTCAAACATGTAATTTACACATATCTATGTATATATATACCATTCAACTCTGTTATACTCACCTGACCACAACTTACATATAAAACTGAGAGGACAATTACTAATAATTTCAGAAAGAATGAAGCAGCTGGGCCAAAGCAGAAACAATCCTCAGTTGTGGATGAGTCTGGTGGTGAAAGTAAAGTCTGATACTGTAAATAACAATATTGCATAGAAACCTGGAATGTTAGGTCCATTAATCAAGGCAAATTGGATGTCATCAAGCAGGAGATGGCAAGATTGAACATTGACATCTTAGGAATCAGTGAACTAAAATGTATAAGAATGGGCAAATTTAATTCAGATGACCATTATATCAACTACCATAGGCAAGAATCCCTTAGAAGAAATGGAATAGCCCCCATAGTCAACAAAAGAGTCCAAAATGCAGTACTTGGGTACAACCTCAAAAATGAAAGAATGAGCTTGGTTCATTTCCAAGGCAAACCATTCATCACAATAATCCAAGTCTATGCCCCAACAACTGATGCAGAAGAAGCTGAAGTTTACCAGTTCTATGGAGATGTCATTTTCATCGTAAGGAATGGGAATGCAAAGTAGGAAGTCAAGCTGCTGCTGCTGCTAAGTCGCTTCAGTCGTGTCCAACTCTGTGCAACCCCATAGACGGCAGCCCACCAGGCTCCGCCATCCCTGGAATTCTCCAGGCAAGAATACTGGAGTGGGTTGCCATTTCCTTCTCCAGTGCATGAATGGGAAAACTGAAAGTGAAGTCGCTCAGTCGTGTCCGACTCTTAGCGACCCCATGGTCTGTAGCCTACCAGGCTCCTCTGTCCATGGGCTTTTTCCAGGCAAGAGTACTGGAGTGGGGTGCCATTGCCTTCTCCGAGGAAGTCAAGAGATACCTGGAATAACAGAAAAGTTTGGTTCTGGGGTACAAAATGAAGCAGGGCAATGGCTAACAGAGTTTTTTCAAGAGAACATGCTAGTCATACCAAATATCCTTTTCCAACAACCCAAGAGATGACTCTACACATGGACATCACCAGATAGTCAATACTGAAATCAGATTGATTATATTTTTTGAAGCCAAAGATGGAAAAACTATACAGCCAGCAAAAACAAGACTGGGAGCTGACTGTGGCTCAGATCATGAGCTCCTTATTGCAAAATTCAGGATTAAGTTGAAGATGCTAAATCAAATCCCTCATGATTATACAGTGTAGCTGATGAATAGATTCAAGAGATTAGATCTGGTAGACAGACTACCTAAAGAACTATGGATGTAACATTGTATAGGAAGCAGTAAAACCATTCCCAAGAAAAAGGAATGCAAGAAGGCAAAGTGGTTGTCTGAGGAGGGTTTACAAGTAGCCGAGAAAAGGAGAGAAGCAAAAGGCAAGGGAGAAAGATATACCCAACTGAATACAGAGTTCCAGAGAGCAGCAAAGAGAAATAAGAAGGCCTTCTTAAATGAACAGTGCAAAGAAATAGAGGAAAACAATGGAATGGGAAAGACTAGAGATCTCTTCAGAAAATTGGAGCTATCAAGGGAATATTTCATGCAAGGATGGGCATGATAAAGGACAGAAAGAGTAATGACCTAACAGAAGTAGAAGAGATTAAGAAGAGGTGGGAAGAATACACAGAAGAACTATACAAAAAAGATAACCACGGTGATGTGATCATTCACCTAGAGCCAGACATCCTGGAGTATGAAGTCAAGTAGGCCTTAGGAAGCATTATTAGGAACAAAGTTAGTGGAGGAGATGGAATTCCAGCTGAGCTATTTAAAATCCTAAAAGATGATGCTGTTAAAGTGCTGCACTCAATATGTCAGAAACTTTGGAAAACTCAGCAGTGGCCACAGGACTGGAAAAGGTCAGTTTTCACTCTAATCCCAAAAAAGGACAATGCCAAAGAATGTTCAAACTACTGTACTATTGTGCTCATTTCACATGCTAGCAAGATTGTGCTCAAAATCCTTCAAGCTAGGCTTCAGCAGTACATGAACTGAGAAGTTCCCAATGTGCAAGCTGGATTTAGAAAAGTCAAAGGAACCAGAGACTAAATTGCCAATATTCACTGAATCATAGATAAAACAAGGAAATTCCAGAAAAGCATCTATTTCTGCTTCAATGACTATGTGAAAGCCTTTGTGTGGATCACAACAAACTGTGGAAAATTCTTAGAGATAGGAGTACTAGACCACCTTACCTGTCTCCTGAGAATCCTGTGTGAGGGTCAAGAAGCAACAGCTTGAAACTCAACATTAAAACTAAGATCATGTCATCCAGTCCCATCACTTCATGCCAAATAAATGGGGGAAAAGTGGAGTCAGTGACAGATTATATTTTATTGGGCTTCAAATCACTGTGGACAGTGACTGCAGCCATGAAATTAAAAGACTGTTGGTCCTTTGAAGGGAGGAAAGCTATGAAAAACCTAGACAGCATATTAAAAACTAGAGCTGTCATTTTGCTGACAAAGGTCTGTCTAGTCAAAGCTCCATATGGTTTTTCCAGTAGTCTTGTATGCATGTGAGAGCTGGACCATAAAGAAGCCTGAGCACTGAAGAACTGATGCTTTCAAACTGTGGTGCTGGAGAAGACTCCTGAGAGTCCCTTGGACAGCAAGGAGATCAAACCAGTCAGTCCTAAAGGAAATCAACCTGAATATTCATTGGGTGGGCTATGCTGAATCTGAAGCTCCAATATTTGGCCACCTGATGCAAAAGGGTGACTCATTGGAAAAGACCCTGATGCTGGGAAAATCTACGACACTGATGCTGAGAAAGACTGAAGGCAACAGGAGAAGGGGGCAACAGAGTATGAAATGGTTAGATAGCATCACTGACTCAATGGACATGAATTTGAGCGAACTCTGGGAGACAGTGAAGGACAGAGGAGCCTAGCATGCTGCAGTCCATGGGGTCGCAAAGAATCAACAACTTAGTGACTGAACAATAGAAATTTTCATAAAGCTGTAATTTGATTACTTGGTTTTTTTAAAACCATGAGCTTATATGTTTTGGAACATATATCAAAATTACGTATGCACTTGAATACTTGGTTAGCATTTCTACTTCTTTCCTACACACCTTCTCACTCATGTGTGACATGAGATAGGTATCAGGTTATTCATTGTTGCATGTCTCTAAGAACAAAAATAACTTTAAAAATTCATCAGTAAAAGACTAGTTTTTAAAGTATACAAATTCTTACAAGGAGATAACATGTAGCCATAAAAAGAATATCTATATGTCCTGATAATGGAATAACTCTTAAGGACATGTTAAGTTCAGAAAGCAAGGTGCAGGATCAGTGAGTGTAGGATGTTTTGTATAAGAAAAGACCACATAAATAACATATATATATATATATATATATATATTTATATTTAATATATGTTGCTATCAACAGCATGTTTTTGTCCCTCTAAATATATATATATATATTGATATCTAGTCCCCAATTTGATGGCATTAGGAGATGGGGTCTTAGGGAAGTGATGAGTGCCCTTATAAATGAGACTCTAGGGAGCTCCCTTGCCCCTTCCACTATGTGAGAATAAAGAAATAATGAACCAGTTACATGTTGCCATAAATAACGTATTTTATTAATATTAGCTGGGTTTTTCAAAATAAATATTGAGTGGCATATATTAGCAAATCTCTTAAATATCTGGCTTGATAGAAGACATCTGGATTCTCATATCTGCTACCATATTCAATCTATTGTTATACATTGTTCTGATTCAATTATAAGGAAAGAAATTTGATTTCATTCAGATAAGAGGCTGGAAAACAGAGAAGTATTTTAAAATACTTTTCATATGATTTCTAGCTATTCTTCTTTGCTATTACACCAAAACTTGACAACTAATAGTTTCTTAAAGGTTAATATAGTACCTAAAACTATCAAAGAACTATTCATACCCACCGGTCTGCTTTGCTCTTTGAATAGTTCTTTTACCCATGCATGATTTTTAGGATCAGGTGTTGGTCACTTGGGAAATATTGGTCCACTGAGTTATACATATCTTCTAAAGGTTAACACATCTCATTTCACAACATCAAAAAACTGCATTTGCTGTATTACCACCAGTTTCATCAGAAAAGTTCTTAGATACTGTGAAGATATTGAGTTCACACTGGTGGACACAAGTTTTTCCAAAATTCTAATTTTTACTTGAAAGTTCAAATTTTATAATTTGCAGCTCATACTGTCATTTGTTTTTCTTGAATCAACAGGCACATTTCGCTCATTTTTAAGAAAATGTTTTCCAAACACTTGTATGAATAACCGTCTATCATTTTCTCAAATAAAAATAGTGTTCCATGAAAAATGAGGCTAGTTGGGTTTGCAACTCAAACAACCATGCAAGAGCATTCCCTTGTGATAACCTGGTACTTTGGTATACAGCAAAAGTGCTTCATGCATACTTCATTTTGCATCAGATAGAATATTAAAAAGAAACACTAGAGTCAAAATTTAACAAAATTATTAGCTTTTCCTACTTCATCAAGGACATTCTTCAGTGAAATTTGAATGTTTTTCACTGTGAATACGTGGTAGGGAAAAATACAATGACTCCTAGTATAGTTTAGTGCCACTGTCTTGACTCATGTCAAGGTACTAGTGGTTTTATCCACCACTGCTTTTGCATCACCAAGGAAAATATCAACAGCAAACATGGCAAACATGTCTTATTATCATAAAAAAATAGTTCTGACCTCACAGACCTCCTCAGTGCAGCTTGGAAACACACAGGGGTCCCATAGATCACAGTTTGAAAAAATATTAGCATAAACAATTTCTGGAGTAATAAATTAGAAACTGGTAACATTATTTTCCTTCAATGAGGAGCACCGGATAATTGGGGGGCAAGTGTGGGTGGAAGATGTTTCACTGTAAACCCTTTTTACTTTCTGAATTTATACCAAGGGAATGTATTAGTCATTCTAAGATAAATGTAAAAATGATTTTAAAGAGCATAAGAAACTTGATAGCTGGACAAAGGAAAGTAAGGTGACAGCTTGTATTTATACAAAGATAATATTCTGCATGGCTGCATAGTTGCAAAGTGGCTGGCTGGTGTAAAACTCAGATGGCTCACAAGGAGGCTTAGCTGAGATTCATTGGTTAGGTTCTCACACAAACTGCTAATTGGCCCAGTAGTTCAGGCATGGAGAGTAAGCAGTGGACTTGCAATAGATTACATTATAATGTTATAGTAACACTCAGGGGGAAAAGTCAAAAAGCTATATGTTACTGCAAACAATTGAGGATATTCAATCATCCTGATTACCAATGATTTTTCTTTCTTTGTTAAGTCTTTATTCAATTTGTTACAATATTGTTTCTCTTTTATTTGGCTTTTTGGCTGCAAGGCACCTGGGATCTTAGCTCCCTGACCAGGGACTGAACTTGCATACCTGCATTGGAAGGCGAAGTCTTAATCACTGGACTGCCAGGGAAGTCCCACCATTGACTTTTCTTTCTCCAGCAGTCCCTCTCCTACTGCTAAGCAATAAGTCTCCATGACAAAGCTAAGTGCTGGTCACATGGAATGGGCTGCCCTGTTGTATAAATCATGTTTGCGTGTATCCTAATCTCGGCCTATCTGACCCTCCTTACCCTTCTATCATCTAAAGCAACAGTCATACACTCAGATGCTCAGAGGTTACCAGCAGGTAATGAGTAAAGCAGGCCAAGAAGAAGAAATCTATTGCCCTCTGTCTTATATATTTCCACTTACGTTAGGATATATGTTATGTTCCTCTTGATTCTACTACATGAAAAACAAAAAGTTCAGGTGTAACAGTAAATGGGAACTGACAGCTGGACTCGCTGTCAGGAGGATACTAACTGGTGGGACCTTGGGGAGGTGGTGAGCACAGGCTAATGTCAGGAGGATGCCTACCCCTCAGCTCTTCTTGGAGGCTTTGGATCTGGTGTTGCCAGCAGACATGTGCTCTCGGTGTGATTATAATATCTCCCATTTTACAAGAAGAAAGAGAAATCTGGATTTTTTTTAAAATGGGACATTTTCTAAGTTTTGAAAATAGGCAACTAATTGAAAGAAAAATCCTTTAATGACTGTGTGCAGGCAAAGAGCATCTTGGCCAAAGAAAAAGTGCCTGTGGGCTGATTTCATAATATAGGTTTATAGCTTGATATCTCTGATCTAAATTAACTTTCTAATATCTTTGTGAATGCCATTTGGGGCCCAAAGAGGATTCCATTGAAGCTGACCTGTTTCTCTTCTTCAGGGCAGCCCATTCTAGCCAAGGGTAACCCCCCATTGAGGGGGGGGAGGGGTGGCGAACAAAAAACTACTGACAAAGACAGTTTGGCAGTACACTAAATTAAAACTCCCTGATAGGTTCACATCTCACTTGACAGCTGTGAGTAGCACAGTGATCTTGAGAACTCTACTTGTATCAGAGAAGGGGAGCTCCATTTTGCTATCTGTATCGCTAACAAGGGGCTTCCCAGGTGGTACAGCGGTAAAGAATCCACCTGCCAATGCAGGAGATGCAAGAGAAGCAGGTTCAGTTCCTGGGTTGGGAAGATTTACTGGAGGAGGGAATGGCAACCCACTCCAGTATTCTTGCCTGGGAAGTCTCATGGACAGAGGAGCCTGGCGGGCTACAGTCCATGGGGTCACAAAGAGTTGGATGCGACTGAACACACACATACATACACATCACTAACAATAAACAGGACCTCAAACAACCACATGTATACACAGCTCTATAGGCACCATACCAGCTACCAGCCCATCACAAGGAATATTCCTGTATAAAAACTCTGTGATCTTTCAGCCTCACTCAATCCAGATTTCTCTTTCTTCTTGTAAAATGGGAGATATTATAATCACACTGAGAGCACATGTCTGCTGGCAACACCAGATCCAAAGCCTCCAAGAAGAGCTGAGGGGTAGGCATCCTCCTGACATTAGCCTGTGCTCACCACCTCCCCAAGGTCCCACCAGTTAGTATCCTCCTGACAGCGAGTCCAGCTGTCGGTTCCCATTTACTGTTACACCTGAAAGATCTTTCAGCCTTTCCTCAGTTAAGGAAAGCAATCCAAGAGAAGCCAACCAATGCCTAGAGACCCAGCGCTTGGTCAGTATCCAGAGCTCCCAGTAGTATGGTTCAGTGATAGGAGATACACTTCTTAACCAAACCAATTAGATATATGTCTTGGCATGAAATGCATAACCACAAATTCTGTGCTTCTGCATCTGGGGTCAGTGAGGCCCACTAAAAACATTTAAAATTATCCTCTGGAATTTTGGATAACTCTGTCTTTGGCATGTGCTGTGCTATGCTTAGTCGCTCAGTCATGTCCGATTCTTTGTGACCCCATGGACTGTAGCCCGCCAGGCTCCTCTGTCCATGGGATTCTTCAGGCAAGAATACTGGAGTGGGTTGCCATGCTCTCCTCCAGGGGATCTTCCTAACCCAGGGATCAAACCCAGGTCTCCTGCATTTCAGGCGGATTCTTTACTGCCTGAGCCACCAAGGAAGCCTGGGCTTTGGCATGTTGACATCTAAAATACAAACAACTATGTCACATACATATAGGCAGGATAGATTTAATGGTCCAGAATAACGTTTCAAGTCCTCTGACCCTTCCCCACCCAGGCACCTCTGGGATAATGTTACCATGTATTTTATCATTGGCTGCTCCCCTTTTCCTTACTAAGCTACGAAATTATCTTGGTGGATGTACACGCCCTCACCAAAATAACATGCATTGTCTTTGTATGAGAGGACAGTACAGAAGTATTTTAGCTCGGTGGACTGTCAACTGCTACATCTACTTATTCCAGAAAGAGAATTCTATTCAGAGCCTTCCATCCATTTGTATCTATCTACAGTCAATCATAGACCATTGGCCAGGCAGAAGGAATCTTATAAAAGTCATCTTCCTAACAGTGTATCTGGTCTACCTACCACACTTCCTATATGCAGAATTCATTACAACTCTCCACCAAGAACTCTCAATAATTTCTACTTCTATTACTTACTTACTATTACTTACTTATTATTAATATTACTTATTACTTATTATTACCTTACTACCTTTCCAGCAACTGCTGAGTTTCTGAAATCACTCAAGGCTACCCAAGAAAACCTATAGGACTCACTTGAACACAAAAAGGAACAAAAACTAAAGGCAATGGTCCTGGAAGACAAAATGAGAATCAGAGATACCATCTGGGATTTTTCTTGATGCATTTGTAATCCCTGGCTCTACAGACTTGCTAAAAGACTATTTCTCAGGACTGCCAAAGACAGGAGAGTGATAATCACACCTCAAATTCTGATGAGAATAATTAGATAAGGAAGTCTCAGCCCCAGGAAACTTCTGATTCACTTGTTGAGCTTGAAATATTTTCAAAGGCAAAAGACCAAATCATGTACAAAAGAAAAAAAGAGAAAGGTTGGCATCACACTCTTCTCCACAGCAGTACTCAGTGCCAGAGAACTGATGAAGAAATGTGAAACAGAGTTCTGAAGTAAAGAAAGTAGAACCAAAGAATATTTTCCCAGGCATGGCATCATGTTAGTAAAAACAAACATACTTGAAAAAGAAAGACCTCAGGGAATATAACACACTGAGCTTTTCTTGTAAAATATATTTGATGACAAAAACCCAGCTGATTAAGAAATGAATCAAAAGTAAAAACTGGGAAATGGATAAATGGTAGCAAAAAAAAAAAAGTGAGCAATTAATCCATTTCCAAATAGAATACTGGAAAATACAGAATACAACTGTAATAAATCTTGACAGTATAAAAAAGCAACTCACAAACATGGCAAAATCGTGAAGGGTATGAGACAACAAGCTTAAGAGGGCTTCAGTTCTCATCTTTCATAGCAACCAGTGAGCCAACTGACACTGTCCAAAGCATTTAACTTAAACAAACAAAAAAAACAATTTCACCTCTTATTATTAACAAATTCATTTTTAACTTTTTATAAAAAGGAAATAATGTATTTTGTGATAAAAAAACATATTTTAAGTCCACCAATTCCTTTAATTTTTTTCTCTCAATAAAAATTAAAGCTGCTACTTTTATTTTTAAAATGACATCATTTAACAAAAGTTCATCCATCCATCCAATCGACTATCCTTATCACATACATTCTGGATGAATGATGACCACTTGAGTGGTGCAATGTGGCAGCCCAGATGCTTTTATCTGTGTACATGTATATATATTTTCTGCACATCTACCAAGTGTGGAATGATGGTTGGAATGATATTGCCTTAGTGTTAATGGTTATTTCTTGGGGGTTGGATATGAAGTGGTTGTTTCAGCATTTTCCTTTGCATTTTTCAATATTGCTGAAAAATTTTAAAGCATCTAATCTTTTTACAAGAACATTTGTCTTTAAATTAAAAAAAAAAGAAATACAATTTGAAGTGAACCATTAACCTTGAATACTTCCCCTTATATAGGCAATCATCCAGAACCTATGTTTGTTTTCACACTCTTGCTTCAGTTTGATCTCCCCAACTACAAACTCTTGACCTTGCAGTCCCAATTTTGAGCTCATCCCCTAGCCTCTCTGTCCTTCTTATTTGGAACCTAACTTTCTCCTCTGGATACCTATCCATGCTCCAAGTATCCTAGAGGAAGTAGGCTGCAGTTTTTTCTGCCTAAAGACTAAAGATTTCGGCAAGTCTGATATCACAATATGTAGTGAATGTTATTTTACTCAGACATTAAGGGAACCCTAGGATTTTAATTAATTTTACCATTTTGTAACACTACATAAAATTGGAAACTTTTATTTTAAATTGGCTATCCAGGACATGAACTCCTGCCTTTATTTGGGAAGTTCTCCAAGCTATGAACCTCTGCTCCATGGGACGTGGATGCTGAGAAGTCCAGAAGCTCGCTCTCACAGAAACTCCATCTCACACACACCCAGGTATACACTGGTTCAGTCATTTAAACCAGTCTGAGATTTCAGTGGGCTTCCCTGATTGCTCTGTTGGTAAAGAATCCACCTGCAATGCAGGAGACCCAGGTTTGATCCCTGGGTGGGGAAGATCCCTTGGAGAAGGAAATGGCAACCCACTCCAGTATTCTTGCCTGGAAAATCACATGGACAGAGGAGCCTGACAGGCTATACAGTCCATGGGGTCACAAAGAGACAGACATGACTGAGCATCTGAGCATAGCATAGCATAGCAATTCCAGTGGGGTGAATAAGGCAATGAAGTAGTCATTGGAGAAATCATTTTAGCAACAGCAGCCACAGCAACCTCACTAGAAGCAGCACCAACTGCAGCGTTGTGCCCCGTGCTGGTGGAGACAGGTGGGTGAGCTGCAGCCTCCATTGTTTAGCCATGGCCGTGATTCTAGTTGCTCAGCCATCCTTTGTTCCTGCCTGTTTTCAAAGCCTGGCATTTTAGTCTTCCTGGAATTCTATGGGCTTTCCAACAACCTTTCAATAAATTCCTTCTCTATTCCAATCAGCCTGCATCCATGTCTATCACCTGCATTAAAAACTTTGATGTATGCTGTACTTACACTATGATTCTACATACTTACATTTTAAATTATTGGTATAGGACCTTCAGACTTAAATTCAAATCCAGGTACTTGTTTGTATTGCTAATCCTGCCCAGGCTTTTGCCAACCCTGTTTACTTAACAATGGCCTCCTCCGCTTTCATTTTCTAGTAATTCATTCAACGATCATTCATTATGTTCAACATTGTGCTGAAATCTGGGGATTAAAAGAAAAAGAAAAACAAGACAGTATGTTTACCATCAAGGAATTCAAATTCTAATGGGGAAGCTAGATAAGAAAATAATGAGGTGGTAAACAGTGGAATGGGGCTTCCCAGGTGGTGCTAGTGGTAAAGAACCCACCTGCCAATACAGGAGACAACAGACATGGGTTCAGTCCCTGGATGAGGAAGATGCCCTGGAGGACAGCATGGCAACCCACTACAGTATTCTTGCCTGGAGAAGCCTATGGAGAGAGGAGCCTAGTGAGCTACAGTCCATAGGGTCACAAAGAGTCAGACACGACTGAAGCGAGTTAGCATGCATGCATACAAACAGTGGAATAAGGAAGGGCACAGGATGTTACAGAAACATCAAAGAGAAGTCCAGGAGAGCAGTACTGGAAGTCAGGAAACTCCATCTCATGAGGGGACCTTGAGGGAATAAATAGAAGGGAGCCAGGTGGAAGGGCACAGGCAAATGACAGTAAAGATGTGACACAGTGTAGAATATTCCAGAAGCCTCACACAAGTTGGCTTTCTGAAGTGTTTGTGTATGTGTGGGCTCTGCTTTTCAATCTTGCCTGATCAGCAGAATCACCTGCTGCTGCTGCTGCCGCTAAGTCGCTTCAGTCGTGTCCAACTCTGTGCGACCCCATAGATAGCAGCCCACCAGGCTCCACCGTCCCTTGGATTCTCCAGGCAAGAACACTGGAGTGGGTTGCCATTTCCTTCTCCAGTGCATGAAAGGGAAAAGTGGAAGTGAAGTCGCTCAGTCGTGTCCGACTCTTAGCAACCCCATGGACTGTAGCCTACCAGACTCCTCCGTCCATGGGGTTTTCCAGGCAAGAGTACTGGAGTGGGGTGCCATTGCCTTCTCTGGCAGAATCACCTAGGGCTTGTTAAATATTAGATATCTAGTCTCTTCCTCCCAGGAATCTGATTCAGTAGGTCTGGAGTGGGGCCCAGGTGACTCACATAAAAGGGAAACTTTGTCCCAAGGAATGAGACTGGAGGCAAAACTCATGAGACTTTGTAAGCTTGAAAGTTTGAATTGTATCCTAATGGCAAGCTAGAATCATTAGAAGATTTTAAGCAGAGTGGTGGTAAGATCAGATTTGCACTTTAGAAAGTTCATTCAAGCAGCAGTAAAGAATTGGAGAAGGAAATGGCAACCCATTCCAGTATTCTTGCCTGGAAAATCCCATGGACAGAGGAGCCTGGTGGGCTACAGTCCATGGGGTCACTAAGAGTCAGACACAACTGAGCGACTAACACACAAAGAAATGGAAGAAAGCTGAGATTAGCAGTCAGGAAATTAGTGGCAGGAAGACCAGTTAGGTTATTAAAAAGTACTCTGGTAGAGAGATAATACGGATCTGGACTAAGGCTGTCATCTGCAAAAGAGAATCAACAGGATAGAATTTAGTGTAGCTGACTTAAGTTGCTATTGGCTATGGTTAAGAGACAAACATGGTGACTAGGCTTGGGACATGTACACTGGTACTGGTAGGGGTGAAGTTCACCTGGATGAGACAAAAAATTAAATTGGTGAGTTCAGTTTTGGCCATGTTGAGTTTTAAGTGCATGTGGCATGACAGCCAAATATCTTTGGGATCTTATATACACAAGTCTGGCTCACAGAATGTGGACAGGAAGAAAAGCTACAGACTGGCTTCCCTTCAGATACAGATGGAAGTATTATATCATGGAGGCATTAAAAAAAAAAAAAACTGGAATGAAGGCAGTGGTAATCTGGCCATAAAGGCCCACTTCAAGTTGCACACATAACAGGGAATCAATCTCAACATTCCATTCAAATGGAGACATAAAAAGTAGATTCCTAGGTTCCTGTGGCTGAGGTCTAAAGTAGAACCCCCAAATCTGTATTTTTTAAAAGAAGCTCCCCAAGTGATTCCCACAAACAACTGGGTGTGAGAACTACCCCACAGGCTGTAGTTTCCAAATTTACTGCACACTTGAACAATGTGGTGAGCTTTTTAAAGTCCCTCCCTCATACCAATTAAGTCAGCATGTTTGGTGCAGGAAACAGGTGTCAAGATTTTTTAAGATCCCTAGGTGATTTGATGTGCTGTAAAATCTGGGAACTACTGATGTAGATTACTGATAACTAGACAAATGATAACAAGTGAAGTGTTTCTACGTAGTAGCTGGAAGCAGGGCAGCCATAGGTGTAGCATGAATGTAGTCAAGGAGCAGAGTCCAGGCCAGAGCTGAATCAGGACCAATCATCGAGGCTGCTGAAAAGAGGAGATAAGCAAAGTTGACCCACGTGACCTTCTCAGAATTGAGTTGGAGTCCTAGTTATATGCATGAGGTTCTCTGAATAAAAGCAGTGAAACAAAGAGGTCCGAGACCTCTGCTTTCTGTGAACTGACAGTTAAAAGATTCTAAGTAAATTTATTTGAGATTTTTGGTAGCAACAGAAGGAGAAACCCTTGAGCAAACTTTGAGGAACATGGTCCTTTAAGAGGCAAAGGAGCAGATAGTACTATTTAAAGGGAAATGGGAAGGCAAGTCAGAGAAGTAGGAAAAAAATCAGTAAGAGTAATAATGCAGAAGTTAATGGCAGAGAGGACTTCAAGGAGGGGGTAATCAACAGTATCTGATGCTACAGAAAGAAGTGTTAGGATAAGAGGAAAATGGCAATCGGACATATCTCTTCATTCATCTTAGCAACTACTGGAGGGTAGGATGTCTTTTCTCTTGCAACCTGATTAATAACCACCATCCTAACCTCATGATCGCTGCCTTCTTGAGCGAGGGAGGGAGAAATACTATTGCAATCACAAAGCTCATTAGCATCATCCTTTCTCAAGCCCACATTGCACAAGATGGATCTCAGTTCTAACAGAAGCATCTCAAAACACGCCTCTAACATAATCAAGCCTGTAAGCATTGACTAAAAGGAGTAAAATGCTTAGTTTAGAGAGGTGAAGGCTGAGAGGGCTGTGATTGAGGCCTCCAATTAGTCATCAGAGTCTTCTCTGTTCTACCTCTGCACTGTATCTCATTTCATGAACTTAACTCCCTCACTCCCATTGGCCTTATCCAGTCCCCAGCAAATGGCTCCTTTACTGGTCACTGTGCTTCCAGAGTATAGCTGAGCCAACCCATCCCTCACAAGAATCATGCAGCTCTCTTCTATTCCCATGCACCTTCCTCACCCTATTCCCTCCCACAACAAATCAATGGTGGACTTGGGCTCTAAGATTGCCTTGGTTTGTGTCCTTGCTCTGCCACTTACCTGTCACTGTGACCTTAAGCAAATAGCTTAAGCCCTCTGTGCCTTATTTTTATCACCTGTAACAGGGGTAATAATAGTTCTTACTTCATAGGAACATCATGAGGATGAAATGAAATGAGCTGTACAGGGAATGTGTATGGTAACAGCTGAGTGACGTTAAGTGATTAATTTTGCTCAGATTCTGGTTTGTTACCTGTAAAATGCCTGTGAAGATCTTACCTACCTCATATTGTTATGGAGATTAAATTAGAAAATGCACTTAAGGTAAATCAGCATAGTGTCTGGTACCATCAACAAATGGATACTCTTATGGTTTCTAACAATGACCATGTATATTGTACCTATACTGTGAAGGCATCTATAATCCCAGTGGAAATAAATCATATCTTCCTCCATGCTCTGCTATTTGTTTTAATTTTAGTATGGCAATTATTTCTCTCTCTTTTGCACTCTTTTCTATTTTCTATTCTCTTCTGTATTGTTGTTACTTTTTTATATCTTTTTCTTCCTCCTCCCCCCTAGATTATTAGATTGAGGACAGAGATTAAGGACTATATTTTACTAAGCTCTGTAATTGTTGTATAATACCATGCCATAATTTTCAAATTCACATAGTATGCTGTCATTCACGGGTAGCTGAATGACTTTACTGACATTTTTATATTGGGCTTTTTTTTCTTTTAAATATATATCGTAAATTTTAATGATATTTGGTACAGATACAATGAAAATATGGGAAAACTGTATAAATTGGACCAATCGTTTGGAAGAAAGTATGGCAACCAGAGTTTCCACAAATAGGATACTAGGTAGAGTATATTGATACAATGGAATAATGTGAAATATTATTAAAGCTATATTAATGGGTGTCCATACATATACATATTTGCTGCTATTGAAAGATCTCTAAAATGTATCATAAACATTAAAAAGGTATAAAACTATGTAAATTGTATGCTCTCTTTTGTGTAAAATTAAAATAAAGAGAGATGTGAATTTATGTAGATTTATTCTTTTTAAAATTAGGAAGTATAATAAGCAATTGTTCACTTGGAGAGGATGGTAGGGGAAAGACGGAAATGAGGCCTTTTGCTTTTCGTTTTGGAACTTTCAGCACTGCTTAAGTGTTATAACCTCATACAAGCACTATTCCTTATTAAAGTGTTGGTGAAAAGGGAGGTTAGGACCTACCCCTTTTTGGTGGTTTTATTTTTTTGCACTTCAGTGTATGTTAAAAAATGTATTGCAAAAATTTCCCCCATATTAAGTGCTTGTCACACTCTATTCTAATAGTTGAGCGGCATTCCATCACACAATATATATTATGACTTTTAACCCTTTTAGTTGAATATTTAAGCTGTTTATGCTTTGGTAGTTATTTGATTATTCTTAGCTCCGGACATGGAATAGCTGAAGCAGTAGTAAAGTTTTGTCATTGATAACCCTTCTAGGAACACAGTTGGATTTACGATACTCTCCAGGATGTTCTGAAGGGCTTACTGTGCAATTCTGGAATTAGAAATTTGGAAGAGCTGAAGTGCTCTGCACAACAGAGAAGAATTTTGAATCCCCAGCGGCAACGGCAGGATGGAGACAGGGTGCAGGCATTGAGGGTGGGGACAGAGAATATGAGAGACAAATAAAATGACTGCGGGCTCCAAGGACATGACCCCCTCCCTCTGTGTGGATTTCTTTTGGAGACTTGTGAAGAAGCCGAATTGTTGGAAATAGAAACAAAGACAGCATACAAACACGGTAGCCCGAGGCCAATTACACCACAGAGCATAAACCTGGGAATTAACAGGAGCCACAGGGAAGACTCGGAGTTTCACCAGTCAAGGGACTGGGGATGGAGTCAAATATAAGTAGCTGGCTTTCTCAGTGGCAGGGCTTTCCACCCCCTCTGTACAGCACACACCCCTCCTCTGAGGACCTCTGTGTTACTGGCATAATAAAATCTTGTGATTCATAGAACCGAATTGCCTCCTGAAGAGGATGTACACGTTATGCTTTCCCCAGATGTGGAGGTGTAGGCCTGATTCATCTCACCATCAGGCACAGTGGGTATTACAGTTTTTACATCATTAGCAATTTAACAGCAAAAAGGTGCTCTTATTGTTTACATGATTCTGCATTCTGGAAAGGTTAACAGCTTTTTCATCTTCATCCCGTTTCTTGGATAAAGTAGAAACCATCACACAGGACCTTCTTTATCGTCTCACAATAACATTAACATAGCATCACCAACTCAATGGACCTGAGTTTGAACAAACTCTGGGAGATGGTGAAGGGCAGGGAAGCCTGGCATGCTTTAGTCCATGGGGTCACAGAGTTGGATACACTGAGCAACTGAACAACAACCACCACCCATACAGCACTTGGTAGGTGCCAGATATTTTTAAGTGATTTTATAAAATGTTAACTCATTTAAAAATTCACAAATCTATGTTATAGGTAACACTTTGCTCCCATGTCATTGATGAAGAAATTGAAGTTCAGAGAGCAGCATTTTATCAAACTTAGTAAGTAGAAGAAGCTGGATTTGAGCCTGTCTTCATAGTCTGGCTCCTAAATGTTCCACCATGCCGTCTCTTTTCCCTTCATCCTTCTACAAACCATTCTGCATCTTCATCCTTCCACTGCTTTCAGTCTTTGAAAATTGTCAAAGACCACCTCTCCCATTCTCCTTTGGATCACATCACTCTCCACCATCCAATAAGTCTCATTCATTAGTTCTCTTCTGTCTTTTACATCTTCAACCTCCCTTCAGCCCTGGTATTACTCATTCTAAAAAATAAAAAAAAAAAAAGTCACACTAAGGAGCAAGCAAACAACAATAACTGGTCCAGGGTTGACTTTGCACCCTCAGTTACTTCTCAGCACATTCCAATCTTGCTTCAGCCAGCCCACTGAAACTATGTATACCAAGTAGAGCGGTAACATTAGTTTTTCCAAATCCAATGGATCTTTCTTTCACTTAATTTATATTTGATACAGTTAACAATCCCCTTTTTGGGATATGCTATACTCTGGCTTTCATTCTAACTCGTCCATCTCTTCTTAGTCTTCTTTGTTAGCAGCTCTTTCTATGCCTAATCTCTAAAATTAACTTTCCTGAAAATGTAGACCTGTGATTTCTTTTCTTCTCAGTATGCACACTGTCTCAAGTTAATTACATCCAGTCTTGTGGTTTTAAATATTATCTCTCTGGTAACATCTCCCTAATTTGTCTCACCTGCCAGCTCCACTGGGACATATATCACCCTAACTTAACCTCTAAGTTAACCTATCAAAATTGAATTTATTTTCTTCCCAAGTCAGAGAACCTCTTCCTTATCCTCTACACCTATTATGTCCTGTGAGGTTAGGGACCAGGATTGTTTTGATCATTACTTGATACTTAGAATCTGGCATGGCTGTTTATGCATAGAGGGTGCTCAGAAGATACTTAATGAGGGAATGAACGAAAATTTTGTTTTGGTTTAAGATAATTCAGAAACCAAACTTCTTTATCTATAGACCTATAACTGATTAATAATGTACACCCAGAACGAGTGGAAAAAAACAATATATAAATGAATGATATTGAAAATCAGAAAAAAAAAACTTCAGATATTTTTCTATACATGTGTCTTAGAGTTGAAAGGAAACATAGTTCAAACCTCTTGTTCTACAGAGGAGGAAATTAATGTAGTTTACTTGCCCAGTATGACATCAGTTTTGACAGAACTGAACCAGAATCTTACAGTCTTATCACCACGTGGGATACTCCAAGATGTTTCAAAATTTGTACAAGTTCACTATGTTACATTTGGGTGTGTGTATGTATAAACACTCATACAATTAGTGTGTGTGTATGTTCATGTATACATAGGCTTCCCAGGTGGTGCTGGTGGTAAAGAATTCACCTGCCAGGGTAGAAGACACATGAGACAACGGCTTTGATCCCTGGATGGGGAAGAGCCCCTGGAATAGGAAATGGCAACCAGATCCAGTATTCTTGCCTGGAAAACTCCATGGACAGAGGAACCTGGCGCGCTACAGTACAGGGCTGCAAAGAGTCGGATATGACTGAGCACTGAGCGCACGCACGTGTGCCCGCGCACACGCACACACGCACGCACACAAACACACACACACACACACACACATCACTCCCTCCAACAGTAACCCCATAGGCTAGAAAAGTGCCTGACCCATAATGGGTAGTCAATAGATTGTTGACTAAGTCTTTTACTTTTAGCGATGACTAAAATAAACTCTTTTTTTGCTTTAAAAATATAGTCATCTATTTTTTTAAACAAACATTCCAGAATGCATAGCATGAAAAGTGTGAGATTATAGATTCAATGCAACATTTGGAATTAGGCTTGTTTTTAAAAATCTAGAACCTGTAGTTCTTCTAAAACAGGGGGCAAACATTCTTTCAGGTTTCCTATCTGGACCAGGTACTTTACACACCCTCTCTTGTTTACTTCTGGCAGCCCAGCAGGACCATTTTACATGTCAGGGGAGAGTAACTCCACAAGAACAAGGGATTTATCTAGACTTATCTAATAAATATCAGATGGGAATTAAATCCAAATCTGAAGCCATGGCATAAGTTTTTCCCCCTCTGATGAGCTATGTTTTCCAAAACAGTGAGAAGTATTATTTTCCCAAGGACTAGACTACTGAGTTCAAAATAATTTTGTGTAGCACAACGCAGAAGGGGGGAGTAGAATTAAACTAATTTGTTTCTTCTGAAACTAAAATATACATAAACATATACATATAAAAAAACTTAAAGGTTTGTAACTAAATTCTAACTTATGTTTTAATGTTTTGATTCAACTTTATTGAAGATAATTTATATAAAATAAAATTCATCATCTTAAGTTTACAGTTTTAATGAGTCTGACAAATGCATATGCCTTTTAGTCATCACCCAAATCAAAAAAATACATTTCTATTACACATAAAATTTCACCACCTCTTAGTTCCTGGCCCCAGGCAACCACTGACATGCTTTCTGTCATTTTAGTTTTGCCTAGTGTAAAATTTTATATAAATGAAATATAATCGTATGTGTTTGGCTTTTATCACTCAGCAAAATGCTTTTATATGTTTTATATGTGTATATATACATATATATTGCAGTAATCAGTAGTTCACTTCTTAAAGGTAGGATATAATTTTTTTTTGTCCAGTCTGACAATGTCTTTTAATTGAGAATGTTCAGGGTCCAATTAACATTTAATACAATTATTGATAGAGATGGATTTAGTATGCCAGCTTATTATTTTCTGTTGGTTTTTTTTTTCCCCCTCACTGTTATTTTCTCCCACTCTTCCCCCATTCCTACCTGATTTTGGATTATTTCACTATTTTTTTCAGTATTCCATTTTGTCTACTGGTTTTTAAGATATCTTTTTGCATTTTTTTAAAAAATTGATCTCGGAATTACTCTCTACATCTATCTATCACCTTTCACAGTCTATCTAAAACTAATACTATACTAACAATTTCATGCCAAATATAAAAGCCTTTTAACAATATAGACTGCTTACTCTCCCCTTGCCATCCTTATGTTATAGATAATCATTGTATTGATATGGGTTTCCCTGGTGGCTCAGACAGTAAAGAATCTGCCTGCCAATGCAGGAGACCCAGGTTTGATCCCTGTGTCAGGAAGATACCCTGGAGAAGTGAATAGCAATCCACTCCAATATTCTTGCCTGGAGAACTCCATGGATGGAGGAGACTGGTGGGCTAATCCATGGGGTCCCAGAGTTGGACAAAACTGAGTGACTAACACATACACACTATATTGATATACATTGAAAGTCATGCAGGAGAACATCGTAATTTTGCTTTAAAAAGTCATATGTACTTGACAACACTCAGAGGGAGAAAACAGACCCATATCTATTCAGATATTTATCATTTCTGATGTTTGATATTTGATCTGAAATAAAAATTTCCTTCTGTCACCATTTGCTTCAGCCTTGAGGACTTCTTTTAGCATTTTTTTTTTTATTGCAGGGCTGTTGGCAACAAATTATTTTCGTTTTCCCTTATCTTGCCTTAATTCTGAGGAATATTTTGGCAGATATAAAGCTCTGAGTTGATAAATTTTTTCCTTTCAGAACTTTAAAGATGTTGTTTTGCCTCAGTGTCAGGGAAAGGTTTGGGATGTGGTCCTTTTTGTTTCTTGAATAAATTTGTCTACAATTATATTATTTCTTTGTGACTGTTTGACAGAACTTACCAGTGAAGTTATCTGGCCCAGAGTTTTTGTTGACAATTTTAAAATTATTGTTTAATATCTTTAACAAATACAGAGCTATTTAAAATTTCTATTTCTTCTTGAATTAGATTTGGTAATTTGTATCTTTCATGGAGTTCATTCATTGTATCTAATTATCAAACTTATTTTCCTAAGATTGTTCATAATATTCCCTTATGATTTTTTAAACTATCTATAGGATCTGCATGACTGTCTCTCTTTTATTTCTCATCTTGGTAATTTTAATTTATCTTGTGATTTCTCTTATTTTCTCATTCAGTCTAAGTAATTGCTTATAAATTTTATTGGACTTTTTAAAGTACTAGCTTTTGTTTCATTAATTTTATTGTTTGAACCTTTTATTTCTTCACTGATATCTGTTCTTATTACTATTTCTTTCCTACTAATTTATTCTTGATTTAATTGACTCTAATTTCTTAGGATAAAAGCTTAGATGATCAATACTAAAAGTTTTTTCTTTTCTGGCATGAGCTTTTAAAGTTATTTCTTTTTTTCTAAGCACTGCTTTAGCTGCACCATTTAAATCTTGTCTGTTTTATTTATATTTTAAAATTTTAGTTTAAATATATTTTAATTTCACTTGTGGTTTATCTTTGATCATGAGTTATTTGTGTGTTATTTCCAAAAATTTGGAATTTTCAACACATTTCTGTTACAAGTTTCTAATTTAATCTCATTACTGTTAGAGAACTTATTGTGTATGCTTTTCAAAACTTTTTTATTGAGATATAAATTGACGTATAACACTGTGTAAGCTTAAGGTGTACAACATGTTAATGCAATAAACATATTGCAAAGCAATTACCACTATAGTGTTAGCTAACATACTATGCATGTTTTCAGTCTACTTAAACATATAGAAACTTCTATTATGCATTTATACACTAAAATTTTTTAGCATATCATGTATCTTAATGAGAATTTCTTGTATACTAGAAAAGAATGTATATTCTGCCTTTGGTTGATATAGTGTTTCTAAATACCAATTAGGTCAAGCTGTTTGATAGTGATGTTCAGCTTCACTATATTCCTACTAGTTTTATCTCTGTTTAATCTATCAATTACTGAGATAGGAGTATTAACGTTTTCAACTTTCATGTGTTTTTATCTATTTATCTTTCTATATCTGTCAGTTTTGGCTTTATATATTTTATATATATATAAAATATACAAAAATATATTATATATTTTAAGCTTATTACTCTGTATATACACACCTGAGATCTGAACATATGTTTGATAACTTGTTCCTTTTATCATTTTGAAATGTCCCTCTATCTTTGCTAATATTCTTTGTTCTGTGATGTATTTTTCTGATATTAGTACTGCTTCTCCATCCTCATGATTAGTGTCTGCAAGTTGTTGTGTGTTTTTTTTAATCTATCTGTATCTTTACATATAAGTGTTTTCTTTTACAGGCAGTATGTAATTGGCTCTTGCTGAACTTCCCTGGTGGCTCAGACGGTAAAAGGGTCTGCCTACAATGCAAGAGACCAAGGTTCAATCCCTGGGTTGGGAAGATCCCTTGGAGGAGGAAATGGCAGCCCACTCCAGTACTCTTGCCTGGAAAATACCATGGACAGAGGAGCCTGGCAGGCTACAGTCCATGGGGTTGCAAAGAGGCAGACATGACTGAGCGACTTTACTTTCTTTCACTTGTCTATCCAGTATGACATTTTCTGCCTTTTAATTGCAGTGCTTAGATCATTCACATTTAATGTGGTCAACACAATGATATTATTTTATTTTTTTTGTTTTATCTGTTCTTTGCCTTTTTTACTCTTTTCCTGTCTTCTTTTGCATTTTAACTGTTCTGTTTTATCCATACCTTTCGCTTATTATCTCTGCCTCTTCATTTTACTTTGAAGAGGTTATTTATGAATTACTACATGCATCTTTATCTTTTTTATTATTCTTTCACATAATATTATACCACTTCACTTTTCACATAAGAAACTGAAAACAGTACACTTCCATTTTCCCTTCTATTATTTTCACACATTTAATTTTGCCTATTAGAAATGTCATAATATGTTGTTATTATTTTTGCTTTGACTTTATAATTTAAGAGCACTGAAAATAAGGTCTTTTATATTTACTGGCATATTTACAATTTCTATTTTTCTTCTTTCTTTTATAGATAAGTTTCTTTTGGTGTTAAATATTTCTTTTTTTCTCATGACCTAAGAAAACTTTGTGTGCCACCAAATCACAAAGATATTGTCATATGTATTCCTCTGAAAGCATTATGGTTTTGATTTTTATAATCCATCTTGAGTTAATTTTTATATATGGTGTGATTTAGGTGCCTATTTAGTTTTAATTCTGCTTATATTTTTAAATTATAGAAATTCTACATGGTTCTTTTTTGAATCTGAAATATCATTTATTACAACTTTATCTTCTTTATTGATGTTTTCAAGCCTTTTCAAAATTTCTTTAAGCATAGTGAAAATTGTTATTTTATATTGCATCTGATAATTCTAATATCTGAAGTCTTTGTGCATCTATTTCTGTTGTTTGTTTTTTCTGTTGGTTTTAAGTCACAGAGCTTCATTTCCTTATTTTCCTCTTTATTCTTTATTATGTGTTGGACATTATACTTGTAAAATCTTTGTGGAAACAATCTGAGACCTGTGATAGATCCTTCTTCCAGAGGATCTACATTTGCTCCTATCAGACACTTGGGGGCACTGCCAGACTAGGGCTGTATTCAACCACTTCGAGTAATTTGAATTTGAGCTTTAAATCTACTTTAGTTTTGTTTATTTTAACTTCTGGCTCACCCTTACCTTGATGGTGTAGCCCTCTGGAGTGCCAGTTTATTGCAGGGAGAACGCCTTTCCTGGATGAGCTACAGGTTTTGATTTCCTTTTTCCTTACCCTATGAGTTGTCAAAACTAAGCTTCTGCTTTTCAAGAATCAGAAAATGCTCTGAAGGCCAAGGCACTTCTGAGTCAATGGGATTAATCTTGGTTCTTATTTTCTTTCAGTTTGAGTCTAGAATTTTTTTCACTCTCTCATCTTGTCTTCTATGCTTTTAGAATTTTTTTTTTAACCTTTTATCCAGGCTCTTTAGTTATTTCCATCAGGGGTTAACCCAGGTTCATCTGAATAGCACATTCTGTGATTGCTATCTGGCAAAAATTTTTCTCCCAGTGATTAACAATAACATTTGTTGAAAATATATCCTTTCCACACGGGTTTCAAACTTGTCACATTTATGTTTTACTCAACAAACACTGTGGTCTGTTTCTGACGCTCTTCTCTGTCCCATTCATTCCTAGTTATTCCCAGTGGAGACCATAAAAAGGTGTCTTCCTATCCCAGCTTCCTTTATGGGCCTTCTTTAACTAATAGACTAGATTTTTCAGGTGATAGAAAAGCATTTGCCTCAAAAGTTGGCCTAAGATACTCTCATATATTCCTCATGGGAATGCAAAATAGTGGGAAACAAAAAAAGCCTTACACATTTCTGCTCTGATGCAGAAATACCACTTCTTGGAGCTTCCCCCAAAGTTATACCTCAAACAATCAAAAGTTTATGTGTACAGTATTACATTTTGCAATATTGTCTATAATTGGAAAGTATTAAAATGACCTAAATGATCATATAGGGAAAGTGGTTGAATAAACTATCATACATCCCGCAGTGGAGAACTGCGAAGCTGTAAAGAAGACTGAGGAAGATCCCTATGAAGCTACGTAAATTGTGTGAAACACAGTTAAATGAAAAATGCAAAGTGAAAAAGAGTTTGTATAGTATATTACCTTTTGCATAAGAAGAGAAATAAAAACGTGTACATATATATGTTTATTTTTGTGAGGAGAAACACTGAAAGAATAAACCATAAACTTATCAAACTGGTTTTCTCTAGAGGTTGATAGAAATAAACCGTTTAATATTTTAAATATTCAAAACATAAAATTAAAAGGACAAAAAAGTAAATCACTAACCAGTATGTAGACAGAAGTGAATAAACCTAAATGTACATCAAAATAATAAAAAAACACAGAAAAAAACATAATTCGAGTAACTTTGAACTCAGTACTACGCTATACATCTTCAATAGGACATAGTCTATCAAAAAAAAGGACTGTAACGAATTTTTGAATTTTACTCAGTAACTAGTCTGTTGCTGTTAGTGGCATCAGGGTGGTAATTATGAAACCACATTGCATGTATTTACAGGATAGAGCGAATGAGTGCAGTACTAGCGTTCTCACTGTGGAGGGAGGGACTAGAAAAAATTACATTGGGGAAGCGGAGAAACAGGGTAAGTACATAGGCCCGGAGTAGCTCCCCATAGATTACTTATTAATTACAAAGTAGAGGAATAATAACTTTATATGGAGAAACTGACAGATACCACTGAAAGTCTCCATCACCAATACTGGGAGAAACTGATGCCATGTGCCTTGTGATATAAAGCAGTGGAAAGAGCATAATTTCTGTGATATTTCAATCAAGAATGCCTAACCTTCATCTAATAATAAAGAAACACCAGACATACTCACACTGAGGAACAATGTATAAAACAACTACTGTGTATTCTTCAAAAATATCAATGTTGTAAAATATAAGAGACAGAAAGCCTGCTCCAGATTAAAGACTAAAGAGACATGATAATTAAATGCCATTCATGAGCCTATATCAGATCCTAGGTAAGGGAAAAAATTTGGACTATTTAAGTATTGACTGTATATTACAGTCATCAAATTTATTCCTGTTAAATTTTTCCTATTTTATAAATGAACTGTACCCATGACCACAGAAGATAATCTTCCTATTTATAAATTATGCAAATTTTAATATTTTGGGACAAAGGGATATGACATCTGCATCTTACTCTCAAATGGTTTTAAACATAGTAATAAACATAATATATGTGCATATTCATATAATGTGAAAACAATATATGTGTATATTCATATAATTCATACACATATCTACAAAAGTAGATGTGAGAAAATGTTAACAATGGAAAGCTGAAGTTTTTAAAATGTAGCCATAGGAATCTGAGGATTTGGTATGGCAATCAGATTTAGGCTTTGAATTTTTAGTTTATGAAGAAAATGCCTTGCTGCTTCAATGTACTTTGTTAGTATACCATCTAGGGGATGATCATGTAGAACCCAGAGGAGGCACACCTCTGGCTGGTATACAAAAACATGGTGCAGAAACTACTTAGAGAGACTGGTGAAGGGGCTTATGATTGGCAAAAAACACATTCAATCTTCAAGGAGATAGAATTTCAACTCATCAAATGCGCAATTATTAAAAATCTTCCAATTCAAAGGGTTGAGGAAATGAAAACTCATAAAACGGTGAATTGGTATAATCATTTTGGAAATTAAATTGGTTATTGTATCATATATTTCATCCAGAGTCCAAACAGGATACAGAAACCACACAGTTATTTGAACAGTGGAAGTTTAATATAAAGAATTGTTACTCCAATCCTGTTAGAATGAAAATGGGATTGGTAGTAAGAAGTTACTCTAAAGAACATGGGGGCAGATCAGATGTAAGAAGCAGCCACTATCTTTGGGGCTGAAACAGATACTCAAGGAAGAGCTCTCATCCCTCAAAGCTGAGATCTAGACAGTATTGGAGCAGGCTGACTCGGAAGAGAATTCATGTGATGCCACACCAGTGGAGGGGCTTCCCTGGTGGCTCAGCAGTAAAGAATCAGCCTGCAATACAGGAGCCGCAGGAGATGTGGTTTTGATCTATGGGTGGGAAGAGTCAGACACGACTGAAGCGACTGAGTATGCACACACACACACAAGAGGTTGCCCTTTGGAATTTGCCAGAAATCCACCCTTGGGTGTGCTGAGGAGAGCTGCTCACAAGAAAGTGTCTCAACCAGAGGCACTCTGCAGCAAAACCATCTGAGGAGTTTTCCATGGGCAGCTGCTGGCCACTACGTGCTGCTGGCTGCAGTGTATTGGAAGATTCTGGCGCTGAGCAGCTCTGCATACTGCAGAAGGCTTGTACTGTGGAAGTTGTCCATGCTTTAGGAACCAGTCCCCACAGTAGCAGCTGGCTAAGCTGGTCCACTAAAACCAAGAAGCAAAACCCTTTTCTCCTGCAGTGCCTCTCCATCCTCCTCCTCTGGTGTAACTTAACACTGTACCAACTGGAATAGGAAAGGTTCAGTTCAGTTCAATTCAGTCGCTCAGTCATGTCTGACTCTTTGTGACCCCATGAACCGCAGCACGCCAGGCCTCCCTGTCCATCACCAACTGCTGGAGTCTACCCAAACCCATGTCCATTGAGTCGGTGATGCCATCCAACCATCTCATCCTTTGTTGTCCCCTTCTCCTCCTGCTCTCAATCTTTTCCAGCATCAGGGTCTTTTCAAATGAGTCAGCTCTTCATATCAGGTGGCCAAATTATTGGAGTTTCAGCTTCAACATCAGTCCTGCCAATGAACACTCAGGACAGATCTCCTTTAGGATGGACTGGTTGGATCTCCTTGCAGTCCAAGGGACTCTCAAGAGTCTTCTCCAACACCACAGTTCAAAAGCATCAATTCTTCAGCACTCAGCTTTCTTTATGGGATTCCCTGGTGGCTCAGAATGTAAAGCGTCTGCCCACGATGCGGAAAACCTGGGTTCAATCCCCAGGTCGGGAAGATACCCTGGAGAAAGAAATGGCAACCCACTCCAGTATTCTTGCCTGGAGAATCCCAGGGATGGAGGAGCCTGGTACCTGCCACCTATGGGGTCTCACAGAGTCGGACACTACAGCAGCAGCAGCAGCAGCTTTCTTTATAGTCCAACTCTCACATCCATACATGACTACTGGAAAAACCATAGCCTTGACTAGATGGACCTTTGTTGACAAAGTAATGTCTCTGCTTTTTAATATGCTGTCTAGGTTGGTCATAACTTTTCTATCAATATTTAAAGAACCTGGTTCTATTTGGATGGAGCTGGCAAAAAAAGATGAATTTGGAGTTACATGATAATAAATGAACTGACAAGGCTATACCTAGAAACGTTTCATATGTGTACATCACACTATTAGGAAACAATTCTGCAGCAATGAATGATCTCTTCTGCTTCCTGGGTCTTGTTAGCAGGAACTAGAGTCTCTTTGGAGCCCCATTGTAGGAGAAACTAGCATGGTAAGTTCTTTAGGTCACTTCACCCAAGAGCTAAATTCCTGGGAGAGAATAGCCTAGCTCGGGTCAGGTGCCTACTCTTTGGTCAGGGTATCATGATATTCATGGTGCCACTAAAGTTGGAATAGATGGGCCAAGAGCAAGTTTCCCCCAACTATGGGGGGAATTCCTGGTAGTGATTCCGGGTAGTGAAAACAGCCCCTTCTAGAGCAGAGGCTGGCAAACTATAGCCTACATGCCATATCAGGTTTGTCACATATTTTTGTATGGTCTGTGAGCTAAGAATGGTTTCCATATTTTTAAATGGCTGTAAAAAAACCCAGAAGAATGACAGTATTTTGTGACATATGAAAATTATAAACATTCAAATTTTAGTGTCCATTAGTCCAAGCATACTTCATTTTACTTAGTTCTACTTTATTGCATTTCACAGATACTGTATTTTTTTTCAGTGAAGGTTTGTAGCAACCCTGCATTATAAGATGACAGTTAACAGTTTTTAGCAATAAAGCATTTTTTAATCAAGGTGTTACGATTTTTTTTTAAACACAGTGCTATCGCTCACTTAATAGACTATGGTATAGTGTAAATGTAACTTTTATATGTACTGGGAGATCAAAAATTTTGTAACTCACTTTATTGAAATATTTGCTTTATGGCAGTGGTCTGGGTGGTCTGGAACCAAACCTGCAAGATCTCTGAGATATACCTGTTAAGTTTTATTGGAACATAGGTGCATTTCTTTAAGTATTGTGTGTGGCTTTGTGCTTTCATGCCACAATGGCAGAGTTGTGTAGCTATGACAGCCACTGTGTGGCCCCCCAGGCCTTAAATATTTAAAAGCTGGTTGTTTATAGAATTTCCACACCTTACTCTAGAGTCTCCCTGGTCGAAGTATGATATGAAAACTAGAATGCATACTATTGGGCCTCACTCCAGAACTACTGAGTTGAAATCCACACTCTTACAGGATCCCCAGGTGATACAAAGACATGCTAAAGTTAGAGAAGCACTGCCTTGGAGAAGATAAATTTGATCCTGGGGTAAGACCTGTTTTGTTACATGCTTGCTTATCACTAACCAGTATGTTTGAGGCATTGTGATTCATAGTCATTTTAAAAATTTTATTTATATTTAATTGGCAGATAATTGCTTTACAGTATTGTGTTGGTTTCTGCCATGCATCAACATGAATCAGCCATAGGTATACATATGTACCCTCTCTCTTAAACCTTCCTCACACCTACCACCCCATCCCATCCCTCTAGGTTGTCACAGAGCACAGGGTTTGAGATCCTTGTGTCATACAGTGAACTCCCACCTGGCTATCTATTTTCCATATGGTTATGTATGTGTTTTAACGCTGCTCTCCCAATTCTCTCACCCTCTCCTTCCCCCACTGTGTCCACTAGTCTGTTCTTTTTATCTGTGTCTCCATTGCTGCCCTGCAAACATTTCTCCAAAGAAGACATGCAGATGGCTAATAAACACATGAAAAGATGCTCAACATAGCTCATTATTAGAGAAATGCAAATGAAAACTACAAGGAGATATCATTTCACATCAATAAAATAGACATCATCAAAAAATCTACAAACAATTAATGCTGGAGAAAAGAGAATCCTTTTGCACTGTTGTGAATGTCAATTGATACAGCCACTATGGAGAACAGTATAGAGATACCTTAAAAAACTAGGAATAAAACTACCACAGTCATTGTTAATTAGGTTCTTTTCTATTTTCAAGTGCCACAAATATGTTAAATCTACCTTTGATAATAGATGTTTATTGTAATAGGAAGGAAGGAAGAGCAAAATAATAGTCCACAGATCCAGGAGATCTGTGAGAGTCAGTTGCTAGAGTAAAAGTTCCAATGGTCACCCTTGTGATCACCAGAAGCTCTGGTGATCGAAAAGCTGTCACAGATTGACATTGTGCTTAAGCCTCAGCCACTCCATCTCCCTCTCTACCTCTGGGTTTCTGCTTACTCAGAATTTCTACAATCTCTTACTCTTGGCCATCTGCAAGGATCCTAAAATATGATTCTGTGAAAGTGCTGCACTCAGTATGCCAGCAAATTTGGAAAACTCAGCAGTGGCCACAGGACTGGGAAAAGTCAGTTTTCATTCCAGTCCCAAAGAAGGGCAATGACAAAGAATGTTCAAACTACCGCACAGTTGCACTCATCTCACATGCTAGCAAATTAATGCTCAAAATTCTCCAAGCCAGGCTTCAATAGTACATGAACCAAGAACTTCCAGATGTTCAACTGGATTTAGAAAAGGCAGAGGAGCCAGAGATCAAACTGCCAACATCTTTGGATCATAGAAAAAGCAAGAGAATTCCAGAAAAACATCAACTTTTGCTTCATTGATTATGCTAAAGCCTTTGACTGTGTGGATCACAACAAACTGTGGAAAATTCTTAAAGATATAGGAATACCAGACCACCTTACCTGCCTTCTATGAAACCTGTATTCAGGTCAAGAAGCAATAGTTAGGACCGTACATGAAACAAAGGACTTGTTCAAAATTGGGAAAGGCTGAATATTGTCACCCTGCTTATTTAACTTAAATGCAGAGTACATCATGCAAAATGCTAGGTTGGATGAAGCACAAGCTGGAGTCAAGATTGCTGGGAGAAATATCAATAACCTCAGATATGCAGATGACACCACCCTTAGGGGAGAAAGTGAAGAAGAACTAAAGAGCCTCTTGATGAAAGTGAAAGAGGAGAGTAAAAAAATTGGCTTAAAACTTGACATTCAAAAAACAAAGATCATGGCATCTGGTCCCATCACTTCATCGCAAATAGATGGGGAAACAATGGAAACAGTGACAGACTTTTATTTTCTTGGGCTCCAAAATCACTGCAGATGATAACTGCAGTCATGAAATTAAAAGATGCTTGTTCCTTGGAAGAACAGCTATGACCAACCTAGGCAGCATATTCAAAAGCAGAGACATTACTTTGCTAACAAAGGTCCATCTATGGTTTTTCCAGTAGTCATGTATGGATGTGAGAATTGGACCATAAAGAAAGCTGAGCGCCGAAGAATTGATGCTTTTGAACTGTGGTGTTGGAGAAGACTCTTGAGAGTCCCATGGACTGCAAGGAGATCCAACCAGTCCATCCTAAAATAAATCAGTCCTGAATATTCATTGGAAGGACTGATGCTGAAGCTGAAGTTCCAATACTTTGGTCACCTGATGCAAAGAACTGACTCATTAGAAAAGACCCTGATGCTGGGAAAGATTGAAGGAGGGAAGAGAAGGGGACTATAGAGGACAAAATGGTTGGATGGCATCGCTCACTCATGGACATGAGTTTGAGCAAGCTCCGGAGGTTGGTGAGGGACAGGGAAGCCTGGCGTGCTGCAATTCATGGGGTCACAAAGAGAGGGACACAACTGAGTGACTGAACAAAGAAGAATCCTAGAGGAGTCCTGGTATTTTCAGTAAGAGAATAGAATTGGATAGAAAACAGTGTGTATTATAAAATAAAAAGAATAAAATAAGGACTCAGTTCAGTTCAATCACTCAGTGAAATTAAAAGATGAAATTTTACCCCTCAATACTGATAACTATGAAAGAAAGTAAAACTGTTAATAGCTCAGTCTTGTCTGACTCTTTGTGAACCCATGGACTGTAGCCCACCAGGCTCCTCTATCCATAGAATTCTATAGGCAAGAATATTGGAGTGGGTTGCTGTGCCCTTCTCCAGATCTTCCTGACTTCAGAAGGTCTCCTGCATTGCAGGAAGATTCTTTACCATCTGAGCCACCAGGGAAGCCACTCATACTCTGTCATCAGTTAAATATGTCTTTGAACTCTTCTCTGAACCTTCTTTCTCTCACTATAGCCTGACTCTCCCTTGAGGACTCAGCTTACCCTGAAATCCTGACAAGTGATGATTGCTTCTTTTCCTATATTACACAAACTGCTTGGCCTTGAAGTAGGATGAAAGTCCACATCCTTGCTTCCCATTGCCATTTATGGGGGGGGAAAAAAACCCATTTCTTAAAACAAATATGCAAAAATACCCACCAAAGTCTATTTTGGAGGAGACATGCACCATCTGATTCAGGGTTATAATACAGTGTTGTGTAGCCAGAACCTGCAGAAGGCGGGAGGATGATGGCCGTGGCCAGAGGAAGGGCGCCATTTTTAATTCACACAGAGACAGACCATTTGCTAAGCCAAGTTTAGGCAAAGCTGCATTTATCAACAGGGTGATTTCCTAATTTCTGTGAAGGCACCCACTGTATGGACTAGCAGCCACCCTGAGAGACCACTTCATCTCATTATTGTAGTCATCTACAGTATTTCCTTCATTCACTGTAAGTTTTACCCCTGAGTTATTACCTTTCTCTCTACCACTACCTTAGTCATCATCATCTTCCTATATCAATACTCAAACAGAAACAAATTACTCATAATGTAACTGCTTCCAAAACTTCAGTGTCAGGTATCTGTACCACTCCCTGATACCTTTCCAGATCACACCCTGCAGTATGTCTGTTTCAACAATTCTTCAAGCCCACCAAGACCTCCCTTCAGCAGCCACACCTTGGATAAAACATATATAGACTGATGGCACTTTATATTATATCTCAAAATATTCAAATATTATCCCAGTATAATTTTGCAATGTTATTCCATCTCCTTGATCTCTTTACTCCCTAAGATGCCTTCTCTTCTGTTTCTTAAACTCCGAAATATCTTCCCCATTCTCATTCTTAGCCTATGACTTTGCTTTTTATTTTATCAAGCAAGGATGTCCTCATTATCCTTTCACCAACCTATGTTTCAGGAGAGTTGATGGTCTGAGATTTTACCCTACTTATAAGCTAACAAGTTAGCTTATCACAGAGCCATGAATGCTAACAGGAGACACATGAGCCCTGGGTAGGAGACAAAGACTTTGTCACTCATAGCATGGCAGACAACACATGCATCAGCATATTTACTGTCAGTTCCCTTTGTCCCATGCCCCTCACAGGTGAGCCCAGATGGACGCTTACACATGCTATCGGTTGTGTTATAGGAGTGGAATCCTCAGACTGGGGACCCATACCTTTTATGAATAGGTAGCAAGTTAGCCTACCATTTTCTCCACAGAGAGAGACAAAAATCACAGTTTTCCAAGACTGTTCATTATACCAACATTCTTGAAAAGATATTTGGAAGCAAAAGAGTCAGTGCCTCTGTTTTCAGAATGTGCAAAACCATGAACAACTCATGAATTGTCCCCCAATATTACTTGGTTCTGGACCACAGTCATTTTTCTGTCTAAGGCTCCTATACAAATTCTCCTTGTATAGAGGGAATCCCATCTCTTTTGCCTACTCTTTGATATCTCTCTTTCAGTTTCTTTTCTCTACTAGATCATTCATATCATCAACCATAACTAAACACTGTAGTAATTCCTATAATTTTTAAAAGGAGCAGAAAGAAAAAAACCTTCTTGACTTCATGTCTTCCTCCAACATCTGACTTGTTTCTTTTTTCTCCCTCAAAAATTCACATGCACTCTTTCCTCAGTCTCATTTTCTTCACCTTCCACATCTCATTCTATGCTGAATCTACCCTAGTCAAGTTCTATTCCCACCTCTCCACTGAAACTGTTTTTGTCAAAGCTGTTGATGACCGCCACACTGCTTAATCCAGTGGTCAATTCTGAAGCCTCATCTTAACTGACTCTCATCAACATTTACATAGTTAATTAATCTCGTCTTCTTGAAACAATTTCTTCACCTGACTTCCAAATCCTCCTAACTTACTCCCTGTATCACTGCCTATGTGCCTCTCTTTAGTCTTCTTTATTCACTTCCATCGTGATCTCATCCTATGTGATGGCTTTAAATACCATCCATACTCTGATGACTCCTGAATGTATTTCTACTGCCTTAGCCTCCCCCCAACAAAGATTCTTATATATGACTGTGTACTTAACTTTTTCTCTTAGATGCTTAAGTTTAACAAGTCCAAAACAAAGATTTAATCTACTAATTCCCTCCCTGAAACCCTCTATAGGTCCTAATTATCCTACAATCTTGCCTATTTCAATAATGTCACCACCATTAATAAGGTGTTCACACCCAAAACTATGGAACCATCTCTGATTCCTTCTTTTCCTGACATCCTCATAAATAATCATCAATAAATCTTATGGATTTTACCTACTAAATGTATTCAAAAGCCACCATCTGCACAAACATTCCATTACAAGCTGCCATCATGTCTTCATGGTTTACTGTAACAATCTTCTAACTTGCCCCCTATTCTATTCCCCATGCAGCATTCTGAGTGTTAAAAATCCTCAATGACTTGCCATCACACTTAGAATAAAATCCTAGTTCCTTGCTATGGTCTACAAGGACTTCCACAATGTATACAAAATCCCAGGTCCTTGCCATGGTCTACAAGGACTCCCGTAATGTACATGGTCCACCACCTCTCTGACTTCACTCTCCCACTTCCTCACTGTGCTCCAAACACAGAAAACTCTTCCTGATTCCTCAAACACTCCACACATGCTCTTCCCACAGAACCTTTGCTTTTGAAGTTCCTTCCATGTGGAAAGGCCCTCCCCTAGATAAGTGCATGATTCATTTTCTCACTTCTTTCAGATTTCTGCTCAAATGTCTCTTTAGTAGAAAGAACTTACTTGAACACCACATCCCAAAATAGCATAATCTGTCCATTACTCTCTATCCTCTTATCTACTTTATTTCTCTTGTGGCACTTAGCACTGACATTATATAGCTAGTGAATTTCAGTGACTCTAAGATGTTATCAGTTGAAACATGTGCCATTATTTTATATACCCATCAAGAAAGAGAAACTCTGACAAATAAAATCATAAAATCATGTCATCTTTCTTATCACTTAGAATTTTTATTTTATACTCATTGGAATTGGTCTTTTAGGCTTATTTAGACTTTTTAAAAAAAAAATCATATATCCTTCACACACAAAAAAGGAAACTATAAGCCAAATAAATCAATTAAATTATATCTAAGACATCGTTACAATCGGAATTCAGTATTCTGATATATTCTTCATCTCATACTCAATATCACTGTTTTTAAGCACACTATCTCACTAATAAAATGCAACACAGCTTCATGTACTTGTGAGTGGCTTTCTTTCCTAGGACTCATAAAGCAAGAGATATGGAATTGTGGTCATTCTTCAAATAATATTACTTGCTTCTCTAATATCAAATTTATGTCTCATTGCTCTATTTCTGAGCCTGGATGTCTACCAATAACTTTTCTTTTTCAGCTATATTAGAATACCACATTTTGAAGACATTTTAAACAGCATTTAAAGTCCACATATTCAGTACCAACAATGCATGTAATTCAATTGTGTTTATAGTTACAAACAGATAACTAAGTTCACACAGGAAAATGACTCTGACGGCTCTCTGTCCAACTGTGGTTATAAGAGGCCAATGACTGTAAAATGCATTCCATTTTTTTCCAGAAATTTAAAATGTGAAAAAATGCATGTCTTCAAATCAATTAAAAATAATAATGTTTGTCTCTACCACTAGAATATGAGTACTGGGAGGGCAGGAAATAGTTTTGTTTTGTTCACTGACTATATTCTCACCATCTGGAGTGTATTTGAAAAATAGTAGAAATTCAAGAAGTGTCTATTGAATAAATGAATAGATAAACTTCTGCCTTTACTACTAATAATTAACTCTAGTATTTCACACTTAAAATCCCCAAGACAAAAAGTTCAACTGACTTAATTACCATTCAGTATAAGCTACACCTGCTGGGGAGACAACTAGTTGTAGGCAGATCTCCCTAGGTCTCTGACAAGCAGTCTAGTCATTCACACATGTAGCCGGTCATCTTTGACATTGTCCCTCACCTTAGAACCTTGCTTACAGTAACCATGGCTTCCATTGGAAAACCTAGAAAAATAAAGAAAATTCAGCTCTCAGAAACCTGTGAGGTTTTATAACAACTCATCATGGTGGAAGGACAGGCCTCTTTGCCTAAGCTAGAAACCCATGCCTAGATTCCGCCTGCTGAGGTATTCCCAGCCGTCACCCTTCTTCAGACCATCACCACCTCTGAGAAACTGCCAGGGACCCTTGGCCCCTTTCTCATTCCCAATCTGTAGAACTTCCTCTTCTTCTTGTCAGTCTCTTAGAATCACTCTTCCTCATTGTCTCTATAGCCACATTGCAAAATCCCTTCAATGGGCATTACCAAAATATGCTGACCTCAGGTATCTTTCCCCAAAATTGTTGATCAAGGAATTTAAGTCTGGCTACTTGCATGCAATAGTGTAATGGAATACAGGAGAATACAGGAATATAAGAGAATATAGAATATAAGATAATATAGAAGAACACCTGTATATTGGCTTTATATTATTAACACATATGACTGGCAGTATATCATTCTGCCAGTCTTCTCATCCAGTTGTCTCCCAAGACAGGACCCAGGTTCCAGTTGGGTTCTCCATATTGTCAGGTACAAAGTGGCACCTGGCTTGAGACTAAGCACTTGATTTTAGTCCTAGCTGCTCAGGAACGATGCCTGCCCTATCCTGCTGCTTTACTTTCCTGTGTAGTGTAGGTACCTCCAGGCCCAGATAATGTCAAAAGAGGAAGGCCAGAGGTACGATGATTATCTGATACTTCCTATATTTCTCAACCATTAAATTGTGTTACTATAAGCCATATAAAGGTGGCAATGACATGTATTTTAATTTCATTTCATTCATATACAATAGTCCTCGCCTTTTCCACAGGGCATATATCCTAAGACCCCCAGTGGATGCCCTGCTGAAAACTCTACCTAGACTATGTTTTTTTTTCCTTTACATACATACCTATGATAAAATGTAATTTATAATTAGTCACATTAAGAGACTGGGCTTCCCAGGTGGCACTAGAAGTAAAGAATTCCAATGTGGGAGTCATAAGAGACGCAGTTTCAATCCTTGGGTCAGGAAGATCCTCTGGAGGAAAGCATGGCAACCCACTCCAGTATTCTTGTCTGGCCCATGGACAGAGTTGCCTGATGGGCTACAGTCCATAGGGTTGCAAAGAGTCAGACACTACTGAAGCAACTCAGCATGAATGCACAGTTAAAGATTAACAACCATAACTCAAAATAGAACAATTATAGCAATATAATGTGATGAAAGGTATGTGAATGTTGTGTGGTCTCTCTCTTGAAACATCTTGTTGTACAAATTTAATGTCTTTTACATCCAAAATAAGCACTTGTCACTCGGTGTGGCCATTTCTTTGCTGTTTGAGGTATAACAGCAAAACTAGCACAAATTTCTTTTACCGTCTTCACCATTTCATAGATAGAAGATTCATTTTTACTGTAGAATTTAGCAATCTCAGCAAAAGAGTATTTATCTTTCCTTATGAAATCCAGAACTGTCACCTTTTCACTTAAAGGAAATACTTAGGCATATCTAAATTGCCAGCATCACTGCTCTTGTGCTTTGAGGCCATTAAATACAATAAGAGTGACTTGAACACAAGCACCATGATACTAAGACAGTGGATCTGATAACGGAGATGGCTACTAAATGACTAATGTGGGGTGGGAGAGAATACCCTGAACTAAGGTGTGACTCACTTCCTGGGTGGGACATAGACCGTGCGCGATTTCATCACTCTACTCAGAATGGCACACAATTTAAAACTCATGAATTGTTCCTTTCTGCAATTTTCCATTTAACATTTTCAGATCACAGTTGTCCGTGGGTAAATGAAATCTTGGAAAGCAAATCAGCAGATGAGGAGGGACTTGCCTACCGTCTGATTCCATGAGGAATTTAAGGCAGCTGAGGAATATAAGGAAGATATTTAATGATGAACGTTGAAACAAAAAGGGGCTGCTGCCTAACCTGGAAATTCAATTTAGCAGAGTGGTTCATTCAAAATGTTCCAGTTAAGTAAGATTTAATTATATTTTATATTTGTATTTACCAATGTAACATTTGTTCTTACTCATGCAGTGGAGAGAGTTCTTGAATGATTTGTCAAGCTAGAGAGGAAAAAGGTTCTATTTTTGTTTTACAACAAGGTAATTAGTATTTCCCTGTTACTTTTCTAAATTTTCAGACATTTCTAAGGCACCAAAACTGTGAGGGGAGAAGGGAGGCAGGCAATGGAAGTAACATGTTTTAAAATATATTACCTGGGCCAATAATTTTTAAAACAGTATAAACTAAAACACTCTAATGCAGAGATAATTCGTATGAGGTTTTGGCTGAGGTAACAAAGACCAACAGCAAAACAGTGGTTTCTAAAATCTTTGATATTCTAAGGGGAGGTACTAGATTGCCCCTATTAAAACTGGTTACTTAAATCCCTATCTCATTATTCATCTGAAGGCATAACTTTATTGAAGTTAAAGATGCAAAGAGAGAGAAAGAGAGAATTTCTTTGGAGAAGGTTGTTGCAAACTTTGGGGTTTCCCTGATTACACTTTGTCCAGAGGGGAAAATGGTGTCTTGTCATTCCCTCTTTACCTCAAGCCAAGCTGGAGAGGGGCCTGTATTCTAACCTCTTAGAGAAGTTAACCTATGCTTCCAGAAGGTGAGGAGCATGAAGCCTGGTGGAGAAGCTGTACCTGGAGCAGCCCAAGGTGGCTGAGCAAGAGGGGGAAAGAGATATACTGGGGATTTCCTGCTTTTTTAGCAATAGTGGACACGGACACATATGTAGCTCTGGGGGACTACAGTTAGGCTATGTGGACCTAGCTTAGATATTTGTTGAATCAGGTTCAATAGCACTTCCTGAAAGGAAGTTCTGGTGATGCTCTGGGACTAATGGATGAAGCCTATATAGCCTGCAGGATTACAGGCATTGCCTATATGTGGGCGGCTACAGCAGGAGGCCATCTGTAAGAAGTGCCTTTAAGAAATCTAGGAAATCTACCCATTAGAAGAAGTTATGGTTTGCGTGTTTGTATCCTCCTGCCTCAAAATTTATATTTTGAAATCCTTATGCCCAATAGGGTTATATTAAAGGGTGGGACATTTGGGAGATGCTCAGTCATGAGGGTGGAGTGTTCATGAGTGGAATTAATGCCCTTATGAAAGAAACCCCCTCAGCGCTCCCTAGTCAGGTTCACCTATGTTGTTGCACATGGCAGAATTACTCTGTTTTTTAAGGGGGCCAAATAATATTCCATCATATATATCACATTTCTTTTATCCTTTCATCTGTCAATGGACAGTTGTATTGTTTCCATAAATTGCTTATAGTGAATAGAGCTGCAATGAACATGAAACTGCAGATATCTCTTTGAGATCCTGATTTCAATTCTTTTGGATAGATGCCCAGGCAAAAGATTATTGAATCGTATGGTGTAGTAGTTCTATTTTTAATTTTAGGAGGAATCTCTATACTGCTGTGGTAGTGGCTGTACCAGTTTACATTTCCAACAAAGTGTATGAGGGTTCTAATTTCCCCACATTCTCACCAACAATATTTTTGGTTTTTATAATAACCATCTTAATATTTTGATAAGTGAAATAAGCCATATCTATCTATCTATCTAATGACAAATATTGCATGATTCCATTTGTATGAAGTACCTAAAATAGTCAAATTCATAGAAGCAGAGAGTAGAAAGATGGTTTCCAGGGGCTGGGGGTGGGGTAAATGGGGAGTTGATGTTCACTGGGTATAAGATTTCAGTTATGCAAAATGAATGCATTCTAGAGATGTGCTTACCTATATTGCCTGTAGCTAACAGTACTGGACTGTGCACTAAAAATTAATGCTAAGTAGGTAGATCTCATGCTAAGTGTTTTTACCACACACACACACACACACACACACACACACACACACACAAAGGGTGGGAAGGGATGAGAAAACTTTTTCATATGATGAATATGTTTATTACCTTTACTGTGGTATATGTATATGTCCAAACACACCAAGCTGTATATATTAAATATGTGCAGGGTTTTGTATATCAATTATACCTCAATAAAGATAATTTTTTTTTTTTAAAAAAGAGGCATATTTAGTATGAACTCTGCAGGGTAATAGGTCACATTCTAATCTCACTCTCTCCCTGTCATTCATACCAGGGATCTGACATTGTCTCCTGGAAACAATGTCAAATAGCCTTGAATGACAATGTAACCATATAATTACCTTCCTTTGTTCTTTTCCCCAGTTAACTGTTTTAGGAGTCTTAGGTCTTTTCCTACACATATTTCTGAATTTTGTAGTATTCATCTGCATGCCCTTTGCCACCACAACCTAAAATTTAGATAAACTGTGTTTTTAAAAAAGAGACTTTATTTTTTAGAGCAGTTTTAGGGTCACAGTAAAATTGAACAAAGTTACTGTAACTCTTTGAGAATTATACATATATAATTTTGTTTTATATATATAATGTCTAATTTATACATATAATTTTGTTACATATACATTACCACTATATTTGTTTTTATTGTGGTAAAGTGTACATAACAGAAGTTATCATTTTAAGCATTTTCAGGTATACAGTTCAGTGGCATTAAGTATAGTCACATTGTCGGGCAACTATCACCATCATTCATCTCCAGAATTTGTCATCATCCTAAACTGAAGCTCTGCCCATTAAACAGGAATTCCCCATCAGTTTCAGAAAACATTTTTCTACTTTCTGTCCTATCAATTTGACTACTCTTTTATGGAAGTGGAGTCACAATATTTGCTCTTTTGCATCTGGCTTTTTCACTTACTATAAAATTTTCAAGATTCATCTATGTTGTAGCATGTGTCAAAACTTCCTTTTTAAGGCTGAATAGTACACCATTGTGTATATGTATCACATTTTATTTATCCATTCATCTAACGGTAGACATTTGGGTTATTTCTACCTGTTGGCTCTACACATGGACATCACCAGATGGTCAATAATGAAATCAGATTGATTATATTCTTTGCAACCAGAGATGGAGAAGCTTTATACAGTCAGCAAAAACAAGACTGGCAGCTGACTATGGCTCAGATCATGAACTCCTTACTGCAAAAGTCAGACTTAAATTGAAGAAAGTAGGGAAAACCACTAGACCATTTAGGTATGACCTAAATCAAATCCCTTACGATTATACAATGGAAGTGAGAAATAGATTCAAGGCATTAGATCTGATAGACAGAGTGCCTGAAGAACTATATACAGAGGCAGGGATCAAGACCATCCCCAAGAAAAAGAAAGGCAAAAACGCCAAATGGTTGTCTGAGGAGGCTTAACAAATAGCTATGAAAAGAAGAGAAGTGAAAGGCAAAGGGAAAAAGGAAAGATATACCTATTTGAATACAGAGTTCCAAAGAATAGCAAGGAGAGATAAGAAAGCCTTCCTCAGTGATCAAGGCAAACACATAGAGGAAACAATAGAATGGGAAAGACTAGAGATCCCTTCAAGAAATTAGAGATACCAAGGGAACATTTCATGCAAAGGCGGGCTCACTAAAGGACAGAAATGGTATGGCCCTAACAGAAGCAGAAGATACTAAGAAGAGGTGGCAAGAATACACAGAAGATCTATATAAAAAAGATCTTCACGATCACACCCTAGGTGTGATCACTCACATAGAGCCAGGCATCCAGGAATGTGAAGTCAAGTGGGCCTTAGGAAGCATCACTACGAACAAAGCTAGTGGAGATAATGGGATTCCAGTTGAGCTTTTTCAAATCCTAAAAGATGATGCTGTGCAAGTGCTGGACTCAATATGTTAGCAAATTTGGAAAAATCAGCAGTGGTCACAGGACTGGAAATGGTCAGTTTTCATTCCAATCCCAAAGAAAGGCAGTGCCAAAGAATGCTCAAACTACTGCACAATTGCACTCATCTTCCATGCCAGTAAAGTAATGCTCAAAATTCTCCAAGCCAGGCTTCAACAATACATGAACCATGAACTTCCAGATGTTAAAGCTAGATTTAGAAAAGGCAGAGGAACAAGAGATCAAACTGCCCACATGCACTGGATCATTGAAAAAGCAAGAGAGTTCCAGAAAAACATCTACTTTTGCTTTATTGACTATGCCAAAGCCTTTGAGTGTGTGGGTCACAACAAACTGGAAAATTCTGAAAGAGATGGGAATACCAGACCACCTGACCTGCCTATTGAGAAATCTGTAGGCAGGTCAAGAAGCAACAGTTAGAACTGCACATGGAACAACAGACTGGTTCCAAATAAGGAAAGGAGTATATCAAGGCTGTATATTGTCACCCTGCTTTTTTAACTTATATGCAGAGTATATCATGAGAAACGCTGGGCTGGAGGAAGCACAAGCTGGAATCAAGATTGCCAGGAGAAATATCAATAACCTCAGATATGCAGATGACACCACCCTTATGGCAGAAAGTGAAGAACTAAAGAGCCTCATGATCAAAGTGAAAGAGGAGAATGAAAAAATTAGCTTAAAACTCAACATTCAGAAAACTAAGATCATGGCATCTGGTCCCATCACATCATGGCAAATAGATGGGGAAACAGTGGAAACAGTGTCAGACTTTACTTTTGGGGGCTCCAAAATCACTGCAGATGGTGACTGCAGCCATGAAATTAAAAGATGTTTGCTCCTTGGAAGAAAAGTTAAGACCAACCTAGATAGTATATTAAGCAGTGGCATTACCTTGCCGCAAAGGTCCATATAGTCAAAGCCATGGTTTTTCCATTAGTCGTGTATGGATCTGAGAGTTGGACCATAAAGAAAGCTGAGGGCCAAAGAATTGATGCTTTTGAACTGTGGTGTTGGAGAAGACTCTTGAGAGTCCCTTGGACTGCAGGGAGATCCAACTGGTCCATCCTAAAATAAATCAGTCCTGAATATTCATTGGAAGGACTGATGCTGAAGCTGAAACTCCAATCCTTTGGCCTCCTGATGCGAAGAACTGACTCATTGGAAAAGACCCTGATGCTGGGAAGGATTGGGGGCAGGAGGAGAAGGGGACGACAGAGGATGAGATGGTTGGATGGCATCTCCAACTCAATGGACATGAGTCTGAGTAAACTCCGGGAGTTGGTGATGGACAGGGAGGCCTGGCGTCCTGCGGTGCATGGGGTTGCAAAGAGTCAGACACAACTGAGCAGCTAAACTGAACTGGACTGTAGCCCTCCAGGCTGCTCTGTCCATGGGATTCTCCAGGCAAGAATACTCTGCCTATGACTGGGCTAGCTCTGGGCTTACTTTGGAATACTTATCACCATGTGACATTTACTTGTTCTTTATTCAGAACCTTTTAATGTTTTCTTAGCCTACCCAGAGTAAGAAATCCAAAGCTTTACTTCTCTCCCAAGACTGTCCACCGTGGGATTTCAGAAAAAAGTCAATGCATCCACAATGACAGCCATCCAAAATTCCTTTTTTTCCTCATTGTGTGGAAAGGAGTTGTTTGCTATGTTTTAATGACAGAAAGATTCTGCTCTGTCTCATACTCTTTGGCTGTTTCTCCTGCTCCTTGGACCCCAAAGCTTGACCCAGGTGAAGTGCTGAGGAAACCCAAAACCACAGCCAGGCAAACAACTTACTGTAGGGTATGTTTACTGTTGAGAAGCAAATTAGTAGTGCAGAAAATCTACTGGGGATAAACGAGTCAGAACACAGAGCAAAATACAAAGAGGTGGAATCAAGGAGGGAAAGGAAAATATGAGGACAGATTCAGGAAACCCAACAAGGGATTAATTCAACATCTGGGACTTCTGGAACTCAGAAGGAGGCAAAGTGGAAGTAGAAATTAAATTATGAGATGAAATTTCCCTGAGTAGCAAGAGACTGGAGGTATGAATTAATGAGGTTTACCAAATTGTAGGAAACATTACTGTAATATTAGAGACCCACTTTCACTTCTAACCATGTTGGATTTAGAGGAACTAGGTTTACCCTCTCACATTAAATAATGAGAAAACCAGACAATCATATGCAATAACCATGATCAATGAGAAAAAAGAAACAAATGATATGAACTCTACAAATATCCTTGTTTATACAGTTCGGCTATCATGTTGAAATTCCTGAAATTTGAGAATAAACAATTACAAGAATAGAACATGTGGGAGAGTGAGGAAACAAAAATATTCTAATTCTCAGGTATGAGAAAAAGAGAAGTAAGAAAACAAAATACATGGGATTAAAAAGAGCTTTTATATTCTCATAATAGGTAAATATAGATTTAGCTATAGGTTTAATCCCAAGCAGAATTTAAATATGAGAAGAAATTCTAAATTATCAAATATTAAAAAGCAATAAAGAAAAATTTGACATTGACAGACTAGGTAATGAAGAGAGGAAATAATGACAGTAAGGTAAAATACCCAGAAAACATACAACATAAAATTAAGAATATCAATGCTAACTAAATTTTTTATCATGGCCATTATTAAAAATAATTTAAACATGAAATTCATCTGAAACAAAGTTGCAAAGAAACACTGAAAATGAAGATATGGGCAAAGATATAGCAGGTAAATACAAACAGAATGCGAATGTGAAAATATCAATAAACAACAAGAAGAAAAACATGAAACTGAGACATTATTTAATGGCGAGAGATACAATCCACCTAGATTCAGGAAAGTTTTGTCCCATAATTTATGCACAAAATAACACATCCATCAATACATACAAAGGTTTATAAGTATAGTTAGGTCTTTAAAGAAATATAGTGGGAGAATTTAATGTAATTTTTCTGGAATTTGATAGCGTAAGTAAACAAATAATAAGGAAAGACATAGATTATTTTAATCATGAATCAACAAGCTATAAAAAACTATGTCTTACATCAGAGAACATATATTCTCTGCTTAAATCCATGGAGCATGTATAAAAATTAATCATGTTCTTGGCCACAAAGGAAACAATAATTCTATAAAGCAGAGATTTTATAGACTTACATTCCCTGATAATAATTCAACACAGAGAGAAAAAATGAATCATCATCAAAAAACTTAACTCCTTGGAAATGAAAATGTGCTATTAAAAAAAAAATCCTAAATCAAAATAGAAATCTTAACTGAAGGAAAGAAAATGAGCTAAAAAGAAAGGAAAATGAGAAGTCATGATACCAAAACCTATAGAACACAGTTAAGAGAAAAGAAATTTTATAGCCTTAGAGGCTTTTATGAAAAACAAAAAGAAAGATTAAAGATAAATGAGACAAGCATGCAACTTATGCTATGAGGACAGCAAAATAACCTGAAAGAAGTAGGAGTGCAACTTCCTCCTGAGCAGGAACTTTCTTTTACCTATTGTCACAAAATGTTCACTTACTTAGAATAGCACTCAATAATTATTTGTGATATCAATGGAAAGATAAATAAGAATAAAAGCTTGTGTTTTGTAAAGACCAATCAAATAGCAGATAAGCACAAATTAGGATGAAAGGGATAAAATAAAACGTGCAAAGTTAAGAACAACAAAACAGATATAATTAGAGATAGGGATACAATCTAAATGATTATAAAAGAACATTATGTGCAACTCTGTGGTAATGAACTTGAAAATCAAGAGAAACCAGATGATTTCCTGGAAAAATAAAACTACCAGGGTAGAAAGATGCTATTTTACTTCCTATATTTTCTTCATGGACACTGAGACTTCCTGCTACTAGGCTGAGACCATTAGACTGAGATCCCAACAAATGAGTGAGGATACAAGTGATATAAGCCATTTTCAGGGTCTGGCACCTAAAAATATCCTGCTCGTTCCACTAGTCCTTTCATCTGATGATTTTAGAAGACACATATTCCATATAGCATAGCTACTAGCTACGTAGAGAGCCAGAGATGGCTCTCTGACCCATCTCAAATTATAATGTGAGCCAGAATAAACTCTTACCGTGTTAAGCTTCAAAAATTTAGTGTTTGGTTACTGCACTGTAGCATAACCTGTTCTGACTAATACATTTACCATATCTGACCAAGAAGAATAGAAACTTGAACAGAAAAAAGACCCTTGTAAGCATTTGGAAAGATGACCATTTGAAAAAGCTTCAGATCTATTTTGATTTTCAACTAACATTCGACAAACAAGTATTATTTAGTCTTAATACTAATATACTCATTTTGGTATTCAGTTCAGTTCAGTTCAGTTGCTGAGTCGTGTCCAACTCTTTGTGACCCCATGAATCGCAGCATGCCAGGCCTCCCTGTCCATCACCAACTCCCGGAGTTTACCCAAACTCATGTCCATTGAGTCGGTGATGCCATCCAGCCATCTCATCCTCTGTCGTCCCCTTCTCCTCCTGCCCCCAATCCTTCCCACCATTAGGGTCTTTTCCAATGAGTCAACTCTTCGCATGAGGTGGCCAAAGTATTGGAGTTTCAGCTTCAGCATCAGTCCTTCCAATGAACACCCAGGACTGATCTCCTTTAGGATGGACTGGTTGGATCTCCCTGCAGTCCAAGGGACTCTCAAGAGTCTTCTCCAACACCACAGTTCAAAAGCACCAATTCTGCGGCGCTCAGCTTTCTTCACCGTCCAACTCTCACATCCATACATGACTACTGGAAAAACCATAGCCTTGACTAGACGGACCTTTGTTGGCAAAGTAATGTCTCTGCTTTTTAATATACTATCTATGTTGGCCATAACTTTCCTTCCAAGGAGTAAGCGTCTTTTAATTTCATGGCTGCAGTCACCATCAGCAGTGATTTTGGAGCCCCCCAAAATAAAGTCTGACACTGTTTCCACTGTTTCCCCATCTATTTGCCATGAAGTGATGGGACCAGATGCCATGATCTTAGTTTTCTGAATGTTGAGCTTTAAGCCAACATTTTCACTCTCCTCTTTCACTTTCATCAAGAGGCTCTTTAGTTCTTCTTCACTTTCTTCCATAAGGGTGGTGTCATCTGCATATCTGAGGTTATTGATGTTTCTCCTGGCAATCTCGATTCCAGCTTGTGCTTCTTCCAGCCCAGTGTTTCTCATGATGTACTCTGCATATAAGTTAAATAAGCAGGGTGACAATATACAGCCTTGACGTACTCCTTTTCCTATTTGGAACAAGTCTGTTGTTCCATGTCCAGTTCTAACTGTTGCTTCCTGACCTGCATACAGGTTTCTCAAGAGGCAGGTCAGGTGGTCTGGTATTCCCATCTCTTTCAGAATTTTCCACAGTTTATTGTGATCCACACAGTCAAAGCCTTTGGCATAGTCAATAAAGCAGAAATAGATGTTTTTTCTGGAACTCTCTTGCTTTTTCGATGATCCATAGGATGTTGGCAATTTGATCTCTGGTTCCTCTGCCTTTTCTAAAACCAGCTTGAACATCTGGAATTTTGGTATTAATAATGTTTAATATTTGTGGCTGTTTAGTTGCTCAGTCGTGTCCAACTGTTTGCGATCCCATGGACTGTAGCCCAACAAGCTCCTCTGTCCGTGGAATTTCTCGGGCAAGAATACTGAAGTGGGTTGCCATTTCCTTCTCGAGGGGATCTTCCCGACCCAGGGATCGAACCAGTGTCTCCTGCCTTGAGGTAGGGTGAAGGCTCAGTTCCTCCATAAACAATAGATACTCTAAAAGTTAAAAATCTCAACCAGTAAAGATTCTTAATGTGGTACTCCCTAAGACAAAGACTATGTATACTTTCTAAATGTATTACCTTGATACCTTTTGAACATATATAATTTGTATCCTCTTTAAATTGCCTTTTCAAATTTCCTCTTTATAAGTTCCACCTTCTCTGCCCCTTGGGAACTTTAGGCATTTATCATATGTTATCACATATGACTCAGACTTTATCCCTTAACATATGCAAAAGCATTATTTTCATATCCCAGCTTAATTGAGGAATACAAAGCAGCTTAGTATATTAATAGCTAAAGTACACAGCCTCTATTACATATGCAAAGGATTCAGAAAACTAGTGAACTAAAGTATAAATAAAAACACAATTTAAGCAACTTCTCATTATTTTTCATTGCTCTAGACATTTTAGTTGTTGGATCTCTCATAAGAATTAAACTAATGGTCTCCATAACTATTTTTGTGAATTCCACAGGAGACAAATGGAATTTTACAAGTAAAACATAACATGTGCAACAGAAGTTATTTATTATACTTTCATTTTCCTGGTTTAGTAAAAATATTTAATCGTGGGCCTACATGTGTTTTCAAAGAATTGTAAAATCATCGAGTATTTGACCTTGAAGAGAATGGAGATATATCCAATGTTTTTCTGATAACAGAAATGTAAAGAAAATATACTCTCTTTTTCTTAAGAGTCAAAATCTTTAGAGGGATCCTCAGGCCTTCCCTGAGCTAGAAACGTGGAAGTTTCACTGCATTCATTATAATGTTCTTTGGGCATGCTCAGTCATATCTCAACCTCAGTGATAGAAACATTTAATCTGACACTGACACTATCACAATCTACACACAAAAGAAAAAAAAAATTGAGATCAGCTATAATAATAAGCACCAATAATATCTGGGTTTATTTTCTTGGGATACGCGCTCACACACACACACATGCAACCACCCCAGTAGGGAGTTAAATACAGTGTCACTTCAGCAGTACTGTTTTGCTGCGAACTGCAGACCTCAGCCCCTTGGAAAATCTTGCCCTGCTCCCAGCATGTTTCTGTGATTTCCAGAAAGTGTCCTATTTATCTTACATTTGTTGTGGGCACACTGAAAGTGTCATGGGTGCCCCCCAGGCTGTGCAAAGTCTTTACTTGAGCAGATCCTCCCACTTCGCATACTGTCTTCTGTTTTCCAGGACAAGCCCCAAGTCCATGGAGATGGAGCCAGGACAGATGCAGGATGACACCCTCAGGCTCAGAATTACTGCAGCCTCTCACCCTAAGGTTTTGTCTTACAGTCAGATTTGTTTCTCACAACTCCCTTTTCCCTTAGAATGAATTATTTTCTAGGAGGTTCCTTCATTCCCCCAAGCAAACTGAAAGAAGCCCAGGCCACCTGCCAGTCCCTTAAGCCTGCCCAGACTTGCTTACATCTCAGGAGGTGACACAGTCCCAGAGTCAGCTCTCCCACCTCATTCACACTCAGATTCCACTTGTTGCTTATGAAAGTGGGATCGTATTTATATGCACAGTCTTTACCATGTTTTTTAAAACATAATACTATGTCACCCATGTTTTCTATGTCATTAAAAAACATGATGTTTCAGTCCTACACAGAATTCTGTTTTATGAACATGCCATCATACATTTAACTAAATTCCAATTGCAAGACATAGACGTTTCTAATTTTCCTGTAAAATACAATTGCAGTGAATATTCTTTAATAAAAACTCTGTTTCCCCATGGTTACTTTCAAACAATAGATAGCAACAAATGGAAATATTTTGCCTTGATCTGTACACCAAGTTGTCTTCCAGAAAGTTTGAAATTATCTTTATTTCCAGCAGTGTATGAGAGACTAATTCACTATGCTTTAGCCAGTACTGATTACCATAATTTTTAATTTTTTTCATTGGGCTAGGATAAAAGTATCTTATCTACATTTATATTTCTTTTAGTAAAAACAAGTTTCAACATTTTTCCCCTGTAGTTATTGGTCAGTTTTATTTTTTCTTTTGTTAAAAAATATCTTTTCATATTTTTAAAAAACCTTATATCCAACATCTCCAATGTTCTCCACAACAGTTAAAAAAATTCTTTAAATATAAGGGAAAATAAAGATGCACATAATTAAAAAAAAAATCTTAACCACCACTTTATGCTTCATCTGGTTTAAGAAATGAAAAATTAACAGTACAGTTATGTCCCCATGGACCCCTCTTGAGCACATACCTCTCCTTCTCAACCCCTCCCCCCAACACAGAGGTAATGTTTACACATAAACACATACACACACATGTGCATGCATGCTCCCAAATCATATATTTATGTATCTACATGAACATATTTTAAATATTATCATTTTCATAAACAGTATTATACCTTTTATACTCTTGTTATTAAAAATATCAAATATCATATAAAGGTTGTTAGAATAAGGAACCCATTATTCATCTTTAACAATGATCAATAACCAATCTTACTTCATTTATACCCTAAAGCCACACACCCCACCCCTGTATTATTTTGAAGCAAACTTCAGACATCTGCAAATGTCTCACAATGTATCTTTAAAAGGTAAAGACTCTTTCCAAAGCACACACACAATATCATTGTCATACTTGAAAATATGAACAATAATATTTTTATCAGAAAATATAAAGTTTTCCAATTTCCAGTTGCCTTATATCTTTTTGTTAAGTTTCTTTATCAGAATCAAAATCAAATCCACACATTGTGATTGGTTTCACATTTTTTATTCATTTTTATATTGATGTTTTCATCTTTTTCACTGATTTTTAAGAATTGCTCATACAGTATACATATTTCCCTGTTACATGGTTAATACTACTGTGATGTTTGCCTTTATAGTTTCTTAAGGTTTTGATTTGTAGAAGTTATTTTAAAAAGTTTGATGATCAACTCAAATTCTTCCTTTTTGAGATGTTTCTTAGGAAGATCCTTTCATCCCAGGATCAGATTTTCATCTATATTTTGTGCTGATTATTTTAATACTTTTGTTTTTATATTTAACTCTTTTCTATATCTACAACTTACAATTATATTATGAATTAGTGCTGCAACAGGACTATTTCCTAAATAGCTTCTTTGTAGGGACATCCTCAGTTTTCCGATGAGGAAACTGACTCTCGCAGATATTCTTTTACACAACCAAATAAAGCCTAGAATTTAAACCTCCCCCATCTTAAGCTAAGTCCATTACTCTTATCTCTTATTTTTCTTTCCAAACCATAAAGAAATGGGTGGGGGTCTGAATGATCTGAAGAATTTCTCAGCTATAGGGATTTCAAGAGCAACTTGTTTGAGGTGAACCAACTAACAAACCAACCCAGAAGAAATCATTATTCTCCAGAACAGGAATATAGTTTTCCATCCAGAAAACTGAAGGAATATTACAGTGTTCTAGATCAGAGTTTGTAATATAGAGTCAAATATAAAAAACATACCTCTATTCCAGTGTTTGGTAAAACAGTATGAAAGTCCCTCAAAAATCTAGTGAATAACACTAACCCTAAATCACTGCTTACAATGTGCCAACTACTATTCTGAGAGCCTTACATGCACTGATTCACCAAAGCCTCACAGTATCTCTGTGATGTGTGTCCTTTCTTTGAAATCCCCAATTTACAGGTGGGGAACTGAGACATGGAGAAAATAAATAAATTATACAAGTTTTATAAAGAGATAACAAGCAGTAAAGCTAGGATTTGAACTTTGGCAGCCTGGTTTTAGAATCTGCACAACCTGCTTCTTACAGTAATCTGTGGTCCCAAGGCAGTGGTCACAGGTGCTAATCTGGCATAAATAGGCTTTGGAGCAATCTTGAGTTCTCCACGCCTGGCAGATATATTTAGTGGTATCATTCTGACTCCAAACAATGCTATGTCTTCCAACTGCCTAACAGTCTACACCCACACTCTTTTCTTTCAGAATTGTTCGGTTGCTCAGTCGTGTCTGACTCTTTGTGACCTCAAGGACTGCAGCACACCAGGCTTCCCTGTCCTTCACTGTCTCCCAGAGTTTGCTCAAACTCATGTCCATTGAGTCAATGATGCCATCCAACCATCTCATCCTCTGTCGCCCCCTTCTCCTCCTGCCCTCAATCTTTCCCAGCATCAGTGTCCAACTCCTTGTGACCCCAGGGACAGTAGCCTGCCAGGCTCCTCTGTTCATGGAATTTTCCAGGCAAGAATACTGGGGTGGGTTGCCATTTCCTCTGCCAGGGGATCTTCCCAACACAGGAATGGAACCCAAGTCTCTTGCATCTTCTGCATCGGCAGTGGATTCTTTGCCACTGAGTCACCTGGGAAACCCATATATATATATATATACATACATACACACACACATACATACATATATGTGTGTGTGTGTGTGTGTGTGTGTGTGTGTATAAATTCAAGGACACCTTTGATCATCTCTACAGAAAGCAGTTCTCTAAAGAAAAACAATCAGAAACACAGAGAACTAGCTACACAAGTAGTTAAATAATGAGACTAAGAGTGAGTGAGAAAGAGAAGAGAGAGTGACACATAAGGCTGACGGTTTTATTGTAACCCCTAAGGTACAAGGTTTATTATAAGCAATGAACTACATTTGTTTGAAGTTTGAATTTTATTTTGATCAAAAGCAGCTATTTTCTCAAGCAACTCCAGCCACAGCCTTTTTGGTCGAAAGACCAAATGGCTGGCTGCTCATGTACTGTTAAATGTCTGAGTATGTTTGGACAACTGAGTGCAATAGGAAAAAAGTCACAAGTCAGCCATCTTTGCTCCTGTATCAGTAGAAGAAATAAGCTTACATAATGAGCCCTTGAGATCGATAGGAAGAGCCTGTTATAACACTGCAGCCCAAAGCTGCATTTTGCACTGTCTTTTCATGGAGCTGCTAAACTTAAAAACAAACAAACAAAAAAATCACTATAGAGATTGCTCACCAAAAGCAGAGAGAAAGCAGTTACACTTGGTACAATGTTCTAACCATGGATGCCAGGTAGTGCCCACTGAATTTCATGCTTGACTAAATCACACATTTCAGTAAAGACCCTCTTTCCTCCAAAGCCTGTGGCTGAATTAGCTGGAGAAAGCCACGGCTGCCAAAACCCACAAAGACTATGATACATTTAAGCATCAAATTCCAGCCTGCCATTTCATGTCAAGGTAGCAAAGTAGTGTCAACACCAGGGCTTCCCCAAATTTGTGCACAAGTCTGCAGCAGCTTATAGCCAGATATAAGGTGAAGGTAGTGGGGAGGGATATGGCATCCAATAGCAGCTTATCCTTTGTATAAGAATGTTCCGGGAAACTTGAGGAAATCACTGAATTTCTCTGGGTCTTGACTCCTTACCCACAAAGCAGGATAGTTTATTGAGATATTAATTCATGTCTATTCTCACTTCAAAGGGATAAATGGGTAATTTCCGAGCACTTAATGCCAACATTTTGTATTCTGAGTTTGTTGCCCAAGGAGAAATAAATAGCTTTTCTGTGTCTGAGAAGTCTTCTTAAATGTATCTGCATTTGAATCTTTGGTGGGAGGGAGTTGGTTCTGCCCAAGGTGTGGGAGTTGGGGTGGGTGGGAAAGGATGGGTTCTAACACATGGACAAGAGGGTGATGGACGACTGAGGGAAAGACTCAGCCCTGGGGCAGAGCTGAATTCCCAGTGGTTGAGAAGATAGAGGAGTAGTGAGACTTCAGTCTGGTGAAGATGAATATCCTGTCGCTACCTGGCCCAGGATGTAGCAAGGCCAGCATGTGGGTTCTTAGGACTGAACACTCAGAGCTATGTCTTCAGGACCAAAGCAAACATATGGTTATGGGCAGTGTGGAGACAGAGGATGTTGAGTTGTGTTGAGTTGAGTTCAGTTGCTCAGTCATGTCCAACTCTTTGCAACCCCATGGACTGCAGCACACCAGGCCTCCTTGTCCATCACCAACTCCCGGAGTTTACTCAAACTCATGTCCATTGAGTCGGTGATGCCATCCAACCATCTGATCCTTTGTTGTCTCCTTCTCCCGCCTTCACTCTTTCCCAGCATCAGGGTCTTTTCAAATGAGTCAGCTCTTCACATCAGGTGGCCAAATTATTGGAGTTTCAGCTTCAACATCAGTCCTTCCAGTGAATATTCAGGACTGATTTCCTTTAGGATGGATTGGTTGGATCTCCTTGCAGTCCAAGGGATTCGCAAGAGTCTTCTCCAACACCACAGTTCAAAAGCATCAATTCTTCAGCACTCAGTTTTCTTTTTAATCCAACTCTCACATCCATACATGACCACTGGAAAAACCATAGCTTTGACTAGCTGGATCATTGTTGGCAAAGTAATGTCTCTGCTTCTTAATATGCTGTCTAGTTTGGTAATAGCTTTTCTTCCAAGGAGCAAGCGTCTTTTAATTTCATGGCTGCAGTCACCATCTGCAGTGATTTTGGAGCCCAAGAAAATGAAGTTTGTCACTGTTTCATTGCTTCCCCATCTATTTGCCATGAAGTGATGGGACCAGATGCCATGATCTTAATTTTCTGAATATTGAGTTTTCAGCCAGCTTTTTCACTCTCCTCTTTCTCTTTAATCAAGAGGCTCTTTAGTTCTTCTTTGCTTTCTGCCATAAGGGTGGTGTCATCTGCATATCTGAGGTTATTGATATTTCTCCCAGCAACCTTGACTCCATCTTGTGCTTCATACAGCTCAGCGTTTCTCATGATGTACTCTGCATATAAGTTAAATAAGCAGGGTGACAATGTACACCCTTGACGTACACCTTTCCTTATTTGGAACCAGTCTGTTGTTGCATGTGCAGTTCCCATCTCTTTCAGAATTTTCCACAGTTTGTTATGATCCACAGAAAGGCTTTGGCATAGTCAATAAAGCAGAAGTAGATGTTTTTCTGGAACTCTCTTGCTTTTTGATGATCCAGCAGATGTTGGCAACTTGAACTCTGGTTCCTCTGCCTTTTCTAAATCCACCTTGAATATCTGGAAGTTCACAGTTCACGTACTGTTGAAGCCTGGCTTGGAGAATTTTGAGCATTACTTTACTAGCGTGTGAGATGAGTGCAATTGTGTGGTAGCTTGAGCATTCTTTGGCATTGCCTTTCTTTGGGATTGGAATGAAAACTGACCTTTTCCAGTCCTGTGACCAGTGCTGAGTTTTCCAAATTTGCTGGCATATTGAGTCCAGCACTTGCACAGCATCATCTTTTAGGATTTGAAACAGCTCAACTGGAATTCCATCACCTCCACTAGCTTTGTTCGTAGTGATGTTTCCTAAGGCCCACTTGACTTCACATTCCAGGATGTCTGGCTCTAGGTGAGTGTTCACACCATCGTGATTATCTGGGTTGTGAAGATCTTTTTTGTATAGTTCTCCTGTGTATTCCTGCCACCTCTTCTTAATATCTTCTGCTTCTGTTATGTCCATACCATTTCTGTCCTTTATTTGCCCATCTTTGCATGAAATGTTACCTTGGTATCTCTAATTTTCTTGAAGAGATCGCTAGTCTTTCCTATTCTATTGTTTTCCTCTATGTCTTGGATTGATCACTAAGGAAGGCTTTCTTATCTCTCCTTGCTATTCTTTGGAACTCTGCATTCAAATGGGTATATCTTTCCTTTTCCCCTTTGCCTTTCACTTCTTGTCTTTTCACAGCTATGTGTAAGGCCTCCTCAGACAACCATTTGGCCTTTTTGACTTTCTTTTTCTTGGGGATGGTCTTGATCCCTGCCTCCTGTACAATGTCAAGAACCTCCATCCATAGGTCTTCGGGCAGTCTGTCTATCAGATCTAATCCATTGAATCTATTTCTCACTTCCACTGTATAATCGTAAGGGAGGATGTGGAAAGCAGCAAAATGGTTCGACTTTGATACAGCACATTGTCAATGAATATCTTACGGGCTTACTGCATTGTGTGCTCAGTCGCTCAGTTGTGTCTGACTCTTTACGATGCTATGGACTGTTGCCTGCCAAGATCCTCTGTCCGTGGGATTTTCCAGGCAGGAATACTAGAGTGGGTTGTAATTCTCTTCTCCGCAGGATCTTTTTGACCCAGGAATCTAACCCATGTCTCTTGCATTTCCTGCATATGCAGGCCGATTCTTTACCACTAGCACCATCTAGGAAGCCCTAAAGGATTATTAATCAGTTATTAATCAGATTTCTCCAGAGCGGAGGGCTTCCCTGGTGGCTTAGATGGTAAAGAATCTGCCTGCAATGCAGGAGACCTGAGTTTGATCCCTGGGTTGGGAAGATCCCCTGCAGAAGGGAATAGCTACCCACTCCAGTATTCCTGCCTGGAGAATCCCATGAGCAGAGGAGCAACACACACCATACAACATACTCATGTGAATATAATGGCTAGAAAGTTTGAAATTTGTAGAGCAAACCAACAACCTGGAAATTCAGGAAAGAGTTGGTGCTGCAGTCTTGAGTCAGGAATCTTCAGATTGGAAACAGACAGGATTCCTACGTTGTAGTCTTTATAGGCATAATTTCTGCTTCTTTGGGAAACCTCAGTTTTTATTCACCTGATTGAATGAAGCCACCAACATTTTGGAAAGTAATCTGCTTTACTCGAAGTCTACTGTTTTGTATATTAATCACATCTAAAAGAGAAACCCTTTGCAGCAACATCTGTACTGTGTGTGTGTGTGAGTCGCTCAGCTGTGTCAAATTCTTTTGCGATCCCACACATTGTAGCCCACCAGGCTCCTCTGTCCATGGGATTCTCCAGCCAAGAATACTGGAGTGGGTTGCCATTCCCTTCTCCATGGGATCTTCCCAACCCAGGGTTCAAACCCAGTCTCCTGTATTGTAACCAGATTCTTTACCATCTGAGCCACCAGGGAAGCCCAACATTCTATACTGGTGTGTGATAAAACAACTGGGCATCACAGCTTAGCAAAACTGACAAATTAACCATCATGTGTGGACGAAGCTGATGGAAAGCTAGAAGTCCTCCCCCCGTGTTTCCTGGTCTGTGTACAGCCCTAAATCAAGGAAGAGGCCAGCACTCCAAATAATAAAGAATAGATTTTCAACAATCCTATAAGTTGAAGGCCTAGAAAGATTTGACTGGACTTGTAAAAATTAAGACATTTTATTTCTTCTTATATTCAAGGGTCATGGAGCAAATCCATAATACATATTATACACGTATATATCTTCAAGGTAACTTTCATCTATAAACAACCCATGATTTCATGATGTTATATTGCTATGACAAGTGTGAGATATTGTGTTAGATTGTTCTGTTTTCTATAGTAGTATTTTCCAATTAAGTTGGAATTACATATCCCATTTTTAAGAAAATAGTTGTTCTTTTTTTTTAGGTACAGCTATTCTATGTAGAGACTGGTGAAAGCCAATTCTGAAAATAATTTAAAATGTTATTGGCAGCTTGTTACTTAAAATGAAGTAGATATATTCAATTCTGTTAGAACCTGCAACCTGAAAACATGCCAGATTTCTCATAATAGTAAGAGGAAATTACTATATATATCAACTAAAATTTTATTTGTAAGATAATTAACCTTTTCATGAACAATCTCAGTAGGTATGGTCTATATCATGTGATATGGTAATAATCTATTAATTACCATTCTGCAGTAATAATCACCTTCCATGACCCATAATACATATGGATCTGCAAAAAAGAAAGAGTTAGGCATATGCCCTTAACTCACAAAATTTATATGCACTATGGTATAAAAAAGTCACAAAACATAAATTACAACAAAAGCCAACAAAAATATTTTTGCTAAATCCAGATTATCATCCACATTAGGCACATAAATGGCATAATCCCTGAAAAGACAAATAACATCTATTTACCTATGGCAAGATGTTGGTGAATAAATGGATTCAGCTATTAGGTTAAAAGACCCATGGTTATTATGTTGCTGGAACAAAACAGAAAAGGGCCATTTTACCCTTCTTTGGAAAAAAACAATCTTATTCTAGGAAACCAGTGGCTCACCGATTCACAATTCTCCTTAACTCTGAGCTTAAGCTTTAAAACAACAAACACACAAGCCTCCCACACCTACCCACTCACCGATCCACACACCCACACACAGAGTCTAATCAACATCTTTTTCCTTTGGAAAAGCACTAAAGGCCAGAAATGCTAATAAAGTTTACAAGATAATCATACCTAAGCTTCAGTTGATTACTCTAATATGGGACACGAGAGCAAACAAGCTGGTGCCCTGAAGTGGTAACGTAAGAAGTGATGCTCATGTGAGCTGAGAGGCAGGGTGACAGTTGCTGCCATTGTCAACTAAAATGCGAGCATTCCAAGAGAAATCATCCTGGTTCCTGGTCTCAGACTTGTCTGTATCCACCTGCATCTAATCCTCCAGAGGTCTTGTTCTTGAATTTCTGTATTTTTGGTTTGTATGTAGAATAATGTATTCAGGTCTCTAACTGGATTCCAGAAGGTTTACTGTGATGGAGGCAATGCTGTGAACCAAGAAACGACCATCACAGAGAGGGACACCATCATTTTCCTCACAGTGACAAACAGCAGCACAGGTTTTACTACTAAAACAACAGAGGAAATGCAGAGTGACACAAGAGCCTAAGCATTCCTTATTTTGTTCAAGTTATTTATTATTGAGACTATCCCCTTTAGTTCCGTGTAAACAAATTTAAAAACAGAGACAGGCAAATCACGGTGGAAGAGCGCACATGTATACATTCTTCCTCACTCCCAATCCCTGAAGGAAATGACAGAAAAGATTTCATTTGCTTGTTTCTCAAGAATAAATCTGTTTCAGCACTGGAAAATGAGAGAGAATGTCCAGAAAATTAAAGTTTCTAGGAAGATAAATAGAAACAAAATGGAATCAGGTTGATGAAGAAACAAGGTTAGAGAAAACCTCAGGCTAAAACACGGGGAAGAGAACATTTTACAGTGTTGAAAGAATTTCAGTGATTTTTCCATACTCAGCGTCAACACATACTTGAAATAGCTAGGCCAGTTGGGCACCTTCTTTTTCTCTCCCTTCCCACTTATTCTGAGTGGCAGGGATTAACAGTGTTTGTCCCTGGATAAAATCAGAAAAACCCTCTCTGGAGGGTGGATAATCTGCCACAGGAGGACCAGGGTTCCTCAGAGAACTGCCTGCCTTGGAGAAGCCGAGTAGAGATTGGGGGGCTCCTCTGGAACTCTAGCACACACACAAGGGAAGAAAGAAAAAGGAAACATGTGTCTAATGACACTCATGGACCCACTCACTTATTCAAAACAGAGTTAGCTCTCAATGTACAACACATACTCAAATAATTCTAGATTGTTTTAAAAGTTAAATTTTAAAAATACATCAATGTATTTATAAACCAGAGAATGTTTTTATAGTCTTGGTGTGGTAAAGAACTTCCAAGTCAATGCACAATATCTGGAAACCATAAAGGAAAAGACTAATGGTGTTGACTGCTTAAAAAAGTTAAAACTTCACATGATAAAGATACCATGAATAAAGTTAAATCTGGAAGTTATTTGCAAAACGCAAATGACAGACGAATAAACTGTTTCAACAAATTGATTTTTAAAATAGGGTAAAAACTCCAAGAGAAAAAAAGAGAAATATAAATAGCCAATGAACAAATACAGATGCCCAGGCTCACTAATGAGGAGGAAACACAAATTATAACAAGAAAAAGAAATTTTTTTTACTATTCACATTGGCAAAAATTAAAAAGGATTGTTGATATCCAAGGTTGGCAACGTTGTATGGAAATGAACATTACATGTGGAATGGAGTTAAATTATTGCAGCTTTTCCTGAAGGACTCTTTTGTAATATTTATGTTTATTTAATATATAAAAATATTCTCACACAAGCATGGAGAAATATGTACAAATATATTCATCATAATGTTTATCAGAGAGAAATTGAAAACAAAAACTTATCAGTAGAGGAATAGTTCAGCACATTCATAATATGGAATGCTAGGCAGAACTTAGTAAGTCTATATGTACTGATGGTGAGGGACAGGGAGGCCTGGCATGCTGCAGTCCATGAGGTCACCAAGAGTCAGACGTGACTGGGTGACTGAACAACAACAACAACACTGTACTGATGTGGAGCTATCTGTAAACTGAAAAGAGTAAAGTTCTGTTTAGTACTTATACTTTGATCCCAATTATATTAAAAGAAAAAATCCCAACCTGTACATTTTTGTATGAATGTTTTATAAAAACCAGAAAGACGTTGTTAATGGTAATTTTGAGAAAGCAAGGTGGATTGCAGTAGCAGGAGGGTGTTGAAAAGGTATTCTATTTTTTTCACTGTGCACATATATTTTAAAATAATGTTTCATTACGTAATGTATTTTTTAAATAGTGAATATGCATTTATGCATTAATTCAAGTTGCAAAGCAATGTATAATAACCATGATAGTAGTAAAATTAAAAAAAATAATTCAGGAGTTGTGTGAAACAGAACTTTGACTTCTTCATTCATATGATATGCATTACTAGAACTTTTTTACAATAAAGATGAATTCAAGTATTACTTATATACCTTCAAAAGTTAATTCATTAAAATATATTACTTTAATACCCAAGACACATTGTTCAGTGACAAAACAAAAACAAATTGTAGAACAAAATTTACAGTAACATTTCTCCAAAGGAAAAAGTCTGGAAGTTTATGGACCAGATACAAGGAAAATGTATTTGTGTACTATTAACATAATTCTCAAAAAAGAAAAAAAATAGTAAAAAGAAACTCATACTTTGTACAAATTCAGAAACTATTGCTTAGATACCTGCCTGCAGTGGGAAAAATTATAAGCATCATCTGGCCCCTGCTGCAGTAATCAGAGGGGATTCAGAGGTTATTCCAAGTTGACTGTGGACCCTGGTCACAGCTGATGGGCACAGGATTAGGCACGAGAGTCAAGCTGAGACAACTACCTGGTGATTTAGTCAGCTTTGCCTGTTATAACAAAATAATATAGTCTGGGCAGTTTAAACAATAATTTCTTTCCCTCAATTTTGGAGGCTGAGAAGTCCGAGATCCAGATGCCTGCAGATCCTGTGTCTGGTGCGAGTCCACTTCTTGGTTTGCAGATAGCCATCTCCTCATTGTATCCTCTCAAGGCTGAGAGCAGACAGAGGAGAGCTGCCTGGTGCCTCTTCTTATAAGGGCACTAATCTCATATGAGGGCTCCACCCTCATGACCTAATTACTTCGCAAAGACCACATCTCTAAATACTATCACACTGGGGATTAGAGTTTGGACTTAGGAATTTTGCGGGGACAACAACATCCAGTTTCCAGCACCTAATGAATAGGACTGAGAGAAAATCCATTTCTCCATGTAGCTGTACCTGTATGTAACTTCCTGCAAGTCTTGGAGCTGCAGGTATCATCCATCATTTCTCAACCTGTGACTGAGGAGCAGAGGAGGCTGCTCGGCAGAGGAAAGAAGCACAAATCAAGTGGCACAGATATGCTGAAATGAGGCTTCTGGGAAAGAAGAGGACTTCCTAGATTTTCCCAAATCTTCCAATCTTGGATTCCAAAGTTCCTGGTCTTCCACTGCATTTCTCCTCTCGGGTTGAGGTCTTCTCTAACTTGTAAATTTCTCTTTCTGCTGCTCCTTGCAACCAGAGGAAGGCAATGTCATCACTTCCCTGTATGATCATTTATATTCCAGTAAATTGGGTCTGTTAGATTTTATGGTCCTTATGTTGTATCTATCCTATATAGATATAATCTGCTGTTTGATATTATTTCAAAGTTAAAATAATGGAAACAGAGATATATTTAAAGTGAAAAATGTCCAGGTGCAGGGCATTTTCTATCATTTTTTCTTTGTGTACCAAAGTAGTAAACCATACTTAAAATTTTACACTATGGCCTTTCTGGGAGATTACTAGAAATGCTGAAATATAAGGCAATGTCTCCTCTAAGTTCTCCTTCAGAAGTTAGTTGTTTTATGATCGAGTTCCTAGAAGTGTTCTCAATTACTCTATTTTAGACACACACAAAACATTTTTGGTAAGGATGAGTAAGTCGGAAACACTGTCAATCAGTTTTGGATGCTTATAGAAATAACCTGATAAAATCAGTAAAAAAAGGACATAAAGAAGTTAACTATTTAGTCATTATTTTTTGAGGAGGCAGAGTATGGCTTCATAATTGCTAGTATTAGATTAATTGTGGCTAAGACTTCAAAAAAGATCCCTTAAACAGGAAGTACATGATTACATTGTGGAGAATAAGTAACAAATTTGTTACTTATCAAAAAAAGTGTAAAAGCTAATTCACAACATAGGAAGAAGTCAAAAATAAAAGATACAAAACTAAATTTATAATTTGATACAAAATTTTAAAAACATTTATAAGTAAAACAACATACAAGAAAGATTGAAAATAGTCTGCAAACAAATATTAATCTGAGATTAATTCTCCTTTCGATTTTTTCATTTTTTTTTACAGAAAGCATGTCTTACTTTTGTAATCAGAAATTAATTATAAAGTCAACACAAAATTTTCTAAAATATGATTCTAAAGATTTCTGTACAACTGATAGATTGGATTAATGTGTAACTTTAATACAACTACAAATATGGTTTTATTTATGAATTTGAATTAAATATTGAAAGTTATCTGCTTTATATTCTGTTAGATATCTTTGTTACCATGGGAATATTCAGGTTAATAGCAATGTTACAGAAAACTTAATCCACATGTTAAGATTCATATTTTAAGAAGATTGACATATGGTATTTAAAACATTTGGGCATACTTTGCTATTCTGCAGAATACAAAGTATTATTATTAAGACTGAGTAATTAATGGTATTTTCATAAGTTATGGCATACTAAGTAGATGCTTAGTAACTTAATTGGTCAGCAATTTGTTTGCATGTGTATTTCTAACGTAATTGTATTTTTCAAAATAAACCAAGTAGTTTATCTGTATTTAATTCAGATTAAGGCGATTTCAAAAATAAATAGAAAAAAATAATGTTTTCTGAATTATTTAATTCATATTAAAGTGGTTAAAAGTTAAATAGAACATATTTGAGGGGAAACCATATATGGTTAAAATCAAATTGTTTTTTTGAAATCGGTTTAGGGATCAAGTATATTTTGTTGTTGCCTTTGAGAGGAAGGAAAAAAAGACTGAACCGTGTGCTAGGTCAACCATGTGTCATGTCCTCTCTAAAATGATGGGGACAGTGTAGTGAGCACACAGTAGGTGCTCAATAAAGGATGGATGGTGAGCAACCTGAAATGCCTATAGGCTGTGGTGACCATGCATTCAGCTTCTTTTGCCTGCGTCTATGTTCACTGTGTCCCTTCAGTCTGAAATACCTTCTCCTTCCCCCTTGTCTCTCCTCCCAGTTACTCCCATTTCTCCAGTCCCCTAGATCACTTCTTTACCCTCCAGGAAATCTTCTCCTTTTCAAGGTTCTCTCCTCTAAAACACTGAGCTTAACTTTTCCCTGATACTTTGGTCATGTGATACTTTTAATACAGACATTTCAAAGCCCCAAGGGACTGTGGGCATGGGGGAACACACTATAAGATCTTGGTCCTGTTATGCCTGGAAGTGTCAAGAGAGCATCTCCCATGGGTTCTGGGTACCTGACCTTTCGAAGGGGCTGTTTTTCATTTTGAGGCAGTCACTCAGATACAGCTGTTTTGACTTCCGAGTCTTTAAAACAGTCCCTCGGGTGCAACGTGTTCCAAAGCAGGGACATTTTGATGAGATGTTTGGATGAAACCTTATCTCAGTTTTTTCTGTTTAACATTTTGTATTACTAGGTGATGATAAAAATAAACCACTTCACCCTATCCTTGGGAAAACTCATCCCATTGTTCTCCTCTATGACAGGGGGTAGTCTATGATGGGGGGAGGCCAGAGATGAAAGGAGAACTGGCCTGCAACCCCTGGCAGAAACATGGTCGCACAGTCTTTTTTCCTGTACTGCTCATCTCAGAAAAGACCATCAATCATTCTAAGCATTGCATCTGCTCATCTCTGAGAATTCCCTTGCATCTTGAATGAGCTGCATAAAATGTTCACATCTCTCTCTTAAAGTTAAAGACAGCAGGGAGGAGACTATTTGGTCCACATATTTGATTCTCATTCTTAGCACTGGATGGCACAATAATGCTCAATTAAATTTCTGACATTTCTCTCAGAAATAGTAATAAAGCATGATTGTTATTGTAAAAATTTATTATGAGTAATAAATTTGTACTATAATTTCCTTAGAAGTTAACCCAATTCTATCAAATTATAGAGAAAAAATTTTTTTCATTTATACAAGTAATACAAATCCATAAACATTCAAATTACATTTAATGAAGTGGAAAACGTAAATCTCTTATAATCTCAGTGAGCCTCAGAGCAGAGTAAGGTTTAGGGATGTTATATGCACTGCCTGGAAAACAAACAACAAAACAGCAAAACCATGATTTCACTGCTCTCATGGGTCAGCCAAAATGTGCACCACATCAAAGCAACTTAAGCTGTATCAATATATCCAGCTTCACGAACAGTCCCCTTGAAGATTCTGGGCTCTTCTCTTGCTTCACTCTGCCCACTCCCCTATTCCTCTGCCCTCTGTCATTGCCCTTGGCTTCTGAAGTTAACAGAGGATGTTTCACCTCAGGGTGGCTGGTGCCCCAGGTGAGAACAATGGTGTCCATGTTGAGATGCTAGCTTTCAGGTCTCCCAACTCCATCAGTCTCAAGGGGCAGTGCTGAGTTCCCTCTCCCAGACTCTAGGTCACTGTTGGCCACTCAAAGGAAGCACTGTGTGTGTTCCCCACTCCTTCCCCCTTCACTACTTCTACTTGACTCATGGAGCCATTTAGAAAAACAGCTTCTTTAGCTTCTGACTGTTGTTGCTTTTTCCTTAAGACTTCAGAAAGAGTGCAGATAATCATTACAGTTAGAGATTGGCTCTGGAGCACACTGCCTGGGCTTACCTCCTGACTATGACACTGGGAGCTGCATGGTCTTAGTTAACTTCATTAAACTCTCAGCGCTTCTGTTTCCTCATCTGCAAAATGGAAATAGGAGTTACAGTGCCTATTCCAGACCACAGAGTCATCTCAGTAAGCTAGCTGTTGGGATGGGCTCTTGTGAAAAATGAACCAATTAAGACCACACAGAGTCCCTAGAGCAGTGTCTAGACATGGGCTAACACTTAGTAAATGTGACTTGTTATTTAAAAAAGAAAAAAAAAAAAAGAAAAGCTAATGGCCAGGGACAAGACTCCAGGCCACCCCAGTTCTCCTCTATCTCAGCTATTGTGCAGCTACACACAACACATGGTCCTTAAAGGCTACCTTATGTAACGAGACAATAGGCCAGATCCAGGTTTTATGTTTTCCTCTGCTCAACCAGAACCATCCTGCTACATTTTCCAGTTTCTTTTAATGCCGCCCCTGCCAATCACTGAAAGCACAATCTATCTTTCCCATTCACGTTTCCCCAGCACCACAACAGCAATGGACACACAGCAGTGTTGATAAGTGGATGAACGAATAGACGGACGGATGGTGGTGCTAGTGTTTATATTGAAGACATGAGTGCTGCCTCAAATACTTTCATCCAAGACTGCTCAGTTCCTCAAGTACATGTAAATGAATTTCATTTTATGAAGATTATACTGAATCTAGAATAGAATTAAAATGAAACATACAAGAGAACCTTCTTTCAAATGGGAAACTGGAAGCAAGACTATAAGGGAGATAAAGAATAAAAATGCACTCGTTTTCCCCAGAAAGACTGAGCACCAGATGAATACTTTTTCTGCTATAGGGTTTTATTTCAGTATCATTATCCTACCGTTTAGAGGATATGATGACTTATGGTCTTAAAATGAAACAGTATATCATTTAAGCCTTTATATTTTCATGAAGATATTTTCTTCTGATTAAATTCAATACCATCCAGTAGAAGAAGAGCTTATTCAACACGATACATCGAAATGCTTTTCCTTGTAATAGAGAGCTCAAATCAAGGGTTCATGTTTTACTGTGAATCAAGGGAAAGCACACTCTGGTTTATAGGCTTTCTATGGGCAAGCGTTTTCTCTTAAATGAACAGTTTGAGCCTTATTTCATCACTGGAAAAGAAGCCTAAAACTGATTAATTTACCATGGCTCATGATGAAACATAATCTGAGGGATGAAAACAGTTTTCCCTGAAAAAGATAGTGACCTCCATCCTTTTAGTTAGTGGCACTGGAGCCCACAAAACAAAGCAGGCCAATAAAAAGAGCAACGAAAATAAAAACAAAACAAAAATCCCTTAGACACACTTACATGATTGATGGTGGGCCCCCCATGTTCTAGGAGTCTCTGTAATTCATTCAGCCAACATTTAGGAAACCCCTGGATTGTGTCAAGTACAAGCGAAGCCCTGGAAACATAAAGATGAGGGAGAGAACACACAGGTAGTACTTTCAAGCGAATCACAGGCTAATAATTTTCGCACTTTTCTTCCCGAAATGTGATCCAATAAGAAGCCTAAAGGGAAACACCTGTATGCATATATACACGTAGTTCTGTTTATTCGCTACAGAAACATATCTGTCAGCTGTTGATTTAGTCAAAAGTAATGTAGCAAGAAAAACTGCGTACATAATTTATAATTTTTCTCCAGAAAGCTTCCATCCTGAATTCATATCTGTGAGTAACAAACTCTACAAATAGTGATGGAGTAGTGATAACAGTAGAAATCATCCAAAACAACAGTTAGCCAGAGTGAAACAAATCTGATTAACCAAAATCATCCCAAAGCTTTTAAAAATTCATCTCAGTTTTAAGACGATTAAGACATGGAGAGGGAACAATATATGTAAAAACACACAGAAGAAAGATTCAAAGTTAACAAAAATCACCTCTTGTGCCCAGATCTTAGTTTCTAATCACATTCTCCAATAAAAAGAACCAGAACTCTTTGGAGAGATGGCTGATTCGAACTCTGGGGCTGGAAACACACAAGATGAGCTTGGAGCAGACTGCAGTGACAGAAAGTAAGGAAGTGTTCCAAAAACAAAACAATGGGGCATGTCAAAGGGACACAGAGGCTAAGTCGAAGGCACTGGCAATGGCCAAAACCGGAACAACTTGAGTATCAGAATAGATAACAAAGTCCTGGGCTATAACCCAAAGTACAAAGTAAACACCCACAGGTCCCTATGAAATAAGTAAATAAATGGAGGAAAAGATACAAACATCTCATATAGAAGAACTTCAAATAATTTGTGTGCATACTTCCCACTTAAATGGCCTAAGTGTAACTCCTTACCTTGTTAAGTGTGGGCTTTGCATGGTGACTTCCTTCCAAAGAATACTGTATGGAAAGAGGGGGAAAATACAACTTTACAGTGGATAAATCTGGCAAACACCATTTTGGTCAGGAACCCAGCAAATACTAGCCTTGTGATGCAGATCCATGTCAACAGTGATAAGCCATGTGAACAGTATGTACCCTTGTTCGGAAGTTATGAGGATGGTACTTTCCCTTTGTGGTCTTCCTCACAAAAAACCATAACCTTATTTTAATCATGAGAAAAACATCAGACAAACCCAAATTGAGGAACAGTTAACAAAACACCTGACCAGTATTCTTCAAAACCATCAACATATTCAAAAACAAGGGAAATCTGAGAAACTGTCGCAGCCAAGAGGAGCACAAACGGACACGATGCCTCAATGTAACACAGAAAGCTGTATGGGATCCTGGAACGGCAAAAGGACATTAGGTGAAAACTAAGGAAATCTGAACAGAGTATGGACTTTAGGTAATAATAAGGTTCCAAGGCTTGCTTTCTTCAGTATAATTGTTCTGCAGTTTGTGGGTTGTCTGCTTGGTGGCTCTATAGTGGGGTTAATGAGTTACTAAATGAATATTCATTAGAAGGGCTGATGCTGAAGCTGAAGCTCCAATACTTTGGCCACCTGATGCGAAGAGCTGACTCATTTGAAAAGACCCTGATGCTGAGAAAGATTGAAGGCAAGAGGAGAAAGGGACAACAGAGGATAAGATTGTTGGATGGCATCAAAGAGTCAATGGACATGAATTTGAGTAAGCTCCGGAAGATGGTGATGGGCAGGGGTGATGGAAAAGCCTGGGGTGCTGCAGTCCATGGGGTCGCAAAAAGTCAGATGTGACTGAGAGACTGAATAACAACAAACATTTGCTTTCAAGTTCTGACTTATGTACCAGAGTGAAGCAAGATATTAAAAGAGGAAGCTGAGTACAGGGTACATGGGAACTCTCTGTCTTATCTTTGAAGCTTTTATATGAATCTGAAACTATTCTAAAATTTAACATTTACTTTAAAATAAACAAAAATCAAATACATAATGTCAGTAAAGAGTTGACACAATGATTTTCAATAAACAGTAATAGATCCATAAGTGTTGGAACAAATTGTAAAAACTGACATTATCCTTTATTTACCATCTCATTTCTGGATTGTGTAATGTGCTTCAATTTAGCATATATCTCAAATACTTTGAAAACTAAGTGATAATATAGAATTCTAATACCGTGACTTGAGTCTTTATATCTAAGTCTGACCCCAATTTTTATGGTTCCCCTTACTTCCCAATTTAAGGGACTTCAGACATTTTGATAAGTTTTTTAGCCATACAACTGCTAAAGCTATTGAATACTTTTATCTAAAATTCACTTTCATAGTATGAATAACTTTCTCTGATTATTATATTTTTTCCGTGTTTTCTCACGTGATTAACTGCTACGCTGCAGTGTTGAAAGAACGTTAGAGGTCAAAACTGCTCTGACTATCAAGTATGGAAGGAAATCTGGAAGGAAGGGGGCATTTGTCTATGTATGGCTGATTCATTTTGCTGTACAGTATAAACCAATACAACATTGTAAAACAACTATACTCCAACAAAAATTAATTTTCGAGTGTGGTCACATTTTATAAGAGCTTGAAATAGTGAAAAGTAAGCATGTTAATGAGATCCCAATTCGTGTGCAAAACTTGAAATGATGCCAATTCCTCAAATTAGAAATTGATGAAGAATCATAATTGGAAAGTTGATGAATCGAATGCATTTTAAATTGTGTTCACACTACTACCACATGGTGGCGCCACATCAGCTGGTGTAAAGCCTTGGCAAACCCTGAACTCGTCTTGAACCGAGTTTCTCATAATATGACTACATCAGGAACACAGCCTATAATCTAATTCTGTCCTTCATTTTATAAATGAGATAACTGGAGTCCAGAAAGGTAAATTATCCTCCCAAGTTTACACAGCCATGTACTACTGAGTTGGGAATAGAATAGAATGTACTTTGCATTACTTGGTTCTGTGCCATCTATACATTTTGTGGGCAAAATGTACTTCTTAATGTCACTATAAAGTTTACGCATGTAAACACATGTCCAAAATATATTAACTAAAATCTTGACTTAGTATCATTATCCTTCTTTAGCTTTCTGGAGGTTTCTACACTCTGGCTTTTTCTTAGCAAAGATTTTACTAATTCAAGGCAATTTAGGAGCCACTAAAAGAATGAATTAGAACTATGCAAACTGACTTGGAGTGATTTTCAAAAAGTGTTATCAAGTGAAAATATAGAAAAATTAAAAAATCATATTAGCTTAGTGTTAGTTGCTCAGTTGAGTCCGACTCTCTGTGACCCCATGGACTGTAACTTGCCCAGGCTCCTCTGCCCGTGGAATTCCCCAGGCAAGAATACTGCAGTGTTCCAGTGTTGCCATTCCTTTCTCTAGGGATCTTCCCAATCTTGGGATCAAATCCTACTTTTATAAACCAAATAATGATAAAATTAAAATACCTCATATGGTATGTATATAAATGTACATGTCTGTAAATTATGTCATATACAATTATCTGAATATAGTGAAAAATATGGATGTTACAGAAATTTTTTAATATGAACTATCTTTGCAGGGAAAGGAGATTCATGTGAGGAGAAAGTAGAAGAAAAGGGAGAGAAAGACAAACAAAAACAGGAAAAAATTATGCACAAAATTCCTACATATGGTCACATTTATGCATTTATATAAAGTTATATTTATGTGAAAATACGTATAAATGTATACATTCAAATATTTTGCTTTAGAATAAAGGTTACTTTAAATAAGGACAAAAAAATGAAAATTTAGAAAAACCATTTGTGATAAAAATAGTTAAGCTAAGATAGTTAATATCCTAAAAACAACATAAAAAAACCTCCTAGAAAGCAACGAAAAATAAAACAACAATGGCCTAATAGTAAAGTTAATAACCTAATCGCTAAGACCACAAGAAGGCTATTTACATAAAAGAAAAATACAATTGGTTTTACGTAAATATGCTTATTCCCATCTGTAATCAGGGAAATGCAAATGAAAACCACAATAAAATTCCGTTTCAAATTCATCATATTGGCAAAAAATTAATACATCCTAATGCCACATTCTGGCAAGGATGAAACACAATGGGAACTCTTCTTCCCTGCTGATGGGAGTATAAATTGGGGCAATTACTTCCAAAGCAATTTGGCAACATGCAGTAAAGTTGAAGATGCCAAATCCCATGGCAGATCCACTCCCAGGCCTGAGTATTCCATTACAGAGACATTTATAAGATGTAGAGACATTTACAAGAATGGTCATAGCAGCACTGTCTGAAAGAATAACAACCGGAGAAAAAACTAAATGAACATCAACAGTAAAATAAATAAATTGTGATGTACTTAATCAATGGAATATTGAGCATTAAGACAAACGAATAAATCTGAGCTATATAGATATCATGAATGCATTCTTATAAAATAACGTTGAGGATTAAAAACCATCACTGAATAATACATGCAGATAACACTGTATGAAATTTAAAAACATGCAAAATAATTATATAGACCTACATGTAGTTAGGGAGCACATATGTGAGTTATAAGGCATAAAAAAAGTACTAAATTCAGGGCTGGAAATGCTTCTGAAAAGAAGAAATGAGGAAATTCAACTACAGAAAGGCACACAGTGTTCTTCATCTGATTGATGATATATTTTTTTTAAAGCCAAATGGGATGTGCTTATTTTTTATTGTTATCATTATATTTGCATTTCTTACGTGTATAAGTATTTTAGTAATAATTTTCCTATTATTAATATTATTTTATATTATTTTTAAGAAGATATTCAACTCCCTCATAAAAAGAGTACTTATTAAGATGACAGTGAGAAACTTATCACAATAAAGAAAAGTATTTTGATAATAAATTGATCTGGGAAGGGTACAAGGGCAGTAGTACTTTCAGGAGTTGCTGGGAGAATACATTTGTAGAACTTCTATCTATGAGACAATTTGGTGATATTTAGCAAAATTAAGTGCATACAAGGAGATCAAACAAGTCAATCTTAAAGAAAATCAACCATGAATATTCATTGGAAGGACTGATGCTGAAGCTGAAGCTCCAACACTTTGGCCACCTGATGCGAAGAGCCAACGCATTAGAAGAGACCCTGATGCTGGGAAAGACAGAAGGTAAAGGAGAACGGGGTGGCAAAGGATGAGATGGTTAGATAGCATTACCAACTCAATGGATATGAACTTGTACAAACTCCGGCAGATAGTGGACAGGATAGCCTGGCATGCTGCAGTCCATAGGGTCGCAGGGAGTTGGACAACATACCATTTGAGCTAGCTTATTCATTTTAGAAATGTCCTCTTTACTTACTCTTGGAAGAGTACACAAGTAGAAACACATTTGCCTCACTGTGATAGCAAATGCCTAGGAACAAGCCAAACAACTTGCAGAAGAGGCTGGTTAGAAAAAAAAATGATTCATCTAAACAAAGGATATTACGCAGAAGATGAAAAGAACGAGGAACAGCTGTATACACTGATACAGAATAGTGCCTTGGATAGAGTTATGGGGGTTGGGGGTGGGTAAAGAACACCTCTCTGGTAATCAACATTTTGGTAACACTGGTCTCTACTACTTGGAGCTGAGGCTTGGAGACAGACAGGAGAGATGGATTTTTTTTTTTTCAATATTTCCATTTGTGTTTTGAATCTTGAATCTTACCTGTGTATTACCATCAAAGAAACTTCAAAAGGTTCAGAAGCACAGAATTTTTTTAAAAAGATTAAACATGAAAATAAAAACAAGAGGAACCACTCATCTGCTTCATTTCAAGGGCAGCATTGGCACTCAACATTTAATACTATAATGAAGTTGCATCAGATGTTTTATATCTAAGGCCTAAGGCTTCAATTAATTTAGAGTAAATGAGTAACCAAAAGAGGCAAGTTTCCTTAAAAAATGGTACCGGTTGGCAAGCCCCAGGCCCAAGGGAGGAATCCCTAAGTAAAACTACAGACTTTCAACTTGCTCTCAGAAGGGGGTAGGGACTATAACTTTAATGATTTAAACATAAACTTTAGCAATTTGAGTGAGATCCTGCTATCAGAATTTTGTTGTTGTTGTTGTTGTTCAGTCTCCAAGTTGTCACTGACTCTCTGTGACCCTGTGAATGCCAGGCTTCCCTGTCCTCCACTATCTCCCAAAGTTTGCTCAAACTCATGCCCATTGGGTCGGTGATGTCATCCAATCATCTCATCGTCTGTCACCCCCTTCTCCTCCTGCCCTCAGTCTTTCCCAGCATCAGGATCTTTTTCAGTGAATCTGCTCTTTGCATCAGGTGAACAAAGTATTGGAGCTTCGGCTTCAGCATCAGAATTTTATTTTATTTTATTTATTTTTTTTTTCCATTCTCCCCATCTTCTTTTTATTTTTTTTATTTTTATTTTTTTTTATTATTTTAGTTGGGGGCTAATTACTTTACAATATTGTAGTAGTTTTTGCCATATATTGACGTGAATCAGCCATGGGTTCACATGTGCTCCCCCTCCCGAACCCTCCTCCCACCTCCCTCCCCTTCCCATCCCTCTGGGTCATCCCAACGCTCCATCCCTGAGCATTTGTCTCATGCATAGAACATGGAATGGTGTTCTGCTTCACATATGACAATATACATGTTTCAATGTTATTGTCCCAGAACGTCCCACCCTCACCTTCTCCCTCAGAGTCCACAGGACTGTTCTATGCATCTGTGTCTCTTATTCTGTCTCACATATAGGGTTACCATTGCCATCTTTCAAATTCCATATACATGCATTAGTATACTGTATTGGTGCTTTTTCTTTCTGGCTCACTTCACTCTGTATAATGGGCTCCAGTTTCATCCATCTCAATAGAACCGATTCAAATGTATTTTTTTTAATGGCTGAGTAATATTCCATTGTGTATATGTATCACAGCTTCCTTATCCATTCGTCTGCCGATGGACATCTAGGTTGCTTCCATGTCCTGGCTATTGTAAACAGTGCTGCGATGAACATTGGGGTACACACATCTCTTTCAATTCTGGTTTCCTTTGCATTCCCACCAACAGTGTAAGAGGGCTCCCTTTTCTCCACACCCTCTCCAGCATTTATTGCTTGTAGACTTTTGGATAGCAGCCATTCTGACTGGCGTGAAATGGTACCTCATTGTGGTTTTGATTTGCATTTCTCTAATAATGAGTGATGTTGAGCATCTTTTCATGTGTTTGTTAGCCATCTGTATGTCTTCTTTGGAGAAATGTCTGTTTAGTTCTTTGGCCCATTTTTTGATTGGGTCGTTTATTTTTCTGGAATTCGGCTGCAGGAGTTGCTTGTATATTTTGGAGATTAATTGTTTGTATGTTGCTTCGTTTGCTATTATTTTCTCCCATTCTGAAGGCTGTCTTTTCACCTTGCTCCTAGTTTCCTTTGTTGTGCAAAAGCTTTTAATTTTAATTAGGTCCCATTTGTTTATTTTTGCTTTTATTTCCAATATTCTGGGGGGTGGATCATGGAGGATCCTGCTGTGATTTATGTCGGAGAGTGTTTTGCCTATGTTTTCCTCTAGGAGTTTTATAGTTTCTGGTCTTACGTTTAGATCTTTAATCCATTCTGAGTTTATTTTTGTGTATGGTGTTAGGAAGTGTTCTAGTTTCATTCTTTTACAAGTGGTTGACCAGTTTTCCTAGCACCACTTGTTAAAGAGATTGTCTTTTCTCCATTGTATACTCTTGCCTCCTTTGTCGAAGATAAGGTGCCCATAGGTGTGTGGGTTTATCTCTGGGCTTTCTATTTTGTTCCATTGATCTATATTTCTATCCTTGTGCCAGTACCACACTGTCTTGATGACTGTGGCTTTGTAGTAGAGCTTGAAGTCAGGCAAGTTGATTCCTCCAGTTCCATTCTTCTTTCTCAAGATTGCTTTGGCTATTCGAGGTTTCTTATACTTCCATACAAATTGTGAAATGATTTGTTCTAGTTCTGTGAAAAGTATCATTGGTAGCTTGATAGGGATTGCATTGAATCTATAGATTGCTTTGGGTAGTATACTCATTTTCACTATATTAATTCTTCCAATCCATGAACATGGTATATTTCTCCATCTGTTTGTGTCCTCTTTGATTTCTTTCATCAGTGTTTTATAGTTTTCTATATATAAGTCTTTTGTTTCTTTAGGTAGAAATATTCCTAAGTATTTTATTCTTTTTGTTGCAATGGTGAATGGTATTGTTTCCTTAATTTCTCTTTCTGTTTTCTCATTATTGGTGTATAGGAATGCAAGGGATTTCTGTGTGTTAATTTTGTATCCTGCAACTTTACTATATTCATTGATCAGCTCTAGTAGTTTTCTGGTAGAATCTTTAGGGTTTTCTATGTAGAGGATCATGTCATCTGCAAACAGTGAGAGTTTTACTTCTTCTTTTCCTATCTGTATTCCTTTTATTTCTTTTTCTGCTCTGATTGCTGTGGCCAAAACTTCCAAAACTATGTTGAATAGTAGTGGTGAAAGTGGGCATCCTTGCCTTGTTCCTGACTTTAGGGGAAATGCTTTCAGTTTTTCACCATTGAGGATAATGTTTTCAGCATCAGAATTTTAAAGCCAATTAATTAAGCTAAATACCTGCTTGTTGTAAAAAGATGTAAAATCAACTTTCAAATAAGCAAAACTATACTGTGATTCAATAAATTAAAAAGAATTAAAAAATGAGGAATATATTCAGGTATTTTTTAATTTCTAATATTCATTTTTATACAATTTTGAAGGTTACTTTTCCATTTATGTGAAAGTATATGTGAAAGTGAAAATCACTCAATTGTGTCCAACTCTTTGCAACGCCATGGACTATACAGTCCATGGAATTCTCCAGGCCAGAAACTGGAGTGGGTAGCCTTTCCCTTCTCCAGGGTATCTTCCCAAACCAGGGATCGAACCCAGGTCTACCACATTGCAGGCAGATTCTTTACCAGCTGAGCCATATTAAAAAATACTGATGTCTTCCCTGTATTGTACAATATGTCCCTGAGCCTATCTTACACCCAACACTTTGTACCTCCCACTCCCCTACCCTTATATTGTCCCCCCTACCACTGGGAAACACTAGCTTGTGCTCTGTGAGTCTGCTTCTTTTATTTTATATTCACTACTTTGTTCCATTTTTTAGATTCCACACATACATGATATCACATAGTATTTGTCTTTTTCTATCTGACATATTTCACTCAGCATAATGCCCTCCAAGTCCATCCATGTTGCTGCAAATGGAAAAACTTCTTTCCTTTTTATGCCTGAGTAGTATTCCACTATATATATTTCCTTTGTTCATTCATTTGTTGATGAACAATTAGGTTGCTTCCATGTCTTGAAAATTGTAAATAATGCTGCAATGAACACTGGGGTGTACGTATCTTTTTTAATTATTTTTTGTTTTTAGTATTTTCAAGTATATACTCAGGACTGGAATTGCCAGGTTAGATGGTAGTTCTATTTTTATTATTTTTTATTTCTTCTTATAGTTCTTGTTAATTTTTAAAGATGATTCTTCCCAAGAATATTTTTCACTTTAAATGAATCATAGCTTTAAGATAAAAAGTTTTAGAAATACATGAATTAAGAAATAGAAAAAAATAATAGAAATATTGAGTAAATCTAAAAGTTGATTATTTGGAAACAAGAAAACAATAAAACAGAGATTTAGCTAATGCAACTAAGATAAGGGGAGAAATACACCATCAGGAAAGAAAATGGGAAACTAATTCAGTTATAAGGAGTTATTTTGCTCAGCTATATGAAAAATTACTTGAAAATCTCTGAGAGATAGAGAAATTTTGGGGAAAATATAAATTATCAAAACTAGCCACAGAAGAGGTAGAAAATGTAAATAAAAACAGAAAAAAATCACAAGAAGAACCATCTTGTTCTCACTCTCCTCCCCCCAAAATGTACAAGGTCCAGCTATTTCATCAGAGTATGTTTCTGAAACTTTAAAGAACAGAGAACTCCAACCTAACTTAACTGTTTCAGAATATAGACAAACTGGGAAAACTTCCAAATTCTTTACAAGAAGCTAGAATAATATTATGACCAAAATCTGACAGATACAAACAGAAAGCAACAGATCTATTTCACTGATGAGAAGTGATTTTTTTTTTAATTCTAAAAATTAATAGTGAGAAAAAATTGATCATTTTAAAAAACAGTAATAGATTTTGACTAAATAAGAATCATATCAGAAACATAAGAATGTTTTAGTGTTAGCAAATCTAATAATATATTTCACTATATTGATAAATCAAATGAGAAAAATAATATACTCATCTTCACAGATGCTGAAAAAATGATAAAATGTTAACATTTACTTAAACACCAACAAGATACATTAATTTTTTTACTTGATAATATGATAATTCAGCAAAGTCCCTGGGACATATCCTTTCTATATACAAACAATAACTAGTTTAAAAATGTAAAAGATAAAATGCAATAACAACAAAAAGCATACTTGAGAATAGACTTAAAACACGTGTAAAATTCTGTAAAGCCAAGTTTAAAATGCTACTAAAGGACCAAAAGGAAAGATATACAAGGTGTACTCTAGTTTTACAGAGAAAGGTACATTTTATCTATTGTGTCTAAAGTAATGTATCATTTCTTTCATGATCTCAATAATATTTCAATAGATCTTCTTAACTAAACAAGCTTGTAAACATCATATGTGAAGATAAGTATATGAGAATAGTTAGGAAAATTCTGTGAAAAAAAAATTCAGCCATGGGGCAAGATTACTCACCAATTATAGTAATTGAAATAGTGTTTTACTGTTACATGTACACACAAATAGACCAATGAAATAGAAGAGTGGATCTATTAATAGAATCTCCAAATAAGATTCAGTAAGTGATAAAGGTCAGATTTCACATCATTAGGGAAAATTAGAATGTTAGATAAATAATTCTGGGATAATTGATGTTTGAAAAAAATGAAGCTGAATTTTTACCCCACCTCTTACCTCAAAATAAATTGCAGATGGGTCAAATATTCATAACTTACAATAAAACAGTAACATTATTATAAGAAAATTGGAGACCTTTCATGTAAACTCAGAAAAGAGAAAAATCTGCATCTCAAAATTTCTCTAGCCAAAAAACAAAAATACACACAGAATACTGTGTCATGTTACAGACAAAATGTTAATAGCTTCGCATTTTTAAAGTTCCTACAAATGAGTCTTTCAAAGACCGTAAAACACATTAGAAAACAGAAACAGTCCAATAGTGAAAAACGTGCTGTGTGCTAAGTCATTTCAATCATGTCTGATTCTGTGCGACCCCGTGGACCGTAGCCTGCCAGGCTCTTCTGTCCATGGGATTCTCCAGGAAAGAATAATGAAGTGGGTTGTCATTTCCTTCTCCAGGGGATCTTCCCAACCCAGGGATTGAACCTGCATCTCTTACATCTTCTGCATTGGCAGGCAGGTTCTTTACCACTAACACCACCTGGGAAAGCCAATGAAAACTACTTACAACTATTAAAATTTGAAAAGAAGTTCAATATCACTATAGGAAACTTGCCAGTTGAAATAAAAGTCAGATGCAGCTCACCATATTTCTTCACCCTTTGTCTGTGCAAGATCAACAAACTTTATAACACACAGTTGTGATGAGGGTGTGGAGAAGCCCATACACTTGCACAGACTCTCTGGATGCCATAGCATCCATTAAAATAAAAAATGCCCGTGCTCTGTACACCGTTTTCATTTACAATAATTATTTTTACAGGTATACTTGTACATGGGGACAATGAAATGTGGACAAAGATATTCACCGCAGCAGCATGGTTTTTACCAGCAAAAGTCTGGGAACAGCCAAAATGTCTAACATAGATAGCCTGTTCAATAAATTGTGATACCAGAATACAATGGATATTTTAACAGAATGAGGTGACTCTGTGCTCTGTTATGAAATGGTCCACAAAACATATTGGTACAATTTGTGTTCAAACCCAGTTTAAGTCATATATGTAAAAAAATGCGTATGTGTTTACATATTCCTAGACTCTATGGAAGTCTTCAAAAGGAACTGGTATCAGTCATAGCCTTTGGAGGGATTTGGGGAGGCTGGGAGTTTCTGTCAGATGCAGAATTATTATCTTTTATATATAGTTTGCTATCTTTTGAGTTCTGTACTATGTGTATGCATTACATGTTCAAAAATTAACAGTAGAGTTTCCAGCATCTTGAAGACCAGATAGGATTAGTATTGATAAGTAGCAGGGTTTTTTTCTGTTCTCTTTATATCAAAGCATGCATGGTTACTGCCTACTTTATTTGGATCCTGAGGACTTAGTACGAGGAATAAGACTAGAATTGTAGTACAAATAGGAACTAGGGAGTAATGTCAACTAGGAAAGGACTTCAGAAATTCTGGAGATCCACACATTGTTAGCTGTCATTATCACCATTAGTCTTCTTTGATAAAATACTTGATGGAGCTCAACATTCAGAAAACTAAGATCATGGCATTCAGTCCCATCACTTCATGGCGAATAGATGGGGAAACAGTGGAAACAGTGGCTGACTTTATTTTTTGGGGCTCCAAAATCACTGCAGATGGTGATTGCAGCCATGAAATTAAAAGACACTTACTCCTTGGAAGGAAAGTTATGATCAAACTACACAGCATATTAAAAAGCAGAGACATTACTTTGTCAACAAAGGTCTGTCTAGTCAAGGGTATGGTTTTTCCAGTAGTCGTGTAAGGATGTGAGAGTTGGACCATAAAGAAAGCTGAGTGCTGAAGAATTGATGATTTTGAACTGTGGTGTTGGAGAAGACTCTTGAGAGTCCCCTGGACTGCAAGGAGATCCACCCAGTCCATCCTAAAGGAGATCAGTCCTGGGTGTTCATTGGAAGGACTGATGTTGAAGCTGAAACTCCAATACTTTGGCCACCTGATGTGAAGAGCTGACTCATTTGAAAAGACCCTGATGCTGAGAAAGATTGGGGGAAGGAGGAGAAGGGGATGACAGAGGATGAGATGGTTGGATGGCATCACCGACTCAATGGACATGGGTTTGGGTAGATTCCAGCAGTTGGTGATGGACAGGGAGGTCTGGCACGTTGCGGTTCATGGGGTCGCAAAGAGTCGGACACGACTGAGCGACTGAACTGAACTGAATATGTAGGGCTTCCCTGGTGGCTCAAATGGCAAAGAATCTGCCTGCAATGCAGGAGATCCAGGCTCAATCCCTGGGTAATGATGATCCCCTGTAGAAGGGAATGGCAAACCACTCCAGTGTTCTTGCCTAGAGAATTCCATGGACAGAGGAGCCTGGTAACCTACAGTCCACAAGGTCACAAAGAGTCAGACATTGAGCGACTAACCTTTTATTTTGTAACTTTAAAAAATAAAACCTGTTCCCATGTTTTCTGAACTCTTGAGTTACCTGATACTAGGCCACTGTGTTTGTAAGTACCAATTGAATTTTACTCCTCAGACCACATTAAGACATCAGCAAAGCCAGTCATCAGTAGATTCAGAAGGTTAAGAAGCTGGTGGGGCATCTAAAAATCATGTCAGATGAGAAATGATTGAAGAAAATGGCTTTTTTTTTCTGTATAGCTTCAGAGGAAAGAACTGGGATCAGTGAGAGTAGTTATAGGAAGCAGAATTTGACTTACTGTAAGAAAGATATTTCCAGTGATGAGAACATTTTGAAAACTTACTGGGCTCTTTTATTGTTACTTGAGTGTTCCCTCACTAGAAATGCTCAATCAGACGGCATTATAGCAAGAAATCCAATGCACTTTATCAGTGTCATCAGTCCACAACACGACTGTGTCTTTGAGCAAGCCTTTTAAAGAAGTCCACTCCCTGCCTGGTGTTTTTTTATTCTATTGCTTCATCTTTCAAGTCAAGGTATCCAGAATTATGACAGTTCAGCAATGAAGCAAATGCTTATCTCTTGTAAATTTTAATTTACTCCTTTGACCTAAAAAATGCCTGGATAATGCTATTATTGACACCCTAGAAGTTCAAAGGTGCGGTCAGCACTATTTGTCATTTTTGTGCTGTGACCAAACTTCCTGAGGTTAATAGGCTTAGAAGACAGGGCATCATTTACCTAGTTATTAGCAATAAATTTTTTTTAAAATTTATTCCCATTTGAAAATTGTCTGATAATCTTTCATTCACTGTTTAGCTACAGTAACAAAGGAAGAATGTCCTGAAAATCCACATTTATAATTTAGTCATGCTTCAGCAATGATCTTTATCCATTTATAAGAAAATCCAGATAGAATATCTTCACATTATTCTCTAAAGATCAATAACCAGACTCATCATCTCATAAAAGTGGCTCTCCCATGTACTTTCCTTATTTTGGATAATGATACCACTTTCTTCCCCAGATGTCCAGGCTTTAACTCTGAACTTCTACATAGTCAGTTGTCAAGTTGACAATAAACCACAATTGATAAGATATATTTTGAGGCCTCTGACTGCCCCCCTCCACCCATCCCTCACATCTACCATGATCCATTTCCTGTACCTGTTACTGATCACTGAGTCCACTCTAGCACTGATCTCAGCTGTTTAGAGAGATGTGGTCCACCCTTACCAAAGACAGCCCATCCATAGAATGACCAGTGATCTGGGGAGAAAAGATCATCTCAGCCAATTAGCTGTCACTTGCAGGAACTTTAGAAAGCCAACAAACTGTTGCCAATTAGCTAGAGAAGTGGCAGCTGAGGGCTCACATGACAACGTCGGGGCTATAAAATTCTGAGGCATACATTAAAATTCTGAGGCGAGTTTAAGTTATGAACCAGAAAATTCTGGGCAAGTACAAGAAGATGATCAAATGGACTGGAGAAGGAGGCAGACCCACAGAGAGATGCAGAAGCAAGCAATGAGACATCTCTTCAGACACAGAGCAGCCTTGGGACAAGGTTGGGTTTCCAACTCCAATTTCTAAACGACTTGTCTTAATTAATTACAATTTTCTTCTTGAATAGTCACCAAAGATTCATATGCCTTCAAATACTCCCACCCACCTTTATTTTGGCTAGCTTAAGTGGCTCTCTTCTTCCTGCAATCCAAAGAGTCCTAATTGAAAGTTTCTTTCACAGCCATCCCAACACTTCCTAGAATGGCTATCACTCTAGTTTAAGATATCACGATCTTTCGTTTCACCAGAAGTATTACAAAACTTCTTGCATTCATTTTCTTGTCTCCAACCCACGAGGTTGATCTTCAAAAAACCCATCACTCTCTTGGTCAGAAACCATCTACAACTCCCCACTATCTAGCCAATGAAGGACAAAATACTGCAGCTGCTATCTCATCTGCAGTTTTGTCTTCCACTAGTTGTTAATACTCTCTCTTGACTTCATTTGTTTATTTGCTTTCGGTGTCTGGACAAATGTCAAAGTGCACTACTGTGGGTCTGGTCCGCTCGGTAGGATAGACATGTTCATTGTGTTCCATGGCCTACAGAAGTTTCTCATATTATCCTCTGTTTTTCAAGAGAACAGTGATGTATTTCATGATTTCAAATGGCATAACAATATTTATAGAGCTTTTGTCTAAGACATTGCTCTTAAAGAGAAGTGACCAAAATCTTTGCGTAACACTAGGTTAGAAAATAATACAAGTTTTTATAGATTAGCTATTGGAAAGTTATCTGTCAGTGAAATCCATCCTAAAATCTGCCTTTTCTTTGATTTTCCCAATTCATGAAATTAGCTTGTATTTCTCTATTTCCCAATGTTTCTCATCCCTATGACTTTTATTCCTCCTTACCATATGCTTCGGAGAAGGCAATGGCACCCCACTCCAGTACTCTTGCCTGGAAAATCCCATGGATGGAGGAGCCTGGTAGGCTACAGTCCATGGGGTCACTAAGAGTCAGACATGACTGAGCGACTTCACTTTTACTTTTCCCTTTCATGCACTGGAGAAGGAAATGGCAACCCACTCCAGTATTCTTGCCTGGAGAATCCCAGGGACGGCGGAGCCTGGTGGGCTGCCGTCTACAGGGTCGCAAAGAGTCGGACATGACTGAAGCGACTTAGCAGCTTAGTACCATATGCTTATTTTCACACTCATTCTAGCTCCCTTCTTAGACTGTAATCTCTTTGAAGACAGGCCTTTTGTTTAATTCATATATTGATGGTCCCTGAAGTACCTAACATAGTTTTGGTCCAAAATAGTAGCTCAATAAATGATTTAATTTTTTAAAACTCACATTGATCAAATAAATATGAGTCTGAGGGATATATTGTTAACAAAGCTGACATATCTACATCTCTAGGGATTAAAATCTACTGCTTAACAGAATAAATGCACCAACTAATGTCAGTTATAGCACAGTGCTAAGTATAGACAAGACTTCAAATAGTACAGAGAAAAATTATATGGCTTACCACTGAAATTTAATCATATTCTTCAAAGCATGTGTAACAGTCGGATAATAAGAACATAGTAAATTTCAAAGAATAAGATCTGATCAACAGTGCTAAAGATTAATTCCATATCTCTTCTCAAACCTTTGCAGAAAATGCTCTCTTTCACTGACTCCAGAATATTTGCATTTTGCATGACAACAGACCCCTTTATTTTGTGCCCACCAATCAGAATATTGACTTCTTGGCCACAGAAATATATGTAAATTTGCATCATTTAAAAAATATTTATTACCTAGCAACTGTTTACAAAGAATTGGGTTAGATCATCTGCAGAATACAAAACATTCACGATATCTGCTGTGTGCTGAAGAAATGTGGAGTCTAATTGGGGAAACCAAATATAGGTACCTGAAAAGACTGCATTATAGCATAGCTATGATTGTTCTACTTATCTATTACTGCATAATAAGCCACCTGTCATATGAATAAGCCAAAGATGACCCTTGTATATTGACCCCATGTTGTTTACATCTTCACAGTAAGCTGACTGTTAGCACAAAGCCTGCTGGCACTAAACTCAAATTTTACACATCCAATTTTAAAAATATATAGCCCAAAAGAGCATATTTTTAGCCATTGAGAGCCTGCCTGCTTGGCATAAAATCCATAAACTGCACCCAATATCTGATAGGCACATATTAAGACAAGGGGCTATAAAAGACCCCAAGCTGTCACTGCCCTTTTGAGCAGCTCACATCACTTAATGTGTAAGCTTGCTCTCTGATTTCCGTGTCCCTTGGAATTTCCTGTGTCCTCTTCCCTTTCTAAGTGGTGGCTTCCTACCAGCTGCCACTGGAAGGTCTCCTGCCCTGAGGGACTTACACCTAAGTCTGTCAAAGCACTCCCCTCCCCCCTGACAAAGCTGGTATGTGCTACTGCCAACACATGGTCTTGTTTTTTTCTTGATGAGCCCTGAAATTCTTGAACTAACTATACTACCCCAAAATACAATGGTTTAAAAGAACAACATTTATTTGACTCAATTATTTGCAATTTGGATAGAGTGTAGTATGGGTGGCTTATCACTGATACATTTGGCATCAACTGGAGACTGAAACCATAGGTCCCTTTTCAAGATGATTCTTAATTCATATGATTCTGCTCCTTTCTTTCTCTTTCTCTCCACATTGTAGTTCATCTCTAGGGCTTTGCCACATGGATTGGGCTACTTTGTGTTTGTGCTCAGTCGCTCAGTCATGTCTGACTCTTTGTGACCCCATGGACTGTAGCCCACCAGGCTCCTCTGTCCGCGGAATTTTCCAAGCAAGAATATTGGAGCAGGTTGCCATTTCCTCCTCCAGGGGATCTTCCCGACCCAAGGATCGAACCCAAAGAATCTACCTGCCAGTGCAGGAGATGCAAGAGATGCAGGTTCGATCTCTGGGTTGGGAAGAATCCCTGGAGGAAGAAAGGGCAGCCCCACTAGGATGAAGCTGCTTCTTATGAATGTAGCCTATCTCAAATGACACTTAAGCTCATTCTGTTTGTCAAACAAGTCATTAAGGACAACTCCAATTCAAGGGAAGGGCAATTAGACTACTTCTCGTAGGAAGAAGTAGCAAAGAATTTTACATCATCTTTAATCCACCACAGTGATTATTTATGTATTAATGTACACTCAGTAATACCGAATATTTCTACATGGACCATTGCGAATTATTGCTTTTTTATAAATAAAGTTTTATTGGAACACAGTTACACTCGTTTCCATATTACCCATGGCTGTATTTGTGCTACAACCACAGAGTTGAGTAGTCAAATTTAAGACCCTGAAACTTCACAATCAGAGATATTTACTATCTGGGACTTCATAGGATAAATATGCTAACTGCTAATGTGTGATTTGAATTGCTTTTTTTTTTTTTTTTTTTTTTTTTTAGGTAGCACTGTGTGGCATGAGGGATCTTTGTTCCCTAACCAGGAACCGAGCCCGTGCCTCCTGCATGGACTCTTAACCTTCCCAATGCCAGAAAGTCCTGAATTGTTTTTCAAAATGTACTTATTAACTACAAAACTCCTTAGGAAAGGCCAACTGACAAGCTTGCAACTTTCACACTGCCTGAGGTGCACATATAGTGACTATTTGGAGCAGTAATAAGTTAGTTTTGTCGTCACCAACAGATGGAGTCAACCATTGTGCTGTTTCCTTCAGTCTTGACTACTATCCTTGGGAGGTTACTGTGTGTTTGCCAAATGTGTATTTAAAGTGTTTTCAATCAGCATTTACCCAATCATGAGCAATGAGTGCAAAAAAGCAGTTAAGTGTGCTAAAAGTGTAAGTAACAAAAGTGACATGTTTATGACAAAAAATAAAAATAATTTTAAAAGGAAAAGTGATATGAAAATGCATTTGCTATTATGCATATGGGACAAATCATTAGAAGGGTGTCTTCTGAAGAGTTAAGAATAAATATTGCGACACATGAAAAGTGCTTTGCTCTGTGATTGGGAGTAATCAATAGACAAACTGTAAAAATGGCACAATGAGAATACACAGGTGAGACTAAACGGGCAATCTCAAAGCCTTCTATATAACATGTATTCTGGAGATGACGTTCAGAGTTTGCAAATTTGAAGGCCAACTAACCACAGTAAAAGGTCTTGAAACTTTTGATGAAAGATATATTTCCATAGGTGCAAATTTCTACTGAAATATGCACAGTATCAAAGTGAGAAAAGGTGTGAACATCATAAAAACAATTCCCTACATTTGTAGAGATCAGCATTTGCAGAGATCAACTATTTCCCACTTAAGCAGACTTCCAAGGTACTCAAGACTGATTTTTTCTTTTTCTTCTTTATTAAGCTCTCTGTTAGCAGGCATGTGGTAAAGAAGGAAAAAAGAATGCTACTTTCAGGCCGCAAAGAACAAACTGGCTCTAATTTGTTGAAAATCCTTCCATGAACTAAGATGCCTTTTAGAACAAATCTGATATTAAATATTTTTAAAATAGAATTTCTGAATTTCAAATTCCATAGTTGAAAGACACAAAGAAACAGACAAGCAAAACAGTACCCACACTGAAACGTTGTGATATCACATTTTGACTCAGTAACTTCTAAACACAATAGCTTTCACTGTAAAGCTTGGAGCAAATTTTTTACATAATTTGTGATTCATTGTTATTAAAAAGGCTTTTTATTAACAGCATCTACATACTTTAAATAAATTGAAAATTTTCCTGGATCAATGCAACCAAAATAAATTTCAGGAATATTTTGAAAGCTGAAGACTTTCAGGGTCAACCATAACACTTAGCCTTTCTTTTTGTGCTCATCAAAATAGTCTCATGGTTTTTATTGAATGACTTTATTATAAGTTCTCATAAAATACTATCTTCATCATTTTTAAACATGGAGATTCTACATAAGGTTTCCTTTGGGAAAAAAGTGTTCTACTATTTAAAGACTTGAAAATCATGACTATAAATTACAGAAATTGTTGAGGATTTTTGAGCAGGAAAGTTACATAATAAAAGTGGTATTTTTGGAATATATTAATCTGGTTCTATGTCAGATGGATTGCCCAGAGACCAGTTAAAAAGATACTATGAACAGCGTCCTGTGAAAATAACCATTATAATACAATAGAAAATGGAACTAAGACTTATTATATCTGTTGGAAATCATGAGAGGAATAAAACAAAGTGGTTGAAATACTATGTTTATGTGCCAAATAGGCATGCTGAAAGGCTTTTTCACCTTCAAGCTCTATGACTTTCTTTATTTTTACTTCAAATAAAAAATGTAAAACAAAGAAAGAATTATACTTCAGAAAGTGTTCAGATAGATCCCTAATAAAGGGAAAAAGCACTTAGCAATTGTTACCCTACTTCATCCAAAATGCCTCTAGTTAGTTTAAGAGCATTGACTAGATATGAGAGCTTTCTGAACTTTTAACAATGAGATTCTCACCTGCCTCCATTTTTTAACCTCAGAAGCATTTTTCCTTGACTTTATAAAATTATTTTCAAAGATAACAAATATTCATATGTTTGATGTAGAAAAATTATAGAAATACATAGAAGCAAGCAAAAAATAAAATTACTTGTAACTTTACAGCCTAGATAGAATGGGTTTGGAAGTTTATATGCTTTTTCCATATAGTCTTGTCAATATTATTCCATATAAATATATACAAATAAGCAAACAAGGTTCAAATAAAATAGGATTATACTCTACATTCTGGAGAAGGAAATGGCAACCCACTCCAGTACTCTTGCCTAGAAAATCCCATGGATGGAAGAGCCTAGTAGGCTGCAGTCCATGGGGTCGCGAAGATCGGACACAACTGAGCAACTTCACTTTTACTTTTCTCTTTCATGCATTGGAGAAGAAAATGGCAACCCACTCCAGCACTCTTGCCTGGAGAATCCCATGGAGAGAAGAGCCTAGTGGGCTGCCGTCTATGGGGTCGAACAGATTTGGACACGACTGAAGTGACTTAGCAGCAGCAGTATACTCTACATTCAAGTAGATGTTTCAGAACTGAGTCTCTTATGTATTATTAGTTAAATATTTGATGCTTTTGAACTGTGGTGTTGGAGAAGACTCTTGAGAGTCTGCAAGGAGATCAAACCAGTCAATCCTAAAGGAAATTAGTCCTCAATATTCATCGGAAGGACTAATGCTGAAGCTGAAGCTCCAATACTTTGGCTACCTGATGCAAAGAGCTGACTCCTTAGAAAAGACCCTGATGCTGGGAAAGACTGAGGGCAGGAGGAAAAGGGGATGACAGAGGATAAGACAGTTGGATGGCATCACCAACTCAATGGACATGAGTTTAAGTCAACTCTAGGAGTTGGCGATGGACAGGGAGGCCTGGTATGCTGCAGTCCATGGGGTCACAAAGAGTCGGACACGACTGAGCAACTAAACTGAACTGAAGAATCAATGTCCAGGAATCTAGCATGCAATTTTAAGCAGACTATCTTGGAATTGAAATTTAACTCAAAATATTGTCAAAAGATGTGCATGATCTCCAAAATAAAATAAATTTCATTTGCATCTAACCATAGGTTGTAAAGTTAAGTGTTTATAAACACCAGTCCCTTTTAAACTTCAACACTGGCTTGGTCTCAGTGTAACCAGAATTTGGTATCGCAGGGTCCATATGAGCATCTCGCCATGCTGGAACTGAAATGGAGTTCCAATAGAATATGTCTATTCCTCCTCCAGACCATCACTTGTCTGTGTTTTCAATTGATGGTTTCAGCCTGGCATGTTTCTGCTGTTTCAAATCGGTGTCTTCTCCAACAGTGCTCAGCCATAATCATCAAAACTTTGTGTCTCTCCTTCCCATTCTTCTGCTTACTGATACTCCCATCACCTGAGGCTACTGAACCCCTAGTGATTCAATGACTGTATCAAAGCACATGATCTGTTCCTGGAAGATCCAGGGATTGACTCCTTGCTCTGCATCTTTCTCCTGGCTTATGTTCAAGGGCTCTTGTTACCACACCAATACCTTTATATACTACGGAGCTAACAATATAAATCCTGGAAGCCCTCATTAACACAGTTCCTCTTACAGCACTTGTGTGACATGAAACCTGACAACTGTGTGTGGCAAAGACATAGATTACATTAAAAACCACCAAAGCCCTTTTGTGTGCTTCACAATAGTACATTATCTCTGTGAATTAAAACCAAGTATGCTAACCAACATCATTTTTTCATTATCAGCTTGGCAATAATCAAAAAGTTGAACAACATTCTGCTTCTAAGGCTATGGGGTAATAGGTACTCTCATACATTGCTAGCTGAAGCACACAAAATACAACCACCATAAAGGACATTTTGGCAATATTTTTAATAGTTACAAATGTACTTACTCTTTGACCCAGCAATCTTACTTCTGGGAATGTATCTTACTGACATATCTGCACACATCAAAATGATTTATGTCCAAGGTTATTCAATATTGTTTTGTTTGTAAAAGCAAAAGATTGGAAACAACCCAAGTTATCTATCAGCAGAGGAGTGGTTAATTAAAATACGGTACATAACCATAATGGAATATTGCTGCTGCTGCTAAGTCGCTTCAGTCGTGTCCGACTCTGTGCGACCCCATAGACGGCAGCCCACCAGGCTCCCCCGTCCCTGGGATTCTCCAGGCAAGAACACTGGAGTGGGTTGCCATTTCCTTCTCCAAATGGAATATTAGGCATCTGTAAAAAATGGTGAGGAAGCGTGAGACGCACTGGTAGAGAAGGATCTCAAAGAGATATTATTAAGGGTAAAAGTTAAGGTGCAGAAGAGGGCCACATTTTATATAGGAAATGGAAGAATCAATACCAGCAATTAAGTTAACTATGAGGGGTATGGGCTTTATTAAGAAGTAGAGTGTGAGGTAGATGATGATTAGAAAGTGGTAAAAAAAAGTCTCAATGTATACTTTGTTAAATGCTTCTTTCTTAGTTTTTAAAAGCTCATTTGAATGTATTACCTATTAAAAACAAAAAATAAATAAATCTTTTGTTTCATTGTTTTAGTTCACTACAAGATCACGAGAGTCTTCTAATTCTTTTTTCTGGTTTAATCACTTTGAATTAGAACACTGAGACATCTTAGATGAGCTTTCTTGGTATAAGAAAAAAGGTTAAAAAATATTAAATCAATGTACCGATAAGTTACTATGAATATCATTTATTAGTTTTCCACTTTGTGGCATTAAGAATCTAAGAAAATCCTAAGCAACTCTGACTTTTCCACTTTTCTGACTCAGTCTTTTCTAAAAAGGGTGATAGGTCATCTGAACTTCCCTACTCCAAATACATCTATGTTGTCTTAAAAAGAGATGGAAAAATTATTCAAGCTTTTATATGGATAATTGTTTTTTTATAAGCGCCACAAAATAAGCAGGAAACTGTAACATGATTAAGCTGAGAGGCAGAGAATTGTCAAATATATAAGAATTTGTTTTTTAAAAGCTTATTTATGCATCGAAGTATTAGCAATTTGAATACAATGGATGGCTCAATTGGATAAAACAGACATAATTCATTAACTTGACAGGATAATTTCAAATTGTCATCTTACATGTGACCACATTGACATGTTTAGCTCTCATGGTAAGATCTTTCTAACAGAATTATGAGTCGTGCTTTAAAGCAAGATTTCTATAATAAAATTGAAGCAAGACATGAGAACTAGAGATAGTATTAATTTTATGTTTTCAGAAGTATATATTATTATCATATTATTATTACTTTAAAAAATGAAATGGAGTGACCTATATGGGAAAAGAATCTTAAAAAGAGGATATAGATATATGTATAACTGATTCACTTTGCTGTAGAGCAGAAAGTAACACAATATTGTAAATCAAATATATTCCAATTTAAAAAAGAAATGAACACTAGCTGTGTGATTTTACAAAGGTGACTTAACCATTTCTGAACCTCAGTTTCCTCATTTGTTCACAAGATGATAGTAATGCCTTTTCATAGGGTTGTTGTAAGGAATAAATGAAATAATGTATTTGAAGTTGCGCTCAAACCATGTCTGGCATACAGTAAGTGCTCACTAAGTGGTGGCTATTGTTTTGATCTTATTTGAATGTCAACAATGTTATAACATGGCATGTATTGGTTTTTACCATTTAGTCACATATATGCATAACTAAGAGGGGCTTCCCTAGTGGCTCAGATGGTAAAGAATCTGCCTGCAATGCAGGAGACCCAGGGATTGAACCTGGGAAGATACCCTGGAGAAAGGAATGGCTACCCACTCCAGTATAACTAAACATATATGTATATATAATTTATGACATGACATTACTGTTATAATAACACAGAAAATGCTTATGATTTGCTAATTGTAAAACTAGAATAGGAAATTTAATGAATACTATGACTTAAAAGTGCATGCACGGGACTTTTTGAAAGAGATTGCCATTATCTCCATTACCTCCACCACAGTTTGACCTCTGGTCAAACAACAGGGAGGGAACACAGCCCTGCCCATCAATAGAAAATTGGATTAAAGATTTACTGAGCATGGCCCCGCCCATCAGAATAAGACCCAGTTTCCCCCTCAGTCTCTCCAATCAGGAAGCTTCCATAAGCCTCTTATCCTTATCCATCAGGGGGCAGAAATAATGAAAACCACAATCACAGAAAACTAACCAAACTGATCATATGGACCACAGCCTTGTCTAACTCAATGAAACTATGAGCCATGCCATGTAGGGCCACCCAAATCGGACAGGTCATGGTGGAGAATTCTGACAAAATGTGGTCCACTGGAGAAGGGAATGGCAAACCACTTCAGTATTCTTGCCTTGAGAATCCCATGAACAGTATGAAAAGGCAGAAAGATAGGACACTGAAAGATGAACTCCCCAGGTCAGTAGGTGCCCAATATGCTACTGGAGATCAGTGGAGAAATAACTCCAGAAAGAATGAAGAGATGGAGCCAGCAAAAACAACACCCAGTTGTGGATGTGACTGGTGATGGAAGTGAAGTCCGATGCTGTAAAGAGCAATACTGCACAGGAACTTGGAACGTTAGGTCGATGAACAAGACAAATTGGAAGTGGTCAAACAGGAGACGGCAAGAGTGAACATTGACATTTTAGGAATCAGTGAACTAAAATGGACTGGAATGGGTGAATTTAACTCAGATGACCATTATATCTACTACTGTGGACAAGAATCCCTTAGAAGAAATGGAGTAGCCATCATAGTTAACAAAAGAGTCTGAAATGCAGTACTTGGATGCAATCTCAAAAATGACAGAATGAGCTCTGTTCATTTCAAAGGCAAATCATTCAATGTCACAGTAATCCAAGTCTATGCCCTGACCAGTAATGCTGAAGAAGCTAAAGTTGAATGGTTCTATGAAGACCTACAAGATCTTCTAGAACTAACACCCAAAAAAGATGTCCTTTTCATTACAGGGAACTGGAATGCAAAAGTAGGAAGTTAAGAATACCTGGAGTCAGAGGGAAATTTGGCCTTGGAGTACAGAATGAAGCAGGGCAAAGGCTAATAGAGTTTTTCCAAGAGAACGCACTGGTCATAGCAAACACCCTCTTCCAACAACACAAGAGATGACTCTACATCACCAGATGGTCAATACCAAAATCAGACTGATTATATTCTTTGCAGCTGAAGATGGAGAAGCTCTATACAATCAGCAAAATGAAGACTGGGAGCTGACTGTGACTAAGATCATGAACTCCTTGTTGCAAAATTCAGACTTAAATGGAAGAAAGTAGGGAAAACTACTAGACCATTCAAGTACGATCTAAATCAAACCCCTTACGATCATACAGTGGAAGTGACAAACAGATTCAAGGGATTAGATTTGATAGACAGAGTGCCTAAAGAACTATAGATGGAGGTTCGTGACATTGTACAGGAGGCAGGGATCAAGACCATACCCAAGAAAAAGAAAGGTAAAAAGGCCAAAAGGTTGTCTGAGGAGGCCTTAAAATTGCTGAGAAAAGAAGAGAAGCCAAAGGCAAAGGAGAAAAGGGTAGAATACCCATTTGAATGCAGTGTTCCAAAGAATAGCACAGAGAGATAAGAAAGCCTTCCTCAGTGATCAATGCAAAGAAATAGAGGAAAACAACAGAATGGGAAAGACTAGAGATCTCTTCAAGAAAATTAGAAATACCAAGGGAACATTTCATGCAAAGATGGGCACAATAAAGGACAGAAATGGTATGGACCTAACGGAAGTAGAAGATATTAAGAAGAGGTGGCAAGAATACACAGAAGAACTATATAAAAAAGATCTTAATGACCCAGATAACCATGATGGTGTGATCACTCACCTCAAGCCAGACATCCTGGAATGCAAAGTCAAGTGGGCCTTAGAAAGCATCACTACAAACAAAGCTAGCGGAGGTGATGGAATTACAGTTGAGCTATCTCAAATCCTAAAAGATGATGCTGTGAAAGTGTTGCACTCAGTATGCCAGCAAATTTGGAAAACTCAGCAGTGTCCGCAGGGCTGGAAAAGGTCAGTTTTCATTTCAATCCCAAAGAAGGACAATGCCAAAGAATGTTCGAATTATCACACAATTGCACTCATCTCACATGCTAGCAAAGGAATGCCAAAAAGTCTGCAAGCCAAGCTTCAACAGTTCATGAACCATGAACTTCCAGATGTTCAAGCTGGTTTTAGAAAAGGCAGAGGAATCAGAGATCAAATTGCCAACATCTGTTGGATCATAGAAAAAGCAAGAGAATTCCAGAAAAACATCTACTTCTGCTTTATTGACTACGCCAAAGCCTTTGACTGTGTGGATCACAACAGACTGTGGAAAATTCCTAAAGAGACAGGAATACCAGCCCACCTTACCTGCCTCCTGAGAAATCTGTATGCAGGTCAAGAAGCAACAGTTAGAACCAGACATGGAACCACAGACTGGCTCTAAATTGGGAAAGGAGTATGTCAAGGTTGTATATTGTTACCCTGCTTATTTAACTTATATGCAGAGTACATCATGTGAAGTGCTGGGCTGGGTGAAGCACAAGCTGGAATCAAGACGGTTGGGAGAAATACTAATAACCTCAGATAGGCAGATGATACCACACTTATGGCAGAAAGTGAAGAGACCCTTATTGAAGGTGAAGATGAGAGTGAAAAAGCTGGCTTAAAACTCAACATTCAGAAAACAAAGAGCATGGCATCCGGTCCCATCACTTCATGGCAAAGAGACGGGGAAACAGTGACCAACTTTATTTTCTTGGGCTCCAAGATCACTGCAGATAGTGACTGCAGCCATGAAATTAAAAGATGCTTGCTCCTTGGCAGAAAATCTATGACCAAACTAGACAGTATATTAAAAAGCAGAGACAACAAAGGTACGCCTAGTCAAAGCTATGGTTTTTCCAGTAGTCATGTATGGATGTGAGAGTTGGACTATAAAGAAAGCTGAGCGCTGAAGAATTGATGCTTTTGAACTATGGTGTTGGAGAAGACTCTTGAGAGTCCCTTGGACTGCAAGGAGATCCAACCAGTCAATCCTAAAGGAAATCAGTCCTGAATATTCATTGGAAGGACTGATGCTGAAGCTGAAACTCCAATACTTTGGCCACCTGATGTGAAGACTGACTCATTCGAAAAGACCCTGATGCTGGCAAAGACAGAAGGCAGGAGGATCAGGGGATGACAGAGGACGAGATAGTTGGATGGCATCACCGACTTGATGGACATGAGTTTGGGTAAGCTCCAGGAGTGGACAGGGAAGTCTAGCGTGCTGCAGTCCATGGGGTCACAGAGCCGGACACAACTGAGAGACTGAACTGAACTGATGATTTTAAAAATCTCTAGTAAAATAATATCAAGAGATATACAAGCATATTAACAGTTATAAGTATTGGGGTAGTAAAATTATTAACAATTACCCTTTTATTTTCTCTATTTCCTAAATGTTTTTTTTTAATATTTTTGTAACTCTATAGTGACAATAAACATAAGAAACTTGGTGGGGGCAGAAATAAATATAATAAATTGTCAGAAAAGACATATTATTGGCCAAAAAGTTCAGTTGGAAAAACGTGAATTGGCCGATCCAATACCTTAATTCAGGTAATATTAATAATTGAGTGTCCATCCCCACTCTATCCCCCAAACACATATCCTGCATATACTACTGCAACTGAGAGTAAACTCTCTAGGTTTGGGTATATAAAACATACTTCTAGGGGGAAAGAGTAACTATATCAGAAGATGCAAAGGAATATATAGTAGGAAGAAAGAAAAGAAAAAAAAAATTACTATGTGTCAGATACTGCCAGTTGCCTCACTAACCTCTTCTCTTCTTTAGTGATAGAACCCCAAGTTTGTCACGATGGCAATGTACTCTGTTAAAAAAACTTTCCTGGATCCCCTTGTAGCAATGGGTGACCATGGGACCCACCATATACAATGAAGTATAATCAGGAATCACTGGAGACTTAGTGGGCCTGCTCTTGTGGCTTTTTGTCCCTTCCTCCTTCTTCCTGCTAGCTACACAGATGTATTGCCTGGTCACAGCCATCATTTGCCATTGTGCTTATTAAAGTTACTAACTGAGTATGGCAGGACCAAAAGTTTTAAGTTTGGGTCCCAGCCAGGCTCATCAAGTAGTTGTACCTTCAAAAGCTACTGTGAAAATATCATGCTTTTTGTAGCAAACAAATCCTAACTATTACACATGAACTTCCAACCATGCCTAAAATGGATCAGAGAGAAAGACACTCCCTTTTGAACTGTGACTTATGACAGAGTCAGAATTTAGAATTTAAAAGAGACTTGAAACAGGCAACACTGACTATATTTTTTTCACCATGCAGTCTTTCAGATATGTGTGGGCTGTGTTTCTGCAATGTCATCTAGGACCCACGATATTTGTGACCTTTTTTTAACGCAGAAAAGTATACATTAGAAATACCCATATGTTGACACTCTTCAACACCCCGAGTCTTGGTCTCTTGCAGCCCTTGGATTGTGTGTATGAATGCTAATAAGGCACGATTTGGGTTGCTTCAGGCAAAAAATGGTGTTCCACAGGATCAGTGATTTCTGCCAGCAGGATAACACACTTTCAAGGAGTATCCCACCTGGAAGCTGTCTCATGTGCGTGCGTGTGTGCTCAGTCACTTCAGTCGTGTCCGACTCTTTGTGATCCTATGTACTATAGCTCACCAGGCGCCTCAGTCCATGGGATTCTCCAGGCAAGCATACTGCAGTGGGTTGCCATGCCCTTTTCCAGGGGATCTTCCCAACCTAGGGATAGAATCCACATCTCCTGCACTGCAGGCGGATTCTTTACCAACTGAGTCACCAGGGAAGCCAGGAAGCTGTCTCCTTCCCCTACAAATTCAGACTAGTCTATAAAACTCCTCCCCTTACTGTAACAGAAGAGAGACAGCACAAGAAAAGCCCCAAAGAAAGGAGTCATTCCTGAGTACAAAAAAACTGTGACCCATCAGTCACAGAGGGACGTCCTTCTGTTTCAGCAGAGTTAGCATTAGTGTGAGTGTGAGGAGGTTGTGAGCAATTGCATGGTGAGTTAGAACTCACTCCCAGGTGTATCTGACTCTCATGCTGTCACCACTACACACCATGGCTTCAGCCTCAACTGCTGACTAGGCTAAGGGTTAATCTTACGCAGTAGTAGATAAGAGATGAACAACTGTCAGCACAGCAACAGGAACCGGCCATCCAACACAAACCTGAGACCCAGAACACCCTCCCTTCAGCACAGCACAGCAGACAGAGCATCAAGGGGTCACACAGAGTGGTTAGTAAAGGACCAGAACCTGCATTAGGAGACAGCTCACAGGGCCGAGCTGCCCCATCCCCCTTCATCTCACAGGTATGTCTTCTCTGAGTTTGATCAGTCACTATTATTTAGTGAGAGAGGAAAGAATGAGAATAACAAGCACAATCCGTTGCACGGAAATAAATTACCCTGCACAGACAGCTCAACTGGAGAGGCACCATCTGATGTAATGGGGGAGCCTCTGGTCATTTGGGGTGTCAGGGACTCTTCTGTCCACGGGATTCTCCAGACAAGAATACTGGAGTGGATTGCCATTCTCCTCCAGGGGCTCTTCCTGACCGGGGGACTGAACCCGCATCTCTTGCGTCTTCTGCATTGGCAGACGGGTTCTTTACCACTAGCACCACCATGTAATTCACAGAGTAATTCACAGAGGGCTAATAAAGGGACTCGAGGCAAAGATGTGGACAAGATTTAGAGAAAACAGGAAGGGGCGGAACAACACCCTGGAACTTGTAGAAATCGGGAGGCTTCTACAGCCCAGGTCTAAAAGGACAACGGGAGCGAGTACTCTGGATGTAAGCGTGAACTTCCTCACAGGACCTAAGTCCTCTGGGGGAATAAAAGCACTTGTTTGAGACAACCTGGTAGCTAGAGACAGGGAATAAATACCATGATTTCCCTTGTCTCCTACCCTTGATTTCCTGATGTTATTTGCAGGTTTCTGGGAAGCAAAACAGGTGGAGAGTTGATCTCGAAGGACAAGCAGAAGATAACTAGCATGTTTCATATGGTTCTAATGAAAAGACTCTTAACGAGACCCCTTACAGAGACTTCAGCAATGTTAAGAGTCATAAGAGATGTTAGAGCACCCAGAAACTAGCAACACTGCCACATCTAGAAGTGAAGGAAGTGCTTCCATAGTCACATAAACACACACTCCATTTCCCTGGGCTTCACACCTCTCTCCAGCTATGGCTGTCTCTTTTTGCCCCTCCCCAACAAACTTCCGAAAAATATATTCTTTATCCACAGTTTCCTTTTCCTTTGCCACCACTCATTCTTCACTGCTTCCACTCATAAAACTGGTCAATACTGTTCTTGCTAACATCTTTGTGTCATAAATGCCAAGGACACCCATTAATCTTAGGGTTTGGGGTTATAGTTTGACAGTGGTGACTGATCCCAGCTATCAAGGATTGTTTTACTACATCACAGGTGTAGAAAGAGTAGATCTAGAATGCAGGAGATCCTCTAGGGGTGCCTCTTAGTACTCCCGTATCCTGCGATTAAGTCAATGGAAAGCTACACTGACCCAATACAGGCTACTGTTGGCCTAGACCCTTTAGGAATGAAGATTTGAGTCATTCCACCAGGCAAGGAACCATGTCCATCTGAGGTGCTCCCTGAGGACAAAAGGAAGGGAGAGTATATCTGAAGAAGATAGTTAAACATAACTACCATGACCATGTGATCAGTTGCAGAACAAGGACTATAGTAGTTTTAAGTTTTCCTTACTTTAATTTTTTTCCCTCCAGCATTCCCGTATCATCTAAAATAAGATGTGTTGATAGTAATTAACCTTACATCTCAGTATTAAATTATAGAATTTTGACAGGAGATTGTGGTTCAGCTAGAAGAGGTGTGAATATCACTGAAAGAGGGAGAAAGGGATTTACATCAACTTTTGGGAGAAAGCACCCACGTGTCTTTTTGTTGCATGGAGAATATTTGCATCAAGTTAGGCAGAAGCATGGTTTGCTATTGTCTTTTTTGTAAGATGAAAGTGAAAGCTAGTCACTCAGTCATGTCCTCCTCTTTGTGACCCCCATGGACTGTAGCCTGCCAGGCTCCTCTTGTCCATGGAATTTCCCAGACAAGAATACTGGAGTGGGTTGCCATCCCCTTCTCCAGAGGATCTTCCAGCCCAGGGAGTGAACCCAGGTCTCCTGCATTGCAGGAAGATTCTTTACTGCCTGAGCCACCAGGGAAGCCCTGTTTGTGATAAGTATGATCAAATGAGGTAGCTACAGATGCCACTTTGGTAAAGGGTAAATTGCAGTGGCTTTGTACACTTTTTAAACTGTTTCTCAGATTTTCTTTTTCTGTCTGGTTCTGATTTAGCATTGGCCATAAGAGAAGCTTGCATGAGATATGGAAGGAAGATGTGAAGTTGCAGCTATATGTAATGTCAGTGGGGCTGGGTACCAGATTTTGTGGCAATTCCCATATCTTGTCATTGCTCTGTTAGCTGGATGCTCTTTCATCTCCTGCTAGCTCTCCTTATTCATCATCTCCAAGTCCTAGCCAAATGCATGCACAGTTCCATGGTGGAAGGGCTAGCTTCTATTGCTGGTCTCCCCTCATACTGAGATTGGAGGTAGTGAGAAACAGACTTGGGTTTTGGCTTGCTACCATACATATCTTTCTTTCATGATTGCTGGACTAGCTAACCTAAAGCAATTTGGGGGCTTAATACTAGAACCAGAGGCAATGGCCAGCATAGACTGCTTCACTAGCTTCCATGATTGCATAAGATCTAATTGCTATAACAAATCATTCAAAGTGGCTCCGCTTCGCTGATCAAGCCTAGAAACAAATATCTATACACTTGGGAATTAAAAAAACATTCAGAAACAATCATTCAAAGTATTTCATTGACATGTATCTCTAGTCCCATTTGTCTAAAGTAGCAGTCCTCCAGCTCTCTCTTTGTGTGTGTGTGTTGGGGGGGGGTCTTTCATGACATTGACATTTTTAAAGAACCTGGGCCAATTGTGTCTTTTGGCAATCTTTAACTTGGATAGATTATTCTTTCCTCATGATTAGATTTTGGTTAAAGATTTTGGCAGATGTACTGGATGAGAGGCAGTATTCCCTGCTCCATGCTCACCTCAGAACACACTTGATCTGATGTCTCATTAGTACTGATCTTAAGTTTGATCCCTTCACAAAACTGACCTCTGCCAGATTTTACCTTTTTTCCTTTGAAAGGTACTTTTTTCCTTTGAAATTAATACATAACCTACTAAATGAGATTTTAATGTTGGATGCACATCTGGTTCCCTAGTAATCTTTCATCTAATCAGTTTAGTATCCATTGATGATCAGTTATTAGTATGAAGGTTGCAAAATGGTGATTTGAAATTCCATCATTCATTTTTTATTAGGTGGCATTCTTTTGTGAAGAAGACCCTTCCATTCTCCCCATCTTCCCTTTTAATATTTTTGCTATCAGAATGAACTCATGGATTCTTTTTTTAAAATGCCATCCATTGTAGTCCATTATGTCATTTTTCATTTTGTGCTCAAATTATAAAAAATTTAACCAGTTAAGTGTTCCTTCAAGTAAGCAATTATGTTCAATAATGTTCTATAAATTTCTTGGAGAAAGTGTATACATCTTTTAATATATTTAATTCTAAATACTTCCATTTTTGTATTATGTAAGTGGTATCTTTTAATTTCACTTCAGTATGGTTATTGCAAAAGTGAAATTAACATTTCACTTCAGTATGGTTATTGTGGGCTTCCCTGTAGCTCAATTGGTAAAGAATCCACCTGCAATGCAGGAGACCCCTATTGGATTCCTGGGTTGGGAAGATCTCCAGGAGAAGCAAAAGTCTACACACTCCAGTATTCTGGCCTGGAGAATTCCATGGACTGTTTAGTCCTTTGGTTCACAAAGAGTCGAACACAATTGAACAACTTTCACTTTCATGGTTATTGCAGATATATAGTTATATAGCACATGATTTTGTATATATATTCATCAATAATTCTACATTCAACTGTTAATTTTAATAATTTGCATTAAAGATTCTTTTAAAAGAATTTTATTTTATTTTATTATTTTGGGTGTGGTGGGTTTTTGCTGCTATATGCGGGCTTTCTCTGGTTGCCATGAGCAGGGGTTACTCTTCATTGTGGTTTGTGGGTTTCTCATCATAGTGGCTTTTCCTGTTGCAGAGCACAGACTCTAGGCCAGTGGGCTTCAGCAGATGCAGTACGTAGGCTCAGTAGTTGTGGCGCATGGGCTTAGCTGCACTGTGGCATGTGGGATCTTCCCAGACCAAAGATTGAACAAGTGTTCCTTGCATTACAAGGCGGATTCTTAACAATTGGACCACCAGGGAAACATCTGCATCCAGATTATTTTGGACTTTGTTTTCCCCACCATACTGTCTGAAAATGACAGTGATGTTGAAAGTTAAAATCTCTTAGTTATGTCCAACTCTTTGCGACCACATGGACTGTAGCCTGCCAGGCTCCCTTGTTCATGGAATTCTCCAAGCAAGAATACTGGTGTAGGTTGCCATACCCTCCTCCAGGGAATCTTCCCAACCCAGGGATAGAACCCACCTCTCCTACATTGCAGGCAGATTCTTTACCATCTGACCCACCAGGGAAGCCCAAGAAAACTGGAGTGGATAGCCTATCCCTTCTCCAGGGGATCTTCCTGACCCGAGGATTGAACAGGGGTCTCCTGCATTGCAGATGGATTCTTTACCAGCTGAGCTACCAGGGAAAACCTTAACTTATACCAGTTAAGATCTCTAATAAAATGTTGAATAGAAGTGCTACGAGGCGTTCTCATCAAATTCTCAATACTAAAGAGAAAGATAGTAATCCTCCATGATTAGAAATTTTTGCTGCAGGTTTGGTAGATACCCTCTATTGGATTAGTGATTTTCACTTTTATTATTAGTTTTTCAGGACATTTAAAATATATATATATAAAGGATGCTGAAATCCTAAATTACTTATCTTTTAAAGATTTTGTAATTATGTTTGTGAGAGGAATTGACCTTTAATTTTCCTTTCTGATAGTAAGATGGTCTGGTTTTACTCTGAAGATTATGTTAGCCTACTGAAATGATTTGGGGAATCTTCTTATAGGTAAAATTAAGTTTAAGAAGATAGAGACATTTTCAAATATTTGACAGAACTCACATTTGGAGACATACAAACCCAGGGATTTTCTTGTATGGAAATTTTTAGTGATTCAAATTCATTAGAAGAACTATATAAGAGAACTATTTTAATTTTCTACTTCTTCTCTAGTCAATTTAATAAGATGCATTTTTTGCTTTGAAGTGATCTAAAATTTCACATTTGTCGGCACAACATTGTTCATATTTTATTATTAACTTTTTAATGCATCTAGTAATATCTCCCTCTTCATTCCTAACAGTAATAATTTAGTTTCCTCTCTCTCTTTTTCTTACATACACACATGCACTCACATTCAATAATAACAGAATTTTGACAGTTCAAACTCTCTGAAAACCACACTTTTGGCAGAGTTTGTCCTCTTTATTGTGTTTTTTATTTAACTAATTTCTGATCTTATCTTTATTATTTTCTTCTGCTGTTTTTAAATTTATTTTTCTGAATTTTGTCTATCTTCTTGTAATAGATTCTTAATCCATTAAATTTCAGCCCCTATTTTTCTAGTATACACATTTAATGTTGTACATTGTTTCCTAAGAACTATTTCATATTCTGTAATAATTAATTAGAAGTGACCCATGGGTTTGTCTGAAGCATATTTCTTAATTTATAAGCATGGGAATATTTCAGATACTTTTAAAAAATTATTTTTAGTTTAATTGTATGTGATTAGAAAAATGTACTTTCCATTATTTCAGTTCTTTGAAATGCACTGAAATTCATTTATGGCCAATATATATGGCCAATTTTAAAATATTTCATCTGTTCTTAAAAATAATGTATTAAACAATGGTAGAATTTGTTCCTTAGGTCAGTGTTTTGATTGAAAATAAGACCTTAGGTCTTATTTTCCAAATCTTATATAATCATGTTTGTATTTTTTATCAGTTGCTGAGAGAAGTGTGTTAAAATCATAGGGTATAATTGTTGATTTCTCTTTTTGTTTCATTTAATTACTGTTTTTGAATAGTAGAATTTGAAGCACTATTATTAGTGAAGACAAATATAAAATTATTATGTCATCCTGGTAAGTGAAACCTCTTAATAAATATGAAATAATGATCTTTTTTCTAATATATATTTTGCTGTAAAATGTATATTATAAGTGTGCTTCTATGGTATTTCTTTTTGCATCCATTCATTTTCAATCTTTTGTATCATATATTTGAGTTTTTTTCACAAACACCAAACAGTTGTGTTTTTTATTCTTTCTGACAAACTGTCATTTAAACAGCCCATTTAGTCTACTTACATTTAATATAATTACTGTGGATATATATGGTGCAAATTTAGCAACTTTATTTGTACTTTCTATTTGTCTTACATATTCTGTTTTCTTTTTCTCTGTTTTCTTGAATTGATTGCGTGCGAGTATGTATTTAAATCACTTTGTACTCTTTTTTGTAACTTGAGATTTATTCATTCTTTTCCTTTTGTTTAGTGCTTACCCCAGAAACTTTAACTGCAGCCATGAAATTAAAAGATGCTTGCTCTTTGGAAGAAAAGCTATGACCAACCTAGACAGCATATTAAAAAGCAGAGACATTACTTTGCCAACAAAGGTCCATATAGTCAAAGCTATGATTTTTCCAGTAGTTATGTATGGATGTGAGAGTTGGACTATAAAGCAGGCTGACCACTGAAGAAATGATGCTTTTGAACTGTGGTGTTGGAGAAGACTCTTGAGAGTCCCTTGGACTACGAGGAGATCCAACCTGTCCATCCTAAAAGCAATCAGTCCTGAACATTCACTGGAAGGACTGATTCTGAAGCTGAAGCTCTAATACTTTGGCCACCTGATCCGAAGAGCTGACTCACTGGAAAAGACCCCGATGCTGGGAAAGACTGAGGGCAGGAGAAGAAGGAGGTGGGAGAGGACGAGATGGTTGGATGGCATCACTGACTCACTGGACATGAGTTTGAGTAAGCTCCAGGAGATGGTGAAGGGCGGGGAAGTTTTGTGTACTGCAGTCCATGGGGTCGCAAAGAGTCCGACACAATGGAGTGACTGAACAACAACAAAAATCAGCAAAAAAGTAATCACTACTTTTACCTTCCTTACAGAAAATACAAGATTCCTAGAACATTTTGAACTCAGTTTACTCTATCTTGATTCACATATTTTTGTTGTCATTTTCTTTACATTTACCTTGAAAAAATTCCACTACTATCATTATCATTACAAGTTATACTTTCAATGCTCCTGTAGATTTGCTCACATACTTACCATCATCTATGTTCTTTATTCTTTTCAGTACCTAGGACTACTATCCTTATGCTGAAGCATATCCTTTAGCTGAAAACTAGTGAAATTATATTTCTAATATAATGAAAGAAAGTGACTTCCAACTTAAGTCCAATGAAAATAGATTTTAAGAGCAAAGGTAAAATAAATTCTTTAGGATTTTCTTTAACAAATTTCTACTTGTAGCAAGCTTGCACTGCATTTGTCTGAAAACAAATTTATTCTTTCTTTGCTCTTAAAATCTATTCTCACTGGATTTAACTTGGAAGTCACTTTCAGTATGTTAAAAATCAGTTCAGTTCAGTCACTTAGTCGTGTCTGACTCGTTGCAATCCCACGGACTGCAGCATGCCAGGCTTCCCTGTCCATTACCAACTCCTGGAGTCTACCCAAACCCATGTCCATCAAATCGGTGATGCCATCCAGCCATCTTATCCTCTGTCATACCCTTCTCCTCCCACCTTCAATCTTTCCTGGCATCAGGCTCTTTTTAAATTAGTCAGTTCTTCACATTAGGTGGCCAAAGTATTGGAGTTTCAGCTTCAGCATCAGTCCTTCCAATGAATATTCAGGACTGATCTCCTTTAGGATGGACTGATTGGATCTCCTTGCAGTCCAAGGGACTCTCAAGAGTCTTCTCCAACAAGTTATATAAGCAGGGTGACAATATACAGCCTTGATGCACTCCTTTCCCGATTTGGAACCAGTCTGTTGTTCCATGTCCAGTTCTAACTGTTGCTTCTTGACCTGCACACAGATTTCTCAGGAGGCAGGTAAGGTGGTCTGGTATTCCCATCTCTTTAAGAATTTTCCAGTTTGTTGTGATCAACACGGTGAAAGGCTTTGGTGTAGTCAATAAAGCAGAATTATTAAATATATTTAATACTTCTTAAATATTAAAATATCATTTCACTATTTTTCAGCTTCTGTTAATAGGATTGAAAATTAGTCTACTATTCTCTTTTTAAAATAACCTAACCATATTGTGGTGAATGGTGTTCCTTTAAGGTTGATGTGCATTCAGAACCTCAGAATGTGACCTTACGTTGAAAGATGGTCTTTGTAGCACTAATAAGCTTAGAATCTCAAGACAAAATCATCCTATACTTACTGTGGGCCCTAAATCTAATGACTTTTGCCCTGAGAAGAAGAGGAGAGGACACACAGAGACAGAGGCAGATGCCATGTGAAGCAGGAGATAAAGATTGGAGTGGTGCAGCTACAAGCCAAGGAATGCCACAAATTTGTTGGCTAACTGCAGGAGCTAGGAGAGAGGCACAAAACAGATTCTCACTTGGTACTTCAGAAAAGAATCAACCCTACCAACACCTTGATTTCAGATTCTTGTCTCCAGAACGTTTGGAACTATGATGGAATAAATTTTTGTTGTTTTAACCCACCCAGTTTGTGACAATGCATTATGGCTGCCCCAAGAAAACAAATATTATTTTTATGATTGCTTTAAGAATAATTTTTCTTTGTCTTTGGTGTTCTGCAGCTTCACTGTGCTATATCTAACCGTGGGCTCCTTTTGATTTCTCCTACTTGGAATTTATTGAATGACTTCTCAGGGTTCCCATTTTTCTAATTTGATTTTGGTCTGAAAATTTCTGATTCAGTTATTGTCCTTTCAGTGCTTTACAGAGATCTTAAAAGATATTCTTTTGTAGATGTTTTGACTGTTTTTAGTGGGAGAGCTGGTGTAATTATGGAAGAGAAGTCTGTCAGAGTGATCTTTTAATAACCAAACCAGATCATGTCACCATTCAGCTTAATAATCTCTAATGGCTGCTCATGAGGTTTATGATCAAACCCCAAATTCCACAGCAGACCCTGGTGATCATGGAGGGATCAAGCTCTTCCTTGTCCTCCTGGAATAGCCTCTTCCTGGCAAGCTCTGCTCTGGTCTGTGATCCTGTATTGTCTGCAGTGAGACTGCAGAGGCTGATCCCATAGTAGGGAACAATTTCTGTTCTTGTTATTCTTATTTTTGTAGCTAAATCTTAATCATATTTCTTTTTTTTAATATCAGGATTCCAGGACAAGCAAAAGCTTTTATTAAAGAAATTAAGAATAATTGGTAGAGCTAATGTTTTACATCAGAAAAATTTTTCTTCTCTCACATCATACCATGCAAATATAATTGTTTCTACCTCATTCAGGACAGTTCATTTCAATGCATATTTATTGAGAATTCTACATAACAAGTATCACACAGGAAACAGGGTGTTTAAAGATGAATACAAAATGATTCTTTCACTTCCAGGACTTCAAAGTTTCCTGGGAAGGACAGATGATAGGAAAATAATTTTAATACCTTTCTGTTCGATAAAGGTCTACAGATATGGATGACCAGGGAAGGGGAAATCAGCCAAGCTTGGGATTTCAGAGAAGACTTTCTCAGTATCTTTCCACCAGGTCTGGTGCAGTTCAATATCCCTGAAGTTTAGAGAAGAGTTTGTTCTGACTACATTGGACAGCAGGAAAGGTAATTTTAGAACTAAAGATGGTTTTGTCCTTTGGCAAGAACATAATCATTTATATTACTTAATTTAGCCAAGAGCTTTCTTTTTACACACAATAACTAATGAGTTGTCCATCCTGTCTCAACAGAGCAACTTGTAAAATAATGATATTATCAGGTCTATTGACTGGAGAGTGGACTTTGATAAACTTGTAAAGCAAAGTCTCCTCTATCTATCTCAAAAGAGAATTACTCTGCTGACAACAGAGGACTGATCTTCAAATTAGAGTTTGTGCACACCTGGGAGTATCTGGAAGCTTTTCAAGGCTCAGGAATAGAACTGCGATTTTAAGGAAATCAGTTTCCAGATCTTCAACTTCCACATGCATGCTGTCCCAAAACTCTGTTAAAACTGTCTTTTGTACTTTCCTATTTTCCATGTCTCCTTTTATAATTCCCCTTCTCACACTCTATGAAAGAAAAGTAAAGGATTTCACCTTTCCTGAATTGAATTTTTCTCTATTGTATTTCTCTTGGTTGAAAAATTTCACCAGCAGAAAAGGAGAGGACAATTTCAAATAGTGGTGAAAAAGTGAATTATTCAGGTGATTGGTTAACAAATCCTTCTAAGTAGGAGTTTCCTTCAAATTTTTTTTCATCAAAATTAAATGAGAATCTAACAAGTTCTTAATCAATAGATCACTAAAAAGCAGTTTTTGTAATAGATCACTATGGATACCGTATTTGTTATGTAACTCAGGAGTTCAAAGAATTGAGTAACAGGGCCATAACAAATTCCCTCCCTGTTCTGCCTACTTATTTAGCTGCACTGTGTTTCTTAGTGCTTACGTCTACAAAAATGAAGACAAAATATAAGTTTTCCATTTTAATAATAAGTAATATTCATATATGGGGCTTCCCTGGTGGTTCAGATGGTAAAGAATCTGCCTGCAACGTGGGAGACCCGGGTTCAATCCCTGGGTCAGGAAGATCCCCTGGAGAAGTGAATGGCTACCTACTGCAGTATTCTTGCCTGGAGAATCCCATGGACAGGGGAACCTGGCAAGCTACAGTCCATGGAGTCACAAAGAGTTGGACATGACTGAGCAACTAACACTTTCACTTTTTTTTCAATATTCATATATAGACATAACCTCATTTATCTCACTAAAAGATGTATTTCTGAGAAATATGTGGTGTTTAATGGACCTTTATCAATATTTATAATAAATATTTTTTGATCATTTGAACATTAATAATCAGAACGATAACTCAATCCAGATGGAATTTTTAATACTTAGAGTCTCTGTTCACTAAATTTTTAAATGCAAATGATACACATAAAGTGTTATAGACTAATAAAAGATCCTAAGTATAAATATCCAACATAAATATATATATATTACAGTTCTCATGAGGAAATTACAAATGTTTTGGAAGATAAAAAGGAAAAAAATTAGATCTCTTACATCTAAGGAACAATTTGTTTACATATTTAAAAGGTATATGGGTAGATAAAATTGCTTTGGTAAAAAATATTCCAATTAAAAGAGCAACATAGCTTTTAGTTTAAAAGGCCAGTGTTCCCAATGTTCTGTTATATTTTAAAAGGCCAATGTTCTCTTATCTTCTGAACTTTTTAAAAACTTTTGATGCTCAAGATAATACAATAATTTAAAAATATTTGAAAAGGTAAGGTACAGCACGGTGATTATAGTTAATAATACTGTCTTGTATATTTGAAAGTAGCTAAGACAGTAGATCTCAAAAGTTCTTGTCACAAGAAAAAAAAAATTATAACAATGTGTGTTAATGGATATTAACTAGACTTGCTGTGATGATCATATCACCATATATGCAAATATTGAATCATTATGTTGTACACCCAAAACTATAATGCTGGATGTCATTTTTATATCAACAAAAAATGAAAATAAAAATAAAGCAGAAGAAAAATTGAAAAAAAAAGAGGCAGGAGAAAATGTCTGGGAGTGATGGAAACATTCACTCTTCTGATACTGTTTACGGTTTTTTAGCAGGATATGCACATGGGGAAACTTATCAAAATGGATAATTTAAGCACATGCAGTTTATTGTATTCAATTGTATCTCCATAAAAGATGCTAAAAAGAAAACTAAACAAAAACTTACTGACTAAATAAATATATATATTTGAAAAGATAGAAATATTTTCAAAATTGGTTAAGAAAGTCCATGAGAAAAAACTGAATTTCCTGGACTAAAGGATGCCTCCTGACATGGTCCCTGCTTCACCTGGAAAAAGTTAAGCTTTCCAGGTACTGAAACTAGATGCTATATACAGTTCTCACCTTTTTAACATCTGAAGACTCTTTCATGAATAAGATAAAGTGTTTCTGCTTGTCTTTATATTGAGTATCAGTTCCTGGAGGAAACAGACAGGAAGGTCAAGGGAATTGCTTTTTCAAGAACGTTGAACTCAAATACAGTTTACAGTATGTGTTTATTTCTGTGACTCAGAAACAAAAAGATGGTCAACATGTTCTTTAAATCTACTCTATTATTCTAGGCTGAAAACATTTAATACTACAAATATGCCCGCACTTTAAATTACTCTTAGTGGTAATGCAGATAAGACCTCACACATATCAGTATTTAAGGGAAATGGAAATTAAAAATATACTAAAAGCCTATTTGTAGAAATGTCTATTTAGGTCTTCTGCCCATTTTAGATTGGGTTGTTTTTTTGTTACTGAGTTTTAGCACTCATTTTTATTGTATTTCCTCAACGTATTAGCCCATGACTTATTAGGGGGAATAAAAAGGTCCTTAGCCACAAATGATTTGAGAATCACTGAAGTAAGAGATTTTTCTGAGTCTCAGTCTCCTCTGTATGAAATAAGAACCTCAATACTTTAGAAATTTATTGTATGACTAAATAAAATCACAAGTAAAATCACCCTAGACTATAGTAGTCATTCAATAGATGAAAGCTCTTTTTGTACATACATATAGACTATTTTAATAATGATATCTAACCAATGTGATGCAATATACTGTTCTATATTCTTTATATTAATTTATCCCCCAAGCCCTATGAGAAGGGTAAAATTATCAGCTTAATTTTATAGGTAAAGAGACTGAGGCCCAAGGTCATTGTAATTATCAGTTTTCACTAGATATTGTTGTAACAACAAATAACCCCAAATTTTCAGTAGCTTAAATAGTACATACTTATTTCTCACTGAAATTATATTCTGGTAGCTGCCTGCCACTTTCCTCAGCTCTTTTTATGGGTCTTCTCAATGCAGACCCCAGGTTGAAAGAGTAGCCAGTTCCAACTGAGGACACATCATTTTCTTGGTAGAAGAAAAGATCAAGAGAAATGGTGGAAACATACAACAGCTCTTAAAGCTGCTTGCTAGATATAGTATACATCAAGTTTCCTCACATACCACTGGCCAGGGCACATACATGATCAAGCCCAAGATCAATAGTGTGAGGAATGTATTATCCTCTTACAAGAAGGGGAAATTATTATTTGGGAAGAATAATGCAGTCTATCACAATTATACAACTTGTAAGTAACTGTGTTAATATCCAAATCTGGCAGTCTAGCACCAGAGTCTGCATTCTTCAGCATAACATCATATTTCTTTTTTCCAGAGGGATGAATCAAATGGAGAAATAAAATCCCAGTGGCACTTTTCTCCTATATTCAACATGGTATAAAAATTGATAACCATATAGAATACATGAAGCCAGACAAGAAGTCCTAGGACAAATTCAAGGTCACTCAGGGCTACAGTATTTTATCATCGATGTATCTCCAATCATAGAGAGATACCTTACTTGTAAAGCACAGATGAGATCGAACATAACAATATATGTCCATATTCCAGTTCCAGATAATGACAAATGTTTGATTTTAAGGCCAAATATCTGCTATCTGCATTGTTTTTTTAAAAAATAAAGATTTCATTTAAGACAAAATAAAGCTCAATTTCTCACCAAGTCCATTTGTCACTCTTTGTATCATTAGGTTTACATTTCCTTAATACACAGATGATATTGTATTAAACATATATTTTGCACTGTCATATATGCATACATGATACAGTATATTTATAATTTTCTCTTTTGTATAATTCTGTGTGTAGATTGTTTGCCACCTAGTGGCAGTTGTTTTCAATTCAAACATTAATATTCATGACCAATTTTAATTAGTTTTTTTAAGGAAAGATCCCAAAGTCATAAAACGCTTAAAAGTGTTGACAATGACATTATTCTGCTCTAGCAATCTTTAAAAAAAAATACCTTGCAAATTTGGTTTATATTTAATCCTTGACAATGACAGATGAGGCAGTGTATTCAGAAGTCATTTCCTGTTGCAAGAAGAATGTAGAGAATGATAAAATGAACATTTTAATTTTTAGTAAATAATACTAAGATGTTCTTTGGATGTGGTGGTTTTCTGTTTTGCTTTCAATATTGCCTAGCAAAATACACATACAGAGTTGCAAAACTCACTGATTTATCACAAGCACTTTTTGGCCTATGTGACTCTGAGGATTTAGGCACTGTTCCTGGTGGTCATGTTTATACTTTTAATATCTTATTAAAAGTTATTATGGAGTCAAAATATAAAATACTAGGCAGCAAAGCTAGAAGAAAATTCTAAAGTATTGTAAATAAAAATAAGATAGTAATTCATATCAATCAGACTAGCAAAAATTATAATCTGGCTGGTGAAAAATTTGTGCAATGCTGGTAGAAATATAGGTCAGTGCCACCATGTAAGCCAGCAATATGACAACACTTAAGTATATGCTTATTCTAGCTTTTGCACAGCAAAGGAAATTATAAACAAAATGAAAAGAAAACCTACAGACTGGGATAAAATATTTGTAAATTATGTGACTGACAAGGGATTTCCAAAATATACAAATAGCTCACACCACTCAATAACAAAGAGAAAACAACTCACTCAAAAAATGGGCAGAAGACCCAAATAGACATTTCTCCAAAGAAGACATCCAAATGGCCAATAAGCACATGAAAAGATGCTCAATGTTACTTATTATCACAGAACTGCAAATCAAAATGACAATGAAGTATCACCTCATACCGGTCAAAATGACCATTATTAAAAAGTTTACAAACAACAAATGGTGGACAGGATGTGGAGAAAAGGGAACCCTTCTACACTGTTGGTGGACATGTAAATTGATGAAGCCACTGTGAAAAAAGGGCTTCCCAAGTGGTGATGGTGGTAAGGAACCCGCTTGCCAATGCAGGAGACATAGAGACAAGGGTTCGATCTCTGGGTCAAGAAGATCCCCTGGGAGAGGGCATGGCAATCCACTCAGTATTCTTGCTTGGAGAATCCCATGGTCAGAGAAGCATGGTGGGCTACAGTCTATAGGGTCACATAGACTCAGACAGGATTGAAAGGACGTAGCACACATTATGAAAAAGAGTATGGAGGTTCCTTTTGCTGTGTATGTGTGTGTGCTCAGTAGCTTCAGTTGTGTCCAACTCTTTGTGACCCTGTGGACTGTAGCCCACCAGGCTCTTCTGTCCATGGGATTTTCCCAGCAAGAATACTGGAATGAGTTGCCATGTCCTCCTCCAGGGGATCTTCCTGACCCAGGAATCAAACCAGCATCTCCTGCATCTCCTACATTGCTGGTGGAATTCTTTACCACTGAGCCACCAAGGAGGTTCCTTAAAAACCTAAAAATAGAGTCACCATGTGATCCAGAAATACAACTCCTGGGCATATATCTGGAGAAAACTCTAATTCAAAATGATACATATGCCCCAATGTTCATAACAGCACTATTTACAATAGTCAAGATATGGAAGTAACCTAAATGTCCACTGACAGATGAATGGATAGAGAAGATGTAGCATATATATATATATACAATGAAATACTACTTAGCAATAAAAAAGAATGAAATAATGTTATTTGCAGCAACATGGAGGGACCTAGAGATTATAATACTAAGTAAAGTCAGTTAGATAGAAAAAGACAAATAAATATCATATGATACCACTTAAATGTAGAATCTAGAATATACTACAAGTGAACTTATTTGCAAAACAGAAACAGACTCATAGATGTGGAAAACAAATTTATGGTTACCAAAGGGGAAAGGGGGTGGAGGAGGAATAAATTAGGAGTTTGGGATTAGTAGATACAGACTACTATATATGAAATAGACAAACAAGATCCTACTGTACAGCACATATATTTAATCTATTTAAGCAGATTAGAATAACTGGGAAAAGGACATGGAATCGGGAAATGGATATAAAAACGAACGAGTGAAAGGATGAATAACTCAGCTAATATGAAAGGACCTCACAGGGATCCATGGTGATAATGGGCCTTAAACTGAGAACCAGTGATGATGAAGATCAACTCAGTCTCTGAACATGAGGTCAAAATAATGATGGTTGTGTCAAATTTAAGATCAAATTAAAAAGCAGTTGTTTTAAAAACAAAATTTTCTTTCCTAAGCAAAGGAAATTTTCTCTCAAATAGAAGAGACAATTTTTTAGCTGGATGATTTTTATTTGGGGCTAATTGTAGAAGTTATTTATATGTTAAGTGGTTGCTGAGATTTTTTTATTTGTTTTATTTTATTTATTTATTTATTTTGCACTCTTATTTGTTACAGAGAAAAAAATGAAAGCCAAGTAAACATCCAGGAACAGAGAAATAGTTCAGCCAATTGGAATCACTGTAGGGATGTTATGCGAGATTTTTTTTTATATAATTATTAAATGGACAAAGTTTTGAGCTTAAAGGTAACAGTCTGATACAAACACTTGGTAGAATATAGATGGGAAGTGAATAAAAGGGAACAAGATAAAAATAGAGATATTTAAGGGGAGAAACAGTTGTGGTCAGCATTTCTCAAAATCTGAGAGTCCTATCTCAAGTGGGAAAACAATGCTGGGCTTGTGTGCTGTGTGCTTAGTTGCTTCAGTCATGTCCAAATCTGTGTGACCCTAGGAACCACAGTCCTCCAGGCTCCTGTGTCCATGGAATTCTCCAGGCAAGAGTACTGGAGTGGGTTGCCATACCCTGCTCCAGGGGATCTTCCCAACCCAGCGATCGAACCCACATCTCTTACGTCTCCTGCATTGGCCGGCAGGTTGTTAACCACTAGCACCATCTGGGAAGCAATCAGACCACCTTTTCCTTCACTTTGCAGACTCACAGGGAACAGGAGCACCTTAAAGCTATAGAGACAGCCCATGTTAAGCAAATACACTTGTTGACTTCACCTAACTTGGTGCTTCGCAGACTTACTTGATTAAGCCACCTCTGTTTCTACAAAGAAAGCCATTAATATCTGCCAAACACGCGTTTCACAGCCGCTTGGGAAAACACTAGCTTTAGTGAACTGCCTACCATCATCCCTTAATTTTAACCTATATTTTCCATTTCACCTATCTTTGCAATGCCTATAACTTACCGGTTTCCTTAAAAATATACACATACACAATGGTAAAAGTACATGCTTCTTGAAAAATTTTAAACAACAAGAGAAGTAGATTTTGTCTCAAAAATGAGATCATACCATACATCCAGAGCTGTATTTCCCTTTTTCATTAGTAGATCTTTTTCAGTATATTCACATCACATATACTGTGCTTTTTTAACAACCACAGAATATTCCAGAATAGGAATGTCAATGACCAAGGGCAGGTTTTAGTACCAGGATGGAGGAAGGGGACAAACCCAAAGGACACAGATAGTCCTTTAAGGGAGGGACCCAGTGAAGGCTGCATCAGGCCAAGGAACATTGGCTCTGGACAGAGTGAGGGAGTCAAGAGGCACTTTTAAACAAGAGGCAGTGGAGGGGGGATAATGCTGTAAAGAAAGGCTATAAAATGAGAAACCATGGATATTAAGATTAGACTAGGGAGGAAAATGATATATGTATAGAGTCAAAACAACATTAAATATAGTTTAAAATATTTGCAATATACCAGGTGCTACGCTAGGTGCTTTAGATATATTTTTTTATTCAATCTTCGGCACTCCTCTCTCAAAATTTTGTGAGATAGGTTTTAATACCTCCATCACACCTGTAAGGAAACCGAGAATTCAAAAATTCAAGCAAGTTGGTGAAGGTCACAATGCTACTCAATGACAGGCTGGGTTGGCTCCCCGTCCGTCTGACCTGAATGAGGCAGGACCCCAGGCATCACCTCCCAAGTCAGCATGTACTAAGGGAGGAAGGCTGTGACTGTTCTTACTTGGTGGGGGTGTTGGCGCCGTGGCTCAGGACCAGCCATCTATGCTTGGTGATGTTTTTGATGGCACAGGCGATGGGGGCGGGGGTGTCAATATCAAGGTGGGAAAAAAAATGCCTCAAGGCTTCTTTTCCTGAATACAGAGGTTGTTTTCTCATCTCTTTCCTTTCAAAATCAGCTGAACAATGTTATAAAACCATGTGGCTTGAAATTCTTTAAGCACACATCCTTCTGGGGTCTTCTCTATATTTCCTGACCAGCTTCTCACACTTTCTCAAAAAATAGTCACTGGCCCTCTATCTTCAGGAGGGGACTTCCCTTCTTCAGCCTCCCATCTCATGGAGCTCTCTCAGCTGCACCCTCAGTATACCCCAGTGCGTCTTCACGTCATTAAACTGAGAGTTTCTGCAGAGGATAGAGTGACCTACATCTGCACATGAGTTTATTGCTTCACCCTGCTTGGCCTGGCACAGCAAGGGGCACAAAGGCAGGGACTCAGAAATGACTGTTGAATGGATGGGAAGACAACCGGCCACATTCAACAGGGAAGAGGAGACAGGTGTATAAGATGCACTTCCTTGGTTTCCATGGGAATGAAATGAGTGGGAAATGCAAAATGATATGAATGGACATAATGCTAAGATGATTCTCCAGGAAAGGAGCTGGAACATGCGCAGCTCACTTTACAAAGAGGAAGAAAAATAATTGAAATTTTCTACTTTCAAATGTTTTACTCAATGTTAACTATCAATAGATCAGGTATAAAGTAAAAGTGCAACCATATACCCTTTATATATATATACACACACACACACACACACACACACACACACACACACACATACGTATATGTGGGCTTCCCTGGTGGCTCAAATAGTAAAGAATCTGCCTGCAATGCAGGAGACCCAGGTTTGATCCTTGGGTTGGGAAGATCCCCTGGAAAAGGGAATGGCAATCCACTCCAGTATTCTTGCCTGGAGAATTCCATGGACAGAGGAGCCTAGCAGGCTACATACACTACATGGGGTAGCAAAGAGTCAGACATAACTAAGAGACTAACACACATACATATATGTATTTGCGGGGCTTCCCTGGTGGCTCAGTGGTAAAGACTCTGCCTGTCAATGCGGGAGATGTGAGTTTGATTCCCTAACTGGGAAGATCCCCTGGAGAAGGAAATGACAATCAACTCCTGTATTCTTGCCTGGGAAATTCCATGGACAGAGAAGCCTGACGGGCTACAATCCATAGGGTCACACAAAAGTTAGACATGACTTAGCAACTAAACAACAACAACAGACATATTTGTACATGTCTACACATACAAAATACATATACAATTTTATCTTACAAATGTAATAACTATATATAAATATCTATATCAAATATACTTTACAGGCCCCTAAGAAGCTTAGTTATCTGTGTAGAAAAATCCAGCTCTTGCTGGTATATTCAGTTATAGTCACTGACATATCGTGGTTTTATTTTATGAAACACTTCATCATAAATTAGTCCCTTCCATGTTGAGGGAAGATTTCCTGAACAAAAAGTGAGAACAAAAAGTTCTCACAATAGAGATGTTGGTGAGTCACTCTCATTTTGGTGACTCATGCTACTTTGGTTTTATAACCTTTTGAGTAATATGATAATAGTAATGCTTAATTTGTATGTGCCTCTACAGACCTCTGAAAATCACCGAGGCAGTGTGGAGCCGCAAATAGAGGCTTTCAAATTTTAATTCCAGCTATACTCCTTCTGAAGTATGTGCATTTGGGAAAGTGCTAAGCTTTCATCTCTCTCTGTGTAAAGAATCTACCTTAAAACAGCCACTTTGAGGATTAAAGGAGGTAATCAAACAAAAAACCATATTTTGCTCCCAAATGTTAGAAATACTTCCATCCTTCTGCTTCTCCTCTCAATGACAATAGAAGTGTAAGGGGGTGGGTGACTTCCCTGGTGGTCAAGGTGTTAAGCCTCTGCACTTCCAGTGCAGGGGGCACAGGTTTGATCCCTGGTTGGGGAACTAAGATCCCATATGTCTTGTGGCATGGCCAACATAAATAAATAAATAAAAATTTTAGAAAAGGGTGACTCCAAGTTTTAAAAAGTGTCAGGAATTAGTCATTGACATTCAATTAAGTTAAACCATGAATTTATATACTGATTACTAAAGTGAAGCTAAGATCAGTTGCCCTTTTAGATGGTCTGTGTTGAATTCACATTTATTGTCAAGGGTTTTCTGTGTTGTCTGCTCTGACATTCAGCCTTCCCTGCGAGGAAAGCCTGAAATCAAGAAGCACTCTGAGCCTTGATGTCTCACAGTATCTTTGAGGGTAGACCATATTGTGTAGATGATAAAAGTGAGCACAGAGAAATCAAGTAATCTTGCCCAAGATTATAACAAAGCTAGAAAGCATGAGTGGACAAAACTGGAAAGCTAGTGCTTTATATTCCAGAACTCTCTGTGACTTCCTGTTATTGTTGTGACTCGTTTACTTCCTATGGTTTGTATGCTGCAGCGATTTGCAACAATCCAAGCAAGATAAATTGAAGGCCTGTCTGTGCCAACCTCTAAATATTTCAATTCAACCAGCATTTCCTGAGCCTAAATGGCAAATGCTAATTCTCATTGTTTCGTCCATTCTACTCAATGCTCCTTTACTCTTCTTCCCGATGACTGGAAATCTACCACTGGAAATTACACTTTAGATGAATGGTTAGCTCTCTGTTAAAATATAGACATATTTTTCCATATCAGTATCTATTTTTTCCCCCACCATATCAGTAATCTGTGCCTTAAAGTGAATTAGCTTGGCTGCATTTTTATAATGACAATCAAGGAATGTCACAGGCCAGTAAAAAAGGAAAAGGAGGCTGTGGAAACACTGTGCAGGGCTTCCTCACACAACACCCTGACTTGATTCTCTGTTCAACTATGGCTGTTTTGTACATGTACAAGTACATGGTAGAATATTGTGCAATTGTTAAAATTATACTTTCAAAGAAAATTTAATGAAATGGTAGAATACTCCTGAAGAATCATTAACTGAAAAAAAGTGACAAAAAATTGTGTTGACCACATGACTGTAATTTTGTATCATATGTGTATATGTATGCATATATGTGAGTATGCATGTGAGTGTATGTGAATGTGTGTGTGTGTGTGTTAGTACTGATATTTTGGCTGAGTCAGAGATGAGATTATGTGAGCTTGGCCTGCGGCATTCAATCCACCACAACCTGGCAGAAGTCCTCTGTGAGTTTGGGGCAAACCAGTCTTCTGTCTGTCATAAAATCTGTCAAAACCAGGAGCTGTTGCTGATGAAATAGAAATGAAAGAACTCCAAACTGTAAGAAGGGTGAAGATGAAAGGGTTCTGAGACCATGTATCTCCTTTCCATATCCCAGGGGTAAATGCAACATTTCTTGTGGTGGCTTCCAGAAATGTATTCTCATGCAAGTATGGATCTCACCCTTATCGTTTTTTAGATATATGGAATTACAGTCTTCTGCATCATTTTACCTTATACTCCATGTACTTTAACTTTTTGTATCAGTATTTCTTTTATTTCATAAAATTTTATGTAATGCTTTCTATGTGTCAAGCCATCATCTAGCACTTTGCAAACACTGAATCCTTTAATCCTCATAAAAACCTATGAGATGGTTACTGTTCTTGTGTCCACCTCACAGACAAGCAAAGTGAGGCACACAGAGATTATAATACATGCTATAGTGGTGGGGCCAGGTTTTGAATGAAGGTATGGCTCCAGAGTCTGCACTGAGGTTTCAAAATCTACTTCTAATCACTAAGCTGAGCCTCTGTTTGGTATGTACAGACAGTATATATAAATCTTAGTACATACATGGGCTTCCCTGGTAGCTCAGTCAGTAAAGAATCTGCCTGCAGTGCAGGAGACCCAGGTTTGATCCGGGTTGGGAAGATTCCCTGGAGAAGGAAATGGAAACCCACTCCAGTATTCTTGCCTAGAAAATCCTACGGACAGAGGAGCCTGGCGGGCTGCAGTCCATGGGGTCACAAGAGTTGGACACTACTTAGCAGTCCACTAAACCACCACCAGTGTATACATAGACATCATCTTTCTTAATAACTGAGTGATATTTCACTTCATGAACAACCATGATCCAATAAATCTATAAATCTAATCTACTATTTATAAGTACTTTGGTTGTTTTCAGTTTTATATTAAAAAAAAGTTACAAAAAATTGCATTTATCATCTATCTCTGTATAAACATGCAAGATAGCCTCAGGATAAATGTTTGGCAGTGATGTTGCAAAATCAAAAGGCCAATTCTTTAAACATTTGATAAATAACGCCAAATTATCTCAGAAAAAGTTTGCTATCAACCTTTCTCTTATTAACAGTTTATGAGAATGCTTATTTTCTTCACACCCAAATGCTCTGGATTGCCAATTTATCAACAGGGAAGGAAGGAAGCTGAGACTGGTTTCTATTTGTACTTGCATCTTAAAAATTAAAAATGAGGTTGGACACATTTTTATACATTTATTGAACAGATAATATTTTTCCTTCTATGAACTGCCTTTTATGCATTTTATCCTTTGTGGTTTCTCCAGTGAGGTTTTTTCTTATTGATTATCAAGTGCTTTTTGTTTTTGAAAGATGTTAGCCTTTTTCTGTCATATGTAATACATATGTATTTCCCCAGGTTGGAGGAAATCAGTGTCAGCTAAGTGAACATTGTGGAATCAGGAGTCTGGACACTTCCAGCAACACGGTATCAAGATGTGCAGTAGTGAATGACACAATGACTAAGTCATGGTGTCCCCTAGCATGTGAAAGTGCAGAGTCGAAGGCAGGGGCTCTGAATATGTGCAGCAAGGCATCATGCCCAACCCTCCCAGATGTTTCCAGAAGGGTAGTGTCACAAGATTCATCTCAGGAAAAGACTGAGCTTCCAATTAGTCAGGTACATTGAAAGAGGTTTAAGTTCATTGAACTAAGAAGGATTTTCAATAAATGTAATACTTATTCTCAATGGTAGCTCAGGGCAAGGCATATACTTTCAAGTCAGTCTGCCTAGGCTGAAACCAGAGTTTAAATATTATTAGCTCTAGGCCAATTATATAGTCTCTCTGTGTCTCAGTTTCCTCACTCATGGTTGGTGGGCAGAGGGTAGTACTCCTCACCTAGGTGTGAGAGTGATATGATAGTGTATGGGAACTGCCCAGGGCAGGGCCTGTACCTCAGGAGTGTTGAGTAAAGGCCAGTTCTGAAGATGGCCACAGGGGAGGCCAAGAGGTCTATCTGATGCATATTTTTCATGGAGACAAGATATTAAGGATAATGACACCAAAAAATTAACAGCAGATATCTCTGGCTGATGAAAAATGAAAGTGTTAAGTCATTCAGTTGTGTCTGACTCTTTGCAACCCTATGGACTGTAGCCCACCAGGCTCCTCTGTCCATGGAATTCCCCAGGCAAGAATACTGGAGTGGATTGCCATTTCCTCCTCCAGGGGATCTTCCCAACTCAGGGATCAAACCTGGGTCTCCCACATTGCAGCAGATTCTTTACCATCTGATCCACCTGGCTGGTAGGATTGTGGAAATTCTATATTTTTCTCATTTGTCTGCATTTTCATTAATGAACAAACATATACTTTCATCATTGACATAAAATATTACTTTTAATAACCTGTTCTCTCCCAGTAGACTTTGTTTATTAACCTCAACTAACTCTGATTCCTACCATGTTCCTCAGATCTATCAATCACATCTAGCTAGCTAGCTAGCTCTCCAGCCATGACCTTTCTACAAAGAATTCATTATATTCTAAAGTGAAAACAGGTCCAGGGGAGGAAAAAAGAGAACACAATGGAAAATACATGTAAGTAGGTCCTAAGATCCAACAGAGCTGTTATATTTTGAGAACAACTTTGGCTCTGAGCTTCCAGGAAGACAAAGCAAAAAAAGGAAGGAAAAAAAAAAAAAGATCTCATTTCCTTTAGAGAAGAAAAAAGTTCCCCAGGGAACTTTTCTAGTTGAGGAGGCAGTAGGAGATAAAGAAGGTAATATTTTCAGAAATGTCAGCTCATACTAGTATTTCTTGAAATGTCTCTCAGTGAGAAGTAAGGTAACAATAAAACTCAGTTAAGACAATTTGGGGACTTATCTGATGGCTCAGCGGTAAAGAATCTGCCTCCAATGCAGGAGATGTGGGTTTGATCATTGGGTCAGGAACATCCCCTGGAGGAGAAAATGGCAACCCACTCCAGCAATCTTGCCTGGGAAATTCCATGGACAGAGGAGTCTGGCGGGCTACAGTCCGTGGGGTAGCAAAAGAATCAGACATGACTTAGGGGCTGAACAACAAGACAATTGTGCAAGTCAGTAAAATAGCATGGTTCCAAAACATGGTTTTTGGAAAATCAGAAATGATTAGAATTAGACTATATAGTGACATGGAGACATTGCTTGTCCTTCAAAGAAACCCACGTAATGAGTATTTTGCAACGCTTTCACCATATTGTGTGCATCTTTCTGCTGTTGAGATATTGACTTGAACCATAGATTTTATACGTGTATGAATTGTCTTGAGAACTAAATTATGTTTTCTACTTTTGTTTTGTTACACCACACCTAATACACTTGGCATTTATAACTCACTAACTGCTTTGGTCCAATGTCATATATACATTCCTTTTCATCTTTAGCTGTTGGTATATGAATCTCAAACACAACTTATTTTTAAATTTACTTTGGATAAAATCAATTTGGTGGTTTGAATCACATAAAGTTTTATGAGAAAATATTACAAGTAAGGTCCTTTTATTGCATGAAATTTAGAAATGTTTTACTATCAAAAATTGGGACTGAGAGAGGCATTGGTGACCGCAGCAGTAGAAGCAGCGATTTATCTATGTGCAGCCCCAAACTGAGAGGAAGATGCTAATTAAAGTGAAGATGCTGACCAGAAAGGAGACTGAGATTGACACTGAACCCACAGACAAAGTGGAACAAATCAAGCAGCGTGTAGAGGAGGAAGAGGGAATCCCCCAGAGCAGCAGTGGCTCACCTACAGTGATAAACAGATGAATGTTGAGAAGACATCAGCGGATTACAAGATATCAAATGGTTCAGTCCTCCATCTGGTACTGGCTCTGAGAGGAGGGGGTGGTCTTCGGCAGTGATGGGCCCTGCTCCATTTTACCTCCTTGCCCTGTCACTCATAATGAGGCATCATATATCCTCTCACTCTGTGGGACACCAGAGCCACTGCCCCCTCCCCTGGATGCCCAGTCTTGTGTGTCTGTTGGTGGGAGACTGTGAGGACCCCAGGAAGCAGTGTTCCTGGCCCAAAGGGCCCTTGCTGGCTATTGGGTTTTAGTTTGCAGTCCTGTGTGCTTCCCTCTCTTATGGCTGTGTCCCTGATTCTCAATAAAATATTTCTTGGCAAAAAAAATTAAAAAATGGGATTGAAATGCTCCTTTAACTTATATCTTTTAATCACTTTGCATATTTAGAAAACACTTCAAATTGATGAGGTGCTATCCTCATCAGAATGCTTGATGTTCAAATTCAATTATTGCTCTGATTTCCCTGCATTGTGTGTTTTAAATATGAAATTTGAAATAATCCCCAAGTTTACTTAGGTATGATAAAAAGAGAAATAAAAATACACAAAATCACCCCATTTTACATGCAGGTTGAAGCAAATAATCATAAATTACAACTATTTCAGTAACTCACTTAAAAAATGAACATTACTGTATTCTGAAGAAAAATCTATTCCTAACTAACCAAGTTGGGGTAAGGAGGATGGGTTTTTTTTCCAGAAATGGTTTTGTTTCTTTACCTTGTTGATATAAATCCAAGAAAAACTAAAAGATCACAAATGTGGGAGAGTGACAGATTTACCTTTTTAATTGCTTGTATAGATAGATAGATAATGATAGAAGATAGGCAGATACACAAAAAAAGGAAAGAAAGGAAACAGATTTCTTGTGTGTCTATTTTATTAGTTGCCACTCTTTTCATCAATTCAAATAATGGAGTTTTTTAACGGCTTATACTACGGTTTTCTTTTTTCCCAATTGGTCTTTAATCTGCTTCTAAGATTTAGAAAGAAAGTTACAGCAATGTACTATACCTAGTAAACTCTTATTAGGTTCATTAGTAACTTGTATTGTTTTAATGTATTTCTTCTTGACATGGAAGGCTATTCCACTATCAAAATACTAAAAACTTTGCAGGGCCCTATCCGAATTTATCTTGGGAGATCATTATTTAATTTGACTTTTATCACAAAACTGAAACAATGTAAGACATAGCATTAACTTTTGGATACTAATTCATATTCTTTTCACATTTGTGAAAAGCCTTGCTTCTTGGTCTAAGTGCCCTCTGAGAACAACTGAAGGACCCTTTTGGGGCGAATCATGCTGTAATGAGGCTTCTCTTCTTTTCTGATAACTAATCTCCCTTAGAGGCTAAACCAAATGTAGTCACATGAAAGATAAATTTCACTGTAGTAGAGTGTGTAATCTAAACTATTATTAACAAAATAATATGAATCAAAGTAATTTTTCAAAACTAAGTTACAAATTTTAGGCTCTCGTGAAATTTGAAGCATATTTTAAAAGCTAATTGAATAGTTATATTGTTAATATAAGAAGTTTTTTCAGTGTTTTTCTGAGAGCAGCTTTGAAATAAGAAGACAAAGACAAAATGATGCTCTAAGTAGAAAAAGCTATTCAGAAAATGAAGCAAATTTAACAACATAAACAAATCATTACTGCTAGTAAAGATACCAAGCTAGACTAAATAGTGCTCAAATAGATGCAATAAAAACATTTGTCCAAATAATTTCTACACTAGATGAATTAAAGGGTCTTATGTAATAAATTTCTACCACACTATGATGAGTATACAGTATTGACAGCTAACAGTTAGTGGGTGCTTGTCAGATGACACACTACAACAAAATCATTGAATTCTCACATGAACTCTTAGAGGTAGATTCTATTATAATTGTGTTTCATAAGTGAGGAGACTGACATACAGAGAGGTTAAGCAAATTTCCCAAAGTTACATGGTTATTAAGTGGTATACAGCCAGGATTTGAACCTATAATTAGGCATCATTGTCAAATATTGTAATCACCATATAGGCTAACATGGCTCCTATCTATATTAATTAGTGGTATCTGCTTGTTATAAACATAAGTTACTACATGACAAGCTAAGTAACAGTGGACTAGAAAGGTTAAGGGAATTATCCCAAGTCTTTGGGTTAGCTGGTAGCAAAGCCAAGAATCCCGGTTTCCCTATTGAGTGTGTTTCTCAAAAGTGTGCTGCCTCCCAGTTATATAATATGTGAAGAAAGCCAGAAAGTAAATTTAGAAAGATAATCTGTGGTAAGATGACCACAGAATAATTAAACATCAACAAAGTGATTCAACTGTTTCAATTTACAGAGCCTGTCTAGGTGCTTCCTCCTAACCCCACTCCCACCCTCCAGCTTTCTATTCATCAAGGCGTTTTAAAAAGTCCCAAGATAGTGATCTGACTGAATTTCTTAGACATGTGAAATTCTGCCATCCTGAGTTATGGCCATGAAGAAGACACAGTTCTAGCTCACTCATGCATTGTTTTATTAGAAACTTGCTATTGTTTGGATCGCAGATTAAGAAGGTAGGAGCCTTCTGAGCTACTCACCTAACATCTTTTATTAATTTTAAATTAACCTAGAAATTAAAGGGAGTTACATTTATTAGAAAGAAAAATTGGTTTGGTAATTATCTGAATAGTCACCAGCTTGCGTTTTATTCTCAGATCAAGGCTTGAGTTGCTTACATAACCTTCAGAAAGTCAATAAATTTCTCCCAGTCTTAAGATAAAAATTATGAAGCTTAATTTCATCCTGCTTTCTGCCACTTAACACTGTCCAGTAGTTCTCCTATCTGTATCTTATCAGATGATATGCGATAAGCAGAGAAATCTGAGGAGGTGTGATTGCATTCAAGTCTGGCTGGGCTTTCCCCTTTCTTTCCTAAATGCTGAGCCTTGGGTACTATCTCTGTAAGAACCACTGAGGCACAGTTGCAAGGAATGGGGCTGAGGCCTTGGAAGGAGACCCACATGACTACTCTGCTGGTTATCAGTCATATAATCTTCCTAGAAGAACACTTTCAATACTCTACCGATGCGCAAAAAATAATTTGCAAACCCACAAGCCTAGCAATTGCGCTTTTAGCAACTCACCCTGGTGTCTCAGTGGTAAAGAATCCAGAGGAGACAGGGGTTCGATCACCAGGTCAGGAAGATCCCCTGAAGAAGGAAATGGAGACCTACTCCAGTATTCTTGCCTGGGAAATCCTATAGACAGAGGAGCCTGGTGGGCTACAGTCCATGGGGCTGCAAAAGAGTTGGACATGACTTAGTGACTAAACAATAACAACACAACAATTCACCATATACAAAGATTTATTCACAATCATAAAAGAATTCAAATCACAGCATCACTTAAAATAGTGAAAAAGCAACAATTCCAAATTATATACAGTACAACCAAATCCGTATATGGTAAAAGTCTAGCAATAAAGGATTTGTTAAATAAAATACTTTCATGCCATGAAATATTTTATAGCCATTCTAAACACAGAATAACTGTTGGTACATGAAAACGGCAATAAAGAGTTCACAAAATATGATCTCTATTTTTTAAAATGTTATATTAATACTCTGAAATTTAATAAAGATTATAGTTGAGAGGTGCAATTACTGTTAGATTTTACTTTCTTCTTTGTGAATTTTCATATTCCCTTAATTTTCCTAAATGAATTTGACATATTCCCCCAGTCTCATCTCTAAGTATTAACTCTTGAGTTACCACTAAATTTGATTCATTTCTTGTCTACATTCCCGTCCTGGCCAGGTGCTGTTGCCATGACATCTGTCATCGGTAATGGTGACCCATCACTATTTCCTGGTCTCAGTCTGGCCTGTTTTTGGGGGGTTGGTTTTGGTTGCCATTGTTTTGTAAATGTTCTCTTGGTGAGGTCAAGGGGAAGGCCTGATAGGAGCAAACCTTTTTCCTTTCAGTCATTTTTGAGCATCTTATTCACTGCTGTGAGTTAAATAAGACAAATATTCTATTTGTAAAGTTTCCGACTGAAAAGTTTGTCTCACATTTGTACTAAACATTCAATGTCTATAGAAGGGTATAGGAGAGCTTTCCTGGAGGAAACTGTTTATCTGAACAGCTTAAGTTTTGTGTGTGTTCAGTTTCATGCAATCAGGTTTCACTTCCTGTAATAGATGGCTATTTTTTTTAACCCATGATGAAGAAGCTATGTCAGTTTATATCATAGCAATTTGTTCAAGCTAGCCGACTTTAATAGCCGACTTTAATTAATAATTGGGTTAAAAATAACTTCAGATCATCCAGGAATGTCATTGCTATGTGCAAACGTAAATATCTTGTGTAGGCACAAAACTTTCGATGTAAGTTTGTATATATTTAACTGTGCTCAAAAGCCATTCTGATTGAATTTCACAAGAACACCATGCTGGAAATGCAAATACAGAGCTTATGGACTTATTTATGGAACACCTGTCTGCAAGGTGGCAGTCTCCAATGCTATTATTATTGAATGGTTCTTTTCATAAATTTTGAATATGCTCAATTCTGTAACATAGTATCTGTTATAAATCCAGTAGTAGTTTGGGCTCATTTATTTCCAGGTAGTTTTCAACTGCTTCCGGTTTGGTAAAATTAAAAAAAACTTCACCAAACATCCCCTTACTCTCACCCATCTGGAGCTATTCATACCTTGAAGGGTAATGAAATCCTTCTACAGATGCTAAGATTTTAAGCGAGTTATCCGAGTGTTGCTTTATCTGCACTGCTTAAGTTCTGAGAAGCTGCAAAAGTTATTTCTCAAACTGCTGCTGCTGTTTCTCCTCCTATTCTTCTTTCAAATTATTGGAAAGATGATCTCCCTGGTGTTAGGCAAAGAAAAATCTGGAGAGATCTGGAAAATTTGGTTTATTCCAAAGAGATTCCATGAAGTTTCAGAGTGGGTCTACATTTGCTCAAACCTATTCTCTCCTTCCTACAGTCAGCTTGGTTCACAGTCATCTGGACTTGATTTTCAGAGAAGAACCTGGAGATCAAAATGCAGCTGCACAACTTTTGTCAACCCAACGCTTTATAAGTTGTGTGTATGCATGTGGGGCATGTGTGTGCATGCATATTTGTGTGTGTATGCTAGTATGTGCCTTTAGATCAAAATTACACTATACATTAAAACTAGTGATTATTCAAATCAAGTTTTAAGGCTCCTACCCCTCCTCCCTAACTGTGGGTTTGCACTGGAAGGAACAGTGGAAAACTGTCAGGAAATAGATCTAAATGTTCCAAAACTTTTTTTGGAACTAATTTTTTTTAAGGCAGCAATCTATGCAGAGTCATTCCTTTCTGTAATTTCTTGGTCAAAGCACCAATACGTTTATTGGCCTAAGTTCTTTTAGAAAAGAGGATGATAAAAATCATTTTTTCACAGCTGCTTTCACAGGACTATGTATAGAGCAGTTATTCAAGAAATTTTAGTGAAATGAATGTTTGGCTAAATGAATGAATTAAAGATGCTATCTAAAAGATATCTGGAATTTTTATGATTCGTACAATTTTGTATTCTTTTGCATAATTATGTACTTTCATTTTAAAAATCAGATTTTATTTAAAAATATAAAAATATATGAAATATTTTTAAAATTACAATACTGATGGTTATAAGTGATTCATTTTCCCTAACTTTAGTTACAGAAAAATTATTTTATGGTCCCTGGGCACCCTCTAAGCATATTATCTACCCCAAAAGCAAATATTTAATGAATTTTGCATTAGCAAGCCTCCCAAATGGCCCACAACGATCCACATCCCCTTTTATCCACATCCTTGTGTCATTTTCACTTATGAATTCAGACTGGCTGTGTGTCACCAACAGAGTATAGGAGCAACAGTGTATGACTCTCAAGGTTGTCTGACCTCTTGAATCACTCACTCTGGGGGAACCTAGGCACATATTATGAGGACACCAAAGCCGTACTTTGAAGAGGCCCATATAGAGAGAACTGAAGGACCCGATCAACTTGTCACACCTGTGAGGGAGCCACTTTAGAAGTAGGTCCTCAAGCCATAGTCAAACTTTCAGATGACTGTCACAAAAGAGTCCTAAGTGAGAACTAACCAACTGTGCCTTTCTTGAATTATTGACCTAGAATTTGTGAGCATAATAACTCATTATTTTATGCCATTAAATTTTGTGGTTATCTGTTATACCGTTGTAGTAACTGGAATAATATTTAAATATGCAGCAACTTTGCAGATTTAGTTCTCACTTTTAAGAGTATAGAAAATCAATATAAATTCTAAGATCAAGCACATACTTAAATCTTTCAATAATCTTCTATCAAATTTCTCATCTTAGAAAAGTTTGTATATTAAGTATATTCAATTCTGGACCACCGAAATTCTGGGCTGGCTTTTCTGGCCTTTAACTGCCTGTTGGATTTACATCATATTCCTCTTTGAAGACCTGCCCCTTTTACTGTCAGTATCTACTGGTGTCCCTGGGTTTGGTGGACAACATCTACTGAGTGAACGTATAAAGCTATTAGTGAATAACGTGTGATGAATATGCAAACCTATAAGCAGATTTTGGTTCCTAATATGTGTCAGGCACTGTGTTAAATGTTTCACATATTAAGTTCCATGTTTACATTCTCATTACCCCTTTGTATATGTGCAGTTCTTTTTATAGTATTTCACACACACTTTACCTTTCTAACAACAAAGGTCTGTCTAGTCAAGGCTACGGTTTTTCCAGTAGTAATGTATGGATGTGAGAGTTGGACGGTGAAGAAAGCTGAGCGCCGAAGAATTGATGCTTTTGAACTGTGGTGTTGGAGAAGACTCTGGAGAGTCCCTTGGACTGCAAGGAGATCCAACCAGTCCATCCTAAAGGAGATCAGTCCTGGGTGTTCATTGGAAGGACAGATGTTGAAGCTGAAACTCCAATACTTTGGCCACCTGATGCGAAGAGTTGACTCATTGGAAAAGACCCTAATGGTGGGAAGGATTGGGGGCAGGAGGAGAAGGGGACGACAGAGAATGAGATGACTGGATGGCATCACCGATTTGATGGACATGGGTTTGGGTAGACTCCAGGAGTTGGTGATGGGCAGGGAGGCCTGGAGTGCTGCGATTCATGGGGTCGCAAAGAGTCGGACACGACTGAGCGACTGAACTGAACTTACCTTTCGAACAATCCAACGTATTTGGGGGTGGGGGGAGGGACAATCATGAACAAAGGGAGTTTGTCAGCATTTAGAATCTCTTTGACATGATTTTATTTTTAAGGATGTAATCAGCTTTTGGTTTGCGGAAAGAAAATCTGAGAACTACCCATTAACCAATGGCTTCCACTTCCCCAAGAGACACAGACAGGTTCCTGCTCTCAAAGAGCTTCATGCTTATGAGAAACTTAACAATCAACAACCAAAAGGAAAATTAGTACAGAGCAATGACTTCCACGCAAGATGCAAAATAAAAGAGATGGCTGCTTTAGAGGACAGATAGCCTGAGATCTGAAAAAAAAAGGAGGGGGTGAAGAGAAAAGGAAAACATTACAGGTAGCAGGAGCAGACCATTAAGGTGTCCCCTTGGCATTTTGGGGACGAAATTAAGACCAGTGGGCAGGAGAAGAGTACACAAGGATGGTGCAGGATGAGGTCAGAGAGGCAGACTGGCCCAATCAGTGAGGCCTTTGTGCAGCAGAGTAAGAAATCAGTCTTTTTTTCTAAAAAACAATGAAAAGCCCATGAGGATTTTAAGCCAATGACATATGTCGAAAGGATCCTTCTGGCGGCTCTGTGGTACATGGGATACTCTATGGGGGCAGAACTCAAAGCAAGGGTTGTTAGGAGACTAATCCAGCAGGATAGGGAGGGGTGATGGTGCCTTGACTATGGAGGCTGTAACAGAGTGGAAAAGAAGTGGATATATACAAGGCATGCTTTGGAAGAAGATCACGGGAACTTGCTGATGGATTGCATGTGGGGGTCTACTGCTGCGTGCCAAACCTCAGCTGTTCTGGCACAGTCACCTTTCTGGCCTGTACAGCACTGTTTGTACAATCATTTAAATCTTCACTAACCTTTACCTTATTATCTTATAAAATAAAAATTTGAAAAAATGAAGAATGTTGGTATTAGTGATAAAAGGCATGGATCTCTTTAACGTGACATCTTGAGACAGAGATGGATATCATTTGGCATGCTGAAAGCAACAAGCTTTAGCCTCAGTGGTTTCTCAATGAACTCTAAAGCAGTCAATGGTGTATTCAACACTGAGGAATACAAGAAAATTAAAGATTGAAGAAAATGGGTTAATGTATTGTTGAATATTGTTTCTAAAAGAAAAGGTACACAGCTTCCCAGGCGGCTCGGTGGTAATCCACCTATAGGAGATGCCAGAGGCACAGGTTTGATCTCTGGGTCAGGAAAACCCCCTGGAGAAGGAAATGGCAACCACTCCAGTATTCTTGCCTGGAGAATCCCATGGATGGAGGAGCCTGGTAGGCTACAGTCCATAGGGTCACAAAGAGTCGTAAACAACTGAGCGACTTCACTTCGATACCAGTCATGTTTTCATGCTTTTAAATGTATACAGCCTTTTAATAAATATCACATCTTATTTTGCTATCTTATTTACTATCACATTATATATACTGTCACCCAGATACATTTATTCAAATATTAAAACATATTGAGTTTTTGCCTTGTCCCAGACACCTTTCTATGTGTTTCAGTTACAGAAATCAATAAACTAGGTCAAATATAGTACTTGCCTTCATGAAGCTTACAATCTATATGATATAAACATAAGTAAACAGACAATCTCAATGGAAAGTAACAACAACTGTGATGGGCAATGTTCAGGTTGCCATAGGAACACACAGGTATAAGCACAAACTAATAAGAAGGTGGGCAACTTGGGGTGAGAGATAGTATTGGAAAATCTTGCTAGAGGAGGTGACTTCCAGGCTGAAACCCCAGTTTGAGTTGCATATGCTATGAAACTTTTTGGTAAGAACTGGTCACTTTCCTAAGAATGAGCCCAGTCATTCATTCAGCAGTCACACCTCAATGTAGCATCTTTTCTTTTCCTAATGTGGAACATGCCAGAAATGTTCTAACATGATAGACAAAAATTGTAGTCATTTTTAAAAACAGGCCCTGAAAAGAAAGTCAGTTGTCAAGGCCAAAGATGGACGTGCAGATGAAGCAAACTGGTATAAAAAATCCAAGGCTTTTAGCCAAGACACAGAAATCTCTGATGTATTGAAAAGTGGCATGTTGGGGTTCACAAAGGTTCTACTCTATAAGGCAGCTGAGCTCCCCTGTTGAGTTCTACATGGAAACACATAAAAGCTGACTGTAAAACAGACTCAGCAAGTACCAGAAGTAGTAAAATGTACTTATTAGGTGAGAGAGACACTGCGTGTCTGAAGAGGTACACTGATGTCCATTTGTGGTTTTGCTTTTGTTTTGTGAGAAAATATGAACAGTATACTATGATGAATTTTGTATATTTTGACATTCATGAAGGGCTCAGGCCTTCCTCTTTGGAAACAAAAGGGCTTTATCCCCTTCAGCTGGATACAATATTTTCTCTAAAGAAAGACCTACAGAAACCCAGAATTTGTATCTTGGGTCCCTGTTACCATCTTCTGAGCTAACTTTTGCATTGTGTGTCATTTCCAAGTTCCCCTTTCCTACATATGATATGATATTACTGGAGTTAAAAAGCCAGAGGAACTAAGTTTCAAGTATTTCAAATGTTATTTATACAACTAGTTTAGTCTGCCTAAGTAATAATGTACACACTTAGCAGGATCTGCTCAGTAAATGACTCCCCAGTTCACCTTGGTTTCCACTTGAAAACTGCCCTTATTACTAGCTTATTAGTCAGAAAGTGAAGCGCTTATGATAGATCTTATTATGCTCACAGGAGCCTTTCTTCTGAGGAGCTAGCACCTATCTGCAAGGTAAGAAAAAGTGAGTTTACTTACCTGGGGTCAAGAGCAAGTCTGAAGAAAGTCAAGGTTTCTAATGTCCTTGCTTATTTCAATAGGGTAAGTTAAAATTTTAAGTCCATGGATTAAATGCTACATCCTTTCTGATCTCCACATCCATAAATGCTTCCCCTTCTTTACCTCTCTTTACAACCAAACAGTGAACATTTAGAAAATGTCCGTCTTCATATAGTAGTTACTTTCTAAGCTATCACATGAATGTAGTTATTGAATAGGATCTCATATGAGTCCTGTATGAATGGGATGTTAATATTTGATCCTCCAGAAAAAGGCATGGGGAAAAAAATGTGACATGAAGAACTTTTCTGAGGCTTAAAAAATACTTAGCACAATGAAAACCATAAAACTGAGATTTTTTATGTATTTTCCTCATAAACATTTTGTTAATGACTTTGTAAATGCTTATAAAGTAACTCAAAGCTTGTTTTGACTTGTTAAAGGGCTAATGTCTGTACAGATCTGGCTCTGTCTTACCTGATACTATCTAGAAGCTCCAGAGGCACTTACAGTAGTCTCAGCCCCAGACTTTCATCTTACTGACATGCTGTGTAAGAAAAATACCAAAACAAACAAAGAAACAAACCAAAAGCTAGTAATGTAATATAAATAGGCACCACTATGTGTTCGTCTTAAAATTATATTTTAGTTATTGTTGTTGTTGATCTTAATTTCCTTTAGGTGAGGAAGAAAAATGGCCAGCAAATAACATGTTCCCTCCCAGCCTCAGCTTGTGTTCAGGCTGTATCTGTAGGCCTACAGCATTTGTAGCTTGCAAAACTATTGCTCCCGCTTGATTGAGATTTGTTCTCAAACACCCAAGAGTTGGACACGACTTAGCAACTAAACCACCACCACCCATATCCTGATCTCTTAAAAAGCTGGTGCTTATCTGCAGAACTTGCTAGCTGCTGTACAAGCAGTATTTCATGTCCTCATTAAATTACAATTAGGTCATTTTCTTTTTCATTTTTATTGTAGTGCAGTTTATAAAAGTGAAAGAATTTGGCACTGTTTTGTGTCCACCAAAGCACCTCAGATTATTTCTCAAATGTTTTTGGTTGGATAAAATCTCAAAGGTATCTTGCCAAGTGCCCTTTTCTCCATGACTTCCAAATCCATGTAAATTTCAGGGAAAATTTAATCCGTATGTTTCTGATTCATTCACTCTTAACTCATCATAATGTTGTTTTCAAAAAACAATTTTATGTCCAAGAAACCCTAGGGGCATTTTTTTTTTTTTTAATAATCTGTTTTTGGTCAAATTTTTCCCCTGTTGGAGCACGGAAGTTGTGCATTTTCAAGTATCAGGCATTGAACTTGCACTTCCCCCCACCCTTTGTTAACTTCAAATTATTCTTATAGGAGGTAAGTTCCAATCAGAATACAGAGAATGTGAAATGAGTGCACATTTCTGCCAGCAGCTGCCTTGCCAGAACCGAGGCTGACTCAATCAGCCAGAGCCTGCTGAACAAAGCCAAGTTCACCCCTTAAGTCTCAGGCAAACTTCCCTCTGCTGAGTCACCCCTTAAAGAGCTGCACTTGTGGGTCTGAACCTGCCCTTTTGTCAAAAGTGTGAGTTTAGGCACATCTGAACCCTCTGGGAACAATGGAGCATCACACTTGGTAACCATTATCTCTGGAAGTAGAAAAGGAAAAAGTCTTTCTGTGAATCATGTACTCTGTGTCTTCCACAGTACTGTTTGTTTACTTCTTTACACACCATTGTAGGGGCATCAAGTCACATTATAGAGGACTTCAGGTTTCATGTGAAAAACATCAAAATATGTCAAGATGATGAACACATTAACAAGTAAATAACAAACACATGTTTATGCATTGGTTTCTTGTTGAAGCAATCTGGTTGGCATTTTCTCAAGAGAGTTATTTAAATTTTAAATGGAACAACATCTCATTTAGATTTCTGCAAATATGCAAGGGCACAGAAGTAATTTATATGTACATGAAACTCTTCACTGAAGCACCTGGGTACTTGACAATAATTAAAATACAAAGTAGACTTATTAAGTTTTCCTTTTAACTTTCTACCTTTTGCTTCTTCATGGAGAGCAAAAGGAAGTTTCTAGGGTAGACTGCCAAGTACCTAGAGGTCCTTTATTCCTACTACCACGTGCAACTTGTTCCTACATCTCTTTCTGCTGCATCCATCGAAAGCTATGCCTGATCTTCCCTTATACACCCATCTATTTTCAGAATCAGTGTTTTTATTTCTTAAACTATCAGTCCCTTTTCCCCAGCTGCCAGAGACTGAACATTTATTTCGCTTTAATGTCAGCAATATAATTAAGGAAACAGGTGATAGAGAGTATAAAAATGATGGAAAGTGCTATAAATCAGAAATTTCCACAACAGAATTTCAACCATGACCTAGGTATGGATAATTCCCACACTTATGTTGTTGGCCTCAGACCCCCTTACTCCAACATCATTAATTGTCATTCAGGGACATGACTTACATAAATGGTTCTCCAAGTTTGGTACCCAGAAACCCCTGGCCTCATCCGCAACCTGTGGAATCAGAAACTCTGAGACTGGGTCCCAGCAATTTGTGTCCTGTTAGCAAGACTGCCAGATGGTTCTGATGCTTACTGAAGTTTGAACTGGCCCTGAAACTTAATGTGTTAAACCCAACAGTTTGCTTCTCATTTCCTGTTTTCTTAACCTCACCATTTTTACTAATAGCATCACAATCACCTTCATTTGCTGCCATCAACATCTTCGAAGTCATTTTTACTTTTTCATTTTGCCTTCTTTTTCAGTCCTTTATCATGAAAACAGCCCATTTCGAACCCAAGATATTTTTAAAAATCTATTCCTCTCACTTATTCTAGGCCCATAAAAATCAAATCCCAAGGCTTCTCTAACAAGCCAACCGATACCCTCTCTGTGGTCTTTTATTCTATCCTGCTCTTAAAATGATTTTCCTTACATGATGATTTCATCTGTTAAACCACTACTCAAGAACTACTTATTTTATTTTGAACCAAAAATAATTATCTGTCTTTTCAGGCATCCACCAATAAGTGGCCTTCCATTGCCTTAGTCTCATTCATTAGTTTCTAGCAAAGCAGATCTCACTGGCTTGTTCTCACTGCCTTGTATTTTACATTTCTCTTATCTGGAATGCCTCTCCTCTCTTTCCACTCCGTGTTCTCTTCCTATTGGAAATCCAATTTGCATTCTTTGAATCAGAACTCTAACTTAATCATTCAGTATTCATTTTCACCCTGTGATCATTGTATTAAATTTGCCATAACTTGTTCATTTCTTTTCCAGGCACTGTTTCAAGCTGATACAATGGATATACTCTCCATTCTTTCCTATAATCTCTTCAACTTCTTCCACTGTGTAAGGCCCATTTCAGCTCCAGAACTGTGGTCAACTGACTTACAAGTAGGTAATTAAAGCAAAAGAGTTGCTCAGTCATGTCCAACTCTTTGCAACCCCAGGGACTATCGCCCACCAGGCTCCTCTGTCTATGGAATTCTCCAGGCAAGAATACTAGAGTGGGTAGCCATTCCCTTCTCCAGAGGATCTTCCCAACCCAGGGATCAAACCTGGGTCTTCCCCCACTGCAGGAAGATTCTTTACAATCTGAGCCACCAGGGAGAACTAAAGTGATATATTAAAACTCAAGTGTCCACATTTGCAGTTATTAGTAGCCCTGGCTTAAGCTCATGGGAAGGAATAAGAAAGTTGCCATCTAATAAGGGTTTAAATATACATAACTACTCACTTAAGCCACCTGTTTCTGATTCTGTGCCATTACTATTTAGACGTACTGTCCCTTATTGTGATTTTATCTTTCAAGACACAATTTATTACTTCATAAATCTGAAACAATGAAATCAGTGTGTATGTATAAATGTAGACATATATCTTCTCTTTAATATGGACCCAAACCTAAAGAAAACTCCATTAAGGCTATAAACAGAAAAAAATTCACCTCAATTTTGATTGGTATTTCCATGGCTCCCTGAAATAAAATAGAGCCTGCTTGTTCTTAATATATTTTATGGTTTAGTGATATCCTGTAGAGTACTTTATTTTAATTTCAAAAAGGCAGTGAACAACAGATGTGGTAGAAGGCCATGAAAAGGAGAAATGGGTTTAAAAAAATCAGTTAAAACTAAAAATATACAGCATTGAGCTCCCAAAGCAAAGCCAACTGTAAAAGAGGAATAGAAAGCACTAGTGGGAACTGGTTTCATTCAGTCCTGGCACAGGAGGCAAAGAATTTTACTTTTTTTACTTCTTACAGATAATTTGACTCTGTAAAAGAAGCATCTTTATCTTCATCACATCATTTTAAATTTTATTCTGAGTTCTATCATCAATACCAATCTTCAGATTCTTATGATTCCATTTGTACATGCCCACAATTTGTCAACTATGAATCCCAAAATCTAAAATGTTCTGAAGGTTAATTATTTTTCTAACAAGAGTGTGTGTGTTAGTCACTCAGTCCAACTCTTTGTGACCCCATGGACTGTAGACTGCCAAGCTCCTCTGTCCATGGAATTCTCCAGGCAAAATTATTGGAGTGGATTGTCATTTCCTTCTCCAGGAGATCTGCCCAACTCAGGGATTGAGCCCAGATCTCCTGAATGGCAGGCAGATTCTTTACTGCCCGAGTCACCTGACCTAAATTAATTTGGTGGCAAAACCTTACCTGAACTGACATAAAATTATTTACCATTTTTATGTATCTTCCTTGCAGTGAATATTCATACATTTTGCTGCTCAAACAATGCATCTGAACACAGAATGAAGTTCCAGTCCTCTTGGGAGTGTGATGTAATATATTATATGGATCCTATTATCTGTCTAAAATTCAAATTTTCTAAATTTGGAAACAATCTGGCTCCAGAGATTTAGGATTGGTGATTGTGGACCTGAACTCATTTTCTCTTCTGATTTTCTCTTCTGGTTTTCTCAGGAAGAGGTTGGAAATTATTTACTATTATCTTGAGAATATCTCTTTAATACCTTGTTTTTTTAATGTCTCCACTATGAAGGAAGTAGCTAAATTAGGTTTTAACAAAGAAGAATGTTGGACTCAAGGTATACAAAAGGACTTAGAACATTTTAAAATATGATTGCAAGGAAAGTTCAAGAGTGAGGAGACACATGTATACTATGGCTGATTCATGTTGATATTTGGCAGAAAACAACAAAATTCTGTAAAGCAATTATCCTCCAATTAAAAATAAATAAATTTTAAAAATATGATTGCATGTCAAGGGGCATAATTTTAGAATCCAAGAGTGTGAGGTTTTTCATATTTTATGTCTTAACTTCCATATGTGGGTGCTGAATAAAAAGAAATAAATATATGTGTACATATATACACGGGGCTTCCCAGGTGGCTCAGTGCTAAAACTTCTGCCTGCAATACAGGAGATGTGGGTTCGATCCCTGATTTGGGAAGAGTCCCTGGAGAAGGAAATGGCAACCCACTCTAGTATTCTTGACTGGGAAATCCCATGGACAGAGGAGTCTGGCAGACTATAGTCCATGAGGTTGCAAAAGAATCAGACGTGACTTAGCAACTGAACAACAATGACAATAAACACACACACACACACACACACACACACACATACATATAGTAGGTACACATGCATATATTTTACCAATCTAGAGGCAAACATGAAAAACAGAATTAGAGCTATTGAATGTGTACATAATGTTAAATTCTTACAATAGATCACATTAGCAGTTCAAATAAAAGATACCTATTGTTGCAAATGCAACCAACCACACACACACATCCACACACTCCATTCAATGTACTCTATGGGCCACTCAATTTTTCTAGTATAATTATACAAAGTTAGTACTTTTCAATGTTTTATCCAGTGGGATGGTTGTAATAAAATTAGAATTGGCTCCCAATGTATAGTGCCAACTTCCTGAGGATTTGGGGTAGACACTATTGAACTAAATAATTCCAATGGAGTCTGAGTTGTACACAAAACACTGAATGTGTTGGGAGTACAGCAAGTGAGCACTTTGCTCTTCACTGGGCTATGACTTCCTGCCCTCTTTAGGGAGAAAGGCTGGCCAGTTGCTATTACAAACAAGGCAAAGCTAAGGATTCAAACAGTGAATCAACATTTACTGAAGGTCCACCACGTGTCAAAATCTGAAGCAGACACTGGGAGCTGTTGCAAAATTACCAGCCAGCAAAAGAGCCTTTTTCAGAAGAACTCACAATATAATTAGAGATGCAGGGCAACCACATATTAAAGGAATTATCTAAGGCATATTAATAAAAGAGCATTGATAGTGTCATTAAAACCCATTATGAAAATCAAGCTTAAAACATTTTGAGAAGAAAAATATCAAGTGCTGGGATTGCTAAAAACACTCTTTTCACCTTTACTAGAGACATACTTTAACGTATGGGGATATATATATATAATCTTAGTTGCAGGATCTTTAGTTGCAGCATTTGGGATCTAATTCCCTGACAAGGGATTGAACTTGGGTCCCCTCTTTTGGGAGCTCGAAATCTTAGCCACTGGGCCACTAGGGAAGTCCTGGGGATATGTATTGCATAATTTGATCTATATAGAGGCTGAGAAGATGTTGTAATGGGAAAAAACATTACAGAACACAGTTGAATTGTCATCTACAAGTGAGCGCCAATCAAAAGATGGGGGGAAGAAATATGGTAAATGCAGCATTGGTTCTAGAGAGACACAGAGTTCCCATTCTGATGGCATCTTGGAAGTTCTTGAAAACATTTCGTTGTATAAAAGCCATTATTTTAGGACATGAGACTCCTTCCACTCCAAACAGAAAGTCAGAATTTTTACACTGCTTTGTTATGATGAAAGGGACTAATGATTTCTTTCTCCATTTGTCTCTGATCTCTGCAAATGAAACAAAGAGGAGGTCATGCTTTAACATGAATGGAGCAGCCTCCTTTAGAGACAACCTCAGGACTTCCCAACTGAAAAACCAAGTCTCTAATTTACGTAGGAGACAGTAATTACTCTTCCAGCCAGGGAGAATGTTAAGTTCCTGCCTATTTGTAGCCCTGTTTAAAAACAATCGGCTCATCTTCCAAACTTGACCAAACTACAAATGGTATAAGAACTCGGTCGCCTAATAAGGATGTTCATTTTGGCACTCAGCAGCTTATGCATGGCTCACAGATGGCTTCTGTCTCATTCTGTGTAATCCAATCATCCTGCACTACTGCGTCTCACATCTTCAGGAGTAATTTGCAAAGCTCGCCGTGACAATTGTCTCTTCTTACAGATGTCAAGGATGTAAGGAGGGTGGCTTTCACCACTGCTTTGCCATACGATGTGTACATGGCTCTCCAGGTCAGAGTGGCACCCAGCAAGGTAAAGAGAAATGACTTCTTTGCATTGCCTCTGAGTTACTGCCTAGCCCGGGGATAAGCAAATATGTTCTATAAATGGCCTCTCTGTCTGTAGGCAACTTGTTTCACTTTTGGCTGGGTACCATGCAGAAAACATTCCGCAGTACTCCTCGCATTGTGTGCTAATGGTGGCAATACAGAGGCACCAGGGCCCAAGAAAAGATTCCAAAAAAACCTCTAAATAGTGGTTGTTTCAGAGGGATCATTTTACTCACAGGCAGACTTTCTAGTATTAACACCTGCACTTCTGCTATCATCTTCTGAAATCATGACAGTTTGTCCTCAGTCTTTTTTTGGCTGGGGGTGGTTTTTATTTTTCCAACTTCTAAAGGATGTACAAGATTTTAAAGGCAAAGTACTGAAACATTTTTAAGCTGTAGGTTTGTTAGTTTCTTTTTCCCTTGAGGCTGGTGTTAATAGCTGTGTTTTATTTCAGTATAAAAATACCCCTTTTTAAAAAATCAAAGTACCTAAAACAAGGAAATATGCAAAGCCTCAAAACAGCTGTGTAAATTCATGTAGGCTTCAGGGCTATAAACATTCAGCCTTACGGGAATGACACTCTGGAAAGTCTGATTTTTACTTAAAATTTAAATTATGATTATGAATTAGTGCTACATTCATTTTAGTAAAATATCAGTGCTGTATGTACTTCCTTAAGTTTTTTCTGCTTACTGCCATCATCACAACATAGATCATCAGTAAGAAATGTTAAGCATGGCAACTAAGAAAAATTTTCTAGGTCAGTAAAAACAGTATTTTAGGCGAAATACTTTTAAAAAACATTTTAAAGAAGATTTTAAACTGTTCATAATTTGTGTATAGTTTTGGGTTTGAATTAGCAGTTACAACTTCACTTGAGAAACGAAAATTAAAAGACAATATCCTTCCCTTAAGTAGCTTAAAGAATGAAGACTATATTTAGTCTGGTCTTACACACACACACACACACACACACACACTCTTTCCAGTGGAAATATCTAGGTAACTCCTGCCAGGAGGAGGAGCTTTATAGAATCCCAGAGCTTTATATGTAGAATACCGTCTTAGAACATTAAACCAGTAGTGAATATGTTCAAGGGAGAGTTGTTGAAAATCTGAATTCTCATGATACATTCCTATAAATTATGAGTTAACTTTTCTTAAGTCCTTGCTCATTGTCAATATTATCAGCACAGGAATTACTGATATGCTCATAAATTAATAGTAATAGCAAAAGTGACCTTCGTCTAAAGAGAATTCCAAAACTCAACAGACATTTATGGAGTGCATGTAATGTGCCAGGCATTGGGCTAATTAAATCCCCCCTATCTCTACACTTTAAATGAGAGAAAAGCTGACTCAAGGGAAAGAGTTATGGCCAAAGGCCATTTAATTAATTTGCTGTCTGGGGAAACAGCACAGGAACTGGGAAGAAAGCCCAGGTATGAGAACTGCTAAGTTGTTGTTCAGGATACAGTGCATTGTTTTTCAGAACTCCAGTGGAAGACTCATTTCAAAACTATATTCAACTAATGTAAAATTACCATTCTAAAACAAATACTGCATGTAAAAATCTCAGAGGCACAACACATCTCTGTATTTCCTTATGGCTGTTGACCTCAACTGGAGAATTTCATCCCTACAGACATTTTCAGAGGGAACCACCATCAGAAGGGTCTGGTTCCTTTGTAATAATACCACAGGCAAGAGAGAAATTTCATGACTTCTCTAGGAATTTTCCAAAGAACCAAACAACAGGCTTTCACATGGGAACAACATGTTACCTTGTGAGCATATACAGTACCTAATGCTAGGAATCTTACTTGTGTTTGGAATATAACCCCCCCCCCCCCAACGAGATTTCACCTTTTACATATGAGTAGGACAAAACACAGACAGCAACTGACCAAGGTTACGAACTTGCCAGTGAGAAACCAGAAAAGAACCGGGTATATTTGATTCTAGAGTCCACATTTTTAATAAATAGACACTTCCCACTGAACTGGGCATTCATTGGTGTTTTTTTCCCTTCTCTTCATTCATTATTATTCAAAATATATTTTTATTTTCTTTTTTTTTTTTTCCATTTCTTGAACACTTACCAAGGGCTAAGCAATATTTTGTGGCTGAAGAATCAAATGTGGTTAAATTAGTGTCTCTGTCTTCGAGAGTCTAAAGAAAACCGTCACCTCCATAAATAAGTGTGCTACAATACATGTGATCAAGTCTGTAAGACATATGCATAATACTGTGGGTGTAAAGAAATAAGGAGGGATCAATTCTGTCCTTGAGTGGAGGGTGGAGTGTGAATATAATATGTGAGTGAGACTGGAAGAACATATAGATACTCGCCCTGAAAAGCTGTTAGTTGCTTGGAATATTCCGCTTTGTAGAATCATATAACGTCTTCCAGTTTCCATAGAATAAATGGAGAAGATTATTATAAAAGGACTAGGCCCAGTTTTCACAAAGGAACCCTCCTAAATCTGCAGAAATAATATACTTTCAATTTACTTAAATTATTTCTGAGTATAGAAAAAGATGAAAAGCTGCAAGATATTTTTATGAAACAAGAATTATATTGTCATCTAAACCTTATAAAGAAAGTGAAAGTGAAGTTGCTCAGTCGTGTCTGACTCTTTGCGACCCCATGGACAGTCCTACAAGGCTCCTCCATCCATGGAATTTTCCAGTGGGTTGCCATTTCCTTCTCCAGGGGATCTTCCCGACCCAGGGATTGAACCCGGGTCTCGTGCAAAGCAGGCAGACACTTTACCATCTGAGCCACCTGGGAAGCCCAAACCTTATAAAGATAGCAAAAAAATAAACTATAGATCAATCTCACTTACAAATAAGGAAGTAAAAATCTAAATAACATACGAGCAAACAGAATTCAAGAACTCATCATAAAAGTTAAACACCATGTCCAAGTGATACTTATTCCCAAAATCTAAGAGGAATATCATACGATCATCTTCACAGATGTTAAAGTGGCCTTTGACAAAAGTTAACAACCATTTATAATTATCAAAACACTGAATAAAATAGGAACTGAACTAATTCTTCTTTGATGTTAATATATGATTATAACTAGACATACACACACGCAAAATGCAGACCCAGTATGTTAGGAGAATACTAGAGACATTCGTATTAAGGTCAAGAACAAGACAGGGATACCCACTAACTTCACTATTATTTAAAAATATATTAACGGTGTCTGAGGAAGCGGGAATGGCGGGCAGGGGGAGGCGAAGGCGGAGGGATCAGTGCACTGCGTTGCTAGTGACCCGAGCCCTGGGCCGGGACTGCTTTCTAGGCGTCTCTTCAGGCAAGCAAGCAGGGAGAAGAAAATAGTACCTACCTCTGCGCCTTTAAGCAAGCTGCGACCCCTGCTTGATTGCCTGCTCTTTCTGCTCCGCACCAACCCTCCTTCCTCCGGGTGCCTGGAGGCGGCGCCCTGAGCCTGTCTTACACGCGGGAAACTGAGTCTCCGAACGCGGGTCAGCCGAGGTCACGCCTGAAAGAAGGAGGAGTCCAAAAAGCTTGAAGACCCCGCCCTGGTCCCGCCCAGTTCACAGGGTCAGCGGGCTATAGGGAGCTGGACACCAGTGAGTGGGTAGGCTTCAGGCAGCCAGCCAGTGGGACGGTAGTCCAATTAGCCTCAGGGCTGGGTGTACAGGATGCTGTCGCCCTGGGGCTTTTATCCTCTTGCTCTCTCCGCCCTAGAGTTCGGGGTGCCCAGAGGTGAGTCATTCTTGGAGCATCGTCCGTCATCCAGACCAGGGATTGTTTGGAGCACTTCTAATTTCTGGAACCTAGTAGGGTGAGGTAAGGAAGGGCTTCCAGGCACAAGAACTAGCATGTACACATGCTTGGATGTGGCAATGAACTAGGGAAGTTATGTTTTTTATTAATAATTGAAATATAGTTGCTTAACAATGCTGTGTTTTTGCTGTACAACAACATGAATCAACCATATGTATGCATATGTCCCCTCCCTCATGAGTCTCTCCCATTCCCCCATTTCACCCCTCTAGGTCATCACGGAGCACGGAGCTGAGTTCCCTATGTTATACTGTAGCTTTCCACTAGGTATCTATTTTTCATACCTGCGTGCTAAGTCGCTTCAGTCCTGTCCACTCTTTGCAACCCTATGGTTTGTAGCCCACCAGGCTCCTCTGTCCACAGGATTCTCGAGGCAAGAATACTGGAGTGGATTGCCATTTGCTACTCCAGGGGATCTTCTGGACCCAGGAATCAAACCCCCCTCTCTTACCTCTCCTGCATTGACAGCTGTGTTCTTTACCACTAACACCACCTGGGAAACCCCAGTATTTCCTGGTGGCTCAGACGGTAAGAATCTGAGTGTGATGCAGGAAACTCAGGTTAGATCCCTGGATTAGGATGATTCCCTGAAAAAGGAAATGGTAACCCACACCAGTATACTTGCCTGGAGAATCCCACGGACAGAGGAGCCTGGTGGGCTGCAGTCCATAGGGATGCAAAGAGTCTGGCACAACTGAGCAACTAACACACTCACTCCAGTATAATTACTATTTTTTGTACTCATTAAAATTTTCTATCAGTAAATAAATAAATAATAATAAAAAAATAAAAATATAGTGGAGACACTAGTCAATCCAGAATAAACAACAGAGCTCCAAGAATTGGAATAGAAGTGAAACTATCTCTGTTTACAGGTGGTATTGTAGTATATTTGGAAAAATCCAAGACAGCTAATGAAAACACTAATCATTTTTAAAATTCAGTTAAGTAATAGAATATTAAGCTGAAAACAAATCATAAGACTTTTTATACACAAACAATAGCTGATGACGTGATGTAACAGAAGATAAAACTTCAGTTACATTATTAGCAAAAAAAGAATTCATTTAAAAATACCTAAACACGAAATGTATAAAATCTGATGTGAGGAAAAATTGAAGAATTTTTAAAGGAAAATCTGAATTAATTTGGAGATTTTTCTTGTTTTTAAATAGTATGAGTGAACATTATTCCCATCTTACTAATAAATTTAGCATGATTATAATAAGAATAACACAAATTTACTTTATGGAGCTGTTCAAGTAGATTTTTGAAGTTTATATGAAAAAAGAAACATAAAAATAGCCATGAGACTTCTAAAAAATGAACAATGAAGGACAACTTGTAAAACATATTGTAAGATTTCTGTAATTAAAACAGTGTGATATTGATTCTTGAATAGATAGAAAGAGAAAGTAGTGGGAGAGAATAGAAAGCTCACAAGTAGATGAAAAATCATATGAAAATATAGTAATGAAAAAGATAATATCTCATTAGAATGTCAGATTGTGAGGGAAAGCAAAGCAGTACAAAGAAAATGATGGGGATACATAAGATGAACATAGGAGGTATCTTGTAGGTGCTCATATTTGGGACAATTTTAGCATCAACAAAAAGTCATGGTACTAATGTATTTTAGCATATTTAATATAAAAAAGAACATGTTATCAACAATGGACAAATAAATAATATATACAGAAGTTCAGTGGTAAGAAGGGAAACCTCTTTATAGATGAGCATATACTAATATGTAGAAGAAAAAATAAGATGAGAAAAATCACCATTTTGTAACACGAGTGTCAATAATTGATTCAGACAAGGCCCATCAGTGGTTGTGGAAAGCTAGTGGGTAAAATGTTTTGAGGGAACAGGACATTCACATAATCTTAAGTACCACCTCGCAGATTACTTATCAACTACAAAAGATACAGTTAAAATAAGGAGATCTGGTAGACATTACCTTTACCAAGTGATTAAATTGACCACTGCTGATAATGAAACAAGATATTATGTATCTCCTCATAAGATACTCAGGGAAATGCACAATGTTACCTGTGTAGAATTCTTCCCCCAAACTCTAATCATGAGAAAACTATCAGGCAAATTTAGAATATGACACTAAAGAGATATGACAACCAAATGTAATGTGTAAATTTAATTGATTCTAGTTTCTTAAGATTTTAAGGACAATTGGAGAAGTTTCAGTGTGGACTCTATATGAATAATACTTTATATCTGTGTAAAAGTTCTTGTGTATGATAATCAGTTCAGTTCAGTTCAGTTGCTCAGTTGTGTCTGACTCTTTGCGACTCCATGAATCGCAGCACGCCAGGCCTCCCTGTCCATCACCAACTCCCGGAGTTTACACAAACTTATGTCCATTGAGTTGGTGATGTCATCCAGCCATCTCATTCTCTGTCGTCCACTTCTCCTCCTGCCCCTAGTCCTTCCCAGCATTAGGGTCTTTTCCAATGAGTCAACTCTTCGCATGAGGTGGCCAAAGGATTGGAGTTTCAGCTTCAACATCAGTCCTTCCAATGAACACCCAGGACTGATCTTTAGGATGGGCTGGTTGGATCTCCTTGCAGTCCAAGGGACTCTCAAGAGTCTTCTCCAACAGCACAGTTCAAAAGCATCAATTCTTCGGCACTCAGCTTTCTTCACAGTCCCACTCTCACATCCATACGTGACTACTGGAAAAACCATAGCCTTGACTAGACAGACATTTGTTGGCAAAGTAATGTCTCTGCTTTTTGATATGCTGTCTAGGTTGGTCATGACTTTCCTTCCAAGGGTAAGTGTCTTTTAATTTCATGGCTGCAGTCACCATCTGCAGTGATTTTGGAGCCCCCCAAAATAAAGTCTGACACTGTTTCCACAGTGTCAGTGTATGATAATAGTTTTGTGTTTATATATTATTAGAAAGTGTCTTTGCTCTTGTGAGAGTTTGGGGAAAAAAACACTTAAATTCTTTGAAAATGTTATTTCTACTTTCTTCCATTGAGAAATAAATGTTACAATTTCATTTACCCTTGCATATTAAACCTAGTCATCTTTTTTGCAAAGTTTTTTATAGTTAAGTTTTAAGTCATTTAAAGGGGGAAAATGTGAATATTAATATAAAAAAATTTGTTTTAAAAAATATGTTTTGTGTGAAACACAAAATACTTTGGTATAATACAGTTTGAGATCTGTATGTATAAATCAATGTTACTCTACATCCCAGTCGATGTTGTTTAGTATGTGAAGTATCCCTATAAGGAATCCTCACTTGAAGAGGTTGTCATGCGGCTCAAAAATTGCTATTGAAACCAATACCAAAGACTTTGTTAATGAATATAAGTACAAGATATTTTTTCTACTGATGAGTGTTGTCAAAATATGCAAGATTGAGCAGGCCTCAAAATCCTTGCCTTATCAGAATCTGGGAAGCTCAGTAACCTAATACCATCAGAGAAGCACCCAAGATCTACAACTCCATGTTCTTGTGTTGTACCCCCACTTCCTGGAGGAATTTGTCAATTGTTGACAAATCTGGCCAGTGGGGGGTAATCTGGCTTCAGGATGTCACTGTGACTGCCTCAGAGTCAACATGACAAACTCAAAGTGTTTGTTTAAAGTGCTAAGAGAGAGTGGAACTTCTCCAAGTTTTCGAAACAGGTTATATAAATATTTTTTTGTTTGCTAATAAATGTCAGTATATTTGGCACAGTAGGACTTGCTATTATTATTGAGTAGGACTTGCTATTATTGTAACATACGGAAATCTGGCCTGTTTCCTTCATTAGAAATTTATGAAATACAGAAAAGGGAGAACAGAATACCCATGATTTCCATATCTATAGACAAACACCATTAAGACATTCATGTTTTCTATCAGATTTATAATTTGTAGGTACTGAATTGAGGATATAATATAGAGACCTAAAGCCCCCGCTGACTTCCAATCTCTGGAAGCTACAGATGTTGACTAAAGGAATTGATAACAATTAAATTGTTGTTGAATAGCAGTTTAACTTAGGTTTGTTTGATTTATGAATTATGGGTGATTTTCATTTTTTTGCTTCATGCTTTTGTTTTCCAATGTTTCCACAATGACTATTAGGTTGACAGTCAGATTTGTTTATAGTGTTATCTTTTGTACTAAGTAAGTACTTTGGGGACTGAATTAATGAATGCATATTATTTAAATCTCTAGAATTTAGAAAATCAAAGAGGCAACGGGGGCCTCTTTAGCACATTAGAAATTTTTGAACTTTAGAATCTAGGAAAGAAATTGAGAAGACCTGAATTGACTGAAAACTACTAACCAGTACAGGAAAGCAAGAGAATTTATTTTGTCTTCCCCTACCTCCTGGAACTACCTCAATCTTATAACCAACACTATCATGAAAGTGAAAGTGAAGTCACTCAGTTGTGTCCAACTCTTTTCGGGCCCCATGGACTATAGCTTACCAGGATCCTCAGTCCATGGGGTTTTCCAGGCAAGGATACTGGAGTGGGTTGCCATTTCCTTCTCCAGGGGATCTTCCCGACCCAGGGATCGAACCCAGGTCTCCTGCATTGTAGGCAGACTCTTTACCATCTGAGCTACCAGAGAAGTCCCCCACTATCATAGTGTTTTTTAAAAGTCTATATACAGCCCTGTTTTCCAGATGTTTGTCTTACTAATAGTTTAACAGCAGACCTCCTATTAAATACAGGCCTGTTACTTGCTGTTAAGTACAAAAACAAATCTCTATTTGCTGTTAAATACAAACACACAGACCTGCTGGTTATTCTGCCACTTTCTGGTAAGTATTCTAGGTACTGTCCCTATTCAGTTCAGTTCAGTTCAGTGGCTCAGTCGTGTCTGACTCTTTGTGACCCCATGGACTGCAGCACGCCAGGCCTCCCTGTCCATCACCAAATCCTGGAGTTTACTCAAACTCATCTCCATTGAGTCGGTGATACCATCCAACCATCTCATCCACTGTCCTCCCCTTCTCCTCCTGCCTTCAATTCTTCCCAGCATCAGGATCTTTTCCAATGAGTCACTTCTTCGCATCAGGTAGCCAAAGTATTGGAGTTTCAGCTTCAACATCTGTCCTCCCAATGAACACTCAGGACTGATCTCCTTTAGGATGGGCTGGTTGGATCTCCTTGCAGTCCAAGGGACTCTCAAGAGTCTTCTCCAACACCACAGTTCAAAAGCATCAATTCTGCAGCACTCAGATTTCTTTATAGTCCAACTCTAACATCCATACATGACCACTGGAAAAACCATAGCCTTGACTAGAAGGACCTTTGTTGGGAAAGTAATGTCTCTGCTTTTTAATATGCTGTCTAGGTTGGTCATAACTTTCCTTCCAAGGAGTAAGTGTCTTTTAATTTCATGGCTGCAATCACCATCTGCAGTGATTTTGGAGCCCAAAAAATTAAAGTCAGTCACTGTTTCCCCATCTATTTGCCATGAAGTTATGGGACCAGATGCCATGATCTTACTTTTCTGAATGTTGAGTTTTAAGCCAACTTTTTCACTCTCCTCTTCACTTTCATCAAGAGGCTCTTTAGTTCTTCTTCACTTTCTGCCATAGGGTGGTGTCATCTGCATATCTGAGGTTATTAGTGTTTCTCCCGGTAATCTTGATTCCAGCTTGTGCTTCATACAGCCCAGCACTTCTCTTGATGTACTCTGCATAAAAGTTAAATAAGCAGGGTGCATATATACTCTGCATATAAATCGAATACAGCCTTAACATACTCCTTTCCCGATTTTGAACCAGTCTGTTGTTCCATGTACAGTTCTAACTATTACTTCCTGACCTGCATACAGGTTTCTTAAGAGGCAGGTCAGGTGGTCTGGTATCCCCTTCTCTTTCAGAATTTTCCACAGTTTATTATGATCCCCCAGTCAAAAGCTTTGACTTAGTCAATAAAGCAGAAGTACAAGTTTTTCTGGAACTCTCTTGCTTTTTTCAATGATCCAACAGATGTTGACAATTTGATCTCTAGTTCCTCTGCCTTTTCTAAATCCAGCTTGAACATCTGGAAGTTCACAGTTCACGTATTACTAGAAATCAGTGGAGAAATAACTCCAGAAAGAATGAAGAGAGAGCCAAAGCAAAAACAACACCCATTTGTGGGTATGACTGGTGATAGAAGCAAGGTCCAATGCTGTAAAGAGCAATGTTGCATAGGAACCTGGAATGTTAGGTTCATGAATCAAGGCAAATTGGAAGTGGTCAAACAGAAGACGGCAAGACTGAACATTGACATTTTAGGAATCAGCAAACTCAAATGGACTGGAATGGGTGAATTTAACTCAGATGACCATTATATCTACTACTGTGGGCAGGAATCCCTTAGAAGAAATGGAGTAATCATCATAGTCAACAAAGGAGTCCAAAATGCAGTACTTGGATGCAATCTTAAAAACAACAGAATGATCTCTGTTCATTTCCAGGGCAAGCCATTCAATATCATGGTAATCCAAGCCTATGCCCTGACCAGTAATGCTGAAGAAGCTGAAGTTGAATGGTTCTATGAAGACCTACAAGACCATTTGGAACTAACACCCAAAAAAGATTTCCTTTTCACTATGGGGGACTGGAATGCAGAAATAGGAAGTCAAGAAACACCTGGAGTAACAGGCAAGTTTGGCCTTGGAGTACAGAATGAAGCAGGGCAAAGACTAATAGAATTTTGCCAAGAAAATGCACTGGTCCCTATTTGTGGGGTACCTTTTACATAGGTTGCCATGCTTCATATGAGGTGAACTCTATAACTGGACACCCCTATTTGATTTAGAGAAGTTCATTTTCTGCAAAGACAGCCATTCACAGCCCAGCCAGCTGTTCATCAGCACCTGCTGATAATACTCTATCCAACCAGTGCCATATACCAGATAGTGATTGGCTTATCTGATCAGATTCTCACTTTCACTCTGTCTCAGTCTCTCTCTCTTTTTTTTTTTTTTTTGCATGAAAAGGAGTTGATTAGTTGAGAGAAGAGTTAAAAGAAGGAACAGAGAGAAACAGAGACCAGAAGAGTTTAGTCCTAAACATATAGTGGGTTTGCAGTGTCATTGTGTGCTTATCTTCTGAGTTGCTGCTGGTCCTAAATGGTAACAAAGTATAGTCAAGCAACTATTACAGTGGTTTTTTTAATTCTGAAATTTTTTCAGTTATCACCATGATAGTTCTGTTCCCTACAACTAGGAAAAGAGCCTAATGAACATATTGGAATTTGAAATATAATTTAAAATACTAGTCCTACAAATAATATTTATACAGCTTGTAGTATCTGCTATAGTTGTTGACAAGATGAGTAGGTCGATGCTTTTTTTTTTAGCTCTTCTAGTGGGGATGGAGATAATCACTTATCCACAGAATTTTAAATGCTCTTACATGTCACCAGTATAATTGTTATCATTCAGTCTCTAAGTCGTGTTGACTCTTTTCGACCCCATGGACTGCAGCATGCTGAGCTTCCCTTGTTCATCACCATTCCCAGAGCTTGCTCAAATTCATGTCCATTGAGTCTCTGATGCCATCCAACCATCTCATCCTCTGTCTCCCCCTTCTCCTCCTGCCCTCAATCTTTCCCAGGATCAGTTTTTTCCAGTAAATCAGCTCTTTGCATCAGATGGCCAAAGTATTGGAGCCTCAGACCTTCCACTGAATATTCAGGGTTGATTTCCTTTAGGATTGACTGGTAGAGTTGGAATTATCCTTCAAGATTAGGAATTCTTGATCTGGGATCCACAGTGGGCTTCTGAGATTCTGGACAATACTGAATTTTCACACATTTTTTTGGTATGTGTATACTTGAGCCTATCTATTTTTCCGCCTAGTCGATAGTTTACATTAGCTATTCCACAAAACAGTTAAGTACAAAAGGATTAAAAACCTCACTGCCTAATTTTACAGATAAAAATATCACTCAGAGTAATTTACCTGCAATCTAGCAATCTGTAACTACTAGAGACTAGGTTTCTTTTATTCTTTCATTAAAAATGTATAAAATACAGTAAAAAAGAAAAAGAAGAAATGCTTTTAACATGTAAGGACAAACACCATTAAGAATTTTCTATTTCTTACCAGTAGTATATGTTTGGGTTCAGAATAACACCTTTGAAAATACATATTGATATGTTGCTTTCTAATAGACTTGCACTAAATTCCACCCACATCAGCAATCTAGAATAGTGAATATTTTATCACCAGAACAAGTTATTCTTTTTTAAAAAAAATATTTTGGCTAACTTGATAAGCATTCAATAATGTCTCATTGTTGTAGTTTGTGTATATTATTAGTGAAGTAAAAGATTTTATTTATTTTTTTATTTCTGTTGGAAGTATGTCTCTTGTCTGTCTTGTCCATTTACATCAAGAACCCAGTTTTCTTAGCTGTCCATCCAATCCTGTTAAGAAATCCTACCTCAGGAGAAAACTACAGGAGAAAGCAAGGCTTCTGTTTATCTCCTGGATTTGTTCTTGCATTCTCAGTAGATCTTTGCTTTGCAATCATCTGAGAGGTTTGTTAAAATGTAAATACCTGGGTCCTACCCACTGTCTACAGAATCCAAATATCTAGGCATGGGGTGTGAGAAATTTGTACATGCAAACACTTCATATTTCTTAAGAATAATAAAATTTGAGGACTACTTAAAGGACAAGTAGGCTGATATTAAATATAAAGTGTGTGTACCATTATACATGTTACTGAAAGTCTCTATCTTTATGAAACCCAGGTTCTCTCTCTTCTGTGAGGTAATTTTGCCTTTATGAAGTTTAATTTCTACTTCAGGATTAATAAACTTGGTATAAAAGTACAGATCTACCAGTGACCAGCTTTGTAAATATCCTTAATTTCTATGAACTTCTCTTTATCTATAAAGAGGTGATTATAATCCTAGCTCATGTGTTTATTTTGAAGTGTGAGCTAATCTACACAAGTATACTGTAAACGGTCATATAAATGTTGGGTATATTTTCTTGTTCTAATTGTTTATCGTATGGTAATTTTGGCTGCATCACTTCCTCTGTGATGCCAGGAAGTCTGAAACAGCTTTGGGCACAGTATCAACACTCGATATTATCTACTGATTGATTACCATCTCGAGGTACATCAAAGACTGAGTTAATATGAGGTGGTGTTCATTGTGGTCTGGGTTCTGACTAATCATAATGGATACTCCTTAAACAATTCCTGTGCAGACTGAAAGTCAGCCATACTTTGATTAACCCCAAGACTGTAATGAGTCATTCAGTTCATTTCACTGAGTACCTACTATGTGCCAGGAACCACAGCAGACACTAAAAGTACATTAGTGAGCACAATGGGCAAATCCCTTCCCTCTCAGTCCCTTCTAGATGAAATGGGTATCATAGAGCAATTATACATGGTATCTTTTAGCAATTCCTTGAAGAAATTCCATACATGTGGAAGACATCCCATCAGACTGTTATCAGACAATAAGAGAAATTCAACAGACAAAAAGAGTGAAATGTAGCTATCAATTCCAGAAGGATGGAATTAGTAGGAGCTTTTCCTTTTTGAATTATGCCTAGTCAAACCAGGATAGGATCTGGCAAGACAGTAGAGTGAGTTATGCAGTTGAAGCTCTCAGGCTCCACTGAAGCTCTGAGTCCTCAGGGAGCCACCTGCGCAAACTCATACTCTGTCTTAGTCCCAGTCTAGTCTTTACAAAGGAAATTGTCCTGGTTTGGCCAGATGCAGAAACCTCGAATGAATAGAACTTTCCTCTATTCTTTTATAGTGAGCACAGTTCTTCCTTAACTTCAACTCATTAAAAAAATGTTTTATTGTTTAGGACAGAGGAGGGAAGTCTGGCATCCAAATATCTTAATCATGCTGCTGCTGCTGCTAAGTCGCTTCAGTCGTGTCCGACTCTGTGTGACCCTATAGACGGCAGCCCACCAGGCTCTGCTGTCCCTGGGATTCTCCAGGCAAGAATATTGGAGTGGGTTGCCGTTTCCTTCTCTAGTGCATGAAAGGGAAAAATGAAAGTGAAGTCGCTCAGTCGTCTGACTCTTAGCAACCCCATGGATGTAGCCTACCAGGCTCCTCCATCCATGGCATTTTCCAGGCAAGAGTACTGGAGTGGGGTGCCATTAAGATGATAAAGACTAGTTGTAGCAGACAGTTTTTTTAAAAAATATATATTTATCATATCCTACATTTGCACACTTTAAAGACTTGTGAACTTATATTCCACTCTCAAAATAATTTTGCAATTTTTCACAAACACAAAAGGGGAGATGTTTTTTAATGAAAAAATTGCATTATTAACCTGTATGTGAACATGATTAATCTCCAGTTACAGTCAATTACTACTCACATTCACACTAATGAGGGTTATGTTAGGGACAAAAGAGTGTTAGAGAGCACCCAACAAAGGATAATAAGCCAGGGAAAACTTCTTGGAGGAAGTGAGGTCTCAGATGCTACCTGACAAAATGAGTGAGAGTTAGCTTTCCAAAGAGAGAAGGAGTTAATTTTATATTAGGGGATATCATTGAATGTTCCTAGGAATAGAAAGTACTTAAGGATGGCTAGAGTGCCAAAGAGGAGGCAAACACCAAGGAAACAGCAGAATCTAAAAGGGTGACCTTTGCATAGGTACAAGGTAATATTGAGAAACGTGTGTGTGTGTGAGAGAGAGAGAGAAAAACGGAAGAATTAGGCTTGCTGCCCCAGGAATGCACCCCAAAGGAACATACAATGTTTTTAGCTAAATGCCTCCTCATTGCCTTGGAGAGTCCAGCAGAACAATATACCCTCCAGTCCCTGGGGCTTTGCTGAGTCTATGGAACTGCCCAGTGACCCTCTTCCTCCGTCTCAATGGTCCATATTACATGTTCATAACCTCCCTGAAACCGTGGTATCCTTGATCCCAGAGGGACACACAAGGCAAAGTGGCAGCATTTGTTTTCTTATAAAATATGGATAAGACATCCCATTGGGCAGTGTTGTTGTGAGGATTAAAGAAAATGAGGTGTTCGCAAAGTTGCTAGCTCAGCCCTGGAACATGTAGGTATTAAACAAGGGTTCCCCACCCCTAGGAAACAGGGATGTTCCTCAAATTTTTATTAATAAAATTATATTTTTACAGTTTGTAAAGATGTTCACTGGTTACATAAACTTATTGAGAACTTATTACAAAATTATTATGGAAAAATAAGCATATAGTAATGCAAATAGAAAAACAGAATGAATTTCATTTATCCATGACCTAACTTCGCAATTATCAACTCAGTTCAATCTTGTTACATATATATCGACACCTATTCTCCCACGTTTTTACTTTGAGGCTAACTCAGAAATCTTACTATTTCATCTGCAAGTATTTCCATATGTATCTTTAAAAATAAAAAAAATAGTCATACCACCATAATACCTTAAAATATTAACAAGAATTCTTTAGCATTATCAAATATCCAGTCAAGTTCAAATAGCCAAAACTCTCATAAATATCTTATATTTCATAGTTTGATTCAGGATCCAAATATATATTTTTAAGAATAAATTAACATTTTGGTGCTAGCTATGTACTGAGACTGCTACAAATTCTGACTCTTATATATTGAATTTTCCTAAAGTACAGTAATAATATTTGTATCAGAATGAAATTTTGTGTTCAGTCATTCGGACAGCATTTTTACGTGCCTTTCCTTTGGTAATTCAATACCATTTTTTTTTTCTAACTCACCTCTGCCACTAAATAAAGGTTTGACCTTGGGCCATTCACTTAACCTATCCAAATCTCAGTTTCTATAATTTTAAAAAGAAACTGTTGAACTAGGATTGATTATTCAGCATGCTTTTCTTCCAAGCCTACCAGGTGGAAAGCAGGATAGCCTAGGGTGAAGAGAGTTCAGACATCCAGCAGATCTGGTCTGGAGCCCTGCCACGTACAGGCCGTGTGAGTTGGGATAAGTTTAACCTCTCTCTGCCTCAGTTTCTAAATCTGTGAAGTACAGTTGATAGTTACCCGGATGCATGATGGAGTGGTATGGGGAGGGTGGATAAAATGAGAATATATAGGTACAGTGCTTGGCACATAATAATCCCACAATAAATAGTGAGTGTAGTTAGACTCTCAAGAGTCTGGGGCAGGGTTGAGAGGATGAGGCTGAAAGGAAAGGGAGTGGTTAGAGCTGTATTGTCTAATACAGTACCCGCTGGCTACACAAGGCTATGAGCACTTGAAATGTGAGTAGGCCAAGTTGAGATGTGTTATTAATAAAATTCACCCTGTGATTCTAAGATGTACTGTGAACAAGCAAGAAATACCACAGTAATAACTTCTCATATTTACTACATGTTGAAATTGTATGTTGGATATATTGGGTTAAATAAAATATTATCAAAATTGGCTTTTCTTTCTTTACTTTTATGAAAGTGATTCATAGAGAAATTTAGATGACATGCGTGTGGCTTGCGTTATAAATATCTATTTATAGACTATATATTACTTATTTATAGAAATTTATTGGACAGAATTGGGTTAGATCAAATGACCCTCTCCTTTAAACCCCCACAACTTGTAGATTCTGTTTCTTCACTGGCCCTTACATTTCTCTTCTCCATCTCCACTGCTGGTCAAGAGTATTAAAGACCCCTTTATTTTATTCTTTGCATTTTTAATCAAGATATAATTGGCATATAACATTGTGTTAGTTTAAGGTGCAAAGAAAGTTGATTTGGTGTATTTATCTACCGCAGTATGATTACAACTAGCGCATTAGCTAACACCTCTATCATGTCACAAAGTTAGCATTTCTTTCAATGCTCTCCTTACTTAATAGCCCCTCTCCAGTCTACGCTGTGCTCAGTTGCTAAGTCATGTCTGACTCTTTGTGACCCCATGGACTGTGTAGCCCACCAGGCACCTCTGTCCATGGGATTTCCCAGGCAAGAATACTGGAATGGGTTGCCATTTCCAGTCTACCATTCTTAAATCTTTCACAGTCTTCCCTTCAGAGACACTGGAAATTTTATCAAAGCATAAAATTGCCTTCATGATCTTTTTTTTAATTTATTTATTTTAATTGGAGGCTAATTACTTCACAATATTGTAGTGGTTTTTGCCATACATTGACATGAATCAGCCATGGATGTACCTGTGTTCCCCATCCTCTTTAAACTCTCTTACTACCTCTGCCCCCCAGCACCCAGCACATCTTTGCAGGTACTTCTTTTGCCTTGAGCCGAACCCTGACTTCCACCCCAGCGTAATGGTTAAGAGTTAGCAGAATTTGAATCCCAGCTCTGCAATTTACTGACAAGCTTTAAACTAACTAGACCTCTCTGAGCCTCATTATTCTTCTCTCTAAAAATAATAATAATAATAATAGACTTGGACTAAATGAATAGACTTATCTTTCAGAATTTTTATGAGGATTAAATGAGATAATGCACGTGTGCTGCTCAGTTGCTCAGTCATGTCCAACTCTTTGCGACCTAATGGACTGTAGCCCGCCCCGCACCTCTGTGCGATTCTCCAGGCAAGAATACTGGAGTGGGTTGCCATGCCCTCCTCCAGAGAATCTTCTCAACCCAGGAATCAAACCCCATGTCTCTTGCATCTCCCGCATTGGCAGGTGGGTTCTTTACCACTAGTGGCACCTGGGAAGCCTGAGATAATGCATAGATGGTGTCAAGTACACAGTTTTTTTGTTTTGTTTTTTTAAGTCCCTTAGTCGTGTCCGACTTTTTGCGACCCCCATGGACTGCATAGTTCATGGAATTCTCCAGGCCAGAATACTGGAGTGGGTAGCCTTTCCCTTCTGCAAGAGATCTTCCCGACCCAGGAATCGAACCGGGGTCTCCTGCATTACAGGCGGATTTTTTAGTAACTGTGCTATGAGGGAAGTACACAGTTAACCTACAATAAATGTTAGTGTTGAATGTTTCCCACTGGAAAAATGTTCCTTGTCACCCCACCCTCCACAAACCCCTGTCTCTCACTCGGGTTTCCATAGCACTCTGTGTGTGTATGCGTGCTGAGTCGCTTCAGTTGTGTCGGACTCTTTGCAACACTGTAGACTATAGCCTGTCAGCTGCCTCTGTCCATGGGATTCTCTAAGCAAGAATTCTGGAATGAGTTGGCATGCCCTCCAGGGGATCCTCCTGACCCAGGGACTGAACCACATTCCCAGCATTCATATGGCTTCCTTACCGCTGAGCCACAGGGGAAGCCCCATAGCACTCTGTACCCTCCTCAATCCCAGCTTTTCTGTCCGTATTATAGCCATCCACCGGTCTTGCCTTTAGATCAGCAGTCTTCAAAGCTTGGTCTCAGAAGCAACAGTGCTAGCATCCCCTGGAAACTTGTTAGAAATGCAAATTCCTGGAGCCCACCCTAGAACTACTGAGTAAAAAACTCTGGGGCTAGGGCCCAGAAATCTGTTTTAACAGGGCCTCAGTATGAGTTCTGATATTTATACATTTGATGAACACTGCTACACTGGGTATTTATGCCTGGGACCACATCCAATTCATCTTGCAATGCCACCCAGCCCAGTGACTATTTGTCAAATGAAAAAAATGAATGAATGAATCCTGATGACAGTGTGGGGCCGTTGAAGGATAGCCAGTAGGGGAATGTCATGGTCTGATTGCCTTTTAGAAAGTTACTTTTGTAGGCTGTATAGAGAAAAGATTTCAGGCAGAAATTGCTAGAGGCAACTGAATTTGCTTATAGGAAAATTATGATTTGAAAATCTAGATTTATTATGCAGGCAGGAAAAATAGTTATTTACAAAAAGAGTGCCTTGTTTTTCCAATATATTCCATTCAAAACAGTTTTAAAATGTGTATTATACCGTTCTATTGATAAGTAGTGTTTTATAAATTTGTTGGGGAAAGTAGGTACACCTATATGTTATAAATTTGTCAATAAATGTGTTCTCTCACAAATTATGATTTCATTAAAAAGTAGTTCCAGATAGCTTACACATTTTTAGCATTTGTGGGTTTTCAAAGTGTGAAGCACAATCCTCTGTTTGGATTATGAAAGCAAAATTCTATAGCAAATGAGTATGTTTAAAAATTACAATGTTACTTAAATTTCAGTATTAACATAGAAATAAGAAAAGTTTCATGTTTGACTACATATTAGTATAGAGACTACATATTATTTATCTTTTTTGGATGGAAATTGAGTAAACAATCATCTGGAAATATTTCAACTAGAGGTTATTAATGCCCAAATTAAAAGAAAAGCAAATTTATATTAATGTATAGAATAAAGAGTAAAGCAAATCCAAAGATGTATGACCTTCCATAAGATTTTAAGACTGCAGAAGCCCCAAAGTTTCTCCCTATCCTAATACTCATCTTCCATCAGCAGATTCTCATCCCAACAACTGGGCAGAAATTGATCCAACTTAAATATGGGAACAGTATCTGGACCTTCAACTCAGGTGAAGCTTTCATATTTTCTCTTGACCTCTAAGTCATCTTCTCTACAAAAAGCAGAGACACTCATCACTTTGCCAACAAGGGTCCATATAATCAGAGATATGGTTTTTCCATTAGTCATGTACCAATGTGAGAGCTGGACCATAAAGAAGGCTGAGCACCAAAGAATTGATGCTTTTGAACAGTGATGCTGAAGAATACTCTTGAGAGTTCCTTGGTCTGCAAGAAGATCAACCCAGGAATCAACCTGAATATTCACTGGAAGGACTGATGCTGAAGCTCCAATACTTTAGCCACCTAATCCAAAAAGCTTACTCATTGGAAAAGACCCTGATGCTGGGAAAGATTGAGGGCAGGAAGAGAAGGGGGCAACAGAGGATGAAATGGTTGGATGGCATCACTGACTCAGTGGACATGAGTTTGAGCAAACTCAAGGAGAGAGTGAAGGACAGGGAAGCCTGGCCTGCTGCAGTCCATGGAGTCACAAAGAGTCAGACATGAATTAGTGATTGAATACACACAAAAGAAGGGTCATGAAGGAAAAAAGAACAGGAGACAAAGCATGGGAAATATTGAAGAGCAAATGGAGGTTGAGAACAATGGGCAGAAAGAGAAGGGATTTTATGAGCAAAGGGAAGTCTACATGCAAAGGGTATGAGAGGCCAAGAATGACATGGGGTGGGGAGAAAGAGAGGTAGGGTTCTAAAGGTCTCAAAACCCTGGAGTCTGGGTTTCTTATGGCCCTCCTAGCCCCAAGATGTCACCTAGTTTTAGTAGGTGAAAGAAGTGAGTTGTTAGTAAATCTATAAATTTAGTCTGTTGAGCCAGTTGGTTGTGATGAGCTCTGTGCTACCGTCTTCTCTTCTTGCCTCTACAGAAGGAGGGCTCCTTCTGTACCCAGGCCAATTAAAAGACTTGGTCAAGTTGGTGGATTGGTTATTCAGAGAAAAGAGCCATCCTAAAGTGCTAAAGTGTTGACTAAACAAGATGACTTCTTAAAAGATTCCAAAGGAAAAGAACAAACCAAAAAAAATCCCACGTGAAATGCTAACATTTTTACTATATTCACAAGAATATATTTTAAAAGATCAATAATGAGGTCCTCTAAACATTTTCAATTGCTCATTGGCTTTTCAAATGTTTATTCATATGAGCTGCCTATTTATATACCTTGTCCCTTTTTCATTGGTCTCTTTTATATTCAAATGTGTTTAAATATTGCAGATATCAATCCTTTACCTGTGATATATGTTGCAAATGTTTTCTCCTGTTCTAGTTCTTGACATTTAAACCTTAAATCCATCTGAAGTTTATTTTGGTGTTTCATACAAGACTGCAATCTAGTGAGTTTTTTTTTTTTAATCTAGAAGTTAGACAATTTTCACAACACTATTTGTTGAATAATACATCTGTTCCTCATTCATCTGCAATGCTTCCTTCTTAAGTCTCACAGGTGGTAAAATCCTTCTCAGGACCATCTACTGTGTTTTAGCCAATTGCTCTGTAAATTCTAGCACAGAAATTTAACTAGTGTTGTATAAATTTTTTGTTTATACTTTTCAAAATTTCTTAACCTTTCTCGTATTTTACCATCATGGCAGCTGAGATTTAGAATCATTTCGTCAGGTAAAAACATAAATATTGACACAATATTATAAAACATAAATTTTGTAAAATTTATGTAATTATGTAAAAACATAAATATTGTTGTGTAGATGATGGATAGGTAGTATGGATTTATGTACTGCATTAATCCTTGCTGCAGACATATACTATGCCAGCTTCTCTAGTCGGCAACACTTTTAGTGGGTACTTTAAAGTCCTTCCCACCCCATAGGTCTCCAGGCAAAACAAGGCTGGCCAACATGATCTAGCAGTCATTCATTGTCTTTTGTTTGTCAGACTCCTTACCTACAACCATGTGAAAAAGCCTAGGCTCTTAGAGCTCACCCCTGTGTTCTCCGCAGGTCGTTTGGCAGAACCTTCTCATATGTGTCATCCTTTTCTACACTGTGTACTACGTGGTTCTGGGCATGTGCTGTGTGATGCTCAAGTAAGTATAACATCACCTTCAAACAATTCAAAAGTTCAGATCCAACATGAAAGAAGCTCCATAGAATACTCAACGTGTCTTTATGGAATAAAGGGTGCAGATTTTTTCCCATGGTATACTTTCTTCATTTTTTTTAAAAGTGAAAATTAGCAAACGTGTCACCTTTGAAAATGATACAAGTAGCAATCATGAAATGAATAGAACCAGGCAGGATTGTTCCTCTTATGAGGATGATCATAGAAAGAAAGTGAAACTATTACTCCCTGGGCTGGTGTTGCACCAGAGATCAGAAAGCATTTGAACTAGAAGGGAATTTAGATATAATCTACATCCAATTTAAGTATTTTCTGTTACATACTGGAAATAGCTTTAGACTAGAGTCAGGAGATCTGCATTCCAGCCCAGGTTCTTACTAACTTCCTGAATCATCCTGATTAAGCCAGAGAACTTCTCTTACTTCAATTATCTTCGTTTGTCAAGTGAAGGTAATAATCCAAAAGAGAGTTATCATGAGGACCAAGTAATACATGTATTTTTAAAGATATTTTTAAGTGTGAGGCATTTTTTTAGGTAATTTTTCTTTGTTTTGCTAGGGTTGAATTTTATCTTTATAGATTTAGCTTGTCAATACATTGATTTCCTTGAAATACATTATGTATAGCTACAAAGAATTTCCTAGAAATTGATTGTTTATACAATTGAATTTTATTGTGCAAGCAGGGAATTGGGACTTTTCAATTTCAGTGTGCAAATCAATGCCCAGAAATGATTATATTGACTTTTGCAGTGGGAATGATGCTATAAAGCTTGCTTGCAGGCAAGCCCACTGAGGAGGCGTCTGGTGTGTTCACACATAGTTTCAGCTATTGCCTGGGACTGGAGATGGTGAGGCAGTGCCTAGAGCAGTGAAGGTCTCAGAATAGTCAGAGTTCTCTGAGCATGAGATTCCAAGGGTTTGTAGGTAATGTGAATCAGAGGTGAGGAATTTGAAGTAACCGGGCCTTAAAGCCCCAGGAGGCAGGTAACTGATTGACCAGCTACACACAACTACAAACTTGGGCATGGTAGGAGATGCAGAGTTTATAGTCAGATTTAATTTTCATTTTTTTTTCATTTTAAATCATTTTACTTTTGTATTGCTATATAGTTGGTTTACAATGTTGTTTAATTTCTGGTATATAACAAAGTGATTCCGATTTTTTTCCCATATAGATAATTACAAGATATTGAATATAGTTCCCTGTGCTAAACAGTAGGTCCTTGTTGTTTATTTTATATGTATAGCATGCATCTGTTAATCCCAAGCTTCTAATTTATCCTTCTCCAACCCTTTCCTCTTCAGTAACTGTAACTTTGTTTTCTATGTCTACTATGAAAATGTAGACTCATATTATGTCTACTGTGAGTGTAGACTCAGATTTTAGAACAGGAAGGGACCTCAGAGATTAATTGCTTCAATCACTCCAGTACTCTTGCCTGGAAAATCCCATGGATGGAGGAGCCTGGTAGGCTGCAGTCCATGGGGTTGCTAAGAGTCGGACACGACTGAGCGACTTCACTTTCACTTTTCACTTTCAAGCATTGGAGAAGGAAATGGCAACCCACTCCAGTGTTCTTGCCTGGAGAATCCCAGGGACGGTGGAGCCTGCTGGGCTGCCATCTATGGGGTCACACAGAGTTGGACACGAGTGAGGTGACTTAACAGTAGCAGCAGTAGCAGTACAGGTAGGAAATGAAAGCTCAGAGAGGTTAAGCAACTGCCCAAGTTCACGGTTAACAGCATCATCAGAATTAGAGCTGGGCTCTTTTGCTTCCCAGTGTATGCCCTCATCACAGTATTAGGTTTTGCACCCACATTTGATGGAAGGGACCTCCAAGATTACAGCTGAGACCTCAAATACAATGAAGTCCACTTGGAAAACAGACTTCATTGGACAAAGAAGACAGTGTGGATAAAGAAGATATTTGGCTTCCATTCAAGTCAGCCAGTTTTTAAATGTGCCACAAAGCTGACTTGTCCTTGTATGGGAACACTTGAGATGCAAAATGTTAATGTGCAACCTTAAGAACTACCTCCTCCAGAGTAAACTATTTTCATTTGTAATGTCCTCAGGGTGTATGAGTTGGATGTCCTGGCACCGTTTGATTTCAAAACAAATCCTTCATGGCTCAACACAAATTATAAAGGTAACTGGTTTTAGTTTCCAATCTTTGTTAATTAGTGAAATAAATGCCTCCCAAAATCAAAATAGTTTTTGTTTTAGAAAAATTTTAAAAATATCAAGCCTTCTTCTCAGCCATCTGTATCCTATATCTGACTCCGAAAATGTGGAAAAGTGCCATCAAATTTTTTTTAAATGACTATTGCTGAAAGATGGAATAGGATGAAATAAGAGGAAAGTTTTCCTAAATGAATTTTTATTTTAGTGATATTATGGATAAATTTTTGTGCATTAAATATTTTTCAAAGAAAAGGCAGAAAAATGGCTTAATGGAATGATGTAGAAAGATATTTATGACATATGAAATGGAAAATAAAGACTACAAAAGAGTTTGTATAGTATAATTATTCATTTTTGTAGAATAGAGTAAAATACATCATGTCAGTGGTAAGAAATCTGGAGAATTATGCAACAAACTGTTATCTCCCAGCTGGAATGACAGAGGACTTTCATTTTCTGCTTTGTACATTTCTGCTTAGTTTGATTTTTTTCCTTCCCCAAAATAGTGTAAAACTTGTTGCAAAGGAAAAATGATAAGAAAGAATATAGTAGGAATTTTTTTTATCTCTTTTAAACTTGCTATTTTTGTTGAAGAAATAATTATTCTTACCATTCTGTTAAATTTCTTCCCACATTTAAAAAAAAAAATGAATTGTGGATTCTTCAAACAGTGCAGTTCTTTAGAAAACCACTGGGCATCTTTTTTTGGAACAAATATGCAAATATACAAAAATTGCCTGAAGCCAAATGTGACTTGTATGGGAAACTTGGTCAGCTAGAACTACTGAATTTGAACTAAAAGTTTCAGAACAGCCTCTTCAAATGAGTAACCTTTTTTTGTGCCATTATGGATTCAATTTGGGATAGACAAAGATATCTTAGGACAAGAAACTTTCATTCTAATGAGATACGAGTTCTAACGTTCTGTCTTAACTTCCACTTCACACATTTCCCTGTTGAAGATTGAATTAACTTTTCCTTCCAAGCTGATCCACAAATGATAAAGAAAAAGTCACAGGAGAGAGTTACATATGGGTTGTGTGTTTGGGGTAGAGAGAGAGATTTAAAATCCAACTGTTATTTAATCATTGCATTTGAGACGGTTAGTGATAGATAGGACAATGACACAGGCTTATTGTAGAAAGCTGTGTTTTGACATAGCAGAGATTAGTGAAAATCCTCAGAATGCCACTCAGAGTCAACGTTGTTCTTTCCTTTCTCAAAAAACAACTAACATTTGTACAAAGATATCAATAAACCCTTAGCCTATTAGATCTTTAGTTTTGGGCTTGGAGAGATAAGTGTCATAACTCTTCAAAGTTATTGCTTTGAGAATCCAGACTTGTTTAATCTTGGAGATAAAATGTAAGAGTAATCTCAGAGCCTTGAGCATGTATTGAGGGTCAGGCTCTTGTCTGTTTCAACAGTTTTGTTACCTAGGAGATCAGGCTTAGCAAGGACACTGAAAAGTGTGAGTCCAATTGAGATATTTGACTACTAACATCTTTCCCTTGCATCACAGAGACTGGATTACAAACTGTTTTCATTTTGAAATAAAATCCTCTCAACAGTTTTTGAGGTAGATATGATAGTAATCCATTTCCCAATTTATCAAGGAATAATTAGACTGACCTAGAGGTTATAATCCTACTCAAGGTCATAGCAATCTTAAGCTATAAGGTGAGACTAGAACACTAGTATCCTGACTTCAAATTTTGTATGACTTCCTTTAAATCATGCTGTCTCATATCATAGACAAAGCACAATCCTCCTCTATCAATATATGTAAATACAGTTTGTTCAAGACTGAAATCACTGTCTCTAAGCAACTGCAAGTTAACTTGTAAAATCTGTAAATACTGATAAAAGAGGCATCTCTATTTCCTTATAGTAACATGGAGGCTCCATGAGCCACTGGTGAAGGCAGAAATGGAGATGTGATGGGAAGAGCTAACGGCAATATGACACCACCGTATAGCTCCTTCCACAGCCTTGAGTTTAGAGGTCAGGACATGCTATAATTGTAGTTCTATACAATAGAAAAGGAGCTAGTAGGAGTTCTCCATTCAATTTTAGAAATCTGTTGAGTTGAATGAAGTAGAATTGAAGAGGAACAAGTGTGAGGTCTTTTAAAAGGCTGGCACCTGAGACTTGCTTACTTATTTCATGTCTTGCTGACCCACTAAGCAATGGCTGGCATGTCTGTTAATAAATTATTTCTGCACAATAACAGATCATGTGACTATTCTACTTTTAGCTTTGAAAAATACACAATTTGCCTGCCTAGACTGATCAATTTGTTAATTATTTTTATGAGCATACCTATCATTTCTGTGTTTTAAAAGAAACGTAACTTTTATGGAAATTGATATCATTACGAAGCAACCTGGGTAGTATGTCACATGTATTTTCATTTTAAAGTTTGATGAATCTCATCTTTGGAACCACCACACTCTTAAGATCTATATCAAGGAAAAAGGCAAAGGTTGACTCTTCACATGTTCAAGGCTTTTAGAGATTTATGGTGCTGACCTAGGAATAACTAGCTCTTTGCATATGTTCAGAGAAAGCACTCTGAAAAAGCATTCTGGATTTAGAAAAGTACCTCCGTCCACACAAGTCATTTATGAGACGTTCTTTCATCCATGGTTATCCATTATGTTTCCCAGATGACTATCTGAGCATACCCTTTTATTACAAAGACACAAAGGAACTCATTTCCAAGTTAGGCAATAACTGGTACTAAAGAAACATTATTGTTCAATAAACTATTAACGTTTTTTTTTCCTGAGAACCCAGAGCTGAATTTTTCATTAGTTTTTAATATATCTTCAAATGAGATTTGAAATCTAGTTACAGATCAGCGTGCATTGGTTACATTGTAACTTTTCTTTATTGTATTTTACCTTCTAAAATGCTAAATATAAAGAATATAAAACAGAAATCATGTGCTGTTATTTCTCTATAAGTCCAACAATTATTAAGAGATGGAATATTTTTAAAGTTCTTATTCAAATTTGAGGAATGTTAAGAGATGGAACGTTAAAAGTTTCTTACAAAAATTTTTGCAGAATAAGTTGTGGTGGTCCTGTTACTAATTGTGTTTTAGAATTATTAATTGCTCTAATCCCCAATAATTCTATTCTTCCTTTTATTTGCAGTTCTTTTAGTCTCAACAGAGGTCACCTACTTTGTTTGTGGGTTACTTTTTGTTCTGGTAGTGGAAGAGTGGGTTTGGGATTATGGTATTTCAGTAACTATTCTTCATGTTGCCATCACTTCAACTGGTAAGCAAACTAAAATAAAGGAAACAAAATGTATTCAATCTGGATATTGTACCTAAATCGATACATAAGAGTAAAACTTTGTTGTACGCATAGTGTCCATTGATGGAGAAATAATAAACACTGATGATAAAAGTTCTTCATCACCTCCCTCACACCTTTTCCCCCATCAAGTTCCTCTACCATTTCCTCAGAGAGGGTTTGATTAGCTACACTGTCCAATTCAAAACGGTATTGAAATGCAGCAGTTTCCTATTCTCTTCCATTCTACTTTTTATCAGTTGCTCCCATTCAGCTTGTCATCAGTTGTAAAGGGTTTGCCTCTGTTAGAATTCTTTCCCTCCAAATCCTTTCTTGAAGCAGATATTGGCCAAAGACTGGGAGCTGCAGCCTGAGGAAATCTGTACTTGCAGGCCTGCAAACTTCCTAATAATTATTTTAACAAAAATATGGCTTTCCTTGTGGCTCAATGGTATAGAATCTGCTTGCCAATGCAGGAGATGCAGGTTCAGTCCCTAGGCAGGGAAGATCTCCTGGAGGAGGAAATGGCAACCTGCTCCAGTATTCTTGCCTTGGAAATCCCAAGGGCAAAGGAGCCTGGTGGGCTACAGTCCACCTGGTCTCAAGAGTCAAACACAACTTAGCGACTAAACCACTACCACCATCAGGTTCTAAGACTAAAGGGTTTTTATTTCTACTTGTGAGCTTTGGAGTTTGAAAAAAACAGATTCAAATTCCAGTTCTAACTTTCTGTCAGATGTTTGTCTGAGGCAAGATATAACATCACTTATATTGTTAGACATAATTACCTCATCTACAAAATGGGTGATACCTTGTGAAGCTTGTGTGAGAGAAATTGTCTGACATGGTGTTTGGCCTATAATTACTGAGTAAAGGTAATTTTATCCTTTCTTTCATCCATTTATTCAAGGTTTATTCTTCCATTGTAACTTTTTATTTCTTACTGCCTTCCATTATTAAAGAGAAACACATTAGTGAAAACATGAGTGGTAATCAACCACAAGTTATAATTCAATGTTATCATTATTTATTAACTACTTATGTTTAGTTGCTTACTCATGACTGACTCTTTGTGATCCCATCAACTGTAGTCCACCAGGCTCCTCTGTCCATGGAATTTCTCAGGCAAGAATACTGGAGTGGGTTGCCATTTCCTTCTCCAGAGGATCTTCCCAACCCAGGGATCGAACCCAGGTCTCCCGCATTGTAGGCAGATGCTTTACCATCTGAGCCACCAGGGAAGTCATTCCCAACTCTAATTACATGAGAATAACCAGTTTTGATGTGAAGTTATCCTCACTGAAATCCCTCAAACTGTTGCCTAAATCCAGAAGAAAAGATGCACTGAAGGGTGCTTGACTCCATGCTCCTGATTCAATAGGCCTTCATGTTGAAGGAAGAGAGCACTGGAACTCCCACAGGTCCCAACAGAACTTAGGAGTCAGCTCTTGTTTTCTCTGGAATCCATAGGCTGTCCTCTTGCTACAGGAGATTCGGTTTAACTACTATGTAACTACTTAAATATCACTCATATTTTCAGTGCTCTGATCTATCGATGGGTATAATCAGTCTCTGACTTAAGAACACACAATTTCAAAATGAATTGCTATGTCTCAGCCTCAGTGCTATTAGAAAATGCCAGTACATCAATCTCCTAGCATCAGTTTCCTCAGACACAAACTCTTTTAGTAACTTGGAGGACCAGTGAAGCCCATCTCAAATTCTCTATTTTACTCTGGGGCATAAGTGTTCCTGGAAGACCGTCATAGGATATTTGCAAAAAAGATTTTGGAGCATACGGTGGCTCAGTCTTCAGGGTCTCAGCATTCAGACAATAGGTTTTCTGGATCCAGAAAAGTTACAAGTTAATTATCCAACACATGGCACATAGAAAACACTTTAAAAATATTGCTCAATAGATCTTTCAGAAAGAAAGTCACCCAGAACTCCAGAGAGCCAGGTACTGAGGATTCAGAACAGTTTCAGGATCATTTCTGCTGCATATTACTTCAAGTCGACTGTGTGAATTTGACCTGAGAATCTGACAGATCATGACATCATTCCTAGCAGAGGAGTTTCAAATACTTGACTTAACAAATGACCTTTTTAGACAATGACTTAAGTACCACTTTGGTGCTACTTGATTTCATGAATATAGACAAGATTTCTCTTTGTTATGGAGATAGGATTGGACCAAACAAGTATTTCTTCATGAGTAAAACAATAATGTGTATTTCAAAAATGAACAAGGCCTTTTTTTTTTCTATTGCAGTTATGTTGGAATTCCCCTTGACATCACATTGGTGGGCTGCTTTAGGTATATATATAGAGATTAGCTATAGATATATATATTATATGCATATATATTATACAAATATATGGTGCTTATTTAATATAAATATATATTTATAAATAAACTAGTGGCATAAAAATATTTTTATGAGGGTCAGATAATTGGACCAGAAGATTACTCAATGGTTTTATCATTCTAAAATTATAGAGGATAAAACATTAGATATATATTTGTGACATATTCTTTTAGTTATCTTTCTCCATGAATGATAATATAGTCTTTATAGTAGTACAGAAGAAGGGAAACTATTTTATCTCATTAATTTTTTTATCCACCAATTGAACAACTGAACTCGTCAGTCACATATGTAGTAAGAAAATTAGCCAAGTAAAAGTAGACTTCTCTAAAGCTTTTTCTTTAGATTAAGCCAGACACTGGCCTCAAAGTATTTTTAGATTTTCTCTTTTCAGTAAGCTTTGCAATAGTTGTTATCTAATCATTGTCATGTTTATAAATGAGGAATGGAAATGCAGCACTTTACCACATCATTTCTCCTAAAGTTATCTACTTTTAGTACCAATATTATTTATACTATTTACTAACCCCCTTCCCTCAAGTTTAATTCTCTACTTACCTTGCATATCCATAATTCTCCAATATTGTTTACTGCATACAGAAAACACTTGTAGAAAGTAGATGTTTTATTTTGCATAAACCTTCCCAAGATGTCAATTTTTAATAAATCAGAAAATATGATACTGAAAGAAATACTTTAATGAGCCCAAACGGAAATCGTCTTGTCTCTATGGAAAACAAGAACTTCTCTCTTGGGATTTTCTTTACAATACTACAAAATTTATTGAGGCCTAGCCAACTTAGTCACATATTAAATGCAACCCTGATGACAGGAAAAGTCAACTTTGGCATAATGAAAGAACTAATAGAATTTGCTAAAATAATTGGGTAATGATTTCAGTTTCAATAATCAAGTTTGGATTCCTCAGAGGACAGTTGCCCAATGATGTCCAAGGCAGCCTTCTTCGGTTTATCTTTGCATTAACAATTTAAAAGTAAGAGAATAGTGGCTAAACATCTTGGAAATTCTATCTCGTGGTCTCACACTGGACGTGCGTCTTTGTGTGGGGAAGTTGTGTGGTCCTGCCAGGCCTCTGATTCACAAAGGGCTCTTACCTCAGGGACTTTTACTTTTCATGGGAGTTATGGAGTTACTGCCTTGCAAGGAACAACAGATTTATGGAAGCCCTGTAAGGCTAGATTAATATTTTAAAACAAACAAGAATCATCAGGCCAGTGAAATCAGAGCTAAAGGCATTTTCATAAAACCAAATAGCTCAGGTAGGTGGAATTCTTGTGTTCAAAATCTTTTCTATACTCAAAAATAGTTTCCACATTAGTAAGCACATTTTTCTTTTATAATTAGAGGGGGAAAATACCTTATAAAGAATATTTTAAAATAGCAACAACACAAACAAATTGCAGGTCACATGAGCTAAAAGAATCGAGAATTGTAAATTCCTTGGCATGTGCTTTGACTCTGTTGCCTTTGAATTTCTGAGTTTTAAGAGCTCCTTACCATTAATTTGACAGAACCACGCACCTATTCCCTGAAGGAAGTTTTGAATTTCAATAATTTACCAGCACAGAATACATACCTACTCTCTTTTAGCTGAATCTATAAACTCCTCTATTGCAAATGCTGTGTCAGTTTCAAGAACATTATTTTAGTCATGATGATTGTTCTTATTCATAATCTCACCAATGAATTATTCATTATTAGTAGTTAACCAAAACTTCCCTTTCATTACTTGCAGGATTCGGCTTAATTTCAATGATATGTGGAGGCCAGACTTTAGCATACTGTTTGTTTAAAGATAATTTTATCTATCCAGATCTGGATGATTTCTAACAGAACAGCAAATTCTATGTTATTACATACATGGTATCCAAGCTAGATTGTATTTTTTCTTCATACCTATATTCAAGGTTGAATTTATTCTAGATACTTTTTAACTGTAAAAAGACTAGATGCTTTTTAACTGTAAAAAGAAACAAGAGAAATTAATGGAGAGCAAAAGAATCCTAGTAAAGAATTCATGAGCAAAATATGCAAAATATGCAGTGTTTCCCAAAGTATATTCCATAGAACCCTAGTTCCAAACAATGTTAATAATGCCTTGTAAAGAAAAGTTGCATGTTTAAGTATTTTAGTAAAACAGACTTATTTATTTTGGACCTCTTAGAATCTTTAACATGCTATTGTGAACACAGCATCACTAAGTAGTAGTTGATAACCTCATGTGCTGTTTCTCAAACATATTTGACCAGAGACACAGTTTAGAAAATGCTGATATGTCATGTGGAAACTATAACATAGAAAAAGGCAGATTTGAAATTACTGCAAATCCCTGTAACCAGAATTAGATTTTTATTATTGTCCCACAGTATCTGTTAGAGCACTTCTTATGAGAGTATTGCCTTTTAAAAAATGTTAGTGCCAACATCTTTCTTTAGATTATGGTGTTTTAACTAATACTTCTCAAAATTTAATGTGTATTTGAATCACCTGGAGATCTTGTTACAGTGTGGATTTTGGTTTAGAATGGCTGGAGTGGAGCATGAAATTCTGTATTCCTAACAATTACTGGCAAATGCCTGTGCTGCCGGTCCACAGATCTCACTTTAAGAAGTAAGGTCTCAGCGGTTTGAACGATGTATTTTTTAAGGTTGTGTAGCTCTGTACTGTCATCCTATGGTTTTTATATCATGGCTCTTCAATAAATGCTTGTTGAATTGTATTAAAACTGAGCTGAGTTAAATTTATATATCTAAAATTTATATATTTAAGACATATTTATATGTCAAATATTTCCCACTTTTTGGTACAGCTAAAGATGTCCATATACAAAAGAAATGCATAGCATGGTTACAACTAAAATGTAAGCATAGGAAAAATGATAGGAAAGTGACAATTCTCCTTGTCCCCTAACCCCCACACCCAACACACGCACACCCCCACAAAAACATCTTGGGAAACAATTGGAAGCTATCTCTAGAATTTTTTCCAAAATGGATCTTTTTATGCTAAAAGTCTGTTTCTTCCTTAAAGACATGAATTCGACCTCTAAGAAACGTCATGCTAATTGTATATATTCCAGGTAACCTTACAAAAACTACTTTGTGTTGATCAGTTTAGTTCAGTTCAGTCGCTCAGTTGTATCCAACTCTTTGCGACTCCATGAACCGCAGCACGCCAGGCCTCCCTGTCCATCACCAACTCCCTGAGTCCACCCAAGCCCATGTCCATCGAGTTGATGATGCCATCCAGCCATCTCATCCTCTATCATCCCCTTCTCCTCCTGCCCTCAATCTTTCTCAGCATCAGGGTCTTTTCCAATGAGTCAGCTCTTCGCATCAGGTGGCCAAAGGATTGGAGTTTCAGCTTCAACATCAATCCTTCCAATGAACACTTAGGACTGATCTCCTTTAGGATGGACTGGTTGGATCTCCTTGCAGTCCAAGGGACTCTCAAGAGTCTTCTCCAACACCACAGTTCAAAAGCATCAATTCTGCGGCGCTCAGCTTTTCTCACCGTCCAACTCTCACATCCATACATGACCACTGGAAAAACCATAGCCTTGACTAGACAGACCTTTTTTGGCAAAGTAATGTCTCTGCTTTTTAATATGCTATCTAGGTTGGCCATAACTTTCCTTCCAAGGAGTAAGTGTCTTTTAATTTCATGGCTGCAATCACCATCTGCAGTGATTTTGGAGCCCAGAAAAATAAAGTCAGCCACTGTTTCCACCGTTTCCCCATCTATCTGCCATGAAGTGATGAGACCGGATGCCATGATCTTCGTTTTCTGAATGTTGAACTTTAAGTCAACTTTTTCACTCTCCACTTTCACTTTCATCAAGAGGCTCTTTTGTTCTTCTTCACTTTCTGCCATAAGGATGGTGTCATCTGCATATCTGAGGTTATTGATATTTCTCCTGGCAATCTTGATTCCAGCTTGTGCTTTATCTAGCCCAGCATTTCTCATGATTGTGTTGATCAATTACTTGTTAAATAATTTAAACTTCTTGTGCTCATGTAAGTATGAAAATAATGATACTGTCTCCCTTTCTTCTGTCTCACATTTACTGACTCACACAAATTTTTGTTTTCCATCCATTATTCCCATTCTTCCTGTTAATTTCCTTCAAAATGTTTGGTTATAAAAGTATCAAAATCTGTAACTCATTTAAATCAGTCAAAGGGCTGTAAATTTCATCCTTAAAGGAAGATAGGATACGGTAGCTAGGAAAGGGTAAGCATTATGATCTTTGATTCCTTGGTTAAAACCCCATTGACAGCACAAAGAAAAGTGTATTGTCAGTGACACATAAAACTGAATCTTGCTCTGTGAAAAATGCAAATATTGAACAAACCATAAATACACTGATGAAAAAGACTGCCCCTATATTAACTCACTCTTGGAAGAAATTTACAGAAACATTAAAGCTGCCTAAGTTAATTTGATGATTAAAAAAGATTTGGTTGATTAAGTACTTTTTAATATAATGAGAATTAAGTTACACTAGTAAATTAGAATAAGAATCTCTCTAGACTCAGAGGACCTTAAAATCTTGTCATTCTGTAGCATAGCTTAAATAGCATGTTTATTTCTAGGATTAGGAACCCATCTGCTCAGGTAATTACCATTACGTTAATCTTTCTCTTTTTTTTCCTCCTGATCACAAGTTTCTTCTTTTTTTGGTTTTCTTCTTTTACTCATTAAAATAATTATTATTGTCTATTAGATGACACCACTTAATATACAAAAATTTAAAACACCATTGGGATGCATATTTTAGTTTAAAAATACTATACATCTGACATATCAACTATATATTCACTTTGGTTTTTACTGCTGTATATATATATATAAAATTTAATTTTATATATATATAAATTTCTCAAAGGTCAAGAGTCATGCCCATTTAATTTACTTTTCCAGTATTCCATATAGAATCATAAGTTGGTAGAATCCTATCTTATATTTTGATGCATATTTTTAGGGCAAGATTGATACTATTTTCATAGTTTAAAGAATTATAATATTTTTGTATTATGTATAACGATTTCCTGAATATGCTTTGAAGTTATTATACCCCACAGTGTTATCTTATAAATTAATTCTCACATTTTAAAATAACATTTTACTTAAAAGAATTATTTCTTAAGTGAATGAACCTGTCTCTACTTATGTTGATTGTGATCCTAAAATATATGAGGACTATTTTCACATTTGTAGTCTAAAGATTAAACTTCTATCCAAAATGTTATGGGTTTTGCTCAACTGATTTACTTTACTAGCTGAATTTATAAATTCAAAAGTTGTTTGGTATCCCTCTAAAGCTGCAGAGATCATCCTATAGAAGTGAGAAGACATATACTTTGTGACAGAGGATTTTATAGCAAATCTTAAGGAAAAATAAAGGCACTTCCTAAAGTTGTTGCTTTATAAACTTTGTATACCTCAATTTCCAGGTAAAATAATATGTAACAAAAGCATACATAGATCCTTTTAGTAAAAATTGTCAGGAAAAGGAAGAAATGCAACTTGGTTCACATGAAGATAATATGTTCTATAGATTTCTACCTCATAAAATATGTAAAAATCTGGGAGTATTCCACATTTTGAACAGAGGACAATAAAGTATTTCCAAGTATTATGCCTCACTTACCTTAGCTCTTCATTTTCAATGTGCCTTTATTCTATCTAAATTTTCCCGATGGTTTAGTAAAATGGTCTCTAACCAAATCATCTTTAAAAACAGAGTTAATTACCATCTGACTTTCTTCTTGGTGAAGAATATTCACCCTGCCGCATATGCTCAATACTTCAAACAGGAAGGAACTGAAAATATTATCCAATAACTATCTCAAATGACAACTGCAAAAAATATCAGCTTATTAACCTAGCCCGTATGCATGAAGCTGGTATCATATTTGATCATCACAATAATATATTTAACTGTGTTCTTAATGGCTGTATATATCTCTATAATATAAATACGGTGCAACTTATTTAGCCATTTCCTTTTTACTGATGCTTAAGTTTTGTATAATTTTTTCTCACATTAAGTAGATAGACATTAGACAGCTCCTCGAATTCTCAGATAAAATAGATTACCAGAAGTGAAATTATTAGACCATATGGCATGAATATCTTTTAATTATTGAAAAATATTTCCAAATTGCTATTTACAATGTTTGAACCAATGTGTTCACCCAACAAAAGTATGAGTACCAATTTTACCATACCCCTTTCACATTAGGAACTGTCATTTTTACACTATTAACATGCACCTAATAAAATGATAATTTTATGATGCATATCAACTCCTAGGCACTAGGGATGTTCATACCTAGTAGCTTTTGATCTTTAACCAGCTATTGTTGGGTAGATGGTAGAGCATTAAAGGAGAACTTTAAGCTATTTGAAGGCAGGTATATGGTTTTGTTCAATGCTATATAACTAGCTCCTAGAACAGTGTCTGGGTTGTGTCATACATATCAGAGGCACAATTAAATGGGGAGGAAAAGCAAATACATTTTTTTCTTGCTTCAGAGCAGTTGGCTACAATCCTTCAAATTAGTTGCACATTGGAAAACTCCCCTGGCACACCTGGGAAGGTATTGATTGTTTTACTGATCCAGTCAAAACGAAAAGAGAAGCATAGATTGCTCTCTGAACAAAGAAGCTACCCAGTAACAAGGGAGTAAAATGTTAAACTGAATATAAGTGAACACACTGTGCCTTCATTGTACTCATGTTGAGAGTGGACTCAGAGGAAAAAAAAAACAAAAATATTTTCACCTCTTAAAGCACTGTGAGTAATGCATATTTTATACAAGATTTTTGGAGGAGATGAGAAGAGGGTTGCATTACACTCACTAAAGCACATTTACTTGTCTCCTCACTAGACATCCTGGCTTCCTTCTTTAGCTGCTGTCAATGGCCAAGTCTCTGTTCCCTTCCTCACTTTGTCTCTACACAACCTCTAAAAACACTGTATGTTCCCAACAAATCAGATTCTGACTGCAGCTAATATATACTAGTAATATAAATAAAATTCTCATCACTGGGACTTCCTTGATGATTCTGTGGTTAAGACTTTGCCTTCCAATGGAGGGGGTGCAGGTTTGATCCCTGGTCAGAGAGCTGAGATCCCACGTGCCTCAGGGCCAAAATAGCAAAACATAAAATAGAACCAGTATTGTAGCAAATTCAATACAGTCTTTAAAAATGGCCCATATCAAAAAAATCCTTTAAAAAACTATTTAAAAATAGTTATCATTGCCTGAAGAAAAACCATTCTTTGTTTTCCAATTATGTCACTTCAGGGTATCACCTTAACCTATCCCAAATGATTTTCCAAAATATTTACTCCACCAAAAGAAATCTAGTCTCTTCTCAGGGCCAAATTTTGCTACTGAAATGGAAATACTTTTTTGTGTGTTCTGGATTATCTCTATCCAATAGAACTTTCTGCAGTGGTGGAAGTGTTCCATTTATCTGTACTGTCCTGTACAGTAGCCACTGGCTACATATGCCTACTGTACTCTTGGAAGGTAGATACCATGACTGAGGAACTGAATTTTAATTTAATTTTAATTAGCTTAAATTTAAAACTAGTGGCTACTGTATTAGACAAGATGGGAGCATCTCCTCATTTACGAAGGAAAAAATGGTTTCACCTGCAGGTATTTTAACTCAACCCATCAGGCTGAGTTTGAGGCTGAGTTAGTTAAGGAAAGGAAAAAGTGCATAGAAACCCCAGAGATTCTCATGCCAGCTATGATGCATAAAGACCGTGTGTACATTGTCTAGTAACGTACAATGTGGGGCTTCCCTTGTGGCTCAGCTGGTAAAGAATCCACCTGCAATGCGGGAGGCCTGGATTCCATCCCTGGGTTAGGAAGATCCCCTGGAGAAGGGAAAGGCTAACCACTCCAGTATTCTGGCCTGGAGAATTCCATGGACTGGATAATCCATGGGGTCACAAAGTGTTGGACACAACTGAGCGACTTTCACTTTCACTTGTACAGTGTGTTGGTGTCTGGAGAAGGGAATGCAACCCACTCCAGTATTCTTGCCTAGGAAATCCCATGGACAGAAGAGACTGGTGTGCTACAGACAGTGGTATCACAATGAGTCAGACACAACTGAGCGACTAACAAATAACAAATGAGCTAATAGAGTAACACTGAGGCAACTAGTGGCAAGACAGATGATTATATTGCAGATACTATATTTTGGGGACTTGTCAAAGGTGCTTCGAGATTAGAAAATTTCCAATTGAAAGTGCATATGACAATACTAAATGTTGTCAAGGATGAAGGGAAAAGAGATTGTTCAAACACTGCTGATAGGAATTAAGTAGGTACAACCTCTATGGGAAGCAGGATCTATGACGTATGCCTGTGGAAGATACAGGAGCCCCACACGTCAGCTTGCACATGGGTACCCTAGAGAAACTCCTGCATAAGGACAAAATGTGAACTGCAACATTGTTTATAATAAGGTAAATTGAAGAAACATCAATGTCCATCAATGACCATTGATTTTTTTTAAAATTGTTATTAGGTGAAATACTATGTAGCACTTTAAAGAAACTAATAGGAATTTGATAAGTGAACATGATAGATCTCAAAAATGTTTGTGAAAATAATAAAAGTACATGTTGATTCTCTTGTGTAGATTTTTAACATGCACACAAATATTGCTGCATATTATGTATGGGTGCATATATATATGGCAGGAATGGTGCTGTGATTCATATTAAATTCTTGATACCAATTGCCTGGACATATGGTTATGGTGTCTAGGAGTGAAATACAAAGAGGAAAATCAGTTTAAGTGTTCAGCATGTTGATTTTGAGCTAAAGGCAGGATTTTCAAGTGGAAATATCCCTTTGGAAATCGGCTAACATGTTTGTGAACATAAAGTTAATGACTGATCAAACTATTATAATAAAAAGACAATTTGCAGATGTCCATCATAATGTGAAAACTTACAAAAGTTATCAAGTCATTGAAGATTATAATTCTTAGGTTTTTCAGTTCCAAATGTAGAAAATATCATAGTATAAATAAGATAAATTATATATAATATAGTTTAAAATAAACATAGCTGAGATTTATTTTCTGAAATGTGATCATCATCACACAATTCTTTATTGCTGTGAAGATTAATGAGCTGTTGGCCAATGTACTTTTTTTCTATGAAGTCAGTTTCAAACACACTTCTAATTTTTATACAACATTTTTGTATAAGGAGTTGTAATAATTTTTAGACTCCGCTGTTTTTCACACTGCTTATAAAATCCAAACAATCTGATTTGGTAATTATATGAAAGCTGAACTCATTATGTTCATTTTTCTTTTTTGTGCTGTTATTTATATAGGGGAAAAAGACTGAGAAAGTGGTGCAAAGTTTTGATTTTGTCATTTGGACTGGTAAAGTGAATTCATTTTGTAGTATTTTTTTTTAATTATTTACTTTTAATTGAAGGATAATTGCTTTAAAGTATTGTGTTGTTTTCTACCAAACATCAACATGAATCAGCCATAGTTTTACCTTTATTAACTGGTGTGTTTCCTACAAATGAATCCTGCTAGTCACAGGGAGATGGTCTCTGAGAAATACTGGACTAACACATAATGGATGCTCAAAAGCAATTTTTTGAGTTGAGTGAATGAATGAATGAATTGTCACTTGTAGAAAACTACTAGAAAAATAAATCCAAGACCATATTAATGGTAATTCAATTCTATAATATTTCTATATGAATAACTGAGTATCAGAGGCATTGTAGATGCTCAATGAGTACCGAATGAATAAATGAATGGATACACTGTACTATGATTATAGTTTTCACAAAAGTTCAGTTAATGATTTTTAGCCTACCTCTTTACTACCAATGAAGAACATCAGATATATAAAGCACTATATAAATTATATCAGTGAGAACCTTTGATTGAAAATGATAGAAATTGATCTTAAAAATAAAGACATTTATTGATTTATGTGTTTGAAAAATCCAAGATAATGTGACTTCAAGTGAGGTATGAAATGACAGCTAAAGATTTTGTTTGTTTCTTTCTATTTTCCAATCTGTCCCCTCGTATAGGTTCATTCTTGGCAGGTTTCACCTTTGGTGTTTCTTATTTGATTGCTCATATTCCTTGTTAGATCCAGTGGGAAAGAGCAAGGATGTTCCTTTCCCAGAAGCCTCCAATCTTATTAGCTCACTCTGGGTCCTGAGCCAGTCCCTGTGGTCAGGGCAATGGGATGCACTGATTGGCTTAAGGAAATCTGAGCACTTCCTGTCTAGAGGGTAGGAGGGCAGGAAGAGAGTGTCAGCTTCTCTTGAAACTCATGAGCTTCTTGAAGGAAGCAGAACATAAGAATGAAATTCTGTCAGGAAGAAGTCAAGACTGCAAATGTGTACTCTACCCATTAAAAGGAGCTACCATTTGTTTGTACAGATAAAGAAAACATAAATGAACTAGTGAATGGACAATATGGTATACAAAACAACACTATCCATTGGTGATAATCGTTTAATTATATAATACATAAAAATAATAGAGGAACAGAGAAAGTGCAAAAGAAACAAAAATTTATTGTGGCTTTATATCATCAGAAAATGCCCCAATTATTTAGCAACTGTTCCAGGTCCTATGCTGGGCTCTGTCACTTCTTATGAAGTCACTAGCCTCCCTGACCTTAAGATGCAAATAACACCCATCTATATTCTCCAAAAAATCAGATTAACAACTAAAAGTGTCAACTGTGTGTCATGAATGTATATCACAAAATTAGTAAATTTTAAAATCATAAGCTTTAAATCTTAACTTATGCTCTTTTCTTTATCTGGAATATTTACTTCAGTACATTTTCAGTAAAATCCTATTCCTTATTTGAAACTAAATGATAATTTCTATGAAACCTTCTTATGTATCTATCCTTTTCCCAATACAGGATGATTTATTTACCCATTCTGCCCCACATTTTGTTCTTACCTCTGTGCTGTGCTTAGTCACTCAGTCCTGTCCAAGTCTTTGTGATCCCATGATCTGTAGCCTGCTAGGCTCCTCTGTCCATGGGGTTTCTCCAGGCAAGAATACTGGGAGTGGGTTGCCATGCCCTTCTCCAGGGGATCTTCCAGGGATTGAACCCAGGTCTCCCCTATTGCAGGTGGATTCATTACTGTCTGAGCCACCAGGGAAGCCCATGAATACTGGAATGGGTAGCCTATCCCTTCTCCAGGGGATCTTCCTGACCAAGGAACCAAAGCAGGGTCTCCTGCATTGCAGGCAGATTCTTTACCAGCTGAGCTACCAAGGAAGCCCTTGTTTATATCTAAATTATAATAATTAACATATAACTAGTGATGTGCCATTTGTAAAGCATTTTCAAATACATCAACTCAATTGATTGCACAACTTTCTGGGAAGGACATATTATAACTATTCCATTTTATGCTAGAGAGCTGAAAATTACTATCTAAGCTCCAGATATCACACGTCCCCAATGCTCCATGGTTAACATGTTATAGAGCACTGAAAATGAAGGAAAACATTGTAATAGTTTATGAAGCAAGCATAACAATAGTTAATCCTGATAAAGACAGTACAAAAAGAGAAAATTGCAACTCAGTGTCACTTATGAGTACTGATACAAAGTTGTAAATATTAGCAAGAGCAATATATTCCATTTTTTATAAAATACAGCATGACCGAGTAAGATTTATTTCCAGAATGCAAGGTTATTTCAAAAGTAGAAAAATTCAGCTCCTTTGCCACCCCATCGACTGTAGCCCAGGCTCCTCTGCCTATAGGATATCCCAGGCAAGAATATTGAAGTGGGTTGCCATTTCCTACTCCAGGGGATCTTCCTGACCCAAGGACCAAACCCATGTCTATTTTATCTCCTGCGTTGGCAGGCAAATTCATTACCACTGTGCTGCCTGGGAAGCCCTCATTACTATATTATGTCATGTTAAAAACCTTAAGAAGAAAAATTGTATACATGATTATCTCCATAAATGCTGGAAAATGTCCTTGAAAAAGATTAACACCACTTCCTAATAAAAATACTTAAGATTATAATAACTGGTACTTTCTTAACATGACAAATATACATTCCTTCATTCTAAAGCTAATATCTTACTTAATGGCAAGACACTAAAGCAAAGTCGACCATCATTTCCATTACCATCAACATTGTACTGGCAATGTCAACCAAGCAATTAAACAGAAGAAACTAGAGGCATAATCAGTGGAAAAGAATAAATAGAATTATCTCTATGTGCAGATGTTATGATCTTATACCTGGAAAACCCTGGAGAATCAACGATAAGACTCAAACAATCAGAGAAGTTACTATTGTAGCAGGCCATAAAACTAACATAGAAATCAATGGCAGTTACTTACAAAATGATAACAGAGAACACGATGTATAGAAAACCCCATTTGCATTAACAGCAAAGAAGATAAAGGAGTGGCCGTGATAGCTGAGTAGAGAGACCCTGAGCTCATCTCCTCCTCCCAGGCACACCAAAACTACAACTATTTACAGAGCAACTATTGATGAGAACAACCTGAATACTAGCAGAAAACGTCTTCTACAGCTAAAGATATAAAGAAGAAACTACAGTGACATGGGTATGAGGGGCAGAGATGTATATCAAGTCAAGACCCATATCCCCAGCTGGCTGACCCAAAATAATTACAATTGTAGAGTTTCTCCCCAAGGAACAAGGAGTCAGAGCCTCACATCAAGTTCCCCACCCTGGGAGTCCTGCACTGGAAAGATGAACCCCCAGAGCATTTGGCTTTGAAGGTCAATGGGGCCTACTTTCAGGAGAACCAGAGGGATGTAAGAAATGGAGACTCCACTTTTAAAGGACTCACACAATAATCTCACACATTCTAAGACCTAGGGCAGATGCAATAATTTAGAAGGAGGCTGGGTTAGACCCACTTGTTGATATTGGAGACCCACTTGAAGAGGCAGGAGGCAACTGGAGCTCACCCTGGAGACAGAAACAATGGCAGCAGCCATTTGGGGGAGCTTGTTCTGCCCCAAGAACACTGAAGCTGGTAAGTGTAGTTTTGGAATCCTCCTTCTAGCTTATTAGCACCAGGTTCTGGCCCTGCCCACCAGCCAGTCAGCAACAGTTTGGGAATGTGCCAGGCCAAGCAGCCAGCTGGAAGGGGACACAGCCCACCAGCAGACCAGCTGCCCTATTATTTCCTAAACCCCCAACCATCCTAGGACATGGCCCCACCCACCATAGGGCCCAGGAATCAGTCCTACCTACTTGTGGGCTGGCATTAGCCCCGGGATCCTGCTGCCAGCGTTTGGGATCCAACCCTAGCCACCATCAGGCTGAAGCCAGCTCCTGGAATTCCAGAGCTTACAACCAGAGACCCCAGGACTGATCCCCTCACCTGTAGGCTGATACTAGGCCCAGAACCCAGCCTCACCCAACAGTGAGTGGGTACCAGTTCTGGAACAATAGAGACCCACAACCAGCCATTTTTCTATGTCTGATATGTCAAAATAGAGAAAAGGTATTTAAAAATAGAGAGAGAGATGGAGAATCAGAATATTTATGAAACTTTTCCAAAGTCATACGAAAGAGGCGAAGCAGCTGTCTAGGGCTCAAATTCCTGCTGTTTTCACCACACCTCCTTCTCCCTGTGACTATATTTTGCTTTGTAGTAGTACGTTAGCAGAGGCAAAGATTCCTAGAGAATTTGCTTGAACACTTGTATGAGTCATACTGGGATTCTAAGGTAACCAGCACAGGAGCCAGTAGAGTGGCCTGCACTAGAGACACTGTTTGCAGCATGCCTTGGCCTCTAAGAACTTGCATAGCTGTCCAAGGTATGATGTCTAGTAAGGAACAATGGGCTTCCCTGGTGGCTCAGATGGTAAAAAATCTGCCTACAGTGTAGGAGACCGGGGTTCAATCCCTGGATCCAGAAGATCTCCTAGAGAAAGGAATAGCTACCCACTCCAGTATTCTTGCCTAGAGAATTCTGTGAACAGAGGAGCATGGTGGGCTACAGTCCACGGAATTGCAAAGAGTCAGACATGACTGACTGACTAACAAGGAACAGTTAGGACTGTCAGGCTTCCCGCTAAGAACTCTGATCTGCTAGATGTAAGTTCCCACCTCTGATCAGGAACAATATCCACTCATGGTCATCATAATGTCTCTGGCTTGATTAAAAAGGAGTACCAGAAAATGGTTTGGGGTAGAATGACATGGTTCATCTTTAGGTCTGGAGGAATAGCAAAGACTGACACGTTGGCAAGCAGTTCAGACTAGGCCCCCGTGCTATTTGGGAACTGGAATACAAATCAAGAACCCTGGGCTGGGGACGGTGTCTCCCTTCTGCGCTTTCTGTGTCACTTCTCATAGCTGTACTGGTCACATTGTATCACAGGGGGCAATGAAGCTGCTTGTCATGTGCACTAGATTCAAGCAACTTACAGGCAGAGTTTGTGTCGTTCACTGGACAAAAATTTATTGAGACCTGCACTGTGCCAGGCATTGCTTTAGGTGTGGGAATAATACATCAGTGAACTGTTTTCAGACAAATATCTGCATCCTTATGAAATGTACTTTCAACCTCACCTATTCATCACCTAGACTAGTGCCTGGAACATAGTAAGTGTTTAGTAATAAATAAGATGTTCAGTTATAATGAACAGTTGTGGTGATTAGCATCATGGGCCTTTAGGGAACTATGGATCTCAACTCAGACACCCTGGAAAGTAGACATAGGTCAGAAGACTAATTCCAGTCCCCATTCTGGAGGTGATGCAGTTTCTGGGTCTGATATACTTGTAACTGTCTCTGAATCTGGAAGCTGAGTGTCTAAAGGATGAATTTTTTTTACTACCAGTAATTGGGCAGAGTCTAAGAAACAGGAATTGAGAGACAGTACTCAATACATAACAGGTTTGCTGTGGTTTACAGAATTGAATGTGAAAAACAGGAGGGGATTTTCAGAAACATGCAGTCAATCCTTTTCTCCTCCATCCCCTCTCCCATTACATTTTTTACTCTTCCTTGCAATAGTGACTGTGTTGATTTCAATCATACCCATGACAGGGAACTCACAATTTACTAACAAGAGCATTCCATTCTGGGGAACTGTCATCATTAACAAGTTCTCCCTGAAGTCAAGCCAAACTTGATCTTTTTCTAGTTTCCTCATTGGTCCTGTTTCTGACCTTTGAGACAACTCAAGATTTCTAATTGCTTTTTCTTATAATTTAGATATCAGAAAATCATTCTCTAATAGCTGAAGATGAGACTAATTTTTTTTATGAAAACTTAAGTGCACTCATTCTTCCTCCTTTCCTTCTATTGCCATGGAGCACATGTTCTTTCCCACCTCTGCAGTTCATTCTTTCACTTATGCTCTGAATTTCATTCCCTCTCACTGGGACTCAGTTCCCAGTTACTTTTCAGCCTATTCAGGTCATGCTTCTGCCCCCATCACACTCTTGAAACTATTCTAGAGAAACTTGAGCCCTCCAGTGGAATACTCAAGAGACATTTTTAGCAATAATTTTATTTCAGCCCTCCATGGGGCATGGCCTGGCAGGGGCCCTACCAACAAATTCCTTATACTTGGCAGCCTTGCCTGTTCCTTCCCCAACAGTTCCTCATCAGTGTCATGGTGGGCACCTCTTCTGTTATTCCTTGAATAAGTACTGACTTCCTTGTGGTCCTGTCCTAAATGCTCATCCCACTCTACATTCTCTGCCTAGGGGATTTTATTCACACACCTCACTGCTTTATACCTAAGTATAAGCTAATAACCACGATGGTGTGATCACCACCCTAGAGCCAGACATCCTGGAATGTGAAGTCAAGTGGGCCTTAGGAAGCATCACTATGAACAAAGCTCATGGAAGTGATGGAATTCCAGTTGAGCTGTTTTAAATCCTAAAAGATGATGCTGTGCAAATGCTACAACCAATATGCCAGCAAATTTGGAAAACTCAGCAGTGGCCACAGGACTGGAAAAGGTCAGTTTTCATTCCAATCCCAAAGAAAGACAATGCCAAAGAATCTTCAGACTACCACACAATTTCACTCATCTCACACACTAGCAAAGTAATGCTCAAAATTCTCCTAGCCAGGCTTCAACAGTACATGAACCGTGAACTTCCAGACATTTAAGCTGTATTTATAAAAGGCAGAGGAACCAGAGATCAAATTGCCAACATCTGTTGGATCATCAAAAAAGCAAGAGAGTTCCAGAAAAACATCTACTTCTGCTTTATTGACTATGCCAAAGTCTTTGACTGTGTGCATCACAACAAACTGTGGAAAATTCTGAAAGAAATGGGAATACTAGACAACCTGACCTATCTCTTGAGAAATCTGTATGCAGGTCAGGAAGCAACAGTTAGAACCGGACATGGAACAACAGACTGGTTCCAAATTGGGAAAGGAGTACGTCAAGGCTATATATTGTCACCCTGCTTAATTAACTTATATGCAGAGAACATCACGTGAAATGCTGGGCTGGATGAAGCACAAGCTGGAATCAAGACTGCCAGGAGAAATATCAATAACCTCAGATATGCAGACGACACCACCCTTATGGCAAAAAGCAAAGAAGAACTAAAGAGCCTCTCGATTAAAGTGAAAGAGGAGAGTGAAAAAGCTGGCTTAAAACTCAACATTCAGAAAACTAAGATCATGGCATCTGGTCCCATCACTTCATGGCAAATAGATGGGGAAACAATGGAAACAGTGGCTGACTTTATTTTCTTGGGCTCCAAAATCACTACAGATGGTGACTGCAGCCATGAAATTAAAAGATGCTTGCTCCTTGGAAGAAAAGCTATGACCAACCTAGACAGCATATTAAAAACTAGAGACATTACTTTGCCAGCAAAGGTGCATATAGGCAAAGCTATGGTTTTTCCAGTAGTCGTGTATGCATGTAAGAGTTGGACTATAAAGAAAGCCGAGTGCCGAAGAATTGATGCTTTTGAACTGTGGTGTTGGAGAAGACTCTCAGACTCTTGAGAGTCCCTTGGACTGCAAGGAGATCAAACCAGTCAATCCTAAAGGAAATGAGTCCTGAATATTCATTGGAAGGACTGAGGCTGAAGCTGAAACGCCAATACTTTGGCCACCTGATGCGAAGAACTGACTCATTGGAAAAGACCCTGATGCTGGGAAGGATTGAAGGGAGGAGGAGAAGGGGACAACAGAGGATAAGGTGGCTGGATGGCATCACCAACTTGATGGACATGAGTTTGAATAAGCTCTGGGAGCTGGTGATGGACAGGGAAGCCTGGTGTGCTACATTCCATGGGGTCACAAAGAGTTGGACACGAGTAAGTGACTGAACTGACTAATAAGCTAATAGCTCATAAATCTCTATCTCTATTTCAGATTACTTTCTGGGGCTCCATAACTATGCACCTATTTTTTAGACCTCTCCATGGGCTTCCCAGGTGGCTCAGTAATAAAGAATCCGCCTACTTAGCAGGAGATGCAGGACATACATGTTCATTCCCTGGGTTGGGAAGATCCTCTGGAAGAAGAAATGGCAACCGACTCCAATACACTTGCCTGGAAAAATTCCCATGGACAGAAGAGCCTGGCAGGCTACCATCCACGGGGTCACAGAGTTGGAAACAAATGAGTGACTAAGCACACAAAAGAACGCCCTACAAGTGCTCAAACTCAACACTGGCAGGATGAAAGCCTCCTGTATTCCTGATTCCAGGTGTCTGACATCTGATTCCAGGTGTCATTCTGGATTCCTCGCTCTTCTTGCCAGCCCCTACTCCACAGATCCACTCATCACCAGCCCTGTCAAGCATGGGACCTAAAGATCTTGTCAGGCCATTCCATACTGTTGTGGCTCTAGCTTTGATTTCTGCAATAGCCTTCAGCGTAACTTCTCATTAGTCTTCCACTTTCTGTACAGAGCAATTGTTCCAAATATGAATGGGGCTCCATTCCAGACCTACTGGGGTGTCTCTGCTTGGACAGGAGAATAAAGAGGAAATGCCTTGTAGGAATACCAAGATCCCTTAAGAACTTCAGCCTCATTTCCTTCCATTTTTTCCACTGTATTTTGTGCTTTATCCATGCTAGTTTCCCAAATGTACCCTCATGTATCTCTACTAGGTCTTTAAAAATCATGTTCTTTCTACCAGAGTGACTCTCAACATGCCACACCTCTTATCTTTACCCCGCCTCTTCTTAGGCAGCTGCACAGGCTCATTCTTAATCTGCTTAATCTCAGCTTGGATGTTCCCTCAGGAAGATTTCTATTATGCCTTTATCAGATCACTGGCAGTATCCCTTCTGTGCATCCACACATCTCCCTGGTCTTTTCCCATCAAAGCATTTGTCACATTCTATTGGAATTGCTTCTTTTCCTTACTATACTGTAGCCTGTGAGGGTAGGAATAAGTCTGCCTAGTTTATAGCTGTATCTTGGAGTCTAGTACAGTAGTGACTTTAAACAGATACTGATAATTACTTACTAATTGAAAGTACATTTTTAAAAGATCCAATTTATGAACACATTCTCAAATCACAGAGGAAAGCTTATTTAACTTTCTAAAGGAGTAGTTTTCAGTTTACTTCTTGGAACACTGAAGGTTCCACAAAGATGCTTTCAGGACTATGACAGTGGGAGGAGAGGGCAGGTGGACTGGCCAGCTCCACTTTTTAGTGCTTTGTGTACCAAAGGATTTTTGGCTTTCTAAAGCTGTGCTCTCATATATTCCAACACAGAGTATCTGCCCAAAGAGCTGAATCCTCATTTGGGATATGTGGTTGATGTATCAGTTTCCTCTTAACCGCTGTAACAAATTACCACACACTTAGTTGTTTAAAACAACACAAATTCAGTATCTTGGTTCTGGAGGTGAGAAGTCTGAGATGAGTCTCACTGGACATCTTTGGGGGGCGGGCATTGTCCAGTCTATCATAGGTGGGCTTCCTCTAAACGGATATGCACACATGCATCTTCTGGATTGTACATTGTTAGAAATATGAAAGTTTACATCTTTCAAAAATGATCAAAGAAAGTCATGGGCCCTGCTATAACATAAGTCACATCTCTAGTTAATTTAAAAAGTCTATTTCAAATAACCTATTTATATATATGTTTTTAGGACCATATCCAAATGCATCCATACCACTAAAGTAAATCAGTGTAAACTTTTGGGAGGGCAATTTTGGCAAAATATATCAAAGTAGAAAACACCTGCATGCTTTGAGAAATTCTACTGTTATTCTACTTACTATTACAGACATAATAGTAAAGATAAAAAACTGCAAAAGATTAGTTTTATGACTCATAGTACATTTATATGATGAGACATGACACAGTTATTATGAAGACTGAGGGTGATAGATAGGTGTGCATAGAGAAAGACACACAAGATAAATTAAATGACAAGAGAGCAAAACGGGGTGCAAAGTCTGATCTGCCTGTGTAGTTTCAGAAAGGACTGTATGTATGCTGGCTCCCAACCTAATTTTGGAGCAGAACACAAGAAAAATCATTAATAGAGGCAGGGGGTGGGGAATAACAGACACAAGAAAAGAAGGCTCTTCAATTTATGCTTCTCCACCATCTAAACTTTCTACTGTGGGTGTGTCTTACTTTATTTTATAAAAGAAGGCCCTCTGTGTGCTCAGTCGTGTCTGACTCTTTGGGACCCCACAGACTGTAGCCCACCAGCCTCCCTGTCTATGGGATCCCCCAGGTAAGAGTACTGGAGTGGGTTGCCATTTCCTTCTCCAATGAAAGAAGGTCAGAGGCGGTTAATAACAATAAATGAGTAACAGTGGAATCAGTAATAATGTTGACACACTTGCCTATGTACTTCGCACAGTTATAAGCACGGTACATAGATCATTTTATTCTCACACCTCTATGAGATAGAGACTATTATTATACCCACTTGGCAGATGAGGAAATTCAGGCTAATGCAGATTAAGAAAATTGTTCAATGTCACACAGCTAGTAAAGGGAGAGCTCAGACTTAATGGAGGTCTATGTGACCTAAACCGGTGCTCACGACTGTTGTCGCTATTTTCGCTTTCCTGCTTTTATTTGCTTGTGTTAAAATAAAAATCCTATGAAGTATTATCATATATGTTTTAATACAAGTAAAAACTTTCTCAAATGTCATAACTTACAAGTATCCTTTTCTCTAACAAGTTGGACATCTAAACAGAAGTCACTGTATCACAAAGACCCAGATTTTTGAGGCTTAATGTGATCAAAATGTGAAAAATAAGTGAAATTTTTAATGAGAAGCATTACTCAGAATGACAGCATGGATAAACACTTATGAGAAGGATAATATAAAGAAATAAATGAGGGGGGAAATGTAAACAGGAAGAACAGGAAAGAATGAGAAGAAAATTTAAGATTGTACTAATACCAGTGATTTACAGCTTTAAGGAAATGCTGTATAAGAGTAGTCTAGGCTATCATTTCTGACAGCTGTAATTTTTTTCCATTATATGCACTAAAGAAATAGTCTATTTCCATTACAGATAGAATAAGTCTGGGGTTTTTTTCAATGAGAAGATGTTGCTGCTAAGTCACATAGAGCATCCTTTATTCAATTGCTTCCACACACTAGCACCATTATAATTTTTTAGGGAAAATAATAATAAAAACTAGATTTTCATACAATCAAAAATAATTTGCTGAAACCTTGTCTAGGTGAAATTTTTAACTATCTCTTCCCGTTCTATACAATGTTTCATGAAGGTTCTGGTGTGAGCCAGTGACTTAGAGATCATTTTACTTACATGTGCCCTTCCTTTCTGATTTCTTCTACCACAGCTGAATCTCTTAGGTTAATTTGGTTGCACTGTTGCTTTCCAAACCATCCCAGTGGGGTTTTAAGGGTGGTTGTCAGGTAGTTCTCTGGAATCCCTTGGTTAAATTAAGTCTACAGGTGGTTCAGTTACTGGGTTCTGATTTACCAAGTGTTGACCAGTCTTTAGTCCATGGTTAATTACTAAATGGTCTGTGGGAAGAATACAAATGGATACCCATATACCACATGTCAATATTTAAATAGTAAAACAGATCAAACTGGTAAGTAAAATGTTTACCCCGTCTTGACAAAGATACCTTAATAACAATAAAATTTGTACATACTGTGTAAAACAAGCTTTGATGTACCCGAAGAGAACAAGATTTCAAGAAAATGTGATTTTATTATTATTGTACAAGTTTGGGTGATTTGTTGATTGAGGTGATGATGTTTGAGTAAGCAATAGAATGGAGATACTCCATAATTATACATCATTTATAATTATTCCATAAAATTTATTTTTCATGGCTTTATTTCAGGAAGCAAAATGCCAATTAGGTTGTTAAAATCAGGATTTTCTTATAATTTGTGTTCTATTAACAGTAATTTCAAACTGAGTCACTGTAGGTCCTAAACTACATTTAATTAATGTAAGTTTGGAGAAACTACCCAGCTGAAAAATAGCAAAACAATTAATAAAATTTGCAATACACATACTGGGGAATGAAACAAAAATATCACAAAATTTAAACATTATTAAAGAAAATATATGAAATATTTTATTTTCATGTTACTTTTGCAATGATATTCACCATCTCTTATAGTAATGTTTTCATTAAATCTTGATTTATTGCTGGGATTTGATTTGTTTAAAGTGAATCTAATAAAATAATTTCATTTCATTTTCAGTGTTTTGGTCAGTAATTAAATCCTTATTTAATCAAGTATTTATAATATCCTGTTTGTAAATTTTCTGTGGGTTATGGCCAATAAAATCTCACTTTTATTGTTTTGAGTTTTTAAAAACTTAAGCAAGTTGCCTCTTTGAACCTTTCCTATTTCTTGACGCTTTTCACCTTTTTCTCCCCAAGCTCTTTTGTATTTTCTATTTCTAGCATACTAGAAATATGAATTCATTCTCACTAACCTAAAGGACTAAGAAATAAAATGTCATTATATTCAGATTAAACTCAATTTGACCTTTTTCATTAAAAGTGGAAATTAAAATTTTATCTACATGTTTTCAAAAATGTTCCATTCTAAAATATTCAAAATGGTATATAAAGTAAAATACAATAAAAATTATGATTAATTAAAATTTTAACATAAAATTATTTAAATGAGCCTGAAATTATTTATCTGGGGGCAAGTTAATAAAATCCCATTAAATACTTTCACAAAAACCAAACTATTTGCAATTGCAGATTTTAATGTTCATCTAGTCATTACAAAATTTAGATTATGCTTTACTCATATTCTGTCTAGCTTTATGTATATGGAGATATAGATATGTAAACAAAAAAATATGAGGGTGATACTGTTTAATAGTACAAAATGCTCCCTGGGTGCCACATGCAATAGTGAATGTAGAAGACGAGGAGAGTAAGAACACGGGTGCTTGATGCCACTGGGAAGGGCAATTTTATTCTGCTAGAGTCTAATGCAATAATCTTATTTGAGAGGAAGGATGTGACAATAGGTTAATTTGCTTTTTCTGTTTTCTACCTGCTTCCATATCGAAAATCCTCCCTGCACTCAGAAGCAGAGTCAGCGACACAACCCCCAAACGCTGACAGCATTCAGCAGCGGCCAGCATTTGTTTAGAGGAGACAGGAAGAGAAATGTGCAATGTTTCTCCAAGGATGAAAAGTGTTACTTCCGAGAGCAGATGTTTAGGATCGTGGGTTCTGCCATGTCAGCACCAAGCACCACATAGACGGCAAGCTGATAGAAGTACCCACACTCTCGTTCACAGAAGTTTGTGATACTCCTGGCTCTCTGAAGTGCCAGGCCCAGGACAGGGGCCTTTCTGGCCCAAGCCCTAGGGGAATGTCTGGACCCTGCCATCATTGCCCCGAAGGCTGCTGGCCCCAGAGATATACCACTCATCACACAGAGTGTTTAGGACCAGAGATGATGACATGTGTAGCTCTTCCATAGTGAGAAGAGCTTGACTGGGTTTTTGTGTGTCTCTGACACACCAGAAATCTTGCTTTTTCTATTACAATAGCAGTCTGTCTGCCATTTCCTGCTGAGAGACCTCAGACAGGTTAGTAATCTTCCAAGTCTTGGCTTCTTCAGCTATCAAATGGGTTCAGTAAAACTACATCCTAGAGTTTTATGAAGATTAGATTAGTTGATGAATAATCAATTACTCATTGCCTAATTTTTTTTGCTGTTGTTCAGTCACTAAGTGGTTTGAGGCTCCATGGACTGTAGCCTACCAGGCTCCTCTGTCCATGGGATTTCCCAGGCAAGAATACTGGAGAGGGTCGCCATTTCCTACTCCAGGGATCTTCCAAACCCAGGGATTGAACCATCTCCTGCGTTTCCTGCACTGGCAGGCGGGTTCTTTACCACTGAGCCTGCCTGATAAATATCTATTTTTATTATTCCTGATATAAAATGCATCCCTCCACTCTCCACCCCACTGTTCAATTAATAGGCTCCATCAACTCTCCCTGAAACACCCTCAGGTAAGAAAAACAGATGGGTTGTTCTGTAAAGAAAGAAATTTTATGCCCTCCCCCCCAAAATCACTGTTTCTCCCAAACTCTGTAGGAAACAGTGACTGAACTGCCATTCTATGTAAATCCTAGACAAACCCAGCTTTCCCTCCCTGTTTGCACCCACACTGCCCCCTCACCGGTTGACAAACTCCTTCAGTTCTGCAGGTTGTGCCTCTTTAAATTCCTGAACACAATCTATGTAGGCCCTCAACTCTACCCAACAATCCAGTATTATCTCACGTGTTGGACCAGTGACTATTTCAGGTCTTACCTGCCTCAGTCAAATCTTCCACATCTCCTCATTCTTAGCAGATAACTGTGCTTCTTATTTCACAGTGAAAATAAATTCATATGATAGGAATTCTCTCAACCAAGCTTATAAAGTCAATTTCATCTTACCCATCAACATCACCACCTTCTCTCTACCTAAGTTTATCCTCCTACCTTGCTCCTGACTACATTTCCCCCAATGTCTTATAAATTCCCCATGATAAATTATTAGACTTTGCTACTTCAGTTTCTCTCTTTTCACTAGGTCCTTTTCATCAGTATTTAATTATACTCATGCCTCTCTTTTCTTAAACACCTAAAAAAGAAAAAAGAAATGTTCCCTAGACCTGTCCCCTGGTAATTTCTATGTGATCTCTCTCCTTCAACAAAGTCTACTTTTGAATGAGTTGTCCCCATTTATTATCTCAATCTCTCCAACTCCCACACATTCCCCCAAGCCATTTCCACCAAGTTTCACTTCCCAAAACTGCTCTCACCAACATCTTCAAGATCAGCCAGTTTTTCGAGGTGTTGATTGACCTTGGGCAATGTTAATATTGTTGACTCCTTTTTGCTCTGGAAAACTGTCTTCTCATGACTGCCATGGCTTTTCCTTTCCTTTTTTTTTTTTCCCTCTATCTACTCAACAGTTTCTTCTTTGTCTCTCCTGCCAGCTCCTAGTCTCCTCATAGGCTTGTAAGGCTTGTAAGATCCAGATACTTTTTCTATTTACCCCACAAACTCTCACATGACAACTTTATCCACATCCACTCACAAGACAGGACACTGTCAGGGCAACCCAGACCATCTTAGGAAGGGAAACTACTGGCTCACATAAGTGGAGAATTCAGAGAATGAAACTTGGCTCGGTCCAAGAAGGTGACTAATCATAGTAAGAATCTGTCCTGATTTACACAATGTTGTCTTCATCCACAGCCAGACTCCCTGAATAGACAAGGAGAGCCACAGGCAGCTCCAGACTTTCCTGGCTCAGAATTCTAGAAGGAAAGAAATTAATATTCATTAATATCCATTTATTCATATCCATTTCCACTTTTTCTAAAAGGGTTCTGATAAACTCACCTCAGTTTACATGCTCTTCCTGAACCAAAGCACTGTGGCCATAGTGAAAGGCTACTTAGAGGGCCAGCCTGGGTCCTAGCCTTGCAGTAGGAGTAGAGCAGAGTGAGTGCCAGCCAATGTGTGTCTTCACAAGAACTCTGCGGAGGGGAAAGAGTTACTGGGCAAGGAAACAGAATACATATCCGTGGCCTTCTTTATCGCTTTTTGTCAATTTTTTGTCTATAATTTCTAACTTAACTATGGGTCTTGAGCTCTAGAAGATCATATAAATAACTTTTCAGCTCTACCTCTTTTGGAGAAATGTATAGGGGCTTCCCCAGTGGCTTAGACGGTAAAGAATCCACCTGCAATGCAGGAGACCCGGGTTTGATCCCTGGGTCAGGAAGATCCCCTGGAGAAGGGAATAGTAACCCACTCCAGTATTCCTGCCTAGAGGATCCCATGGACAGAGGAGGCTGGTGAGTTACAGTCCAAAGGGTCACAAAGAGTTGGACACAACTGAGTGACTAAGCACGCACATAAGCAAATTAAATGAAACAGTCCTAAAAGTGAACTCAGGACTCCCTTGGGAGTCCAGTGGTTAAGATTTCATGCTTCCAATATAGGGGGCATGGGTTGGATACCTGGTTGGGGAACTAAGATCCCACATGCCATGTGGCATGACCAATAAATAAATAAAATGAACTCAGTATTTTCTCCCCTAAAACTTGCTCCGCCCCCTTGATTCTCTCCTTCAGCAAATGGCACCACCATCTAGCCACTAGCTCGAGCTAGATACCTAATGGTCATCCTGGATGCCTCATGTTCTCCAACTGGATATCCACTTCTAAGTTATTTTCAGATCCAGTGACTTCACAGTTTATCTGTTGAAAGCATATCAAAGCATCTTTTCTGACCACAATGCCAGAAATCAATTAAATAGTTCATCTGTCCAGGTCTTTTAATTTCCTCTACCATGATCCTAATTCAAGACATCATCATTTTTGCATAGACTTCAAAAAAGTTTTCTAAATGATATGCCCATTTTGGGCTCCTTTTTATCTCTTTCCCTTTTTAAATGAAAAAAAATGTTGAGGTTATACATCTACATAAAGTAGCAAAAGATTTCACAAAATTTGTTAAGAAAAACAACACTAGTCTCCTACTGATCCTTCCTTCATTTCCCTAGAGGGAGCAATCATCAGCAATTTTAGCTGATAATTTAGGTGCTTGTGCTCAGATGCTAAGTTGTGTCTGACTTTTTGGAACCCCATGGACTGTAGCCTGTGAGGCTTTCTGTCCATGGGGATTCTCCAATACTGGAGTGGGTTGCCATTTCTGTCTCCAGGGGATCTTCCTGACCCAGGGATTAACCTGTATCACCTGCACTGGCAGGCAGATTCTTTACCACTGAACCACCAGGGAAGCCTAGGTATTTAGCTACTAAATAATAAGCTGTATTATTATATTTTTTCAATTTTAAGCATTTTATATTGACTTTCCACTGGAAAGGGTGAGGACTTAACTCCCTTTCCTTCTGTGTGTGTGTGTGTACGACCCTTTTCCCAATAGAGCTGTATCATAATTTTGGCTTGATATGTTGGGTTGGCATTCAATGTTATACATTATTAAAACTATATAAAACTATTCACAGTTGAAGATATTAATGACAGACTTTTTTTTCTTTCTTCCTATTTAATATATTTCTCTCCTAAGTGGCTTCTTTCTGTTTTTCTTTCTTTCTTACTTTTTTAGGGTCTATATCTTTCATATTAGAGGGCCTTCTGAGATGCCTGTTAATAGCTGCTTATCTGTGCACACTGTAGAGGGAGGGATTATTAGAAGCTCTGGGTCCATGAGTGAGGTGTGTTAACTGTGAGATTCATCACCAGGTGATCTGACTAGGCCACTTAATTGTTGGACCTCTGATGTTGGTATTTCTAGGATTTTCCCCGGGCCTCAGAAATTTCCTAAAGAAAACCATTCCACTTTCCTGCTTTAGGAAGAAAGGATATCGAGAAAAGAAGTCAAGCCAGAGCTGGGACTGGACCACTGCTAAATTCCACGTGGGCCTGGAGGCACTCCATTCAAGGCTGGGGCGGCTCAGAATCCCTGATCCAGATGACTGCTCTGGGCAAACCCAAGATGGCGCTGGCATGGCTTACAGGAGTGCTGGAGGTCGGGAGGCTAAGGCTCCATCCAGTTCTGCTTGTGCCATGAAAGATGAGGATGGGGGTGGAGGCACCTGTTCTTATTCTGTCCTGTTAAGTGATTGCACATTCTACCTTATAAGGAAAGTTCCAAGGTTTTATAATAAATGATATTCATTGGTTTTGAAAAATGGCTTTCAGAATCCTAGGAGTGGAGAATAAAATCTTCAGGCTTCAGTACCCAGTCCGCTTACGTCTTCTAACTGGCCCATTTTTCAGAGGTCACACCTTCTTCCAGATGTCCATGCCTGGGTCTGGAAGCAAGCCTGCTGTCTTTTCCTGTGTGGGTAAGAAACAGTTGCCCAGCTATGTGGAATGTAGCAGTGCATTTGATGGCTTCTTACGTAGATGTTAGACTAGTCCTTCAGTTTACTGAATGACAAATGCCACTTGTGGATAGGGAAAGTATAGTAGAGGGCTAGCCTGAACTTGGAGGAGTAACTCTAAGGAGGACATAATAAATCAATACAAGGTTATGACACAAAAATATAAAGGTGTGCCAAAGTTCTGAGTCAGGAGACATGAAAGTGATTGAGAAACACAGGGACAAAGTTACAGGATGCATGGAAAGCTTGTTAGATGGGGAGAGAGAATGTGCTGTGACTCAAGTTGCAGAATGGGTTAAGTATTTGCATTCTGTTGCAAAAAGCATCATACATCTAATTTGGAGGGGTGTGTGATAGTTATAGATTGTGTCTATAGCTGGTTTTACATTTTGAGTTTTTAATACATTGTAGCACTAGATCATTTTTAGTTAAAATGTTACACTATTTATAGTTTTTTTTTTTTTTTTTGGAAATGAGTGTATTTTTATATTACAAACAAGAGGAACACATCTGGAAAGTATTTATGAAGGAAGATATGTGCTCCTGGAAACAGATACTAATAATGCATTTTAGTGGGAATTCAGGGACATCTGTATCTGAAATGACTCATAGGGCTTCCTTTCCTATGTGTTAAAGCACCACTGCAGATCCAAACCCCAGACAGGGAAAGCCTAGTTTGGATTTCAGTGCACACCTCAATAACTATAACAATAACAATAATAATAGTAGTTGTTGTTGTAATATAGTAGGGCTTTCCAGGTGGCACTAGTGGTAAAGAACTCACCTGCCAATACAGGAGAGGTAAGAGATGCGGGTTGGATCCCAGGGCCGGGAAGATCCCCTGGAGAAGGGCATGGCAACCCACTCCAATATTCTTGCCTGGAGAATCCCATGGACAGAGGAGCCTGGCGGGCTACAGTTCATGGGATTGCACAGAGTTGGACACAACTGAAGCAACTTAGCACCGCACAGCACATAGTAGTAGTATAGTGATAGTAATCGTGTGTGTGTGTGTGTGTTCAGTTGTGTTAACAGTAATCATAATATGTACCCTACTGCTCCATACAAGGATTCACACCTAAAAAGGTAGCATCGATACAAAGTGTACGGGAAAAGAAAGTGCTACGACTGTGTTTTCTTTTGGATGGGAATTCTCTTAATTACTACAAGAAACCCTGAGTCATCTCAAGTCAGTGTTTCTGTGCTTTATTTGCAAGTCATATTCTAGGTAATAGTTCTCAAGGGCCTGAAGGAAATGTGCCCCAAATATCTTTGTGAAATTCATTCTCCTTCCCTGTTGTTACACATGAATTTAGATGGAAAGAAATTGTAACTTGAAGGACACTCTGAGGTACCAGAAAACTCTCACCTGTAGGTGCAGGGCAATTCTTGACATAGGACCACAGGTCACCTCAGTTTGAGGACAGTTTGTCTTTGGAATCACAACAATAAAATATCAGTTGCTATTATAATCTAACTTATAAAATATCAGTTCTAACTTATAAAATATCAGTTGCTATTATAATCTATTACTTTATCATGACTATCTTGCCTTGTTTACTGTTTAGCATATAATGCCTTAATAAATGGTTATCTCATTTCACCTACTTTAGAGAAGTTTATTTTAACATCTGTTAATGAATAATTAGAGATATGTGCTAATCTTGTAAGTGTTCAATAAATCAGCTATAATACTTATCATTTCAGTCAAACAAAACTCATAGAAATCAGATTACATATATTTTTAAGAAAGGGAAAAGGCCAGGTCATGATAATGAGGGCCAGTAAACTATCTCCCTTTTTTACTTTAGCTGCAATTGTCATGTTTTTAAGTTCTACTCATTTAAAAGTTACATCAATTTTATTATTAAATGCTTTTATGACTGATAGTAATATAAATGGGTGCCATTTTTCTAACCATCAAGAAGGTAATATGTAACAAGATCTTGAAAATACATTTATATCATCTGACCAAAGAATCCTACTCCTGACTTATATATCTTTCTTCTGTTTTCATGGAAGTGTTCAGTGGTATCTGTGTGTAAAAATCAGCAATGTATAATAAATGCACTAAAAACGAAATTCAGTAGAACCTAATTATTTTTATTAATAAAATTGATATAATAAGTTTTACTCATTTAAAAATTACATCAATTTTATTAATAAAAGTAATTAGGTTCTACTGAATTTTATGTTTTTAATGCATATAGATTTCTGGTTTTTACACATAGACACCACTGAACACTTCTAAGAAAATAGGAGAAAGACATATAGTCAGGAGTAGCATTCTTTTGTCAGATGATATAAATGTATTTTTAAGATCTTGTTACATATTACATTCTTGATCGTTAGAAAAATGGCACCCATTTATATTACCATCAGCCATAAAAGCATTTACCCTTTTCCTTGCAGCCCTGCCAACACTGAGCTAAATCATTTTTATGTCTCTAAGAACTGATGAACAGCAAACATTCAGAACCATTAATTTGCACACTAGACCTTCAAATTTCTATGGCAGTTATCTTGTTAGAATTAAGATCTCGTAATAGAGGATTTTGCCTGAGAAGAATTCAAGTTATTTACACAATCATATCACTCTGACCATTTCCATATTCAGTTTTCTTTAAAAGAAACTGGTTGCAAAAATCCTAGATTGCTACATTGTTTGTTAATCGAGGGTTTTAGTCTTTTCACATGAACCATTTATTGGCCATGTTGTATAATTTTGTCCTGATTTGAAGTTATTAAAATACCTTCAAAATTAATACCAAAATATTTTAAAGAGTTTGTAAAGCTGTGGACAAATTAATGTGGTTTCGTATCATCTTAAAAAAGAAAAGGTTTTCTGAAAATAGACTGAAAATAAACTAAAAGCTTTTCAATGCAAAATTGCAGAAATTATAAATGAAAGATAGCAAACATCATTTTAACATCACAGCTACACTCACAAGAAAGTGCGGGAAGTCTCCAGAGGACAAAAAGAAAAGAAAAGAAGCTGAATAAAAAAAGAATGTCTTTCAAAGAGGGGTTTGTGAATCCTGATGAACCAGAGGCTTGGAAATTAACTGAGCATAAATCCATGCTGAAATGGCATGTAGGGAATTGAGCCTACAAAAAGATAGGCCGCCAGAAATTATTTACACATATGGAAAAGCTAAACTAAAAGTTATCTGTCCCTAACATAGGAAGTGACAAGGAAAACTTTTGGTCTCAGCCAAGGCTTTTGTTGAAAAAATTTAATAATTTGTTGTAAATTTATGATCATAGACCTGATCACACAATTTTGAGGTTTGAATTGACATCATCACTGTAAGTCTGCAAACTACATACCAATAAATTAACATAAATATGGACCTAGACTAGTTATAATCCTGGGATACCTTATATCAAATCACATAGGGTTTGATAATCCTGGGAAGATAAGCTCAGATTCTAAAGTTTTAAGACATACATGGGAAAAAATCTGCTATGAAAAAGATCAGCAGAGAAAAAGAGTATGATTGGACCCCACCTCCAAGAAGAAGATTATCAGACACAATAAAATAAACACGTTAAATAATTAAAGTATATAAACTAACAAGAACATGAGAAAGATATGTTACTATGAAAATTGCCAAGCAAATTTTAAAAAGAAAAAAAGAAATTTGTAGAAAAGAAACATAGTCACTAGAATTTAACAGTTACTGAATATGGTGGTTGGTGGTTTAGTTGCTAAGTTGTGTCTGACTCTTTGCGACCCCATGGACTGTAGCCCGCCAGGCTCTTCTATCCATGGGGATTCTCCAGGCAAGAATACTGCAGTAGGCTGCCATTTCTTTCTCCAAAAGAAATATAGTCACTAGAATTTAACAATTATTGAATATGTTAAACTTAAGATTATATGAATATAGAAAGAGTGCTGGTGAATTGGTAGATTTTACTGAGAAAACTATGGGCAATATGATAAAAAAAATAATGTGAAAAAGAAATGAACAGACATGCAGGATAGAATGAGAAGGTTCAACATACGTGTAACTGGTACAATGAGTAGACATTAGCGAGAATAGAAGAGAGGCAAATTTTGTAAATGATATGAACATAGAAGAGGGCTTCCCAGGTGGCGCTAGTGGCAAAGAACCTGCTCTCCAATGCAAGAGACACATAAGACATGGGTTCAATCCCTACGTCAGGAAGATCCTCTGGAGAAGGAAATGGTAACTTCAGTATTCTTGCCTGGAAAATCCCATGGACAGAAGATCCTGGTGGGCTACAGTCCATGGGGTTGCAAAGAGTTGGACATGACTGAAGCAACTGAGCACGCATGCATAAACATAGAACTCTCCAGAATTTAATAAAGTTAGGAATCTAAGATTCAAAGTCAAAACAAGTAAGTCTGGAGGATAGCAAAGATATATGCTTAAACTACTGAATCTCAGAAACAAAAAGGAGATATTAAGCAATGAGGCACAAAAAAATACAGACTTATAAGTAGCATTTGTTGTTGTTGTTCAGTTGCTCAGTTATGTCTGACTCTTTGAGACCCCATGGACTGCTGCATGCCAGGTTTCCCCGTACTTCACCATCTCCGGGACTTTGCTCAAATTCATGTCCATTGAGTTGGTGATGCCACTCAAGCATCTCATCCTCTGTCGCCCCCTTCTCCTCCTGCCCTCAGTCTCTCCTAGCATCAGGGTCTTTTCCAGTGAGTCCGCTCTTCACATCAGGTGGCCAAAGTATTGGAGCTTCAGTTTCAGCATCAGTCCTTCCAATGAATATTCAGGGTTGATTTCCTTTAGGATTGATTGGTTTGATCTCCTTGCTGTCCAAGGAACTTTCGAGAGTCTTCTCCATCACCACAGTTCAAAAGCATCAATTCTTCAGTGCTCAGCCTTCTTTATGGTCCAACTCTCACTATAAATAGCATCAATAGCTGCAAGAAGACAATGAAATAATGTAGTTATAATATTCATAAGAAAATAACTGAGAATCTAGATATTATATCCAGATAAGCTATCATTCAAATACAAGGCCAATTTAAAGGGTTATTAGGATAATAATGAGTAAATTTGGTTAAATGTTGCTGAATGAACTATTAAGGGAAGTATCGCTATTTCAGGGAGAAGAGTAATTGCAGAAAGGAAGGAAAGGCAAGAAGGAAAAAAACCATTTTACATATTGGTAAATCTGAAAAAAGTTGAATATAAAAAAGAATAAGAAATATGATGACCAATTCATAGCTATAAAACCAAGGTGATATGAAAATACTGGGCAATATTATCATGTAAGATAGGTGGATTGTTGTAGTTAGATCATTCTTCAGAATCTTATTCTTATTCTTTCAATAAGTTTTTAGAGTATTTTTAATATTTACTTTTAATTTACACAAGAAGTTCATTCTAGTTACTGACAAACACATGGAGTCAAACTGCCATCAAGGTGGAACAGAAGAGCTCCATTACTCAAAAAATTCCATCCTGCCCCTCCTTTATAGTCAGTCCTTTCCCATACTCCTAACCACTGGCAACCACTGCTCTGTTCACCATCTCTGTAGTTTTGCCTCTTCTAGACTGCCATATAAATGGAATCACAGAAAACGTACCCTATTTTATATGTAACATATAAAACTGAGATTCATCCACTTTGTTGCATACATCACTATTCCAGTCTTTGATTCCTGAGTAGTAGTTTTGATAATTCCAACATCTGGTTGATTCAGGGTTGGCATCTGTTGATTAGCTTTTCCTTTAAGTTGTGGTCATATTTTTCTGGTAATTTTTTGTAAATTCAAATGTACCATGGGCATTTGAATATTGTGTTTTGAGACTCTGGATCCTGTTAAAATCCCATGTATAATGTTGACTGATGTTAGCAATCAGTCAACATTCAAACTGAAAGTTCTATCTTGCAATCTGTGGGCTGTGGTTCCATTGTCAGTTCAGTTTTCAAAGCTTTGCTATGCCATGTGTGTCTGCCCTGCACATGCACCCTTTGTGTGCCAGTCTGGGAACTGGGTACTGTTTTATATCATAATACAGTTCCCGAAGCCTCTGCTGTACTTCTTTTTGTCTGTTCTGTACATGCACAGGTCAGGTGTAATCTTGATTTGCGTCTGGTCACACATATAATTAAGGAGTCCTCTTCTCCAGATCCCTCAGTTCAGGGATTTCTCCCATGTTCTCAGGCTAAGGTCCTCTTCTCTCAGTTCCTTTCACCAGAAAAGATGGTTCTACTACGCTCTACCATAAAAAGCACATTTATTTTTTTGTCCTTCAATCTACTCTTGGAATTAAACTTATTTCCTAATATTGACCTCTGTTAAATTCAACATGTTAATATTTTCTTTAGGATTTTTTGATTAATATTTTCTCTCTCAATATGCCCACACTAATTGCTGTGGATTGAAATGGCAGCCCCCAAATTCGTATGTTTAAGCACTAACTCTCAATATAATGGCATTTGAAGATGAGGCCTTTGGAAAGTAATTAGGTTTAGATGAGGTCATGAGGGTGGAGCCCTCATGATCAGATTAGTGCCCTTATAAGAAGAGACACCAGAGAACTTGCTCTCTTTATGGTGTGAGAACACAGTGAGAAGGGGGCTATCTGCAAACTAGGAAGAGAGCCCTCACCGAGACCTGATCCTGTTGGCAGCCTGGTCCCTGCCTTCCAGCCTCCCATTGGTTAGGCCGTTCTGTCTATGATATTCTGGTATGGCAGCTTGAGCTGACTAATGTACACACCCTATTGGTTCTGTTTCTCTGGAGAACCTTGACTGATACAGATACCTTCCTTCTTCTCTCTGAAACAATTTACATTGACATTCTCTGTACTAGGAAAATTTGAAAAAAGTCATCCACAAAACAACTTTTTATTTGAGGTTTCTCTGATTACTTCCTGTGTTTCTTATGAGGTTGCTCATCTGTTTAGGTTTTATACCTCTTCGGGGGTCAATTATTTTCAAATTTCTGTAAGATCATCTATTTTACTCAGTTTTTCAAATTTGTTTGCATAGTACTGTAAACGTACATACACGTGTGCTCAGTTGTGTCCGGCTCTTTGCAACACCATGGACTTGTCACCCACCATGCTCCTATAGCCACAGAATTTCCCAGGCAACAATACTGGAGTGGGTTGCCATTTCCTCCTCGAGGGAATCTTCCTGATCCAGGGATCAAACCCGCGATATGTACTGCATTGTAAAATATTGTCATGTAATATCTTATGCTTTCTTCTCAGTTGTGGTTATTCCTGTCATTACTTTACTCTTCAGTGAGTGCGTCACAGTGTGATTTCAACTTGCATCTCTGCTCCTGCTCCTCATATCTCTGGTTTATCCCAGATGACATTTTCAAACATTAATGATGTTACTGTCCTTCCTCCAAGGCTATCGGTATTCTTTTTGCTGTTGTTTAATAATTTTTGCCTTTAAGTTTTGCACCTCTGCTCCTACTCTGCTATATTTCTCCAGAAATTTCCTTTACTTCATTTTCCTCTCCCCATTTTTTCATGTGTTTGCTTGTTTCTTGGCACATTAGCTACCAATTTATTAAAGGTGAATGATCATCTTTTTAGCAGCCTACATACAAATTTAATAAAACAAGGTAACTGAGGGCTGACATTGATCCTCTATCTAAGCACTTAATATATTCAGAATAGTTAACACTATTTTATAGCTAATATTAATCAATGTTATTACAGAACATTCAACATATTCCTAAATAAAAGGTACTTAAAACTGAGTAAACATTTTAATTATCTCAGAATAGAGTATCTTAGTGTAGTAGACTGCTAACTTTCAGTATCTATTCTTCCTTGATAGTAAAAACCCCTTCTAGTTAGCGGCTATATTTCCCACTTTACCTTGCAGAAAGTTGTGACTACATGACTATGTTCCAGTCAATGGGTCTCAGTGCAAGCACAACTTCAACATCATTTCCTTCAGAGGGAATTACCCTCTGCCTTCACTCTCTTCTCTTTGGGCTGGAACTGAGAGGGGCTGCTCAAGGCAAAACTAGCATAGAGTGTCTTTACCGAAATTTTAAAAGATGGCTGCTCCAGGAAAATAAAGATGTCCTTGCTTTGCCACTGGATTTGATAAAAACAGTCACTTTGGACAGATGATTCATACCTTTGGACAAACTCATGGCCAAAACTGCTGTTTCTTCCTCTTATCCCTAACCAACGCTACAGGAGAATTTGGGCTAAATTTTTGCCAGTGAGCTGTCTTCTACTATGGGGCAAGATGACATCTCAAGTAATGGCCAAGCAACAAAAAAGCAGAAACCTGAGTTCCTTCCCAAAAGACTTTATGAAGCAGAGCCCACCTCACAGGTGTAGCATGAGAAAGAAATTGATTTCTATCTTTTTTGGGGTCTCACTGTTGTAGTAGCTAGGTCTATATTTTAACTATACTTTGATTTCTATCCTACACAAAGCATTGACTTGATACTTGATTATCAACTAAATAAATTCATCTCTTTATTCAACTCCCAAACTCATTCAGTGCAGATATCTTCGACATGAGATGAAATTCAGTCTTGAAGTCAGAATGTCACAGAAATGCATCTTGTTGACGCATACTGAAGCACACAACTTCTGTTATATATGAGTCGTTCTTATTTTTTCTATTTTACTAAAATCTGTGAAACGGGCATCTTTCAGCTTACTAGTACATTTGCTTTTTTTCCCTCAATATATTTCTGAGTAGAATATTCTTCCTCTCAAAAAAGGGGGATTTTTTTTTTTTAATCCTAGTGATTCATGGAGGATTTTGTCAGTCAACCTCAAGCAAAATTTCAAGGAACTAAAATAAGTTCATTTTTGGAAAATAGTGACTTTACAGATATCCAATGTGTCAACTGCTGATAAGGCATTTTTCCTTCTTTGTGTAAATAATGACAATAACAGAAATAACTCCCTTCATGCCAACTAAACTTGGGCACACCTAGGGCTTGTCAGACCAAGTGAGCCTTTCAGCACAGGATGCAATATTTATGTAATGTAGTACCACATCTTGATAAATGTTTACTAAATACATAATATGTGCCGAAGTCTATGCCATGCATAAAATATAAAGATCTTCCTTACCTTTGAAACTCTTGCATATCATCTGCTAGTGGAAGAGACAAATGAGTAAAGAGATGATTTTAATATAAAGTACTGATTTTGACAAAAGCACAGTGCCAGTTATTAATTTATTGATTCTCAACTCCAAGTCCATCGTTCTTTGCCTGCTTGTGATACTGAAATCTTTCTTTCCAGATGGCATGATATTAAAGTTGGTCAATAGAGGGCGCTAGAGGGACACTGCAGGAGGTGGGGCTGCCTCTTCCTGGTTCCTGTGTGCATTCCAGCCTTCTTTCTCTTGCAATGTTGGGCTAACATGCAGGACATCCAGTGGAGCTCACCTTCAGTGAGTTTCAGCAGCACTCCTGTAGAAGTCTTTTCAGCCCCAATAGCATTTCCAGCAGTAACTGCAGCAGTACCTCCCAAAGCTGTTAGTAGGTGAGTTCTGGAGTCATCCTAGCTGAGTTTACTGGCATCTTACCGTCTCCAGGAAGCAACTTCTGGAGTGTTCTATAGTCTCTCCGGCTACCTACACATCTGCAAGTTCATTGGCACATCCTCACGGCTGGATTCAGCGGGGTTCTATGGGTGCCCAGAGAGTTCAATACCTCTCACAGGTGACTTCCTGGCAATTTTCTGAGAAGTCCAGCCAGTATTCAACTAGCTGCCCAGCCAGTTCAACAGCAGCTTCCCCAGGTAGCCTCCCAGCAGGGTATCCCAGCAGGCAGTGTCCTATGAGGTAGCCTCAGCCTACTAGCATCACTGCAGAAGCCTTCTAGCTTGGGAGTCCCAGCCCCCACTGTTCATGACCTTGGCTTGCTGAGGATGGACCAGTTCTGGCCTGAGCACTCAGGAAACCTCTCCATTATCCGTTGGGCAGCAACTACCTCACAAAGAAATGAGTCACAGTCTTGGAAAGAGTCTCCTTCCTTGGATACTTCTTCAGCCGTGGGGTATTCTTTAGAACTCTTTTGATCCCTTTTCACTAGTTTTCTCTGAAAACAATGAATAATCCTTCATATTAAGCTTTCCCTTTTCAAATTACTCTGGGGTTTCCGTCTCCTTGCCAGGCTCTAATTTATAAATGCTATTATTAGATCTTATCCATAATTATTGACTCTAAATTAACAATGATACATAACAATTCTTGCTGATACTGAATAAATTCCATCTTTCCTGGAGAAATATCTGGCAGTCTGTTTGTTTTAGGTCAACACATCTCTCCTAAAAATGAATGTTGAGGAAATCATGTATCATGCAAGAGAAAATTATTTTCCCAGTCAAGAATTGAAGTACATTACAAAATTTAACTCAAAAGTTTGATAATTAATTGTCTGTGGGGCTTAAGTTTGAGGAAAATGGGAATGTTAAACAGCCAGTGTTCAACTTTATTGCCTGACACTGGACTCTGAAGTTATAGAATAGAACCTCTGTGTGGAAACACACAGGCCCACAGGAGTGAGATTAAGTTAATTCTTTTTAAAATTATTAAAAATTAAAAAAATATGAATCATGGAATAGCATTTTACATCTTCCAAGAGCAAGTTCTCATGGAATTGAGGAGGGCATTATCCTTATTATTTTATAAGGAGTTTATTGTTGTTTAGTCGCTAAGTTGTGTCTCTTTTGTGACCACATGGACTGTAGCCCGTCAGGTTCCTCTGTCCATGGGATTTCCCACGCAAGAATACTGGAGTGGGTTGCCATTTCCATCTCCAGGGGATCTTCCCAACCCCAACCCAGGGATCAAACCCACATCTCCTGCATTGGCAGGTGGATTCTTTACCATTGACACACTGGGGAAGCCTGAGCTACCTGGGTAAGGAGTTACTAATACAAAAGTTTGAGGTCACACATTGCAGAATTCAGCTCAGTAACATGACAAATCTCCGCTTAGATCCTACAACAAGAAACATACAGTGAAACACAAAGATGAAACCAATTCCTGCCTTTAAGGAGTTTATCATTCAGTAAGGAAGAGACTTTTGTATATGACATGGGCTTCCCTGCTGGCGGAGAAGGAAATGGCAACCCACTCCAGTATCCTTTAAATAATCAAAAACAATAAAGTGACTTCAAACATATGTCACTAGCTCACATTCCAATAGGTGAGGTAAAGGTAGGCATTGGGTAAATAGGTCAGTTCAATGATACTCACTAAAGACCCACGTTTTCCATCTCCACTCTTCACTTTGTACAGTTTCGGCTTCTTTACAACTCTGAGCTTCTCAAGGTGGAATCATTCTGGTTCCTTTTGGGTTCCTCTATCGTGGCAAGGCCCAGGGTTCTGGAAGACTGGTTGCAGTCTCCAATGGTGAAGCTCTGATGGACTCTGCCACTTGACAACATGGACTTCAAACCTGGTTCCACCTATAACGCTATTTCTTGAGCTCTCAAAGCCTTGGTTTCATCATCAGAGATGATAATATTCTATCCATATCCATGACCAATTTTTGTTTGTTCCTGTTTTCTTTTGTTCCTCAGCAAACATATTATTATACACTGTAAGTTCAAAATATAAAATTGTGGTAAGTACCATTAAAAGATGCTTTGTGTGACAATGCAATGCGATCTTTGTAAAGAATTTATCTGTGCTTTGAAGAGCATAAAGTGCCAAAGAAACAATGGCTATGATTTTGTCATCAAAACAAATTCATGGCTCAGGTGATTTGGATACCCCAGGTAACCTTTGAGAACCAGCTTTACTGAAATTAATGAATAGCAAAAATTTGTAGGAGATGAATGAGGATGATGGTATAAGGAATCTTTGCTGTGAAATAAAATGAGTGGGTCCAGAGGGCCCATGATAAGAGAATAATTGCTTCCTCTTCTGTTTCTATTTGGGAACAAGAAGCAGGGATTTGTTGTTGTTCAGTCGCTCAGTTGTGTCTGACTCTTTGCAACCCCATGGACTGCAGCACACCAGGCTTCCCTGTCCTTCACCATCTCCTGGAGTTTGCTCAAACTCATGTCCATTGAGTCAGTGAGGCCATCCAACTATCTCATCCTCTGTTGCCTCCTTCTCCTCCTGCCCTCAGTCTTTCCCAGCACCAGGGTCTTTTCCAGTGAGTTGACTCTTTGCATCAGGTGGCCAAAGCAGGGATTAAATAAACATCCCTACCCTGGTTATTTGTATGTATCAGGTCTGCACAAAAAGTTCTGTGTCTTCCCTCCCAGTTATGAAATATTTGATTTGGTTACACTGAAATTTTAATTTATCCAACTAGAATCACTTCTACTAGAAAATGTCCCTAAATTAACTCCACCAGTTTTCTAATTGGTCACCACAATTAGGACTCCCACCTGTGCCTTAATCTAAACTGAAAACAAGTGAAGACCAGTAATTGTATACAATTGTATAGATGGAAACTGTCAGTGTTGTCCCTAATCTTTAGGAATTCACAGCTGGTGGTAGGTAGGGCCTGATTTAGTTAAAGACAATCCAGAAAGTGTGAGATAAAAATATGCTTTGGAGAAGTGGGGGTGGGGGAAGTCGGGGATTGGGCATGAGGGGGCTGAGGGTGGGGTGAGGGGGTTGCAGGGGTGAGGGGGTTGGAGGTTTGGGGTGAGGGGGTCGAAGTGGTGAGGGGGTTGGGCTCTAGAGTCCCAACAGCACCTGAGTCTTAAAGGGAGTGTGGGAAGTAGTCAGAAAATGGAGGACTGGGAAAAGAAGGAAGAGGAGAGAGATGGAGAAGAGAGACAGATATGGGGGAGAGGGAGCGGGGGAGAAAGAATTTTCCTGACCTAAGGGATTGGATCAATAGGTCAAGGCTGCACCAAGGATTCAAGAAACATCTGACTCCCAGCTCAGCCCTATTTCCTGTCCAGACTCGCACAGGCCCAGCTTTCAGGTTATAGCTCCACTTTAGCCATGAAATCCTTTTGGATTCACCCTCCACCCTCCACCGGCTAGTCTATTAGCCAGAACTGACTGGCTAATAGTTTTTCAAAATTAAATAATGGTGTGATTTGCAAACATGGAGAGTCAATGTCCCGAGAGAATATGCTCTGGATTTGATTCCTCTTGGCCTGAAAGAGAGGAAAACAGAACACCCAGCAACACAAAAGGAAAATCCTAGTTAAAAGCCAATTTGCTTATGCATTTGGACACTTATGACAAAAATTAGTGTCATTGGACTAAAAACGCAAAGTTGAGGTTGCGGTAGAATAAAATTCACACCAAATTCAAGAACTTCAGCCTTCCTGAAAGTCCCATTTACAGATTAACTAACAAACCCACAGTTCATTGTCACACACATGCAGTTATGAGCGTTTGCCATTCACCAAGCCCAGGTAAAAGGATTCACGAATAAGCAACATTCCCTGCTTTCACTGAGCTTGCCATCTGAAAGACTGAAATTTCAAAATGTTATTATAATATGGGTTAACATTTAAATTTTAAAAATGCACATTTATAAAACGCTTGTTTTTATAGGAATTATCTGTAGGCAGATTTCACTTGTGTAGAGATCAATTAATTCATAGCACAGCTGTCTAGATTTTCAAACATAGGCAATTCCACACCTAATCCTTGAGATAATCAGTGATTTGCTAGGATTAAAACCCCTTCACTCCCTAGACCACGTACTTGACCCCAGAGGCAACCTAATGGTGCAGGAAGAGCATTAAAGACTAAACATCACTGATAGCATCCAAACATCTCCATCAACCTACCAATCAAAAATATGTGCTAAGTGCAGTGCAGTGCGTTCATCTCCCCACCCCCCCACCCCCCCTCCCTCCTACCTTCCATACCCCCAACCTACCTCCCCTCCCCCCCCCACCCCCCTCACTCTAGATTTGGCTCATTTTGGCAAAGAACATCTTAGGAGAGCCCCCACTCCCTCCCACCCACCCACCCGCACTCCCTCACACCCACCCCCACCCCCCACGCCCTCCCTCTCTCCCTCCCACCCTCGATTTGGCTCATCTTGGCCAAGAGCATCTTAGGAGGCCTCCCTCCCTTCCTCCCTTCTTTCTTTCTTTCAAAGGAGGATGAGGAGGAGTTCATCTCCCTATTGGAGAAATTACCTCCACTAAATCTCACCCTTGGCCTACCTCTTAGTTCTCAGATCAGGCAAAAAGTCACCGCGTGCAAGACCCTCGTCGGAGCCGAGCACGCTCCACAGCTGGGGCCGCCCCCCCCCCCCCCCCCCCCGCAGCCGGCTTTGGCTCACACGGAGCTCGGGGAGGCGAGGGGCTCGTGCGGCAGCTGAACCTGGTTCCTGGAACGCTGACCTTCCCTGCCCAGTAACGTGAGGCTGCCGGAGCCTCAGCTGCAGCCGCTCTGCCGGCCCCGCAGCGCAGTCTCGTGCTCCTGGTCCTCGCGCCCGCGCTTCAACCCGAGGCTCGTAGCAGCTGCTGGGTGATCCAGCGGAAATGACAAGCCGCGGTTCCCGGTGAAAGGAGAGTGCGAGCCGCTGCTCTTCCGAGCTAGAGAGAGGAGGTGTGTTGGGGAAGCAGCGTCCTAAGAAGGTTCTCGCCGCGGCGGCTCAACCTCGTCGCTGTTTCTTCACTTCTTGTCACCCGGGCGTTCCGCGCTCTTGACCTGGGAAAGATGGTTATAATAGTAACAAAGCTGGTGCACTGCTTTCATCTCAGGTAAGGAAAGCGGCTTTGCGTGCTTTTCTCTGTTCTGTGCATTTGTTAGCTCCGAAACCCACACTGGGAAAGGTATTTTAACTGCTAAAGTTTGTTTTTTAACGAAGACTGAGAAAAAAGAGTTTTTGTGTGATTTAAAAAATCCTTTCGGGTTGAGGTTAAAAGCAAGCTTTAGTGTTCTTTCTTGATCTCTGTTATTCTTGACCCTGTCCCTGACCTGCTTGGTAAAATTTCAGCCTCTGTTTGCAAGATGAGGTTAAGGTACTTTTTTTTCTTTCTTTTTTTTTTTTTTTTTTTTTTTTTTTTTTTAAGATTTATGGGTTATTCTAGGGGAGCTACTTTCCATATAGGCAAACAGTATTTTAATTGGTAGTCTTTTCGGGATGGTTATGATTTCAATTACAGCTGAGAGGATAATTAATAATATTAAAGTTGAACATCAGTTTTGAGCAGCATTGAACTTAAGTTGCCTAGAGGACATGTGCATACTGTATGCAGTTACCTGGTTATTTGTGAAAACAAAAACAAGTGGTCGGGGTTTACTGTTGAGAAATAGGAGCCCACAAATTTAAAGAAAAACAAAAAATTAGCATTCCTTCTGTCCTTTGGGTGTTGATCGAGAGAGAGTCCACAGCATTGTCAGTTCAAAAGTAAAGAAACACTGTCAAAGTGTAGCTTTGTGGTTGCAAATTAACATTGTTGATGGAAACTGTGGAGTCAACATCTTTAGCTGACTCTTCATGAAAAGAAAAAAATAGAGGAGGTTTTCAAATATAAACCAAGAGCATTCAAATAACTATTTAACTCTGTGCTACTGAAAAAAAACCAATATGCCATGTAATATTAACTACAGTTTCACTTACTATTAATTTGGCTGGAGGTTTTGTGAGAAAGCATCACTTTTCCAAGTAAATCCCAAATTAACAAGTTAGTAGTAGGTCTACAAGTGTTGCTTAACACTTAGCAATTATAATCAAATGGGTTAGAAAAATGTTTTCTTTATAGTCTAGTATTAGATTTCTTTGTTTCTGGCCTAATCTTATCCTTTTTAATAATCATTTAAAACAGTAACTATGTGCTATTTTTTCTGAGATATCCTTTGATGTCTTTTTCTTATCAAAACTAAAACCCTCAAATTACAAATCTTGCAGTGATAAAAGAGGAAAAGACAAGTAAATACTTGATATTGTGTGGTCAGTGCTTCACTGAAAAAGTTAGTCTCTGAATAGATTGTTACTTATAAAGTCTTTTTTAATATAGTTCAGTGTTTGTGATACATTCTCTTGTGGACCCATTGAACTATGAACAAGTAAACAGATTCTAGGAAGAAAGGGTGAGGATTCAAGCTTGTGCAGAGCTAAAATGTTATTGTGCTCAGTCATGTCTAACTTTTTGCTGCCCCCATGGACTCCCACCAGGTTCCTTTGTCCATGGAATTTTCCAGGCAAGCATACTGGAGTGGGTTGCCACTTCCTACTCCAGGTATTCCTGACCTAGGGATCAAGCCCTCATCTCTTGCGTCTCCTGCTTTGAAAGGGGAATTCATTACCCCAGCTCCACCTGGGAAGCCCTAAATGTTTATTTCTATCTTATTCTGGAGGGATTGGAAGCCAGCTCCATTCACTCAAGACTTGGTTCTACGGAAGGAACAAAGTTCTTTAAAGTCTCATTATTAGTCTGGGAGCTGAGAGAAATCCATTCCTTCCTCCTATTTTGGTGTAAATATCCCAACTCCATGCATTCTAGCACCCCAAGTTGTGCGTTCTCAGCTGACCTGTACCAAGACGAAAGCTACCTGGGAACGCTGATGGTAATAGTCTGATCTCTTATCTTTAGCTATTCATGTCAGCTGAGTTCTCAAATCCCCAACCCAGGAGGCCCTCAGTGGAATTAACTTAAGCATCATTTTTATAGTTCCCAAGGACCTATGGTTTTACTGAGGAAAAACTGTCTCTAAGGCCTGCCACTGTTCTTGGTCTCTATCAGTTTCTGGGAGGTTCCCCTATCCCCCCATTATCGGCAATGATCATTCTGGTTCTAGTTAGGTATTAAGTTTGTTCTAATGCTAAGAACTCCAATCAGCAGTTGCCTAGAATGATACCTTAATGATTGATCAATCTGAAGAAAACAGGAGAAAAAAGTCGTTTCATCATTTGGGTTTTGAGAGGTAGACAGTTCTGTTTCTTTCACTGCTTCTTTCTCCTCTTGTCCAATTATGAAGGAGTAAAACTCTTCAGATGCAAAGTAAGGACGGTGCTGCGACCTCTGTCAGTGTCCTTTCCCAGCCCCACTGTCCGCTGCTGGTGTCTCTTCCACGTGAGATAGAAAAAAGAAAATGTAATTTTTGGACTGCCTTACAGTAGTTGAAGCCAATGCTTGAAATATAAATTTAATTTTCCCTTTTAACAGTGAATAGTACTAGAACCAGAGAAGGCAATGGCAACCCACTCCAGTCCTCTTGCCTGGAGAATCCCAGGGACGGGGGAGCCTGGTGGGCTGCCATCTATGGGGTCGCACAGAGTCAGACACGACTGAAGCGACTTAGCAGCAGCAGCAGCAGTACTAGAACTTCAGTCCCAATGTGTATGTTTTCCTTGTCTTTTCCTTTATTGAGGAAGAACTTACATCTGCCCCTTTATTTCTACCACAAATTTTGAGGTAGACTCAACTACTGTTTGGGGCTTCTCAGGTAGCTCAGTGGTAAAGAATCTGCCTGCCAAGCAGAAGACCTTGGGTTCAATCCCTGGGTCGGGAAGATCCCCCAGAGAAAGAAATGGCCCCACTCCAGTATTCTTGCCTGGAAAATCCAATGGACAGAGGAGCCTGGTGGGCTACAGTCCATAGGGTTGCAAAATGTCAGACACAACTCCGTGACTAAATAGCAGCAGGAGCAACTATTGTTTAGGATTCGAATAAGGCTCAGCTGTAGTTTGTGTTTCCCAAGTGGCTCAGTAGTAAAGAATGCTGCCAATGCAGGAGCCACAGGAGATGGGAGAGTTTGATGCCTGGGTTAGGAAGATGCACTGGAGGAGGAAATGACAACCCACTCCAGTATTCTCACCTGGGGAAATCCCATGGACAGAGGACTCTGGCAGGCCACAGTCAGTGGGGTCTCAGTCAGACACGACTGAGCATGCACACAGCTATTGTTTTGTTCTTTCTTAAAACCTAGATCAGTATATACGCCCAAGTATTTTTTTTTTATGGAGGGACTACATGTATTTTAATAATATAATATAGAACATTTTCATCTATCCTTCATCAGATTTTTTTTTTTGTAGTAGTCTGAAAAGAGCTAATCAACTATCTTGTATAGCCTGAAAGATGTTCATCCTTGTCCCTGGTTACTTTTGATTTAATAAATGAATTTTCCATTAATTAGGCTGACTCTTAGCTTTGGTTTTAGCAACTTAAGGAAAGGAACATTGTACCTATACAGAACTAGAAATACTCAAACATTAACTGGAGTCTGGGCAAGAAGCCAGCAATATCAAACTAGTTCTAGGGTTGATATATTTGTGTCCAAAAAACCCATGGAGTCTGTCATCTTCAAGGGCATAGTTAGTTTTTAGCCCAGCCAGCAATTTTCACGTTGTCATTTCTAGAAATTCAACCTGGGAATATAGATACATCCTAAGGTTTTAGGATAGTATTGTTTCTCTGTGACATTTTTTTTTTAAATAAATTTATTTATTTTAGTTGGGGGCTAATTACTTTACAATATTGTAGTGGTTTTTGCCATACATTGACATGAATCAGCCATGGGTTTACATGTGTTCCCCATCCTGAACCCCCCTCCCACCTCCCTCCCCATCCCATCCCTCTGGGTCATCCCATTGCCCCAGCCCTGAGCATTTGTCTCATGCATCGAACCTGGAATGGTGTTCTGTTTCACAGAACACCATTCTCTGTGACATTCTTTTCTGTGGAATAGTTCAGCAATGTGGGTGGGGGAGGTGGGGAGTAGGGAATGGGAAAGTGGAGGTCATGCTGATGTCTTTTTGAAGGTGCAAGCCTAGTCTGCATTTCTTGGAACAAATCATCAATTTTTCATTCCCTCCTACATCCTTTTTTAAAAACTATTTTAAAAATTTACTTATTTTTGGCTGTTCTGAGTCTTGTTGTGTACAGGCTTTGTCTAGTTGTGGTGCACGGGCTTCTCATTGCAGTGGCTTCAGGGTATGTGGGCTTCAGTAGTTGTAGTGTGAAGCTTAGTTGCTCTGCATGTGGAATCTTCCTGGACCAGGGACTGAACTGGTGTCCCTTGCATTGCAAGACAGATTCTTTTTTTTTTTTTTTTTTTTTAATTTTAGTTGGGGGCTAATTACTTTACAATATTGTAGTAGTTTTTGCCATACATCGACATGAATCAGCCATGGATTCACATGTGCTCCCCCTCCCAAACCCTCCTCCCACCTCCCTCCCCCTCCCATCCCTCAGTGTCATCCCAACGCTCCATCCCTGAGCATCCGTCCCATGCATAGAACATGGAATGGTGTTCTGCTTCACATATGACAATATACATGTTTCAATGTTATTGTCCCAGAACGTCCCACCCTCACCTTCTCCCTCAGAGTCCACAGGACTGTTCTATGCATCTGTGTCTCTTATTCTGTCTCACATATAGGGTTACCATTACCATCTTTCAAATTCCATATACATGCATTAGTATACTGTATTGGTGCTTTTCTTTCTGGCTCACTTCACTCTGTATAATGGGCTCCAGTTTCATCCATCTCAATAGAACGGATTCAAATGTATTCTTTTTAATGGCTGAGTAATATTCCATTGTGTATATGTACCACAGCTTTCTTATCCATTCGTCTGCCGATGGACATCTAGGTTGCTTCCATGTCCTGGCTATTGTAAACAGTGCTGCGATGAACATTGGGGTACACGCGTCTCTTTCAATTCTGGTTTCCTCGGTGTATATGCCTAGCAGTGGGATTGCTGGGTCATATGGCAGTTCTATTCCCAGTTTTTTAAGGAATCTCCACACTGTGCAAGACAGATTCTTAACCATTGGACCACCAGGGAAGCCCACCTCTTTCTACATTTTTTAGTTGCTTATTATGTTTGAATATCTTATATCAATTTTAAAAGAGTTGTAAGTCATTGCAGAGTTAACCTGATGAATCTCTTAGAAACCTTCAATTCTAAGAAGTCACCTGGTAAAAGCATTCAAAAAGAGTCCAAACTAAATGCTCATTCTCTGTTTCTACTACCATTTATCACACAAATGGGCAGTGATAATGGCAGGGCATGCTGAGAAGGGAAATGCACAATCATAATCACTTCCTCAAGCACGTCATAAACTTATTAAAAATATTAGTACTTGTTTGCATTGTATTTTTACACTGAGTGTTTTCATGTAAGTTACTCCATTAAATAAACATTTGAAACCTACACTTCCCTATCTTTCCCCAAATGCCTGAAATTCAACATAGACCCAAGAGACTGAGGTTTATCTTTGTGTTCCAAGCTTGCTTCTCTGGCTGTCACTCCTGACACTATCTGTTTTAAAGTCTCCCAGGTAGGAAAGGGGAGAATCTCTTTGAGCTCTTTCTTCTCCATCTGATAGGAAATAATGTCTACGCAAGTTTGGGAAAGCCTACCCGATCTTTTTCCTCCCATCCATTCTGCTGGTTACGATTTTGGTTCAGTCAGCTCCTTCCATCTTTCACCAGCTCTGTTGAGCATCCTGTAATACTCCGCTCTTTGGTCTTCTGTTTGTGCTACAGCCAGAGTGATCTATTTGGGCTTTTAAAAAATTTAGGTACCATGATGGTTTCCAGATTACATGATACAATGCCACACATCCAGATCATCTATGAATTTCTCAGATGTACAAGGTACATCTCCATTTGCCTTCACTTTCTAAATTGATCTCCTTCCTTTTCTCACTGTTTTACTCCATAATCTAGCTGTGTTGATCTTTTGTTTCTTCAGTGTATTAATCTTGCACCTGTATCTCCTGTGTCTTCTACTGTAATATCTTTCTCCATCTTCTTCAGATGGTGTATTTTATTCATTTCCTGGAGATCCAGACCTAATTTATCTGTTTCTTAGCTTCTCCTGAAACAACCTGATTAACATTAAAGCAGTTGCTTCCCTGGTGACCTATATAGTCCATGGGGTTGCAAAGAGTCAGACACGATTGAGCGACTAACATTTTCAATTTTTCTTTTTTTCTGTAGTCACTAAAATTATTGGTAGTTTATTCACTTCATGTTAATACTTAATATTGATTGTATGCCTTTTGCTTGCCAGATACTGCATTTAGTTCCTGAAGATACAGGAATGAAAATATGCAAACTTGCTCTCTCCATGAATGTCTAGTGGCAAGACACCTCCAAAGTGAGAGACTCGACAGGGTCAAAGCAGGGTGCTGTTTGATGTCATTATTACTATTGTTATTACAGAGTTTGGTCCTTCTTTAGACTAGGATTCTTTCTTCAGCCCTGTGGGTTTACTTAGGCAACTAGTCTACTTAATCCTGAAACTATGGGCCTAGGTCTGTGAATTAAAGGGCCAGAGAGTGTGACTTATTGGAATAGAACCATCATGACTGGAACAAAAATATAGTATCAGATGTCTAACTGGCATTTTTACTTTTTAAGATTGTTCAACCAATAGTCCTAACAGATCTCTTTTCTCATTCCCTGCATATACTGTTTTTATTTTATTTGTTTTAGATAGACCTTCTTTTAGAGTATTGTTAGGTTCATAGCAAAATTGAGATGATGATACAGCCATTTATTACATACCTAGCCTTCCCCATTATCAACATCCCTGACCAGAATGATAACATTTGTTACAACTGATGAACCTACAGTGACACCTCATAATCACCCAGAGTTCATACTTTACAACAAGGTTCATTCTTGGTGTTATACTTTCTAGGGGTTTGGATAAATGTATGATAACACACAGGCTTCCCGGGTGGCTCGTTGGTAAAGAATCTGCCTGTCAATTCAGGAGACATGGTTCGATCCCTGAGTCGAGAAGCTCCCCTGGAGAAGGAAATGACAACCTACTAAAGTATTCTTGCCTGGAGAATTCCATGGACAGAGGAGCCTGGGGGCTACAATCCATGGGGTCGCAGAGTTGGACGTGACTTAGTGGCTGAGCACACAAAACACATGATGACATGTATCTAAATTGATATCATACAGAGTATTTTCACTGCCCTAAAAGCACTCTACTGCTACTGCTGCTGCTAAGTCGCTTCAGTCGTGTCCGACTCTGTGCGACCCCATAGACAGCAGCCCACCAGGCTCCCCCGTCCCTGGGATTCTCCAGGCAAGAACACTGGAGTGGGTTGCCATTTCCTTCTCCAATGCATGAAAGTGAAAAGTGAAAGTGAAGTTGCTCAGTCGTGTCCAACTCTTCCCGACCCCATGGACTGCAGCCTACCCTCTGTCCATGGGATTTTCTAGGCCAGAGTACTGGAGTGGGGTGCCATTGCCTTCTCCGAAAAGCACTCTATGCTCTGCTTATTCATCCCTTTCTTCCCTTCCCTACCCCCAACCCCTGGGAACCACTGATGTTTTTATTGTTTGCAGAGTTTTGCCTCTTGCAGAATGTCATATAGTTGGAATCACACAGTATGTAGTCTATTCAGATTGGCTTCATTTAGTAATATGCGTTTATTTTCCCATTGTCTTTTCATGACCTACTAGCTCATTCTTTTTAGTGATGAATAATATTGCATTGTCTGGGGCTATACCACAGTGCATTCTTTCTAATTATTTTTGGTTTTTTCTTCTGTTGGGCTTGGGTCTTTAGGGGATCAAGGCTTTGTTTGGTTCCAGGCACATATTATAATATGCACCTAATTAATGGTTGTTGTGTGAATAAGTCATAGGTGAATATATGAGATACATAATTTTTCTTGTAGTCTGTCCTTCACCTGGAAGCAGCTTCCAGACTGGATAAGTTTGTGCTTATGGAAGAATGTGCATTAGTAAAACATCATTGCTTTTTCTCTATTAGCCTGCCATCACTTCTCAAACCCAGTGGGCAGTAAAGTACAGCTCTTGAGCCAAATCTCCCCTGATACTCATTTTCATAAATAAAGTTTTAATGGTACACAGCCATGCCCAGTCATTCGTGTAATGTGACTGGCAGACTTGAGTGATTAAGAGAGAGACCATATGACCTATTGTGCTAAATATTTGTTTGGCCTTTACAGCAAAAGATTTCTGACCCCTGCTCTAAGTGGGGAAGAAGCTAGAGTCTGAGATCAGGGTGACAGAAACGATTGCTTGAAGGGACTTTTCCAAAGTATCAGCTGTTAGATCCTTCAGTTCAGTTCAGTCGCTCAGTCGTGTCCGACTCTTGGCAACCCTGTGGACTGCATCATGCCAGGCCTCCCTATCCATCACCAACTCCCGGAGTTTACTCAAACTCATGTCTATTGAGTTGGTGATGCCATCCAGCCATCTCACCCTCTGTCATCCCCTTCTCCTCCTGCCTTCAATCTTTCCCAGCATCAGGGTCTTTTCCAATGAGTCAGCTCTTTGCATGAGGTGGCCAAAGTATTGGAGTTTCAGCTTCAACATCAGTCCTTCCAGTGACTATTCAGGACTGATTTCCTTTGGGATGGACTGGTTGGATCTCCTTGCAGTCCAAGGGACTCTCAAGAGTCTTCTCCAGCAGCACAGTTCAAAACCATCAATTCTTCGGCACTCAGCTTTCTTTATAGTCCAACTCTCACATCCATACACGACCACTGGAAAAACCACAGCTTTGACTAGACGGACCTTTGTTGGCAAAGTAACATCTCTGCTTCTTAATGTGCTGTCTAGGTTGGTCATAACTTTCCTTCCAAGGAGTAAGCATCTTTTAATTTCACAGCTGCAGTCACCATCTGCAGTGATTTTGGAGCCCCAAAATATAAAGTCTGCCACTGTTTCTGCATTTATTTGCCATGAAGTGATGGGACCATGTTAGATCCTTATATGGAGTAATATGTTTCTGAGATTTATTTTGATTAGTGTTGCAGGTAGAAACTATAAAAACAAATCTGGTGAAAGATCTGGTAGCTTTGTTTTACTAATCACAAGACAGATGCTTTTGACCCAAGCCAATTTTAAAACTTTAACATGAATCAGAATCACCTGGAGGGCTTGTTCGACTGCAGAATGTTTTCCCTCACCTAGGTGAACTCCTAATTCAGTAGCCTTGGGTGATGCTCCAGAAGCTGCATTGAGACAGGTTCCTGGATGTTGCTGATGCTGCTGGTCTGGGGACCGCACTTGGAGAACCATTAGTTCAGAGCTATGATTCTGAGCCTCAGTTGCATCTCAGAACCATCTAGGGAGTTAAAAATTTTTTATTTTAAAAATAAAACATACTTGGCCTCATCCCAAACTTACAAATCAATCCCCAGAGTTTGACTATTTTAAAAAGTAATTCTGAAGAAGAATCATCTTGCTTTTAGAACTATCATGTGGGCTTTTCTGGCTGAGGTATACATGAGCTGTTTTGATGACAACAAACTCTGTTTACAGTGTTCTAAAAAATTACATCCAAATATCATTCCTTTCTTAGTTTTAAGTAAAACTAAACTGGAATATTGTATGTATATTACATTTGTCAGTGGACTGCAGAAAAATTATAGTCTAAAAAGTACACTCAATTCAGAGTTCCTTTTTTCGTACTAACTTTGGGAAGTGTTTGTATATTTTGTTTTTTCACTATATAATTAGTTGTGATTCTATACTTGATAATTTCCCGAGAGTGAGTGAAGATAACCAACAAGGACCCACTATGTAGCACAGGGAACTATTCTCAATATTTTATAATAACCTATAAGGGAAAAGAGTCTGAAAGAGTATATCTGTATAGCTACTATCTGTCTGTCTATCTGAATCACTTTGCTGTACACCTGAAAGTAACACAATGTTGTAAATTAGCTCTACTTCAATACCAGGTGGGGGAGTCATGAACCGCTCACATGATGCCATCCTTCTATGGTTTCACTGTAGCAGGTTTAAATGTTCAAGTGCCTTCTAAAAATAGCTAGAAATAGCCCAAGAGGTCTTCTTTCCGGCTTTTCCTCCTCTATTTTCAGAGGGAAAGCATCCCTTACCATCTGGGTAGGTATTTTTTTTAAACAAAATCCTGTTGCTCTGTACATGCGTTGTTTAGAGATTTTGTTTCCCCTCTACTGCCATTCGGAGAAGGCAGTGGCACCCCACTCCAGTACTCTTGCCTGGAAAATCCCATGGACGGAGAAGCCTGATGGGCTGCAGTCCATGGGGTCGCTAAGAGTCAGACACAACAGAGTGACTTCACTTTCACTTTCCACTTTCATGCATTGGAGAAGGAAATGGCAACCCACTCCAGTGTTCTTGCCTGGAGAATCCCAGGGACAGAGGAGCCTGGTGGGCTGCCGTCTGTGGGGTCGCACAGAATTGGACATGACTGAAGCGACTTAGCAGCAGCAGCTACTGCCATTTCCAAATACTATATCGCTGAATTCATTTTAATTTCGTTGATTGCTATTTGTAATGTTCTGAAGCTGAGTATTATGTCAGAATACAAATAAAGCAAAACAACCATGAAATAGTAAATGTCTAAGAAACAATTCTTTGGCACTTTGGCTGCTAATGTAGTTGCCTCAACAATTGGGAGCCACACAAAGAACTTCTAAGCCCTGTATTTAGGAAGGGTGAGCATTGCGGTCATGTTTTTGGTCTGCAGTTAAAAAAAATTTTTTTTGACCTTAAAAAGGTAGGAATAAATACAAAGATTTAAGTTTATGGATCCCCAAATCCATACAACAAAATAGCCATTAACTTCAACTACATAATTCTGCACATGGAATCATGATGATTACTAACATGAAGTGTCAGAATATGAGTTTGACAAATAGCTTTATAAAAATCATGTGCTAACGTATGGAAGAGCTCATTTGTTAAAGGAATTTGAATTAATTCAAGTTTGAAGTCAGCTGTCTTGAGTGAAAATTCTCACTTTTTTTTTTTTTTGCATTTCATTAGGAGATGAGGAAGTACTTAGGGGCTATTGTGAGTTACATAGAAATGAAGAACTTTTATTCTTTCCTTTTCATGAAGCCATGGAAGTCACTTGCTTACGCCTACAAAGGGGGCTTTTATTTGTAAGCACTCATAGTTACAGCTTCTAGAAGGCAGTAGCACCCAGGGAAAACCCAAAGTAATAAAGGATGATAATTCATTACTCTATGTTGTTCTTATTTGAGCATGATCATTGGAAGAGTCAGGACTAGTTATTCAACTAGAAAGATTGATTGAAATAGAGACTCTTTCTTAATTTTTTGAATTTCATTTCTCAAATGGGAATGTTCTAGATTTCTCTTTTGTACACAAGCGGGGCCAGTGTTGTGAGCATTGCTGAGGGCTCTCCTTGTTTTGAGAGCAAAACAAAGTTCTTCTTGTTGCTTTTTGTCTTGCTCATAGGAATGTTGTTTAGGTCAGTGGGTTCCCAAAATGAACATGCTTTGCCCACGCTCAGATGGGCCTTGTGCTGGTTTAATGCTCTGCTGTCGCTGTCTTAAAGCGCTTAATAAATACTTTCTGAACAAGGGGCCCCATGTTTTTATTTTGCACTAGATCCCATAACGAACACAGTCAGTCCTGGCAACAGGAACGGTATCTTAATCATCTTTTGTTTCCCTGCAAATTTTCAGCATTGTGCTGGATGCACAGATGAGTAAATGAATGAATGAGTGCCCCCTTTATTCGGAGAACAAAACAAAGTAGTTTTTGTTGCTTCCTGCATTGCTGAGAGGAATATGGTTTAGAGGAATGGGTTCCCAAAGTGAATCTACTACAGATATGGTGAGGTGGATGGTTGAGTGGCGGGTAGAAGTGGCAGTGAATAAAATTCTTTAAACTTTTAATGAACACAGATTCTCTTCATCTTCCTGTATCAAAATTCCCTGAGAATAAAGGCCAGGAATCTGTGTCTTTAAAAAAACTCCTCAGGTCCTCTCGTACATGGCAAGGACTACGATCTTCTCTCAAGGAGCTCTGCAAGGCCTGTAGGTCTGTGGATGTGGGTTTCTGGCTTGTCAAGGCTGTCAAGAAAAAGGCCTGTTTCAAGGATATCAAGTATAATTTAGAGGACAGTGGGGTATAACCAGGGTAAGAATTAGCACAACACTCCCAAGCCCAAGATGATCCTGTGTGCTAGCTATGGGGCTACCATTTGTCCCATCACTTCTACACCCATTGGAAGGATTATAAGAGTCTATGAGGTTTATGCTCCCAAAGCATGAGGTGAAGGTTGGCATTACAAACCATGCTGTAGCATAAAGGACCAGCCCACTACAGCCTGCTGGGAAGTTGAGATCTACTTCTAAGTAGTGGGCGGAGAGGTAGATGAGAGAACAACTAACAGTAAGGGATAAAAATTATCCAGAAATAGAAGGTAATTTTTCAACTACCTACATGATTTATTTTTATTATGTCAGTTTAGTTCAGTCACTCATTCGTGTCTGACTCTGCATCCCCATGAATTGCAGCACGCCAGGCCTCCCTGTCCATTACCAACTCCTGGAGCCTAGCCAAACTCATGTCCATTGAGTCAGTGATGCCATCCAAACATCTCATCCTCTGTCGTCCCCTTCTCCTCCTGCCTTCAATCTTTCTCAGCATCAGGGTCTTTTCCAATGAGTCAGCTCTTCGCATGAGGTGGCCAAAGTATTGGAGTTTCAGCTTCAACATCAGTCCTTCCAATGAACACCCAGGACTGATCTCCTTTAGGATAGAATGAATGGATCTCTTTGCAGTCCAAGGGACTCTCAAGAGTCTTCTCCAACACCACAGTTCAAAAGCACCAATTCTTCAGCACTCAGCTTTCTTTATAGTCCAACTCTCACATCCATACATGACTACTGGAAAAACCATAGCTTTGACTAGACGGACCTTTGTTGACAAAGTAATGTCTCTGCTTTTTAATATGCTGTCTAGGTTGATCATAACTTTCCTTCCAAGGAGTGAGCATCTTTTAATTTCATGGCTGCAATCACCATCTGCAGTAATTTGGGAGCCCCCAAAAATAAAGTCAGCCACTGTTTCCACTGTTTCCCCATCTATTTGCCATGAAGTGATGGGACTGGATGCCATGATCTTAGTTTTCTGAATGTTGAGCTTGAAGCCAACTTTTTCACTCTCTTCTTTTACTCTCATCAAGAGGCTCTTTAGTTCTTCAGTTTCTGCCATAAGGGTGGTGTCATCTGCATATCTGAGGTTATTGATATTTCTCCCAGCAGTCTTGATTCCAGCTTGTGCTTATCCAGCCCAGTGTTTCTCATGATGTACTCTGCATATAAGTTAAATAAGCAGGGTGATAATATTCAGCCTTGACGTACTCCTTTGCCATTTGGAACCAGTCTGTTGTTCCATGTCCAGTACTAACTGTTGCTTCCTGACCTGCATACAGGTTTCTCAAGAGGCAGGTCAGATGGTCTGGTATTCCCATCTCTTTCAGAATTTTCCAGTTTATTGCGATCCACACAGTCAAAGGCTTTGGCATAGTCAATAAAGCAGAAGTAGATGTTTTTCTGGAACTCACTTGCTTTTTTGATGATCCAACAGATGTTGGCAATTTGATCTCTGGTTCCTCTGCCTTTTCTAAAACCAGCTTGAACATCTGGAAGTTCACGGTTCACGTATTGCTGAAGCCTGGCTTGGAGAATTTGAAGCATTCCTTTACTAGCGTGTGAGATGAGTGCAATTATGTGGTAGTTTGAGCATTCTTTGGTGTTGCCTTTCATTGAAACTGGAATGAAAACTGACCTTTTCCAGTCCTGTGGCCACTGCTGAGTTTTCCAAATTTGCTGACATACTGAGTGCAGCACTTTCACAGCACCATCTTTTAGGATGTGAAATAGCTCAACTGGAATTCCATCACCTCCACTAGCTTTGTTCGTAGTGATGCTTCCTAAGGCCCACTTGACTACACATTCCAGGATGTCTGGCTCTAGGTGAGTGATCACACCATCGTGATTAACTGGGTCATGAAGATCTTTTTTGTACAGTTCTTCTGTGTATTCTTGCCACCTCTTCTTAATATCTTCTGCTTCTGTCAGGTCCATACCATTTCTGTCCTTTATTGAGCCCATCTTTGCATGAAATGTTCCTTTGGTATCTCTAATTTTCTTGAAGAGATCTCTAGTCTTTCCTATTCTATTGTTTTCCTCTATTTCTTTGCGTTGATCTTATTACTTAGTAAATATATTTTCCCAGCATCTATTATGTGTCAGACACTATGTCAGGCACTAGGCATAGAGGTGACAAAAAGGGTTAATTCTTGATGTCATGGAAACTGAATTCTGATGAGGTAAGAGAGACCTTTACAAAACATGTCAGAGTTATGAGTGCTGTGAAGAGAATGTGATAGTGTGTGTGAAAGGTTATGGACCTCACAGTGGGTGAGAGATGTTTACTTCTCTTCTTTCCATACCAAATGTAGTTGCTACACTAATGTGTTAACTTGTCAAGAACTCAGTTCCCTTAGCCTTAGAAGCCAAGGTGGAATTCGCCTTCTTGGCCAGGCCATTGAACAGTTTGGTTGTACAGGATGATTTTGGAGGGTTTAGACTGACTTTAGTGCTATTATGTCAGTACTATAATAGCAAGTAGCTCCTTTCCAGTTGTTAGATGTGTTAATTGAATGCTAACAGTGAGAGGTTAAACTAACATTATTGTCTTCATTTTTCTAATAAATATGTCTGGCTGGCTTGAGGAAGATAAAAACAAAATGCTAAGCAGGTGATGTTCTTTGTCTGCTAATATTTAGGTTTACTTTTGGCAGATTTCCCCCTTATTTTATATTTACTGAAATGTAGAAATCAAGACTGGCTAATGAGTAAATGGTTAAAGTGATGACATTTTTAATGTTAAATATTTCATTATAATAAGCTAGGAGAAGAATGTGTAGAATTAAACAAGTGAGTTTTATAATGTATAGAACATAGGGAAAGAAATCAGGTGGAATTGTTCTTATTGTCTAAACTAAAACAAATACTTCTATAAAAAAGGATCTTTCCAAAAGTTGGCATTTTTAGACAATATATATTAGAAGCACTTAACACATAGATGCTTTCCTAGTTCTTTCTGATTATGAAAATCAACTGTTATATTATAGCAATCTTTCTTGAAAATTTAGGTTTATTTAAATATCAATTAGTAGTTCTATAAGTGTTATTAGTACTTAGACCAAATAGATGATTTTATTTTGCTTTAAACTACAGCTAATACTTACACAGATAAATTATATAGTATTTGCTATGTGCCAAGTACATATATCAATGCATTTAATCCCCACAAAAGAAAAACCCCAGTGAGATAGATATTATCATGATCCCTGTGTGACAGATGTTGAAACTTCACCACAGAGAAGTCGAGTGGGAAGTCTGAGGTCCCTGGGGTCTGTCTGGAGAAGCTGGGGTTTGAGCCCCACCTACTGGGACTGGAGTTACTACTCTCAGCCTTCACATGGTACGCGCATCACAGGAGAGTTGCTAGTAAGTAGAAGGCAAGGGTACTCCAGTTACTGTACAAATCTGTATTTGTTTGGCACAAATAGGTGCTGATCCAACCAAGAATTGTTGTCATTCAGTAGCTAAGTTGTGTCTGACTCTTTTATACCATGGACTTCCGCATGCCAGGCTTCCCTGTCCTTCACCATTTCCTGGAGTTTGCTCAAATTCACGTGCATCGAGTCGGTGATGCCATCCAATCATCTCATCCTCTGTTTCCCCCTTCTCCTCCTGCCTTCAGTCTTTCCCAGCATCAGGATCTTTTCCAATGATGTGTATGGCAGAGTCCCTTTTTGTCTACCTGAAACTACCATAACATTGTTGACTGGCTATACTCCAATACAAAATAAAAAGTTAAAAAAAAAATGAGAGTGATCAGAGCAGGTGGTCTAAAATACTGAAAACTCTAGAACTTAAAACAAATATTTTCACTTCATGAAACTTGTTGGTAAATCTAGCATCAGGGTCTCTTCCAATGAGTCAGCCCTTTGCATCAGGTGGCCAAAGTATTGGAGTTTCAGCTTCAGCATCAGTCCTTCCAATGAATATTCAGGACTGATTTCCTTTAGGATGGACTGGTTGGATCTTCTTTCAGTCAACCAAGTATTGACTCCTGAGAATTCCATTGTATAGGAATGTTTCAGTTCAGTTCAGTTCAGTTGCTCAGTCGTGTCAGACTCTTTGCGACCCCATGAATCACAGCACGCCAGGCCTCCCTGTCCATCACCAACTCCCGGAGTCTACCCAAACCCATGTCCATCGAGTCGGTGATGCCATCCAACCATCTCATCCTCTGTTGTCCCCTTCTCCTCCTGCCCCCAATCCTTCCCAGCATTAGGGTCTTTTCCAATGAGTCAGCTCTTCGCATGAGGTGGCCAAAGTATTGGAGTTTCAGCTTCAACATCAGTCCTTCCAATGAACACCCAGGATTGATCTCCTTTAGGATGGACTGGTTGGATCTCCTTGCAGTCCAAGGGACTCTCAAGAGTCTTCTCCAACACCACAGTTCAAAAGCATCAATTCTTCGGTGCTCAGCTTTCTTCACCGTCCAACTCTCACATCCATATGTGACTACTGGAAAAACCATAGCCTTGACTAGACGGACCTTTGTTGGCAGAGTAATGTCTCTGCTTTTTAACATGCTATCTAGGTTGGTCATAACCTTCCTTCCAAGGAGTAAACCTCTTTTAACTTCATGGCTGCAATTACCATCTGCAGTGATTTTGGAGCCCAAAAAATAAAGTCTGACACTGTTTGCACTGTTTCCCCATCTATTTCCCATGAAGTGATGGGACCAGATGCCATAATCTTAGTTTTCTGAATGTTGAGCTTTAAGCCAACTTTTTCACTCTCCTCTTTCACTTTCATCAAGAGGCTCTTTAGTTCTTCTTCGCTTTCTGCCATAAGGGTGGTGTTATATGCATATCTGAGGTTATTGATATTTCTCCTGGCAACAGTATTAAAACTAGCTGTCATTAATTGACTGCTTACATGGATCATAAACTCTAATAATAGGGACCTTACGTATTTCTTTTCTTAAAAAAACATAACATCCCTCTGAGATACAGTGATGGTGATACATATTATGATGCCCATCTTATAGATGATGAAACAGTCTGAGTGAAGTATGTAACTTTTTCCAAATTACAGCTATTTGTCTGACTCCAAGGCCACTGTATACTTAAGTTTCTGTAATGAATATTGTGCATACCTTAGTTCTATGCCCTTAATACTGTTAGTAAATGATTATGATTATGAGCAGTAAGGGGCTTCCCTTGTGGCTCAGCTGGTAAAGAATCCACCTGCAATGTGGGAGATCTGGGTTCAATCCCTGGGTTGGGAAGATCCCCTGGAGAAGGGAAAGGCCACCCACTCCAGTATTCTGGCCTGGAGAATTTCATGAGCAGTATAGTCCATGGGGTCGCAAAGAGTCAGACATGACTGAGGGACTTTCACACACACACACACATGAGCAGTGAATAGTGTCAACAGGGTGTTATGGAGAATGTAACCCCCCATTCCAGAATAATATATAATCCCATATATAAGGAAATACATTAATTATCTGTGCTTTACCTCCAGAAAGCAGTAATTCTGCTTCATATGAAAAATGAGTCCAGGCCTTTGGACTAGATGATCTCTTTCCAGAATAAGCCTTTCATCTTTCCAGCCAGGATGTGAATTTAGCTAAATATTCCCTGAAGTAACACTAGATGGCGCATGAGAACAAAAGAGTTGGGAGCCATTTATAGAATGCATGCAACCCTTATTTTGAATTAGAATAGAATTTATTTTCTGAAGTGAATCATTGATTTCAGGCAACCGATAACTAACCTAAGGAACACTGGACTTGATATTCTGCTGATATAAAACTCTACCTTGTCTCCAGTTGGGAGTAGAACCAGGATAAATCTAAACCCAAAGCCAATTCTTTATTTTCAGCAGAACATTAACCAAACAGATGTCCTGGCATCATTTCTATAAAGTAATTCTGGCCCTACCACAGCAAAATTAAACTGAGTATCTGAAAGAGATGGTATAGCCATGGGATATTCCTAGGAGCTATATAAAATGAATTTCTGTGCTTTCTTGGACATTGCAATATGTGTTATCAGGAATGTGTGTTTGTGACATTATTCAGTGCACACAAAAAATAGCCCAAAAGGGTGCACAGTTATTCTCTAGAAGTATTTGTCTTTAGGTCGTGAAACTTCCAAGTTTTGGGCTCTATTAACTCTGTTTGTATCTTCAACTATTACTTCAATTTTTTTTTTTCATTTCTTTTTTGATCATCTGTGCTTTGAGGAATTACAGAGCCTAGTGAGACAGAGTAAAGCAAAAGGTAGAAAACAAAGGAAAGAAATTACAAGGGTGGAGATAAAAGATGAAGTATTCAGATGAGAAGCTCTAATGCAACCCGGGGCAATGTAATTTAATATAATTTTCTGAATGTTTCTGAAAAATAAAAAATAATGGTGGGTAGATTAGTTTTAAGCCCTGTACTTTCAAATTAAAACCAAAAGTAAAAGGGCCACGCTAGCCTATGTTAATTTTTAAAAACAGCTTTTCAGGAGAGAAGAAAAATAGCATTTTAAGGAAATGCCTCACGAGTGTCTTTGCTCTTCACAACTATATAAACTATTAGGAGCTAACTAGTTGATGTAGAGACAGGTCACTTGTTTTGAAACAAGTCAAAGAGTTAGTTTATTGTGTGCTTACTGTGTGCTCAACATTCGCTTGTTTGTTATCTCTTTTAATTTTCCCAACAGTTTTGTCAGGGAAGGGGTTCATTTATTAACCTCATTTTATGGATGGAAAAACTGAGACTTAAGGGAATAAAGTAATAAGCTTAGGGTCTTGTGACTACTGATGGGAGGAGCCTGGTCTAATTCTTTGAACTGTGTTAGTATGGTCTTCCCTTGAGAAAAGTGTGGCATGAAAGCCAGACCTATGCCATATGGTGATTTAATTGAAATATTCGTTAGATATCTTCTCAATGTTCTCTTCTTTTTCAGTCATACTCCAGGGTCCTCACCTGCTTGCCGCTCTTCCTCACTTCCCACCTCTTTCCCAGAGAGGTTGAAGCACCATGACTGCCTGTGTGTGTGCTAAGTTGCTTTGGTCATGTTCAACTGTTTGCAACCCTATGGGCTGCAGCCCACCAGGTTCCTCTGTCCATGGGATTCTCCCAGCAAGAATACTGGAGTGGGTTGCCATGCCCTCATCCAGTGAACCTTTCTGACCTAGGGATCAAACCTGCGTCTCTTATGTCTCCTGCATTGGCCAGCAGGGTCTTTACCACTCGCGCCACCTGGTAAGTTACCATGAAAGTGAAGTGAAAGTGTAAGTCACTCAGTGGTGTCTGGCTCTTTGCCATCCCATGGACTGTAGCCTCCCAAGTCCTCTGTCCATGGAATTTTCCAGGCAAGAACAGTGGAGTGGGTTGCTATTCCCCTCTCCAGGGAATCTTCCTGACCCAGGAATTGAACCCAGGTCTCCAGAATTGCAGGCAGATTCTTTACCGTCTGAGCCACTAGGGAAGCCATAGATTACTTACAAAAAAAAAAAAAAAAAAGCTGTGTCACCAGTGATTGTGATCCCTTGCAGGTAACGTGATGCTTGAATTCAGATTTTACTGTTACTAATCCAGATAGTGTGAAAAACAAATTTGTTTTTTTATATTTAGGGGCTGTTTTCTTAGATTTGAACACAGTTCATTTTATTCAGCTCCACAGTTGTATGCAACTGTCATGTATTGGCGATTAACTAATATTGATTAATTTTGAGAGGATGACAGAAATATAAAAAAATCTCAGGAAGGAAAATATATTTTGTTTAGGCTCCCAGATCACCCATGATATGGCAGCAGAGGCCTGCCCACCAACATGCTAGACTTGTGTCTAAGAAAGTTATCCATAAAATTAAAGTTTTTTAGTAATTTAGGGGCTGAATGAGTGGAAGATTATAATGAAATATGTTATTTTGGCACAAGCTCAAAAAAGCCTTGGAGAATAGGATGTTGTTCATTGTATGCTAAATCTGCTTTGTGATGAGCTTGGAGAAATCGAGCATGTCTCTCAACCTCTGTAGTCTCAGAACCTCATCTGTAAGAGGTGAGGTGGGGGGTTTGATGTGCTTAATATCTTGCTAAGCTTTAACTGTCTAGGATTTTTTTTTTAGGCTCCACACTTGAAGAGAGTAATCAAAAGTAGGGCATGCAATTTTAATCAAAGCCAAAAATTATTTCAGGACAGTGTTGTTATAATTAATATTCAAAAGTTCTTAGAGATCCTTAGATGAAAGCTCAAAAGGAAAGACGATCATGGCTTAACAAATTCAATGAGTAATTAATTGCAGATGACTAACGCTCTTCTTCGCCCTTCAGGGGCACAGGAATAGGATAAGCAATAAAAGTGACTCAAATTCTTCCTGGCATGCCGAAAAGAGCCGAAGGAAATTTCTGATGTAATTTAGCTTGCGTAGTCTTCTATCCTTGTTAATTATTGTGAAATAGAATCTGCTTAATATCTAACAGTCCTTCTAACCTCATTTGTAATTCTGAACAGTCTAATAACATCCTTTGTCAACAGTGTCAAATTTCATTTCACAGAGAATTTGGTAGTACTCCATCTCTCCTACTTCCTCAGTTCTTTATTTATTGCGTCTGTATGATCTCACTTTTATGTGGAATCTGAAAAAGATGGAACTCATAGAAACAGACCATATTGGTGGTTGCTGGAGGTGAGGGAAATGGGTGAAGGGGGTCAAAAGATACACATTTCCGGGTATAAGATTAAAAAGTCCTAGAGCTGAAGTGTGCAGCCTGATACTTAATACTGTATTGTATATCTTAAAGTTGCCAACAGAGTAGGTCTTAAAGGTTCTCATCTTAAGAAAAAATACAAAAACTATAATGATGTGAGGCAGTGGATGCTATTGTTAACTAATTGTGGTGATCATTTATTATGTGTGTGTGTGTGTGTGTGTGTATATATATATATATATGTATATATATATCACATAACTTTGTTGTGTTCCTCTAATACAACATATGTTAGTTCCATCTCAATAAAATTGGGGAAGAATTAGCGCAGATGTTTGCTCAGTCTTATAACAATGTGATCTTCTCTTTCTAATGGAATGGTGCTGGACAATGACCAACTTCTTAGTGCTAGTAAAAGTTTAGAGAGGCATTGTCATAGGCTGGGTCAGTGGGTCCAAAGTGGAAACTAGAATGAGAGGGGTTAGACTGAAGGGGTCTTAGAAGTTATTTGTTCATCTTTATTTCTTTTTACGTATAAGGAGACTAAGACCGGAGAAGTTAGGCATTTGTTTCTGGTCACATGACAGGTTAGTGTTAGAGCCAGAACAAGAACCTGGGATTCCTGACACACGAGTTGATAAGTCCACTTCCACACCATGTTGTCTATCTTTGCAGCAACCAGATATAGAGAAGAAAACTGGAAAGCAGATCATTTGCAAACTAGATGATACCATGTTTCATTACTGCTTTCAAAACCATGAGATTTACAGATCTGGTTTTGTGCATTATGGTGTGTATAGCATCTGAATAATCTAATTATTGCTTTTAAGAGAAAAGATGTATGGAATTAACCATATTTTCTTCCTCGTGAAAAATAATTGTGTTTTTGGTTGGATTTAGAATACTTGATATTAACATTAATATTAAATATAGTAATAACTTCCAGTGATGTATTTGTGTGGTATATGTGTGTTTGTGTATAAGTGAAAGTAAAACCAAGTGAATAATTAAGACACGATGAGGACAGCCATGAAGTGAGACAGGCCAGATCAGTGTCAGGACTCTTGCACAAGCCAAAGGCAGCAGCGCTGAAAGGCACTCCCGATTTCTAACTCCAAGTGACTTTTAATAAAATGGAAGTGGCTTCATTATAGTCTGGTATGAACTATAAGACTTCATGAGGAAGGTTTCTTCTTGGTCACCGTTCTTTTAACTTGAGTAGATGGAATGAGTTTTTGCAGTGGACCTGTAAGTTGGTGTCAGTCTGCAATAGCATAAGAATGCTCTATTTTTATTTCTCAAATCATCCGGGGACATTTATAGACAGACATTTCTAGATTCCAACCAAGGTGATGGAACCACTACAAGGTACACCTAATCTTATGGAATCTACTCTAAAGGTAGATTTTCATTAACTGAGCTATTAGCAAAAATGGAGGGTTAGAAAGTTCATGTCGTTGTCTTTGACATGTTGTACCTGCTCTCACCTGGAATCCAGGGGGCTTTAGATGTGTCTGAATTCCAGTTTTACCACTTACTCTCCATATAGAAACACGGACAAGTTCAGTAACTTCTGTAGGCCTGAATTGCTCCTCCCTTGGAGCAGGAACTTAAAACCCACTCCAATATTCTTGCCTGGAGAATTTCATGGACAGGGGAGCTTGGTGGGCTACAGTCCAGGGAGTGGCAAAGAGTCAGACATGACTGAGCAACTAACACACACACACATGAGTTAGATATTAGGTAAAGTAGTTGAGGCACACCATAAATGTAAACGCATCTAATAAATAATTGAATTAGTGGAGAAGAATAGACTGTGTAGCGAGTGGCCATTTTTTTTTTTTTAAGCAGTATTGGAGTCTAAGGAATGAGATTTATTGGAAAAGGGAAAATGCTAGAAGAAAGTGTTCAAGAATATGTGAGTGTTCACTTCTCAGGATCTTCAGAGAATTTTCTGGAACATAGTAAGGAGAGCTGTGTTCTTCACTTGTTCTTCAGTCGTTCAGTCTTGTCCGACACTTTGTGACCCCAAAGACTGCAGCACACCAGGCTTCTCTGTCCTTCACCATCTCCCAGAGCTTGCTGAGGACATTGAGTCGGTGATGCCATCCAACCATCTCATCCTCTGTCGTCCCCTGCTCCTCCCGCTTTCAATCTTTCCCAACATCAGGGCCATTTCCCATGAGTCATCTCTTCGCATCAGGTGGCCAAATTATTGGAGCTCAGCACCAGCTCTTCCAATGAATATTCAGAGTTGATTTGTTTAGGATGGACTGGTTGGATCTCCCTGCAGTCCAAGGGACTCTCAAGACTCTTATCCAACACCACAGTTCAAAAGCATCAATTCTTCAGTGCTCAGCTTTCTTTATGGTCCAACTCTCACATCCATACATGACTACTAGAAAAACCATAGCTTTGACTAGATGCAAAGTAACATCTCTGCTTTTTAATATGCTGTCTAGGTTGGTCATAGCTTTTCTTCCAAAGAGCAGGCATCTTTTAATTTCATGGCAGTCACCATCTGCAGGGATTTTGGAGCCCAAGAAAATAAAGTCTGTCACTGTTTCCACTGTTTCCCCATCTATTTGCCATGAAGTGATTGGACCAGATGCCATAATCTTCATTTTTTGAATGTTGAGTTTTAAGCCAGTTTTTTCACTCTCATCTTCACCTTCATCAAAAGGCTCTTCACTTTCTGCCATAAGGGTGGTATCATCTGCATATCTAGGGTTATTGGTATTTCTCTCAACAGTCTTGATTCCAGCTTGTGCTTCGATCCAGCCCGGTTTTGCATGATGTACTCTACATAGAAGTTAAATAAGCCAGTGACAATATACACTAGAGAAGGAAATGGCAAACCACTTCAGTATTCTTGCCTTGAGAACCCCATGAACAGTATGAAAAGGCAAAAAGATAGGACACTGAAAGATGAACTCCCCAGGCCAGTAGGTGCCCAATATGCTACTGGAGATCAGTGGAGAAATAGCTCCAGAAAGAATGAAGAGACGGAGCCAAAGCAACAACAACACTCAGTTGTGGATGTGACTGGTGATAGAAGTAAAGTCTGATGCTGTAAAGACCAATATTGCATACGAACCTGGAATGTTAGGTTCATGAATCAAGGCAAATTGAATGTGGTCAAACAGGAGATGGCAAGTGTGAACATCAACATTTTAGGAATCAGTGAATTAAGATGGACTGGAATGGGTGAATTTAACTCAGATGACCATTATATCTACTACTGTGGGCAAGAATCCCTTAGAAGAAATAGAGTAGCCCTCAGAGTCAACAAAAGAGCCTGAAATGCAGTACTTGGATGCATTCTCAAAAATGACAGAATGATCTGTTTGTTTCCAAGTCAAACCATTCAATAGCACAGTAATTCAAGTCTATGACCAGTAATGCTAAAGAAGCTGAAGTTGAATGGTTCTATGAAGACCTATAAGACGTTCTAGAACTAACACCCAAAAAAGATGTCCTTTTCATTATAGGGGACTGGAATGCAAAAGTAGGAAGTCAGGAAGTACCTGGAGTAACAAGCAAATTTGGCCTTGGAGTACAGAATGAAGCAGGGCAAAGGCTAATAGAGTTTTGCCAAGAGAACGCACTGGTCATAGCAAACGCCCTCTTCCAACAACACAAGAGAAGACTCTACACATGGACATCACCAGATGGTCAACACCGAAATCAGGTTGATTATATTCTTTGCAGCCAAAGATGGAGAAGCTCTATACAGTCAGCAAAAACAAGACTGGGAGCTGACTGGCACAGACCATGAACTTCTTATTGCCAAATTCAGACTTAAATTGAAGAAAGTAGGGAAAACCACTAGACCATTCGGGTATGACCTGGATCAAATCCCTTATGAGTATACAGTAGAAGTGACAAATAGACTTAAGGGACTAGATCTGATAGACAGAATGCCCGAAGAACTATGGACAGAGGTTCGTGACATTGTACAGGAGGCAGAGATCAAGACCATCCCCAAGAAACAAAAATGCAAAAGGCAAAATGGCTGTCTGAGGAGGCCTTACAAATAGCTGTGAAAAGAGAAGTGAAAAGCAAAGGAGAAAAGGAAAGATATACCCATTTGAATGCAGAGTTCCAAAGAATAGCAAGTAGAGATAAGAAAGCTTTCCTTAGTGATCAATCCAAAGAAATAGAGGAAAAAATAGAATGGGAAAGACTAGATATCTCTTCAAGAGAATTAGAGATACCAAGGGAACATTTCATGCAAAGATGGGCTCAGTAAAGGACAGAAATGGTATGGACCTGACAGAAGCAGAAGATATTAAGAAGAGGTGGCAAGAATACACAGAAAACTATACAAAAAAGATCTTCATGACCCAGATAATCACAATGGTGTGATCACTCACCTAGAGCCAGATATCCTGGAATGCAAAGTCAAGTGGGCCTTAGGAAGCATCACTATGAACAAAGCTAGTGGCGGTGATGGAATTCCAGTTGAGCTATTTCAGATCCTAAAAGATGATGTTGTGAAAGTGCTGCACTCAATATGCCAGCAAATTTGGAAAACTCAGCAGTGTCCACAGGACTGGAGAAGGTCAGTTTTCATTCCAGTCCCAAAGAAAGGCAATGCCAAAGAATGTTCAAAGTACAGCACAATTGCACTCACCTCCCATGCTAGCAAAGTAATCTCCCAAATTCTTCAAGCCAGGCTTCAACAGTACATGAACCATGAAATTCCAGATGTTCAAGGTGGATTTAGAAAAGGCAGAGGAACCAGAGATCAAATTGCCAACATCCACTGGATCATCGAAAAAGCAAGTGAGTTCCAGAAAAACATCTACTTCTGTTTTATTGACTGTGCCAAAACCTTTGTGTGGATCACAACAAACTGTGGAAAATTCTTAAAGAGACGGGAATACCAGACCACCTTACCTGCCTCCTGAGAAATCTGTATGTAGGTCAAGAAGCAACAGTTAGAACTGGACGTGGAACAACAGATTAGTTCCAAATCAGGAAAGGAGTACGTCAAGACTATATATTGTAACCCTGCTTTTTTAACTTATATGCAGAGTACATCATGAGAAACACTGGGCTGGAAGACGCACAAGCTGGAATCAAGACTGTTGGGAGAAATATCAATAACTTCAGATATGCAGATGACACCACCCTTATGGCAGAAAGTGAGGAAGAACTAAAGAGCCTCTTGATGAAAATGAAAGAGGAAAGTGAAAAAGTTGACTTAAAACTCAACATTCAGAAAACTAAGGTCATGGCATCTGGTCCCATCACTTCATGACAAATAGACGAGGAAACAGTGACAGACTTTATTTTGGGGGCTCCAAAATCCCTGCAGATGGAGAGTGCAGCCATGAAATTAAAAGACACTTGCTCCTTTGAAGAAAAGCTACGACCAACCTAGACAGCATACTAAAAAGCAGAGACATAACTTTGCCAACAGAGGTCTGTCTAGTCAAAGCTATGGTTTTTCCAGTAGTCATATATGGATGTGAGAGTTGGACTAAAAAGAAAGCTGAGCACTGAAGAATTGATGCTTTTGAACTGTGGTGTTGGAGAAGACTCTTGAGAGTCCCTTGGACTGCAGGGAGATCCAACCAGTCCATCCTAAAGGAAATCAGTGCTGAATATTCATTGGAAGGACTGATGCTGAAGCTGAAACTCCAATACTTTGGACACCTGATGCCAAGAACTGATTCATTTGACAAGCCCCTGATACTGGGAAAGATTGAAGGTTGGAGGAGAAAGGGGACTCAGAGGGATAAGATGGTTAGGTGGCATCACCAACTCAATGGACATGAGTTTGAATAAACTCCGGGAGTTGGTGATAGATAGGGAGGCCTGACGTGCTGCAGTCCATGGGGTCCTAAAGAGTAGGACACGACTGAGCGACCGAAATGAACTGACAATATACTGTGTTGACATACTCCTTTCCCAATTTGAAACCAGTCAGTTGTTCCATGTCTAATTCTAACTGTTACTTCTTGACCTGCATACAGATTTCTCAGGAGGCAGGTAAGGTAGTCCTCTTGAAGAATTTTCCACACAGTCAAAGGCTTTAGCATAGTCAACGAAGCAGAAGTAGATGTTTGTCTGGTATTCTTTTGCCGTTTTTTGTGATCCAGTGTATGGTGGCAGTTTGATCTCTGGTTTCATGCTTAGTCACTCAGTTGTGTTTGACTCTTTGGGACCCCACGGACTGCAACCTGCCAGGCTCCTCTGTCCATGGTATTCTCCATGCAGGAATACTGGAGTGAGTTGCCATTTCCTCCTCCAGGGGATCATGCCGACTCAGGGATTGAACCTGAGTCTCCTGTGTCTCCTGCATTGCAGGCAGATTCCTTACCTACTGAACCATAAGGGAAGTCTCAGGTTCCAGATCTTGTTGAATTATTAGTTTGCTTTATAGCAGGGTCATTATTTCTCTTTAAATAATTTGTTCCTCATGAAGTTCTTCCTGTTAAGCAGACTTAAAAAAAAAAAATCAGTATTTCTTTAGGATTTTTTCCCTTGTACAGTTGAGACTATATCATTGGAATTTAAAGTCTCCTAACCCTTGAAATTAACACTTTCTGATCTGATGCGCTCTATCTATTGCAAAGCCAAAGGCTAATTCGTTGCACATACAAATAAACTATAACCTGTGACAAACACTGCTTGAATGAAGCACTGGCCCAGAGATAAGTATTGAAAATCCTCCAGTAGGCAGACTGACTTGGAATTATAAGTAGGCCTATGGGGTGTAGATATATAAAAAGTAGTTCTAACTTTCTCTTAAAATAATGCAAACAAATATGGAGAAGAAAATGTAGAGTTAAGCTCAGGTATTGCCAACTGAGAGTTTAAGAGGTTTGAAATCAGCAGATCATTTGGCTCCCTGAAGAATGAAACTTTTGATTATAGAAATTGGGTGGGACATGGGTGGTTCATTGCAGTCTCTCCTCTCTGGTTAAGACCAGATCATCAAGGATCAGAAATCATTTTCCTACAATGTCTAGTCATTGATTTTTCCTTAAAATTAGTCCCATGGTCTCTTTTTAATAGTAAAAAAAAAAAAAAATCCAAAATGAAAAAACAAGTTGCATTTTTCTTGTGGTTATGTAAAATCCTGCTCACTGTAAAATATTCATATATGAAAGAAATGTATGAAAACTAAAATTGCTTCAAAATAACCACCACTGTTGTTTCAATGAGCTCCTTTCATGATTCTCTTTATCCACGATGTTATTCGCTGTGTAACTTTTTTTCTCATGTACAGTCATTTCTTCCCCCACCTCTCCCCCAGGCCATAACTGCTTTCGAAACAAAATGATACGAAAACAGGAAACCCATATTTATCATCTTCTGTGTACCTTGCCATGTCTGTCTTTGTGCTTATATAATCATATAAAAACATATGGGCATAAAGTATTTTGAGGTGTATTCTTTTATAAAAAATAAAAATCTTATAATCCTAGAGCTAGAAACCTCTTTGGAGATGAGCATAAAATGCTAGATTTTTATACATTTCCTACTTGAACCCAGTTCAACAGCATTTTTCTTGGCAGGTTGCATTTATAAAATATTCCCAGGGCATTCCATTTAGTTTTCATAGACACAATTCTTTCTGAACTCGTATTTTATTAGTTTGAATGATATGTAATTAAATTACTTAATGAAGATAATAGGACCAATTAGTCTGAATAGCTTCCTAATTCTTAGTAAACATATATAATTCAAATGGTGAGAGAAGAGCTCCCATAGTCCAGACAGAAGCCCACAGCTTTCAAACACTGTTTTTACCAGTGGATTATATGCAGGGCTGGGAGAACTATTCTATCAGCAAGTTTGATTTTTGCTGAAATTATAGAGACCATACATGCTGTTGTGTCTCCCTCCATCACCCTCACCCCTGTGATATTATCCGGAGATTGTTTTAAATTTGTGATTATATGAGCAAGGTTTGTTGAGAACAACCAAACGCACTTACTTTGCATACTTTAAATAATATACAATGTTCTTTAAATAACATATAATAATCTGATACCAGGAACCAATTTCTCCTCACTTATGTTTTGATGATAAACCTTATTCAGTGGAACATATATTATAGTTCTGTTTAATCTCTTGCATGTTTCGTGATTTGCTAACAAGATCCAATTTTTCCCTTAGTGTATGTCACTTTCTGAATCAGGGTCCTTATGATCTAGTCTGTGTCTTTGGATGTGGCAAATGGATCTCTTCTCCTACCTCCCAAATTACCTTGAAGCATTACTATAGAGTAACTTCATATTTTGTGGATTATCCAGTCTAGAAATTACAATCAGAGTGGCAGGCTTCTGGTGTCAATGTCCAAATTTAGGTCAGCTAGAAGGTAGACTGGTTGGTGTTTAAATCTGGCATGTCAGAAGTCAAGTTTGGAGGAATTGGGCTGGGGAGAAGCTGGGACACTGTCAACTCCAGGAAATCAACAGAGCAGTGAGTCAGAAACTTGAGTTTAGTATCCTGTAGAGGGTAGTCATGGGCCCAAGTAGAGAAAACTGCCCAATGAGAAGGCTGGAAGATCATTTTAATGAGTCCATGCGTCAGAATTTAAACACTCCACCTTAGTAGTAGATCAGGTTGCAGTGAAAGAATGACATTTTGTGCTTTATCATTTGGGGAAAATTATGCCTTCATGATCGATGACAGGGCATGGCAAGTCATGCAGAATTGTTTAAATAGATTTTACTTTGTACTCCTCTCCTTAGTCATTTAGTTACCAGCAGAATTTATCTATTTGGTTCAAATCTTTAAAGGAGTAGGAAGCAAGAAACGGAAGTGAGAGGTGTATTGATGTTCAGTTAATGTCTGTGCAGCTCAGCTGTTTAGTAATTGCTCAGTGGGGTGAAGAAGCAGCAGCTGATGGCTACTTGGCTTTACTCACTCACTCTAGATGAACTGGTTTCTTCAAATTTATGATCCTGGATTAACCGTCTACAAAAAGTACAGGAAAAAAAAAATAGATCCATTGATTCGATGCAGCCTATAACAGATTGTGATGTAAAGATTAAAAGTACAAAAATTCCTGGCCTTAGTTTCAATAAAAGCAAAGTGATAGAAAGTACTAAATTTATTGACTTGCCAAATCATACTCTTGCAAGTAAATGGATAATAGTTTTTTCTTTATATTTTCACATTTTATTAACAAAAACAGCAGCTATAAGATATGAACAGAGAAAAAATATAGGATAATGTTTTGTGTTTGTTTTAGAAAGTTATTAATGCTGTTTACCTGCTATGCTGTAACTGTTTCTAGAAAAGTGTCTTTTCTATTTTAAGTGAAAGTGATAGTTGCTCAATCATGTCCAACTCTTTGCAACCTCATGGACTGTAGCCTGCCAGGCTCCTCTGTCCATGGAATTCTCCAGGCAAGAATATTGGAGTGGGTTGCCGTTCCCTTCTCCAGGGAATCGTCCATATCCGGGGATCAACCTGGGGTCTCCCACATTGCAGGCAGATTCTTTACTGTTTGAACCACCAGGGAAGCCCTTTTCTGTTTTAGTTATCAATATCTTCTTCATTGATTATTTTTCATCCTAGTTACATGTTGCTTTACTTACAAGGGAAACCTGAAAAACCTTAGTTAAGTTCATTTTAAAAATGCTTTCTTTTAAAAGGGTAACAAAATAAAAGTACCAGAATGTACTGGTCTGTGTATTTGTAAGTAATGTGAATGATGGATCAAGTTTAAATGTAGTTGATTTTTCTGCATATCTTATAAATACTAGAGCTTTTGATTGAGGATCTAGAAAAAAGAAGCAGCTTGCCTATAAAGTTACAACTACAGATTATTCTAAAACAAACCAGAGATGTTGTCCCCTTTGAAGAAAGTTTATGGGGAGTAAACGCCTTAGGGATCTGTAATTACAAGCATCTCTCATGGATCAAAGTCCTCCAGGAACCCCTCTACTGGGATATCTTTTGGAATAGGCTTATGAGCCACATAAAAATCTCTCTTACAGACAGTTCTTATGTGGTATTTGAATGTGTTTTATTGTAAAACCAGTTAACTAACTTTATAGTCACTTGTGAGCTGTAAGCTGTCCCTTGCAATTTAAGTGGTAATAATGGGGGTGTCATTTGCAGCAATGCTTCTCTATTTTCTCTAATTAAGGGGCTCTTTGTGTTTTAATTTCATAATAAAAACATGTGTCTTTTATAACTTTTTTCACTTGTTTACTTTTTTTTTACCGTCAGTTTTCAGTTTCAGCTCAGCATATTTTTAAATTGCTGGTTTATTCAAGAAAATTGGTTAAAAAAGATTATAGGTATTATATTATTCTACTATGTCCCCCTAACCCCCCATAAAAGAAAGAAAAAACCTTCTAAATATTTGTTTCCATTTGCTTTTTTAAATTGTAGCAAAATGTACATCAGTTCAGTTCAGTCGCTTAGTCATGTCGACTCTTTGCAACCCCATGGACTGTAAAATTTATCATTTTAGTCATTTTCAAGTATACAATTCAGGGACATTAAGTCTGTTTGCTTTTTCACCTGGTAACAAATGGAGAAATCTGGAGTCATTCAGAAATACACTTTTAGTAAGAATTCACACACCACAAATTTGTGGATAAAATAAGAAAATGGGTATCTTAATTTAACGGCTCCTCTGTTTTGGTTCATCTTCCTGTTGTTGTTTGGTCGCTCAGTAGCATCCCACTCTTTGTAACCCCATGAACTGTAGCCCACCAGGCTCCTCTGTCCATGGGGCTTCTCAGGTAAGAATACTGGATGGGGTACCATTCCCTTCTCCAGGGGATCTTGCTCACCAAGGGATTGAACCTAGGTTTCCCATGTTGCAGGCGGTTTCTTTACCACTGAGCCACCTTATTCATTCATTTAATCATTATTTGTTAAGACTCTCCCATCTGCCAGTCTACCTTTGTAAAAGACCCAAAGGAAAAACCCTCTAGAGATCTCACTTAGACCTGTGTGTAGGGAGCCACAGAAGAAGACAATTATAATATATTGAGGAAATGTCTAGAATGAAGAAGACTGGAATGTAAATGGAAGCCCTGGAGGCAGGTTTGCTCAGGTTTCTCCAGCAGAGTGTGTTATACTCAACGTAAAGGATAAGCAGGCACTGACCACGTAAAGGATAAGCAGGGAGGCCAAAGGACAGCGGGGTATTTATGCTGAGGAGACAGCGTGTGCCAAGATGTGGAACGTGTGAGCCACGAGGTGTTTATGAGGATGGCGGTGTGCTTGCTGTGGTGGCAGACAGGTGTGTCTGTGGAATAACGTAGAGGTGGGGTTATAGGGCTGATGGAGACCCTCCTGAAGGGCCCTCATCAGCTATCTGCTGGCGTTTCCAAAGACTGGTCTTAGTTTGAGTTTTTCTTAGTTTTTCCTTGAGCAGAGAGTGGGAAGAAAGGAAAATGTTTAGTAAAAAAACAAGGTTTTGTGTTTTCTGTGGTAGAACTTCTGAGAGCGTTACTTTACTGTGCAAATTCTGATTTTCCTAGGGTAAGAAATGGCATGGCCTGTTTCCTACATATACTGATCATAGAACAACTGGCCTCTCCCCCACCCTTCAGTGGGAGATGTTGCTATAACCCTTAGGAACCCATTAGAATACTTTGTTACTTAGACTGAATTTGTTTCCACCTCACTTTCTCTGTAAGTCTATGGATCCTTTATGTATGACCATTTCCAAAACCAGAGTAAAATCAGGGACTGATGCTGAAGCTGAAGCTTCAATACTTTGGCCATATGATATGAAGAGCTGACTTATTGGGAAAAAACCCTGATGCTGGGAGAGACTGAGGGCAGGAGAAGAAGGTTGCGACAGAGGATGAGATGGTTGGATGGCATCACTGACTCAGTGGACATGAGTTTGAGCAAACTCTGGGAGATAATAAAGGACAGAGAAGCCTGGTGTGCTGCAGTTCATGGGGTCACAAAGAGTCAGACAAGACTGAATGAGTAACAAAATAAGGGATCCTCAAGGCTAAAGAGCCCCATAAAACTTAGTTATATTTTTAATGTGATTGAAATGTAGTTTGTAATTATTGCATAGATCCATATTCCTTTTATTTTTTAATCAATAAAACAATATCAATCAATAAAACATATCTCAGTTGAGTTTCTTGTTTTGTTGTTCGTTTTGTTTTTCGAATGAAAGATGAATTGATTAGAATGGAATATTTTCAATGTTAAAGGGATCCTGGAATTTATGTTTAGAAACTCCTTGTTAAAGCTTGGACACAGCTCAGTAATAGAACAAATAATTTATCTGGCCAATATGAAAAGAAAATATTCTCTGTGATTGGATTATAGATAATTATTTTTTTTGTGCTTATTGGAGTTTCTATCTTCTACAATGAATGCTTACTGCATGCGTATTGATAAAGACAGCTGCTAAGTCACTTCAGTCGTGTCTGATGGAACTCACCAAGTTCTTCTGTCCATGGGATTTCCCAGGCAAGAATACTGGGGTGGGTTGCCATTTCCTACTCCAGTGGATCTTCCTGTCTCAGGGATCAAACCCATGTCTCAGTCTCCTGCATTGGCAAGCGGGTTCTTTACCACTAGCACCACCAGACATGTAACTGGGTAATAAAAACTGAAAGTCAACAAGTAGTGTTTCTGTAAGGTTACCATTCAAATTATGTCACTTAGCCATATATTTTACTCTAGTCAAAAGAAGATTGCAATTGCAATATGTTATTCACTTTGCTCTTTATCTCAGTGTTTCATTTACTGTTTTATCTTCAGTACATGGCAGTAGACTATTTAACTAAAATGCTGCTTTTTTTCCTTTAACTTTTTGAGGCATAATTGACCTATGGCAAAATGTAAACTTGTTAAGTGCACAGTTTGAATGTATACTCATGTATACACCTGTGTACCCATCAATCTGGATCAAGATAAACTATATACCCATCATCCTGGAAAGTTCTCCTGCGCTCTTTTTAGATCCTGCTCCCATAGTCCCACTATTCTGACTTATATCACCATACATTATTTTTGTCTGTTTAAAATGAAATACATGTGTGCTTTTGTGTCTGCCTGAGTTTTTGTATGTGGCTTTTTTCATAATGTGTTTCTTCTGAGATTCACCTGTGTTGGTTCATGTATCAAAAGCTAATTTTTCTTTTTTGTTTTTGCTGTTGATTATGGAAATACCATACTTTGTCCATTTTTCTGTAAATGGGCATTTTATGGTTTCCAGGTTTTGGCTGATATAAATAAAATGAAGGGTCTCACCTAAGTTTAGATTATTCAAGACAGAGTAAGGTAATAAAAAGAAACTATCAGAGGCAAAACTTTTTTCATTCACTCTGCTGATTTCTCAAGGACGAATATAATTTTAGAGGATAAAGTTTTTCAGATACAAAGTGAATTATATAATCTCAACAAATATTTTTTGGGAAAGTATTTTCATACTGCATGAAAGCTTTATACAAATTTATGTCTAGTAATGTATATAAGGCTAGTATACCAAACATCCATAATGTAAAAGGCATGATAAATGCCATAAGAGAAACATATTCCATTAAGGATTTAGAGAAGGAAACAGTCATATTTCTTAACAAAAAGGTTATATCATTCACTAAGATAGTAAAGTTCGGTGAAAAAGTGCTTGGGGAATGGCAAGATGATTATTAATTTGTTATGAAATAGAGTGAGAAAGGGGCTTCCTTCGTGACTCAGTGATAAAAAAAATCTGCCTGCCAGCGCAAGAAGTGTAGGTTGAATCCCTGGGTTGGAAGATTCCACGGAGGAGAAAATGGCAACCCACTCCAGTGTTCTTGCCTGCGAAATCCTATGGACACAGGAGCCTGGTGGGCTACAGTCCGTGGGATCACAAAGAGTTGGACACAACTTAGTGACTAAACAGTAACAACCGAATGAGAAAGAGCAAAAGTAACCAGAAGGGGAGAAGAAACCATAAGTGAGCAAGAGATAGCTAGAAGTGAGAACACCATCCTAGCACTTTCTGAAATTCAGGTTGATCTCTGATTTGGCACTCTGAAGCAGAGGTTCTTAGTATATGGTCCAGAAACATAAATACTTTAATGGGTGGAGTTCACTGTGTCTTTGAACTTGGGCAGAAAAAAAATGACAAACTTATTTTCATTAATGTCTCACTGAAATGAATGATTATTATAATTAAGAATGTAGGCAATAAATTACAGTAGTGTTAGAAGAACCTGTTACTTTGTCACCAATAGATATGGAAGATATTTTCATATCATATAACCATTGTTGAAAATACTTTGGAAAGCTCTTTGTGCTTATCATTGCTTTTAAATTATGGAGGTTGTAGGAACCATCATTAGATAGTGCTATTGAATGTACTGGTAAAGAAACAATTGTTAAAACATCACAATTGTTTGTAACATTCTGATAACTATATTTTGAGGGATTGATTTCCTTTATTATCCTGTTTATTTTATGTATATTTAAAAATGTTATCCTAATACAATGTTCAGAGATTTTACCAGACTGACAAAGAGGTACAAGGGCACAAAGTTTAAGTCCCAGCCAGACTTCCACTGTTGGGTATATACTCAGTTGAAATGTGTTCACAAGTGGAACAGGAGACATACAAGAATATTTGTAGGCCTTATTTGTGTTGATAAAAATTGAAAACAGCCCTAACTTTTATTTATAGTAGAGTGGATAAATTATGTTTCTCCATAAAATGGAACACTACCCATCAATGAATAAATTACACTTATCTGAACAATGTGGATGAAACTTGTGAGCATAAATTATAAGGAAAGAATGCCAGGCAGTAGAGAATATATGTATTATGTGAATTTATATTCACATAAAATTCAGAAATAAGGTAAAGCTGAGCCACGGTTTTAAGAATGTGTATTTAGGTGGTCATTCTACCCAAAAAAGCAATGAACTGGTCATCATATAGATTCAAGAAGTAGAGATTGGTGATTGAGAAGGAAAGGGTGCAAGATTTCTGAGGGCTAGCAGCATCCTGTTTCTCAACTGTTTACTTGAATGTTTGCATTGTGATAAATCACGTGCATGCTAAGTAACTTCAGTCGTGTCTGATCCTTTGTGACCCCATGAATTGTAGCCTGCCAGGCTTCTCTGTCCGTAGGATTCCCCAAGCAAGAATACTGGAGTGGGTTGCCATTTCCTTCTACAGGGGATCTTCCTGACCCAGAGATCGAACCTGAGTCCCTTATGTCTCCTGCATTGGCAGGTGGGTTCCTTATCGCTAGTGCCACCTGTGCCATACTTAGTTGGTCAGTCATGTCTGACTCTTTGCGACCCTATGGACTGTAGCCCATCAGGCTCTTCTGTCTGTGGGGATTCTCCAGGCAGGAATACTGGAGTGGGTTGCCATGCCCTCCTCCAAGGGATCTTCCCAACCCAGGGATCAACCCGGGGTCTCTTGCCTTGCAGGCAGATTCTTTACCAGCTGAGTTACCCAGGACCCTGGGAAGCCCTAAATCATAGAGGTATGGAGTTTTGTTTTGTATATTTTTCTTTGTGTGTGTTGTATTTGACTTGTCACAGGAACTGGAGTATTTAGTAGATATGATCAATTCATACTCTGTAAAGTCAACTGAAACTGTTTTACTGGCACATTTTTAGGGACCAGTGACACAGAAATAGGAAGTCTTAAAAATTTGTCTGATTGACACAATATCTCCTGGGCAGGCCAACATGCAAGCTAGGCCAAAAGGCTTGTCAACAAAAACAAGAGGTGCTGGAAGATGCATTAGGTTTGGGATGTCTCTTGCATGGAAAAGGACTAGCCAACCTCCGTGACCCCACATGATAAGGCTCTTGGCCTCCTGAATATCATTTGGATAGAAACTGCCATTTCCTATGCATCTATCTGCTCCACCTGCTCTGCTCTAGCCTCTCTTCCCTTACTCCTTTGATGATTCTTTAGATATGTTAATAGGATTATAAACTTGTCCCACTGGCAGGGTCCTGCTGTCTTGAGAGCTGATATGTCCTTTCGGTTTGTGTGGATCAGTAGACTGAAGACTGCTTGTTGCTGTAATTTTTTAAAGTCCTTTGAGGCACTTTTCTGTAATCTCTACGGACTAGCAGCATGGGCACATGGAGTTAAGATGTTGAAGGAATGCCTGATAAAGATAGATATCCAACAGGTAGCCAGAAATGCAAGGCTGGCATATTAAAAATGGAGAGAAACTGAGACTAGAAATCAAGACTGCATGCACATCATCTCTATAAATGTGATGATTTAGTTTTTAGAGTAGAATGGCTGCAACATAAGTTTTCTATCAATGTCTATAACTTTGTAAAATCACAATCTTAGTTTTATAGAAAAATAATTAAATTTGCCATCTAAAACTTGTTCTGACAATGTTACCATGAAAATTTTTGTTGGCTGCAGATGTTTCAAAACGCTGTTCATTAGCACTGTCAAATTATAGTCTAAACCATTTCACGTCACTAAAATTATTTTAGTGTTTAGAGGACTCAGAATTTGACTAGTTTTCTTTTGAAAGACACTGCCCTGAATATGGAGAAGGCAATGGCAACCCACTCCAGTACTCTTGCCTGGAAGATCCCATGGACGGAAGAGTCTGGTACGCTGCAGTCCATGGGGTCGTGAAGAGTTGGACATGACTGAGCGACTTCACTTTCACTTTTCACTTTCATGCATTGGAGAAGGAAATGGAAACCTACTCCAGTGTTCTTGCCTGGGGAATCCCAGGGACAGGGGAGCCTGATGGGCTGCCGTCTATGGGGTCACACAGAGTCAGACATGACTGAAGTGACTTAGCAGCAGTAGCAGTAGCAGCCCTGAATATAGGTGGGAAAATAACCAAAGGTACACAGAGTATAATTCTAGAATTTTAGTATAAAAGTTAAATTCTGAGTCTACTTTTGGCCCCATTCCACCATTAGGATTATATCAAAATACTGCTAAAATGTATATGTATTCAACATTGAATGAGTGAGTTTGAGATCTATATTTTCATTCATATATTCTTTTCCTCTGCAAATCTCCATTTTATTCTTGAGCAATTCCAGAAAAATTCATGTATTATAGACCATAATTTTGAGATCTATATTTTCATTCACATATTCTCTTTTTCTTCAAATCTCCACCTTATTCTTGAGCAGCGCCAAAATAATCCATGTATTATAGACAATCCGTCTCTGAGTAATTATATTCATTCTAGTTCTGTCATCTAGAGCAATGCAAGATTTCTCTGTTAAATAAACTTTCAAATATTTGAAATTATGTAATTTGAGCTATAAGCATATTAAGTGGTTTTGTATGTGACCGAAGAATGAGGCACTGAGATGACATTTTACCTAAAGTCATATTCCCAGATGGTGGCAGCAGTTGGTAACAGAACCCTAGCCTCCACAGTAGAGGCTAGGCTACTTGCTGTCTCTTACGTGGAGGCCACTGTAGCAGATTGAGTAAGATGTTAGGCTTTGGATGCAAGGCAGACCTTCAGAATGGTTTTACCTACCCCATTTGTCAACTAATGATCTTCGGGGAGTATTTCCAATCTTTGTTTCTTTGTCTAGAAAAGATATTACTTACCTCATATGGTGGTAGGTAAAGATTAAATGAGATAATGCACATAAATTATTTAGCACAATGCCTGGTGTGTAATACAGATTCAGTAAATGCCATTATCGTTTTTCAGTTTTATTGGGATAAAATTGACATATAGCGTTGTGTAAACTTAAGGTTACAGCACAATGATTGTTTTTATTATTTCTGAATGTTTTTGTCCTTCTGAGGACAAGCATCCCTATTTCCTTCTATTTTTTTCTCATATGATATATTTTGGGAGTTTCATACCATCCTGAATCTCTCTAGATGCACATTTTTCTTGAAATGTGATATTAGAGCTTAAAACAAATAGCTTATTTAGCTCAGGGACACCGCATGATGTATCTATCTTTAAGCTACTGGCAATGATTATAAAGTATTTTAGGACAATGAAAATTATAACTCACTTGTAAAGTTCTCTGTGGATTCACCTACATTTCACAGTATATGCTTTTCCTTTCTCCACTTACATTTTTCTTCTTCTTCTTTTCAGAGCCCTCATAAAGGAAAACAGTCACATCATTCTATGGTGAAAAAAAAAAAGAAAAGCATTGAGCTATATAGGCATTAATGTCCTATTAAATGGAATAAAAAGAATCAAAGAAAAAAAATTCTGTCAAATTTTTACATCTACTCATGGGTGACTATTAGCCATGATTTTGTGTCTTTCTCATTTTGGACAGGCTGATTTCCAGGTCTGTTTATCTCATTATTCACACACTACTTAGTGTCAATATTTTGTTTGATTTGTGGTAAATAGTAGTTGTGTCTTCCAGTTATAACTGTTTTAGATGAATGTGAGATGTGGTTATTAAATAATAATGGTGATCCCTTCTAAAACTTCTAGGTAAAACTTCATCTGAGGATAATGATTTTGTGTCGGTGTTAATTCCACAGGGTGTACAGAGTGGATTCTAATTCTCATTTCTTTCCAATTGGCTACAGAATGTAAAACTGCCCTTTGAATTTGCCTCAGAAACTGATGATCATTCTAACTTGATGAACCGTGTGCATCCTATGGATGGAAGTTCACATGGCTCCTCAGGGTATAGGGGCTGAGATGTTGAGTTAGTCACTCTCCTCACCTGCAGAATTGGTGTTTTATGCCAGGCCTCTTTTGGAAGCTGAGCATCAAAGGTAAAAGAGGAGTCAGTTCACAGATGGATGGGTCTGGAAGTAACTCAGAGCCTCCAAGCAGCCTCACTTGGAATAAGCCTACTCTGTAGTCATCACTGCTAAAGGTTCTGTTCCCAATAACCTGAACTTCAACTTCCTTAAGTGATATAGATGAGTATTTTTCATGCTTCTTGTATCATTTTTGTTATTTTCAGAAGCAACATGATGGTAGTAGTTGAGAATTGGACTAATGGTTAGAGAACAGGTTCAACTTCTGGCTACTTGAGTGTGCAACATCTGATAAGTTACCTGACCTTTCAGTTCCTCTTCTTTGACGCCAGGGCACTCATATTTCTCTCGTTGTTCAGTCACTTAGTCATGTCTGACTCTTTGCAACCCGGTGAACTGTAGCCTGCGAGGCTTCCCTGGCCTTTACTATCTCCTAGAGTTTGCTCATAATCATGTCCATTGAGTCGGTGATGCTTCTTCTCTTACAGGCTGCATAGCCTGGTCTTTATGTATCTGAGCTGTGGAGCCAAGTGTGTGGGTTTGAACACCACCAGTTCAGTCACTTAAGAGATCGGTGTGGTTTTAGGCAACTTGTTTACCCTTGTGTGATGGATAACAGGGAGATTTAAGTATCCTAGTTATCTCATACCATTATATGAAGATTAAGCACTTTACGTATATTAATTAACTTAGAATAGTGTCTAGTACACAGTTATAACTCAAACACCAGCCATTGTTCTTTTCAATGGTAGTGCCTCTTAGAGACAAGAGAAAGGGACTCTGAGTATTGAAGCTTGCTTTTATATTGGTGTCTGGCCAACTAGATTGTGAGCTTCTTGATACCAGGATCTGGGCTGTGTCTGTGCCACGTGGGCATTCAGTACCACGTGGGCATGCAGTACACCATGAAGGGATGGTGTGCTGGTGAGTGTTTCCTAAAGATTTGAGATTCAGTTGTGCTGGATCTTGGCTGTTGCAAGCGGGCTTTCTCTAGTTGCTGTGAGCAGGGGCTACTCTTCATTGTGGTGCGTAGGCTTCTCGTGGTGGCTTCTCTTGTTGCAGAGCATGGACCCCAGGGAGCACGGGCTTCAGTAGTTGCGGCTCTAGAGCACAGGCTCAGTAGTTGTGGTGTACTGGCTTAGTTGCTCTGTGGCATGTGGGATCTTCCGAGATCAGGGATTGAACCCATGTCTCCTACATTGGCAGGTGGATTCTTTGCCACTGAGCCACCAGAGAAGCCCTGAATTTTACTGTAAAATGCATTATGTTTTCTGAGCACCTGAAATTGCTTTTATTGATGACTCTCAGAGTATTCTCCTTCTTGCTAATCATTGGTGCCCTTCCTGCCAAATTTATGAAATATTTATCTGACTTGTCTCTGCTTAACTTGTGAACTGTCACGAAAGCTTTGTGACTCCCTGTGGTGAGTTGTAGCTCTGTTCCTAAGCCTCTTCTCTGCAGTGTAAGATTACTTGGAAAGGACTTCCCTGGTAGAACAGTGGATAAGACTCTACCTGAAAATGCAGGGGACACGGGTAATCCCTGGTCAGGGAAGACTCCACACGCTGCAGAGCAACTAAGCCTGTGCACCACAGCTACTGAGCCTGTGCTCTGCAATGAGAGAAGCCGCCACAGTGAGAAGCCTGGGCACCACGATGAAGAGTAGCCCCCACTTGCCGCAATTAGAGAAAGCCCGTGCACAGCAGTGGAGACTCAGAGTAACCAAAAATAAATAATAGTAAAGATTGAGAGCTTCCCAGATGGTGTTAGTGGTAAAGAACCCACATGCCAATGCAGGAGACATAAGAGAGGGAGCTCAATTCCTGGTTAGGGAAGATCCCCTGGAGAAGGAAATGGCAACCCACTCCAGTATTCTTGTCTGGAGAATCCCATAATGGAGGCTGGTGGGCTACAGTCCATGGGGTCGCAAAGAGTCAGATACAGCTGAGTGACTGAACAGCAACAGGAAGATGAAACAAAACAGGAGAGCTGTTAAATCAAGATACTTATTTTCTTATTTTAATGAGTCGGACACTACTGAAGCAACTTAGCACAAATAAAGATTATTTAGACACGGTTGAGAAGAATCATGGTTAATGAAGAGTATATATTAATGAAGAAAAGCTGATGTCTGGGTGAGAACTGGTTTTGAATTCATGGCTGCTTTTTGGTTGTGAAGCCTGAAGCCACTTAAAATGGTGTAATTGATACTTACGCCAGTCAGTCATTTGGAGCTGATTACATGTAATGGTGTATCTGACGGAGAAGGCAATGGCACCCCACTCCAGTACTCTTGCCTGGAGAATCCCAGGGATGGCGGAGCCTGGTGGGCTGCCGTCTATGGGGTTGCACAGAGTTGGCCACGATTGAAGCGACTTAGCAGCAGCAGCAGTGTATCTGAAGACCTAACACAGTACTTGGAAAATAATAGAGATATTAAATACTCACTCCCTTCTAGTTTAGAAGATAATCTGATATCACCCAAACTTGCTTTACTCATAATAGAGAATTCATTTGTTTCCATTTGTCCTGGGTTCCCAGGCTGCCTTTGCTGCAGAGAGAAGATTTTTGTCTTTTTAGCCAGCAGGTGGCAACCAAATTAAAGCTAAAAGTTCACCTCATTTTGACAACTGGTAAGAATATTGCCTCTCTGTATTAATGCTTGATGGAAGTGACTTGTGGATGGAAAACATTTGGCTCTGGAGTCACTCCTGATGAAGGCATTTTTAACACAAGGCCCCAGACCTAGAAGAACCATTTTCTTAAAGCTGCTTTTGATTTGAGTACCAGAGGATGACGGTCATCCATCTTCCCAGAGACTTGTCAGAGAAATCATTCAGATTTATGCAATATTGTGTTGAAAATAATGAATCTATTCACTTGATTTGGCAGTTTAAGAAACAAGAGTATAAAGCAAAGTCATCAATTATAAAATAGAACAGCTGTAAAAATTCTATTTCATTTTATTTTTAATCTGGTTTTATGTGAATTTTGGAAGATTTGCCCACTGCGAATTTGTGTGATATATATATTTTTTAAACAAAGCACAACTTTTGACTAACAAAGACATAAAAAGGTATAAGCAGGATAGAACCGTTGGTAAATCCTATCTTTGCACCTTAGTTTGTTTTGTTATATTTTACCTATAAAGCGTGAGTAAAATTGTCATCACATATTATTGGAAGAATTAAAGTAGAGGATGTAGGAAAAACACTTAGTACCATTTATTATGCCATGCACCCTACTATTAGGAATTCCTTGCCAGTTCAGTGGTTAGGACTTAAGGGCCCTGGTTTGATTTCTGGTCAGGGAACTAAGATCCTGCAAGCCACATGGCCAAAAAAAAAATTATGTAGATGATTTATATCATTATCACAGAATCACTAGAAGAGATCTGAGGGTCCCTGTGATCTAACTAACCTTTCCTTTGGTGGTGGTTGTGATTTAGTCACTCAGTTGTGTCAGACTCTTTGTGACCCCATGGACTGTAGTCTGCGAGGCTCCTCTGTCCATGGAATTTTTCAGGAAAGAATACTGAAGTGGGTTGTCATTTCCTTCTCTAAGGGGTCTTCCAGACCCAGGGATTGAACCCAGGCCTCCTGCATTTCTTTATACGGTGAGGAAACTGAGCTATAGAAAAGATACTGTGCACAAAGGCACCGTTAATTAAGCATCAACATCTGTTCTGGAAACCAGAGCTCCTGAAGCCATGGTTCTTTTCTAACACCGATACTGGGGTGAGTCATTAGCTCGCTCCACCCCGACATGGATGCTGTAGAGCACGGCTGTCCATGCTAAGGGACAGCTATTCTTTTTCTCAGGAGTGGGCAGGGTAGTGGGTGTGGCAGATGGTCTGAGAACTGTCTTTAAGAGGCAGGTCAAGATCAAAGCACTGTCACATGATACATGCCTCTGATATCCTTTGAGATAAAGTCTAAACAGTAAGATAACCCCCTACTGCCAGCTTCCTTTTCCAAAGCAAGTTCCTGCTGTGTCGCCTTTCTCTCAACAGGAAGACCAGACCTACTGGCTATTGTTCTTGATCCATGTTCAGCATCCTGGGATTGTCAGGAATGGCTCAGTGTCAACATCACCAGCTATGTTCCAAGAGAAAGAATTCACAACCCTCATGGCTAAAGCTGCTGATCTGTGGCTCCCCTTAATGGTCTTCAGTTTCCTAGGAAAGGCCTTTGAAGTGCTAGACAGAGGGGCAAACATCGCCCGCCCTTATTTGGCTTGCTGCTTGCCACTCTTGCTGCTGCTAAGTCGCTTCAGTCGTGTCCGACTCTGTGCGACCCCATAGATGGCAGCCCACCAGGCTCCCCTGTCCCTGGGATTCTCCAGGCAAGAATACTGGAGTGGGTTGCCATTTCCTTCTCCAGTGCATGAAAGGGAAAAGTGAAAGTGAAGTCGCTCAGTCGTGTCCGACTCTTAGCGACCCATGGACTGTAGCCTCCCAGGCTCCTCCGTCCATGGGATTTTCCAGGCAAGAGCACTGGAGTGGAGTGCCAGCAGCAGCCATAGACCACGCTGTGGCCAGAGGGAGCACAGGTTCCCATGTGCTGTGCAGCCCATCATTTTTCAAATCAGAAAACCCAGCAGAACTTCACTGGACCTGGCATCCCTCGTGACTGCAATGGCTTTCTTTTGTGCCAGTCCTTATACCTAGCAAAGATAATACTTTGGTCATCTTAATTCTACTTGGAAATGTTCAAAGCCCAACCAAAACTTAAGTGATGGTGCTTTAAGGCTGGCCGCAAGGGGCTTAAGTACTTTGCCATGAGCTAGTATGTATTCTATGAAAAGTGAAAGTGTTAAGTTACTCAGTCGCATCCAACTCTTTGCAACCCTATGGACTGTAGCCCTCCAGGCTCCTCTGTCCATGGAATTCTCCAGGCAAGAATACTGAAGTAGGTACATGTATATGTATGGCTGAATCCCTTTGCTGTTCACCTGAAACTATCACAACGTTGTAAATTGACTATACCCCAATACAAAAGAAAAAACAAAAGAATACTGGAATAGATTGCCGTTTCTTCCTCCAGGGGATCTTCCCAACCCAGGGATCAAACCCACATTCTCTTATGTCTCCTGCATTGGCAGGCAGGTTCTTTACCACTAGCAACACCTGGATCTTTATGTATCTTATGCTGGACTTATTTCTTCCTTTTCAGACACTGTTCCCATTTCAGGGCTCTCCCTCGCTTAAGTCTTTGTTAAGTTGTCCTGAGACTATTCACATCAAAAGTCACAACAGGACCACAAAGGGAGCAAGTAAAAGAAAATTGGAAACCTGCAGGGATGTTACAGGTTTAAGTGGAAGAGAGATTTGAGTGGGTAGCATGCAGCTGCCTTCTCAGAAATGCTCAACTTACAATAGCAAGTGGACTGCTGCCCCTGGTCCTTATAGACCTGAGGAAAGGATCCTGACCATTGGAATGTTTTCAGGCCAGATTCATAAGGCACCAATGAACAAAGGATGTTTCTGGCTCTGGAATAATTTGAAGTAGCTAAGTTAATAACATCTCTAATGTCTAGGCTTTATAAAGCAAAGGTCTTCTAAAATTAGATACTTGTAATTTATAATTAGGCTTAATTATAGTTGTTGATTAGTGATGCCAGTGGTAGTTTAATGCTGTGCTGTGGGGAGAATTACAGACTTTGTGCTCTTCTCTTGGTGCATTTTTCTCATGCATATCCTGATGCTCCATAAAATAAAGGCAGGTTGAAAAATTGGTCAGTTCTAGTGTGATAGTGATTCTGGTTTCTTTAGCAAAGGGGAGGTAAAAGAATAGAGTGAAAACGATATTTTTCCTTCCTATTTCAGAATGCATAGTTGACATTGCTTCTCAGGTGATATAGGGCTGTATTAACAATGATTGATTCAGTAGAGTAGCTTATTCTTACCACAACATTTATCTTATCAGCCAAGAAACTCTTGTAGCAGGAATTCAAATCTGCATTTTTTGATTATGATATTCTTAGGGTATTCACTGACCTACCTACCCTCACCTGTGGGGAAGGACTCTTGAGGCTTTCGCTTGTGTCCTTGGCCAGACCCAGTGGCTTTAACATGGATACTTTGGCATATTCAGTCAATAAATACTGAAGAGTGACTATGTCCAGACATTATATTCAGAGTATAGAGACCTTAAGGACTATATAATCCTACAGAGTCTTCGTGTGTGTGTGTGTGTGTGTGTGTGTGTGTGTGTGTGTGTGTGTGTGTGTGTGTGTTGGGGTTTGGGGGTTGAGTTACCAGAAATAACTTCAATGTAACAAGTTGAGAGGTAGAATAGAGGACCAGGCCTGGGCTTTCCTGATGGCTCAGATGGTAAAGAATATGCCTGCAATGCGGTAGACCTGGGTTCAATCCCTGGGTTGGGAAGATTCCCCTGGAGGAGGCCATGGCAACCCAATCCAGTATGCTTGCCTGGAGAATCCCCATGGACAGAGGAGCCTGGTGGGCTACAGTCCATGGGGTCGCAAAGGGTCGGATACAACTGAGCAACTAACACTTTCACTTTTCACTTTTTCATATACTATGGGAACATGTTGTTGGTGGAGTGATCACACATTGGCGTGTTGTTAATACTTCAGTAATTCAGCCTTTCTTTAGAATGAATGTCCAAGGGAGATCTAAGTGTATGCCTAGAATTTCACTGTGAGACATGAAGGCTCTCACTCTTTAAAATTCTAGGCAAAGTACATGTCTTAGAAGTATACTTTTAACTAAAATGCGTAGGGGGTAGAAAAAACAGCCTCAAATCCCTCTTATCATGGCGCAGGATACAGAGAGAGAAGGAAAGTGAGCAAGTATGGCATATGCTTTGCTACACAGCTGACTCTGGCCAAGGGGGATTTACTTGTTGGCAACAAGTATTATCTTGGTGGAAGATGAAGTCACCTTTGGAACAATCCTTTATGAACCTAGAATTTGTTATAATGAGATTCCAGTGAGTGTATTATAACTTGAACACATACAAGGGCTGAGAAATATTAGTAGCTTACCTTTTCCCTTGAAAGAATAAGACATGCTCACTACAGAGGAAGTGTGTAGAGCATTTGTATGGTTAATTTATGGGAACATGGTATTTCTCTGTCAAATGAAAATAAAAGTGAAATTGTATATTTAATCATAAAACATAATAGTGTTCAGAGGACTAAAGCTCTGGTACTGTGCTCAGCTGCTAGTAATTTTTGCTCCAAGTTTCCATTAAGGACACAACAGAGCTCAAACTGAACACAAATCTGCTTGAGATTGGAACTTCTAACTGCACCATAGTATTCCTTTTGGCAAATGGCATAAGCAATATGCCTTAGTAAAAAGACTGTATGATTGATTTAAAGTCAGGAGATGTGAGTTCAAATGTGAGCCCTGGTGGTCTTCTTTCTTGTAAACTGCTTACTCTTTCTAACTAATCTTTCAGTTCCCTCATTTGTCAGATAGAGACAAAGAAATGAGGATTGATTGAGAAGAAGTAAAATAGCACAGAGTAGCATGTAATTGGCATCTACTAAATTCACTTATTTTTAATGGGGGGAATCTAGGAATTTGGGCCCAATAGCTTTTAGTAAGTTCTTTGTTTCATTCTTATATATCAATTTATTACCATCAGCTAATATAGTGCCTGGCACTAGTAAGTGCAAGGCAAAAGTATTTGCCAAATGAATAAATTGATGAATGGCCGAGGAACGTATTCTCATAGAAAAAGAAACCAATGAGCTCACAATAATTATGCTGTGAATAATATTTTCAGGCCAATCTAGTGACCTTCACATTAATTCAGGAAATGAATAGTTAAGAATTCCATGACTATCAAAAGGTATTTAGTTAGATTAAAAAGAAAACAAATCTTTCCATTTGCAGCAGCATGGATGGACCTGTAAAGTATTATGCTTAGTGAAATAAGTCAGACAGAAAAAGACAAATACTGTGTGTTATCATTTACATGTGAGATCTAAAAAAAAATAAATACAGTGAAACAGAAATAGGCTATGGATACAGAGAATGAAATAGTGGGGCCAGAGGATAGTGGGGGTGGAGGGAAGAGTAAAATAGGTGAAGGGGATTAAGAGGAAAAAACTGCTAGTTATAAAATAAGTGAATCACAAGACTAATGTAGAGCATAGGAAATATAGCCAATATTTTATCATAACTTTTTGTAATTTATCAAAATGTTTGATCACTATGTTGTATACCTGAAACTAATATAGTGTTGTAAGTCAGCTATACTTCAGTTAAAAAAAGGTAGCTAGAAATTTTCTTGTATTAATTAATTTAAAGCTTGCTATATCAATTAATAGAATGGGTAATTTGCTTTGATGTTAAAAAGGAATGGCTGTATTTCTACCTGAAATCTGTCATTGTTCACTGGTTGGTGCAAAGAACAGAAATCTGAAAGGAAGTAAGCCGTGTCCAGGAGTTCACAGGTGGTCCAGTGGTTAGGACTCAGTGCTTTTACTTTGGTGGCCCAGGTGCAATCCCTGGTCTGGGAACTAAGATTTGCAAGCTGCATGATATGGCCAAAAAAAAAAAAAAAAAATGAGTAAGTCTATGTCTTTGCCAAGTTACCCAGGGCGCATCAGATGGTTTCTAGGACTTCCCTGGGTAGGAAGTGTATACTCATACGTACTCCTAGAAAACATGGAATCTCATTCCAACAGGACTGGCTCATGACAATGCTGGGGTGTGTGGGTCAACCAAGAGATGATTCCAGGAGCCCAAAAACCAAGCCTGGAATGTGATGGGTCACCTGTTACCAGGAGGTGACATGCAAAGTCTGGACAACTCTAGGCCAGGCGGGGACAGGTTCCAGTTAAACTGTGCCCTCTTGTAAGGACTTTTATGCTACTCTGAAAGGCCATAGCCTTCTTTTTAAAGATGAAGAAGGATAAACAGATAACCAAATGAAGAAATCTAGAATAGATATTTTCATCTTAAAGATGGGAGCTTTGCATTTGAAGCCAGTCATTTCTAAGAGAGACAGAGAGGTAATTAGGGGAAGAACTGACTAGTAGTGCTTTTTGTGCCCTCTTTGCAGTCTTCCGTCATGCCCAGAGCACGCACTTGATTGATATTGTTGTTGTTAACGTTGTTTTCTAGTAACATGTTTGGCAACTTGATTCTTGTTTTTTTGATAACATGGTCTTGAGGGTTGCTGCTGCTGCTAAGTCGCTTCAGTCGTGTCCGACTCTGTACGACCCCATAGACGGCAGCCCACCAGGCTCCACCGTCCCTGGGATTCAGCAGGCAAGAACACTGGAGTGGGTTGCCATTTCCTTCTCCAATGTACAAAAGGGAAAATTGAAAGTGAAGTTGCTCAGTAGTGTCCGACTCTTAGCGACCCCATGGACTGCAGCCTACCAGGCTCCTCCGTCCATGGGATTTTCCAGGCAAGAGTACTGGAGTGGAGTGCCATTGCCTTCTCCACTTGAGGGATGAGGCAGTGCTAAGTACACAGTAGTTAAATGAATGTGTAATTTATTGACTGAATAAATGTATCAGTATCATGTATTGAGGGCTACCCTGGTGGCTCAGTGGTAAAGAATCCACCTGCCACTGCAGGAGACAAGGGTTCAATCCCAGGATTAGGAAGATCCCCTGGAGAAGGAAATGGCAGCCCAACCCAGTATTCTTGCCTGGGAAATCCCATAGACAGAGGAGCCTGAAGGGCTATATAGTCCATGGGGTCACAGATGGAATTGGACACGACTTAGTGATTAAACAGCAATCATGTATTGAAGTTTTGAAATACTTGGCAAATCTTCAGTTCAGTTCAGTCGCTCAGTCGTGTCCGACTCTTTGCAACCCCATGAGCTGCAGCACACCAGGCCTCTTACAAGAATCAAATTTCTGACTTTTTGGTAAAATTAAAAAATTGGTTCTACTTGGTCATTCTATTTCTGTATTTTCTCTAAGATGCGTATTTGTTTCATTCACATTTGAATATCACTGAAACTCTGATGCAGCTTATAGTTGGTGCTTTTCATAATATCAGCAGTATTTTTCTTTATTATTGGTTTGCAAATAATGAATGGCAAGTCTAAAAAGAGATATGTTTCTTAGGTTCGGTAAGCTATAAAAATAATATATAAGCTCACCTTGATAATGCATGTGCTGCCATGTGTATAGGATAGAATAATGGAATAATGGAAAGAGCATGGATTTTATATCAAAGGAATTTTATTGTGAATCCTGGTTCTGCCTTTTTTTGAAAATCTGAGCAAAGAGCTTGCCCTGTCATTAGTCTTTGAGCCACAGTACTCTCACCTATGTGATGGGAATAAAGCATTCATATTAGGGATCTGTGCTAAATAGATAATTTAATGAGCAAAATAATAGTTTATTTTGCTCATTTTTAAATTTATTAGTAATAAATTAATAATTTAGTGAGCAAATTCAGCGAATTCCTCCTTTTTCCTCTCAGCCTCCTTCACCAGCTTACGTGTGCTTTAGACCAGCCCTGTCAGGTAAGAACATGTAACTTCCATTTTACTGGTTCGGAGAGACAGGCTTAGCAGCACAGGTGAGTTAAGAGAGAGACCTCCCTGGAGTTTTGATTTTCCCATCCCCCAGTGCTCCATTCAACTTCTCACAGGTAACTGCCGACTTTGGTGAGAGCTTAGCTAGTTTTTTGTTGATAAATTTCCTTAGGCAGCCTGTGTAACAGTTTCACACAATACCTTAATAACAATATCACACACTATATCCTTTCTGGAAAGGATTTTAGCTCTTGCCCTCATCCTGTAAACAAGGATGGGCCTTTATTTAAAGAGGAGGAAAAGGAAGAGGGAGAAGGATATTGTATCACCTGGCCTAGCAATTTTTGAGCCAGATGTTTTCCTCATCTCATTGTTCACCAGAAAATTGGTTCAAGATGGTATAAACCACATGTTCAAAAACACTGTGATTCATAAATCAATTCACACTATTCTTTTATTGGGATAGAGCAAACCTATGAGGTTAGACTAAAATTAAAGATCAGCACTAGGACCTTGGGGCTTAGTGCAAAACCCAAAACAAGTTATCAGGATTCTACTGTGATAGACCAATAGACTAATAGCCAATGGATATTAGACCTTCAGGCCTTAAAGACCCAGAGTGGAATCACTGGTATATGCTGTGGAAATTGCTTTTATGTTTTCTCAGTTCGGCCTGAAAATTTTCAATTATAAGGTTTGTTGTTTTTTTTTAATTTAGCCTCAGCATTTTTTTTTCTATTTGGTAATCACATTTTTTAAATTAAGCTGCAAATGAATCAAATAACAAGGAAATTGACTTGGTTTAATAATAAAACTTTACCAAAATTAAATGAAAATGATGTGCTTTTCGTTTGAAATGGCAATCAGGTTTCTGAGTGAGTCTAACCCACTTCAGCAAGGGCTAGCTCTATGATTAGGGACAAAGCACTGATGCATGTTAAAGCTTTAGTGCCCCTGTAGATGGCAGATTAAGAGAAAAAATATTTGAAAGGGCCTAGCAAGTACCTGAAACTTGGTAGTTGCTCAGAAAATTCACCTTTCCCATCTTTCTTCTTTTTTTTTTTTTTAAGTTAGGCTGCAATGCAAGCAAGACTCTTTTTTAAAAAAATTCATTTTATTTTTATGCTGCACTGCAGGGCATGTGGGATCTTAGTTCCCTGACTAGGGATCAAACCCGAGTCTCCTGTATCGGAAACTGGGAGTCTTAACCCCTGGACTGCCAGGGAAGTCCTATTCTCTTCCTTTTTAATCCCTCACTCTTGATTGAAAACTTTCATTGTCTGGGGACCTCTCTGGTGGCCTAGTGGATAAGAATCTGCCTGCCAATGCAGTGAACACTGGTTTGATCCCTGTTCCAGGAAGATTCCGCATGCTGTGGGGCAAAGCCTGTGCACCACAACTACTGAAGCCCGCTCACCTAGAGCCCATACTCTGCCACAAGAGAGGCCACCGCAATGAGAAAGCCTGCATGCAGCAACAAAGACCTGGTGCAGCCTAAGATTAAATAAATAAAAATAAAAACCTCTCATTGTCTGAAATAGTTCTGAAGTTTAACGGATCTAAGTGGACTTCCAGTGTAGAAATGAAGCATCTTTAAGAAATGGGTAAATGCTCCTCCTCACCAATGAGGCAGGCACAAGAATAAACCCTTTGGGTGACCAGTTCTCTTGTGGGAGAGCTGGGTTGAGACCCAAAGCTTTTCCTCACCTACTAGCTGTCACCAGGTGTTTCATAACCGTGTGTTGCCCGAGGCCTTCCTGCTATGGGGAAATGTCAGCTGTCCTCTAAAACAACTTTGTTTTTAACCATTTGTGTCTAAAATCTGATCTCCATTCATCTAGGTTAGAACCCCTTTCTCTTCTCTTCTCTTCCCATTTCCACATATCTACCGGTTCCTAAAAGAGTCAACTGCTGCAGTCTGTGCATTGCCACTGCTGTAGGTGGCATGGATTGAGAACCAACATGAAGAACAGACAGGTCTGCCCCTGTTGTAATACTACTGCACTCTCCTAACTGATAAGCTCTACTGTAATGACACACTGGATCTCTTTCCATCTTTTTCCTCTCATCCATGCTATTTACAGCTATCATAATGGCCTTCCTTCTAGCACAGGTGATTATGTCATTCTTTCAATAACCTTTGATTATTCCCCATTGCCTATGGAATGTGGACTATTTGCAAGGTACTGGAAGTCCCTGAATATCTGGTAGGCATTTATATATTTTTATGTTCTATCGTCCTCTCCTGTCTCCCTTTCCCCGTTTGCATTCTTTACAGTGATTTGGCTGTGAACACGCCTTGACTTTGTATAAGCAGTCATCCAGAACCTTTGCCTCTTTTGTTCTCTTTCCTTGTAAAAAGCCATGCTTTGCCCACCCTAATTGGAGCCCTAATGGGCTGTTATGACTTGATGTATGTTAATAGCATTTTCTTTGATTGTAAAATAATCAATGTTTAAGGCAGAAAGCTTGGGGAAAAAGTACACGTGCACAGTAATGGTGCCTTCTTCCTCGCAACCTGAATAGATCTTGGAATTATTTACCTCCTATGAGCTGTTCTCTTAGCATTTGGGTATGGTGTTGTTTATTTTTTTTATTTACTGTACAATGCTTGATATTGTAAATACATACACGTTTGTCCGCCCTACCTAAAAGTGAACTGGAACTGGGTTGTGTCTGACTCCCTTAGCTTATCTATCTGAAGGGGGCCAGTGGCTATGCAATATAACCCTGCATGTGACTTCAGTGGTGAAACCATGGGCTGTTGGAGAACTATATTTCTTTTAGAGGCAGTCCTGCTAGTCTTCCTCAACGTGCTCCAGCAGGCCATTGCAGGTGTCTAGTAACTGTTCTTGGGACATTTGAGGAGTCTCTGTTGGGCTTGTTTTGTGCCTCTAGTTCACATGGAGGTGGTAGAACATCTGCTCTGGACTGACACCTTTGAAAAACTCTTTTGACGTGTTTGATGACGCCTCTGCTGGTTTCTTTTGATTGCCTTCTAATACATGAATGCTTATAATAGACTCTGTGGCCCTAGAGGACTCGAACCATTTCACTTTGTTTTCTCTAAGTGATATATTTACGTGTTCATCACAGCTTTATTTTGATGATCGTTGCAAGTATTACTTTTGAGAGAGGCAGACTGGCAGGAAGGAGAATTCTGATACATGTCTCAGTTTTGTTATAAAAAATAAAAAATGTTATAAATGTTATAAAAAATGTGGCTCTGCTGCCTTGATTTGAATACTTGATAACTACAGTGGTATAAATTTCCCAGAGCATCACAGAGTGTGATTTAAATTCAAGACTTTGAAGGTTATATTCACTTTCTGGAAAAAATTTTTTAAAAATTACTTACGAGGAAGAGGCAATGTGATATAAAGTGTTTTGGAAACCGAAAGAACAATCTACCTTTGTCATACTCTCTTCCTGCTTTTCTTCTGTCATTCCTGCTTTTCTTTTGTCGTGCCACTTTGTGATAAAAGCTGTTCTTTATGAATATATCTAGTTTACAGTGTTTGTGGATATTGGATGTATATGTAAAATGTATTGTGACATGCTTGGAAGGATGATGACTAGAAGAAATTTTATTCTATTTATTGTTACTTATTCATCTTTACCTGCAGGAATGTGACATATTTAATATTAAACACATAATTTCATTATTGGGAAAGAAAAAATATGTATCGTACAGACTTTTAAAGAAAAATGCAAAACTGAAATATAGTTAGCAGGAAGATAGGTTGATAATGGAAAATAATGTATTTCTTCCTTTGTGTAGTATAATCCAAATTCTTTCACCCTTTGAATTGTAGAGATTTGGATTTCAGGGAGGGTGTGGAGGGGGAATAGAAATTTTAAAGACATTGTTTAGGAGTGATTCACAAGAACCAGATGTCCATTCTTACAGTCGACATTTTGATTGATCCAGGAACTGCGTGTTGAGGCAATCAATCCTTGAACCTGAGCAGCTTACACTGTAAGGAAGTACATATTCTGGAGGCAGGATATGGTGTTTTCCTCAACTGTTAAAGAGTCCTGAGTCTGTAACCATCTGCCTGCCAGCTTTTGTCTAACCTTTTATTCCTTAGTAGCTGCTTCTGTAACGGAAGTAGTTTGGAGTAGGTATAGTTAACCTCTGGCTAACCTCAAAACAGACTCATTTTGAGTCTGCTTTAAAATTTCGGAAAGCCAAAATCCTCATGATTATAGCTATGTTCTTTGAGCCTTTGTAACAAGCCAACTAGCCAAATTATTAAACAGAATGAAGGCAAATAGCTTTTTAAGATCTTTTCAGAGCAATATTTCAGGAGCACAGACAATTTTAGGGCTAGGATATTATGTGAGGAAAACTTTCTCAATTAACATTTGGGTGGAAATCCTTTATAGTAATGTGTAGAGCAATGGTTCTTCATCCTTTTTGGAAGCTTATTGAGAATTCTAAAAGCATATGGGTGCTGGTTCAAAACAAAATTATTATAAACAATTATGCTAAAATTTTTAAAAATAATTTCTTATTTCATTGGAGATATATTCTTTCACAGTGAAATAAATTTCCAATGAAATAAGTAAATTATAGCCAATGAAGAAAATTCATAATATCCAATGAAGTCTGTATATTATACCATAATTTTGAGAAGACAGAATATTTCAATAATTATAGGTTATATTAAATGTAAAACAAATCAAGTTAGTTTTTTTTTTTAAATAAAAGTATTGTCACCATAAAAAACTTATTTAAGGTAGCTTTAAAAATGTTAAAATCTGTTTCTTAAAATTGAGGGAATATGGTATAAACTTTTTTTAAACCAAGAACTATGGCTCACTTATTTGAAAAAAAAATTATTTCTTAAAAGCAAAAACAAAATCCCAACTGGTCAAACAAGAAACAAAGCAAATTCTTCCCTAAATAAATTTTAATACAAAGACTGCTTTTCTACCAAGTAATGCACATATATTTTTTATATATAATTCCTTTAATTTTATTTTGATAACAATTCCTGAAAACACTAGTTCTCAAAGCCATGTAGTAGAAGTGTGCTGCTGCTGCTAAGTCGCTTCAGTCGTGCCCGACTCTTAGCGACCCCATGGACTTCAGCCTACCAGGCTCCTCCGTCCATGGGATTTTCCAGGCAAGAGTACTGGAGTGGGGTGCCATTGCCTTCTCCGAGTAGAAGTGTAGAAAATTTAAATTCATATGACTTGCTCTGTTAGACACAGGCTTATGGCAAGACAGGCCCATCAAGAATCCTAGGAGACCGAGTTGAAGTCCTGTTAGAAAGTCAAGAACTGTTACTCTCTCATTCATCTGAGTAGAAGCAAACTTGAAAGAGAGTTCTCCTGAGATGTTTGCTTGCTGAGAAATTGAGAGATAGTTGTCTTTCTCTATATTAGCATTCAATTATGGCGTTCAGAAATTTGTCTAGTATTTCAGTTTCTGACCTCTGTGAACATGATGGCTGCTGGGCCAAAGCAACTCTGTTTGTTCTACAACTTGAAAATGAAAAGATTTACTCATTCAGCTGACCAGAAATAATTACTTTTAAATGAGCCAAACTCCCTGATTAAATTCCTCTGTGAGATTATCTTGAAGGTTTCCCTTTTCTCTTTAAAAATAGAAAACAAAAACAAAACAAAATCTTCTCCATGAAATAGTCGAAACGTAGCTAGACATTCTTTAGAAAACTAGTGAAGTCCTGTGTATCAAAGGAAAGCTAATATTTTTCTATTATTTATTGACACCCCCCTTTTGAAAAGTTAGTGGTCAGAGTCCATGGTCTGATGATGTTGACAATTTGCATGGTTCTAGAATAATTCTTGCTGCCAGTGTGTGCGTGTGTAGAGAGCACTGATCCATGATTACATATGAGTCTAATTTCTTCATACCAGAAAGCAAAACCAGAGGTATTGCCCTACATTCTAGGTGCTCCTTCTATAAGCTGATTAATAAGACTTATTTTCCCCCAGGAAAAATTATTTCATACCATTTTGGAGACATTTCTTTCTTTTTTTTTTTTTTTTTGAACTTTTTATTTTGTACTGCAATATAGCCAGTTAACAATGTTGTTATAGTTTCAGGTGAACATTGAAGGGATTCAGCCATACATATACATATCCACTATCCCCAAACCCTCCTCCCATCCAGGCTGCCACATAATATGGAGCAGAGTTCCATGTGGTATGCAATATGTCCTTGTTGGTTATCCATTTTAAATATAGCAGTGTGTACATGACCATCCCAAATTCCCTAACTATCCCTTCCCCACTTAGTTCAGTTTCTAAGTCTGTGAGTCTCTTTCTATTTTGTAAGTAAGTTCATTTGTGTCATTTCTTTTTAGATTCCACATAAAAGGGATGCCATGCAATATTTCGCCTTATCTGTCTGATTTACTTCACTCAGTATGACAATCTGTAGATCCATCCGTGTTACTACAGGTGGCCTGATTTCATTCTTTTGAATGGCTGTGTAATATTCCATTGTATAAATGTACTGCATCTTCTTTATCCATTCCTCTGTTGATGGACATTTAGGTTGTTCCCATGTCTTGGCTCCTGTAAACAGTGCTTCAATGAACATTGGGGTGTCTGTATCCTTTTGGATCATGTTTTTCTCCAGATATATGCCCAGGAGTGGGATTGCAGGGTCATATGGTAGCTCTATTTTTAGTTTTTTAAGGAACCTCTATACTGTTCTCCATAGTGGTTACACCAATTTACATTCCCACCAACACTGCAGGAGGTTCCCTTCTCTTTGGAGACATTTCTAACCTTAGAGATTTCCCAAAGTGCTTATAAAATAGAAATTCTTCTTTGATAGTATCTTCACAGTTTTAGCAAGTATTTTGGTCAATAAAAACAGTATCACTACTCCAGGACCTCTCTAAAACTTTAATAAATAAAATGAAAACTTATTTTACTTAAAATAAAAACTGAACTTTAATAGAACTATAGTGCTTTCCTTCAATATTCAGCTTCCCAAATCTTTCCCAATCATTATGGCTTCTTTTACTCAACAAGGAGATAAGCATTCTTTGCAGTCTACTTCAGAACGAGGCTTTTGCACTAGGGCAAACCTAAGTACTGCTATCCTTTTAGATATTTCAAGTTGAATCTTTATTCATAAGCAAAATACCACCTTTCCAGAATGTACCTACCTCCAAAATACACTTCAGTCTCCCTGACTTGTGCTTTTAAATGCAAGTGTTTTGCAACACAGGTCTCAATGTATTTAGCAATGAAGAGAAAACCAAAGGAAAGTTTAAGATCAGTGCTTTTACTTAATGCAGGTAATTTCAAATGTAGACTAGTTTTGGCAGGAGGTGGAGTTTCTTTGTTGCTAAATTGTGTCCAACCCTTTGTACCTCATGGACTGTAGCCTGCCAGGCTCCTCTGTCCATGCAATTTCCCAGACAAGGATACTAAAGTGGGTTGCCATTTCCTTCTTCAGGGACTCTTCCCAAATCAGGGATCGAACCCACATCTCCTACATTGGCAGGAGGATTCTTTACCATTGAGCCACCTGGGAAGCCCTGGAGGTGGATTATTTACCATGAAGCTAAATGAAGTTAACTCTCCAGTCTTGCTCTTGCCAAGCTCCTTCCAAAGCCCCATATTTAAGAAATTCTATATGCTTTAGAGTCCCTTGGACTGCAAGGAGATCCAACCAGTCCATCCTAAAGGAAATCGGTCCTAGATATTCATTGGAAGGACTCATGCTGAAGCTGAAACTCCAGTACTTTGGCCACCTGATGCGAAGAATTGACTCATTTGAAAAGACATTGATGCTGGAAAGATTGAAGGCAGTAGGAGAAGGGGACGACAGAGAATAAGATGGTTAGATGACATCACTGACTCAATGGACATGAGTCTTGGGTAAGCTCCGGGAGTTGGTGATGGACAGGGAGGCCTGGCGTGCTGCAGTCCATGGGGTCGCAAATCCATGACTTAGTGACTGAATAACAACATCATTTATTGGTAGTAAGCTTTTAGCTGTAGGATTTTTTTCCAGGTGTTTGCCAGGAAACCTAAAGTAGCCTCTGGCAAAAGCAGTTAGAAATCATCCCAGGCATGACTAGTATTTTTTCCCTGGAGGGATCCTTAAGAAAATACCTTTGAGAATAATGAGAACTTTTTAGAACTGTCCATAGAGAGAGAAAAGGCTTTTTCCTTGTTACTCCAGCAACAGAATTAGTAATAATGAAGGCAGTTTCCAAGAGAGTAGGTTTTGATTCTCTGTATGGAATAATTTTCAGTCACAGCTCCTCAGTAAGAACTGGCTCACTTGCAAGCTGACAGAGTTATTCATACAAAAGCTTGATAAGACATAAGGCGGGAGGTATTCGAACACTCCCTCTTCATTAGTTATTTCTGTTGTAGGAATCTAGGTTTTATCACCTATGTAAAACTTTAACTTCAGTTGATGATTAAGTTATCCAAGTTCTTGTTATATTATTGGAAATTGAGTTTAGCTTTACCTATTGAAAGGTCAGTTTTCACATCACCCTGTGTTATTTATTGTTATTTATTGGTAGTAAACTCTTTATTTTGGGGGGCTTCAAAATCACTGCAGATGGTGACTGCAGCCATGAAATTGAAAGATGCTTGCTCCTTGGAAGAAGAGCCATGACAAACCTAGACAGTGTATTAAAAAGCAGAGACATCACTTTGCTAACAAAGGTCTGTATAGTCAAAGCAATGGTTTTTCTGATAATCATGTGCAGATATGAGAGTTGGACCATAAAGAACGCTTCCAATTATCTTAGTGTTTGTTTGAATATAAACTTTCTCCTTAGTTATTTCCATTTAAAATGACAGAAACCAATTAAGGAAAAACTATATAAATATATTGATCTGTTGCAGTTTTGGTACCCTGCAAATATAACTCCATACTACTAACGAGGCTCCTAAATCAGAATATGAAAACCTGTTAATAAATTCCTTGATACTACTAGCATTGAAGCTAAGAATATTTTTTCATTATTTTTGAACATAACTGTCAAATTATCTCAGGCTGCAGTACTATCTCCACCCTATTTTTCACAACCGATTAGGGTACATAAATTACAGCTTTCTTTTTCCTCCCTAAGTCATCTAGTACATCCCATTTGAAGGGAATGAATGAAATGAATGTTTCAACCATCTTGATGTTGTTAATTACTTTGTGAGATGTTTCATAACAGGAAAGACTTTGGCATGCACTCAATAGCTTGGAATAGTAACGTCTTCAAGGATGTTAGGTTCTTAGCGTTTATTTAAAAGTGGTTAAAGAAGAGAACAAAATAATACTTTTATTTTTTTTCCTCTATGAGGAAGGGTATGAGGGATAGACTAGCTAATTCTTGGTAGGCTTTAGGTGTAAAACAAAAAGCCTTTCAAAAGAGCATCTTGGTAGTAAGATTTGCTTCTGTGATGGTCATAAGAAAATTCTGAAAACTGTTCTTCATCTACTTGAGCCTATATTTGAAGTTAAGTACACCAGGGCACAAGCTGTCTACCTGTTACAGGAAACATTCTCAGATCAGTAGCAACAGGGCTTATTAGGAGGAAAGCAGGAGGAGTCCAGAAGATTTCCATGTACCTGAAAGTTAAGAGGATTCAGATTTTATGTACCCAAACTATGTAAATCAGTTTGTACCACATTTTATTTTATGCCTCACAAAAGTTAAGAAACTGTGAACCCAAATGTTATTTTGGCTTGCTCGGTGGCAAAAAATCTGTCTCCAAGCAGGAGATACAGGAGGTGAGAGTTCAATCCCTGAGTTGGAAAGATTGCCTGGATGAGGAAATGGCAATCCACTCCAGCATTCTTGCCTGGAAAATCCCATGGACAGAGGAGGCTGGTGGGCTATATAGTCCATGGGGTCACAAAGAGTCAGACTGGACTGGATGACTGAGCACATACATACCCTATGAACCCAAGTATTATTTTGAGCTAGTAGTTATGTTCTGATTTACACATTGTGATTTACTTGTTATTAAACAAATGGAGAGCCTATAATTAGGTAAAGATATAACTTAATCATCATTTTGGTTAAAACCAGACGAAAGGTCCCTTTATCATAAATGGTCTCGTGAGAGTTGGTAGTGTTCAGGGCTCTCAATGGGCGTGTGTTACACTAACAGACTGAGGAGACAGTGAAAGAAGAAGGAAAAATAGAAACATATGTTAAAAAAAAAAAAAAGTCCAGGGAAGGAAGGGAAAGAAAGGATGGAGTGATGGAGAGAAAAATAGAGAAGCAAACTTTCAAACTATGGTACTGGAGCAGACTCTTGAGAGACCCTTGAACAGCAAGGAATCAAACCAGTCAATCCTAAAGGAAATCAACTGTGAATACTCATCAGAAGGACTGATGCTGAAGCTCTAATACTCTGGCCACCTGCTGGCAAGAGCTAACTCATTGGAAAAGACCCTGATGCTGGGAAAGATTGAAGGTGGGAGGAGAAGTGGGTAACAGAAGATGAAATGGTTGGATGGCATCACTGACTCAATGGACGTGAGTTTGAGCAAACTCTGGGAGATAGCGAAGGACAAGCAAGCCTAGTGTGCCTCAGTCCATGCTGGGGTCACAAAGAGTCGAACATGACTGAGAGACTGAACAACAATGCATGTGGGCTAAATCTCTTCAGTCACGTCCAACTCTTTGAGACCCCATGGACTGTAGCCCACCAGGCTCCTCTATCCATGGGATTCTCCAGGCAGGAATACTAGAGTGGGTTGCTGTGCCCTCCTCGAGGGGATCTTCTAGACCCAGGGATTGAACCCACATCTCTTATGTCTCCTGCATTGGCAGGAGGGTTCTTTACCACTAGCACCATCTGGGAAGCCCTCTAGAATGTATGGCCTACCAATAATGCAGAAGGTAGGGATTTCCGGATTTTTCTTGCATCTCAGAGCAGCTACGTAAGAAAGAAGGGTGAATGTGGGAACATTACTCATTTTTCCACGTAAAGAATTAAAAGGAACTCAAACAATCAATTTCCCTTTTGCCTTCCTGTATTTTTCTTGCCTGGACTAGTAAACATCGCATCATAGATTCATACCGCTCTAAGCATGAGGATCGTTTGTCTAATTTAACAATTTTAACAACAACAAAAAACTAGTGTACTTTCTAAGGACATACTAAATTCATTCAGTTCTTTACCAGTCAGCAGTCACTGAAGACCCACTATGTGGAAGGATTAAATTAGATATAGAAGGGACGGAAAGGAATGACAGTGGGACCAGAGAGAAGTGGTGTCTGGCAGAAGCCATGGCAAGACTTGTGTGAGTAAGGGAGCAAGAACATACAGTACTCTTCTCAAAAGTTTGGAACTGGTTCTGTTAACAAGGGGAACCAGTGGAAGTGTTTAAGTGTGGAGCAACATCATTAGGGCTTGTGCTTGGGTGTGATAATAATGTGCCAGATAATTTCGAGGAGGAAGCAAGACAGTAGGTAGAGCCTGATGGAGGCATTTGTGCAAAGATTGACCAACTAGTTATGGAGAGAAGGGAGGGAGGAAGCTATAATAAACTTTTTTAGGAAGACTTAGAAATGGGAGTTCACAGTAGTTACCAACGAGGATTTAAAAAAATAATAAAAAAATTTTGGTGCTTTAAGATGTGTAAGTATGAATAAAGTACTTATTTCTCATGATCATTTTAAATAATAAAAAGTATAAACAGTATTTTTATGGAATGATGAAGCTGACAACTTATTTATAAGAAAATTTGAATACAAATACTAATAGACATGAAAATGAACAACAACAAAACCCACTTCAGTTCAGACTACTAGATATATAGAAGAGACTAGAATTTTTTTTTAGAGGAGAAAGGACAAAAAAATCTTACATTTTTCACAACTTTTGCATTTGTTTTCTTATCTACAGGACAAAGAACAGGATAGTGGTTAAAAAGAATGGATTTTAGCCTAGAATTCTGTGCAGATCTAGCTCTGGCGTAGAATGGTAGTTGTATACTCGCTCAGTCGTGTCCACCTCTTTGCGGCCCCATGGACCCCAGGCTCCTCTCTGTCCATGGGATTTCCCAGGCAAGAATACTGAAGTGGGTGCCATTTCCTTCTCTGGGGGATCTTCCTGACCCAGTGGTTCTACTTGTGTCTCCTGCATTGGCAGGCAGGTTCTTTACCACTGAGCCACCAGGGAAGCAGGGGCCAACTGGTGGAGAGACAAGGTACTTAATCAGCCCTTCCGACTCACTTTCCTGCAGATGATACCAGTGTTATAAGATGTATATGTGTGTAGAGAAAGAGGGGGAAGAGGGAGAGAGAGAATTTAACTGAATTGAATGAGATGGTACATGTACAACACCTGTCACAGAGAGAGCCTGGCATATAGTAGGTGCTCAACAAATAGTACTTTTTTTTTTTTTTTTAATTCTCAACAATGCCATTTAACACTTTTGGTAGATGCATCTCTTTTCGGTACTGAAGGGTACCTTTTTGGTACCTTTTGCTTTTAGTAAAAGCAAAAGGTAAACTTGGCATTGGCTTTTATGTGAAAGAAGGTGACATTCCGGGTACATATCTTTTTAATGAGGACATTTTTAACCGGACACAAGAGGTAGCCTCTCATGTCACGTGTATGGCATTGTTTTGCTGGGCAGGTTCATTGGGTTTTGCTATGGTTCATTTTAACGCTGACGTGAAGGGGTTAAGAAACGCCCTTACTCGTGTTACATGAAGTAGCAGAAATTATCAGATGGAAACAGGAATTAAGAAAGGAAAAAAAAAAGGCTCTGCGACAATTCATTGTTTCCTAACCAAGACGACTTGTGCTTACAAGAATGAGAGGCGGCTACAACCTGGCAGTTTGATCAGGTCAGAATAACTTGGGGGAGGGGGCAACAAGTAACCCCTACATCCCCACCCTTTAACTTGCGGCCTCTCGGATTGGGTTGCTCCCGGGCTGGGACAAGGTTCTGAGTCACCGGTCTCCTCATTGGAGAGGCGCGGCCCCGCGCCGAGAGGCTCCGCCCCTCCAGTGTGAATCGCCGGCCTCGGTGGGCGGGGCCGGCGGATGCTAATGAGCCGAGTTGCCCGGCGAGCCAAGAACTTCATTCCCTCCTCTGTGTCAGGATCGCAGAAATTATGCCCCTTCTCTCACCATGAGCTGGCTCTCCAATTCGCAGGCAGTTGTGCTCACTGCCTACCACCCCAGCGGCAAGGACCAGGCCCTGGGGGGGAGCCATGGCAAGGGCGGGGAGGAAGCCGCCTCGAGGTAAGCCGGAGAACAAAACAAAACGCTCTTACCTGCTCCTCGGGGAAGAAAGTGACAGGGAAGTTGGTGTGGGTAGAAAGTAAGCGACAGCCGCAGGTCGCGCCTAACCTCGTGCAGCAGCAGAAATGTTTGGGGCTTTCTGTACTTTACATTCTCACCTAGTTCGAGTCCGAAACCGCCTCTACCATGACTGGTGAAGACGGATAGGAAGGAACTGGGGCGACGGCTGTCAGGCTCGTTGCTCAGCAGGTGCATTTGCAAATGCTGAAAGATCAAATAACTATATTTGAAACACTTCCTGTGAGATGGAATTCTTGAATGGGCCCAAGGCCCAGGCACTGAAACTGCTGCTTGGGAACAGTGCCAACAACCAGGAGGGCTGTTCACTGTACAATCTGTTGTTGTTACAGTATGGTTTTTTTTTTCCCCTCTCTTCTGGCTGAAAGCAAACTTCTTAGGCAGAAAGCCCAAAACACTGGCCTGTGGCAGTATGTTGCACATTCTTTGGTGTATGTAGATTTTTTGTTGTTGTTATTAGGGGGAGCTTTCAGAAAAGTTTTGTCGGGAACTAGTGCTCTGCTACCAGAGTGACCTGTGGTTAATGTTAACTCACTTTATAGGTAGAGGGGGCGAATATTCTATAGACCACTGAGGTGCAAAGACTACCTTTCTCTCTGTGTACTTTGTTCTGTTTTTTCAAGGTTTTTTTTCCCCCTTACCTTTCCTTAATGACCTTCTCACTAGCTGAACATTTTTACCTCCGTATTAGATATAAATTGTAAATATTGGCCCAGAAGCTTGCAAACAGCAAATGCTAACCTAATAGTGTAGGACACTAATTATCAGTAAGCACATTTCCTCCTTGATATTTAATGTGATAATAAAACCTTTGTTCTTTTGTGACTTATGCTTAGGCCTTAAGCTGGAATAATGCCTTCTTTCATTTGTTTTAAAATCCCCAGATATGGGGGAGGGGAATAAAAATCAAAGGAATGGCTGTAATACTCTGCCTTAGATTCCCAGGCTGACCAGAATTTTTCCTTACATAGCAACCACCATATGTATTCTGTTGAATTAATTCATTTCCAGAGATAAAAGGGATTTGCTGCTTTTGCTTTGGGTGTGTTATTTTATTTTCTGTCTTTTAAAGTATTTTGTCTGAGAGCTCATAACGTGTTTTCAACCTTTTTTTTTTTTGTAGTACACTAAGAGGATAGTAACCTTTCAGCAGTAAGCAGACAGCAATGCCAACCCCTTATTGTCCGTAACTTGGACTTTCCTTGACAGTTCAAATTGCCAGAATTGTGCAGATTTAGCACATTCTCCAGAGACTTTACTCTGGGATGGCCTGAGGATGTGAACTGGATTTTGGATCTTGAGTGAAAAGAACCTTAGGGACATTGAGGCCTGACCTCTCATTTTTACCTTGACTCAAACCCCGGGAATTAGGCTTTTGCAAGGTCTTTTCTAGGACTATTCTGTGTTTGGAGCTTAGCTGCCTGTTGTGGGTGACCTATACTCGAGTGACCTATACTTGAGTGGGTTGAGGGGACAAAAGAGAGGAACGAATGGGTCATTCTCAGCCTTGTTGTCACTCAGTCGTGTCCGAATTCTGAGACCCCATGGACCGTAGCCTGCCAGGCTCCTCTGTCCATGGGATTCTCCAGGCAAGAATACTGGAGTGGGTTGCCATTTCCTTCTCCAGGGCATCTTCCCGACCCAAGGATGGAACCTGCAGCTCCTGCTTTGGCAGGTGGATTCTTTACCACTCAGCCACCAGGGAAACCCCCATTTTCAGCTACAGTTCAGTTCAGTCGCTCAGTCGTGTTCAACTCTTTACGACCCCATGAATCGCAGCACGCCAAGCCTCCCTGTCCATCACCAACTTCCGGAGTTTACCCAAACCCATGTCCATCAAGTTGGTGATGCCATCCAGCCATCTCATCCTCTGTTTTCTCCTCCTGCCCCCAATCCTTCCCAGCATCAGGGTCTTTTCCAATGAGTCAACTCTTCGCATGAGGTGGCCAAAGTATTGGAGTTTCAGCTTCAACATCAGTCCTTCCAGTGAACACCCAGGACTGATCTCCTTTAGGATGGACTGGTTGGATCTCCTTGCAGTCCAAGGGACTCTCAAGAGTCTTCTCCAACACCACAGTTCAAAAGCATCAATTCTGTGGCGCTCAGCTTTCTTCACCGTCCAACTCTCATATCCATACATGACCACTGGAAAAACCATAGCTTTGACTAGACGGACCTTTGTTGGCAAAGTAATGTCTCTGCTTTTAATATGCTATCTAGGTTGGCCATAACCTTCCTTCCAAGGAGTAAGCGTCTTTTAATTTCATGGCTGCAATCACCATCAGCAGTGATTTTCAGCTTAGGTTAAAGCAAAGTCAAGAGGCTGCAGGGTGGGCAGCTCAGAGTGAGTGCTCTCCATGGGGTGGCAGCACCCGATCTGTTTTTCAGGTCCCCCTTCCTGCCCCACTGGCTGCCATATTGCTTGCCCGTACTGGCGCCAGTTCCCACCACTGAATCAGAGTCCTCTGCTGGAGAAGATGGGAGCCTTTGTTTTAGGGCTGGGAGGAAGGCGAGAAAAGGGACAGTCCTTTTTTGCTTTTACCCTTAAGCACATGAACTAATTTATCAGATAAGCTCAGTGTTTCTTTGGGAGGCACCTTCTTTAGTTTGGAAGGGCTGAGACATTGCAGTTGGGGTAGGGGGTGGGAGGAGGGATTTGAGGGAGGAATGGCATCAGGAGTGATCCGTTCAAGATGATGGTGAGGGAGAGGCAGTACACAGGGCTTTGGCTCTGGCTCGGGTGCTCGTCGGGTGCTCGCCGTGTACTTGAAGCTGTGGCAAGCTGCCGCAAGGTGCAAGGTAGATGCCTGTTTTAAAAAGCACTTCAAAAATCAAGCCATACCAAGATAAAACAAACACCTCTGAAAAAGAGACAGAAGTTAGACTCGGTGTTCCCAGCCACCTATTTAACAGTTGTTGAAGGCAGCACAGAAGCCTAATTTGGCTTTTTGTAACACGTTGTCTCTTCTAAATAGTATGCACTTTGATGAACTACTTATTCAAAAGTTCAATCAGATGAACTCATTATATGCCATTTGATAAGTATAAAGGATTATGTATATGATTTAGGATATTTATAGAAAGTGAGTTTTAGACCTATGTTACCAAATCTTTTTTGTTGTTGTTGTTAATTCTTTTGGTCTTGGGGAAAGCTGAGATAGTGAGGAGCTAATTTTATTTTGTAAGTTATCTGTTAGTCTAAAATTCCCTCCATTCCATTCCATTCTCCCTCTTTATCAGGACATAGTCATTGTTGATTTGATTAAGGAATTCTTGCTACTCTTGTTTTTGCTGTGTGTGTGTGCTCAGTCCGACTCTTGGCAACCCCACGGGCTGTAGTCCGCTAGGCTCCTCTGTCCATGGAATTTTCCAGACGAGAATACTGGAATGGGTTGCCATTTCCTACTCCAGAGGATCTTCCCGACGCAGGGATCGAACCCATATCTCTTGTGTCTCCTGCATTGGCAGGTGATTCTTTACCACTGCACCACCTGGGAAGCCCAGTCCTGGTTAGAGTCTCAAATAGTTACAGAATCCTGCTTTCAATTTTTTTTTTTATGTTTCTTCTTGAAAACATTAGAATTTGAAGAAATATGCTAATGCTAGTTGTTCTACTGAGCTGTACATAGTCAAATGTTTCCAGAGGAAACCACTTTTTATGAGTAGCTATATTTATAAGACTTTATTTACTTGTTAATTTTCAAGTAGATTTTTTAATGTTTACTTTTGCAAAGCAGTTTTTCAAAAAATACTGCATTTTGGCCATCTATTCTCCCTTGACTTTCCTGTCATTTTAAGAAGAGCTGTTTGTTCTGTTTGCTTCCTATCGGTTTTTGCTGATATTTGATAAATATTAATGTCGATAGTATTTTTCTTCTTACTGAACCTCTGACTCTAGTTATCATATGAGATATTTTTATGTCTTCCATGAGTGCATGTATGGTGTTTGTCATGAAAGATTTTGTTTTGTTGAAGCTGTTTGCCATTGGTGTTGGCAGGCCGAGCCAAGAGGCACTAGTTCAGTGACATAAATCCTGAAACTCTGGGTATGGGGGCCAGGCTGCATGGAGTCGAATCCCAATTCTGCCAGTCATTAGCAGCGTGGCCTTAGAAAGATTATTTAACTCTCTTGTAACTTGAACTTCATGTTAGTACTCACTTCACAGGGAGGATTAAAGTGGGAAGATCCCTGTAAAGCCCATAGAACAGGGAAGACTTTATGGCTAGCCTCTGCTTTCTTTCACAGTAGATATAGAAAAAGAACTTACTGAGCTTTGTGGCGTATAATATATTCTTTTACATTTCAGAAATATTTTTACAAATAATATTTTGTCACGTGTTAAGAAACATGGGCATGATCCATATGCTTAACTAAAAATGACATAACCAGCAATTAACCATGATGTAAAAGTTCAGGCCTTGGAAGTTTAAAAGACCTTGGAGACGTCCTTTTGATCCAAAGCAACATTTACAATTTGAACTAGTGACAGCCACTTATAACAGGCCTGCCTTGGGGCATTGATGGGCCACTGAGGTCTGCAAACATTGACTTTTATGGCAGGCTGGAATGTGGGTGGGTCCTCTTTTGGCAGCTGGACTAATTGCTGCCTCCATGCTTCTGTCCTCCTCCTTTAAGAATTACTGCTTCCAGTGTGCCAAATTAAAGAGGGCTGCCACCTTCTTATGTCTTTCAAGTTGAATTTATAACACTAAAAAAAAAAAAAAAAAATCTGATACCACAAATAGAGTTCTTTCCTTTTGAATTTATGTATTATTTGAAATTATGTATTTTTGGTGACAGAAGGAATGGTGACGAGTTTTTATAATGAAATTATGTAATATGTGGACTATTTTCCTCGACCTTGGTGTTTAAGGGTGATTTTTCATTCTGATTTTGCAGGAGTTAGTGACCAAATGCATTTTTAACCTGCCCATATGGATAATTGTTTTCTAGATCAATCTAGTCCTCCATTTCCTGGCATAAGAGTGCTTTCTAAAAACTGATTTTCTTTACTCCGTGTGAGATTTAAGCTTGCAACAGCAGTCTCTCTCTTTGGCAGCCTCTGCTCTCCTACATCTTGTTTGTACCCAGAAACTTGCTTGCAACAGCAGAAACTTGAGGCCTCCAGGCTGTTGCTTCGGTGGTGGTGCGGTGGAGGGTGGGCATGGGAAGGGTTAGCAGCGTAGCCTCCAAGCTTGGTTTGGGGAAGAAGGTGTCCTAGACCAGGTGTGATGCCAGTCCCTTCCTGAACTCTGCCCTCTGGGTGACTTCTTTCCTGACCTAAACCTTTCATTTCATACAAATACTCTGAGATAAAATGGCTTGTTGTCAAAGTTTTAGTCAGTGCTGATATTTAATGACTTTGTTTTACTTTTGATAAGAGGAGACAGAAAGTAAGATGTTTTCTTACAGGAGGAGACTGGGCTTTCCCAGTCTCTTCAGTGAAGAACCTACCTTCAATGCAGGAGATACAGGAGACAACAGTTAAATCCCTAGGTGGGGAAGATGCCCTGGAGGAGGGTCTTCTTGCTTGAAAAATCCCATAAGTAGAGGAGCCTAGCAGGCTATAGTCCATGGGGTCACAAGAGGCGACTGAGCACAAAGCACAGATACTGACAAGTCAAGGTGTTGGGTGGATTAGGGCAGAGGGAGCAGATGGGATGCTGTGTGGATAATTCTGAAGACACATTCTTTTGACTTCTGCATTTGTTGCTGGGAACTGGCCAAGTTAATCCCCCTTTTTGAAGAAGTAAACAGAAACCATAGAGATGTGCATGGTCAGTTACTACATCTGGAGTCATTACTCAAGTCCACCAAACATCTGAATTTTTGTGTTGGAAAAAAAATGTGACACGTCATTCCTTTGACAAATGCTCTTTCGGTAGTCGCTTTTGCAAAGAACACTTGTGTCTCTAGGGAAAATGAGGTTTATTGCAGGCATCTGGGTCATAAGGAAAAGACCATGTCTTCTTCCTTCAGGACTGGTCACATTGTAAGTTGCTCTCTTTTTGGGACTCTATTCTTTTCTGTCCACTGGCTTTATAATCGCATTTCGAGCTTGAGCTTGTCTCTTAATGGATGCCCCACTTGTGTAGCCCTCTAAGATCTTACATCTCATAGCATGCGAGCTAATTTCAAATTTTTGAATGGGGATCAGTTTTTCCCAGTTAATATTTTTGAGCTGTCCCGGGAAGCCTATGATTTGACCATCTGGGGTCTTTTTAGAGAAGCAGATTCTGTTAGTGGGGCAGCTTCCCTCCAAAGGTAACTTGGCATCTTTGCTAAGCTGTTTAGAACTGGATTTGATTCCTCATCTATGAAATGAGTGTGATAATGTTCTGCTTCACAAGGTTAATTATAAAGATCAACTGTGTAGCTTTTGAAAGCATTCAAAAAAATGTACACATCAGGAATATTATTGCTGAATCATTTTCAATACTCTAACTTTTCCCAGGACAGTTCACTTAACCAGAATTGTCATACTGAACTTTTTGCTTTAATTTGCACTTTCCTCTTTTGCTGTGTATTAAATTAAAATGTAAGTTCCTTGATTATGGAGGTCTTGCCTCATTTTGTCTCTTTACTTGGGTTTAGCAAAAGGGCTTGACCTACTCTAGGCAGGTAATAAAAATTTGAATGAGTGTAAGAGGGAGTAGGGTGTAGTGATTACGTGCATAGACTTTGGAACTAGACTGTTTCGGCCAGAGTCCTGGTTCTGTCATTTAATAGCTGTGTGATCTTGGGCAAGTTATTTAATGTCATAGAGTCTCAGTTTTTTCTTTTCCTTCTGCAAACTGGGCATATTAATACATGATTCAAGAGTTATGAGGATTGAATGTGTTAGTATATGTAATATTCATCAGAGTGTTTGTTCTAAAGCACAGTGACCGACTATGATGATGCAGGGGACAGAGGAGCCTGGCGGCTATAGTCCATAGGGTCACAAAGAGTCGGACATGACTGAGGGACTAACACTTTTACTTTCAGTCGCAGATGTTGGTGAATTAATCTGGAAATACTGCTAGAAAGCGTCTTTGAAGCTGAGTTGTAGGTGGTTTGGGAAAAGAATGTTTGCTTTAATTCATATGCAGTATAATTTCTTAATTTGAGAAATAGTATTTTGGAATAAGTTTAAGATATTTATAAAGATATCTCAGATTATGTTAATTTTAAGAAATACTAAGAATACCTGTCTTAAAAAAGGGCTTAAAGGGTACTGAACCCTTGTTAGGCCCAGGTGACTGTTTCAAACAACTTTTTGTAGTTTGGGTGGATATAAATTTCTAAATCATTTGTCACTCTTAATAATGTGGAAAATCATCTCATGCAGAGCAAGGAACAGTTATTTGCTCATGTTCCTCAAAGACCAAATTGACTTTAGGTTATTTGAATACTTGTAGGTAAAAGCCCAACATGTCACCATAGCTAAAATTTTTGAAGACAGGGTAACGTTTACACTTTTCCCCCTCAAAATGGACCTGTGTACTTTCTGAACAACTCTTGATCTTATAACCAAGCAGTGATATTTCATGGAGCGGAGCTAAACTGAGGGTGTTATATCCGCAGCCCAGATCCTCACCCAGTTACCCCTGAGCTGCATCTAGTTCCCCATTTAGAGCACACATTTAAAGACTATTGATTTTTCTCTTCCTCTGTATCATACATAATACATTACTTTAAATGCTTACTGTGCACTGGGCCTAGCCTAGGAAACTCTGCCCCCTTAGCCAGTTCTTCTCAAATCCCTCTCATACCTGCCTTTCAAGTTGCTATAAACTTGGTAGCTCCTGCTTGTGAGTGGCTCACAGAGTAGGCTGTTCTGCTTCCACCTCTAAGAGACTGGGGACTTTAGTGGTGGGGTGGGAGAACCTGGAGGAAGGAAAGAGATGGTTAGCTGGAGACAGGAGGGAGGTGTAATCCACTGAGTTATGCAGAAGCCATTTTCCATAGGCAGAAAAGTAGCATCATACATGGTAATCAAATCCCATGGAGCTCCAGTTGCGGCATTTTCTGGATTAATAGAGTTCTTTTCGCCAGTTGGAAAACTCAAAACACCGTATATTTGTGGCATTGTTACTATGGGAGAATGTGTCCTGAGTTCCCTATTTAATAACATGTTTCAAACCTAAGTAAAATCTTCGAGTAAGTTGGGGATGATGTTCTTTGCTGCCTTTTAGGATCTCTGTTAGCTGAGACATGAGAGAAGTTTTTTCTGCTGCCTTTAGTTTTGTCTTTCTCTAGTACAGCGCATTTCTCAAGGTATACGGGAGCGCTGCATACCCTGATGTGTCTTTCCACAGGTCCTGAACATGTGCCTGTCCTACATTAGGGAGCAGGCACTAGCCGAAATTTGTCATTTCTTTGGAAGATTTAGAAATGTGTAAATTGATATATGTTGTTGTGTCTCTAGTTGAATCAGATTAGAACTGTAAAATGTAGTTAACTTAAAATGGGAAATGGTTTAATAGCATGCTGCTGTAAAAGTGAAGCTGTGTAGAAAATTAATGGAATCCACACTAACAAGAGTTTTTGAAGTTCGGGTGGTTTGGCTGTAGAGATCTGGTTTATCTCTGAATGCTAATGTGTCTCAGATATCATCTATGTATTTTGAAAAAAATAGCAAGAATTATTTATTGTTGATGAGCAGCATAAAATTGAAATCCTACCTAGAACAACATTTGGGTAATTCAGAGAGACATTAAAAATATGTAAAGGTACAATGTCTTAAAATTTACATTATTCAAAAAATCTTAATATGTATGTTAATAAACAACTGTGAAGATCTTTACTGAGTATATATGATAAGCCTAGAATAAAATGAATGTAAGAATTCCTACTCTGAGGGAGCTTGCAATATAGTTCAGATGGATTCTGAAACAACGTTTTCAGTATCATATTTAGGAAGCCATGGTGTGGTTCTCTCTTTTTCTTTCTGGTCTAAATAATGCTGTCAAAGCTATGGTCCATCATCTGATAGAAGTTATTTAGGTCAAAGTAGAAGTAAGTTTGTATGATGTCTTTTTTTTTTTTTTTTGTAAATCATTGATTGTTAAAATGGGGATATATATGCTTTAATATCTCCAGGCTAAAATGTTTTTAATTATAGCATTTTTGAATCATTCTGGAATATAGTGTAATTACATAATGTCATCAGACTGGATATATTTAGGTAAATGTATAAGTGTATTAATCCTTCATTGTTAGTTGCTCAGTCATGTCTGACTCTTTGCGACCCCATAGACTATAGCCTGACAGGCTCTTCTATCCATGGAATTTTCCAGGCAAGAATACTGGAGTGGGTAGCTAGCCATCCCCTTATCCAGGGGATCTTCCTGACCCAGGGATTGAACCTGGGACTCCTGCATTGCAGGCAGATTCTTTACTGTCTGAACCATCAGGGAAGCCCTATTAATCCTTTGCTCCCCAGTTTTTAGAAAAAGGTTTATATACTTAAGAATCAATAGTGGCCTGGAAGATTATATAATAAGTGAAGCAGATGATTGGAAAATGCAGGCAGAAAAATATAGGTTTAAGTAGAAAATGTTAGCTAGAATTTTAAAAATACTGAGTAAGGCCCCCTCAAAATCTGATCTACAGTTTGGATCTGACCCAGGTACCACTGTATGTGACCCCTATTCTGATGGTCAAGGTGGTTGTTTCAGTTGTCTGTTGCTGTGTAACATACTACCCAAAACTTAGTGACTTATCAGTTTTCTCTCGATTCTGGAGCATCACAGTCAAGTTCGTTCTTGGGATCCATCAAGCAAGGTGGGCTGAGGCATGGGGGTCATCAGAGGCTTCTTTGTGCACAGCTTTGACATCTGCGCTGCTGGGTCTTCTTTTTCCTTTTGCAGCTTCCCTGAATGACTGGCTTGGGCTTCCTCATAGCATGGCAGAATCAGAGGAGTTAGACTTCCTACACTCTTGTTGGCTTACCCCAGAGTGAGCATTCTAAGACGTCTTAGGTGGAACCTGCCAGGCTTCTTAGGGCCTAGCTTCAGAAGTTACTCAATGCCACTTGCTCATATTCTTGTGGGCCAATGAATTATAGCCCATCTCAAATTTAAGAGCATGGAGGAACAGGCTTCACCTCCTGTCAGTGAAGGAGAGGCTTACTTAGCTGGGTAACAAGGTCATCTTTGGCAATAAGCTACTCAGTTATCATTCCAGTCTCTCTGCATCTCCTACCTGCCTTTTCTGGCCTTAGGCCAACTGCTTTTGTAGACAGAAACCTCTGTTCCCCGGAGCTTGACTAAAATTTTCCACTAGTACATGCACATCCTATGTACATTTATCGTTCTGCCTTGCTTTATTAGGTAAATTTATGTTGGAAAAATTTTTCTACTCATCAAGAGCATAAATGCCTTAAGCTTAGGCCTAATTTTTCTTTATTCTAAGCACTAGATGGATTCTGTACCCTGTATATCCTAGGAATTCAACTGTATTTGTGCATTGATTGATATTTTATATTTTGGAAAGGCTGAGTTTTATGTTTGCAAAAAATTTAATACAGAGACTTTTCTCCTTTCCACCAAAAAAAAAAAATTGATTCTCAAAAACGTTTTTCACGAAAGGTTCTAAATTTGATTTTAGGCACAAGTGGATTTGAATTTGGAAAGAATAGTCCTAAGAAATGAGATCTTCTTCCTTGTGAAGAACATGTTCCCTCTATTTGATAGCAGCAGAGTTGCCAAAGGCCCTTGTTTGTTTATATCCAGTGATATTTACTCTAAGGGACTATTGGATACAGATGTAGTATTTTGGAGTACATAATATTTTTGAGATCACATAGTACATATGGAAAACATCCCAGAGGCTGTATAAAAATTAATTGCCAGTATTTGAGTTGCTTGCTTTTTCTCCTCCCAGAACATTAGTTAAATTTAGCAGTCGTCCAGTAATTCTTATCACTGCTTGTCAGCATACCTAAATAGCATCACTGTAGAATTTCCTTTCTTGTTCAGAAACGTTGCTTTACTATACCAATTATTACACCGTGTTTGCCTCTCACCACACTTCCTTCAGGGTGTTAGTCACTCAGTCATGTCAGACTCCGTGATCCCACAGACTGTAGCCCTCTAGGCTCCTCTGTCCATGGGATTTTCCGGGCAAGAATACTGGAGTGGGTTGCCACTTCCTTCTCCAAGGTGTCCTTCAAAGCAAAGAGGAAAATAAGTGGCTAGAACACCCTCTGAAATCTGGAGGGCAGAGGGTGTTTTTCCCTTATATAGGGGAAGTTTTTTAAAACAGTGCTTGAAGATTAGAATATGTATGAAACTGAACTGAAACGTTTGCTCAGTCATGTCCGACTCTTTGTGATCCCATGGATCATAGCCCACCAGGCTCCTCTGTCCATGAAATTCTCTAGGCAAGAATACTGGAGTGGGATCCTTCTCCAGGGACTGAACCTGAGTCTCTGCATTGCAGGCAGATTCTTTACCGTCTGAGCCACCAAGGAAGCATTTCTTTAAAAATACTTTGTATCCCCAGCTTAGAGCTGCCACTGTTTTGTGAGAACTTGCTGAGTAAATTTTAGTTATTTGTCTATAGCAATGATGGTAATGTTTTATCAGCTCACGTAGTTCCTAAGATTTTAGGGTCATTGGAGAAATACATCATTTTTCCTGTTCAATACCTGGAGATGGAAATGGCAACCCACTCCAGTAATCTTGCCTGGGAAATCCCATAGACAGAGGAGCCTGGCAGGCTACAGTCGATGGGGTTGCGAAGAATCAGACACGACTTAGTGGCTGAGCACGCGTGCATACTATAGATTGGAATCATATCATCTCTGTTTTGCAGGCAAAGAAAAGAAACTAACCCCTTTTGAGCTTAGTTGTTAGCCTGAATCTTGGAAGCCAAGGCCAGGCTATGTGTCCTTAAAATGAAAGGCTTATTCTAATAGGTTTTTTACACATTTCAGGGAAAACCAATACTTTGTTAATTTGCTTAAAACAAAATTCCTTCAATAAATAAGTCAAAGTGATCGATTTCCGTTTCCCAAATTTTGTGGAATATTATTACTAGGTGTTCCGTTAAGAAAGAAGAAAGCATTGCGTGGTCTAATACTTAGGTCTAATACACCTGTAAGTCAAGTTTATGCAAGATGCCTTATAGCATATATTTTAGTTAGTATTGTGAATTTCTAAAAAAAAAAACTGGTAGCAAGAATCATACTCTAAATTTATTGCACCAAGGAGACTTCAAAAAAAAAAAAAAGCCACTTGTTACCAGTGTTCCAGGGAACACAGTTTGTAAAATCCCCAAATATTATTGTTTCTTTATAAGTGGAAACATGTTGAAAAATTGTATAGTTTGGAGTTAGGAACATATTTTGGACTTTATTTGTTGTGGTGGTAGTACTGGTATTGGTAGTAGTATAATGGATTTTTAAAAATTACCCTTCTGTAGGCACTGTTTTATCAATAAAAGTATGCCCTTTTAAAGCTCCTCTTGGTGAACATATTTCCACAGTAAGAATGTTTATTGCTTTTTTAATACCCAAGCTTTATAGCATGCACATCTTTTAATACAATATTTTTAGCTCATGTTTTTATAGGGAATATTTATATGTATGCCTCCAAACCCAATAATGACATATTAAACCCAAATGTGGGGGAAATAGCTCGAGTTACTTACATTTTTAGTATGACATGGACATCTTGAAAACCACATTCATTGTCAGCCAAGAGGTCATATGCCATGTCACCAACTAGAAACAGCACTTAGTCTTACTAATGGTTTGGTCTTCAGTAAACCGCATTTTCAGCATTTTACATTCAACATGATAGTTGTTAGTTACGTATGGGAGTTTTACTGTGTGTTTTGTTTTTGAAAATGGGTTGAGGGTCTGGGGTAGATGTGTTACACGTTTTCTCTATTTGAAAGAAGAGGACAATGTCAGTTTTTTGTTTTTTTTTTTTAAGGTAAGGATTGCTGCCACTACTTTAGAGAGGTTAACAACCCAAGCATGCAGGTGATATCACTCCTAATTTACACAAGGAGAAATAGAGGCAGGGAGTGACAAACCTCACTTGAGGACCTAGAGCTAAGTTTGGCAGGACTAGGATTTGAACCCAAGCAATCTGCTGTCAGGGCCTTCATCACTGTGCTGTTCATAGAAATGATTATTTTCCAACTTTTGTAAACCGAATATGGTTTCTGGAAGTATATGCAAAGCAAGTTAAATTACAACAGAACGTTTGGTTGTCTGGTGGTTTGTGTGTTTATAATAAAACTCTTGTTCTCTTTGGTATTTAGAGAAGCTTATGTGAATCTGAATTCTCAGCAATTCACTTGGTAGTAAAATAGGTACTTTGGAAGATAACCTTAGCTACTTTCAAAACCCCGTGATACCATTTACTGCAATGAAGTAGTAAATAGCTTTAGTAAATTCTACCATTTAAGCAAGTAATTTTGTGTGGCCTTCCTTGAGGTGTCTCCTGGCTTCTTGTGGTCAGCTCTTCACGTAAATGGGGCAAATTGTATCACAGAGGAAAAGAAAAACAAATATTTATTGAGTACACTCTGTGTTCAGAGCCCTTTAAAACAGACTTTGTTTAATCTTCATAAAGTGAGAATAACCATACACATCCTAAGACAGAGAAAGTTCACATAAATACATGAAATAACTGGTCTGAGATCATACGCCTTGTATATAGATCAGTTCTGATCGGAACCTTGGTCATTTTCATTCTACTAACTGATGTAGAATAAGGGCCATTATTGTTTTTCTCTCTTCCAAGCACATGTATCTAAATGACACTGGAGACTCAGTTCAAAGGGCAAGATGTCTTCTGTGGCAGGCGCAGATCTGGGTCATTCAGAACAGTGGTCGAGCTTACCATGCTGTGGTGGGGGCTGTGGGAGCCGTGGTGAAGTAGAGGTTCCTGTAGATAAAGTATAGGAGAAAGCCCCAGGCTGGGGCCTCTCTTCTCTCTCCATCAGTAGGTCTTTGTAAACTTGAAACTGTCTCCCCTAACCAGCATGACACACTAGTAAGATATGTATTTAAAATACTGCCATCATCACCACTGTCTTTGCCATTAGGTGGTTGTATTTTTCAATAAAGCCTCGATAATCAGATTTTCCTTAGTCCTAGAAAAATAGGACAGTAAGACAACTGTGAAGCTATATCGTCTCTGTCTTCCCCAGCCGTCTAGGTGGTCTCAATACCCTTTCTGTCGCCTGAGATCTTTCTTCTGAAATCCAAATGAGCTGTTCTCTTCAGCTGTGAAAGCTGAACATCTCTGTTTCACTTATTAAAGTCATCCAAACACTTCACGGGGATGCAGGACCATTAAAATCTTGGCCTACCACAGACCCAAAAGTCTCAAAATAAAATGACTTATTTGGTGTGTCAAAAGCGCTTTTGATTAAATTACTGAAAATATTTAAGAAGGTGGTGAGTGAGGATGGGCTGACTGGACAGCATATACTTAGAATTATCTTCTAGCCATGGAGATTTTTCACAGCAAATATCAATAGATTTTCTTACTTTCTACTTACCAAGTGATCTTCTCCACCACAACTCTTTCTGGAGCTTCCTTGCTTCTAGGCAAAGTAATTTGAAACTGGTCCGAGAGCCAGAGGTTGGGGATTACCTTATTCTTGGTCCTAGACCTAGACCTGTCTTATAAATAGTTGAACTGCAGGCCAAGCTGTCCCTGTATGACATGTTCCCGTAAATGTCCTGCTGCCACAAACTGCTAATCTTGGCCAAAATAGAATTCTCTGTCCGCCCAGAGCTGTCCTGCTTTCCTAGCATGCCATCCCTGTGCTGCTTTGCCACACAGGAAGGCATACAGACATCACCCAGAGAGATCTACTTGTCTCCCAAGATTCTCTGCCTTTTTAAGCTGCTTGACTTGATATCCTTTCTCTGGACCCAAGCATATGGTTTGCATGGAGCTATCTTCCCAAGCAGCCAAGTCTGCAGTCCCAGTGCAGGAAGGACAAGGAGTGGGGAAGGAAAATATGAACCCTGTGCTGCCGGGTTACCCACGGGTAATGGGATGGTCTTGATAAAGGAGCCTGCTCAGGCAGGCTTAGCTCCATGGACAGTCTGCCTCTTTGGGGAGAAGGAAGGATGGGAGGACATGTTTTGCAAAAAATTAAACGTTTCACAATGTAAACATTTAACAAAGAAGGCTCAGGCTGCCCAATCGTCGTCTCAGGCCAGTGGTTCCAGAGGTCTCAGTCAAGGGAACGATGTGGTCCCTGGGCTTCAGAATCAAGAACAGAAAACTGGGCCTAGGCCTGGAGGAGGAGAAGAGCAGTGATGGAAGTAAGGGACAATTGGATGATTGCTCCAGTCACCTTACAGAGGTGTTGGCAGTGTCATTACGGAGGCAGCCTGGGGAGCACCCACAGCAAGGTAGCCTATTGTTCAGTTGCTAAGTCAGGTCTGACTCTTTATGACCCCATGAACTGCAGCACGCCAGGATTCCCATCGTTCTCCATCTCCCGGAGTTTGCTCAAACTCATGTCTATTGAGTCAGTGATGCCATTCAACCATCTCTTCCTCTGTCACCCCCTTTTCCTCTTGCCCTCAATTTTCCCAAGCATCGGGGTCTTTTCCAATGAGTCAAGAGCCCAGAAGGCGCTGCGGGCTGACCAGGAGTGGAGCATGGTCACTAGAGCTCTTGGACGTGGGGAGGTGTGTATGCAGCCTCTCAGCAGCCTTTTGGGAACCAGAGACCATTTCTTTGCACTGTTGTGATGGGGTAGTTCACATCCCCTCAATTATGCTTCCTGGGGAGGTGGCCGGGGAAGCGCCTCGTCAGGCATACCTTTTATTTTTTAACTAATAGTACTGAAATTTAAAAATATCCCTAATAAAATTGTGTTCTGTGAAACCTTGGCCAGTGAATTTTAAAGCTTGGGGGAGAATTGCCCTTTAGATTTCCACCTGAAATGCTGATAATCCAAGTATTTTGAAGACATGTTCGAAAGAGTGAATTTCATTAGGAAGAAGTAGCTTCCCAAGCAAAGCGTGCAAGTACACAAAATTCATTGCAGGTTAGATCGATCTTCCCCTGGAGATAGCTGAAGCAAAGGGTCTGTCTGATTCAGTGTCTTCTCCTCCCTCTCCCCATCCTTGTCATCTTGCTCTTTAAGAGGAGTTCCTCAGGGTTCTAAGGGCCCCATGTTGAAGAGAGATGTGGTGGAAGCCTGTGTCATCCTTTATTGAGGACCGAGTTAGGGAAAGTTTTGGTGTATGTGTGTTGCAAGTGACCATTTCTGGGTTAGTCACTCCTTCCTCCCTGCCTCACAGACCTGCTGCTTCTTCCCCCATCTCACTGTTATTAATGAACTAAATTAAGAATTGAACAACCTGTTAAATTGCGAGGATTTTGTGCACTGCTATAACATGCCTTATGTTGTTCATCGAAGAACAGCTTAAATTGAGCCCCCATCTATAAATGAAGATATAATGCACTGTTACACTGTGTTTTCGTGTACCACTAGCATCTTTTTTAATCACTCAAGTAGTTTGTATTGCATAAATGATGATCTATAGATTCCAGAATTATACTTGTGAGTAACATAAACAATCAACTATTTCTTTACTATCTAAATTGTCATCTTATTATATTTAGAACATAAATATTTTTATACCCAGACAATTTTATATGTTGTATGTAATGACAGATGATTTGAGCTGATGATTTGAGATGAGTTAAAATCTAACACTTTTGCTAAATCCATGTCATATTTAAGAGTTTTCCATTTTAAGTATAGCATTTATAGCAATGTATCTGATAAGCATGTATTCAGTTCAGCAGTGATTTTATGCATTTTTACATTGCATGTATAGGAAGGTAATATTAGTATTTTATGAATTAGCCATTTGGTTAATTTTTACTTATAATGTCCATATAAATAATTCCATATACACATATGGGTTTACATGGGCAGGAAGTTTTGTATTGGTTTTGTGATTAATAAAATGTTATTAATTTAACTCTTTAGCCAAAGCAGTCTGGTGTGTTTGCTTGTTACTAGCATTAGAGTAATAATTTAAATTTATGTAATTCTTTTAAAAACAAATTAACTAGCTCCCTTTTAAAATTGAATGGCAAGTTGACTTAAATGGTCAAACCTGTGTAGTTTCAGAATTCAGAATGAAAATTTGAAGGCTGGGATGACAGGAGTGAGGAAAGTAGAGAAATACTTGTTTTTCCAGTGATGCTGTTTTCTCAGGTCCTCATGAAAAGCAAATGGAAGAATGTATACTTTTTCCAAGCGGTGAGAAAGAGAAATAGAAAAAGATTTATGTGCATGTATTTTACCTTCACACTTGCCATGATTTTTGAAGTTAATCCAAAAGGACATCTTAATGCAAAATAATATGTAAGTGGATTATCATTCCTATATCTTTCATGGAAAGTACTCTGGTGATGTTTTCAAATGCAAAAATAATAGCTGCACCTTTGTCCTTCCTGGGTGGGGCGGGGAGAAAGAGGCCAGAGGTGGGATGGGGTGGGGAGTTCCCGTCTACATCTGAGAGGAGGATTATTGCCTTTCATTGTCAGGTTTCTCCTAGTCTTTTGTGCTCAAGATTGATGAATTTGTTCTTAAGCTGCTGATGAGGCTTCAGAGGCCTGACTGGGGAGCCATCATTAGTGATAACACACTATTAGTTCCTTTAGAAATTTAAAATTAGCCCCCTTGGTTGTGTTTGTTTAATAAATTCCAGACAAAGAGTAACAGCAAAAACATTTTTTGGGGTTGAAGAATTAACTTATAATCTTCCTCTTCTTGACCTTGTGACATTGAGATCCTCAAGGAGATAAGAAGAAAATAGAGATTTTTATATTAGACAGTACTCAGATGGAGCACACGTAGAATCAGTTTACTGAATCTCCAGAAGATGGAATTATTGTCACTAGTAGCAGCTCTATTTGTTTTCATTACCCAGTGTAGCAGCTGCCAGTGTTGAGACGTCTTTAAAAACAAACACCAAAAAGCTGTACTATGTTAACTCTGCTGTGAAGTTTGTTGAACAGAAACTGTGTTCTCTCCTCTGCTGGGTACACTGTGCTATTCTGAGATAAACCCCTGTGAGGGGTTTTCAAGTTTCTTCTGAGGACGCTGAGCTGTGTCATGTGTTGCAGTCACTAGAAAAAGTTACAGTCACTTTAACAGAGGTTAAAACAAACAAATGAACCAATAACCCTGCTCCGAATGTCTGTAGAGGGAGGACATCCTCTTTTTGACTAAGAATGGGAGAGCACTTCTTAGTCAAAGTGCTTAGTGAGGAGAGCACTCCTCACTCCCTGCGAGGAGCCAAGGGAACTCTGGGTAAGCCTCTGGCACTTGTCAACTTCCCTAACAAGGTTTCATCTTGTTGGAGTGATTGGGTAGGATTCGGCTTTAGGAGAAGAAGGGAGATGCATTTTGAGGAGAGGGAGGTTCAGATGGGGGTTCTTTCTATGAGGATTCTCATTTCATTAGAGGACAGGACGCTTGAGGAGAGGCGGAAGGAAAGGCAAGAAGGGGAGGTTGCGGTCACTTCGTGGCAAGCTTTAAAGGTCAGCCTTGACTGAGGAGTTGGGAGTTCTTTCAGCTGCATGTGATCTGCCCCCTTTTCAGAATAGCTGACAGCTCTGTCATAGACCCGTGGGTCCCCTGAACTGTAACTGGAGTGATGGAATAGTGCTGTGGGGAAAAGAGGGAGCTCTGGCTTAGGAGACAGCATGGTTTCATATGTTGGACCCAAGGCTCACTAGTTATGTGACCTTGGATAAGTTACTAAACCTTTCTGTGTTTCAGTGGTGGTATGAGGATTAAATGTGGTAAACCACATAAAGCACACAGGAGCATTGCAAGTAACTGGAAAAAAAAAAGTTTGCTTGCTACTGAACTTGTTATGCCATCTTAGACAGTCTCCTCCCCTTTCTGTCCCATTAGGAGCTTAGCTCCGACTCTTTGTGACCCCATGGACTGTAGCCCGCCAGGCTCCTCTGTCCATGGGATTCTCCAGGCAAGAATACTGGAGTGGGTTGCTGTGCCCTCCTCCAGGGGATCTTCCCAACCCAGGGATCGAACCCAGGTCTCCCACATTGCAGGCGGATTCTTTACCATTTGGGCCACCAGAGAGGCCCGTGAATGAATCCAGAGATAGACAAAGTGCAATGAGGAGGTGGGGAGATGGTCAGCAGAGGTAAGGTGTAGGGAAGAAGAAAGTATGGCCTTTTGCGTGAATAATTACCTGTAGGTTTATTTCCTATCGTTAAGTCTGACTTCCTTGAACAAAGGTTCTTGCCCATCTGTTTCCCATATTCAGAAAAGAGAAGGAAAGAAATAGTCTCAGGCTCTAGCTGCTTTGGTGGGCTTTGAGCCTGAGCTTGAGTGTCCCCATAAGTCCTACTTTGTCCCTGAGGAGAGGAAAGAAGTAACGGCTTGTCAGCCCCAGGCAGTCAAAAAACACTTTGTGGGGTAACGTTCAGCGAATTATCTTCCCCGGTGGCTCAGCGGTAAAGAATTGACCTATAGTGCAGGAGACACAGGTTTGATCCTTGGGTGCGAAAGATCTCTCGGAGTTGGAAATGGCTACCCAGTCTAGTATTCTTGCCTGGGAAATCCCATGGTGAGAGGAACCTGGTGGACTACAGTCCATGGGGTCACAAAGAGTCGGACATGACTTAACATTAAGTCATGTCACTAAACAACAGCAACAAGCTCTGTCAGTAGGTCTTCAGAACCCTAGTATTTCCAGAACTAACATTTGAATTGTCTGTTGTTTGCAGTAACTTGGACAGTTGGAAACTGTGGCTGTTTACAGTTTCTGAACCAGAATTGCAAGTCCTAAAGATACAATATGTAGAAACCAGGCTCTGACAAGAGCAGGGGATACCTGCCCGGCACCTGCAGCTGATAGTCCTGAAGTGATGAGTCTCTGTGCTTATAAAGAATAGTGTTTTAGGGAGACAATTTGGTGAAAGTGGACATGGTTACTGCCTTGACTTCTGAGAGAAATGTAAATTTGGAGAAAACCACAAGTCCGTATAAATACTTCTGTGGTTGCAATTCTGAGGACTGTGGAAACTCTCAGCCCGTTTCCAGGTGTTTGGTTTTCTTAATATCCCAGGAAAGAGACTCAGCTTGGAACACACTTAGCTCCCTGTGAGGAGCCAAGGGAACTCTGGGTAAGCCTTTGGCACTTGTCAACTTACCTAACAGGGAATCTTTGGCCTGGCATCTTATTGGCAGAGAAGCTACTGTCATTGGCCGGATTTGGAGATGGGGTGGGCTTTCTACGGCTCCCTAATAATCACGCGTGGAGTGCTCAGGGAGCCTCATGTGAGTGGCTGAGAAGAGAGAAGCTCACTAGGAGATGAACAGGCCAGCCTGCAGAGGGCAAGCGTAAATGACAGAGCCCACCGCTAGTAGTGGGGTTGGCTCTAGTGGGACTTAGTATTTCAGTTTGTGCTTGCACTTGGTACACAAATGGATGGTCCTGCTGGGGAAGATTCATTATCTCGGGAGGTGACTTAAGGAAGTACTGAAGAGTTGCATTCTTGGAGGCTGCATTGTTCCACAGGAGAGTTAGTTATTAGACCTTTTTGCAAAAATATATTTACTTAATTTTTCTTTAGCACAGACTTTTTTTTGACAGTGAGCCAACTTGTTTCTTGATTTTGAAAGTGTTGACAACACACTGGATTGTTGAGTAAAGATGTTTCCTTGGTTTCCTAGGAGAGGTATTGAGCAGGGAAGAGCATGACACAGAAGGAAAACATCCAGGCTTCTCAATTTTGGGGTGTTATTATTTTTGAGGAACTCTAGTATCTGCTCTGTTAATCTTTGAATGTAGGTCAGGAGGGAATAGGAAGTGGGAAGGAAAAAGGCAACTTTGCATTTTTGAATATGGCAGAACTACAAATGATCACCAGCATGATTAGCACAGTTTATGGTTGCGTTTAAGTATGGTGTTTGAGAAGGCTGAGCTTTTCCAACAGTATTTATTATAAATAAAAAAATAATAGTACCCTGTATTTGCCTAGTGCTGTTCTACTGTTTTACAGGTTTCTATATGTGAATTTTAACTCCTCTGTACTTCACAATACTGTGAGGATAGGTATAATTTTGTCTCTTTTTATGATGGAAGAAACTGAGGCTCAGAAACTTGCTCAAAATGATATGCTAGGAAGGCACTAGAACAGAGCTGTATTCAAAATCCTGGCAGCCTGGTTTCCAGAGTTTGTTCTCTTAATGGCTACACCATGTCCACTGTCCACAGCCTGAGTTAGAGGCAGGGATGGTGACTGTTCTCTAGTTCCTTGCACACTGGATTTGCTCAGGTTACTTTGAAAGTACCCATTCCACTTCTCTAATAAAGTACCTTATTTAATACTAGAAAATCTTCATGTATATATCCTCTACACTTCTAAGAAGTGTACTTTGTACTTCTAAGAAGTACTTTTTACAGACCTTAGTGAAAAATTCCTTGCAATAGTAGTTCTTGGCATTGGGAGGCTTTAGGTTGAATACTGGGCTGACATTTCTTGGCTTTCATGATTAACTTTAGCTGAAGTGAGACCAATCTATGTGCTTCTGATACATGTTAAATGTGAAAAGTCCCCAGATGGCAGACCAGGATGATTCATGTTGACTTCAATGGGTATATGAACCCTGATTTGGAGTCCCCCTTGGTGTGCTAAAGTTTCCATAATTCTTAAAGTAGGTGGACATGTTTTGTGTGTGTTGCCTGTGGGTTCATGAAACCTACAAACTAACACAGCATGCTAACATGCTCAATTATGAAATCCCCCAAATTTTATCAACAAAATAGCATTCTCCTTAGAGGAAATTTGGAAAAATAAATTAAGAGTGCAAAGAAGGAAATAAAGGTCATGTCTACTACTACTCCAGAGCCAGCCACTATTGAAATTTACTTTCCCTCTACTTTTTTTTTTCCTTACACACACATTCCTAGACATGCTCTCTTACAGCAATAGTGTGGGTCATTAATGTGTTGTTATTCTCTGAGTTAAAATTTAACCAAGGTGTGGAACACAGGATATTTTGCACATGCATCTTTTGCTGGAGAAACCACAGCTATGTAACTATTTATAGTGTTTCTTAGCTATCTCATGCATCATTTCCTCTCTTACTTCCTCGGTGTCACTGGCAGTGCTACTACTGGCCTGTCTGCTCTCCACCCGTGACATCTGAGTCATCACTGACATCGCTGTCCCCAGACTTCCTCACGGAGCCTGTTACTGAGCTTGGTTATTTTTCTTCTTGAAATTTCTCAGATCTGTACTTTTTCAACTGCTGCCTGCCCCCCCACCCCCATCAGCCATCTCCTGCTGTCCAGTTGTCCAGTGTCTGTTTCTGGACCTTGAGCTTCTTCTGTGTTCAATCCACACTTTAAAAAGTAATTTTCTCTTAAGCGTTTTCTCAGCATCCTAATCTTAGCAAGACTCCCCCCATGATGATGCCACCCCTCTATTACTTTCTGTTTGTCTCTACAATGGTTTCAGATTCTCCATACATCCTCTTTCACCTCATCCACTTCATGCCAGGCAAAGACACACCTTGGTCCCTTTTTATTGCATTGTTCAAGGTAAACTGGACTGGCCCTAGTGAAAATTGTGAAGTAAGCAAAGTCTTTGCCATTTCCATCCTCTGTCCTCCATTATGTTTTTTTAACCACAAGGGTTCTTCTTTCCTCCTATTTGTCATTTGGAGTTCTTGCTCTATAATTCACATTTCCAGTCAGATGTGAAAGGATCTGAAAGGATTGCATATTGTTTTATGTGATCAAGTGTCTTTAATGAAATAAAGTTAGTGCAAATATAGGTTTTTTTTTAACAATTGCTCTTAGTTGGCTAATAAAAATTTGCAACTCTGTATTGATACTGTCCACCCCAAATTAAAAAAAAAAAAATTTCCCCTAAATTGTAAGTCTGGGAATAACTACTTAAAGCTGTAGCAGTGAAAAAGAGAAGAAGTAGCAGGAAGGGGAGAGATAAAGAATAGGACAGCCAGTTAGAGATAGTAATATTAGCAAGCTGTGTCCTTTGATAAGAGTGCATTATTAGGAGCATGTTTTTCTTTGATAAAAATGTGTGCTAATTTAGGGAAAAAATACTTCTATTTGTGTTTTATTGTGTAGTCCCTTCTTCTTAGCTACAGATGAGAAGAATATTAACCATAATATTCTATGGTATTGTATCCATCTTAGAATAATAAACATGAAAGCATTGAGCCTGTTATTTTTTTTATCTTTGAATTTCAATATATAGTTAGTGTCTGGCATTCTGTGCATAGTCAACAAATGATTGCTGATTATATGACAGTGTTTTAGGAACAGGATGATCTTTTTTATATTTCCAGGGTTTTAGTTTATTTTTACCCAACAGAATGAAGAATTTGACTCTCTAACACCAGTATCAGAAATCTATGTTTCAACAGCTATAGAAAATGGCATCCAGTTGTTCACAAGGAGATTTCATTTGCAACCCATGTTGGTGACAGCACAGGGTAGATTCCTCTCGTGCTGATACTTGGCTTTAAAGACCTCTTCTTTTGCTTTGGGGACTGAGCTAAAAAAGAGAGCTAGCCTGAGACCACATGAAATGTGCTTCAGTGACCATGTCAGTATGTTGGCCTGGCAAAGAGAGCTTGCATGGGTGGTTTTATATTCCAAGGTGTGTGTTAGTTGCTCAGTCATGCCCAACTCATTGTGACCCCATGGACTGTAGCCCGCTAGGCTTCTCTGTCCATTTGATTTCCCAGGCAAGAATAGTGGAGTTGGGTTGCGGTTTGCTTCTCCAGGGTATCTTCCCAACCTGCAGATCAAACCCGGTCTCCTGCATTGCAGGCAGATTCTTTACCATCTGAGCCACAGGGAAGCCCTTATATCCTAAAGGTGGAAGTATCTCTTCTGTGTCCTAGTATGACTTCATACTCACAGACACTAATCTTGTCCTTACCTTGCTTCAGCCAAAACTGGGGTTGTAGAGAGACTAGAGATCCCTTCAAGAAAATTAGAGATACCAAGGGGACATTTCATGCAAAGATGGGCACAATAAAGGACAGGAATGGTATGGACCTAACAGAAGCAGAAGATATTAAGAAGAGGTGGCAACAATACAGAGAAGAACTATACAAAAAAGATCTTCACGACCCAGATAACCATGATGGTGTGATCACTCACCTAGAGCCAGACATCCTGGAATGCAAAGTCAAGGGGCCTTAGAAAGCATCACTATGAACAAAGCTAGTGGAGGTGATGGAATTCCAGTTGAGCTATTTCACATCCTAAAAGATGATGCTGTGCAAGTGGTGCACTCAGTATGACAGCAAATTTGGAAAACTCAGCAGTGGCCACAGGACTGGAAAAGGTCAGTTTTCATTCTAGTTTCAAAGAAAGGCAACGCCAAAGAATGTTCAAACTACCGCACAATTGCACTCATCTCACACACTAGCAAAGTAATGCTCAAAATTCTCCAAGCCAGGCTTCAACAGTACATGAACCGTGAACTTCCAGATGTTCAAGCTGGATTTAGAAAAGGCAGAGGAACCAGAGATCAAATTGCAAACATCTGCTGGGTCATCGAGAAAGCAAGCAAATTCCAGAAAAAAACATCCACTTCTGCTTTATTGACTATGCCAAAGCCTTTAACTGTGTGGATCACTACAAGCTGTGGAAAATTCTTAAAGAGATAGGAATACCAGATCCCCTTGCCTGCCTCCTGAAAAATCTGTATGTATGTTAAAAAGCAACAGTTAGAACAGGACTTGGATCAACAGACGGGTTCCAAATCAGGAAAGGAGTACGTCAAGGCTGTATATTGTTACCCTGCTTATTTAACTTATATGCAGGGTACATCATGCGAAATGCTGGGCTGGATGAAGCACAAGCTGGAATCAAGATTTCCAGGAGAAACATCCATAACCTCAGATATGCAGATGACACCTCCCTATGGCAGAAAGCAAAGAAGAACTAAAGAGCCTCTTGGTGAAAGTGAAAGAGAGTGAAAAAGTTGGCTTAAAACTCAACATTCAGAAAAGTAAGATCATGGCATCTGGTCCCATCACTTCATGGCAAGTAGATGGGAAACAGTGGAAACAGTGACTATTTTGGGGGGTTCCAAAATCACTGCAGATGGTGACTGCAGCCATGAAATTAAAAGACGCTTGCTCCTTGGAAGAAAAGTTATGACCAACCTCGACAGCATATTAAAAAGCAGAGATGTTACTTTGCCAACAAAGGTCTGTCTAGTCAAGGCTATGGTTTTACCAGTAGTCATGTATGGGTGTGAGGGTTGGACTATTAAGAAAGCTGAGTGCCGAAGAATTGATGGTTTTGAACTGTGTTGTTGGAGAAGACTCTTGAGAGTCCCTTGGACTGCAAGGAGATCCAAGCAGTCCATCCTAAAGGAAATCAGTCCTGAATATTCGTTGGAAAAGACTGATGCTGAAACTGAAACTCCAATACTTTGGCCACCTGATGTGAAGAGCTGACTCATTGGATAAGACCCTGATGCTGGGAAAGATTAACGGTGGGAGGAGAAGGGGATGACAGAGGATGAGATGGTTGGATGGCATCACTGACTCGATGGACATGAGTTTGTGTAGGCTTCCGGAGATGGACAGGGAACCTTGGTGTGCTGCAGTCCTTGCAGTCACAAAGAGTCAGATGCAAGTGAGAGACTGAACTGAACTGAAGGAGAGGGGTGATAGGACTTTTGTTCAGAAAGTATGATGAGACTGAGGCAGTGTCTGCTTTCAAATACCGAATCTTTAAAATATTCTATGATTGTATAATTATGATGCATTCTGTTGGTGCAATTGTCGGATTTTACATTGACTAGGTTAAAATCGTTTCTGCAGGAGAATACAGGTTTTTCTCTATAGTGGAAGGAGATTGAATGGTAAGACAGTGGATAAGAAACAATAGGTGTACTATGTAGCTGTCTGGAATATTTGCTACCAAAGGCAAGCCATGAATGAGGAAGAGGAGATAATAGATTACCTTCCTGTAGGCTTGCTTACCATGCCCTTGGAAAACAAGAAGGTGAAATTCAGTGTTTTATGTCTATGGATTGTGCCACAGTGCTTGCCCTCATCAGACAGCCTTTGACTAATATCCTGTGAATTTTAGTTTGTTATTCATTTGACATTTGCCTTCATGTTGTATTTTAAGCCAAAGCAATAATGAAATGAATTGTTTTATTATATATATATGTATTATATATTTTTAAATAATTTTATTTATATTTGACTATGTTGGGTCTTCGTTGGTTTGTGGGCTTTTCTCTAGTTGGGTCGAGCGGGGGCCCCTCTGAGGTTGTAGTGTGTGGGGCTTCTCATTGTGGTGGCTTCTCTTGTTGCAGAGCATGAGCTCTAGGGGAAGAGGGCTTCAGTAATTACAGCACATGGGCTCCATATATGTGGCCCCCAGGCTCTAGAGCACAGGCTCAATAGTTGTGGTGCACAGGCTTAGTTGCTCTGTGGTATGTGGGATGTTCTTGAATCAAGGATCGAACCTGTGTCTCCTATATTGGCAGGGGGATTCTTTACCACTGAGCTGCCAGGGAAATCCTGAATTGTTTTATTTATTCTGTTTATAAAAGCAAACAATGTTAATAGCTCAAATAAAATGGAAATATATTTGTAATGGCATCATAGCATATGAGGTGCTATTTTCATTCTTCCTCGAGAGGCTAAGGATAGTATTTACACACTAGTTTCAGGTCTGGAGTGAGAAGAAAGTAGATGGAGCTTGTATATAAGCAGTTGTTTGTTTACTTAAATTTTCTACCTTAGGAGGTTTTCATTTTTAGAGGATACCCCTATATATTAACAGTGTTAAGAAATACTGAAGCAAACAACGCAAACAAAACAAAACAGAAAATACATTAAAAAAAATACTTCCGAGTAAGAATTTCAGCTAAGGATCACTGCTTAGTGGATTCTGGAAAAGTAGACATTCTCCATATCAGGGTCACTAGAGAATGAGACAAGTCAGGATTCTGATTCTACTCACGGAGCTTGGTCAGGAAAGCAGTGACTTGGCCTAGCCTCAGTTACAGCAATCGCTGACGCTCAGAAGGCGGAATGGCTCCTCAGTGATTTGACTGGAAATTTTCAGTTTCTCTGTACCATCCTTCTTTTTCATGCAGTTTTGGTCTTAGATTTCTTAGCGTCTCTAATCTAATTACTTTTGTAATTAGGGGAAAATGAGTGAGTAGAGTGACCCCAGGGCTTCCCTGGTGGCTGAGTGGTAAGGAATCTGCCTGCCACGCAGGAGACAGGGGTTCATTCTCAGATTGGGAAGATCCCCTGGAGAAGGGAAGGGCAACCCACTGCAGTGTTCTTGCCTGGGAAATCCCATGGACAGAGGAGTCTGGCAGGCTACAGTCCATGGGGTCACAAAGAGTCAAACACAACTGAATGAGTGTGCATGTACTCACGCGCATGGAGTGACCCCAGGTAAATGTCATGTCACTTTTCCTGTTCTAGGGATCCAAGAGGTTCCAGCTCCAGAGTTCCACCAGACCAGGCTTTAGCTTTGCCCAGGTTTGCCCCTGGTCCTGAAGACTCCTGAGAACTGGTGCCATGTTGGCCTGGCTTACTGAACTTTTTTGAGCTCTTTCTTTGCAGATTCAATATATCGAGAAGTCAAGTCAGGGTTCCAAAATGGGTAAGTGAAAATCACAGAAGTTGTTTCGTAAGGGTGTTTGAGGTTATAGCTGAGGAAGGCAGAAGAGAGAGGGAAAAAGCTAATATTAGTTTCAGTCTGCATGGTGCCTTCTAATCTCATTTAATTAAATTCTCACCATAAACACATAAATGTAGCCGAGGAGTAAAGCACCTTGCACTGAGGAGTCTGTACAGAAGCAGGTCAGTTTGTCAGACAGATGTGTTTGGAGCAGATCTGCAAATGCTCTGGTTTAGTCAAGGTTTTCCTGTTGTGCGTTGCTACTCTTCAGGGTTTCTCGGTAGGTGTGGTACTTTGGTGATGGCTTCCAAAGGTTTAAGTCTTAATCGCTGGAATCTGTGAATCTTAATATGTGAATCCTATTTAGAAAAAGGGTCTTGGAGATGCAGTTAAGTGAAGGATCTTGGGGTGGGAGTTTATCCCAGTTTATTAAGTTGGGCCCCAAATGCAATCATAATGGTAATTATGAAAGAGGGAAATCACACCCCCCACACACACACCCCCACACCCAAGTGAAAATAGAGGCAGAGATTGGAGTCAATGAGGTCATGAGCAAAAGATGCTTGTCCCAAGCTGGAAGAGCGAGGAATGGATCCCTTAGAGGCTCTGATGGGAGTTTGTCTCCATTGACACCTTGACCCCAGCAATCTTGATTTTGAGTGTCTGGTCTGCAGAATTCTGAGAGAGTAAATTGCTGTTACTTTAAGCCACCAAGTTTGTAGTAATTAGCAAGCACGTGAAAGAGAGAAATGCAAGTGGAAAGCAGCTCGGTCAGGACTATACCATCAGATTTAGTTTTTAGAAAGAATCTCCTTTTATTACTTACATATAATATACACTTTGAATGCAAACCTGGTCTAGTTGGTTTTAATCCTCCTCATCAGATTAACTTTGTGAAAGCAGTGCTCTAATTGTGTCATGTTTGCTTGTCCATATTCCCAACATGACTATCAATTTGGAATTCTGTTTGGCTTGTTTATAATTGTTTCCACATTGCTTGCCACATAGTAGGTTCTTAGTAAATATTTTCCAGATGAGTACATGCTTAAGTATGAGTATCTTTCTAATTAGGGCTCCAGTCTTCTTTTCCAGCTATATCTGCCGCACTCCCCCCCGCCACTCCTGCCTTCTCTCTTTCATAGTATCTCCCTGTTTGTGTATGTATGTGTATTCTTGTTAGGCGAAAAAGAAGAAAAGAAAACCCAAGCTGGGGAGATACAAATAATGAATAGTAACTATAGTTTCCCTTATGAATTATAGCTGTCCAGATGATGGCAGATGGCACTGGGAATGAAAGTTACATCTTTCATTGAGAAATATTTGTAGGTTGCATGAACTTAATCCATGGTTCCTGTGTTTGGTGGGGCCAGGTGTGTTGGATATGACTGACCGGTGTCTTTATCTGTATGGCTTTACTTGAGCAAAAATGTGTCACCCTGGATTTTGAAAAAGATTAATGGAGAACTACACCTTCCTAATCAATGGTACATTTAGGTTCAAATATTTGCAGAGATGTAAAGTAAAATTTCATTATGTGATTTGTGTACACATTGCTCAGAAACCCAAAGAGGTTTACCTGTCTGGGTCCCTGGGCTTCAGTGGGACACAGTTTGAAAAAACCCTAGTTTGAAGGCGGCCCTCAGGGTGAGTTCATACTCATATAGGCACATAATCACCTTTTTTTTTTTGTACCAGTGGGTTTAATTATACTTTGTGAAAGCCTGAAGCAAATACAGTAAAGAAAACATGGATGGCATTCAATACATAAGTTTCATTTATTTATTAATTTTTAATTTTTTCTCAGAAAAAACTTTTTAATATTTCACCATGAAAAATAACATTTTCTAGATTTTTTTGGTGTGTGTGTGTGTGTTAGTCGCTCAGTCGTGCCCAACTCTTTGCGACTCCGTGGACTGTAGTCCACCAGTCTCCTCTGTCCATGGAATTCTCTAGGCAAGAATACTGGAGTGGGTTGCCATTCCTTTCTCCAGGGGATTTGCCTGACCTAGGGATTGAACCTGAGTCTCATGCATTGCAGGCAGATTCTAGGAGTTCATTTCTTGATGAATATTAAAAAAAAAATGTGATTGTATGCCTAATTGTGTCAAAAGTTTTTTCTACAATATTAACAGTGGAATATTACTCAGCTGTAAAAAATAAAGAATGAAATTGTGCCATTTACATAAGTTATATTTTTGACATTTCAGCTATTCTGTCTTTCATCCCCCTTTCCTTTCACATATTAAGATTACTTAATAGCTTTGATGGTAGTAGTATTACTGTGTGGAAAGTTTAAATTCTGGCTGATGGTAAGAGTGGTAAAATTTGAGAGCCTAGGTTTTTGCAAGAACAAGGGAATCAGTGGTAACAAAATTCTGAGAAATATTTTAATCAGTGTTATTTTATGTCTGCCATTGAATATTCCCCAAGTATGAACGTTCAGTTTTAGGACTGCTACAGGAGTTTAATAGCACACCAAAGTCTAATCTAACCGAGAGGTAGAGTCTAACTGGCTTGAATGTGGTGCCTTATTTCTTTCAGAGCCAGAATTCTAAGTTTTCATGCTTCGTGAAAGTAAGAGTTCTCAAGCTGCTTAAAACTAGCTACTCATAATCATCAGCAAGTATGGTTTTTATGAACAACAAAAAAAATCTGTGAAGATTATACGTCAACAAAAGTAATTTTTTATTTAAATTGACCTTTGGCGCTAGGTCCCTGACACTGTTAATTTGCAGGTTTAGATAGGGCCTTGTGATTTGCTTACTTAGGTTCAACGATATAAAGATTCAGTGGTGTTATTCTCCCCAAATATCCTTTTCCTTTTTTTTTTTTTTTTTTTTTTTTTGCAAAATGGATAAGCAACTCTTAATTTTTTTTCAGATTAAATCACTGATTCTTAGGTCACTGTCAAGGATAATACTTTCACCTTGTAATCACAGATTTTTGTGGTTAAGGGAATCCAAGTGTCATTTGGTCTGAACTCTTTCTTTTACAATGTGAGGAGATGGAAATTAGGAGAGGTAAACCCACAGCTAGCTGGTGATGGAACCAAGAACAGAGTCACTGAGGGGTGTTTAGTGGCTGTTGAAGGTTTCTCATATCCAGCTGGTGGTGGGAAGAACAGAGCCTGTAATCCCTGATGAACTTTGTTAAGTGTCTGCTGCAAGAGTATTATTGCAACAATCTAATGTTGAAGTTCTACAAAGTGTAGTATTTATATATGGCTGAGTAGAATGTTTTCATTCCATCTTCATGAACAAGGATGGAAAAGGGATGTTTTTAGCCTGAGTTCTAACTGTCGTGATGCTAAGAACATGGAAGCTCATAAACCATGTGCATGGCACTCACACCTTTCTTGAACAGTGAGTGGTTGGTTTTGGAGTGTGGTGGTTTCAGGTAGCTGTGAAGATTCAGTGATTAATACCTTTAGCTGTATTTAAAGGATTACTGAGTGATGAAGGTGCTAGTGGTGGTATTTGACCTGTTGCCCCCTCTGCAGCTCCTGGGGGGCATTTAACCTTTAGGAGTGGTCAGAAAACAAAAGCAGCAGTCCTTACCACTTTCACTTGGAAGGAGACATTGACGGTGTTTGCCATAGATTTATTGCTTTCCCTTCTAACCCAGAACAGTGACCAACTGCATCAGATGTGAAGAAGCTTAGCTGCACCTGCTCTCCCCATTCTCTCCCACTTTTCTCACCCACTTTTCTCACCCATCTGCGGCCTCTTCTAGAAGATAGCCAGACAAGAATCAGAGTTGAGCACTTGATGTGCTAGGTCAAGAGCCCAAACCCACTGACTCTAAGCAGGGTTTTTTCAGTGCATCGGCTTTGCATTTATTTTCTGCAGAAATAAGAGCTGGCATTTAAAATGATCCCTGGCCACTTATTAGTCAGTCCTTCCAGAGGACACAGTTGTGCCTTCAGTTGTCAGAGTGGGGTGGAGTAGGGTGGGATGAGGTGGCGCTTGGTTGAAGTTGGAGTGGGTGTTGGTCTGGAATTGAGGGCTGTTTGATTGGCAGCACAGGTAGACAAGGGACAGAGGGAGGAGAATTGATGACACACCTTGTCCAAGGAGCAAGGGGTGGGGAAGAGCAATTAAGCCTCTGTTTCTTTTCTTTCTGAAATACCTTCTCATTTCTCTTATGGCTGGGAACCAAGGCTATTTGCTTGGTCATAGATTCATTTCTGAGAAGTAGGGCAGAAGGCAGGTGGTTATGCTGTAGGAGATGCTCCAGAGAGAAATACCAATCTTTTTAGATATCTGTGTAAATACTTATATGGATTTTCTAGATTATAGCACCAGATTGTGAAAGTCCCTCAGTCATGTCCGACTCTTTGCGACCCCATGGAATTCCCCAGGCCCACTGGAGTGGGTAGCCGTTCCCTTCTGCAGGGGATCTTCCCAACCCAGGTCTCCCGCATTGCAGGCAGATTCTTTACCAGCCGAGCCACAAGGGAAGCCCTAGCACCAGATATGGAAATGCCAAATCTCATACTATGAATAGTATTCTCATAGTATTAATAGATATGGAAAGTGAGTTCCAGCGGAATGTATCTGGTTAGTGTTGAACTGAACTAACCTTCATCTTGTCACTCAGCCTCTTATCAAGAGGCAGTAAAGTGAAGGCGTTAACCACCCAATTAAGCCGAAGTTGCCTTGTCCGGCATCCAGATCCAGCTCTCCAACCTATGATGTGAACTTGTCAAGTTACTTAACCACTCTGTCCCTCTGTTTCTCAACTGACAAATCAGTAGATAAAGTTGTTATGAGGAGTAAATGCAAAAGCACCTGTGCAAGTGTTTTAAATGAGTTCCTGACTGATGGTGATGGCTCAGTGAGTACAAGCTACTGGTATCATTGTGATTGTTATTCTTTCTTGGCTATTTTACTCTTACTAGCATTTTGTCAACATTTTAAAAATGAGAAGTAGAAGCAACACCTTATGAAAATAAAACAAATTATTTATAGATTCAGTTGGCCAAACAATATGTGATAGTGAGCTGATGTTATAAACAAAAGGAATTCATAGTTTGGCTCTTAGTGAAGTGAAGTAGCTCAGTCGTGTCTGACTCTTTGCAACCCCATGGACTGTAGCCTACCAGGTTCCTCCATCCATGGGATTTTCCAGGCAAGAATACTGGAGTGGGTTGCCATTGGCTCTTAGGCAGTGTGTATATTGTTATTGTTGTTCAGTCACTAAGTCATGTCCAACTCTTTGCAACCCCATGGACTGCAGCTCACCAGGCTCCTCTGTCCTTCACTATCTCCCAGAGTTTGCTCAAATTCTTGTCCATGGTATTGATGATGCCATCCAACCATCTCATCCTCTGCTGCCCTCTTCTCTTTTTTCCTTCAGTCTCTCCCAGCATCAGGGTCTTTTCCAGTGAGTCAGCTATTTGCATCAGGTGGTCAAGTATTGGAGCTTCAGCATCAGTCCTTCCAATGAATATTTAGGGTTGATTTCCTTTAGGATTGACTGGTTTGATCTCCTTGCTGTCCAAGGGACTCTCAAGAGCCTTTTCAAGCACCACAGTTCAAAAGCATCAATTCTTTGGCATTAAGCCTTCTTTATGGTCCAACTCTCACACCCATATATGACCACTGGAAAAACCATGGCTTTAGCTATACAGACCTTTGTTGGCAAAGTGATGTCTTTGCTTTTTAATACTCTGTCTAGGTTTATCATAGCCTTCCCTCCAAGGAGCAGGTGTCTTTTAATTTCATGGCTGAGTCACTGCCTGCAGTGATTTTGGAGCACAAGAAAATAAAATCTATCACTGCTTCCACTTTTTCCCCTCCGCTTGCCATGATGTGATGGGACCCAATGCCAGGATCTTTGTTTTTGAATGTTGAGTTTTAAGCCAACCTTTTTCACTGTCCTCTTTCACCTTTATCAAGAGGCCCTTTAGTTCCTTTTCACTTTCTGCCCTTAGGGTGGTATCATCTGCATATCTGAGGTTGTCGCTATTTCTCTGGACTATCTTGATTCCAGCTTGTGCTTCATCCAGCCCGGCATTTCACATGAGGTACTCTGCTTCTAAGTTAAATAAACAGGATAAATACATATGTTTAAAGAAGCATATTTTCTTCATTTAATCATGTTATAGAAAGATGTCAATATATTTTTTGTAATTTCCTAGGATCATAAATAGTAAAAACTTAAACAGATACTGTATTTTCATTCTTTACTCCCTGATTCACACAGAAGAAAGTAGGCCAGAGATAGAAGTGCCATCTTCAAGATTAGATAGTTAATTATGCAGGCAGGCAGGCAGTCTCTGCCCCCTCTCTTTTAAGTTACAGACATATGTTACAGATCTTCTTGTGTGTCAGCTGCCTAGCTAACATCTTACACTTGTTTCCTTCAATGTTGAATGGTTGTATTAATGAGAATTTTACTGAACAATTTTCATAGAGATAAAAATAGCTAATTGAAATTTTTAGACAGTTTATAAAATACTTGAGGTATATCTCCTAAATGATGAAGGAGAGATTAAAAGCTTGAGGCAGAGTTGGGAACTAGCTAAAAACAGATTGGTGACTAACAGCTTTCTCAAAGAGGCGGCTCTGTGTGTGTGTGTGTGTGTGTGTAAGTTACTCTATGGGTCTAGAGATTAAGAAAATGAAATACGAGCCAGTATTTTTGAAACCTTTCCCTATTTTGTCATTCAGTTGAGTGGCTTTGGGAGAATATCCACTTTTCTTTTCCACATTTTGATTGTGTTTAAAATAGAGCATAAAATAACTTCAAAGGAGAGAGTTTCTTCAAAGGGTAGAAACATCAGATTTTCAAGGCTGGTGAAGTGCATTCAGTACAGTAATATGTACCTGCGGGTGTGAAAGGAGTTGGTTTTTTGGATATTGACTTTGGTCTCTTCAGATACCATTAAAAAGAGAGATAACATTAAAAAGAGTCAACTGATGGTAGATTAATGTAAAAGAAGCCGGTAGTAAAAATAAGTTTATGAAAAGAATAGAAATAATCTAATTTAGTGATTTAATACATTAGTCACCTCACAGTGGATTCACCACCTAAATGATTGAGGACTGAGAAATTGCAAGAAGACAGCATGAGCTTAAAGAGTGTGTGAATCATTGCTGACTAATTAACAATAGTTGAGGCATGCAAGGCACTCTTTAGAAGTTTAGGAAACGATTTCAGACTAAATATTGTAATTTTACTTTGTCCTTTTATATAGTCATAAAATAAAAACGAAAACCACTTGTGAAGTAAACCTGGTTTGAAACGGAAATAGGCTATAAAGTTAAAAAGCTTCATTTGAGATGATTATTTTGTGGCCCCATTTAGGAATTTTTGGCAAGGTTGTGTTGCCTAGAAAGCAAACTGGAGATGGTTATTAACTGAAATAAACCTGAAATGAACAAGCAAAATAGGAACTGAATATTTGGATTAAATTTCCATTTAGTGTGAAAATACATTGCAAATAAAACATTTCCATTTTCACATACTGAGTGAACGACAATATGAAGAATAGTAGAATTATCCTAACAAATATACAAAAGTGTGTTTTTTAAGAGGAGGTTTTTTTCTTTTTTCCTTTTTTTTTTTTTTTTTTTTACTGACATTTTGGAAACATCTGTAAATATTAGCAAATTAACTCACAGGGCAGGAAGGGGGAGACCTGAGTTGTAGCCTTGTTTGTAGCCAGTTATATGCCCAGAGACTATTTCTTTGCTTCTCTGAATCTCAGTTCCTTCATGTGTAAAGTAAAATGATTTGTCTAGGTCATCTAAAAATTACTTTCATTTCTGTTTAATAATTTGAGAATTCAGAGATCAGTATGGGCCAGGAGCTTGAAAGCTTTGTTGAGGATTTTAACAGGAGCCAGATTTTGGAGGAAGGATAAAAATTACTTTTTCAAAACGAGGACAGTCTGCTTGGACCTACAGCATGAACAGAGATGTCATTGGAAGGGGGCATCCTCATAATTTATTGCCCAATCATAAAAGCAGAATATGTGGATTGAATCAGGGATTGACTCAGCAGATTTGGAACAGCCATTGAAAGAACTTAAGTAGCTGGAAGAAACTACGTTGAATAGAATTATATTGTAGCTGATGAATATGAAATAACACAGGTCTGCTTAGGTATGAAATTTAACACACCTACACTTCTGTGCAGCAGGGATTAAGGAAAAAGCTGACAGTGGAGCAGTAAACCAGGATTTAGCAGACGTATGATGGGCAGTGCCAAGGGAGCAGTGTGGGAAGCATTCTGGATGCTGAGAGGATGAGGTGTGGGGAGGGAGGGACTGATGTAATGGGCTGGTTGGGAACTGGAAGGTCCCAAAGACAGTTAGGATGTTGGTTATGGTTCAAGAAGGGGAACACAAAGCGTGTTTCTGTGTGATGTGAGTTAATAAGGCTCAGACTGTGATCATGCTAATGGGACTTGATGTGCAACGGGAACAAGTCAGCATACATGATTAGGGAAGAATACAGGAGGTGTGGGATCAGCGTGACACAGGTGTTTCAATTTTAAGGGTGGTGATGATTGCAGAGGGCGGGAGTGAAAAATCTGATTTTGGAGTAGGGATGGGATGTGTGTGTGTGGATTATAAGTCTCATTCTGAAACCAGCTGTGTCATTGTCAGGAACCTGCTGGGAGGGTAATCACTTCACCTCTCAGGGCCTCTGTGTTCTCAAAGCCAGACTGAGGGGAACAGTTGAACTGTGTCAGTACTTCTCAGTGGGGGCAGTATTGCTCTCCAGAGGGCGTTTTGGAAATTCATGGGAGTGTTTTATGCTTTTTCATTGTTTGCCAGGTACGGTCCAGTTGTGTCAGACATCCTGCAGTTTTAGGACAGTAGTGCCAAACAAAGAATTATGTGGTGTCCTTCATGTCTTTAGAATGACCCAGTAGGCATTCCTGAAGGATGTCATATAAATGTCTCTTCCTCTGCTTATCTTAACTCAAGCTTTTAATTCCATGTACCACCTGTCCCTTTGTTCTCTTGTTTTCTGTTTTTCTTCGGAGGCATGTTTTCTGATCTTGTTTTTCTCCAAGTTTAAAGTCACTCATTAGAAGTAACAAGTAGAAGTAAGCAGTTGACCACTCCCTTGTGTCTTATAGTGTCTGAGCATTAATCTGCTTATTGAAATGCATAATTTTGACAATTATTTTCCTTTGTTCCTCAATATTATGATAAACATCTTAGGCAGACACATATATCTTAAAATGGTGTAGAGATAAATGATCAGAATTTCACTTCAGGATGGTTAACGGTGGAGATGATAAAATATTATGTTGAGGGCAAGTCTGTTAAGGTCAAGAAGTGCTTCCCTAAATGATTCCCCAGGTTTTTCACTCCTGACATCTCTGAAATACTACAGCTCCACTTGAAGAGGCAGGTTTTCTGTACTGGGAAGTGTTAAAAACTGACAGCATTAGCTTGGGAATCGGTGGAAATCAGCCACTTCTTGTGAAAGCCTGAGAAGCTGAAATCTCCCTGAGGGAAAGGCCCACGATGGGTCCTTGCCGGGGAGTGTGGATGCAGGCAGATGGGAGGGCGTGCTGTCCGTGCAGTCCACAGAGGAGGGCAGCTGTGAGGAGGGCAGGGGGAATTACCACTGTTTTTTTGAAGCTGCATCTGGGTGATCCTCTTTTTGATGGAAAGTAGGTGGTAGAAGAGGCTTTTCAAACGATTTAGCTACCCACCAATGTGTCCCTCTCTTCTGGAAGCTTATTTTGTTTTTAAATTATGACGCAGTGCCATCATCCATCATTTGCGTGAAAGTCCTCTCTCAGAGTACAAGAGAGAAGTGACCCATGATATGTGACCTTTCTTTTTATTTCAATAGGCGCGCTGTTGCCTCTTCAGTTTCTAATTGGAAAGTAGTTCTGTCTTCTACTTGTTAGCTTATCTAATATATTAAAGCATACTGAAAATATGAAAACTGAAGTGGTTACAGCCACCTGCCGTATGAAAAAGTGTGAATGTCAAAATAATAAGACATCCTTTTAAAATAGAATATGAGATTTGTTAGATGTGGTGGTGGTGGTGGTGGTAGTGTAGTTGCTAAGTCATGTCTGACTGTTTGAGACCCCATGGAATGTAACCTGCCAGGCTCCTCTGTCCATGGAATTTCCCAGACAAGAATACTGGAGTGGGTTGCCATTTCCTTCTCCATTTTTAGGCTTACTTCCTGTTTTGCTGTTGTTTAGTTGGTTTTTAGACCAGAAAAAGTTTGAACTTGACCTCCAATATTAATGCTCACTATGATCACAAGTGAAATTCTGAGGTCATATTTTGGAGTTAAATCAAAGGGGACTTGTCATAAAAGCTGTCTTTGTTTCAGTCTAGAAAATGGTGCTTTACTGGAGGCATTATTGCTTGAGCTTCCCTGGTGGTTCAGATGGTAAAGAATCTGCCTGCCAATGCAGGAGAACCGGGTTCTCTCCCTGGGTCGGGAAGATCCCTTGCAGAAGGGAATGGAAACCCACTCCAGTATTCTTGCTTGGAAAATTCCATTGACAGAGGAGCCTGGCAGGCTGCAGTTCATGGGGTCGCAAAGAGTCAGACATGACTGAGTGACTGCCACACTTGATTATTGCTTCAGGAGAAAAATTAGACAAATTTGAAAGATAGAGGTTAAACCAAGTGCAAATCAAGTTGTTAATGTAACTTCTATTTGGGGTTCATAATGGGGATTGAGACCCTAAAATTTTGATGAGATGTTGAATACATTTGGCAAGACTTTTATAATATCTGTTCCCTTTAGAAAAGGTAGTTAATATCAAAAGGCACACATTAAAAAGCCTCATAAATCTCCTATAAAACCAGTGCCTGAAGATAGTTACGTTAATATTAGGTACATATTATTTTAGTTTTTTTTCCCCTGTTGCTGTTTATAAAATGCCCGTTAAACATAAAGATGAGTGGATGGAGCACTGAGTTTCTGGAGAGGGAAGGACTGGGCCCTACTCTCCAGGAGCCAACAGCTGATACTACAGCTCTGTGTGTGAGTACTTTATTTCTCTGGACTTAAGACATTCACAGTGTTGTTCTTGTTGCTCTTGATGGACTCATAATCCTCCTTTCTTGAGTATCTACTGTGTATTAATAGTATTTGGCCCTTTCTGTTAATTGTTTCCAGTCCTCATAATAGCCCTGGCAGGTAGGTGTTGTTATTTCGTTTTACAGATATGGAAAGGGGTGTTCAAAGTGGTTAGGTGGTTTGGCTAAGGCTCCATGTGCAGTGAGTGGCAGGGTTTAGACTCCGAAGCCTGCCTTTGTCCCTGAAGTTCTGGACTCTCAGGACAGGGATCCCATCAGAAGCAAGGATTGCCTCATTTGCTGGTGGGCATTGGAGAGGGTCGGGAGGGCATAAAGTTGGGGAGGACTATGCAGAAGAGGTTCTTGGGTCAGGAAAGTGACCTGGGTAGAGCTGGGCTTGACAAGTCAGTACTGTTTGCGTAGGATGGGTCCTTGATGACAGAAGTGGGAAATGGACCTGAGGCCTGATGGGGAAAGTAGCTGGGGCCAAGCTCCAAATGTCTTGAATGGCAGACTGAAGGTCCTGGGGACCTAATGAACCAGGCCACTACGGTACTGACTGACTTTATGGTTTACAAAGAGATGTAACAGAGAATTTGGAGATGATGAAACCTGCTGGATTCACAGAGCATTTTGCATATTTATTGGTGAGTATTTGGATAAACTGATGGTTGGGAACTAACAGTTAAAGATGATGCTACATTTACACTGCATGCATGATCTGCATTGCAGTGATAACCTTCTATAGAAAAGGCGATTCTGAAATAAATGAGCACTGAAAACAGTGGGCTTGACATCATGTCCTGGCTTGGGAAGCATGATTCTCTCTGTTTCTAGGAAAAGACTTTGAATGTGGGAAAATGAATAGAAGCAAGACCAAATAAGCTTGTCACATGATGACAATTCCATAAGGACGGAAGGTAGTGACAAGGGAACTTTAAATATCTGTGGTATCTGCAAGTTGCAGACTTGCTTGAATGCCCAGGGTGTGTTTGAAGCACATTGGAGAAGAGAGATGGGCACTATTCTGAGCCTCTTTTCTCATATTTTGTTTTTTACTTCTTTTTGATAGATGTACATGCCCTTCCTTCTTCTTGATGAAAAAGATACCTCCAATGTTTCCTCCTCTGACTTTTCCATTGTTCCGTCGTCTCACCACGCTCCTCTCCCTTCTTGTTTCCAGCTCTTCCACACATGCACTTTTCTGACTGCCTGTTAACCTTCCTCCTCTTGGCCGAGAGCCCAGGTAGCATTATCAGCTGCCCCACTTCGCCAGGAGCCTGCTGGGAACCACTAAAGTTCTTGTCAGTTTCTCTTTGCCCTTCACATATGTATTGCCTTCTGGCTTGGCAGATTCTGACTAGGGGATAATAGCTCGTAGCATAGACACTTTGGATCTCAGTAAATGTTTCCTGAAGGAGTTCATTACTCATTGGGAGAAGAGAACTCTTCATGGGAGAACTTCCTCTTTAGGTATCTAATATATATATTATATGCCAGATATATATATATATATATATAAAGTCTCTCAGTCATGTCTGACTCTTTGTGACCCCATGGACTATAGCCCACGAGGCTCATCTGTCCATGGGATTCTTTGGGCAAGAATACCAGAGTGGGTTGCCATTTCCTTCTCCAGATATATATATATATATGTATATTATATATATACATATATTTCTTTTTCTGTAGATTTGGTAGATTCCTGACTCAATATTGTAGGTATATAATTATTTTAAATTTACAAGTACTGTGTATAGAAAGCATTTATTAAAGACATATTAAGACTTTTGGTTTATGGGCCGAATAGGAGTTGTAGTTCAAGTCTCTCTATCCCTGAGCAGTGTTAAGAGATATCACAGTTCTGAAAATGTCACCATGGTTTTTGACAACATTGAGCAATAGTGCCCTTAAGATGGAGATGTTATTCAAAGGTAGTGGGGGAAACTACTTTTTTTTTGTAAAATTGGGGCACTGTGGGATTCCCCAATTTTTGAAGTAGGAGGATAGTGTTTCTTTTTTAATCTGAAAATGAGTAAAAATGATTTTATAAAATAATTAATTTGTACATGTTTCAATATTTTGTGAAATTTGTTGACACTGGTAATTGTCCCCATTTTATATGAGAGTTTGTTTTTCTTAAGAACGGAATATTTGTAGATGAATTAGATATTTGACCCCCAATATAAAAATGATGCATCATCCCAGCTTTAAAGAAAGAGGTATTAAGCATTGGCATAGAACAGGAAACAGACTTCTTACAGGAGAGAAAAGGATGGTGCTCCCTGTCAAGAAGGAATTATAACCTCATTTGTGGGTTGAGATATACACACATAAAATGATTAGTGAACCAAGCAGGGTTATTTATAACCATATATGCATTTGTTTTTAATCTCTACCCTGTGTATGCTCCAAAGGATTTGTGTCTGTTTGTATATGAGGATGTATAGTTAAGGTGTGTAAATCAATTTGTAATGAGGTGCCTTGTAAGAGAATTAGCGGGAGAAGGGAGGAAGCAGGCTTTGGAGTTGGGGAGGTTTCCCAGGGCAGGGAGCCTCCAGGAGGGAAGAAGCACGAGCAAACTGGTAGATGCTCCAAAGGATATTTGTACAGGCAACCCTCGAACAACATGGGTTTGAATTGGGTCCACTTATACATGTTTTTCAATGGTAAATACTGCCAGGTCTGCAGTTGGTTGAATCCGAAGAAACAGAACCATGGATACAGAGGAACCACAGATGTGGAGGGCTGACTATAAGTTAGAAGCAGATCTTTTGTTGCACAGAGGGTCGGAGGCTCGGCACCCCTAACCCCAGCTGTAGTAATAGTGGTGCTGTAGTAAAACACCTGTCACTCTTGGCTGCTGGCATCTGAGCTCCTGTCTGGTTTGGGAAACTCTTTACTGTCTGAGCTTTGCTGGGGGACACAGCCCTCCTCTCAGTGAACAGTAGGGCAGTGCCTAGTGCTGCAGGGCTCGGTGCTGTGAGCTGTGTGGTCTGCTCCTGCGCAGTGTCCCTGGGCCACTCCGCCGCACGACTGGGGGCATTACACTTGGCTGTCAGACACTTCGGGAGCCACCCACTGGGTGACATTTAATAGCATTCTCTTCTGTGTAGTCAGAGCTGATGTCTTATAATTTGCTGTTGGAAGCCCTGATAGAAATACACACATATCATCGGGCACCTTTCTTTGTGCCAAGAGAATTTCAGGTGTTTTATGGACATTCGGGTCTCACACAACTCAGGATGGAGATGATGTTGGTCCCCAAATACAGCTGAAAAACTTGAGATTCAGAGAGGCTAAGTAACTTGACCAAGATCACACGGGCAATAAGCAGAGAGCTGGAGTGTGATCCAGGCTTTCCTACACAGAGACTGTGGTCTTAACTTCTGTGCTCTGTCTCCCACCCTCTGAGGAATGCAGATCATTATCATTAAATTCCTGTACAGATGGTTGGATGGCATCAACGACTCAATGGACATGAGTTGGAGCAAACTTCGGGAGTTAGTGAAGGACAGGGAAGCCTGGTGTGCTGCAGTCCACGGGGTCACCATGAGTCAGACACGACTTAGCAACTGAACAAAAACAACAATATATCTTGGAGTACTTTGTTTTGAAAAGATTTCCCTCAAAGCACAGTTGAGGAAGGGTTTGCCCGTCTTACCTAAGTATCAAAAATAGGATTTGACAGATATGGGTTGTCATTGGTTAGAATGCTGGTTAGAGGTAAGGTTTTTCTTACCCCTGGTCTGCTTTGCTTTGAGACATTTGGGACTGATATCAAGGCAGACAGGAGATCCTGAAGACCATACACAAGTTTTTTAGGAGGGACATGGTGAGGGAGAGGGTAGGGAGGAAAGCAGCTTATCACAAAGATTCTGTCAGGAGTTCTGCTTGTCACATCATTTAATTTTTATGACTCTTGGGTATTTTGCCTGGAGCAACCTATACCCAGGTGTCTACATGGCTAAAGCATCCCTGTCCCCCACTTCTTTCAGGTCGCTGTTTAAGTGTCTTGTCAGATCTTCTCCTCCCATCTCTAATCATTTGACCTCTCCTCCCTCATCCTCCTAACCCACTTAATTTATTTTCATAGCCCTTCTTATCACCTGACAGATTATACAAATTTTTGTTTTCTCTCTCCTCACCATTAGAATGTAGGCTTCATGAGAACAGGGTCTTTGTTTTGCTCACTCATGGATCTTCAGAATTTAGAAGGTGCCTGAGAGTGTCAGTACATAGTAAGTGCTCACACTGAGGCTCTCAGGGTTTTATGTAACTGGCCTAAAATCTCATGGGAATTGATGAAACCACATATAAATTCTAGTCTATGTGACTCCTAAAATCCCCCCTTTGCTAAAGACCTTTGCTAATCTGGGAAGATTCCTGTATTTGTACGTGATTGAGGAAAGAGACAGCGCACAGGTTTTTTTTAGTTAGCAAAAAAAATCTTAAGTAGCCAGCCAACTTCCCTGTTTTATGAATGAGGAAATGACTGTGATCCATTGAGAACAGGTGACACGATCAAAGTAATTCCACTATTTACTGATGGAGAAAGGACCAGAATCAGGGTACCCAGTCTCCCAGTTCAGTCCTAGCCCTCTGTACCCTTCTGCATTCACTTTTTTCTTTATAAAGTGAGCCCGATTTGGATGCAGCATTCAGGTATCGGTCATCGGTGACGGGTGTGAAATAGTGGTTCCTGTTATTTTAATGCCATAATATTAATGCAGTAAAGCAGAGACTGCAAACCAGATGCTCACAGGGACCAGCAGATAGCATAACAGTCAAGCTGCCTGTGGGAACTCTGGCAAACTGCCTGCCCAGAGAAACATGTTACAAGAGAAAAAGGTGGTAAACCAATCTAAAAATGTTTGAAATACCCTGCTGGCCAAACAAAACATTTCTGTCAGCCAGATCTTGCCTGCAGGCTCCCAGTTTGTGACTGCTGAAATTTCAGTGTTAATAGCTCTTTTCTTTCCAAAGGAGTAAGTTTCAGTAAGTGGGGCTGTATAGGAGAATATGCAAAGTGGTGTCACTGTGGTTAATTGTTCTTTAGACTAGCCCAAGGATCAGTAGGTTGGGCTGTCAAAGTTCACAGAGGGAAAATAATTATCAATAAAAGGAGTATTTATTGCCCATCTTTATTACCCTGCTGATAAAGTTAAAGAGTAATGTGTTTTCTCTGTCATAATACCATCTGTCCTTATGCAAAGTACTTGGTTATGCTGTTTACTGACTGAGAATCAGGAAATCTTCTTGGCGATTTGGCAGGACTGTGTACCTGTAGTTACTGTACCTCTATGTCACTGGGCAAATCACCTGGTTTTCTAGTCTGCTGTATTCATGTTTGAATAATTAAGGGCTGGATTTTATAAGGCCTAGGGAAACAAAGAATTTTGAGGATTTCATGCAGGACTTAAACCCAGCTCTTTATCTTTGTCTCTAAAACCAACAATGACAACAAGAAAAACAGTGTTGTCAGAGAGAAGAGGGGCAGAGAAGACTTGGATGGTTTGTATTTATCACTTATGTCTTTAAGCATGTTGATAATAGCCGGGGATTTGCTGTGGTCCCTCTCACGTGCCAGCTGGGAAGCTGAGGCAGGTTGAGAATGATTTGCTTAATGATCTGTAGGGTCATTTCTGCTCCAGACTCCATCGTAACTTGATTTACTGTTTCTGAGGACAGGTTTCAAAGGCTTCTGCCATGTAGAGCATGGATTCTGGAGCCACATGGCATAGACTGCATGCTGGCTTTCCTTCTCATTTTATTTCTTCAATCCTCAGTTTCCTCATCCTTAAAATGGGGATAATAATGGCGACTGTCTTATAGTCTTGCTGTTGTGATCATTGTTCTGGCAAATTATTAAATGCTCTTTCTATTCTTTTTTTTTTCTCCTTCTATTCTTGTCGTGTAGCAACCATGTGGCATAGATAATGAAAATCAAATTTTATCAACATTTACATTTGAAACACAGCATGTGAATTTCCCCCCTTTCCCAGCAGATTTAGGGCTTTTAAATTTCTTGGTAGGAACTGAGATATGTTGGAATTAAAAACTGGCAAAGTTATTTGAACCTTGATGTGAGGGACAGTGTGGGTGTGAACTCTCAGTGTTTGATTAGTACCAACTGATTACAGCACAGAGGTAAAGATGGATGAATCTTGTGTGAGATGGGTGCGAGCTGTAGGACCCGATGTTAACAGAAGAGCTAACTTTTGGACATGTGGCTGGGTAGACATGCCTGGAACCCCTTGCACAGTGAAACGGAAAGATCACTTGCATATGTGGACTTGGTATCCATCTCAAATATCATCCGATGCCACTTTGCAGTGGAGGGAAGAGTTTATTACAGATGATGTTTCGGTAGCTTTCATGGGCTACTGTGAAGGGCCTCTGCACTGGGAGAACAAAGATGTCTCTCCAGATCCATACTGGAGTCTAATTAAGGCAGGAGGATGACAATAGACAAATTGCCTCCACTTTAAAAGGAGAGTGCGGGTTCACACTGAGTATTTGTTCAAGGAGCCAAGAAGCAGGCATCATGCCCTGATGGCTTTTCATACTGGGCTGCACTGGCTAGTGAAAGAGCATCCAGTCCTTATCTTCTGCACTTTCGTCTTCTGCCATATTTGTATTCAGATGCACAGTCCCCCACATAAAAGCCCAGCTTGTATTCCTAGCTTTGCTTCTGTGACCTGCAGTAAAACCAAATTTAAAAAGTATATATGGTAAGGCTTTTACATGGAATGGTAATTATGCACACTGATTTTCAATGGCTTGGCATCTAGCAAGAAGCCTTCAGAGCGTCTTTTGCCCCAGGGAGCAGCAGTCTGCACGGGGCTTGAGAGGGACTCTCCTGGTTGCAGGCCTGGGTGTGCTGATCCTGTCTGTGGCAACAGCGGGCAGCGACGTCAGCGTTGCCTGGGAAACAGAGTACACAGAAGATCCGCTTGGTGGACTTGAAACCAGCTCTAAACAGCTGTTTGATCGAAACTTCAGCAAAGTTGTTTACTCTGCCCCAGGCTCTCGGTCCTTCTCCAGGAAGCAGTGGCCCCAAAGGTTCCAGTGAATTCTGCCTCCACTCACATCACATTTGTTCTTCAACCAATTTGTTGCTCAACAAACATCCCTGAACATTAAGGAACATTAATGTGTGTGTATCTTAATCATAAATAGAGTTCTTTATAGCTTTAATGCAGATTCACCTTTGTGGTTTTTTCACTGTTTTAAAGGTTTTGTTTCCTTTTTCTCTTCTCCCTCCTCTTCTTGTTCAGTTTTTACTTAATGTACTTAGCAAGAGAGAGCCACTGTGTACCTTCATGCTGATTCTTTAATTAGAAACATACAGCGCCCTCCTCAGCACACGGACTTGTCTACCCTGTTTAAAGTTCTTTGTTTTCAGGAAATAAGCTCTCTTGCACTCCTGTAGTTTTAACTCTCATCTATATGCTGATGACTTCTAAAATTATCCTGCCTTCAGTCAGTACCTCTTTTAGGAGCTCCTAATCTAGATTTTCAAATCCTTGCAGCAATTCTTTTCTAATTTGAATGTCTGTAAGTCACCTGGGAATCTTGATAAAATGCACATTGGGATTCACACTGGTACGGTTTGAGATTGTGCTTTTCTGACAAACTTGATGCTAGTGCTGCTAGTCCTGGAAACACACTTCATATCCAGAGGGTCATTAATTAAGGCACAGAGGTAAAGACAAATGGATCTTGGATAAGATGGGTATGAGCTGTAGGTATATGATGTCACCCAAGGGTCTAACTCAAATTTAGCAGGTCCAAAGTGAACCCATCACATTCTCTGTGCACCCTGTTCTGTGTTCTACATTCTTGCTCCCAGTTAATGATGTTATCTGTTTGCCCGGGACCAAGAACACCCTGGAGTCATTTTGCTTTCTTCTGTGTTCTCCATCCTCTTCATCTAACTGGTCACCAAGGTCATTTGAGTCTACCTGAAAGAAACTTCCTGAATCTGTCCTTTCACGTTTGTTTCTAGCAGTGCCCTCTGGGTTCGGATCCTTAATCTCTCGGAAATCCCCTTATTCCAGAGCATCACAGCTCCAGGCTGTCTCACCATTCATTTTTCTTAAAAGTATGTTTCTTAAACATTAATTTGGGGTGATATTTGCTTGTTTAAAGACCTTCCCCTGTCACATTCCAAATGTCTCAGTATGACAGTCAAGGTTCAGTACAGTTTGGCTGTGACCCTTTCTTCCCCCCAATGCCTAACACCATCCCCTCGCCTCACAACTGGTTTCACTTCCCTGGAAGCCAGTATAGTCTGTCTATATCAATCCAGTCCCCCAAGTTCACAGTGTGTCTTTGGTTTTATGGTGGCCACTGCCTTGAATGCCTAAGAATATTGCTCAGGCTGCACACTCCAGCGCATATCACTCTTCTCTGAACTCCTTGGCCAAGTCTCTTCCTTAAAGCTTGTGACTTACTCTGATCTCTATTCCCATGGCAGTCACCCCTTGCACTATTGTTTTGGAGTTCATTGCATGGATCTTTGTTGTCTACCAAATTCTAGGCTTGCCTTGTCTGAAATACACCCACATCCCATCATTTGGCATAGTGTGCAATAAAAGTAGGTTTTCCCTGAGTGTTTGCTGAGTCACTGAAAAGGCAAATATTCTGTAGTCAGACAGACATGAAATTTTGCGTGTTGGGAGTAGGAAAGAATTATTTCACTTGTATATATTCGGGTGTATGCGGAAAACCTGCCCACCACCTCATCCTTTCTGCAGCTGCGCTGTCCATACAATAGCTACCAGCTATCTGTGGTGACCGAGCACTTGAAATGCAGTTGGTCCAAACTGTACTGGGACACAGGCATAAGTTACAGGATTTTGAAGATTCAAAATGGAAGAAAAAAAAGTAAAATATTTCCTTAAAAATTTTTATGTTAATTACACATTGCAATAATACTTTGGGTATATTGGGCTAAAGTAAACCATCAAAATTAATTTTACCTGTTTGTTTTCTGTTTTTTAATGTGACCACTAGAAAATTTTAAATTACTACTGTGGCTTGCCTTTTATTTCAATTAGACAGCACTACTATAAAATAACAATTTATTGTCACATTCAGAACAACTCAGAAAGGTTTCCTGCCACTCTCTCCCTCTAATTATGCTTTTTAATATTCTGTCAAGTGTTTAATGTTTAGGGTTAAGTTTTCAATTATGAGTTGTTGATTTAAAAAAATAAAACATTTATATGAAAATACTATCACTGAATTCAGTTTTCCAATTTGTAGTGTCTTTTGAGATGATTCTTTCAATTCTTACTGAACTACCAAACTAAATCTCAGTAACTTTACTATACGTCAGCTATCAATAAAAACTCAGAATGTTTATTTCTTTACCGTGATATATGGAGTAGTAAGAAATAGAAAATTAGAAAGTTTACTATAAAATTTGTGCTATAAAATCCACATCTTTAACCCTATCACCAGGCATGGTTTCTTGAAAATTTTGCTGGTTTAAAATCACATACAGTCCTTACCATCATAAAAATCTTATGCTTCATTATTGTGTTTAAAGTTGAAGGATTCTATAAAAGTTTTTTTTTTCTTTTTAACTTGAGATGTCTAAAGCACTTGTTTTTCTAATTTTCTATAACCATAGGGTCCTTTTCCAGTACATTCTTAAATGGATTGCCAGGTAACTTATTTATCAAAGTTTCTATAGTTGAGGGGGAGAGATAAGAGGGAAACACAGAGAGGTTCATTTCCATCACCTGATTTTCTCCTTCCTTAAAAAATGCAACCCTGGAAGTTCCCTGGTGGTCTAGTGGTTAAGATTTGGTGCTTTCACTTAGGTTCAATCCCTGGTCAGGGAATTGAGATCTCACAAATTGCTCAGTGTGGGTAGGTGGGTTGTGGGGTAAGGGGAACAACTAAGGCAAAGTGACTGGTTACATTCAGACTTTATACATGAAAACATCAAGGTGAACAGATTAGACTTATATAATTTTTAGATTTAGAAAAGACTTGAGGTATTCTTTATTTTTCTTTTTTTAAAATTTATTTATTGTTAACTAAAGGATAGAATTGAGGTATTCTTGTTGTAGGGTGAATTTTATGTCATGCTTGCTTACACAGTGAACGATAGAGCTGGAGAAAGGCTGATTTCTTCTGACTTCCAGTAGAATCTTTTTTCCCATACACTTTCCTGTAATAATAGCCTAAAAAATACTCTTACCTGGGACATAAGTATGGACAAACAATGATGACAGCACTTGAGATGGGAGGATGGCGTAGTAAACTGTTAGAGATAAAGTGAGGGCATTTATATCATGACTCATAGAGTAGTAACCCAAAGTGGGGATGGGGTGACCGCTTAGGAGGTAGTCAGTAAAATGCCAGTCTCTCTTCTCTCTGTACTCACTCCATAGCTTCTTGCAGTTCACTGATTAGGGTTGAAAATGGCACAATGAATTATGCAAAAGCTATTTCTGCAGCAGGAGCTGTCTTGCAGCCTAATGCACAGATGGAAAGATCCTCTTTTAATCATTGTTCCCACAACACTTGGAAGCTTTTTGAGGAATAAGCACTCAGAAGTGGAAGTGAATGGCCTTCAACAGTAAATGAGTTCCTTCTGCAGAGAGGAACTGAAATGTATTTATATGCAGATGGTTGCCCTGTGTTTGAATGCTCATCCATGTCATCTGAGATTCAAGCCAAACATCTCTTGAAATGCTTGGGTTTGAGATGGTACTACTGGAGGAATTACTTCTGCCCGGGCCGGCCCAACATTATTATTTTTCTTCAGAAATGGCGACAAGTATTTAAATGCCAATTCATGAAGATATGCAAATTACATCTTTTTCTGATCTTTAGTTACCACTGAAGAGACTGAATTAGTTAGCATCTCCTTACTTTTATTAGCATAATATTAATGCAAATCGTTAGCAAAGGCTTTTTAAGAAGGAAAGCAGAACCATCCATGGAAAGCAATTCAAAGCAGTGTTTATGTCCTGAGTTAGGAAGGAGAAACATTTATGACTACATTTCTTACTTTGGTATCTGTGCAAAGGACCACCCAACTGGGCCCTTTTTGGTACTTGCTTCTAAAATCAGCAACACCTTGGAGGTTTCACTTGCAGATCAAGAATCAATCGGGAAAAGGCCCAAAGGTTGTATGCGAGTAGAAAGGTTATATGCAGGTACCTGTATCATGATTCAGATACCACTAAAAATGTGTACTATAGCGTATATTTCTAAGGCATTGCTTTTTAAAATATGGGAGGAAAAGGTAAATGAATGTTATTCATTGTACAATTCAAGGTATAGTAAAAGACTGACTTAAAACTACTCCCAGCAAAGGGGTTAATATAAAGAGGACACTGATTAATTCTTTATTTGCTTGGAGGAAATGGGCTTAAATTGGAGGGAAGTAAAGTTGAATCAAATAACAGGAAAACACTGTTGGCTCTGGGGAGAGCTTTATAAAATTAGAATGAGGTAGAGCAAGAGCCTGGAATCTCCCTTCTTATTGCCTCTTATTGTGATACAAGCATTGTGTATACTTCCCTGCATCTGTGTCTGCTTCTAACTGGACTGAGCTCTGCAACACCTGCTGTCTGCACTGCTCATTTGCATGGAGTCAGTGTTCCCTGGACTATTATTTTCCTATGTGTTTTATCTATTCTAATACCATGTAAAGTCTTAGGGATCAGAGGTGAGGCCCTGTACTGCTTTGGACTTCAACTTGTATATGTGCATGCCAAGTCGCTTCAGTCGTGTCCAACTCTTTGTGACCCTATGGGCTATAACCCCCCAGGCTCCTCTGTGAAGGAGGGGTTCTCATGGGGTTATCCATGCAAGAATACTGGAGTGGGTTGCCATGTCCTCCTCCAGGGGATCTTCCCGACCCAGGGGTTGAGCCCATGCTTTTTATGTCTCCTACATTGGTAGGTGGGTTCTTTACCACTAGCACCACCTGAGAAACCCTCAACTTGTATAGTACCTTGCAGCTAATGAGGAGCCAGGATTTGTTGAATGAATGTGTGAATCACAACTTGGTTATTTGTTTATTATCAAGTGAGAACTCAAGTTCTATAGCATCATTCCACCAAAACATTGAAGTGTTGACCCAATTCCAATTCCACTGTTCTTTCCAGTGTCCACTTCATTACTTGAATGGAAAATATAGTTAATTATGTAGATTAAGTAGGCTTCCCTGGTGCCACAGTGTTAAAGAACTCACCTGCCAATGCAGGAGACATTAGAAACTTGGGTTCGACCCCTGGGTGGGGAAGATTCCCTGGAGGAGGAAATGGCAACCCAGTCCAGTATTCTTGCCTGGAAAATTCCATGGATAGAGGAGCATGGCAGGCTACAATTCATGAGGTTTCACGGAGTTGGACCCAGCTAAAGTAACTTAGCAGGCAGGCAATAGCATAATGAAGACCAAAGATTGAATGTAGGCATTCTTCAGTGAAACTTTCTATTCACGAAGCTATTGGATTGAGAAATTTACATTCCTGTATTAGATTGGTTGGCATATGCTTAGAGTTTCACAAGTATTTCTAGTAAGAACTGTGTATTTACTTTATAGAACCATCTTCAGCAAATAACTAAAGTCCTTTATGAGGTGAGGACACTTAATAGTTGGCCCTCAAACATCTAAGTTGAAAAAGAACTAGAAAAATTCTGAGACTTGGATATTTACTGTGCAGTGTCTGATGGCCTAGATCTTTCTAACTTACTCTGACAAGATAGTAAAGGAAGTTTATCTTTGATCCCATCATCCTCCCTGGCTGCCATGCCCTTGGTGCCCTGCATAAATACCACCTTCTGCTTTAGGGGCACTACATCCTTTTATCTTTTCCTTGTAGAACTTACTCAGATTCTGTTCTGTCTCAAGAGGCTCATTCTCTAGTCAGTGACCCTCTTGCTAATCTCTTCTGCAGTGTTAGCTTCCTGAACTGACAGTTCTTTCTTCCACCTCTCTTTCCTGACAAGAAGGGGCGTGGGTGGCACACCTGGCTAGGATGTGAATTCCTGGGAGCCTTGACCTGTGCAGAATATGGGAATCATTCGAGAGGGCAGCTCAGCAGATGACCTTTGGGAAAGAGCTCTCACTCAGTCTGGATTGTTGCTTTGTAGGGACTGGGCAGAAAGGAGAATCCATGTATGGAGTAGTGGGGTCAGCAGTAGAGAGCGAGAGGAATGGCAATGGGAGACTGGAGTCCTTCAGCTGGACCTTGATTTATCGTCACCTTTTTATAGGACGCCGACAGCCTTGGCCATAGCTAGGGAGGGAACTCTTGTGAATTTCTTAGCTTGTTTCAAATTCCCACAAGGAATGGCATTTTGGAACCAGATGCCATGTTACTTTTGGTGAAGTCGGAATAGACTTCCCTGGTGGCTCAGATGGTAAAGCATCTGCCTACAATGCGGGAGACCCAGGTTTGATCCCTGGGTTGGGAAGATCCTCTGGAGAAGGAAATGGCACCCCACTCCAGTACTCTTGCCTGAAAAATCCCACAGACAGAGGAGCGTGGTAGGCTACAGTCCATGGGGTCGCAAAGAGTCGGACACGACTGAGCTACTTCACTTTCACTTTCACGTGTAAGTAACAGGTTGACAGTAGGCTTGCATAAGCCTGATGATGAGCTAGAGACTCTCAGACTTCCTAAGAGGACCAGGAGAGGAATTCAGCCAGGACAGGTACATAATCGTCCAGCTTGGAGGATTTAATCCTTCCAGAATTTGATGTGGTAGAATTTGATTTGATTTAGTCTTCCCAGAATTTGATTTACCAGAACTCTGTGTGCCCACAACTGTGCTTGATGATGTGGGAATCGCATTAGTTAGGTTTTCTTTTTCTCTTTTTAATTTATTCCCTTATTTTTGGCTTTGCTGGGTCTTTGTTGCTGCACGTGGGTTTTCCCTAGTTGCAGTGAGCAGGGGCTACTCTCTAGTTGTGGTGCGTGGGCCTCTCATGCTGTGGTTTCTCATGTTGCAGACCCAGGCTCCAGGGCGTGGGCTCAATAGTTATGGTACACGGGCTTCGTTACCCAGCGCCACGTGGAATCTCCCTGATCAGGGATCAAATCCATGTCCTCTGCATTGGCAGGTGGATTCTTAACCACTGGACCACCAGGGAAGTCATAGTTATGTTTTCTTATTTGTATTTTTTCCTTCCCTTCTGCAGGCTCCCATAATGTTTCCCATAAAGCCCTTGCCCATTCCTCATGGTCACCTTAGGTCTCTCTGTCTTTTGGACCCTGTTCCTGTCCTCTAAACAGAGCTTAGCGACTTTGACTAAAAACATTTGTTTTTGTGAGATTTTTGGTTTGTTCTGTTTTCTCCTTCAAAAATTAGGTTTAAAGCCCCCACCCCCAGGCAGCATTTTACTATTAGAAATTGTCATTAGTTTCCATGTTTTATTTTATATTTCATGTCTTTTTGAGGCTACTTGCGTTCATATCTGTCTTATGTCGAGTCAGCTTAGATTCTAGAGGATACTAAGAAAAAAGTGATCTCAGATAATCTCATTGAAAAAGGAAGAAAAATATATCCTGTAATATTCACATAGTCTACTTTGTAACTGACTTCTGAAGACATTTAGTGGAAAATGTTACAGATGAATTATTTCTAAGCTTGGCTAAATTATTTCCAGAGCTGGAAATTATTTCTTCACCACCCCCTTCCATCTCCTCAGTACAGCTGACTTTTAGTACCTGGCTTATGAAAATACTTCCTGGCCTTCCGAACTTACCGGTGGAACATTATAGTCTTCGAAGGTCATTTGGAGCTATCCATAAAATTATACTTTGCAGCCTAAGTGAAGCAGCTTTCTTTTTCCTACCCAGGTATTTGTCACACAGTTACTGCTGTTTTAAATTGTTCTGCTATTACTACTCACTAGCATTACTTTGAAATGATGTAGAATATGTGTCTTCTCCCTTTTTATTGTGAAACATAAACACAGACATCCTTCCACTTTGAACTTTTTTTTCAAGTGTTTGTCTATGGTAGTCCTTATGCTGACTGGTGGAAGCTTGGTTTTATGCCACTGTGGCCCCACTGAGATAAATGATTTCCCAACCTTATTGTAACAAACAGTCACAAAGGACTGAAAAGAGTTTAATAATAGTGCCCCCATCTTTTCCACAGTATATGCCCGTGCATTTAGCTTCAGTTATTATCAAAAGGTTTTTTTTTAAATCCAATCTTGCCTTGTGTCCATGTTTTTATTGGCATAGGAAAATTGATGTTAATATGTATATAAAGGCTTATAGAAAGGCAAGAGAGTGGCCCATAGAAATAAGTGAAACCATTATCCAACAGTAGTCTAAAATATTAGTGTTCATAGTTTTGTGTTACATCAACAAATATTTTGTTAGTACCTATGTGATGGTGTGGGCTTCCCGGGTGGCTCATGGTAAAGAATCCACCTGCCAGTGAAGGAGATGCAGGTTTGATCTCTGGGTCAGGAAGACCCCCTGGAGAAGTAAATAGCAACCTACTCCAGTATTCTTGGAAAATACCATGGGCAGAAGAGCCTGGCGGGCTACAGTCCATGGGGTCACAAAAGAGTCAGACATGACTGGGTGACTAAAACAGCAACAATGTATGATGGTAGGCTTTATGAATCAATAGGAGCTTACTTTATGAATTGGAGGGGGATATCAGAAAATTGTAATTTGTCAGTCTGTAGTCAGTCAATGCCCAGAATGAGTGTCCTGGCCAGCAGTGAAACATCTATCCTGGATCCTAGATCTTAAAGTATATTGTTAAGTTTTGTATGTGAGAGCGTTGCACATTGGTGAAAATTTATCCGTTTGCATTAATGTATTTTTAAGGCATGTAGTTAAGTGTAATGTTGAGATTCTAAGCTAATGAAGGGCATGATAGGGGACTTTTGAATGAGGAGTTCAAGCATATTAGAGAAGATGGGAAGACATTTGGTCCTTTACCTCTGAAAACATGTTGAGAATTTGATAGACTCCTCAGAAAGAAAAAAAGCACAGCTTTGTAGCCCAAAAGGCAAAAATTTGATATTTCAAGAGCAATAAAAAAATAAATAGGTGTAAGCTTGATGACTGTTTTGGGTGCTAATAGCTACCTTTGAAGCCTCACAACTTTTGTGAAAAAAAGAATCAGGCATTAGACAGTTGTGAGAAAACCAGAATCCGGCTCAGGAAAGAGTAGCCTCTGGAGCCTAGGGACCCATGTGAGTGGGCTTCAGGCAAATCTAGGAGGACTGTGGCAAACAGTGCCGGGGTGAGGGAGGGGTCCCAGGATGGGCTGTGGAGGTAACCTATTGACCTGAATTTGCGGAAGTGGTTATTTGGGCAGAGGTGGAAGTGGAGGTGAGTGGATAGTGGCAGTTTGAGAGGAAGTGAAATTCTGAGGAAGGAAAGGTGAACCACAGCAGGGCCTGAAGCGTGTTAGGGACAATGCTAAAGCAGAGGTCATGAACCGGAGGCCCTTTTTGAGAGTTGTCTGGGCTGCTGGCTCGGTGAGGAACTGGAAAATTCCACCTTTGCCTAGTGTCAGTATCATTTCTAATCTCTCTGACAACACAGACTTGAGTAGGTTGGTTGAACAGACATCTCTGATAAGGTGCCCAACACACTGCAGGCATTCAACAAATATTTCATTTGTTTTAGCGATTAAGTTGACAGGATGGAACCAGGGGATGTGTGCTTAAAAAACTGTATGCCAGTGCTTGATTGTGACTTAATATTAGGTACAGTCTGATAGGAAACTGGCTGTTTTATATGTTTCATATAAGGAAGCCTACTTTCAAATTAAATACTCAAGAGTTACAGAGGCTTAGAACAATTACCTATTAATTACCTTAAGGTTTCCTGATGACTAATTTCTTTATTGTCTACTTTTCATGTCCCTATTTTATTCCTTTGTAGTTTTGTGCAATTAAATAAGAAACACCTTAGAAATTAAAAGGAGGATGTTGTTTCAGAGGCAACGATAATTCAGTAATTAATAATCAAACAAATCCCAAGCATCTGCTATGGTAAATGGATGGCTAAACCCAGGGACACCCAGGTTAAAAAACAACAGCAGCAAACAAAAAACAACAAACAAACCAGAAAGAACTTTGTAGATACTTGCCCCAAGGAACGCACAGCATAGTGGTAGAAATACAAGTGTGGGTAACACAGTTGTGGTCAGGGCTGTGGGGAGACTGAAGGAGCAAGAAAATGTCTTTCTTTATTCCACCCCCGTGGAGAAAGGTGCCAAGATATGACAGCTGGAAAACAGATCCAACTGGAGAGCCAGCAAATGCCGAGTGGCTGCTGGTGTTGTACCTCCAGATGTTTCACAACTAACCAGAACAAGGAAAGGCCAGGGTTCTGGATCCGAGCTGTGTCAGGTGTGTATCCCAGTGTCAGGTAAGATACATGTCCTGGTGATGGAGAATTGAGATTGAGTGGAGTGCATATGCAAACTCGGTCCATGTGCTTTGAACCAGTCTTCCAAGATCTTGACATTTCACGTTAAAGTCCCACTTCAGATCTCTTTAGCCTCGTCTTGGAAAATGACTTTGACCTTAAGATCCCTGACTCCCGTTTGGCTACTTGTTGAGTCGTGTCTCCAGTTGAGGAAGGAAAAACTGCCTCTTGAGAGAGATTGGGGGAGCTCAGAACAAAGAGGATTCACATCTACTGAGAAGAAGCCCTTGAAAATAGGAACATCCTATGTCTGGTGGTTGGTGTTATCCCATGATTTCCCTTTTACATAAACTGTCTCTACTTAAAAGGGAAGGGGTTTATCCATCTTACTCTGGTTGCCTCATGGTGCTTCCACATGCCTTTCTGTCTCGTACCTTTTCTCCTTCCTTTCTACTAGACCTGGTGGTTGTGGCTGCTGCCTATAGCCTTGTTCTGTTAGTGATATTCACATATGGGTTGGTTCTACCATAGTTTTTTTGTAAAAGTGATAAAGCCAAGTTTTCAAAGCTCTCTCTCAGCAACCTTACTAATGTGCTTCTCTTCCAACTTGACTTGGGCAGTGTTGGGTAAATGGTGCATCATCAGTCCATTTGTTCATTGTTTTGCTGTGTGTCAAAGTTGGGTGGACGCTCTGTGATGACTATAGCAGTGTGCTATGCAGATGTTAAGTGATTTTTATTTTTAAAGAAAAAGCTGAAAGAAATAATGAGTAAGCTTTATCATCTCCACCCCTCCACCCCATGGGCTTCCCTGATGGTTAAAAATCTGCCTGCAATGCAAAAGACCTGGATTCAATCCCTGGGTCAGGAAGATCCCCTGGAGAAGGGAATGGCAACCCACTCCAGTATTCTTGCCTGGAGAACCCCATGGACAGAGTGGGTGCTACAGTCCATGGGATCGCAAAGAGTTGGACTCAACTGAGTGATTAACACTAGGACTAACACAACTATTACTGCTTCCTCCACCCCACCCCAGATCAAAGGGTTAAAATGTGCAAAGGATAAAAGTAAGCTTATTTGGATTGTGAAAATTAGTGTGTTTCTAAAACTGTAGCAGTTGGGTCAGGAAGAAGATGTGAGGAACTTTTCCCCTGGCCTCTGAAGGCTGCCTGGGAGTGGGAAAAGAAAGGCCAGAGAGGGATTGCTTCCTAATCAACTTCTTTCTGCCTTAAGGCATTGTCAGTGTTCTTTCTTCCTGGTGTCAGAGCCACTTCTAGTAATTACTGCTTTCAACTAAACAATAGTAGGCATTCAGTTCACAGGGAAAAAGAAATGACATGGGTCATTCATAGGCTGCAGTTCTTCCTAGTCACTCAAATTCAATGTAATCTGATGGACAAGGCCATTACGGAGTATTGATAACTTCACCATCTCAGATGGCAGTGATTACTACTTTAATATCACTGATAAAATGAAAGAGAAAAATCTACACATCAGAAGCACTTTGTCCCCCCCAGCCTAGAGGTATTGTATATCCAGAGTGAATGTTTAAAACATTTAAACATCTTTGAAACAAAGCTTTTTTTAAAAGAAAGAAAAAAACAAACAAGGTATATTTGAAGTTGTGCCCCAGCATGGCACAAATCACATTTTAGAAAATTCATTGGAAAAGGTTTCTCATGCATTTTAAAGAGGTATGATTGTTAAATGTATTTTTCTCTAGATAAGTGTAGTGGTCATTTTAAAACATTAATTATAGGCTGTGTCAACAAGATCCCTTTTGGTCTTGCTGTGTGCAATACAAACTCACAAAGACTGGAACGTTGGATGTGAAAAGTAGTAAATTGTACCCTTTCCCAGTCTGTTTGGTATAATGACTGCAGAAGAAGAAATGAGGACACCAATTTTGGTTCCACCATCACTTTGCTGAGATTTTGAAGAAGATTTAGCCCTGGCAACTCATTACCTCATCTAGAAAATGATGGGATAGGTTTAAATCTCTCAGGTCCAATAACATTCTAAAGCTTACACTTCAATAAATATGGCTTTATCTAAAATATACTTGGTCATTATGGTTGATAAGTCGTGATCTCAATAAGAACTTTTTTTTTTGGCACATTAAAAACAGAACAAAAAAAACAAAACAAAAATAGCCTTATCCTCATATCTCTCAACTCAGTCCCTTCTTTTCCTGTGTTGGAAGTGAAAGTAGAATAAGAAGCATGAAAGAGAGTATACTTCTTTTAGAAAGGATCTTGTAAGAACATAAAACCAAATCCTAGCGTCAAAGGCGGAGAAGGCAGTGGCACCCCACTCCAGTACTCTTGCCTGGAAAATCCCATGGATGGAGGAGCCTGGTAGGCTACAGTCCATGGGGTTGCTCAGAGTCGGACACGACTTAGCGACTTCACTTTCACTTTTCCCTTTCATGCACTGGAGAAGGAAATGGCAACCCACTCCAGTGTTCTTGCCTGGAGAATCCCAGGGACGGGGGAGCCTGGTGGGCTGCCATCTATGGGGTCACACAGAGTCGGACACGACTGAAGCGACTTAGCAGCAGCAGCAGCAGCAGCAGCATCAAAGGACTTCAAGAAAGCAGACTTTGAGCCATAAAAATGCTTCTAGAAGGAGCCGGACCGAGAGACAGACTGGATGTGAAGTTTAGCAGTGTGACTGTTGATGGGGTGGAGCGCACCACGTAGAGATTGGATCATGTAGTTAAATATGAGTGCAAAGAAGTGTCCTAGTTCTAAATAAGTGCCCTGAGATGATTATAGGAAGAGGTACAGATGGCAAAGGAGCATTAAAGAAAATAACCATTTTCAAATACACTGGCCAAAAGGGGAAGCTTAGAGTTTCTGCCCATTGTGCCTAATGGATAAAAGTGGATGATGGAATACATTGGTGAGGCAGGGGTTTTTAAATATGCTTTTATTCTTTGTCATTGCAGTATGAATTAAATGTGGATATATCATTGGAGTAAGTCCCAGTTTTGATGAAAGGCCGTAAAACTAAACTAAAATAAACAAAGAAGTGGGTCAAGAGTCACTAGGAAAGCATGTCTATTTCTTTCAGTAACGCTTTCTGGAGCATTGCCCACAGAATTGAAAAGTGCTTCCTCAGATCCTCTAGGTGTTTTTGAGAAATCCTGAAGCAGCGGTTTTCAAAGTGTGGCCATGGAACCCCTGAGGCTCTCGAGACCCTTCAAAGGGTCTCGGAGATCAGAACTGTTATCATAATAACCCTAGCTGTTAACTGGCCTTGTTCATTCTGATGCTCTCCTGAGAACACAGTGGCATTTCCCAGAAACTGCATGACTTAGGAATATCGCACAAGAGTAAATGCAGAGGGAGATGGGAGAATCCACATGTCTTCTATTAAACTAAACATTAAAAACAGTTTCAAAAATGTAAAACAGTGCTACTTATCTATTATTTTTTGAAAATACAGGGCTTCTCTCCACCTCTGCCCCCCCCAATGTTATTTAAGATGTTTTCTTAAATAACATCTTAAATAGAAGATTATTTCTTCTTCTTAAATGAATTAACATTTAAAGTTTTTTTTTTCCAGTTTTAAGATCTAATAGTGTACATATCAATGAATATAATCTATCTCAAAAACTCTTTGGAAGCCCTTGAAAATTAGGAAATGTGTAAAGGAGTCCTGAGACCTAAGGTTTAAGAATGACCATCCTTAGAGGATAAGCAATTTCCCTGAGCCTTAGAAGAGGGCAAAGGTGACTTTGTTAAACTGTGGTAGAGGCAGTTATCTGTAGTTAGCAGTTACACGGATGTTAGCAATGATACTAACTTAAGTGCCTTCTCCTTGGTTACCTCTAAGGTCGTTCCTCAGTAGGAATTCTTATTGTTTTGTTTTGTTTAGTTTAGTTGCTAGGTCATATCCAGTGCGTTTGTGACCCCATGGACTGTAGCCTGCCAGGCTCCTCTGTCCATGGGACTTTCCAGGCAAGAAAGCTGGAGTGGGTTGCCATTTCCTTCTCCAGGGGATCTTTCCTACCCAGGAAGCGAACCCACATCGCCTGCATTGGCAGGCGGATTCTTTACTGCTGAGCCACCAGGGAAGCTCTTATTTGATGACTTACAACAAAATCGTCAAGGCTATTGGCATTCTTTCCATTTTATAGATAGGGGCAAGTTAGAATCAGAGGAGTGATTTCCTCCGGGGATCATGAAAGAAAGTTAAGTAAAGCTGGAATCATTTGGTGCTTAGGACTCCCAGTCCTGTATGTTTCCCCATCATTTCACTCATTGCAGTGGTACTAGGATGAATCATGAGTGTTCTTTTAGCGGATCACAGTGAAGTGCATGGTAAAGTCTGCCTCCTCCTGGAGGACAACTTCTGTCAGATCAGTTTAAGATTCTTTACGACAAAATAAATAACAGGTATCACTAATACCCTGAATGATGTCAGTACATTTGAAATTCACTCACCGAGTAGAAAAAAAAAGAAATCATAGAAAAATGGGAGAAAATACACCTGGGGAAAATACAAGGAAACAGGGCCCTAATTTTTATCAACACAGCCTGAAGACATGCTGCAAAAGGATAACACACCATGAAGGCCCAGGGGACAGTGGGGGTCTGTAAAGTTGAGTATTTGCTGGTATGTTAGTGCCCAGGGAAAAAGAGCCCAAGTGATAATACTGTGATGTAATGCCTTGTTCAGCAGACTAGGAAGCAGCTTCTTTTAGAGGAGTGTCTAGTTCTGTAGTTCTAGTTGTAAAAACGTGAGAAGTGGGAGAGTTGGGGAAAAGTGTTCATGGGATATTTAGCACATAGAATTCTGGGTGGGAATGAGCAAGAACGAAAAGAGAATCAGCATTGGCAGTGAGTCAGGTGGAGGTAATTGGTAGTTGCTGTGGTGGGGCAAACTGTGTGTTCCTCTAATCTGAGCACCATGTGTTGGCTGGGATCTTTTGGAAATACAGAATATCTGCTCCATACTTCATTATGTCTAGCAGATGTTGCTTTTATGTGTTTGAGTTCAATTTGCAGAATGAACATGGTGTCGTAAAAGCATACTCCTAAAAACAGAAGAGAGGAAAGCAGTTAATTGGCCTGTTACCAGCACAGTTTTAAGAAGGGACAGGCTTTTAACTGTGGCCTGTCTGAACTACAAAAGTGAGAATAATCTAAGCAGAAAACCAGTGACATGACATATTTATTGATGTAAACTGTAAATAAAGAATGTTGAGTCACATTTTTAGAAAAAATATGAAATATTCAGCAGCTGATTAAGGAGGGAACTCTCCCTGGATGGTTTGCCTCCTTCCTATACCCCATCCCCTAATATTTAAAAAAATTGTTTTCTTGCAAAATTTGCCAGTGTTCCCCCCCCCCCCAAAAAAAAATCTTCCCTTCCCATGACTCAGTATCTTCAGGTTATTACAACAAACCTTTTCAGCTTTTGAATCTTAATAGAGTCAAAATATTGAGTCGGTTTACCAGCAATAAATGATTAGATTTTTGCTTTATGCATGTTTGGAAAGCAGGCCTTGATATAGAAGGTTTATTTACGTAAGAGTGCTGCTGCTCAATGCCCTTGCATTTTTATGCACATGCTATCTTAATGGAAATTTACTGGAAAATTCTTGCCAGAATAAACACATTCCTTCAGGAGCGAAAGGCGTAATGTACTTTTCGTTCAACGGCACCTCTTTCCTGTGAGCAGATAAAACACATTATTTGGCGTTAGTCATTATACTTCACACATTCCGCAGTTCTCATCGTGGGGCTAAGGTTGTTGAAAATAGGAATATAGTAGACAATCTTAAAGTGAGAGGTAAAACAAAAGCAAGGAAGGGCATCCATATATCTGACATGAAATCAAAAGTGCATTTGGCAGATACTCTATAAAATTAGTTTGAGCTAGTCCTGATAAAGCAGGATTAAGGATTATGAACCATAGATCAGTTGAGCTGGTGATCACAGAAATAAAAAATATAGTTTACTTTTCATTTCTAAGAGAAAGAGAGCATTTTCATTTGCATTTTAATTTAAGAATCAGAAGTGTAAACCCTAAATGGAGGACACTGATGGTATCATGGCCACTGGGTAACAGAAGGGACCAGAATGGGATATAAGGATGTAAACAGGAGTTGGGGCAGGGAGGGAGGAAGTGTCTCTGAATTAAGGGATGGGGAGGCAAACAATGCACAATGGAGACTAGAGGAAAGAGATTCACACAAACACATCTAGACTTCCTCCTGTTGGCCCTCACCTAACACTGCCCCCCACCCCCCGCCCTGCCATCACCACCCCAGGACTGCTACTGGAGTGAGATGATAGGAATTGTTCCATTAATAAAATGTGTAATCAAGACAGAACCATTTTTACAGGGATAAAACTGGCCAATTAGCATGTTACAGTTAAGTCATATTGCATTTATTTGCAGCAATAGGTAATTAACTTCTTTGACTTTTTCTGAGAAGTCAATTGGAATTAAATTACGGGGTATATTCCACCAGAGTTTAGTGACCTTCTTCCTTATGCCATATTAAATCCTACTATTTTAAATAATTATGGAAGAGGCCAGTTTCAATGTGAAAATGTTCACACACTATTAAAGAATTTTGTTTTATTGCATTTCTTTTTATTCTCTATGTGCGGTAATTAAAACCAGCTTAGCAAGAGTGTATCGCTTCCTAATTTCCTTTTGAGAGATTAAAAAAGTGATTTGAAATTAGAATAACAAAATACTTGTTCACCAATTATTATCTCTACTCAAATTATATTTCTAAAAAATTATTGAATATAAAGGGGAAAAACATAGCTGAAAAATGTCCTCATTCAAGTAATAAGGCTTTTCCTCTTCTATCTCAATATAAACAATCATGAAGCAATTCAATATTTCTCTTCTATATGGGTTTTTATTATTAGGCCTTTTAATTCAATTTTGGTAGTAGGTAGGATATGATGTATAAAGAAAAATATACTTGAAGTTATTTAAAAACCCACCCTATTCACATATCCTTTTTTCATAGATTATATTTATAAACTAAATGTTTAAGAGGTAATTCTCAACTTATTCAGAATTGCCAATAAATGCATTTTACCACATTTTAAAATATATGTAAGTAATAGGTACATTTATAAGTGTAAAGATTAAATGTTGCTTTCTAAAATAGGGTGTAACGGTAAACTTAATATACTATCTGTCTATTTATGTTTTGGTTCCAAAAAATAAAAGGAAAATTCAAGCAGTACCTCATTCATTGTTTGCAGATATTTGCTGTGTAAGCGTTGACTGAGTTTGATTTATAATTATCAATGACAAATATGAAATACTGTGTAAAATTCAATCCCAATTTTATTAGCCTTTAATCAAGATTTAGCCTGTTGCTTTCTCAGAACAAACTTTCAGGTTTAAAGGAGCCTTAAAATAGTTTAAGTGAAATGGAAATGGAAAAATATTTATCACATAGCTGTTTGTTCATTGCCAAAGTTTTCTGTAGAGAATAAAACTTTTCATTCTACAAGCATGTTATAATCAATAGTCTCTCAAGGTAAACAGTTTCAAAGCAAACATCTCTTTGGTTTTGTTAAGGAGAACTTGAGTTTTCAAGTTCTCCAGCTTAGTATTATGATATTGTAGAAATAGTACTACTTCCTCATGTACTAAAATGAACCATGTTTTCTTTTGACTTTATAGTAGAAGATATGGCCAGTATACTATGAACCAGGAAGTCGCCAAAGTTACAGAAAGACCTCCATTTGATCGATCAAGTTCCCAGGATTCTTTGGATGAACTATCTATGGAAGCTTATTGGACTGAACTAGAAAATATCAAGAAATCTCATGAGAACAGACAAGATGATCAAGAGGTGGTGGTTGTCAAAGAGCCTGATGGTAATGATGAAATTAATACAACTTTTTCTTAATTTATTTTGTATGTATTGATGAGAAATGAATACATAGGAAGAAAGAAAATGAGGAAAACCATAAAAAAATGGTAGTTGCCTTTCAACTTAAAAATGACTTAATTGTGGCAGATTATAGACGCAGTTGCCAAATATAAATGATATAAGTAAATTCACTGAGTTTTGGATATGGCTAGACTCTGATTGGCTAAGCTTACGTGTATTATAGACTCTTAGGGCTTGACTTGATCTTTGAAATCCTCTAACCTCTCTTTAAATTCCATCTGTGGTATCCTAGCCCCATGGTTTTTGGCCCCAAGTGAGTATAGATGCTGATGGTGTTGATGTTTTTCCATTGTTCAGTCAGCTTGAGCTGTTTTGGTGTTCTTTATTTTATTGATTTACAATCTGTTCCACACTACCTTTGACTTACTTATTGTCAGTCTACCTTCTGGAAGAGCAGAACAAATCTGCTCGTTGTTTGCATGACAGCTTTTCAAATGATTGAGGATGGTTATCTTGTTACTAGACAAATAACTTTTTTCTAGAAGGAAAAAGATTCACATAAATCAGTCCTTGGTGGTGGATTGCAGACCTATCCTAGTCTTGGTCATCTTATCTTTCAAACTGTTGTCTTCTAGATTGGCAACAGTGCCATGGTTTAGCCAGCTAACCTCAGTGTAGAGATTTCGACAGTGAAAGTGAAAGATGGCATTAGCATTTTTAGCCTCCCTATTTACTTTTCATATTTGCTTCATAATTGCTGTCATCTCTATCTGCGTTTCCAACAGTCTCCACTATTGTACTTGATATTCTGGAAGAAGCATGGAAAAATTTACTCCCCCCCCCCCTTAAATTTCATGCTTTTTAAAAAAAAAAAATCAACATTAAATTCAAGTAGACACTAGGTTTCTCATGTCTAACTCTGATATCTATTATGTTAGCTTTCTTTCCATGTCTTATGCCGACCATAAGTTTGTAAGCATATCTTTGGTGTATAGGCTGATACAGATTCCAGAAAAGAGCCACAGTCAGTACCTTGGGACCCACTGCTAGCAGTGACCTGTTTTTTAACAGAAGACTTCTTACCGATGCTAAGTGACTTAGCATCAAGTTGTTTAGTACTGAAATCTACATAGGTTTTTCCCCTTTGCTATAACATTGCTTGAGAAAAAAAAAAAGCAAACATTAATACTTGAAAGAGGAAAGTTGGAGATTTTCCTTAATTTAACCTTGATTTGTAAAAGAAAATGATAGCCAGCTCATTCTTTTATTTGGATTCTCTTTCATTTTATTCTCATTCTTTCTCACTTTACCAATCCAGTTGAGCTTATTTGTAATAATAGTATCTTTCAACCTTTCTGATCAATGTTTCAAGATGGCAGCAGCATACCGGTGGCCTGCTGAGTAAGGAGAAAACATTCTGTGGAAAGAAGCACTCAAGCCTGATACATAGCTGTGTGTACTAAGCTATGTCATAACTCTCCAAGGCTAAAATGGATTCATAAAATGTTGTTCATGATGTGATTATCAAGAGTTGGGAGTGTTTCTACACACCCATGCCTTTTCTTTGACTTTAAATTGTTTGAATTTTACCTCTACTTTTTATGGAACAAGCCACTCTGTATTATAATCTTGTTTACTTCCCTTATGGTGGTATCAGCTTTTTCTGACCATTTATACTGAGTTCTACTTTAATATCTTTAATAATCATGGTGAGTTTTTATGTCAGTAAACAGTTTTTGTTGCCTGGCAGGCAGAATGCTCTGCACTGCTTTATGTTTCTTGAAGTCAAGGTTATTGATACTTTATTTCTGCTCTCATGGAGTCTAGTTAGCAGAGAAGCTACAGACAGCCACACTGATCAGTGCTCCATCTTGTGCTGCAGGCTATGATGGAGCTCTGCAAAGTTCTTTCCATGTGACATGCTCACATTTGGTTGTGAGGCAACCAAGGCAGTTGTGCTTTAGTTTACAGATGAGAAAACAGAGTCAGCTTGAGGCTAAGTGACTTGACCAAAGTGACGTGGCCATCAAGGTGCAGGAATGGAGTATGGTCAGATCTTTTGTGTCCCAAGTCCTTGGTTTTTCGATGTCCTCTATAAATGTGGAGGTTGGAGTAACTCTGTTCTAGTTGTCATTCAGTTTTTCTACAATCATCAGTAAATTTTTTTTTGGCCATGCCTCATAGCAAGTGGGATCTTAGTTCTCTGACCAGGGACTGAACCCTCGCCCTCTGCAGTAGGAGCCTAGAGTGTTAACCACTGGACCATCGGGAAAGTCTTGAATTGTCAATAGATCTTACACAATATTTGCTTTATTGTTCACTCCCTTTCAGTGTTTTCAATTGATTCAGTTTTTAAATTAGCTTCCTATAATCTACTTTTTTTCTGAAAATAGTTTGCTTTTTAAAAAAAATTGTAAAGAAAAACAGGACTCTGCTATTCTGACTGGGGGGTTAAAAAATTAATTTGAAATTGATTAGTTCCTGATGTCTAGATGCTTTTTACTTCTTTGCCACCCTGTCAGCTACAGTGAGCAGAGAAAATAAGCTTTCCCATCAATTAGGGTCGGACTCTGGGATAGTGCTGAATGTAAGCCAAGAAACAGGGCTTTAATGGCCATCCCCAGCATCGACTTCCTTCTGTAACTTGATGGAAGTAAGTTATCTTTTCATTGCTTGCTCATCTCTGGAAAGGGAACAGTATTATCTTCCCCTAGTTAATCTGAAGGGAAGTTATAGAGGTTAATCACATGTGAAGTCATTTAAAAATTTTAATTGAGTATATATGAAATGGATCTAAAATTTGATATCTTTATGGCTGGAGTTTATGGCAGTGGTCCAAGTTTCAGATAATGATTCTTAGCACTGTGGTTGGGTTATGGTACAAGAGCTTCAGTAAGAGTTTTTAAAACAGTTTTTAAAAATGTAGACGTTCTCATATTTTGTGATTTAAATACCATTTTTTCTTTACCGTCTCAGAGGGAGAATTGGAAGAAGAGTGGCTTAAGGAGGCTGGTTTGTCGAATCTCTTTGGAGAGGCTGCTGGAGATCCCCAAGAGAGCATGGTGTTTTTATCAACACTGACCCGGACGCAGGCGGCAGCTGTGCAGAAGCGGGTAGAGACTGTCTCCCAGACCTTGAGGAAAAAAAACAAACAGTACCAGGTTCCTGACGTCAGAGACATATTTGCTCAACAGACAGGATCAAAAGAAAAGGAGGTAGGTTTTCTTTTTCAGTAACATAGATGAATAATGGCTTAGACTCAGTTGAACCCATCCAGTTAAATTCGTATCATCAAAAACTTAATGGGCATGTATATGTAAGGCCACCATAGTTCAGTTGGTAAAGAATCTTCCTGCAATGCAGGAGACCCCGGTTCAATTCCTGGGTCGGGAAGATCCGCTGGAGAAAGGATAGGATACCCACTCCAGTATTCTTGGGCTTCCCTGGTGACTCAGCTGGTAAAGAATCTGCCTGCAATGTGGGAGACCTGGGTTTGATCCCTGGGTTTGGAAGATCCCCTGGAGAAGGGAAAGGCTACCCACTCCAGTATTCTGGCCTGGAGAATTCCATGGACTGTATAGTTGATGGAGGTCGCACAGAGTTGGACACGACTGAGCGACTTCCACTTTCACTTTTCATATATAAGGCACTGAAGCTCCATGCTGGCCGTGATCAAGAGGGATTCGATCCCTGTCCTTCTAGAAGTTACCTGCTGATGAGGCAGAAAATGAAACAAGTTAAAATTCTCTGTGACAGTCCCTGCATTCGGTGTCCTTGGAGCTTTGGGAGTGCCCCAACCACCTGGACAATGTGACTGCTAGTTGTTACTTAGAGAAAAGTCAGAGGCAGGAGGTTCTTTTTTCCACATTTACTCTTGTAGGAAAATTTGCTTTTTTTTTTTTTAAGACTCACGAGGGGATGAATGGAAGTGGAATGCAAGGAAGCTAATTGCAGCTGAATTATAAAACAGGAACACTGCACATGAAATAACTTCCCCTTTGTGTCTAGTGCCTAGCAGGTAGAGGATTGGAATAGATATTTGCCACAATGATGAATTTATTAGTGGAAGCTGTTGGAGTCTGGTGGAGACTCTGGGGCTGATGGCTATCTGAGAAAGCATGGTACCAGTCGGAGACCTGAATGGCCTAGAACAGTGCTACTCAGGATAGCCATTTGGTAGGTTGTTTATGGAGTGCCCATGAGGACCTAAAGAGCTTGCCCAAAATGAAAATTAATATCTGCTCCGGCGAGAAACAGTCATGCTACAAAGAGAAAAAAAGGTCAGCTGAACTTAATGGTGTTCTTAGGGTCAAAGTTGGTTTACACATTGAACTGTTCTCAGATGACAGCATAGCTCTGGTCTAGAAGACCCAGTTGGCTGGATGGAGTAAGAACAAACAGAAGGGCTCTTAAATGAGGATTTTGGTGATGATAATAGCAATTGTTATAGCAGTAGCCACCACCACTGAACACTTACTGTGCCAACTACTTTCCGTGCCTTATTTCGTTTCATCCTTAGAGCTGTCCTTGAGTGAGGTTTCATCATTTCTATTCTACCGCCGAGGCTCATAGACTTTAAGTAACTTGCTCAATGGTCCCATAGATAGTAAAGCCAAATTTGTCAGACTCTAAATATGTGCTTTTAACCACTGTACATCCTACTACATTTGGGTTTACATATATAATTCTGGTATTAAGTAATCCCAGTAAATACATGAGATTGTATTTATAGTAAATAAAGGGTAACAAAAATATTTTTTAAAAATTTGGAAATAAGACATATTTAAGGTATCTTTCTGTCATATAGAGGTTTTTGGCTTTTTGTAAACATTTCATTCTTCTAAGAAAGCCTGCATAGTTGCAGATTGCTACTCTGTTTGTACAGTCAATTGTAGATCAAATCCAGTCCATTTTATGGGAGTTTTGGGGTCACAGGATTGCTCCAGATAGATCTGTTGCTGCTGTGAGGCAGTTACACACTTGCATGCCACCCATTTGTTATTTGGAAGGACTAGACTGCATTTTTACAGCAGTAAAAAAAAAAAAAGAATAATAAGGAAATCTAGTATTATTGGCATTTCCTTCCCAATTATAGAGCCCTCCCTGAGGGAGTTAAGAGGAAGCCAAAAGCGGGAGGGGACAGAGAACTGAGCCTCAGCAAACCATACGCTGTGGGATTCCTGCCAGTCTTGAAGAGGATGTTGCTTCTCAGTGCTAGAAGCAACATTTTTCAGCAAATCCTTGCTAATGTCTGAATCACATGGTTTGAATTCAAGGTAATTGGTGGACTGTATCAGCTGATGGAGTCAAGAAGCGAGAAACAGCACAAGTGAATTAAAATAATGTTAACTTATAATGTTAACTTAGAGTTTCTGCCTTTAATTGAAATATGACCACTCGTTAGAAATACGTCCTCCAACCCTCAAGTAAACAAAGGCCAGCCATCTTTACTTGCATTTCTTCTATTCTCAAGTAAATGCAGTATGTCCTCAATATCCCTGGCTTCTGCACCTGTGGATAGGGAGGGCTGACTGTGCTCTGCCATTCTTTATAAGGGACTGGAGCATCCTCCAGTGTTGGTATTCTTGGGGCTGGGGCTGTCCTTTAACCAATCTACCACAGATACTGAGCAATGACTGTCCATGTTCAGCTCTTCCATGTTAAATGCTTCCTCACAAAGCCCTTGCTGACACTAGGAAATAAAATACAGAAATGAATACCATCTGCACTGTCGTGTTCAGTTGCTTAGGAAAACAATTTCAACCACGTGCTCCAAAATATGTGTTCATATGTAAGATTAGTGTTACTCACTGTGTTCACTGTGCCATGGAGGGCCAGCCTTCTGCAGGCTCATGGGTGGAGGGAGGAAGGTGGTATTGCTCTGCCTGAGCGGGATTGAAGTAGCATCCCTCTGTGATTGGTAGTCACTGTGTACTATCCTGCATAATCTGAGGAGAGCACCTCCACGTGCCTGCCCTGGTGCTTGTCCTGCTCTTCTCAGACTGCAGGTGGAGAAGGGAGTCCTTCTCTGTTAACACTTGAGCCGTGATGTGTGGGGAGGAGACTACAGAGGCTCTCTTCTTTTGTATTGAAATGAAAATCCACTAGAGTGAGTATTTTAAAAACAATTCATTCAGATAGACCTCTGTGTGTGATTGACCTAGGCTCCCCTTCCTGATTCCTCCTGGAGCCCTACTTGGAAAGGAGGAAGTACTGCCTGGACACGCTTGCTGGTGAGAGGAGCCAGCTGCATTTTACTGTGTCCATAACCCCTTGGAGGCCTTCATTTCTTTGGATGTCACTGTCCCAACCCCTTGAAAGAGGAGTTCCTTTGACTATCTAAGCTCTTATTACCTGCTTGGCAAATTAGTTTTAATTTCTCTCACCTTTATTACTAGCTTTTTTTTTTTTAAAGTGAAGTATTCTATTTTTTACCTATATGTCAGTTTATAATTTTATTTTATAGCCATGTCGTTGAGAGGGAATTCACATACCATCCAGTTCACCCATTTACAGTTTACAGTGCAGAGGTTTTTAGTGCAGTCATATATATGCAACCATCACCACAGTCATTTCAGCCCATTTTCAGCATCTGCCAAAGAAACCCCATACCCGTAGCAGTCATTCCTTGTCTTCCCCTCCTTACCCCTAGGCGACCACTAATCTTTGTCTCTGTGACTTGCCTGTTCTGAAGATTTCGTAGAAGTGGAATCACTCAGTATGTGGTCCTTGTGACTTTCACTTCATATCGTGTTTTCAAGGTTCAACCGTGTTGTCCCATGCATCTGTACTTTCTTTACTTTGTTTCTTTTTATTGTCAAATAACATTCCATTGTGTGGATGGCTCACATTTTATTTATCTACTCGTTTGTTAATGGATATTCACCTTTTGAGATGTTGTCTTGATGGTGTTTCTGATGGTAGGGACACGTGACATGGCCTGTATTTCCACAGAGCTTAGTAGTATGTCTTGTATGTTGTGGGTGATTATGTATTTGTTGGCTGGTTGCTTGTTAATTATAACCGTAGTCCTTTTATTTCTGTGGTATAAGTCTGAATACATTTCTTGTGCTCTACAGGTTAGTAATAGTTATTTACAATACCATTTCTCTGGTTGTGAGTGGGAAATGACTAAATGGCCCATTTTCTATCTTTAGGCTCCAGATGGCACAGAATCACAATCAGTCGGAACAGATGAAAACAAATACAGAGGAAAAGATGGTAAGTTGGACCCGTTCTCTTGTATTTTCTCATTTATTAGTATAACAAATAGATAAGACCATTTAAAACATTCGTCTTCAATTCTAGTAAGCAAATTCAATTAAATTACTCATATCAAGTACCCAAGTAGATAATTACATAAGACTGAGCATATAGTTGGCTTTTGAGTTTTTAAAAATACTTGTCTTTATCTTTTCTAACATCTATACATAGTCAGTTTTCTTGAATGCGTACCATGTGCCAGGTGCTAGACAGAGACATTTACCTAATTTAATATACTCAAGAACGCTCTATAGTAAATATTATTCTTAACCCATTCAACAGATGAGAGAAGTAAGGTTTTGAGATATAAAGTCACTTCCCCAAGGCCACACAGCTGGTAAGGGGAGCCAGTGAATTGGAAACTTTGTTTTCAAATCTTAAACTCTTAGCTCATAAATGGCTTGCTTTTAAGAAAGTTAAAAAAGACATTTAAATTAAGATCTGGGGGTGGGGGGCGGAAGTTGATTATAATTCTCCATTTCATTCCTTTTTCTGTATCTGTTATTTCAGAAACAGATTAGAAATTCAAGGCATGGATGAAAATAAATAGTAAGGATTTATTAGTACTTAAGAAAGAATTAGTACTTAAGAAAGAATTTAAAGCTATTTCATGGATTTACAAAAAGGAAAAAATGTTCTAAATTAAGGTCACAGGTTAATCCTTAATGTGTTGCTACTTAAATAATATAACAAAGATTGTCAGTGGCTGTCTGAGTCCTGATTGGGACTTTGCTTTTGTTTATGTTCTCAATACCCAGCACCTGGGGTGTTCATGGCATTATCAGTGTCATGTTTGGATTGGAAGTAGTGAAGGAAAAGTGTCAGGTAGACTGCGGAGGCCTGGGAAGTGTTCCCAACCTTCCTATAAAAATCAGAGGTTTGTCCAAAATTACTGTTGTTGTTCATCTGGTAAGTCATGTCCAACTCTTTGTGACCCCATGGACTGCAGCACCCCAGGCTCCTCTGTCCTTAATTATCTCCCAGAGTTAGCTCAAATTTTTGCCCATGAAGTCGGTGATGCTATCTAATCATCTTGTCTTCTGTTGCCTCCTTCTCCTCCTGCCTTCAATCTTTCCCAGCATCAGGGTCTTTTCCAACAAGTTGGCTCTTTACATCAGGTGGCCAAAGTATTGGAGCTTCAGCATCAGTCCTTCCAAAGAATATTCAGGGTTGATTTTCTTTAGGATTGACTGGTTTGATCTCCTTGCAGTCCAAGGGACTCTCAAGAGTCTTCTCCAGCACCACAGTTCAAAAGCATCAATTCTTTGGCTCGCAGCCCTCCTTATGATCCAACTGTCACATGTGTACATGACTACTGGAAAAACCATAGCTTTGACTAGATGGAGCTTTGTTGGCAAAGTGACGTCTCTGCTTTTTAATACACTGTCTAGCTTTGTCATAGCTCTCCTTCCAAAGGGCAAATGTCTTTTAATTTCATGGCTACAAAGTCACCATTTGCAGTGACTTTGGAGGCCACGAAAAGAAAATTTGTCCCTTTGGAACATTTTGGAGTCTTGGAGCATCTAATTTTTTATCTTTCCTTCCATGCTTTTATCTCAGAACTTCTCTCCTGTACCCCTGCCTTCAAATAGATACACACACATAATATGTATGTGTGTATATGTATATGTATGTGTGTGTGTGTATATATGTATGTGCATATGTATATATGTGTGTGCATGTGTGTGTATAGACACATGAGTCTATATATTTACATTTGTATTCATAAAAGCACTTGCTTTTTACTATTCTGTGGAAATTTCTTCAGTTACATAAGTGTATCAGGTTAAAATGACTGGGTGTTTCCCCAGGCCTGTGTGCCTGCTGACACTGGAGTGGCAGGCAGGCTGGAGTAGCCCTTGTTGGCTGGGTAGAGAGCTGGGTTGTCGAGAGAGACAGATGAACCTTTTTTGCCAGTGTCAATATGTTTTGGGCTTTGGGAAAGAGCGACTGGCAATTGCTAAATGAATGCTGAGGAAAACATTGTCTTTTCTTGGTGTTTTCCTCCTTTGCCAGAGATGGTGATATAGCCTATATAAACAGAAGTTCTGGAAGACAAGCTCATTGTAGCAGCTTTTTCCAGCCTAGCTTGCGGCATCCGAGTGGAATGTGACAAGCTTGCTGCCTGATTTACATCTGCTTTTGCTGTAATACTATGAAGTGGGCAGAGAGCCTCCAGTGAGAATAATAAGATAATGTGTATGACGCCATCCAAGTCATTGAGGATTTACTACTGCACCTGTTCTGGGCAATGCTGTGCTCTTTTGCTAGCCAGTGAATTCCCCAGTGTTATGCAAACGTTGAAAGGTTCTGAATGAAATGCATGGAAAATATTGTCTGGAGTTCAAAAGTGGAGCTCTTTCCACTTGAAATATGAAAGCCTGAGCTACATAGTCTATTTTAAATGTTTTCTCTACACTTGGGCTTTTATATGTTTTCTATGAAAGTTACTTATTCTAAATGAAAATTATAACATTTTAATGTTGCCAGGGTTGTTGCATTTCAAATTCATTAATCTACTGCTAAGTATCAATCTTCTCACCGAATTGTACAGCATTATGTATTTGAAAGACCAATGTTAAATACATACATTTAGAAGTGTTAATAATGCCCAAATAATTTTTAAAACTTTCATGTAATATATATTTTCTTTTTTTGAGTTCCATGGAGGAAATGAAATTATTTTTTTAAATAAAGACGTGGATTATTTTGGACAATTGAAAAACTTTGAGTTTTTTAAAATATTTGTAACTTGGTGCTATTGTCCACTTTAAAAACCAAAGGAGAAAATAGATTAAAACTGTATTATTTACACTTAAGGGCTTGAAGAGCCAAAAGGTTTATCTCGCATTCTCTATTAATGTTTCTCCTTGAGAAAGTGAAAGTGAAGTCGCTCAGTCGTGTCCGACTCTTTGCAACCCCGTGGACTGTAGCCTACCAGGCTCCTCCATCCATGGGATTCTCCAGGCAAGAATACTGGAGTGGGTTGCCATTTCCTTCTCCAGGGGATCTTCCTGACCCAGGGATTGAACCCAGGTCTCCCACATTGCAGGCAGATGCTTTACCCTCTGAGCCACCAGGGAGAGTAAATGATTAATTCATAAATACTTTTATTAGCGAATTAACCATCCATTTCTTATATCATCCTGAAACTCTTTTTCCTGCTATCTGCCTTAACTGGAGTTATCATTTAATCCTTAATCCTTCTCTATATTGTGCTTTTTGTTTTTGCTAATATTTGGAGGAAATTTATATGTTTTAAACGTATTCTAACTTAATTATAATTTTTCTCCTCAGTTTTGAATTCAGCACAGAACATTTATTTGTGTGTGTGTGGGGGGGAGGTAGTGTTTATTGTAGCTCTGATGTGGGGCTGTTAAGAACAGGGAGTCCATTTAACATGCTTGTTCATAAACACTCAGGTTTTGGAAAGGTAGCTTCTAATTTAAGAAAATGGCTAATCAGTTTTTTCCTCTCAGAATGGTTTCCTAGGAAACCAACATACGTATTCACAGTAAAACATAAAGTGTGTAAACCAGTGGGAAAATACAACTCAAATTGTGCTTTGACATCTAAGTTAGTACTTTAGAAATTAATCAGAGTGAGGTCTAGTTATCCTTAGTTTTAAACAAAATTGTCACAGGCTGTTGAAAAAGCATAATGTAGCATAGTTAGGAACAGATAAATACAATCAGAGCTCCAAATTTATTCTTATTTTTGGACTTGACATAGGTCAGTTCTTTCTTACTTTATTAACTGTGAGACGTGACCAGGGCCAGCTATATAATTTGCGAGGCTCATTGCAAACTGAAAATGTAGAGCTTCTTGTTCAGATTTCAAGAAGGCAACAGCAGAGCATTAAACCCAGCGTGGGGCCCGTACCAAGCTCTTCGAAAGTCCTATGCCCATGAAGCCCGCCTTGCTTATTGAGTGAGAGTGAGAAAGGCTAGACTTAGATTTATTCTTATTTTCTTTTGAATAAAATAATTTTTGTGTTTGTTTTTTATTTAAATGACTATAAATACAGAAAATATATAGAAGGTAATACAAATATGTTTCCTGAAGGCTTCAGACTTTTAATAGTAAATGTGTATATATACCATATTTATTAAATTTTAAAAATTAACTTACCTTCCATCACCTTGTTGTGTTAGTATATAAGCATTTGAATGTAGCACCTAAGCTTACTGATGTAATCTAGAGCCCTTCACCATGAATTAAAGGTCACAGTGAGAAAATGACAGTAATCCTGTGATTGATGCCAGCTGTTTTTCTAGTGTGAGTTGTGTTAAAACCAAAACCTTATCAAATAGCCAAATTTGGAAGTATTTTCTTCCAAGCTTAAACCTGATGTTTTCAGCAAAGAAGTTTTCAAGTGTTAATTTTTTTTTCCCCCTGGAGGATTAACAGCAAATAAAGCAAAAAAAAAAAAAAGTTAAATTTATTATAAACTATTGATGTAAATACCTGGAACTCATTTGACTAGATTTATAGTTGTAAGAACTGTTATAATTCCTGTAATAATCTGATTCCTGAACCAGGTACCTTCAGAACTGACTCCCACGGTGAACATTCTTGGTGCTGGAATTTTTGCTATGATAGGTAGATAGCATTCCAAAAAGGACATACAGGGCGTGAAAGAAATCTTATTTGGGAATCTGTTCCACTGTGAGGAAATTAAATGGTATATCATAGTTTTAAAAACCTTTGTTCAGTCCTGTCCAACTCTGTGTGACCCTGTGGACTCTCCACTGCCAGGCTCCTCTGTCCATGGGATTCTCCAGGCAAGAATGGGTTGCCATCCCCTTCTCCAGGGGATCTTCCCAACTCAGGACTTGAACCTCGGTCTCCTGCATTGCCAGGTGGATTCTTCACCATCTGAGCCCCCAGGGTTTTAAGAGAGTAAAACCAACCTCCTTCTCATCTCATTTCTGAGTATAAAGTAAAACAATGATTAAGTTTACTAAATTTTAATCTCCCAGTATAATATAAAACAACAATTAAGTTTAGTAAGTTGTTATGAGTTTTTCATTCAGAGCTTGAGATCATCCAGGAATGTTTTAGAACTGGACTCAATCTAGGAACTGTGGCCTCAGAGACAGATTCCACAATTCAGCTCTGGCTTTTTGGTTACCACCTTGCCTCCTCCATCCCCCATGTGCCATTGTTAGGATTCCTTGAGTATATATTTTATTATGAAAAGAAGGCTTAATTATTGCTTATAGTAAGTAGTACTTTTACTAAAGGTTTATATAGTTGATGTGTTAGAAGTTTTTTTTTTTTTTTTTTTTTTTAAAAAAAAAAAAGGAACCAAAGCACAGGAATTAAGTCTTTTATTTTGTTCCCAGACCAGGCATCTTATCTAGGTGTTGGTGGAAAGGAGCTGACCCCACTGGTGCCTGAGGAGGCACCTGCCTCTGAAACAGACATCAACCTGGAGGTATCATTTGCAGAGCAAGCTGTCAGTCAGAAAGAGAGCTCCAGAGAGAAGATCCAGAGGAGCAAAGGTGACAATGCGGCATTACTGGTATGTAGTACACTATTCAGATGTCACTATCAGAGTACATTTTTCATCAGCTGTTTATTTTAAAAAATTTAAGTCCCTAGAAGAGTTGAAAGAATAGTATAGAATACACCCCTACAGCCTCCCTGTAGATCCCATTCACCAGTTATTATAACATTGTACAACTTTTACTCTTTCTTGGGCTTCCTGGGTAGCTCAAACGGTAAAGAATCAGCCCGCAACGTGGGAGACCTGGGTTCGATCTCTGGGTCGGAAAGATCCCCTGGAGATGGGCATGGCAACCCACTCCAGTATTCTTGCCTGGAGAATTCCATGGACAGAGGAGCCTGGCTGGCTGCAGTCCATGGGGTTGCAAAGAGTCAGACACAACTGAGCAACTACCACTTTCACTTTTCACTACTCTTTCTGTATCTATCTATCTATGTATAGGTTGTGCCATATACACTCACTTTTTTTTTTAAGCCTAACAAGGCCATACTAGACAAAACAGTTGTAATGCTTAAGAACTTGAACATTAAAACAATTATATTTGACCATATTAAAAATTTCCCAGTTGTCCCAATATTGTCCTAATGGCTTCTCCCTCACTCTACCTGGGATTCATATAGGGGTTGTGTGTTGCATTTGATGTCATATCTTTTTTGGTTTCTTAAATTTAGATTAGATCCTCTGATTTTTCTGTAATATTTTAAAGAGTCCAAATCAAATTTCTGATTTTGCCTGTTTTTGATGACTTAATTCAAGTTGAACAGTTTTGGCAAACCTAGATGCCTAGATTGTTTATGCCTCTCACTGCATCATCAGAAGAGGTGTGTGATGTCAGATAGCCCCCTTATTGGGAATGGAAGTATCACTTTCCGTCCTCATTTTAAAAATACCTTTTCCTATTGGTAACTAATACTAGTTTGTGACCCTTGAAACCGAATGAATAGCCTATCTGCCAGTAATAACCTATTATCCAGTGGCTTTACCATGCATTTGTAATCCTTACCTGAAAAAAATAGTCCAGTGTTAGAGAAATGGTGATTTTTCTCATTTTATTATTCCTTCTATATTGACTGGCTGGCAATCTTCTGTGATAGTTGCTTTTCCTCGCTTTTCTCTTTGTTTTTGAATGTCACTGTGTAGAAGCTTCCTTTTTTCATTCAGTGTTTTATAAATCATTACTATTTTTCTTTGACATTTAAATTTACCCAAGTTTGACAAAAGGCAACCCTTCAAGCTGGTTCCTATGCCGTTTTAACATGTACTCCTCATTTTACTCCTTTGCTTTCTGGTATAAGATGTTGTAAGTTCACCTTGTCCTTTTCTCCCCTCAGATTAGGAAGAATCTATTTCTTCAAGGAACCCTTGTTTTTTCAAAGCATGTTGTATTTAGAAACCAACCTCTGTGTACTGAGTATTCTCATTGATACTGAATGTCTTATATTTTTTAAAAATAGACTTACTTATTTTGTAAGATTTCACACACATAAAAGCTAATAAGCATAGTATAATGAACCCCCCACCAAGCCCCAATATTGACTAACCTATGACTAGTTCTGTCCTATGCACACCCCCAAGCGGTTCCCTACAAGATAAAAAGTTATTTTTTAATTCATATTGCTATTATTGTATGTATTTAAAATGCTAACAATTCTTAATTTCAAATATCTAAATATTAAATTTCATATTGTATTGCAAATTTCATATATATATTTTTTTTTTACAGTTTGTTTGAATCAGAATCCAAATAAGGTTCATGCATTGCAGTTGGTTGAGTTGGTTGAAAGTGCCTTTCAAGAAGCTTTTAATCCCTCCCTTCCTTCCTCCTCCTGTCTGTGTGTCTCTGTCTCTGCCTCCCTCTCTTGCTTCATTAAGATCTTTTCCTCTATCCTTTTCTGCTTCTTTCCTCCCATTCTCCTTCTCTCAGAATTTGTTTGTTGAAGAAACCTGCTTATTAAGCTTCTAATTCTGTTCCCACGTCCTTCTCTTTCTTGTTAGATTGGTTGACTCTAGATTTATCAGATTCATGCTCTTTTTTTTTTTTTTGGTCAAGATTACTTCTTCTGATCATGTAGCAAGAGATACAAACTATCTGTCCTCATTTGTGAAATTGGCAGCTGCTGCTGGTCACTACTTATATCCATTTATTAATGGTTATAAAATCATGTTCTAATTTCATTCATTAATTTGAATATCTCTCTTAAAAACTTAACCTTCTCACGGGTTACTTCTTTCTTTCATTTACCAGTTTTCCTTTTTTCTTCGTTTCTTAGATTCCCTAGTACCTTTGATTAATGAGCAACTAGTGTTGTTTTATTTTAATTTTCTTGTAAAAATAGTATCTTAACTCATGGATATACATATATGACATGACCCTAGAGATAATTTCTCATGTGTTTCAGCATATTTTTTTCTACAGACATGTTGTTGTTCTTGTTGTTCAGTCGCAAAATTTTGTCCAGCTCTTTGTGGCCTCATGGACTATAGCACACCAGGCTCCTCTGTCCTCCACTGTTAGCTCAAATTCATGCGCACTGAGTTGGTGATACCATCTAACCATCTCCTCCTCTGCCACCCCTTCTTCTTTTGTCTCCAATCTTTAGTGGCATGTCAGGGTCTTTTCCAGTGAGTCAGCTCTTCGCATCAGGTGGTCAAAGTATTGAAGCTTCAGCATCGGTCCTTCCAATGAAGATTCAGGGTTGATTTCTTTTAGGATTGACTGGTTTGATCTCTTTGCAGTCCAAGGGACTCAGGAATCTTGTCTAGCACCACAGCTCGAAAGCACCAATTCTTCAGTGCTCAGCCTTCTTTATGGTTCAACTCGCACATCTGTACATGACTACTGGAAAAACTATAGCTTTGACTATATGGATCATTGTTGGCAGAGTGCTATCTCTGCTTTTTAATATGCTGTATAGGGCTTGACCTAGCTTTCCTTCCAAGGAGCAAGTGCCTTTTAATTTCATGGCTGCAGTCTCTGTCCACAGTGATTTTGGAGCCAAGAAAAGAAAATCTGTTACTGCTTCCACTTTTCTCCATCTGTTTTGCCATGAAGTGATGGGACTGGATCCATGATCTTAGTTTTGTTTTGTTTTTAATGTGGTTGTCTGAGGAGGCTTTACAAATAGCTGAGAAAAGAAGACAAGCGAAAGGCACGGGGAAAAGGGAAAGATCTACCCGACTGAATGCAGAGTTCCAGAGAATAGCAAGAAGAAATAAGATGGCCTTCTTAAATGAACAATGCAAAGAAATAGAGGAAAACAGTAGAATGGACAAGACTAGAGATCTCTTCAAGAAAATTGGAGATATAAAGGGAACATTTCATGCAAGGATGGACATGATAAAGAACAGAAATGGTAAGGACCCAGCAGAAGAGAATACACAGAGGAACTATATACGGAAGGTCTTACTGACCTCGATAACCATGATGATGCCATCACTTACCTAGAGCCAGACATCCTAGAGTTGAAGTCAGGTGGGCCTTAGGAAGCATTACTATGGACAAAATTAGTGGAGGTGACAGAATTCCAGCTGAGCTATTTAAAATTTTGAAAGATGATGCTGTTAAAGTGCTGTACTCAATATGTTAACAAATGTGTCACAAGTGGACACAGTACTGGAAAAGGGCAATTTTCATTCCAACCCCAAAGAAGGACAATGCCAAAGTATGTTCTGTCACTTGCACTCATTGCACATGCTAGCAAAGTAATGCTCAAAATCCTTCTAGCTTGGCTTCAGCAGCATGTGAACTGAGAACTCCCAGATATACAAGCTGGGTTTTGAACAGGCAGAGGAATCAGAGATCAAATTGCCAACATTTGTTGGATCATGGAAAAAGCAAGAAAATTCTAGAAAAGCATCTACTTCTGTTTCATTGACTAAGAGATGGGAATACCAGAACCCCTTACCTGTCTCCTGAGAAACCTGTATGCAGGTCAAGAACAGCAATTAGAATTGAACACAGAACAACTGACTGGTTCCAAATTGGGAAAAGAGGATGACAAGGCTGTGTATTGTCATCCTGCTTATTTAGCATCTATGCAGAGTTTAACATGCGAAATGCCAGGCTGAATGAATCAAAATGTAGCATCAAGATTTCTGGGAGGAAGGTCAACAACCTCAGATATGCAGATGATACCACTCTAATGGCAGAAAGTGAAGAGGAACTGATGAGCCTCTTGATGGGGGTGAAAAGAGGAGAGAGAAAAAGCTTGCCTGAAACTCAACATTCAAAAAACTAAAATCATGGCATCTAATCTCATCACTTCATAGATCCAAACCTAGAATTATCTATTTCCTCAAGAAACACTGATTCTACTTAGTAGAAATATACTTTTGTTACTGTGTTCAGGACACTAGGAATGTTCCCTTCTCTGAGTTGGTTATTGCTTAAAGCCTTTACAGAAGACAGAAGTACATTTGTATCTTCTTTCTTCCATGCTGAGAATAGTGGTTCTGAGGATACAGCAGATAATATAATTAGAATATCACATAATTGCTTATGTGTTTTATCCTTCATTACTGCACAGCATTCTCAGAATAGAAATAGTAACACTGCCATCAACAATATGATAACCAAAAAATAGTTTAAACTTGTTTTCTTTTCCTCAGTTGGCTGTATCCTTAGGGTTTTATCCCAAAAGGACTGTAATAATCAAATTAGTCTGCATCAGGTTGTTAAGGATAGTTATTCTCCATATGGTTATGCCACTCACTGCATACCCGGTTGGTTAATTTCATTTTATATTGAATGTTTAGGGATTGCTTTGTTGAAACTTAATTGTGTTTTGTAAACACGTGAATTATGTAAGTGGTCCAAAGGCCATAATTAAAAACAAGGTGTATTAGAAGTCTCACTTCCATTCTTGAGCCATCACCCTCTTCTCTCCCTCCCCTTTACAGGTTAATTTACATTGCAGGTCAGTTTCTTTTTATTTTAACTTAATGGTTTATCCTTCCATTCTTAGATAGATACACTCTTGATTATTTACTTATGACTTAGCAGTATGTCTTGGAGATCACCCCATCGTAGTATAGAGAAATATCTTTCATTCTTTTTTATTTATACATTGTACCATGTTATGAAGCTCTATCACAATTTATTCAACCAGTCATCTGACGATGGGCTTCTAGGTTGTTTTAAGGCTTTATCAAAAATTTTTAAGAATCTATTTTCATGCCTAGTGGGAAAAGTAAAGGACTATGCGTCATGTGGCCTAAAGAGATAAATCAGGCTCCCAGACTATCCTTAGCAAAAGTATCTTTTACAAGTGATAGCCTTCTCCACTGCAGGGGGTGTGGGTTTGATCACTGATCTGGGAACTGAGATCCCACATGCCACACTGTGTAATAGATAAATAAATGACAATGATGGTCTTCTATATCTCAACAGATGGAAGGGAGTTTAAGTGAAAGTAGTCTAATTAAACAAGATAAAGACACTGTTGACTTTTAAGTTGTTGATTCAAACAGTGGAATATAAAAGGAATTCATTTCTACTTCAGAAACTTAAAGACAAAACTTCCCCTCTCACTTTATTCTCTGCCTAACAAACTGATTTTTGCTCACCTACTTTCTAGATTTTATTCACGTTTTGCCTCAAGCTTAAAGTGACCTTCCCATTTCTACCCCTCTGTTCTGTGTTTATGTTGGGGTCTAGCTCAATATCTAGCTTTACTGTTAGCACTTTTCTGTTTTCAAACTTACATTAATAAAATGTATAAAGTCATCTTTTAAACTGTTAAGATGCCATGCTTTTGATAATTATTGTCAATGTATTCATGCATTTATTCATGTATATATGCATCAGTTTATCTATACAACCATTTACTTATTTGTATATCTTCTGAAAAGCATGTGCATACTGTAAGCTTTCTACAAGTCATAAACATGGTTGGTGAGGTAAATATTTATATTCCTCACTCTGAGGTGAGAGTCTAAGCAGATAAAACCTTAATTTCCATTTCTACTCCATGGTCTCCTGCTTCTGTGAATAAGCAGTGGGTTTTATGTAATACATTGTTCTTTGTTGACCTCATTTTGTATTTGCTTCTCTTTTTTTACAGCATTGAGCAGTCTTTGTTAATTCTTTATGATCTCTCACAGCAGATTCAAATTTCTCCTCGTAAATTTGGAGATCAGGTTTTATAACTTTAATGTGTGTTAGGATGAAAATTTAGCTATTACATATTGTGTTTCGTGTGCCCATAATATCTTAGAAAGTATGCTGTGTAATTACTTTCCTCATTTGTCAAGTGATCTCTATGAGATAGATATTACGATTCTCCTTTTATACAAAGAAGCGAGTTCGAGAGATTAGGAGGTGCATGGTAAGTCTTGGCTTCACTGCCTAATCTTTTGAAGCTGGAGTTTTTTCTGGAAGATCCTGATGACACATGCCCTAAAGGTACATGTTCCTTTAACTTAGATGTGAGTTTAAGTGTCCTTGTTTTGGTACTACTGACAACTTCAGGATAGCTTGAGAGGTTATATGAATAAGATTCTGGTATGTCGAGTACATCTATATGGTAGAAATTTAATAGCACTCTTTTATTCTATCTTGGCAGACTAAAAACAATAAGAGTTTATTTAGGAATTTTTAAGATCATAGTATTGAAATGATAACTATGGTGAAGCTTGTATTAGTTCTTGTCTTTATTCAGTGTATTTTGGATTCTTACTGAATTATGTTTAATTCAAGTAAATTCATGTTTTATGGCGACTTTGCTTGTCTTGTAACAAAGCTCTATGCATACTGAAGGCCGCAGGCTTGTGGGGAGTTTGCTAGAAAATGAAACATCTCTGGAAGAAGCAGAAGGAGGACAGTAAAGGAAATGTTAGTTTGGGATAGAGTAAGGAGAATGAGAACCTAAGACAGACACATGTTTGTGCACAAATGTGTGAGATAACTGTAGGGTGATGATCCTGAATTGTCAAGAAAAGTTTAAATTATGATTATTCCTTGACATTAAAAATTCTTTTTAAAAAACTGTAAATTTGAAAGTTTCCTAAAATTTCATATATCTAGAAAAGTTCTAGGTTCTGTAGGTTAACAGTGAGTGAAATACTATAATCAAATCACATTTTACACATGGAAAAATCTTAGGTAAGAAATGAATTTCCTAGCAGGTGATAAGAAGTCATCTGTGGAAATTGACCAAGTAAGAGTAGATTCTCTTGCTTTCCGAGTTGAGGCTAGAGTGACTTGATGAGTGAACAAGTCAAGTGTGTCATTACTGGTAAGGTTTCTAACAGGCCCCTCATATTTCAAAGCTTATAGAAGAGGGGTGCACCCAGGGAGAGCTGCCTGATTAATTTATGGTGACACATGGGAGCCGATGACCTTATATGTTTTGAAAAATTCTATTTCATTCCCCTTTTAAAAGCACATTTTTCAAAAGGTAAAGAGCTTTCCTTTTGCTGAAATTGCACTGCCTTCTCTTAGCCAACGAACTGAACCATCCAGTCTATTAACTAAACAAAAATGACATGAAACTTCATAAATATTTAAAACTCCTGCTATGAATTAAACATTGGGATAAAGAACTAACTCCTTTCATTAAGTACATTGTTAATAAATAAATAAAGCTCATGACATATTGCTAGGTAAATCAAATGTTTGAACGAATTATATTTCAGGTTTCTTTAAACATTTACCTTGGATAATGCTTTAAATAATTATATTACATGTATTTGGCTTATTAGACCAGATGCAACTGATTTTAATGAAGCATGTAGGACTTTTTTTTTCTTGTTTAAAATAAATGGTTGGTAAATAGTATGGGTTCAGTCCTTCAGAAAACAAAGCAATTAGCAGAACTCTGGACCAGGCGAGAAGAAAATGGGGAGAGTTTTGTGTATTTTGAAAATGAAGCTCGGTACAAATCACAGGAAATTGGGGGAGCATCAAGCCAGTGGCCCCACCCCTCACTGAGCTTGATTCTGTGCTTCTCTGCATGTTGGGTGTGTGTCTTTATTCACTGTATACACGAAGACAGAACACCTGCAGTGTGTCAGGGCTGTGGGATAGTGGGCATACGGAGGTGATTAAGACATGGTTCATGTCCTTGAGGGTTTCCTGTCCTACATCAATACTGATCAACCTAGATTCCTCCCTGCCTATTGTGGGGCATGAGGAAAGTGGAGCAGAACAGAATGACTACTGAATTTAGGATTTAAAAGATCTGAATTTGCCTGCTTATGTCACTGGCTATGTGGACACTGGCTCAGACAGTAAAGAAATCTGCCTGCAATGTTGGGGACCTCGGTTTGATCCCTGGCTCAGGAAGGTCTCCTGGAGAAGGGAATAGCAACCCACTCCAGTATTCTTGCCTGGGAAATCCCATGGACAGAGGAGCCTGAAGGGCTGCAGTCCATGGGGTTTCACAGAATCGGAACAACTAAGCACTAACACTTTCACTTCACTCTAGAGTCTCTTAATGAGCCTCAGTTTCCCCACGTAGAATATGCTGTAATAATACTTGTCTTTCTGGAACTTTTTCAGGATAAATGAAAAACGATTTATCAGAATAAGTATTACCATTTTTGTCTTACCTTGCAGTAATACTTAAAAGAAAAACCGTGATATCCGTCTGCATGTTCTCAACTCCTATACACTGTACTATTGACCTTGGAAATTATGCTGAAAATTCATTAAGGCTGCATATGAATAATATCTACTGTTGTTCTTTTAATGTTTTTATGGGGAAAATGTATCACAAAAATAGAAGAATTATCTCTTTTCTCCTAAAGTGGACTCTCTTGAGACTATAGCAGATTATAAAGAAGGTTCTGTCAAAGGTTCTACAATGAACTCTAGAAGTTCTCTTGGAGTTGAGTTTGCTTGAAAGGAATTAGCTGCTTAATTGCCAAAAGTTGTCGGTTTTAGGAAAAGTTCTAGGATGGTAACTCTCAAACATTTTGGTCCTATAACCCCTTTAGACTCTTAAAAAATTATTGAGAACCTCAAAAAGCTTTTGTCTAATCAGTCAGGACAGATGTTGGTGTTGAGGAGAATAACTACCACACCTTGCAGTGCTTTGGTGAAACCTCAGACGCGTGGCCCTTTGGCCAGGAATCTGTGATTTCGTATTGTTGGAGCATTCACTGTCTCCCTGTAGATTTCAGCTCTCTGGGTTTGCTCTGGCTGGCCTAAGAAAGAAGGCATAAACAGATTTCTACAGAAGCTATGATTCCTTGGAAGACTCTGAGAAGATGAAGAAGGCTGGTACAAAGTGATTTTGGAATGTAAAGAATTTCTTTGGATTGAGTTCTGTGGAAGTTGGTCACTGACTGTGCTCTTGAGCTCTGAAATATAAATAAGTAGTCTAAGGAATAGTTTCTCTTGATGAATAATTAAAAATACTGTCTGTGTAGTGGGGAGGAGCAGGGGGTGCTTTTCTTTATGTCAGTTATATCTATGGATATTTACCATGATATAAGTTAAAATAAAAAATTTAAACTGTCCATTTAAAATTTATTATTATGGTAAACAAAAATAACATTTTTATGAAAAAGTCGTATTTTCTAAAACAAACTGCAGTCAGATTCTTTACCCTCTGAGCCACCAAGGGAGCCCATATTATAAATGAAAATTGAAAACAATTTAAACTTAATCCATTTAAAATATAATATTATGGGGAACATAAATAATATCTTTATTAAAAATAGTCATTTTTCCAAAACAAATTTTTGTTTGTTTTTGATTAATTTATTTTAATTGGAGGCTAATTACTTTACAATATTGTGGTGGTTTTTGCCATACATTGACATGAACCAGTCACATGTGTACCTGTGTCCCCCATCCTGAACCCCCCTCCCACCTCCCTCCCCATCCCATCCTTCAGAGTTGTCTCAGTGCCCTGGCTTTGAGTGCCCTGTTTCATGTATCGAACTTGGACTGGTGATCTGTTTCACATATGGTAATATACATGTTTCAATGCTGTTCTCTCAAATCATCCCACCCTTGCTTCTCCCACAGAGTCCAAAAGTCTGTTCTTTATAACTGTGTCTCTTTTGCTGTCTCGCATATAGGGGTCATTGTTAACGTCTTTCTAAATTCCATATATATATACATTAATATACTGTATTGGTGTTTTACATTTTAGCAACTTTCTAATGTCTGGCTTGAGTTGATGTCGTTTGGATTCTCATATTTGCTTCTGTGTTCAGTCTGTTGGCAATACTACGTTTCTTGTAAAAATTCTGAAAAACTCCACTGTACACCATAAGAGAATAAGAGTGAAAAAGGCAGATAATGTCTTACTGTTATTAAAACAGTGTTGACCTCTTCAGTCAGTCAGTTCAGTTGCTCAGTCGTGTTCAACTCTTCGCAGCCCCAATGGACTGCAGCACACCTGGCCTCCCTGTCCATCACCAATGCCCGGAGTTTACTCAAACACATGTCCATTGAGTTGGTGATGCCATCCAACCATCTCATCCTCTGTCATCCCCTTCTCCTCCTGGCTTCAGTCTTTCCCAGGGACTTTTCCAATGAGTCAGTTCTTCATATCAGGTGGCTGAAGTATTGGAGTTTCAGCTTCAGCATCAGTCCTTCCAATGAATATTCAGGGCTGATTTCCTTTAGGATTGACTGATTTGGTCTCCTTGCAGTCCAAGGGACTCTCGAGTCTTCTCCAACACCACAGTTCAAAAGCATCAATTCTTCAGTGCTCAGCTTTCTTTATAGTCTAACTCTCACATCTATAGATGACTACTGTAAAAACCATAACTTTGACTAGATGGACCTTTGTTGGCAAAGTAATGTCTCTGCTTCTTAATATGCTGTCTAGGTTGGTCATAGCTTTTCTTCCAAGGAGCAAGCATCTTTTAATTTCATGACTGCAGTCACCATCTGCAGTGATTTTGGAGCCCAAGAAATTAAAGTCTGTCACTGTTTCCATTGTTTACCCATCTCTTTGCCATGAAGGGATGGGACTGGATGGCATGATCTTCGTTTTCTGAATGTTGAGTTTTAAGTCAGCTTTTTCACTCTCCTCTTCCACTTTCATCACGAGGCTCTTAAGTTCTCCTTTGCTTTCTGCCATAAGGGTACTGTCATCTAAGTATCTGAGGTTATTGATAGTTCTCCCAGCAATCTTGATTCCAGCTTGTGCTTCATCCAGCCCTGCATTTAACATGATGTACTCTGCATATCAGTTAAATAAGCAGGGTGACAATATACAGCCCTGACCTACTCCTTTCCCAATTTGGAACCAGTCTGTTGTTCCATATCCGGTTCTAACTGTTGTTTCTTGACCTGTGTACAGATTTCTCAGGAGGCAGGTCAGGTGGTCTGGTATTCCCATCTCTTGAAGAATTTTCCACAGTATGTTGTGATCTACACAGTAAAAGGCTTTGGCATAATAAATGAAGCAGAAGTAGATGTTTTTCTGGTTTTCTTTTGCTTTTTCGGTGATCCAGTGAATATTGAAATTTGATCTCTGGTTCCTCTGCCTTTTCTAAATCCAGCTTGAACATCTGGAAGTGGAAGTTGACCTCTTTAGAAAAGAGTATTGGGTACTTATATGGTTCCTTGGACCACACTTTGAGAACTCCTACTTTAGGATATGGCTTTTGCATGTCCATTTTACAAGAATGAGCAGTTAAAGAATTGCCAAAAGTCACACACAGTGAGTTGGCAGTTAGATGACTGATAGGTGGTGGCTCTAAAGTCCCTGCTTTTGGTTTCCTCTCTGCTCTCCCCTTCTCCCCAGTGCTGCACAGTCCTTTTGTACCTGCCTTATTTGGGTATCATATATCTGAATATATGATATTATATATATCAATACAGTGCCATACTATATATATATATGACAACTAATAACAGTGTAGATAAACGGTACGTGGCACGCACTAGTGGTTACTCCTACTCTTCTCTCACCTCCTGTGTCTTCCTCCTCACAGTTTATCTTGACTTGTAATTTTTCTTGCCTCTTAAAGGTCAGTTAACTTGTTTGTTTTCTCCTTTGGTTTTACTGTCTCGCTTATCCTCTTGGCCACTGATATTCACACTCCTAGTACATGGTCTGGTTCTGCTGTCTGTCATACTTCACATATTGACTCCCTGCAGGTTTGGGATCATTATTAAGACAGGATTGGTCTTCATTCTGGCTGGAGAAATTCTTCCATAGCTCTCATTGTCACCGCTCTGAGAATGAATTCATAGTTATAATTTTGTCATCTTTTGTTAAAAAGGGGTTAGGTCCTATAAACCTTTACTGTATTAATGGTGTTTATTTTAGACTTACAGAGTGCCAAAAGACAAAACAGGCACCACCAGGATTGGTGACCTAGCACCCCAGGACATGAAGAAAGTTTGCCATTTAGCCCTGATTGAGCTGACTGCCCTCTATGATGTCTTGGGTGTTGAACTGAAACAACAGAAAGCTGTGAAAATCAAAATAAAAGGTAATTTTGAAACAAAAAGCAGTTGGATTTACTCCTGAGCTAGTAAGAATGAGCTTGGCTCTTTAGAAGTATCATTTTTGGAGTGTGAGAAATGCATACATAACAAATTGCCTATAATCCGCACATGAATACATCTGAAGTTCAGATTCTAAAACAATTCTCTCCAAAGTTTTTGTAATTTAATAAATCTGTCTCCTAGATTATAGAAGATAAAGGCATAATCAAATATTTAATTACCATGGAAAGAATGGGAAATTCTGATCAAGGATTCTTAAATGCTCTCTCCTTTGAAAGCTGTATTTAAAAACATTTGGTACATATACTTATTTCTAAGACTGGATCTTGACAACTGGCTTTAATATGGTTAATCCTGATCAATTATTTTTACTTTATTTATTTGATAGCGAATGCACAGGCAGTTAGTAGTATGTCCCTTTGTTCATTTACAATCTACTTTTAACTCTTTTGCAAAAAATATTCTTCCCTCTTTGAAGACAATAACATGATTTTGGCATATAATATCCCTAAATTGTGCATCTCTTGGGTATGCATAGTTTTTTTTCTTTGTAATCAGCTTGCTCTCCCCATTATATAAATAGACTGTTTTTTTTATAATATGATAGAAAACAAACACCTCCTCAGTTCATGTTTTTTTTCCAAGATTTTATTCATCTGAAAATCTGGATAATTTTCTGTTGATAAAGCTTTACTATTTAGGAATCTCTGACATCTCATTTAACTTTAAAGATATCTCTTAAAGAAAAACCAAGAATAGGGATTATTGAGTTGCTATGGTAACGTTAGCAAAGACAAGTATTCACCTGATGTAAGTTTTAAAGGCAATTTCTCTGTAGGACTGAAGTGTACCTTCCCTCAAGTCCTCTCTGCCATGCTGGGCCCCAGAAAACCCCATTCTGTGTTTAGTTCCTTTGAGTGAGTATTTTAGCTTAAGCTTGTGATGGTGAATTTCTGAGTCAAACAGTTCTGGTTTTCCACAAGTCCATTATGGAAAAAGACTTCAGATGCTTTTGCAAAAGCTCATCACAAAGTCTTCTCCAGATACAAAATAAAAATTTAATTTAAATAATTGTGGGGAAAAAAAAGAGTTGTGACTCAGTGTTCAAGACTTTCAGAGTGACTTAGAGAGGCCTTTTAATTTTATCTCAGAATTGCCTCCTACCAGACAGAGAAGTATTAAGCCATTCTCATTAAAAGTACCACTATTAATGTAATAGATTTTCTTTCCACCTTTTTTATGTTTTTGTATCTTATCTAAGATATTTATGTTATAAACTAGAATTTGACATGCTTAAAGATATGCTTTTTTTAATTCCTAAACTAAAAGTTATTTACTATGTTACTGACATTCTTCTGAATGTCACAGTTTCCAATGTCTGTTTTCATATCACGGGATTATCCCCCTCTTCTTGTTCACAAATGATTTATATCTCCCCGATGATGTGTGCTACACTTTTTTGTTGTAACTGTTCACTCAGTGATGGGCGTGGGGTAGGAGGTGCTGTGTAGAAGCTATTCTTACATCAGACTGAAAGCATATAATTTTAATTTAGAAAAATTATAAATTATTACCTGTCATGTCTTCTGGAGTTATTCCCAAATATATGAAACAACAAATTTAAATTCACAAAGACCAAGTATCTACTATGTTCTCTAAAGAAGAACATTTGTAGAACAAGCTCGTAATCTTGGCTGATTTTCCAAAAAGCAAATATTTATACTTTGCTATATTATAGAATGTTGAATGTCAGTTAAGTATGGAAGAGGTGAGTGATATTTGCTTTAAGCGAGAACTTTTAATTTGATTACATTTAGTAAATTACTTGCATATTTTGCCTATTCCCACAGCACTCTATTTCTCTTTTGTAACAGTTTATAGTTTTCTAATTATTTTGGTGATGATTTATAATCATTAGTTTAGTTGTCTTTGTTTGCTAGATTGCTCTATAAGGTGGAGCCAGAATTTTCCAATTAAGTTGTGTTTACCTAATTGGTAGACAGTGTTACCCACTTAGATGCTTGATATAGTTGTCTGATTGAATGACAATATCAAGAATCTGGTGCCTTAACATTTTTGCATTAATATTTCATAGGTTGATGAAAGTGAAGAGATTTTGTTGTTGTTTTTGCAGATTCTGGCCTTTTTTGTGTCCCATTGACAGTATTGTTAGAACAAGATCAGAAGAAAGTACCAGGAACTCGAATACCCTTGATATTTCAAAAAGTAAGTAGGCCCAAATGGGTCAGCATAGAGACAGCATACTTGAGATAATGGTGTTTTGTTTTTGCATTCATACTATTATAATATAGTTTTCCAATTGATATGCTCTTTTATTTTATGCTTTGGTTTTTCTATTCAAGAAACAGATTTGTTTCAAGGGCTCATAATTTTTATTTCATGGTGATGCTTTCAGTGTTATTTCATGTAACCGTGATTACCTGGCATCATTTTCCTGTCTTATATTAGCTGGCTTTGTTTAATTGAGATTTCAATTCTATAATACATAGGAGTGGGGACTGCTGGTAAATTTCTAGGGAATTGAATCCTCATGAATATTTTATGCCTGTATGTATTTTCCAAGCTTTCCTATTTACAGTGAGGATGTCCAATTTAATTTACTAGTGCCTTCTTCCAAAGTAGGCAAAGAAACCATAAAGTAGAATTAGAAAATGATTGCTAAACTATAAAGTCACTTGTGTAGTCAACACTCAATTATTCATAAGGGGATTATCTATGACAATATAAAAATTTCAGTCTAACCTCTGAGCCATCATTGTTCAGAAACACAGATTACATTGGATAAAAGACAGGGAATACCCCTGAGGAAGGCTAGTTGCATCAGTTGTGGGCTACCCAAGATGCAGATTTTGCAACAGCTCAGGCATCTCAGTTTCTGAAAATTCATGGGTAGCAAGAATGGCAGTAGTAATGTTCTCAGTTGTTTGGCTCAACAAAGCCACTTAATACTTAAGCTTAATGTACTTGGCACCGATTCTTCCATTATTCTAAGCCAGTCATTTACTATCTTACCTATTAATACTAAGCTCTGATTTCTTCATTCCTCATAGTCACCATTACATCCAAACCTGTGTCTCAGTGTTTCTCCTGATGGACTTTGTTGTAGACAGCTTGTTCTACTCACCAGCTTCCTCTAGTCATTGCCTGCAGAACCTGTGTCTGTGTGGATGGTTGTTCGTGGTGTCTGTGATAACCAGAGAGATGCTTATAAATGGAGACCATAGTTTCAAGTTCTTTTCATGGCAGTAAATGGTGTGAGTTACTTATGCAGATGGAGAAAGCATGGATCTCAGCAGAACCCTTTCCCAGTGTATTGGGGCTATTCAGAGAAACAGCACCAATAGGAGATTTCTCTTTCTCTCTCTCTCTTGGAGAGAGATGCTCAAAAATATTATTAAGTGAAAGAAGGACTGAGTGTGTGTTGGAGAGGGGGAGAGAGAAAGAGACACATGCAGCCACATATACACACACACATGCTTTCCTTCATTCACTTATTTAATAGTATTTATTGAGCATCTGTCTCTCTCGGGATCAGGGGCGGGGAGAGAGAGAGATTTATTATATGTTAAAGAATTGGCTTCTGCAACTGTGGGGCCTGTCAAGTCTGAATTATGTACAGCAAGCTGGAAACACAGGCAAGGGTTAACATTTCAGGGTCGAGTCCAAACTCTGCAGGCGGAAACTCCTGTGGGGTTTCTGTGTTGCAGTCTTGAGGCAGAATTGTGCTGCTTTGGGGAACTCAGTCTAGGTTCTTGCAGCCTTTAGCTGACTGGATGAGGCCCACTCACATTATGGAAAGTAGTTTGCTTTACTCAAATTCTACAGGTTAAATGTTAATCGCATCTAAAAAACACCTTCACAGCAACATCTAGACTGGTGTTTGACTAAATAGCTGGGTACTGTAGCCCAGCCCAGTTGACACATCAAATTGACTATCACATCAGCGAAGAGCAAGGGTTGGTCCCAAAAGAAGTCAGTGTTGCCTCCTGGTCAGGCTCAGGATTGCATCCAGTCCCCTGTCATTTTCTCTTGACTTTGTTTTCCTATCTAGTTAGTTTACATTTTTGGTCTCTTCAGACTTTTTAGAGACTCAGACTACCCACCAATTTGAAGTCTTTGGATAAGAGCCTTAAAGATTTGGGGTTCATATAAAAAATAAAAGAGAATATAAAGAGCTTTCTATTAGATAACACTCATCTGTCTGTATCCCTGCTGAATGATAAGCAAAAAAAAAAAAAAAAAAAAAATCACTGTGATCTATCCTGAAAAGTATTTTTTTTACTTTATCAGCTGACAATGCAATTAGGTATTCCCTTAATTTTATTGAAAGGAAAGAATTGAAAACCACTGATTTGCAAAGATCTTATTATCAGCCTTAACAGATTATATTTTCTCAGTTATTGAGAAATAGACCTCAAACAGGCTTTAACAAAGCTTATCTAGTATCTATAAATTGTACCTGGTTCCCCATGCCGCTCTACCCCCCCACACACACACCTTAGAAACACACTGTTTAAACCATATTCCCCAAAACACTGGAGAAATAGAAATATTCTTAACTTTTATCTATGGCAAAATTCTGGCAAATTAGTAAATCATATTTTCATGCTGCTGCTGCTGCTACTAAGTCGCTTCAGTCGTGTCCGACTCTGTGCGACCCCATAGACGGCAGCCCACCAGGCTCCCCCGTGCCTGGGATTCTCTAGGCAAGAATACTGGAGTGGGTTGCCATTTCCTTCTCCAGTGCATGAAAGGGAAAAGTGAAAGTGAAGTCGCTCAGTCGTGTCCGACTCTTAGCGACCCCATGGACTGTAGCCTACCAGGCTCCTCCATCCATGGGATTTTCCAGGCAAGAGTACTGGAGTGGGGTGCCATTGCCTTCTCCGCATATTTTCATAATAAAGTATTATTTGTATTTTAACAATGACAATAGAATGTAGCTAAAATATGTTATTTTCAAAGTGAGAAATAATGAGAAAAATGACAGTGTATATATACATTCTCTTTTGAATGCTAGTATTCAGCATTAGAGAATAATAGAAAGCATTAAAATGTAAAAATTATTCTCATTCAGTTATTTAGAAATCATCAGTTTTGCCTGTGTATTTAATAAAATTTGTCTTACTGCTGAAACTAATTTGATCCAGCTACTGGCATGCAATTTTATTTTTTGTTAATAGAATATTTTAAACATTTTATAAGATGAAATAAAACAAATTGCTTGTACGTTGAATAAATGTCACATGGGTATTATTTGATATATTTAGTTTTAAATACTTTATTGAATAATGTTCATCTAATCTAAAATAACTCATTTAAAGATTTTTTTTCCCATGAGTTTTTATCCAGTGTAACTTGAAAAATGTCTTGAAAATCATTCCGGTTGAATTTTTGAAATTCAGTGCTTCTATTTTCAGCCAGTAATAAATACTTGGGAGACTACTCTTTGCTTTGTTCTTACCTGACTATCTCAAAATTAGCACAGACTTTGGCCATAATCCAGGGATACAAGAGGTGGGGTCATAGAGGAACAGTTGTCCCCTCTTCCAGTGTCTATATGCTACAATAAATCTTATTTCAGAACATTGAGATAAAAGTCAAAAGACTTCATTCATGATGCCATGCTTTGCTCCTAATAGACATTTTTATAAGCATGAGGAAAATAGTAAGCTTTATGTTATTTATAAAGCCTTGGTAAATCATTAAGGAGGTTTCTCTGAAAAAAAAAAATTAAAATTTTATACTGTTTTGGCACTATGGAAGATGTTGTGCCTCAGGGTATGCAGAGGGTATTATAGTAAGTTTGGGGCCGAGAGAAAAGTAGGTTTGTTTTTTAGGAGAAGGCTATTGTGAAAGGAGGGGAATGGATGATAAGGAAAACCTATATGATGCTAGCAATTGCCTTATATTTAAATTGCGAACAAGGAAATTGATTTCTTTAAAATAGCCAGTGAAAAGTGAAAATCGCTCAATCATGCAACCCCATGGACTGTAGTCCGCCAGGCTCCTCGGTCCATGGAATTTTCCAGGCAAGAATACTGGAGTAGGTAGCCATTCCCTTTTCTGGGGGATCTTCCCAATCCAGGGATCAAACCCAAGTCTCCCACATTGCAGGTGGATTTTTTACCATCTGAGCCACCAGGGAAGCCTTTAAAATAGTCAAGTGAAAGTTGCTCAGTTGTGTCTGACTCTTTGCGACCCCATGGACTATACAGTCCATGGAGTTCTCCAGGACAGAAGACTAGAGTGGGTAGCCTTTCCCTTCAACAGGGTATCTTCCCAACCCAGCATTTGAACCCAGGTCTCCCACATTGCAGGTGGATTCTTTACCAGCTGAGCCACAAGGGAAGCTAAAATAGTCAAGTACCCCCTAAAAAGCCTTTGTGTACTGCCCAGGGAATGCATATTCCAATTGAAAGTCTCTGCCAAGAAACTAACCACTTCCTAGCTTCCAGTGTTCTATCACTGAAATTTGTCCATTTTCTTATTCTTGTGGGTTTCTGCCTTATTAAACAAAACAAAACAAAAACTTAGAGATCTGTGTGTATTCATCAGGTATTTAAGTTTACCACCAAAAGCTTAAAGCCTAAAAATGAATATTTGCAAGCAGTTTTTTTTTCTTCATATCATAAACAATTTTTTCTTTGAACAAACTGAAAAGGAGGTGTAAATATGCAAATACTATAATTTCATAAGATGTATTTGACTGCAGAATGTGTGTTTCTGAAAAAGCAGAAGAAATGGATAGTCTTAGTTGCTTTGCAACAGTGAACATGGGTCAGTCTCTATCTGGGATATTGCAGGTGTTGTGTGAAGTTATATACTTTTGTGCCAAAGGACCCAACTTTTTCCAAATTACAACTAAAGTTTTAGGATATATTGGCATCAAGATGAGTAGTGATTGTGCCATAGCATTAAAAACTTAGTGAAATCCAGTTAACATGTCACTGTATTCAGTTTTTATTTATTTAGGTATGAAGGAGATGTTAAATTTGAGACTGTACCTATTAAGAATGCCAAAATCAGAATGTCCTTCTGTTTATACACAGCTGATTTCTCGCATTGAAGAGGGAGGTTTGGAAACCGAAGGTCTCTTAAGAATCCCTGGAGCTGCTGTTCGAATCAAGGTGATTTCTTTGTTCTACTCATGTAAATAACTTTGTTTAATTAAACTTTTTGCATCTGGAAAGCTCAGTTGTCCTCCCCACTCTTTCTTCCCATTTTAGAAGATGAAAAAACACAAAAACATCTCAACATTCAGTTTATAGTAGCTTTTCTACAGTCTCTTCTGATTGTAAGTTTTGACTTTTTTTTTTTTCAAAATCACCCTATTACCAGTAACAATACTGTGATAAATAAAGAGGCAAATGATTTTACTCTCCAACTGTGCAGATATAAAATAGGAACAAAAGTAAACAAGCAGAAGACAAGAGCAGTTCTGTCCTGCTGATGGAAAGAGAACATGATGAGTCAAAATACTAAGAGGGGACTGCTGACAGTCTGCATGAGTAACAGCATGAGATTTATTTCTTTTTCTTTTTTAAAGGGCAGGATGGTAAACTCCACCAGGTGGGCAGAGTAGGGGACTTGACATTAGTCTCTGCACATTATCAGTCTTAGTGAGCTGGCAAAATGAGATTGTCTTAACCACTCCTGGCTGTCCCAGTTCCTTGGCTCACAGGATCCAAGGGTAGCCTGAGTCTGGCTTATGAAAGAGTCAAGGGGATTCCCAGCTTTCAGTTGGAACCCCCTTTCTCCCCTTCTTTCTTTTTTCTCAAGATGACATTTCCTTCCCACTTTCCTAGGATACTGTGTGTCCTCCTCCTTTCTCTGTTCCTGACTCCTGCTCTGGGGAATCCAGTATCCAATGAATGCTTGGTCTAAGTAGAATTACCCTGCAAATGATGTGGATGGAATGTGCATCTCCAGGGATTTGCATTTTATGGGGACTTCATACTTGGAATTGTAGCTCTATCTGGAAAACTCATCTAGGGAATTTTTTGGTTATCAATCATTAACAACTTCCTTAACCCTTACCCTCAAAATTCAGCTCTAGCTCAGATATGTAGATGACACCATCCTTATGGCAGAAAGTGAAGAAGAACTAAACAGCCTCTTGATGAAAGTGAAAGAGGAGAGTGAAAAAGTTGGCTTAAAGCTCAACATTCAGAAAACTAAGATCATGGCATCCAGTCCCATCACTTCATGGCAAGTAGATGGGGAAACAGTGGAAACAATGTCAGACTTTATTTTTTGGGGCTCCAAAATCACTGCAGATGGTGACTGCAGCCATGAAATTAAAAGATACTTACTCCTTGGCAGGAAAGTTATGACCAACCTAGACAGCATATTAAAAAGCAGACATTACTTTGCCAACAAAGGTCCATCTAGTCAAGGCTATGGTTTTTCCAGTGGTCATGTATGGATGTGAGAGTTGGACTATAAAGAAAGCTGAGCACTGAAGAATTGATGCTTTTGAACTGTGGTGTTGGAGAAGACTCTTGAGAGTCCTTTGGACTGAAAGGAGATCCAACCAGTCCATCCTAAAGGAGATCAGTCCTAAGTGTTCACTGGAAGGACTGATGGTGAAGCTGAAACTCCAATATTTTGGCTACCTGATGGCGAGGAGCTGACTCATTTGAAAAGACCCTGATGCTGGGAAAGATTGAAGGTGGGACAAGAAGGGGATGACAGAGGATGAGATGGTTGGATGGCATCACCGACTCAGTGGGCATGAGTTTGGGTAAACTCTGGGAGTTGGTGATGGACAGGGAGGCCTGGCATCTGCAGTCCATGGGGTTGCAAAGAGTCAGACACTACTGAGTGACTGAACTGAACTGATATATACCCTGCTCACAAATGTCATTCGACTTGCATCCCCTGGGTCTGATGTCTGATGCACAGAGGTCCCCGAAACTGTTCAGGTGCTCTTGTAATTTTGATACGTGGCCACTGTCTCACTTCATTTGCTGACACCTGCGGCAGCTTCACCACCAATCAGGGACAGTGTGTGTGCTTGGGAGATGAGTCCTGTTGAGAAACACATTCTCTAGCAGAGAAACTGTCCCTCAGAAGCCAGTTACATGACTCCATTCTACCCATCTTAGCAAGAACACTGGTTCCCAGGTCACAGTTCATGTCCCTCATTAGCAAAATGTGATGGCGAACTCAGGAGAGTCATAAGCATGTTTACTTTAGTACACAAGGATGGATGTAATGTGGATTTCACATTTTGACCAGATTACTGGCAGAGGAGTGAATTCAACTATATATAACTTCTTAGAAGGTCAGTGAAGTAGATTCAACTGGCTCAACACAGCCTGTTATCACAGACTGAATGATACGGCAGCTAGTCTCTGTTGTGTACATAATGTAAAGATGACATGCAAAATTTAGGGTTGTCATTCTTCTCCCTTCCCCAACAAATTTCTTGGACTCTCCCTCCCCCTCCATTCTCTTCTCCTCCTCCTTTTCTCTTTCCTCTCTTTTCCGTCTTCTTTGTTCTCTCGCCCCCTTTCTCCCTCTTCTGCAGGCCTTTTTTCCTTCCCTCCCTTCCTCCCCATCTCCTTCCCCCCTCCCGCCGCATCTCCTTCCCACCTCCCTTCTTTCATCCCTCTCTCCTTCCACCTTTCTTTCCCCCAATTTCTAGGTTTGCCTTTGTGTATTTCACCAATTATGAAAAATAATTAGGGTAGAGGATGAAATTGTGTTGGGAAGAGAAAGTGTAATAAAATAAGTTCACCTTACAGGAAAAACAAAGAACGTTTCTTGGGAGAACAGTTTCAAGTATTAGAAGGGAGTGCCAGAAGCTTGGAAAGGTTTCTAACAGAATACGATTCATGCCACAGTGAAAAAGCATATAGAAAATAGTAATTATGAAACAAAATTGATTTATTATTAATAATTTGCCTGGCAGATTTTGTGGAGTCCTTGAGGTAAATGAATTAGGTACTTCTAATTCCACAAGGACTCCAGCTGTTTTTTGCAGCTGGCAGCAGGATGGCTGGGTCACTGACAGCCTATGCGTTTAAGACAGAGTATACTGATGTGTTTTTCGTACCTCATTTGCTATGGAATTTGGTTTTCCATTTCCCAGAGGTGACTAATCAGAGGTGGCCTTTTGCTTTAGGTCCATAGGTTGATTATGTATTTTGTTATATAATGTACTTCTAAATAAAGCACAGACTTTTTCTTTAAATAATTTTTTAAAAGTTGGTGAAAAATTATAGTATCTAAGTAAAGCCCCCAAGTGTAAAGTCTGTTTTAACTGTTCTTGTATTTCAGCCTCTACTGCTTAAGGTTTGTTGCCTATCCTGGAAAATGTGTAAAGTTTTGGAATTCTTGACCTTAGGTATCATTTTCACTGATGAATTACACTTGGGGTAGGAGAAGGAATATTCTTCTGAGTAGTAGAGAAGTGTTGGCCTTTAGTAGTTTCAGATGTCTTTTCAAAAAAGTAACATCTTGGGACCCCTCTGGTGGCCTGGTGGTTAAGAAAGCCTTGCAATGCAGAGGACACAGGTTGGGAAACTAAGATCCCCCATGTCGTGGGTGACTAAGCTTGCCCGCCACAACTAGAGAGACTGCACACCCCAATGAAAGACCTGATGCAACCAAATTAATAAATAAATATTAAAAAAGCAAATAATAAAAAGCCACAAAAGGTAGAATCTCTTCTGAAGTGGGAAGTATATCAGTCTCAGCAAGGAAAAAAAAATCAACTTACTGGTAGCTTTTTTTTTTTTCCCCCTTTCTCTCTTCTGCCTTTCAGAATCTTTGCCAAGAACTAGAAGCAAAGTTCTATGAAGGGACTTTTAATTGGGAAAGTGTCAAGCAGCATGATGCCGCCAGCCTGCTGAAGCTCTTTATCCGGGAGCTGCCCCAGCCACTGCTCAGTGTAGAATATCTCAAAGCTTTCCAGGCTGTCCAGAGTAAGTGCCACCCCTCTTTGAAGCAATGCTTGTGTCAGTGCCATCCGTATTAATTGCTTTAATGACATTTTGCTTTGTGAAGAATATAACCAGATATATTTAGGTAGACACTCTGATTCATTGATGTCAGTGAGTAATGAAATGCCACTCAATGTTTTTTTTTCCTTTATAAATATACATCTAGGAATAAATCGATAACAGATCTATCCATATCTCTTCAGGTGTGGATTAATGGCCTTTAAGCAATACAGTATACGTGTTCATATTAAAAGCTGGAAACTTCACATTTCTTTTTTAATAGAATGAATCACGTAAGCTCTCTGATACATTTTTCTTGCCAAGTGTTAAAAGCAACACTTACTGGAGAAGCTGTAGATTAACAGTTATCATAAAAGCACCAGGAGATGTGACAAGAGTCTGTGATTATTTCCTGAAAAATTAACTTCTGAAATTGTCATGCAGAAACATGGAACAAATCATTTGACTGCTTCATTGGTCAGGGGGCAACAGATTTCTTATGTCTTTCCATTTTGTGGTCTTGGGCAGGCTCCAAATTAACATTGTGAATAGTTCTTGATTCCTTTCCAGTGAACAGAGAGATCTGATGAGGTTCATGTACTGATATAATTATCCCTTTTAGTCACAGAGACCATCAAAAAAGGAAAAATGCTGTCACCACATTCTAGTGACCAAGCCATACTTTAAGCTCCAAATTGGGACACTTTTGAGAGTGAAAAAGAAGCACTATTAATGATTATGCTGAACTGCAGTGTCAACCAGAACTTTTCCAGGCTATTTTTATTTTTAATTGAAGTATATTGACATAGTAGTTTCACATGTACAATATTTGTTATTTGTATGCATTGCAAAGTGATCATCATAATGTCTACTTAACATCTGTAACCATTCATAATTATAGAAAAATGTTTTCTTGTAATGAGAACTTTAAATATCTACTCTTAGTAACTTTAAACTATGTAATATAGTATTATTAACTATAGTTGCCATGCATAGTCTGATGCATAGTCACTCAGGTGTGTCTTACTCTTTGCTACGCTATGGACTGTGGTCCACCAGACTCCTCTGTCCAAGGGATTCTCCAGGCAAGAATACAAGGAGTGGATTGCCATGCCCTCCTCCAGGGGCTCTTCCTGACCCAGGGAACAAACCCGTGTCTCCTGCGGCTCCTGCATTGGCAGGTGAATTGTTTATCACTGAGCCACCCGGAAAGCTGTAGTTGCCGTGCTTGCATTATTTCCCTGAGACTTACTTATTTTGTAATTGGAAGTTTGCACCTCTTATCTGCCTTTCCCGATAGCTGTGGTGGTTCAGATTGTTCCACCAGTCTGTTCTCTGTATATATGTGAGCTGTTTAGTTTTTGCTTTAGATTCTATATATAAGTGAGATCATAAGATATTTGTCTTTCTCTATCTTATTTCACTTAGCAGAATGCACTCAAGGTTCGTCCATGTTGTTGAAAATGGCCAGATCTTTTTTTATGACTGAATATATTCCATTATGTTCCAAGCTTTTCTTAAAGCATGTCATATTGAGATGTTTCCCATGGCTTATCTCATAACATTTATTCAGAATTTTTAGGGAAATATGACTGAAATTGTCATTTAAAATATTTTTTTAATGGTTAAGTTTTGCTATTTTGCATGTATAGTCCTTGGATATGGATTAAAGGACCAAATTTATCCCTGAGAAGTAAAGGCAATAATGATTCCAGATATCCACGAGTATTACTTATTGGGATGGGAGTACTGAAAATAGGAAATATCGATAATAATAATGTACCTCTTCAACTCTCTCATTGCTGATTGGTTTTCTTATTCATTCCACAAACATTTTTCGAACACTTATTGTGTTCCAGGCTTTGTTTTACATATTCCTGTTGGAACTGATAGGCTTTTAACCATTTACACCACGTAATTTGTTCACGCACCATGAGAAGCTTCACTGTTACAGGTGCACTCTGACACTGGATTATAAAAGGTCCAATCTCCTCTGTCTTTTCATTGGGGAATAATTATCACGCGGAAGTTAAAATTATTTCCAAAGCACTGTTGTGTGTCTGCAAACATAAGGCCGCCGTCATACGCTCACAGTTGGAAGTGAGCATTCCAAGAGAGAGAAAGCTCTACTTTAACAGCTGCTTCTCCCGATCTCCCCCACACACGCTCAACAAGGCTTACTGCTCACTCATTGTGTCTCACATTTCACAGTGATGTTTATGCCAAATAACTTTTTTCTTGCAAAACAGAAAAAGAAAGTAAAGAGAAGTATTTGGTAAAGACAAGCATTCAGATGTATTTAATCTTTCTGCAGATCTTCCAACCAGGAAGCAACAACTACAGGCTTTGAACCTTCTTGTCATCCTCCTGCCTGATGCAAACAGAGACACACTCAAGGTCAGCTGGTTTCATTTACGCTAAATATCCCTCAGAACTGAGTCATTTTGCATTATTTGTGGCAAAACAAAATAATGTTATTGTGGAAATGTTAGTAGTTGTCTATAAAGTGAAGACCTATTTTTAAGGAGAGATGGTGAAAGTCTTTAACTCTTTATTAATGTTGATAGTTTCATAGGTGGGTATTTAAAAAAAAATTTTTTTTGTCTTTTTTTCAACTATCACATTTCTTCTACAGGTGATTAAGGTTCATTTGTTAATAAAAACGTGAATGTATTTTATTTTTTTCTTCTTTCTATTATTCCTGTATTTTCCAGTTTTATTTAGTGAGCATGTACTAGTAAGGTAAAAATTGAATGTTTAAAAAGGAACTCCTAAAGCTCAACAAATATAGCCCATTGCTGCCTAAAGATGTTACATGTGTTTGTAGTTCCAAGCAGTAGAGTTTGAAATAAGTCATAATGATGAACTTGAAATGTTTGATTAGCCAAAAGATAAACCAACTCAAGTTCTAGTCATTTCTCTAAGGGGTTACCCTGAGTTTCTGGTCTATATCATCATTTCACAGTGATTTGGTCTGATAGTCATATGATTAAATACCATTTATTATGTATCATCAGAAGCTTTCATAATAATCAGTGGATTGTTCCACATTGATTAGTTTTCCTTAATGGCAAAAAATTTTAGAGTAGTTAGAAAAGGTTTAATTATAAACTCGTAGAAAAAAAAATTTTAAATGTAATTTAGAAAGCACATCTACCTTATGTTTTACTGTTACCTTAAAAAAGTTTTTTTTATACAAGTAAGGGTACAACCTTTGCCCATTTGCCCCCTATAGTTCCTTATATTTAAAATGAAAAAGAATCATGTCAAAAAATTTCCTGTCGAGAAAACAAAACCACCAGTTGGTAAACCTTGGAAATGTTTTTCTGTACCTCATTAAGACTTCTTGAACTGAAACCAGGTGAGCAAATTCCATGCCCTTGGAATAAATGTTAATACTCAACTTTTCTGGCTGAAACAGTTGATGAGGATTGCTGTAATAAAACATTACATCACTACAAGAGAACTTCCAATGAGTTATTCCCTTTACTAAGTCAGAAAATAATCTTTCACTTCACTGATTAACTTTGTGAGTAGCTGAGAAGGCCAGTTAGGTTAGGTTTGGTTTGGTTTTGGAGACAGAGGCAAGTTCCAGGAAGGGTTGTATTCAAGCATCATGTGACCAGGGCTGCTGTGTATGGGTGGGTAGACTGTGGCTAAAATAGGGACATTGGGCCCAGGACGAAGTGGGGACTGATTTTCAGTCTGTTCTCTGCTTGTCAGCCATGCCCTTGTCACAGGACATCAACTACCCAGAAAGAGGAATTTAGTCCATCTTTTTTCTGATTAACATAAAGGTGCCTATCTGTGTGATGGCCCTGTGAATGGCCAATATAAAATGGAAATCAAAAGACACATGAGTTACTTAAAATATGCCTACTTTCAAAAGACTTCAACTAGTAGTGGAGGAAACACTTATTCCAATATGGTTACTATTGGGCAAGGTTGGCCCAGAACTCATTCTTGGATTTTGCCTTTAAACCCTAGGCACATTCTTTTAAGACAAAATCTGTTTAAGTGTATTTTTTTTTTTTTTTTTTAAGTTTTAGTTTTACTTTTAGGACATACAGTTACTGGAGCACAATTGTATAAGTAAGTGGAAAATACTTTCTTGGGGTAAAAAATTGGAAACTGCCAAACAATTTTACTCATTTACTTAAGCTTTAGTAGTTTAATTAGCCAGATCTGATAAGGTTTCAGCAACATTTCTAATAACAGAAATGCTGAAACAAATATAGCATGCGTACAAGAGAGTAAACCATTTAAATTTAGTTCTCTAAAAGAGAAGGGAAACTTCATCACAAGATGATTTTAGGAAGCTTAATGCAAACTTCCTCAATTTTTCCAATTTTGCCACTCTTTCTATTGCCATTTGGAGGGATAGGATCATGTACATGACTTGTATAGACTATTTCTACAGCACATCTAACGGTTTGGAAGGACCATATTAAACCCTATGTCCTAGTTTAAATCTAAGGCAACAGATGTCTTTAGGCAACTTGTTGACCAGAATTTTTTTTTTTTTTAACCTTGGATTATGTGCTTTTGGACTAGTGATCAAACCTACCTTTGACTTGGAGGAATAACAAAGACTAATGTTAACAATGGGGAATCCATGTTAATATTATTATTGACAAGCATTTATCTTTTTTGTAGTTTCAGCAAATTCATTGTATATATTTTGTTGCTTAATCTTGGCAGGCTAGGAAATTAGTATTCCTGTTTTATGAATGAGAAGATTTTAAGGAACGGGATGCCAAAAGGTTTACCCTAAGATTGCACAGAGCTAATTAGTAACCAACTGTACTGAGACTCAAACTGAGTTTTCAGAGAGTGGGTCCAGTGACATTTATATAACACCAGACTGGTGATATTTTTTTTTTTTTGGTCTGTACTGTGCCACATGTGGGAGTTCTCTGACTAGGAATTGAACCTGTACCCCCTGCATTGGAAGCATGGCGTCTTAACCACTGGACCCAGAGAAGTCCTGGTCATAGATACTTTTAAGAAAAAGCAGCTCTTACAGATCAGATGTAGAGACAATACATCCGAAGATGAAGTTCTTTCAGCAAAGCCTAGGCTAACATTTCATTGGTTTTAAATCTACACACATAACATTCTAATATCCTGATAGTAGTATTTTGATTAACTTTATTGCATTATGCACACCACCTTTAAGTGGTTAATTACTTAAACTGTAATTTATTCTTGTAAAGAAAGAAATACACTGGTCACTGAATAATTATTCTGGTCTCTGGAACAAAACTAAGTATTTTTTCCAAACCTTACCAATTAATCCTTTGTCCTCATTTGAGACGGTATTGTTTCTACATAACCTTATTCTTGGATTACCGTTTAACTTTCTGAGCAGTGCATCAAAAACTAGATGCATGAATCTCATTGTTAGATCGTAAGGCTATGCCTTTAGTTTGTTTCAAACTTTGAGAGTCTATATAACAGCTAAACTGGATTCAAGATCAAGCTTTTAGAGCTTATAGGAATTTTTTCCCCAAAAAAATCTTGTGAGAGAAGAACAGTTTTTTTGTTGTTGTTGTTTTTCCATTTTGGCATAGTTTATTTGGCCTTTTTTAGATAAGAATTTTAGGCTAAATATGAAAACATGCTTCTTTTAATAGTTAAGAGTTCAGAAACAAAGCCAGATAGGCAATTAAGTTACTTCTCCACCATTTGCTCACTCTATGACATCGGGTAAGTGACATCCATTCTCTTAGATGCTATTTTCTCATCTGTATTATGGGAATCGTTACAGCTTTGATTTCCAATCAGGATTAAGTGAAATGATGTCTATGAAGTTCTTAAAACAGTGCCTTGCTCATAGATATCACTGACTGTCTGTGCAGTTATTGTGGTTAATGGTTTAGACCAAAACTGATTTGCAGAAGAACTGGAAGTTTTCTGTCCTGGCAGAAGGGTGGTCTAAGCTGCCTGTGGCTGTTGTGGAGGAGGAGCTCGGAAGAGACTTCACTGTTGGCGATAGAGGTGGGGAGTGGGTGGCATCAAACAAAGCATAAACTATCTTGGTCTGGTGAAAAGCTTCTTTTCATTCTTTTTTTTTTTTTTTTTTTTAATTCTCTTCTTTTTGTCTCTAGTTATTCCCCCTCCTCCCCATCAGTCTCCATTCTTTTTGGATTTCATGTCAGCCAGCTACTGAATCCCTTAAAACAAATGCAACTGAGATTGAATGAATCCTTTTAAGGTTTTTCTTTTCTTTTTTTAAATTTTAGTTCCCAGAGATAAAGTACAGCACTTCCTGCAGCAAGTGAATATTTGTTTGATATTTGAACTATTTTTCAGTGCTCCATGGCTTGGTAGGCATGCAGTCTGCTGCTTCTCCATTCCTCTCCCCACCGGCAGCTCAGATGTATGTCTCTTGCATCATGCCCCAAGGCCATAGTCCTTAGCAGACACACAGCACCACCTCAGGGTGTGTTAACCAACAGAGCAGGTTTGAGGACAAGGCCCACTGGATGTGGCCAGCTGACTGTGGTTATGTTCAACTTAGGTTTTGTTTTTTTTTTTTTTAAGTAAATAAAAATCTCGTGTGCTACAGTGCTTTAATCTCTTATCTTCATGTATGACACAGATCTCAAAGAGTCATTTCTGTTTCAGGCCCTGCTTGAATTTCTCCAAAGAGTCATAGACAATAAAGAGAAAAATAAGATGACAATCATGAATGTAGCCATGGTCATGGCCCCAAATCTCTTCATGTATCACACATTGGGTTTGAAGTCCGGCGAACAGCGAGAATTTGTAATGGCAGCCGGGATAGCTAATATCATGCACTTACTGATTAAGTATCAAAAACTCCTGTGGACAGTAAGTATATATTTTCAAGCTCTGTTAATGAGTGATAATATCTAGATCTTGAAGTCTTTATTATTTTTATATTGTTATAGTCTCTGCAAAAAAGTAACCAATATAGGTGATTTCAAATGTGGTTAAAAAAAAAAACAAAACTAATGTTTTAAATTTCATTTCTTAAAATGCCAACATGATTTTATTGTTTCAATTTGGTAACTTCTAAAATATATTATTTTTGCTAATGGAATTTCTGAGGATTATTTTTTCCTGGATTATTGTTAAGCATCCATCAGCTCTTGGTGAGTTTTCTTTCTCTTCTGACAGGAGAAGCTAGCTGGTTAGCTTTTAGAAGAGATCTATATGTTAAAGAGGCAAGGTTATAGATAGGTAGCCCCTAAAGGAGCCAACCATTGAGGTGGTGACCCCTAATGCCAGTTACCTCAGGCATTCCCTTCTCCAGGGGGTCTTCCCAACCCAGGGACCGAACGCAGGTCTCCTGCATTGCAGGTAGATTCTTTACCATCTGAGCCACCAGGGAAGCCCACACACGAAGGGGCCAACTGTTGAGGTCAGCTACCTCAGGCAGTCTCCTGTCTTGGCATTGGAAATGGCCACTATGTCCTTGAACTTCACCAAGCCTCTCTTTGAACCTTACACAGTGGGTGGTGACTTGCATCACCTGGAGGCTCTGAACACATGGTGAGTAATACGATCCACTTTTTCCCCCATAGATTTAATGAATTGCATAGTCTTATCAAATAGATAAAACCTTTACTTCTCTCCAAATATAAGAAATAAAGATAATTATTTCAATAGTTGAAAATGTTGCTACTTCTTTTTCCTCCCCAAACTTAATTTCATTTCTCCATAGATTCCCAAGTTTATTGTCAACCAAGTGAGGAAGCAAAATACTGAAAATCATAGAAAAGATAAAAAAGCCATGAAGAAATTGCTGAAGAAAATGGCTTATGATCGAGAAAAATATGAAAAGCAAGATAAGAGTGCAAATGATGTAAGAAACAATTTGAAGATATATGTATTTATGCAGGTTTCAGTACTGTTTTTAATATCATATATACAACAAAGAGTTTTACATGACTTTCTACACACTCACTAAGCTCTGGTACTGTTTATAAGTTAAAGGCATTAATGAGGCTAACTACGCTCATTAGTACTAATAATAAGTAGGGATAGTTGCACAGGTCTTGGTGACTCAGCATGTGAGTTTGTTGATAAAGAACAAAGGAAGATAAGAAGAAAGGAATGTCTCATCACACACTCACCCTCACCCACCCACGTGTACACACACAAAGGACACTGTGGAGATAGCAGTTGCCCACCAGCTGTAATGTTTAGTGGCTAAAGAGTCCCTTGTGTGAACCACTGACCTTCTCTTCATTTTTCTCATCTGTAAAATGGGGAAAAATAACTGACCCTGGAAAACAAATAGGTCAGTATTGGTGTTGTGCCTAAGATCCTCCCTGGACTTCGGTAAGTCTTCAAAGGGTCTTAATGGGGGTCATAAGAATTTGGAAAGAGTTTTGTTGGAGCACAGAAAATTAAAATATTTTTAAAAGGGATATCTAAATATTAGTAATCATAAACTTCTGTAAGAATATCTTAAGAACTGGTCTGAAATAATGAAATGTACATGAAAACACATTTAGAAATGAGTTATGAAAGCTCTAACTTAAGAACATGAAATGCAAGGGTTTGTATTGTTCTATTTACAGTGAAGACACCCTTCCACCACCAGCCCCACCATTGAGGTTCCTCAGTTACATGCTGACATCTTGTGGAATAATATGGAAATGCACTTACCAGCCTTTGTCTGATTTTCCTGCTTTGGCCTACTTAGGGATCCAGCAATCACAAAAAAAATGTTTTTCCTCCTTTATTGATTTATGGCTCTCATTCTTAAAAAATAGCACTTTATTGACATTAAACTTTTTTTGGTCAATTTGTAGTATCTTAAAAATGTAAAATTTAATAAATGGGAATTGTACATAGTGTGGTATCATTTTTAGAAATGATACAGGTTAGAAAGGATTTTTAAGATATCATTCTTATTTAACTTAGAATGTTTTGTTACTTCCAAGGACTTCGTGAATACGTGAACTTTTTTTTTTTTGTAGTCCTGCTTATTCACATTAATTTAGGTGACTTTATACTCTTGTCTTTCTAATATTTAATGAGGCAGTTATAATGTCATACTCTGAGGAACAGTTTAAGAAAACAGACTTGGTGCTGTACCTTTTTAATAAGTCTTTTAGACAGAAATTAAAATTTGGGGGAGATAAAATGTTTAAATGATTTGGTCATTTATAGAAAAATAGCATTGACTTGGATTTCTTTTAGTTGTGTGAAGTGTGAAAGTGTTAGTCACTCAGTCATGTCCAACTCTTTGAGACCCCATGGATTATAGCCTCCAGGCTCCTCTGTTCGTGGAATTCTCCAGGCAAGAATACTGGAGTGGGTAACCATTCCCTTCTCCAGAAGATCTTCCCAACCCAGGGATTGAACCTGGGTCTCCTGCATTGTAGGCAGATTCTTTTCTGGCTGAGCCACCAGGGAACACCTTTGGGTTAAATAGATAAGAGCTGGTCTGGGAATTAAGTCTGTACTAGTTAAAAGTTATATTGTCAGTTTAAGGTGTGGGATTTAAGCCTGGATTTAACTCTCAGTTTCATCATGCATTAGCTGTCACTTAATCTTTGAGTTTTGATTTTGTTTCTGAGAAATTCAGCGGTTCTTCTGACAAAATACTAGTAAATGCTTCCTTGGTGCCAAGCCCCATTCCCTGTTAGGTCTTCAGGGGGAAATGGGGCTGGTGCTCTCTCACAGAGAGCAAGAGAAGGATGCAGGAGGGTGGAGCTCAGAGGTGCTAGAAGTGTGTGATGGAGCCTGACCAGAGGACCCTGGGCTACAAGCAGGAAGTGGACATCAGAGGGGCAGAGTGGTTGTCCACAGGTGATCGTGGCCCACAGTAGAGGCCATTTAGCTTGTCGCTTTGGTTGAAACAAGTTCATCAATTGCCAGAATTTTTTTTTCAAGCTACTATCATTTTATTAAGGAGAAAAAATATTGGGAAACAATTACAGAACAACAAAGTACAAGATAATGTCAAGTACTATGGTTATGTGGTGAGTCATCAATTAGTCAGTTTTCTACCTAAGTCCCATCAGTTGCCAGCATTTTAAAACATTTTAACCTTGAAAGCTGGACGTCCATCTTAACTGGACATGTTGGAAGTGGGAGCATCCTCATGTTTCCTTGCCCTAGGGGAGTCTGTTTCCTGCAGAGTAGCAATTGCCTGGATCTGAGTAGCAGCTCTTCATTTGGGTGGAACATGTGTGTGTTGGTTTCTCAGTCATATCCGACTCTTTACAACCCCATGATGGTAGGGCCTGTCAGGCTCCTCTGTCCATGGAATTCTCCAGGCAAGAATACTGGAGTGAGTAGCCATTCTCTTCTCCAGGGGACCTTCCCAACCCAGGAACCAAACCTGGGTCTTATGCATTGCAGGCAGATTCTTTACCATCTGAGCCACCAGGAACATGGGCCATCTATGTTTCCATAAACTATCCCCCCTTGCCCACCCCAGATTTTTCTTGTTGGTTTGTGTCTTGACTCTCCACCCAAATCATTTGAATAAAGCTGCCTTGGATGTTTTATTTGTTAAACACTTCTTGGATGTGTGCCTGTTATGTGCCAGACAGTGTTCTAGGCACTCAAAATACATTATATGAACAAAACAGATAAAGCTCGCTGCTCTTATGCAGCTTGAATTTTAAAATTAAAATATAATAAATAAATTAGTATTTTAGTATGTGGGTAAATGAACCTAAAATAATAATAATAAAAAAAAAAGTAGGGCAGAAAAAGAGGAATCGGGACGGGGGTGTGTCTTGCAGTGTTAAGTTGGGTGGTCTGGGTAGTGTGCATGGGGATGATGTGCAGGAGGGCAGGGAACTAAGCTGGGTCTGTATTTTAGGCAGCACTTTACATGCAGAGGGAATAGACTGTGCGAAAGCGTTAAGGCACTTGAGGACTGGCAAGAAGTGATTGTGATTGGAGTAGAGCCTGCAAGGGGGACAGTGTATGAAATGAAGTCAGTGGGATAGTGGGACCAGATTATGCAGGGCCTTGTAGGCCATTGTTAGGAATCTGGATTTGCCCTGGGTGAAGCACGATCATTTCAGGCTTTTGAAGAAAGGCTTGAAAATCTATATTTTAAAATGATCCCATTGGTCTGTTGTTTTGAAAACAGACTCTAGGCAAGTGAAGATAGAATAGGGAGACCGTCTAAGAGGTTCATGTCATAATCTGAGTCACAGACCAGGAGGTTGAGAGGTGGTAAAATTCTGGATATTTTTTGAAGTTAGATCATTGGGATTTTTATTTAATTTTTTTTTTTCTTTTTTTGGCCACACCACACATCATGCGGGACCTTAGTTCCCTAACCGAAGATCAAACCTATGCCCCTTGCCGTAGAAGTGCAGAGTCTTAACCACTGCTTGCCAGGGAGTTCTGCCATTGGGATCTCTTGATGTTGAAGTGATGAATTGTAAAAAAAAAAAAAAAAAGAAAGAAAGAAAAAAGTCAAGAATGATTCAGAAGTTTCTGGCCTAAGAAATTGGAAGAATGGGATTGTACTTAGAGAAGATCACAATTTCAATTTAGGGCCTGTTGAGTGGAAGGTGTGTGTTAGATATCTAAGTGAGGATGACTGAGGGTGTTTGGAGGGAAAATTAAGTCATCCTGGCCAGTGAGGTGCATGGAGGGGCAGGGACAGAAAGAAGGTAGGGATGGGGCTCCAGGAGGAGCCAGGCTTCTATTGTGTATATGATGGGGAACTGCTGAAAGTTGTGACCCCCCCAGGAGGTAACATGATTGTATTTGCATTTTAGAGCAGTTATTATCCTTGGCAGGTGAAGGATATGTTGTAAGAATATGAGAGAAGGTTAGGTAGGGGATGCCAGCTAATTTCATTGTTAATTGGAGTATATATAAATAAATTGGTCAAATCTCTCTGGAGAGCATGTGGCAAAATCCTCAAAATCATGCAAATAACTATGTTTAAGTTCATTGCCATTTTCTTTGTATAGGTCAAAATTAGAAATAATCCAAAAGGAGAGAGGTAATCAGTTAAATATGTTATGACGTATCTACTTAATGAAATACCATGAAAGTGGAAAAGTGTGTATATGACATTGGAATATATTTGTAATATGTTGAAGGAAGAAATTACAAATCAGTGAATCATTTATTGCTATATTTGTAAGGGATAATAATTATCATTATTTTGAATGCTTACCAGAGGTCAGGTATGCTGTTAAACATTTTACCCACATTTTGTTTAGTATTCCTTGCAGGTTGCTGCTGCTGTTTAGTTGGAGTTTACACTTAAAATAGTCTCGTTTTTTTTTGTTTTTTTTTTTTTTTACAGATCAGGAAAGTGAGGCTTAGCAATCGTAAATAATTTACTTAAGGTTATCTAGATAGGAAGTTGTGGCTCTGGAATTTGAAACCAAGTCTATAGGACTTTAAATCCGGGTCTCTTTACTGTTAGCCTCTCTTACCCACAGAACACAGAAAAATTCTGAGAAGGATATATATATGTACACACACACATATATATATATGTATCCCAAATCCTGGGCTTAGGTGTAGTAATAAAATGAACATGTTTTACTGCCATTATTACATATGTTTAATATATAGCTTTAAAAACAGACTTGGGCTGAGCTAAGTCCCAGCTATGGGAATGGAAAGAGTGTTGACTGTAGCCTGTAAGACCCTTATCAGTGAGATGGTAAAACTGATTGGATATGAGGAATGTGGAACAAGAAGGAATCTAGAATGACTTGCTCATTTTACCTTGGGAGACTTTGTCATCAAGATAAAACATCCAACAAAAGGAACAGACTTTGGGGTAGTCAGTTTTTAGCATTTGGGGTTGACATGTCTATGTAAAAGTTGTCTACATGGGCCTGAAGCTCAAGGGGTTGGACAGAGCTGAAGACATGCATTTGGGACCAACATAGAGACTGTACTTGAAGCCACAGAGTGATTCTTATTACACAAGTGGGTACATGGGGTAAGAAATGAAAAAGAAAAAAAAAAAAAGCAAAAATGCAAATATTTAAATAGTGGGCCATGGAAAAGGAACTGGTAGAAGAGGCCAGGAAGTAATAGGAAGTAGGAGAAAGTTGAAGGTGGTGTTGTAGCTGCCCTGGGGAGAAGAGTAGAGTGATGGAGTTTGGTCATAGTACCAGATGCTACAGAGAGGTTGAGTAAGGTTAGCCTTGGATAACAGATCCTCTGGATTTTGCATTTGAAAGGTTAGTTGTGACTTTTCCCAAAGCATTGTCAGTGACTGTTGATAGAAGAATCCATGATTGCTAGGGACTGGAAAGTGAAAGATGAGAGATTGTAGACAATGAGAATTCATCAGGTAATATTTTTTTTTTAAACCCCTCTGTATGTTGTTAATGCTAACTGTATGTAACAAGGTATTCCTGTTATTAAGACATGCTGGACTAGGTGGATTAATAGTTTAAACCCGATTGTAAGGGAAACAATCTACTTAGCAAGACCAATGTTTATAATGGCTGCAGCATATTAATTGTTTGGTACAAATGTGAATTTCCAAGTACTAATGAGACTTATCTATTAATTACAACAGGAGGAGACACTTGGTGAAAAATAACATAATTATCGACCACTTGAAAAGAACCGTTTTCTGATTACCTTCAACTTAAGTTAGGATTGATATCATACACACACACACGCACATATATATATATATATATATAAATAAATACACTGCATCAAACACCAGAAGTCATATGGCTTGATGTAGCCCTAGCTTTGCCACTAATGAGACATTAATGGCAAATCACTTCCTCTCTTTCTGGGTCTCAGTTTCTTCTATTTAAGAATAGCTTAATGATGCTTAGCCAGAAGTATGCAGTAGGGGCCTCTGTAGGATTATTTTTTTTTTAAAGTAAATAGCGAAAAATCATGACTAGGCCACTTCCTGGACCCTGTGAATCAGAATCTCTCAGCACAGGACAAGCACATGTGTCTTGTATTAAAAACTGTCAGGGTAATTTTCCCCCATTTGGTGTACATGTGTTTGTGTGCATATATATTTAATTTTTATTATGGGATTTTTCTAATGTACACAAAAATAGAATAGTATGTGAGCTTCCATAAATCTATCACCAACCATCAAACACATTTTTATATCTTGTTCCATCTTGTCTTCCACACTGTTTTTCCTTTTAGTATTTTTAGGGAAATCATAGACCTTTCATCATTTCACCCATAATTACCTCATTTTGCATCTCTGTTTAAAAAGGATCTTGGGCAGCTTTGGTGTGCATCTGGTTATGAATTGCTGAATCGCACAGGCTTCAAGTCCATTGTGGACTTAGATCTGTGTGACTTTTCTTCTGTCAGTCAAGTATACCTCTAAAAGTAAAAGGGAACTCTGCACTTATGAGAGAGCCTGAGCACAGATCAGGGCTCTGTGAGATTCTGTGAAATAAGGCAAGCTGCTCATTCCATCTGCCCTCATTATAGAGGAAACAAAAATTTTCTTCCCTGAGGTTGAATTTCAGTGTTAACTAAGGATGATCTGCTGGTCACACTCTTAATTAACAGTTGAGGAACTTGAGCTTTAGAGAGTTTTACATGACTTGCTAAAAGTTCCAAAATGATCTTGTGACATTTTTGGGGTTTTGGACCTGAAAAAGAAATCTGTTACTCTCATCTTCTGCCATTTCAGAAGAATCCTGGAGTAGGCAGCCGTGTGGTGTAGACTCTGGGTCATTTGTGACCGAGGTTGTGTGTCTAGTCACAACTCTGTGTAGAATCCCATCTGTGGTTTCATGTAACAGCTCAGACCCAGAGCATTGTCACAGGTATTGTTTCAAGCATCTGCTCTGGGTCTAGAAATAGTGTCTGCCTCTACTTGGGGACCCATATGGAAAATCAAATCACAATATCAAGCATAAAATCTTATTTCTTTCAGATGTTCTCTGATTTTTCATAGTGCCTAAAAAATACCATATTAGAAGTGAAAAATATCAAAATTTATTTCATTGTCAATTAAGTGCTTATTAATGATAGAACTTATTTCAGACCTTTCTTTAAAATTCTCTGTGTCTGTAAGGTGGATAAAAGTTTAAGTATTTGGGTTACAAAAGCCCATTAAAATTAGTTCAAGATACCAGAGAATGATTTTTGTATCTCCATCTCCAATCAGACTAAAGTGATAAACATGCCATTTTAGTTGAAGATACCCTGCTAAAATGTCCTTGTTAAATTTTCCCAAATACATATTATATCTGGCCTTGTTTTGAGAAAGCTGTATTTCCAATTTGCCCTTTTGAGGACAGAGGTGGGTTTTTTTTTTTTTTTTTTTTTTTTTTTTTTTGGTGGGGGGTAGTATTAAAAGATGTCAGCTTTACATTTAAATTATCTTTTAATTTAAAAAAGGAAATCAATGTTTCTTCTAAGGGTCTGACATTAAATTTCTAATCTCTAGGGTATAAAAATATGAGCAACACAGTATTTGTCTACACCTTTTGAAAAAAATGCTAAAATCATTGTTTATTTTATCAAATAGTAAATAAAATCCTGTTTTTAAAAATATACTTGACTTCAATATGTGAAACATGTGAGGACCATATGAGATTGTTTTCTCTATTTTAACAGTCTTTGCATACGTAAGAAATTAACTAACATTTTGTAAGTTGTAAAATCCTTTGTGACTAATTTTTAATCACATGTTAGTCAAATAATGCTCTTTTCCAGTCTTGCTGTACATTATAAAACTTCAGCTCACAAGCACACCAAAAGAATTCTAAAAAGTAAGGGGCAGAGTCAGCTGCTAAGACAGACAAAATGTGAACTAGGAAGGTTACCAAGATCCTACTGCTCCCAGGTTGTTATTATCATGGCTCGAGCTAAGAACAGACGGAGAAGGCAATGGTGACCCGCTCCAGTACTCTTGCCTGGAAAATCCCATGGACAGAGGAGCCTGGTGGGCTGCAGTTCATGGGGTCGCTAAGAGTCGGACACGACTGAGTGACTTCACTTTCACTTGTCACTTTCACGCATTGGAGGAGGAAATGGCAACCCACTCCAGTGTTCTTGCCTGGAGAATCCCAGGGACGGGGGAGCCTGGTGGGCTGCCATTTATGGGGTCGCACAGAGTCGTCCACGACTGAAGCGACTTAGCAGCAGCAGCAGCAAAAACGGACAGTTTGGCTTAATGATCAGGCATGTTGTGTCTATTCAAAGCTTGGCAGCTCAGTGTAATTAGTATACTAACATCGTTAGTATTGGATACACCGTGATTCTGGAGCTTGATAGTAATTGTACACTATTTAAATGAGAACTTTGACATCATTTACTCTTTGTCATCTTTAGTAAATACCATTTTTCTATCCTTGTCAAGATACCAGGGAAAACTTTCCAGAAACAACTTTTAAATGCTCCATCTTTAACTATTACATGTATCAGTTAAGCTCATTTCTCTTCCAACAGTAAAGAGCAGAATAGATTCAAATTGAGTGTGGCTCACAATCTTTATTGTAGTGTAGTGAGAATTTGGGTGAGCTGTATTACCATGGAAATAAACACTCTTGAGAATTCTCTCTCCCTCCCTCCCTCCCATGAACACCCACACATACACACACACACACACACTGAGGGAAAGTGTATGAACTGTTTAATTTCATAGCCATAAGCAACCTGTACACAAGCTACTCCCCATATATGGGCAAAAGCCAAAATACAGCAATTACCTGACTTTTCGCATACACTTGAGAACTCTCAAGTGCCTTCAGATGCTGGTACCTGGGCCTCTTCCCTCTAAACTAACAATCAGAGAGAGAGTCTGGATGCCCGAGAGAGGTGTGGTGCTGTCGGGTACAACTCCTCACACCATCCTGATCTCACTGTTGTGTTTTGCAAGAAAGCTTGGCCATACTCTCCACAGTATGATCCCTGAACTCATTTGGGAGGTGTAGCTGTGGTCCTATTATTAGGGGTCTTCAGCTGTTCATGAGATGCCTTGGGGGGAAAGCGACTGCATCCCCAGGCAGGCTCATGCTAGTGTTGGTTACTGTCTGTAGGACCAGATAACTGAATTATCCCTTGTAGCATCTTTAACTCCTTTCCTCTGTTCTCTTCCCCTCCCTGTCTTGTCTCAGTAGCGAGGGGAATAGTAGTATCATATGGTAGACAGAAGCAACTTTTTTCTTTTAGACAGTATTTCTAAAACTATTTTTGCTATTAAGGAAAGTGCTCATTGCTAAAGTTTTATTCTGGAGAAATGTTACTTTTATTAGCATATGATTTTGAGTGAGACTTTTTCTGCACTACATGCACACAGGATCTTAATTCCCTGATGTGGGATCAAACCCATGCTCCCTGAATTGGGAGCATCGAGTTTTAACCACTGGCCCCACAAGGGAAGTCCCTAGTGAAAAATATTTTTGAGTGACTCATTTAATCAATAAACATTGATAGATGGCTACAGATGTGACTCAGATATGTGGCATGTAATTAGAATACAAGTATCATAAATTAGGATCTCCATTATAAAAGAGATTCAGTGGAGAGAGGAAATTCTTTTTGATTCTGTGGAGTCAAAAACCGTCTATGGAGTGTTCCATGGGGTTTGAGGTATGTGAGCTTTGCCTTGAAAAAATGGATGGATACCAGGGGATATTTCAGAAGGGAAGGAGAATATAAATAAATACAGGAAAGCATGGGTATTTTCAGCAAATTTTGACTGTCATTTTTTTATCCAAAGAATGGAATGTGCCACAAGGAATAGTGGGGAGAGGCAGAGAGCAGAGGAAAGTTGCTATATTCCTGAATTCTCTATGGCAAATTTATTATTTTTCTGGGTCATTTTGACTTTATAACTCATTTATTGTAGGACCTTCTATATTTAAAAACTTATATCATTTTACTTCACTTTAAATGTCAGTATAGGTTTTCTTGCCTTTTTTGATAGTCTAGATTGTAGAAGATGTAATTATGGAAATAATTTCTGCGACTGTGACTTTCACTAAAGAAACCCTCTTTGTCAGGATAGTTAGCACTATGACTTGAGGAGAATTTCCTAACTTTTAAATCAGTGTAAAGTAGATGCTGATCTACAAACCTTAACCTGCTATTTAGGACCCTCCTATAGTACGGTAATAATTGACTAACAGAAATCAAAATACCAGTAATTTTTTTTCACTGAGTAGACAAGGTAGATTGGATTTTATTAACACAGACTCAGTACTTCCACTGTTGCTATTACAATTATCACTCCAACATTCAAGTTATCAGGCCTGAACTGAACTGATAAAAAATTATTGGATCAGGCATAACTTATTGTTTTTCACCTCCTATGAGGAAACAGTTGAGGCCAGGCCAGCAGGCAAAATCACCATAGCAGGATAGAAGCTAGAGATGAACCCCAAAGGAGAAGCACATGTAGCATAATCCTTGAGTTATAAGACGCTTCACTGATTGAATAACTGCTTTGGAAAAGGATGACAACAGTACCACATGAAATGCCCCAGTCATTGCAACAACCAGCTCATTTTCCAAAATATTACAGATGAAAATAAAATGTGTCTTAGAATCAAGAAAAATGGCAAATTAGCCTTGTAAAGTAGAGATGAGGTGGAGGTCAGAGACTAGGTAAGGTATCAGGCTAAACTACCAGCCCCAGAAACTGGAAGTCAACAAACCAAGGCAAGGGTCCAGGCTGGGTGGGAGAAATGGAGCAGGAGTTGAGGGGTCAGGGCACAGGCTGGGATCAGGGATGGATTGAGCACAGTATCCCCAGAGAGAGGACTCAGGCCAGGGTGCTGGGAATGCAGTCCATCCCCAGCTGGATGGCCAGTGGGCAGCCCCACCTGATTTGTCTTTGTGTGGCTTGGAGGGGCATGCACCCTTTAGGGCTTCACTGAGTGGTCAGATGAGGGCGCAGGCTGTCTCTATAGGTGAAAAGGGTGTTTGGGATTCGTTTGGGGGAACAATACCATTGTCGTCATACACAATCCTTTGCTCCTTTGATAGTCCTGTGCAGAATCACTTTTCTTTGTTATTCCCATACTACATCTCAGATGTTACTGAGAAGCAATCTTATGTCTTTTGAGGACACCTATGTTTTTATGCAACCTGATCTAAAAATCATCTTATTTTTGTTACATGTTGAAAAGCATCACATTAATTCCACATACGGTATATTTATACTTTGTTAAAAAAAATTCAAGACCATATACATTAAAAAATGATGCTGTGAGTGCAAAAATTATATTGTGCACCAAAGTACTTGTGTCTTATTTATTTACTGGCTAAGTAAATAGATTTGCTAAACATCAGTAGCACAATGCAGTACTCAGTAGTTGCTTAGTAAATTCCGGTTGAATTAAACAAGGTATTTGTAGTGTTTAAAGCATTAGGTTTAAACATAATTTATGCATGCTATTTGGTCTAAGGTCTGTTCAAGAACATATGGTTATAAATAATTAGTATTTATTTTAGAAGAACCATTAGGACTTAATTAAGCCTAATATTTTGAATGCCGTAGTTGATGTTTTGATATTATAATCCTCAAAATCTTTCTTTGATAGCCTCCCAAATACATAAAATGTTCTTAACATCTGTGGGTACAGGATTTAGAATGAGTCATCTCAGGTTCAAAGTGTGCGGTCACAGTGTGTGCTTATCAACCGAGTGAGGAGCTGACACAATACAAATGTATTGAAAAAGTACGTTTCATTTATTTTAATATTCTCAGGGACAAAATTTTTCTGAAGTTTTGTGAATGTGCAGGAAGATTTTTTATTTTAAATGCATACATTGCAATACCCCGCAAAGTAACTTCATTCTGATTCAATTTCATAAATTGCTACGTGAAGAAGCACCCTCCAGTAGATAATACTCAGAAATCAGCACTTAATATGGCAGTAATGGTTATTGCTGTCATTCTTTACATCTTTAAAAATAATTAAGCATTACTGCACAGGCATTATAAAGTTCCCCTATCACCATTAAGAGGATATTTGAGGTTTGATGTAATTTAGTAAATTACATTATACAGTAGTTAAGGTTTTTATGTAGTGAAGTAAAATGCATAGTAGTTAAGCACACTTACCGTATAATGCATTGTAGAGTTACACGTTCCAGCTGCTGCCAGCTTTGTTCCAGTGTCATTATTGCTTTGCAGGCTGACGTTCCTCAGGGAGTAATTCGAGTACAAGCTCCCCATCTTTCGAAAGTTTCCATGGCAATACAGCTAACTGAAGAACTCAAAGCCAGTGATGTACTTGCCAGGTTTCTCAGCCAAGAAAGGTAGAGGCCTGTTTTGTCTTAATTATTCCATGGTATCACTCACTTGCTCTCTCTGCCTCCCCTCTTTTTTCTTTTTCTCCTTCCTTTTTTTTTTAAATGATGGCTGGTGTGAAGGGCTTAAGATGTTGGCAGAAGAGAAAAGGAGACTTAAAAATAATACTGTTGAAATGAGTCGAGTTCATTGAGTGTAGTTTGTGTTCAAGTTGAGCCTTTTGCAGGCAGGAGGTCTGAGCATTCCTTCACTGTGTCTGCAATGGACTTGGCACATGACACTCTTTAGTATTCTTTCTAGAATATGGTGCTTGGAGGTTAATTACTATGTGTAGTCTGTTAGGAAAATCACTAATGAGGATACAGTGGGATTAAAACAAAAGATACAACTTTTTCAATGAAATATAATGAATACAAAGAAATGCTTAAATTTTAAGACAGAAGGTATAAAGAATTCAGAGGGGACAACTGGCCCGTGGAGTTCTGAAGTCACAGGACAAGGCACACCATCCTCAGTAAAGACCACTAAGTCTTCCCCTCTGTTATGGGGCTGATGAGGCAGGAGGAGTCTTTTGAAAGCCATTGGCATCCTCTTTAAGCTGGAGGATAATTGCTTTACAATGTTGTATTGGTTCCTACCATACAACAAACAATGTGAATCAGCCATAAGCATACAGATGTCCCCTCCCTCTTGAACCTGCCTCCCACCTCCCCAATACACACTTTTTGAGACATGTTTGAGATATCTTCTCTTGAATTTTGGAGGTTTGAACAGGGTATGGATATTTCAGTGTTCAAATTCTTATTTTTAGCTAAAATTATATTTTAATGCTTTCCTTTCTCATTTCCACTTATTGAAATAAACAAATCTAACTTTCTTTTTAAAGACAGAGACCTCAGAGGCATTAGCTGTTTAGCTTCTTTATACTGATTTCATCTCCCATAGAATTTAATCTCTTCATTCTTTCATTCAAGTTTTCTGTCAAAACTTCTCCAGTTTTAATACAGAACTGCATGTATTTAATACGTCTTTGCTCTGTCTGTGGCCCTCTGCTAGATGTTGTAAAGGGTATAAAAAATATTTTAAAGTGTCTTCCCTTGCAGTTTGTAAATTGGAAGAAGACACGAGCCTGTGTAGTTAACAGATGGTGATGAAATAAAAGAGAGGCTTATTGGTAATTCTGGGCTTAAACTTCTGGGGATTAGGTTCTGGGAGCAGTTGGAGTTTCTTGGATGTCTTTGCTCCCTAAAAGGTCTCTCTGCCTCGAGGAAATCAACCCACTTCCTCTCTATTCCCTGAGCTGACCAAGTAGATGCCATTCTTCCCACCGGGAATGGCTTCCCATCCTCTCCCAAAGTGTGTACCTGAAGATCTGGCCAGACTTCGGATATAAGCAGCTCTTCCAAGCTAGACATAGTTTAATTTATGCAGTGTTTTCTTGCAGGACCCAGATGCTCAATTTGGTCTGCAGTTGTGCTCCTCTACTTGTAGGTGATACAAGGTGTGACTCTGAAGTTGTATGATACACTCCACTGTGACTTTTATAGTTAGGGTAGAGTAGGATAATGGTAGACATATTCTTATAAGAAAGTGCCAGTTTTGTGACAATTGCCCTTTGTCCATTTGGATTTATTGCTTGTGGTGCTTTTATTAAGCAAACATTTGCTACCCACTAAAGCAGAATGCTTTCTTCTGCCCCCTCACTTCTCCCCATCCTGCTTCACCCAAAGGGGAGTCTAGCAAACTTCTTGGTCCATTTGCCTTTTCTCCTCCCAGTCCTCAGCCCTTTCTTTTATGCTTGGGGATGCTGGAACCAGATGATACGGATCCAAATACCAGATTTTCCTGTTTTATGTTAGGCTAATTTTTATCATCTCTGTACGTCTCAGGCTCCTCATTGTAGAAGTGGACCTACGTTATAGCCATGTGATAATTAAATAGGAAAATGACCGTGAAGTACATAGCATGATCTATCTGGGCCATCTAATAAGGGATGTTTTCAATAAATACTTACATGTATCTTTTCTTCCATGACTTTGCCCTCCTTCTTTGGCTTCCCCTTGTATAGGGACAATGGGAAACCCCACTTCCTTCCATCCTTTTCCTCCCCTGCTTTCTTACTGAAGCCAAGAACACACAAGTGACATAAAATAAATGTGCAATAAATTACACATTCATTCACCAGTCTTTGGTAATAGCTGTTGCCTTTTCTGTAACTGTGGATTTGTTGATTAGTATTAAGTGGAAGCTAATGTATACCAGGAAATCTGGTTTAGGTTTCTTTAAAGAAAAATAAGAATATAAATATTGGAGAAGCAACCTGAGAGCAATAACCTGACTAAATTGTTTTCCTAGTCTCCCAAGACACTCCATTTGGTTTTCATAAAAAATAATGACTCTTCTTATAGTTTATCAGGTTATATGCTATATTAAAAATGAAAATATAATTATTATCTAATTTCAAAAATAAGCAGACACCAGTTTGGAAGCAAAGTGAGTTGTCTTTGGTCAGGATACGACTCAGCAGGGAGGATGGTAAGTGTGAGAACCCCCATAGCCCTGAGTGGTCAGGGTGCTGTGGACAGCAGAGTGGACGGAGCTGGGTAACTCGAGGAGCCATTAAATGGTTGGTTAGGAAAGCTTCTACTGGACCACATCTTTCTTAACCCTGGTTTTCTCTTGTCAGTACCAGGGAGTTTGTCCTCAGTGTGTCTGTCAGTGGTTCACAAACGCTTCTGTGCATCAGAGTCTACCAGAGAGTGTTTAAAAACCAGATTCTAGGGCTTGATCTAGGCATATTAAATCAGATTTTCTCGAGCTCTGAATCTGATTTTTGGCAGGTTTTCCAGATAATAGAGATTTTTGTAAAGCACTTAATTTTGCCACTGTTTAAACCTACTGTTCTGGAGACTTTATTCTTTGAAGAGTGTAAACCTGTAGATGCATTCTACTTGTAAAGTCATCGTAATGAGTATTTGGTTCTATTTTGAGAACATTTACCTCCCATATTGGGACAGTTAGCACAGGGAGGCTTATGAACTGTGCTGTATTCTTTGTATTCATCTTGTACACTATTAGAGTGGTCAGCACAGCAAACCTGTGAGAAATACTATTGAATAAATGCAATGTGCAAACATTTCTTCTCAGAGTTTCATGAGGACCTTTTTGGCCCCTATGCAAAATAGATGACCATATTAATAATTTTATGGACAGCTAAAATGTTACTTTTCTTTTTAACTTTACAAACTTTGGTACTGATTTATTATTTCACCTTTGGATGTACGATTCCATTTGTTTATTTTAATTTACAGGTGTGACATTTTTATTACTGTTCAACACATTTAACAGATGGGAAAATACAAACGTGTAGATAATTACAGTATGTCTAAGTTATGAATTTTCCATACAAGCTAGAATTCCCCAAGCACATTAAAGTGATTTACTTGCAAGCTGTCTGATGATGCAACTAATCAGTTTGTTTTGTCCCTACTAGTGGAGTTGCCCAGACTCTCAAGAATGGGGAAGTTTTTTTGTATGAAATTGGAGGAAATATTGGTAAGCACATTTTTAAAAAAAATCTTTTATTCCATATGCTTATTTGACATTGCCAGTGGTTGTTTTTTATATCTTTGGGAAAGAAAAGGAAATTTGAAGTAAAATATAACACTCTGTAGACAGTTAATGAGTATTATAGTTGATGAGTTGTTTTTTTTTTTTCATGGTCTGGCCTTTCTGTTCTGGCTCTTTTAGAGCTCCTTCTGTGTGGACCCTGAGCCAAAGGCAAGTTCCCTAAAATAGGAATAACTTCTAAAATGGTTAATGAATTTTTTCAAAACTTCTTTCTTTTTTATATGCTGATAGCACATCTTAATAAAGGGAGTGAGCTTATTTAAGACCAAGATGATACTTTTATTATGGTATAGTATTGGGTATTTTTTAGTGAAAGCAGAAGTTATTTTGCCATTATTGATTGCCTACTACATAATACGCATATGTATACATACATACATTGGTACCTTATAAAATAGAAATAGGATAAATGGATTAGTTTTGACCATGTCTCATATTTTATTTGCCCACTTATAACTATCAATGGGTTGTGCTCATCTTCTTATTAAAATTTAAAATAAACCTTCCTTCTCTTTTTGATCCTTAAAATAGTAACAGTGAAATTGTCAAGAAATAAATTCAAAATAGTCATTGAAAGTACCTTAAGATAAGTTTTGAAGAATTTTTTTTCTAGGACTTAAAAAATTTTAGTAAATATTGAAACTTGAATACAAGAATATAAAGTTTCCTTCAAAAATTTAAATAAATTACAATTCCACTAGAAATCTGGATTGTTAACTCTGTTAATCAAGTATTAGTATATTTAATTGTGCATTTTGCTATTAGATATTGGGAATTAAGCATGGTTTCTTACTTAATAAAGGTGAATAAACTTTTAAGGAACCCTTTAAAAGCCCATCACAGACAGTATTTTCAACTTCCGAAGTTCATTTGAAACCTGTGCATTTGGAGAAGGACTACTCAATTAATTTTTCCATTATTGGTCCAAGCCTTATAATATTACAGGAGGTGGGAAAAAATGATAACTGTTTCAAAGTGTAAGACTCCAGAGTTAAACCACGAGGCTTAAATTTAAAATTGCCTCTCTCTCTCTCCCCACTCGCTGTATTAAACTGATGTAACATCGCTTTCCTAGGGGAACGCTGCCTCGATGACGACACTTACATGAAGGACTTGTATCAACTCAACCCCAGTGCTGAGTGGGTTATAAAGTCAAAGCCGTCATAGAAGATTTATGCTGAAGATAGCCATAAGGACTCCCTTAGTCATACTTGCTGGGTCAAGAGTATAAATAAAATAAATGGTGGGACTCTTATTATCCAAATATACCCTACTCTTGAATAGTGACACACTGAGCCTTAAAAAAGTTCTAGATTTGTGCTGCTGCCAGATTATGTTAATTACTATTATTCATATTAGAAAACATCTCTGGAGTGAGAAGAAAGGAGCTTAATTAGCTTGTAGGCATTTTCATCCACTCCGTGGAGTGTGTCCAGATGCGACATCCTTTTTTCATTTGAAAATATGCTCTCTTCCCCCTCGTTTTCTGTTCTAAAATGATGTATACAGTAATCATGGGCATTTTCACTTTTCTCTCCTCCTGACACCTGCCTTCCCCAAGATGGGTCTGTTTTTCGACCGGAAGGGTAACCAGGATCAGGTATGGCAAGATGTGAAGATAGTACCTCTGGAAACAGACTGAGTTCAGCAATATTTCTGTCTCTATCGTACATTAATATTCATCCTCTGAGTCATTTGTTCAGACAATGGCATCCCACTTCTTACTGCTGTATCACATGAAGAGACTTGCATTTTTTTTTTCAGTTCAGCTGACATATGTGCTCAGAACTGTATCTAATATCAAGAAAATAGAACTGCCAGAAAACTGCCAATTATTACTGCACTGTTTAAGACTTACATACTCAGAATAAATAAAATATATCCATGTGGAATAACTGGATTATGGATAATGAGAGAGTGAAAGATCACTTCGTGTATGCTGTAGTCTCCTAAATGAAATTTAAAAAGTCGTAGCTGGCTTTACCTATTGTCGTATTAGCAGTACAAATACGCGCAGTAGTGTGATCCAATCATTGTTGAGAATGTATTCCGCTGAAAGAGGATATTTTTTTTTTAAACCATAAATGAGTCGCAGGAAGAATTATTCTTCTGAGTATGACACCATCATATGAACAAGCTTTTGTTTGCGTACTTATTTTAATCAGAGCAAATTTATCAAAATGCTGTGGAAAGACCATTCCCAGAGATTTTAATGCACAAACCATATTATGATAAGAGATGAGTCTCCATACTGGAAATAAGAGGAATGAAATGAGAGAGAAATGTTCCGTATTTTATGAGTTTGGAGTGTAGTGAATAAAAGTGATGTACATGAATGTTGCACAAACTGTGTTTATGAAACTTTTTAGTAGGACTTTAGGAAACATTGCTCATTCTCAGAAGCTCTTCATGTCACTCTAATTAGGAGGGGAAAATGCTGCTAATGAGAACAGTCAGAAATTTTTAATTAAGAGCAGCCTGTGGATATGATCACTTAAATACCTTTGTGATTTGTGCCATTGCTTTTTTATTTAAAAAAATTTTTATAATTAAATGCATTTTTCTAAATTATCTTCTCTTGGAATTTATTATGTTTTACCTGATCTGTTCATGAGTATAATAATGGGCTATTTTTGTTTTTGTTAAAAGACACTTGTACTCTTTTATTTCTCCTATTTACTGCTCCTGTGTAATTTTTAAAGTGGGAAGACACATGGGAGGTATAAACTTGTTTCCTCCCTTAGGTTTTTCCTTATGAAATTTCTATTCTTGAGGGTTTTTCAAAACACATTGTATTATTATCTTTCTGGTTTTTGACAATGTAAACCTATACAGTGTATTAAAAAGCAAAGACATCACTTTGTTGACAAAGGTTCTTACAGTCAAAGCTATGGTTTTTCCAGTAATCACGTACGGATGTGGGAGTTGGTCCATAAGAAGACTGAGTGTCAAAGAATTGATGTTCTTGAACTGTGGTGCTGAAGGAGACTCTTGAGAGTCCGTTGGACTGCAAGATCAAACCAGTCAGTCCTAAAGGAAATCAACCCTGAATATTCATTGGAAGGACTGACGCTGAAGCTGAATATCCAACACTTTGGCTACTTGATGCAAAGGGCTGATTCATTGGAAAAGACCCTGATGCTGGGAAAGATTGAAGGCAGAAGGAGAAGTGAGTGACAGAGAATGAGTTAGTTAGATAGCTTCACTGACCCAGTGGACGTGAATTTGAGCAAACTCCAGGAGATAGTGGAGGACAGGGGAGCGGAGCCTGGTATGATGTAGTCCGTGGGGTTGCAAAAGAGTCAGATACGACTTAGCCACTGAACAACAACAACAAATATTAATTTCTCAGTGAAATGTTTTATTAACATTTTTGTTTAATAAAGACACTATAAAAGCAAAATCAGGTGCTTAGAATGTAAGTTAGGAGTGAATAAATGATTTAAATAAATGGCTTCCTAAAGCATATGTCAGCCAGTTGTCATCACAAATACTACTCGTGGCAGGAAACTGGGAGACAGAAGAGGCTTTTGATAATGAAGAAGTACCAGATACTGGCAAATAAACATGAAAATGCCATTTTATTTTTTGAGCCCTTCTTAGAATTCATGACCCGTGTTCACTGACACTGAACAATATTGCATTTAAATAACCAAGAAAATCTGTCTACACTTCTAAAGAGGAGAAACTTTATAACGTATAGCCTCAGGGACTTCCCTCCGTGGTCTAGTTGTTAAGACTTTGCACTTCCAGTGCAGAGGTCACAGTTTCAATCCCGGGCCAGGGAACTAAGACCTCCCCCCTCCAAAAAATAAGTATAGTGTATAGCCTCAGATATAGCTGCTATGGCATTATCTCAAATGCTTTTTCTGTAATTTTTTTCTAGTGAATTTTAAATCTCAAGTTCGATTAGGTTTTCTTTTTTTTTAAGCCTTTCTTGAATTTGTTACAATATTTCTTCTGTTTTATGTGTTGGTTCTTTGGCCCCAAGGCATGTGGGATCTTAACTGCCCAACCAGGGATTGAACCCACACCCCCTGCATTGGAAGGCAGACTCTTAACTACTGCACCACAGAAAATTCCTTAGATTAGCTTTTATTTGTATGTGAGGGGAAATTAAAACAACAGATGTATTTGCTTTGAATCTCAAATATCATAACTCTTAAGTTACTGGTGAAAATTTGCCATTATTTGTAGAAAACTAGTTGCCCTGTTAATATATTGGAGATGTTTCTTTTCTCTGAAGAGGGTTATTATGATTTGTTACAATTGAACAATATTTACTTACTCCTGCTGTAGAATTCAGAGTAAACTCCTGGCTAGCACTCTTTAGGAAAAGCATTTTATTTTAGTGACTTGGTAGGATTTTTCATTCCTATCTTTTCCTACTTTTCAAGTTAGACTGGATTGTACTTTTTACCTCATTGTCCTGATTTCTCACCTATTGATCAGTAGGTGGCGCTCTTGGTCAGGAATTCCTTTGCAGCTGAACTATGGAAAGTTTTGAAAGTTAACCTGAGTTCACGGTAAGAGGTTAAGACTCAGTGCCAGGTATCTGCAAGACAATTAGGTAAGAACAGCATGGATATCTCGGATCACTGTGAAAATTGTAAATAGTGATTAATGCCAGGGTTTTTATGTTCAGTCTGTTAGTCTGCTTTTATCCTTGTTGAGTGGAGTGGTGGGGTGGTTTCTGAGCTACAGTTAAATGTTTTGTCAATGTCTGTTTCAAGCAGAAGGATCATAATAAGAGGAAGACAATGAACCGGAAAATTATAAAGAGGGACATAATGACCTCTGTCTTTAGCATATACGTGTTTGTTTCTTCATTCAACAACACTCAGGTATTTACTGAGTACCTACATTTATGTGCCAGGCAGGGTCTACCCTTGAGGTGCATCAGTGAGGAGCAGAGCTCTGCTCTCGAGGTGCTTCCATTCTAATGAAAGGAGACAAATGAATTAATAACTGCAGTAGCCCTCCAAATCCAGAGATTCTGTGGGTCAAAAATATTTGGGAAAAAAAGAATCCAGAAAGTTTCAAAATGCAAAACTTGAAAATTTGCTATGCTCTGGCAGCTATTGATATTTACATAGCATTTACATTGTAGAAGGTATTATGTGTTGTAGAGACAACTCCATATGTGGGAGACTATACATAGGTTATATGCAAATACTGTACTGTTTTATATAATGTATAATACTTGAGCATTTATGAATTTTGCTATCTTCCAGAGTCCTAGAACCTATCCTCTGCTGATCAAAGGGACGATTATAAATAAAATTATATAGTATGTTGAAAGGTTGTAAGTACAATAGGGTAAATATGACAATTAATGGAGGAATAGGCTCATTCCAATAGTAAACAAGGGGTCTCACTGAACATTTAAAAACTGAGCAAAGACTTAAAAGATGTGAGGAACTTGCCACATGGATATCTGGAAGTAAGCATTCCAGACAGGGAATAACCAGGACAAAGGTCCAAAGGCAGAAATGTGCCTAATTCACCAAAGATTAGCAAGGATGCCATCATGGCTGGAATGTAATGAGAGCCCCTGAAAGTAATGGAGGGAGCACTGGGGTAGGCTGGGGAGTGAGGCCTTGGAGGGCCTTATATTAGGGTGACCATAATTCATTCAGATCAAAACATTTTTGAGAGTGAATCAGGGTACTGTTGGTGAGAGTAGTAGCTGTGGAATGAGGAGAAGTGATCAGATTCTGCATATATTTGTGAAGTTAGAGCCTACAGGGTTTCTAGTATGAGAGTGCATTTTCAATCAAGAATAAGCACAAGATTTTTCATGTGAGCAGTAGGAAGAATGCAGTTTCCAACAACATCAATAGGGAAGGTGAAGTCAGGCATTTCGAGGGAGGAAGGATTCAGGGGTCCATTGTGGATGTGTTGAATGTGAGGTGCATTTTGGACATCCAAGTGGCAATGTCAAGTAGGCAGTTATCTGCTGAAGTTCAGGAGAGAGGTCTCGGTTGGAGTTACTGGCTTGTAAATGGGATTGAACCATGAACTTGCATGAGATTGCCAAGAGAATGAGTGCATGTAGTAGACAAAATCACCAAGAGGTGCGCCTTGGAGCTACCCAACATTAGAGGTAAGAAAAAGGAGGAAACAGGAAAAAGACTGAAAAGAAGGAACCATTGAATTTTCAAGAGATTATGATGTACCTGATCACATGGACCACAGCCTTGTCTAACTCAATGATACTATGAGCCGTGCTGTGTAGGGCCACCCAAGCTGGATGGGTCATGGTGGAGAGTTCTGATGAAATGTGGTCCACTAGAGAAGGGAATTGCAAACCACTTCAGTTCCTTGAACAGTATGAAAAGGCAAAAAGATGGGACACTGAAAGATGAACTCCCAGGTCAGTAGGCCCAATATGCTACTGGAGATCAGTGGAGAAATAACTCCAGAAAGAATGAAGAGAAGGAGCCAAGGCAAAAACAACACCCAATTGTGGATGTGACTGATGATGGAAATAAAGTCTGATGCTATAAAGAACAATATTGCATAGGAACCTGGCATGTTAGGTCCATGAATCACGGCAAATTGGAAGTGGTCAAACAGGAGATGGCAAGAGTGAACATCAACAAAAGCTAGTGGAGGTGATGGGATTCCAGTTGAGCTATTTCAAATTCTAAAAGATGATGCTGTGAAAGTACTGCACTCAATATGCCAGCAGTGGCCACAGGACTGGAAAAGGTCAGTTTTCATTCCAATGCCAAAGAAAGGCAATGCCAAAGGATGTTCAAACTGGATTTAGAAAAGGCAGAGGAACCAGAGATCAAATTGCCAACATCTGTTGGATCATCGAAAAAGCACAAGAGTTCCAGAAAAACATCTGCTTTATTGACTATGCCAAAGTATTTGACTGTGTGGATCACAACAAACTATGGAAAATTCTTCAAGACATGGGAATACCAGACCACCTGACCTGCCTCCTGAGAAATCTGTTTGCAGGTCAAGAAGCAACAGTTAGAATTGGACATGGAACAATAGACTGGTTTCAGATCAGGCAAGAAGTATGTCAAGGTTGTATATTTTTGCCCTGCTTATTTAATTTATATGCATAGTACATCATGAGAAACGCTGGGCTGGATGAAGCACAAGCTGGAATCAAGATTGCCGGGAGAAATATCAATAACCTCAGATATGCAGATGACACCTCCCTTATGGCAGAAAGCGAAGAAGAACTAAAGAGCCTCTTGATGAAAGTGAAAGAGGAGAGTGAAAAAGTTGGCTTAAAGCTCAACATTCAGAAAACTAAGATCATGGCATCTGGTCCCATCATTTCATGGCAAATAGATGGGGAAACAATGAAAACAGTGAGAGACTTTATTTTCTTGGGCTCAAAAATCACTGCAGATGGTGACTTCAGCCATGAAATTAAAAGACACTTGTTCCTTGGAAGAAAAGTTATGACCAACCTAGGCAGCATATTAAAAATCAGAGACAACTTTGCCAACAAAGTCCATCTAGTCAAAGTGATGGTTTTTCCAGTAGTCGTGTACGGATGTGAGAGTTGGACTATAAAGAAAGCTGAGCACTGAAGAATTGATGCTTTTGAACTGTGGTGTTGGAAAAGACTCTTGAGAATCCCTTGGACTGCAAGGAAATCCAACCAGTCCATCCTAAAGGAAATCAGTCCTGAAATGTTCTTTGGAAGGACTGATACTGAAGCTGAGACTCCAGTACTTTGGCCACCTGATGTTAAGAATGGACTAATTTGAAAAGACCCTGATGCTGGGAAAGATTGAAGCCGGGAGAAGGGGACGACAGAAAATGAGATGGTTTGATGACATCACTGACTCGATGGGCATGAATTTGAGTAAGCTCTGGGAGTTGATGATGGACAGGGAAGCCTGGTGTGCTGCAGTCCATGGGGTCGCAAAGAGTCAGACATGACTGAGCTCTGAACTGAAAAGAGAGCAGGAGGGAATTCCCTGATGGTTCTCAGTGGTTAGGGAATTCCTAGTGGTTGGTCTTCCTGGTTTGGGAAGATCCCCTGGAAGAGGGCACGACAACCCACTCCAGTATTCTTGCCTGGAGAATCCCCATGGAGAGGGGAGCCTGGCAGGCTACAATCCACGGGCGCACAAACAGTCAGACACAGCTGAGCAACTAAGCACAGGACTCAGTGCTTTCAGTCTCCGGTTGGGAACTAAAATCTTTGCAAGCGGTGTGGTGTGGCAAAAAAAAAAAAAAATCAGTAGCAGTAACTCTTCCTCAGGGCATATGGAGCACTGTCAAGAGCACAGAAATAATTCCAGAACATCTTTTCCTTACTTCAAGTAAGGTCAGCTTAACTTTAAAAACAAACTGACATAAGGGACAGAATTCTCTCCCTGCATCTCAGGCCAGGAGGCCCAGGAAGAAAGCAAACACTTTTTGGATTTATTTTCCATACTTGGCTCCTTTTTCACTCCTGGGATGGTCATGGGCATCTTCATTTGTCAATCACTGGTCTAGCAGACAGAGGTCCCACTACATTGTCTTTACTTTTTGAGTCTGTGATTTCCCAAATTTCATATTTAATAAATATAGCAATAAGAATTTTCCTTCCATTGCAGTTAGTCTCATATCTTAAAATCTGGATTTGGTATTTAGGTTTTTTTGGGGGGGGGTTGTTGTTGCTGCTTGTTTTTTGTTTGTTTTTCTCCACCTCTGGCCTAAAGTATTGCGTGGGATAACTTGGATCTGCTAGAAAGGGTTTCATGTGAAACACTAGAACCCTCTTCCCTCCATTTAATTATTTTTTAAAACTCCTTAAGACTTAAGACGTCTTTGAGAGGTTCCATTGGCTTTTTCACACATACCTGCATACTGTGTAAGAGAACCAGGTTGGTTGCAAGAAAAGCTTCTTCTATGGTCTTTCCCACTAAAGCCAAGACACTCTGGCTTTGTCACAAGCTGGCTTTTTACCTTGAGATTTCAAGTCTTGATTTCCCAACCAAAGGAGCTCGGGTAAGCTTTCAGAAAAAGCAGTCCCACTCTGCTGTCCTTATTCACCCCTCATTGCCCTGAGGCAGCTCAGTTCTGTCTTCTGTTGCATCTCCTTTACAAAATGACAGTTTTCATATCATCTCTGCCTAAGTCATGATCCCCTCTAGCCAGGGCCAAAGTGAACAAGGAATTTCCCAGGAAGGGAATTTCGTAAGGAGAGTTATGAAGAATGGCACAATTCTGAACAATCAGTTAAAATGTTCTTTTTTTCACCTGACAGTAGCCTTGTTACAAGTTTTTTTTTTTTTTTAAGGGAAGTGATTTTATCATTACTTGCGGCTTTAAAATTCTCATTTCTGTGGGAGAAGTCTTGGCGCATCTTACCTTTGATTGCTTGTGTCACAGTTTGTATTCAGCAGTTCTTCTAAGAACTCTACTGAGAAAGAGAAGAATTAACTATTGAGAGATTGTGTATCACTTTTGTCCAGGCATCTTGAGACACATTCTACTAACATGCTTCATTCATCTTCATTCTTCATGTTGAGAGGGAAAGAATTCACATCCTTCATCATTAAGAAATCATTAGATGTTAGTAGATAATGCCTTAAAGCATACTATGAATTCAGTGAAGATGTTATTATAAGGAATACTTTAAAGGTTCAGTAAGAAATGTAACTATTTGTTACTCTTTCTTCTTTCCTTTGTTTTCCAAGCATTTTAGCGCTTGCTCTTACCACACCATGGATTTTATTGTGGTGATGTAAAAACCAATCATAGGGTATGATGCATTTCCACAGGAGATTAGATTTGTGGGTAGCATTAATACAGGCTGGTGTTAGGGGAGATAGTCTCAGAAAATGACTCTGATTTGAGGCAGGCAGAAATGGATGCTACTAAATACTTTATTTGTAGATAAAATACACTGGGGGGCGTAGAGAAAAGGATATCTAAGCTGAAAGCTCAGTTAGGATACCACGGATTGATCCAGGCTTGAAAGGATAAGATTCAGAGTTAGCCCTGTGGCAATGACAGTGGTTGAGAATGGGTTATATTGTTGTTGCAGAGTTGGGGTCAAGAGGATTTGCTGATTCCATTGGATGGGGAGGAGAGAGGTCTCCAAAAGATCCTTAGGAGGAGATGGTGGTACTTTACATTGAGTCCTAGAACAAGGTAAGTACTGATTTTGGATGAAGGGGTTGGGACAAGAGAGAGGTGTGTATTATGGGTGTTGAGAGAAAATGAGGAAATGCTGAGGTGTGTGAAGAGTCTAAACACATTTAAAAGGTGTATATTTAGAAAATGTGTATGAAGGTGATAGTAAAACCATAGGAATATACAGTCCCTGAGGGTATAGGGACAAGAGAAGGCTGCTTTGGAGTATATCTCCCACTTAAAGGATCTTAAGGGAAGAGCATTCAAACCGTAGTAGTAGTGTCAGAGGGGGGAGTCATTGACATCAGGGAATGCAGCTGGTCTAGTAAGGAGGGAATGGTCAACTATGTCAAATAATTGAGAGAAGTAAACCAGATGGATTCATAGAGACCAAATTGTTGTTGTTTAATTGCTAAGTCCTGTCTAAATCTTTTGTGACCCCATGGACTATAGCCCACCAGGCTTCTCTCTCCATGGGATTTCCCAGGCAAGAATACTGGAGTGGGTGCCATTTCCTTGTAAGGGTATCTTCCCTGACCCAGGGATCGAACTGGCACCTCCTGTGTTGCAGGTGGTAGGTTCTTTACCGCTGAGCCACCAGGAAAACCCTGAGACCAAGATTGGATGTAAATAGGACTTGGAAGCTCACTTCCCTGATAGCTCAGTCAGTAAAGAATCCACCTGCAATGCAGGAGACACCAGTTTGATCCCTGGGTCAGGAAAGATCCCCTGGAGAAGGAAATGGCAACCCACTCCAGTGTTCTTGCCTGGGGAATCCCATGGACAGAGGAGCCTGGCAGGCTACAGTCTGTGGGATCATAAGAGTCAGACAAGACTTAACAAATAAATCGCCACAACCACCAGCACTTGGAAGCTGCTGGATTTAGTTGGGACTGTTGAGGCAAGAGGGAAAAGGAAGACATTTTATCAAAGTTTTCTTTTTCTTTCATATTTTACAGAGAAAACTTAATCATAAAATAGTTTTCACATATTATATTCTAATATCTGATATTATCTATATTTCTATACTTAGTTCAAGGGCTTCTTGATCCTTGTTATCTAAAATTTTACTCAAAAATAATTGAATGACTTTTGAAGAAGACTGAATGAGACTAAAGAACTGTACACAGAAAATTATAAGACATTAATGAAAGAAATCAAAGATGACATAAACAGATGGAGAGATATTCCATGTTCCTGGGTAGGAAGAATCAATATTGTGAAAATGACTATACTACCAAATGCAATCTACAGATTCAATGCGACCCTTATCAAATTACCAATGGCATTTTCCACAGAATTAGAACAAAAAATTTCACAATTCATATGGAAACACAAAAGGCCCTAAATAGCCAAAGCAGTCTTGAGAAAGAAGAATGGAGCTGGAGGAATCAACCTTCCTGACTTCAGATTATACTACAAAGCTACATTCATCAAGACAGTATGGTACTGGCACAAAAACAGAAATATAGACCAGTGGAACAAGGTAGAAAGTCCAGAAATAAACTCATGCACCTATGGGTACCTTATTTTTGACAAAGGAGGCAAAAATATACAATGGGGCAAAGACAGCCTCTTCAATAAATGGTCTTTTACAGCTACATGTAAAAGGATGGCATTAGAACACTTCCTAATATAACACACAAAGATAAACTCAAAATGGATTAAAGGCCTAAATCTAAGACCAGAAACTATGAAACTCTTAGAGGAAAACATAGACAGAACAATTTGATGACATAAACCAAAGCAAGATCCTCTATGACCCACCTCCTAGAGTAATGGAAATAAAAACACAAGTAAACAAGTGGGACCTGATTAAACTTAAAAGCTTTTGCATAGCAAAGGAAACTATAAGCAAGGTGAAAAGACAACCCTCAGAATGAGAGAAAATAATAGCAAATGAAACAATTCATTTCCAAAATATACAAGCAGCTCATATAACTCAATGCCAGAAAAACAACCCAATCAAAAATTGGGAAAAAGACTTAAACAGACATTTCTCCAAAGATATACAGATGGCTAACAAACACATGAAAAGGTGCTCAACATCACTCATTATTAGAGAAATGCAAGTCAAAACTACAATGAGATATATCACCTCACACTGGTCAGAATGGCCATCATCAAAAAGTCTACAAACAATAAATGCTGGAGAGGGTGTGGAGAAAAGGGAACACTCGCACTGTTGGGTGGGAATGTAAATTGATACAGCCACTATGGAAGATGGTATGGAGATTCCTTAAAAAACTAGGAATAAAACCACCATATGACCCAGCAATCCCACTCCTAGGCATATACCCTGAGGAAACCAAAATTGAAAAAGAAACATGTATCCCATTGTTCACTGCAGCACTATTTACAATAGCTAGAACATGGAAGCAACCTAGATGTCCATCGACAGATGAATGGATAAAGAAATTGTGGTACATATGCATAATGGAATATTACTCCATAATATTCCGTATGGAGCCACAAAAGGGAACGCATTTGAGTCAGTTCTGATGACGTGGATGAACCTAGAACCTATTATACAGAATGAAGTGAGTCAGAAAGAGAAAGATAAATATTGTATTCTAACCCATATGTACGGAATCTAGAAGAATGGTACTGAAGAACTTATTTACAGGGCAGCAATGGAGAAACAGACATAGAGAATAGACTTATGGACATGGGGAGAGGGGAGGAGAGGGTGAGATGTGTGGAAAGAGTAACATGGAAACTTACATTACCATATGCAAAATAGATAGCCAACGGGAATTTGCTATATGGCTCAGGAAACTCAGATGGGTTCTATCAATCTAGAGGGGTGGGATGGGGCAGGAGATGGGAGGGAGGTTCAAAAGGGAAGGGATACATGTATACCTATTCATGTTGAGGTTTGACAGAAAACAACAAAATTCTGTAAAGCAATTATCCTTCAATAAAAAAATTTTAAAAAGGAAATACTACAGATGAATAGAATTAGTAGTTTAAAGCACTATATGTTCAAAGAGTTAAATAAAAAGAAAACTGAATGAAAGATGAAAAATTCCCCAAGGACTTTGCCAGTCCTTGAGAGAGATTATTAATTTTGTTTAATTTTGATGAATCTTAAATTTAAGATTCTTTCCCAAGTTTAAAATCAAATGCTGTTAAAGTAAGTGTGTGTGGAAGCTCGTGTTAAAGGGGCTGATAACACTGATACAATACAGTAAAGCTTGTTCCACATTAGCACCTCTGTCAAAAATACCCTTGGTTCAGAGTCTCTTCCTGCCTTTCTGCATTGCCATGTATAATAAGAGTCATTGCTCTCCCCACTATAATGTATCTAGCAAAAGCTGAGGAATATATATTAGATAAAGTAGAAAATACAATGCTATATAAGACAAGATTTAGGACAAGTGTTATACGATTTGTTTCCAAATTCTGATTATGGAGAGGTAAACAGCATGTACTGAAGTGCTTGTAATTCTCCAAATTTTTTTATTCACACACCTCTAAAATAACTTTTACAAACTGTGTATTTATTTGAAATACTATGAAATTAAAAATATCTTGCATATTTTTAATTAAAATGCAAAATCTTTCATAAGTGTAAATAATTACAAAAGACATTATAACACTTTAAAATGTTTCAAGAGGAATTTTAATACCATAGTGACTTGATACCCTGTTACCTATTTTAAGAACTGCTTAAAAAGTCTACATTAATGGTAAGATACTTTAGTGTTCTGTTTTTTCTTTGAACTTCTATTTCCATTGTACTTTCTCCTTACAAATTTATCCTAAAGTAATCTAGTCAATGGTACAGATTAATCCATTTCTCTGCAACAAAAAATTATATATACTGAAGTTACAGCTGATCCAATAACAAAAATATATCATAAAATTTGATAATAAATACAAAATTTGTTTTATTGAAAGTGAGGCTCTTAATGAGAAAAGGAGCTTTAACTTTTTCTCAGCTTAATCATATATGTATAGATACTGCTTATCCCTAATAAATTTAGCATCTTCTATTTTTCAAAAAAAAATAATATATATATATGCACTGAGAAGCTTGTTTACATACAATATAAATTGGAATTTAAAAAACTAGTTATAATAGTGATAGTTTTTTAACTCCTTTAAAAGTTTGTTGAAAAGTGTTAGTCGCTTAGTCCAACTCTTTGCGACACTATGGACTGTAGCCCCGCAGGTTCCTCTGTCCATGGAATTCTCTAGGCAAGAATACTGGAGTGGGTAGCCACTCCCTTTCCCAGGGGTATCACATGCCAAAAATCATAATGATCTATTAACAGATTATTTGTAATGATCTACCAACTAATAGGTCCTTCTTTATATTTATTGAAAGCAAACAATTTGAAACAGTCTGACATGTATATGGATTTGTCACACAACTGTTTTGGTAATTCATTTTGTCAGTTTCTAAGAAGTATGCCAGAAAAATTATTACTGACTCAAAGAGTGTAAGAATATTTAAAGCTTTCCTTGCACGTATTGTCAAAGTTAAAATGAAGAGGCATTTGGGTAGAGGTAAACTTGTATATGTATTTGAGATGTAAAAGTGGTTTCTCAAACTTCTATACCAAATGTATGTAAGTACAAGATTCTTGTAAGTGTAATTTTGATGTAACTGTTAGTCATTTGGCTAGGAAACTACATGTGAAGGCAATAATAAAGAGTAAGAAAAATAAACCTATATAGGTAGAGAAATTCCATGACTAAGATTCCAGAGATCTTATGGTTGGTGAATAAAAATTAAAGAAAAAAAAAAAGCACCTTTCAGCCCCAGGACAGCATACACTTAGCCTAGAAGGATCTTTTGGCATCTGATCTCAGACTGTAAGACAAACTTGCAAATCTCTGAATGGGTGCAAAGGTAGCAGGTACTTTTTAAGGAAGATAAGTACAAAATCAAGGATTTGAGGGAAGCATTACATTCCAATTTAAGACATAAAATATATTACTAAGATGAACCTATATTAGAAGCTTGGTTAGACATTTTGTAGGTTGTTGCACGGAGACAAAGACCCTGTGACCTGTTGTGACTAAAAGGTACTAAGCATTTAGACTTCCCAAAAGAGATACTGAAAAACGACAGAGACAACACCCTGTGGAGCTTTGGTAAACAGACCCGCGTGAGAAGTCTGCACACAACCCGTGTGAGAAGTCTGCACACAACCCGCGTGAGAAGCCTGCACACAAGTGAGGTGAGTTATGTGAATAAACTCTTCAAGGTGTACCCATCATTTTATGAACATTAGTTATGATGATGGCAGTGGTGACAATGCTGCTTTAATGGAACCAGAGCAAGTCCAGAGTAAGACTTGCCGTGATGGCCTGTGGGATGCTGTCAGCTGGAAAAGATTATGATTCTTCAATGTGAAGACTGAGAGCTGGAATCATAAGTCATAGATCTGAACATGAAGTGAGCATCAAGCTGTTACAGTAGGTAATGTGTCTAAGAATGAAATTGTCTGTACATTGAGAATAGAGTCTTTTTTCATCTGATATCTGCAGTGTTTAATATTGTAATTCACATATGGTAGGTACCCATTGAATGTTGGTTATTGTTGACCTACAAAAACCCAATAGACTGCCAGTTGTTTCTCCAGCAAAAATGGGTTTTATTTGGGATGAACAAAGCATTGTAATTCAGATCCCATATGCCGCAACTAAAGCTCCTGTGTGCTGCAACAAAGATAAAAAAGACTCCATGTAAGGTATCCAAGATCGGTCATAGCCAAATAAATAAATGAATATTAAAAAAAAAAAGTAATTCAGGATTTTCAATCCTGGTGAACCTCAAACGAGTTCCCAATGAAAATGGAGAGGAGAACTCTTTTAAAGAGCGGAAAGAGTAAGTTGAGAGGGTTACAGCAAAGAGTCCATTGAGGAACTAAGATTTGGAAGTACAGTGGCTTTTTTTGGCTACGTTTTGACAGTCTCTCATTAGCTGAGCTCTTGCCAGTAAGAAAAGGAAGTCTTCTTGTTGGGCTCTCCTATTGTCCTCAAGTGTGAGAGCTCCCCTTCTGGTGGCCTAGCGTGTGTGCATGCCATGTCACTTCAGTCATGTCCAACTCTTTGTGACCTTGTGGACTGTATAGCCTGCCAGGCTCCTCTGTCCGTGGGATTCTCCAGGCAAGAATGTTGTAGGAAGGAGGACCCCTTCCAGGGCCCCAAGAGTGGGCTCTTGTCTAACACTTGGAAAAGAATTGTCCGAGGAGACATGTGCTGGCAAAGCAAGAGACTTTATTGGAAAGGGCGCCTGGGTGGAGAGCAGTGGGGTAAGGGAAACCAGGAGAACTACTCTGTCTTGTGGCTCGAAGTCGTGGGTTTTATGGTGATGGGAATAGTTTCCGGGTTGTCTTTGGCCAATCATTCTGACTTGAGGTCCTTTCTGGTGGTGCATGCGTTGCTCAGCAAGCAACGCATTGCTCAGCAAGAAGGATCCTGGGAGGTGGTCAGACACATGGTGTCTCCCTTTGACCTTTCCTAAGTGCTTCTGGTTGGTGGTGTCTTAACGGAGATCTCATGAGGTGGCCCTGAGTGGGGTCAGCAGGCGGCTATGAAAAGCCTGTCATGCTTAGTACCTGCAGGCCCTGTAGCTCATGACTACTTGCCTTTCTGTGACAATATGCATGAGGCTTAATTGCTTTGTCAACTGTTAATTCAGCAATATAGTTATGATATTGTGATTTATGGTAAGAAAATATGAATCTTCATTTCCATTTCTGGTACAGAGCCCCTAAAAACCTTGGAATTCCCTAATAATGAGAGCAATAAAGGTATCTTTTGTTATGTTAATGAAGTGATTTGGAACTCAGCAAGGGACAGGGCTGGTTGCCAGGAGAAGCAATGGTAATTAGTGATTGGCGACTTTCAGTGCCACCCCCAGCCTCTTCATTTGCCTATCCTGGGTCTGAGCTTACCCTTTGGCTTTTGGAAAACTGTATTATCTTTCTATTTTTTTTCTTGATCATATGCAACTTACAAACTCTGGCCGTCCAAATCCACTGGGAGGGCTCAGCAGCATAGGCTGTCTTGGTAATATCTGAGATTGTCTTCAGAGTTGTATTTATTGAAAGAGCAGTCTTGTTATTTTTAAGTGGTTCTTTTTCATACTCTGACAATGCCTTCTTGGAGAAGGCTGCAAACAGCTTTTTACCCCTTTCATGTAAAAAGGGTTAATGTGCCTGTGTTTTTGCTTAGAGGGCAGCTGCAGCCCAGAGAGTAGTGTTTTCATTTATTCCTGCTGATAGTGAGCCTGGCGTTCCAGATGAGCTTCTCCTGGTGCAGCAATACTGTCATTCTCTCTCCCCTTGGCTCCTGCCTACTTCTTCCTTGTCCTGCTATTAGCCTGCTCATTGCTCACCCAGGTCAATCCTTGCTTGAGTCATAGACGAATATGTCTTTGGTAAAGATGACTTGGTACTGACCCTCACGTTCCCTGTGCTGTTTCCTTGCTGGCCTCTTTCCTGTTTCCCTCACCTTTCAGGATGCTATTTGCAATTCCTTGAGAGATATTGGACTGATAAACATATAAGAAAAAAAAAAGGCTATAACAATTAATAACAACAACAAACATTTGGGTACTTAATTTGTGTCATGCACTGTGTTAGCACTTTGTAAACCTTTTCTCATTAAATTCTTAAGACTCATGTGAGAGATATTTCTATAATTATCTCGACTTTCAGAAAGAGTAGCCTAGATTCAGAGTTAAAATAACTTTCCCAATTGTAAACCTAGTAAGTGACAGAGCCAGGACTTGAACCCACTAGTGTTGCCTAAGTCTGTGCTTCTATACACAATACTATTAAAACTCATTGCTTGGTGACACAAAGAAAGCATTTCTGAGAACCCACAGCATTGTTCATTTTCATAATATTTAGTCTTTGGCAGCCAAAATTCACAGTGGTGATCTTGTTTCTCCTTGTTTCGCTATTATTGAAATCTGAGATCCAAGTTCTCTCTGAGCTCATGGTCATCTCTTACTTCCTTTACCAGACATGTATTTTTATTTACAGACATGTTTTCTTTACCTAATCTGACAGTGCAGAGGCCAGGTCCTTGTCCCAGTGTGATTATGTCAATGTTTATGTCAACGTTTTATTGGTTTTTAAACACCTTGTGTTAGATGTAATCAAAACCTTATTTCCTCTTAAGAAGCATTTTTGTAATCTTGTGTTAGCACTGGATAGCTAAAATCCAATTCAGAGTTACAATGCCAGTAGCCAGCACAATTTATATGCTCAACACAGTACTTTATGTGTATTCTCATTGATTCAATGCAATAGCCAGATGAGGCTGATAATATGAGCTTCATGTTACAGGGAAGAAAGTAAGACTCAATAGCAAGCTACTACTTATTCTACTTAAAGTAGAATATTCCTAAAATAATGAAGTGGGCATTACATGGCACTTACAGTCACCAAGAAGTCTACACCTATTTTACTGTATTTCCTAGGTTTATCTCCAACTGAAAATAATGGAAAACTAATGTTTCTTAGGTTAAGTTGAAAGACAGTGGAAGAAGATAATGGTAGTGTCAGGCGAGTGTAATCTCCTTGGTTCTGTCTCGTCTCAACAAAAATTTGAAGCTACAGACATTAAAGCCCTCGGCGTGTCACAGCTCTTGGACAGACCGTGTTATAGCTCTCGGGTCTCGAACAGACCATGTTATAGCTCTTGGACAGATCAGTGTTGCAGCTCCGTGTTAGACAGATCAGTATTGCAGCTCCACGTTACAGCTCAGTTTTATTTAGAAATTAGCAGGAAAATACATCCTCGAGGCGTGAGGGCATGCCAACCCAAAGATGCGAAGAGAAGAGAGAGTCCGGCCCTTTGGCTCCTGTTTTTACATGTTTTTTCCTCCCCCTTGGGCCTGCCCTATGTAAATTGGGCTAGCCAGGAGTGCTGTTTGTTCTACCTGAGGTCCTCACTCCAGTCCTCGGACCTTCCTTTGACCTTCCTTTGCTCTATTTTCATGCGATTTTCTCTTCTTTGTCTTTTAGCCGCCACCATTCTGGACTCCTGTTTCCTATTCTAACTACCTAACAGTAGCAATCAAAATTTCCATAAAAATTTGTTCTATTGTAAGAAACAAGAAACCTAATCTTATGCCTTAGATCTAATATTTGGGAGAACACTAACTTAGACATTAGAAAACAGCCTACTGCCAATTATTGATTTGACGATATTGACCAAATCATTGAGTCTTACTTTGTTATCTATAAAATGAGGATAATAAGCCTATGCCAGTGAGTCAACCAGTTCAACAAACATCTCCTGGGTAAGCAGTATGTGCTAGCCTTTGGGGATGCAGAGCAGTCTCCGCCTACAAGGGCGTCAAGATGGATTGAATGATAGGATTGCTGTAAAGAGTAAATAGTAGTATTACTATTTTAGTATTATAAGATAGTAGTATTTGTGTCAATGAGCCTTCATTAAGCACAGAACGTGATAGATCATGTTCAGAACGTAATGTTAAACCTTTATATGAGATCTTTGTTTCTAATTTCTCTTCTTAAGTGTTTGTGTTTCTAAGCATGACTTCCTTGAAAACAAAGACTTTCTAAAAAGCAATTACAGTTTCACACCCACACCATGCCCTTTTATTCATTAGCTCTCTCTCTCTTTCTATTATTTTGAGAATACCGAAGTTGAAGGAGAGAAACTGTCAGGAGAAAGCTCTAGGCAAGCATCGCAGCTGTCACATACACAGTAGCAGAAATTCACAGACAAAATGCAACTCTGAGTTTATTTCGAAGGTAGAACAAATAGGATTTTCTGATGGGTTGGCTGTGAAGTATGAGGAAATTACAAGATTCACTAATGGTTCCAAGGATTTTGGCTTGAGAATGTAGACGGATATGTTTGCCATCATATAAGATGGGGAAGACTTCAGGAAGAGAAGGCTGGGAATAGAGAGTAGTAGATATCGTATGTTTTACTCTGGGTTGTGTTACATTTGAGATATCTATTGGCTTCCAAGGGGAGATATTAGTTAGGCAGTTAAGAAAAGTGCATCTGAAGTTCAGGAGAGAGGTCTGGGTTGGAGGGTAAACTTGAGAGTCATCACCATCTTTAGAGGCAGGAGACTGCATGTGATCATAGAAAGTATGAGCATAAAATTTGTATTTAAAAGAGATGAGAGCCAGAAACACAGCCAGTGCACTTCAGCTTTTAAGAAGTCAAGGAAAATGGAGCCAAGAGATAGCAGGGAAACCCAGAGAGTGTGGAATCCAAAAGTGAAGTGAAAAAAAATAAAATAAAAACAAACCAGCTAAGTGAAAAAATTGTATCAGGTAAGAGGGAATCACCAGTTATATCACTGTATCAGATTTTATTGTTGTTGTTCAGTTGCTAAGTCATGTCCGACTCTTTGCGACCCCATGAACTGCAGTGTACCAGGCTTCCCTGTCCTTCACTGTCTCCTTCAGGTTGCTCAAACTCATGTCCATTGAGTCAGTGATGCCATCCAACAATCTTGTCATCTGTTGCCCACTCCTCCTCTTGCCCTCAATTTTTCCCAGCATCAGGATCTTTTCCAATGAGTGAGCTCTTTGCATAGGTGGCCAAAGTATGGGAGCTTCAGCACCAGCCCTTCCAATGAATATTCAAGGTAGATTTCCTTTAGGATTGACGGGTATGATATCCTTGCAGTCCAAGGGATCCTCAAGAGTCTTCTCCAGCACCACAGTTTAAAAGCATCAATTCTTCAGCACTCAGCCTTCTTTATGGTCCAACTATCACATCTATACATGACTACTGGAAAAAACCATAGTTTTGACTATATGAACCTTCGCTAGCAAAGTGATGTCTCTGCTTCTTAATACACTGTCTAGGTTTGTCATAGGTATTCTTCCAAGGAGCAAGCGTCTTTTAATTTCATGGCTGAAGTCACCATCTGTATTGATTTTGGAACCCAAGAAAATGAAATGTGACACTGTTTCCACGTTTTCCTCATCTATTTGCCATGGAGTGATAGGACCAGATGCCATGGTCTTCAATTTTTGAATGTTGGGTTTCAGATGGAACCTAGCAAATGTTAACAAGGAAGAGGACAACTGAGAGTTGATCACTGAATTTAGCAACATGGCTATCCTTGGTGATCGGGGAAAGTAGATTTGATAGAATGGCAGGGGAAGTGTAGGGTTGAAGAAGGTTTAAGAGAGATGGGGAAGAGAATTGGAAAAAAAATATGAAAACACTTTCAGAGAGTTTTGCTTATAAAGAAGAGCAGAGACATGGGTTAATGGCTGATAGGAGATGTGGGGTCAAGGGAAGGTTGTTTTTCTTTTGTTTTTGCAGAAGAAAAAGGATGTAGTTCACAAAACAAGGGACTGGCTTTTGGGAGGTATATGGCTGTGCACGTGGGGTTCCTTTGTAGTAGTAGGAGAGACCTCAAAGAATGTTGAGGGCCGACACTGGCAACTGTAAGTGGTGGTGGTAGGACACTGAGAAGTTCTTTCCTGGATGCTTCGATTTTCCCAATGGAAAGTAGAAATCAAGATTATTAGTTGAGAATGAGGATGTATTGGAGGTTTAAGAGGTGAATAGGTGTGAAAAAGTCATTCAGGGGAGTAGAGAGTGAATGGACTGGGAAATACAGTGTGATCAGAAAGTAGAATGGTGATTGCCAGGGGCTGAGGAAAAGGGGGAAATGGGGAATTATTATTTAATGGGAACAGATACTAGGTCAGCTGAACCAAAGACTGGGAAGTTGTGATAGGAGAGAGTAGATTTTTGAGAAGACAGGGCAAGAATCAACCAGACCTCAGGAAGAAGTGCCTCTTTGATCAGAGGCTGTGATTCTGGTGAGCTGCTATATCTGTTCCTACCACATTCCATTCTCCATGCTGGAGAAAGGTCATTTGTTGAGAGGACATCGAGTGGCTACTTTGTGCAACTCTCCCAGGAAGGGGGTGGGATTAGACAAGCTAACTGAACAAATCTGTCCAGAGGCTCTTGTGGAAATGGAGTCTTGAGTGGAGAAAACTGAATGATTCACGGGAGGAGGACCATATACCCATCCACTGGATATCTGAGCATGAATGAGATTACTCAGAGGGCCAAAAAATTGGGGAATAACTAGTCTTCATTTTTTCAGTGAATTGACATGAGGAACCACGGCAGAACCTCCTCTATCCTTACCTTTCTCAGCTGCAGCTGCTTCCTCCTGTTCTGTGCCCCTGTTTCAGGCCACAGCACCTCCTCCCTCTCAGTCCTGGCCTGTGCCTTTTGCTTCAGTTACCATCATCCCCTCTGTGAGACTATCATAGTCCTTCTGCAACTCCACGGGCTCTTGAGTGTGTCCTCTGTAAATGGTGTATTTTGCCATTATGTCAGGTTGGACCCTGTACTTTGGGCCTGTGCACTGTCAAAACTGAGCCTCAGTATAATATCAGTACTGACTTCAGGAACTGGATTTTATGCCATACTCTTATGAAGTGACAGCGTCTGAAATAGAAAAATGTGACGTTGCACCTTTTGCAGAGTACTTGTGGAATAGAATCGGGCCATGAATCCATAATTTCTTTCATATTTTATGCTCAGATTTTAATTTTTCAGATGAGTCACTTGCTGAGATTAAAGTAACCTACAACTAGAGGACTACTTGGAGACTGTTTCTATTGGGGCCAAGAGATTAAAGGTCAGTAGAAAAATCAGATCCAAAAAATAGCTAGTGCTTATTTCGGATCCTCTAACTTGAATATGGAGAAGGCAATGGCACCCCACTCCAGTACTCTTGCCTGGAAAATCCTATGGACGGAGGAGCCTGGTAGGCTACGGTCCATGGGGTCACTAAGAGTCAGACACGACTGAGCGACTTCACTTTCACTTTTCCCTTTCATGCACTGGAGAAGAAAATGGCAACCCACTCCGGTGTTCTTGCCTGGAGAATCCCAGGGATGGTGGAGCCTGGTAGGCTGCCATCTATGGGGTCGCACAGAGTCGGACACAACTGAAGTGACTTAGCAGTAGCAGCAGCAGCAACTTGAATGTCTAACTTACCTATAGACTACTACAGTACACTAGACTACAGTCTTAGAGTGCATTTCCTTTATTTACAGTCATCATGGGAAGTCAATTTGTCACTGCTCTGGTCATGCACTGGAAAATTATTTAATGAACACTGATCTTCTGTGTGCCATAGTGGAGATGGATTATAGTGTCAAAATCAAGCTACTGTGGTTGTGATACTGTCCAGTGCATTCAGAAATTCCTGATTGAACTTCACATGATGAACAAATTCATGCTGTTTCTCATCATGATTTTCCAAGACTTTCCCTAACTTGGCAGTTTGCAGTATTGATCAAGTCAGAGTTTTATTCATGTATTTGCTTCAAAATATCAACTTGTGAATTTATTTTAAAGGTCAGGTTACGGCTATTACCACAGTACAATTTGTGTAGAAATTAAAGTGATTCTTCTTATTCACATCCCTTAGAGGTGTCTAAGATGGGTAGAGATTAGGGGAAACTCTGGGAGTGAGGGAAGGGGAGCCTTTAGAGGGCCAGCGTTTGGTAGATTTAAGCCAATATCACCATATGCAGAGAGCAGCCAGTGGGGGCGAGGATGTTGATAGGAAGACGGGAGAAAAGTCAGGGATGAAGCAACTCTTCTGTATGTGCAGCACTGACAAACGCTCTCTTTCTTCCCACTGAGAGGCCGTGTCAGGGATTCATCCAACAGGAGACAGAAAACACACCAAAAAATTGAGGAAGCTTAACATAAAGAATTACCAGGAATGAGCCATTTCGAGAATGAGCCATTGCTAATTCAAGCCACGAGAATGCTACCAAATGCAAGAATAGCGAATATAGGAGAAGCCATCAGCCCAGGTGCTGAGATGGGCCTCCTTAGGAGATGCAGGGCCTCAGAACTCTGCAGGCTGTAGAGGGCTGGGGATGCTGTTAAAGGGAGATGCCAGGCCCATCAACAGTTCACAGAAAGGTGCTGGTTAGTGGCCCACCCCTGGGAAACTCCTGGAGGTCAGGGCTTAGTGTGCTGAGAAGCCAGTTTCTGAGATGATGGCTGAGATGCACCATCTTGGACCCTTGGCTGTGATATCTCCTGGACAGAGTATGCTGGGGAAGCTGCTGTAGATAGAGGTCACATGCTGCTGGCTGCTAGGCCTTGCTGAAAAAAAATCACTCTTTCTGCAGGAGCCTAACAAAGCTGAACATAGGGTACCAGGCTGAGAAACCTCTTCTTCCTCCAGCATCCCTCCCCCCATAGCGTTGAACACTGGGACAGCTATCAGTGGAGAGAGGTGCATAGAATTCAGCTCCACTATTGCAGAATGGAAAGAAAAGTGAATCTGGAGCCAAGAGGTAATAAATCGATAATATACCTCACTCTAGATGTCTCCCCACCACCTCCTATCCCCTGAATGAGGGTGACCCTGTGCTCTTTGCCTTCTGGGGGAATTCTATTTAAACTAAAACATTTGCTGCAAGGTGCCCTCTTTTGTGCTTAAAGCCTATAGTATGAGATTCAAAGTCTCTCAATGAAGAAAAAGACTTAGTACACAGCATAACATGCCTTGCACATAAAACAATTCCAGCTCTGTGCCAAGTGTCATTACTTTGGACAAGTCCTCACAACAATACCTAGAGATTGATCTGAGGCTCTGGTAGAGAGCAGCAAGAAAGCAATTTAGAAAAGCAATAATAAAACGGACGGTGGCAGCCAAAGTCTATTTACAGGGAATTACCTTAAATATATTTGCCATTTTAGTTTTCTAGAGTGTTTCCTTTGTAATTACATGGAAGTCTCTAAGGAGCTCTAGTTTCTTTATCAGCTCCTTCAAGTCACATCTATAGACCACAAGGCAAATAAGTTATTTAGGTCAACATAGTTTTTGTATTTATTTTCTGTGTATATTTCTTAACACAAAAGAAAAGGCACTTTGTCTTAACACAGAAAAACTGAAATCTAGTCTTTTTAATAGGATTCTCAGCAATTGAAATCAAATCAGAACCTATACTTATTCACCTACTTGGAGAAGAGATCACTTCTTCAGCAGATTTGAGTAGATTTGCTGGTTTGTTATTTTCTGAGCTAAAGGTTCCCCCTCTATGTACCCTGCTCCAACATACTCATGTGCTCACAAAGCAGTACAGCTGGAGCCAGTACAGCTAGAGCCCATCCCTTCTCCAGTGGGTCTTCCCAACCCAGGAATTGAACTGGGGTCTCCTGCATTGCAGGCAGATTCTTTTCCAACTGAGCTATCAGGGAAGCCCCGAGTAGTAACTACCCTAATAACACATTTGCACAAGCAGACTGCATAGTTTAGTGCTCAGAAAGCATAACAAGGAGGCAGTCAGAGCTGGAGATGATAGCTGGAGATGAAGAAGCAATTTCTTCTTTGTTTAGTGAGCCATTTGGCTAGCACCTTTCAAACATGAAATTGCACCCATAAGAGAGCTGTTCAAAATTATCAGCGCATGGCATTGGACAAATGGTAGTCTTTTGCATCTAACAACATGGTAAATTAGATGTTATATGTATTTTACCAAGAAAGTGATCAAAATGTAGGCAGCTTAAAAAAAAGGATCGTGATGATTTCTAGGCAGTTCATAATGGTAATTTTTCTGGACTCGGTGATGTTTGTGGTCTTGTCAGCATTTTTTACTCTACAATGATTTTTTATTCTAAATATTCACTTTATTAAGAGAAACTATGGATTAAACACCACCAGGAAACTAAGAAACAGATCTTCCTTATATGAATAAATGAATATAAAATGAAAATAAAATGAAAGTTTGGAATGACGGAGGTTTTGGAGACATTGAAGGGACATAAACAAGAGTGAAGACAATCAAAAGAGAAGTCTGGTAGGTTTTATATCCATTTTTGATTTGATTTGATTTTTGATATAAAGGGGAATATAACAAATTCTAGTATTTAAATATACACACAGGAAACCTGTGTGTAACATTTGGAGAAAAAAGTTGAATAAAAGAATCTAGTCTTAAGCATCTTAAACTCATCTCTAGGGAGATAATTCATTTAATAGATACTATCATCTCAGATATCCAACTGGATAACAGTATCCTTCAAGAACTTTTGAGAGATAAGTAATCTGTTATTATATCTCTTATCATGTCTTATTTTGCTAGGAATTAAAGTGTGCTGATATTTAAAATCTCATTGCTATAAGACTTTTATAATAATTATTATTGCTATGATCATTTGTCAGAGAATGATAGGACTGCTTAAAGATGAATAACTAACTAGTTGTCTGGTACAACATTCCCAGGCTGGTATTGACCAAAGCCCATTGCTATTAGACAACTGATCACAACATTGTTAGTTGACTATACTGCAATACAAAATAAAAAGTTAAAAAAAAAACTTAAAAAAAAAATTGGACATTTGTACAATAGACCATCCCATTTTGTTCCCCTGGACTCCAGCCTGAAACAGGAAGAATTTTCTGCCTTAGGAAGTACCTCTCTCTGATCCTTAACTTTTCCATAATTGTTTGCTTTCCCTAGCTACCTCTAATTTTTGTTGTTTTGCTAGAGTCCTGCTGTGCTATCATTACATGTGCCATGAAACTTGATCACTTTAGCAGAGTTGGTTATAGCATGCTCAGTACCAGGAGAGGAGGCAGAATCAGAAATGTGTTGAATCAGCTTCCACTACTGCATAAACTGCTCCCCCAAAGGGAGTTAGACTCATTGGGAACCTCTATAATCCAGGCCACCAGGGTACTACTTCATAAATTACTATTTCTTCATGGTAAGCTTTTCTTTTGGTTGCAATTTCCGGGGCTGCTAGTGGTGACTGCTTCCAGTATCCAAAAAAAGAGAGAAAGTGGGGCAATGATAGGGAAATAATAGAAGCAGGATCCAGAGCTTGAAATAGTTTTAGGACAGCATAGTTTGCTGACTGTAAAATACGGTCTACTGAGTGGAGTAATGTTGGATCTTTTATCCATCCATCCATCTGTTCACCCAGATGGCAGAATAAATAGTCTAAAAAAAACCTTGGACATTGTGGAGGGAAAGTTGTAAGATTAAATGTAAAAAGGGACACACACACACACACACACACACACACACACATATATATATCCTACAATGCAGGAGACCTGGGTTTGATCCCTGGGTGGGGAAGATCCCACAGAGAAGGGAATGGCTACCCACTTTAGTAGTCTTGCCTGGAAAATTCTCCTTGGAAGGAAGCTATGAAAAACCTGCAAAGCTATTAAAAAGCAAAGACGTCACTTCACCAACAAAGGTCTATATAGTCAAAGCTATGTTTTTGCCAGTAGTAATGTACAGATGTGAGAGTTGTGCCATAAAAAAGACTGAGCCCTGAAGAATTGATGCTTTTGAATTTTGGTGCTGGAGAAGACTCTTGAGAGTTCCGTGGACTGAAAGGAGATCAAACCAGTCAGGGATTGTACCTGCGTCTTTCTTCTCCTGCTTTGGCAAGCCAATTCTTTACCACTAATACCACCTGGAAAGTGTTTGGAGTTATGTTTTCCCCAATGATGTTTGATTTGCATTAGGTCATTTGGTTCTGAAAATCATATTTAAGAGGGGCATTGTACACTGGAATTCTCAAACTGAAATCAGTCATAAATTTGTTGGGATGTGATACTGGGAGCTGCTGGTAGCTATCTTTCCAGTTTATGAAGATACTTTTCTGCAACATGAAAGACTGAAGCTGATAAATACAGAGATAGATATGGTTAGTCTTTGAAGTACATTCACCAGGAATCCACACTGTTAAAGCTGGTTGCTTAGCATTTCAATTATTCTCAAAATCTTAATCAGAGAGACTGTTATTAGTTTAAGGGACATTAGAAGCATTTCTTGGTGAAATGAGTCATGTTCAAGATAGATGTTTGCTTAGAAACATTGTAGAAGTTCAAGGTGTAAAAGTCCAGGTATCTCAGAAGACTTCTACAGTTACTGTGGTGCTTGAGGTCTAGAGCATCACTGGCCCTATGTTCCTCCAGTTCATGGGGGATCCATACCTGAACTGACTATAAGTCTAGGTAGTTCTTCCATGAGAAGATTATTTTTGTATTGGAGCAAGGTTATCATGCAAAGTGCTGTAAGGCAAAGACCACAACATGTAATTATTTTTGTACTTGGTGCTGATAAATGTGTGCCTTCTCTTTTTCAGGAGCCTGGTGAGCAGCATTTGGCTCATGACTTGCTTGCTTTGTGATACACCGTCTGTTATCGAGGTTATACCTGTGTGGCATATGTATGTTTGTGTGGTATCAGCTGCTACCTACTTCAAGCTACAGGAAGATACCATTTAGCTCCCAAATCTGCTATTTGCTGAATGGGCAAATTGACCCACATCTTTTTGCAACAACGGGATGGGGTTTTAATACCAGTAGCAGATATGATGTTGAGGTTGTAGGCCTCCTACATGGCAGAGTGCCAGACCTGGGCTGTAATCATAAAGGTAAATGGGAAACTGCCCCATAGGGATGACTTCCTAAACCAGGGCACCTAAGACTCTCATCATGATAAGCAATCAATCAGAAACTAAAAAAACACACAAGGCACTCTATCACCCTGAGATTATTAGGAGCATTAATCATAAATTGGGAGCATTCCCAATGCTCCCTGGAACATAAATTGGGAGCGTTCCTCTCAAGAAATTATATATATTTAGAATAAAAATATAAGTATCTTTAACATGCTTACAGATTGAGAAGTTGTTGAATACATAAGGCCAGAATTGGATATTATTTTTAATTACAGGAAGGTAAAATGAACAACAAAAATTTCAGAAATAAGTCATTGAAATAAAAAATAAGCAGATGGGATACATGGTAGACTAACTTCATTGAAAAGGAAATTCGTGAAATGCAAAATAGAACCTGAAGGAACTGGAATACGGTGGGAAAGAGATAAAGAAACAGGGAAGGTATAGAGACAGATTTACTGGATTTACAATGAAATGATGATACTTATGTCTAGGCCCTTCTCTTGCCCCTTCCAGCAATATGCCTCTCCTCAGTAATGTGTTCATTTTATTATATGTTTCAGTAAAATTTGAAAAAGTGAGATTTGAAAAAAAAATTTATTTAGGTTGTGCTGGGTCTTCGTTGCTGCCCAGGGTTTTTCTCTAGCTGTGGTGAGTGGGGGCTGCTCTCCGTTGCAGTATGTGGGCTTCTCATTGTGGTGGATTGTGTTGTTACAGAGCACAGGCTCTTGGGGCTCAGGCTTCTGTAGTTGAGGTATGGTGGCTCAGTAGATGTGGTACACAGAATTAGTTGCTCCGTAGCATGTGGAATTGTCCTGGACCAGGGATCAAACCCATGTCTCTTGCATTGGCAGGCAGATTCTTATCCACTGTATCACTGGGGAAGTCCAAAAAAGTATGATTTTAAACGGCAGTTGGTTAATACTGCCATGTCTTTCCATTCCAATCAGACCTCTGTCACACTTTCCTCATGTTGGGTAGTTACGTACATTTTGGGGAAGTTGACTTGGGAACATTTGGTTTGTGTTTGATGGGATACATCTGTGTAGTTTGCAGTAACCTCTCTTCATAGCTGAGTTACTGCAGGCATCTCTCATTCCAGGATTACTTCTACCACCGATGTGACAAAATACCTAGCATCATGTCACTGAAAAACAGAACCAGAGATGATTTTGTGATAGAAAAATATCCTCTAGCCCATGGCACTAAAACAGTAAGGATAATGAAGAAGAAACAAGACTTGCTATATGTAGAGTCAGAAGGTGGTCTTCCAGTTTACATATGAAGGAAATGTGCTAGCCGTTTTCCCCATATGTGACAACAATCCTAAACACAGATATTACTCATGATGAGTTGTGGCCCTAAAAGGAACCTTTTTAAAAACAAATAAGAAACAAACTAGAGAACAACAAGCCAAAATATCCTTCTATTCCTTCACCTGAAAATGATATTACATAATTATTGTCATAAAAGGATGTGCAACCAAAAATGAAGGATAATTATTATGGAGATATTCTAGCAGTTTGTATAAAATATATTTTTCTAGAGTTTATTGGGTTTGTAGTATTTTTTTTGATTTATAATTTGTGTGATTTATTTTTTCATCATAAATGTTCAATTTGTGTTTAATTTTCTATTTATACTTTATATTTTTTTTCCGTAAAGACTCCCAGATTGTGGAAATTGCAGGTTCCCCAAACCTGGAAGTATGAAAGACGGGTTGAGCTGTGGAAGATAAAAAGAGAAATTCCAATTTAAGCAGGATTCAAATGGGGAGAATAGAATTTGGAAGAGGTGGTATTTAAAGAGATATGTTAGATAATTTTCTTGAATTGCAAGAAAACTAATTTTATATTAAAAAGTACATTAAGTTCTGAACAGCACAAAGAAACCAAATCTTCACCTAAGTACATGACAGTGAAACTATAGAATATCTTAAAAACTATTAGAGAAAACAGAAAACTTAGAAAGATGTCAATAAGAATAAAAATGGACTTTCCGTCAGTGATACCTGATGAAAGAGGACAATGAAATTGTATCCTCAAAGTGCTGAGGGAAAATGTTAACATAGAGTTCTATACCCCAAACTGTCATCCAGTATGAAGAAACAAAAACATTTCCAGATACTTAAAAATTAAGAAGTCTACTTTTACTGAAGTACTTAAATAATATTCCTCAGTAAGAAAACCAGACAAAAGAATCCAGAAGGAAGAGGTGAAAGCCACGAAGAAGTGTAAACAAAAGGTTTTAAACTGAAGAATCTATTTAAGAAAACAAACCAAAACAACAGAAAAACAGCAGCAACCTATTTTGGTGACTTTAAAAGCAAGGTGGAAATAAAACACTATACAAATGTAACTGAAAAAGTGGAAAGGATGAAGATGGAACATTCCAAGTTCTTTCAGACTATTCTTTTTTCTAAATCAACTTTAGAGTTTGAGTTGAATATTTTAAGGTTAAAGAGTTAACCTTACTTTTGAAAATTAAGATAAATTAAAAAGTATAACTACATAACCAGGGGGAAATAATATAATTATTTATTCAACATAATGCAGGACAAAACCAAAGACTGAGGGTCGGGTAAGTATTATTATTTTTATTTACAATTGAGACAAATGAGGCTCAGATTGTTTAAGTGATTTATCTAAAATCAGACACCTAAGTGGTAGGAACCAAACTCTCATCTTCTGCCTTTTAGGTCGATTATGGCTCTACTAAGTTTTAATGTCTCTCCTTCGCTTCTGAGTCTGTAATATCTGACACATATTAGTTATATTTGAATACTTCCAAAATAGCCCTCAGAGTAAACTTTGCCATCAAATATTTCCTTTCCACTCTGTCATGTCATCTCACATTTGCTGGTTTTGGTTGACACAGCCTTCTGAATGCTGCCCACGAAGCAGGAACTTTGCCAACTGTCCCTGGACCCTAACCTGCCCCCTGCATCCACTCTCATCTCCTGACCTTAGGAAATTACCGTACTATTGAAGTGAAACAAGAAGGAATTGAAATGATGTCAGGTAAGGCCTTTGCTTATAAAGTCCATTTTATTTATGGTTTCTGGATTTATCCAAAGAAATTTTTGTTGGATTTTGTGGTCCTATTAGAGTTTAGAAGTTAACTGCCAAGTGTTCTTTCCAGTAGAAGCTCAGCTTGCAAAATGGTGTCAGTGGCCTTTCTGCTTTTTGCAGCAGCCTCATCTTAAATGGTCCTGTTCAACTTTGTGTGTGTGGTGTGTGGGGGAGAGAGGAGAGATGGCAAGAAGGTTGTGGTTAGCTGTGCTTGCAGTTTATTCAACTCGATCCTTGTGTCTGCTAGATTCTATTACATTACCTATATTTTTATATTGTATTTTGATGTTTTATCTTGTTTGCTTTTATTCTACTCTGTTACATATATAATAGAGTGGCTGGAGAGTGATTTAACTGAATTACTTAAGCTCTAGAAACTTGGAAGCATTCTGTGCGTGCATGCTGAGTCGTGTCTGACTCTTTGCAATTCTGTGGACTGTAGCCCACCAGGCTCCTCTGTCCATAAGATTTTCCCAGCAAGAATACTGGAGTGGGTTTACCATTTCCTTCTCCAGGGGATCTTCCCAACCCAGGGATCGAATCTGAGTCTTCTGCATTGACAGGCAGATTCTTTACCACTGTGCCACCTGGGAAACCTATCTCTCTGAGATACAGTGCCTTTTTCGGAGTCGTAAAAGCTTGTTTAATGAACTGGTATCTTTTATCAGAATTGTGTTAGCACACATGTGTTCAAATAGTTTAATGTTCTTTCACTTCTTTGGTGTGAGGCAAAATTATATGCAAATCATTGGGCTGACACAAAATAATCACTTTACAGAAAAATAAATATTTAATGTCCATAAAAGCTCTCTTTAATTCTTGTTTTCCATTCACTGTTTAAACCACTTCTTCCTTCACCAGTCTACAGAAACAGCTCTTGTTGAGGTCATCACATTGTCTAAAAGTGAAAGTGAAGTTGCTTGGTCGTGTCCAACTCTTTGCAACCCCATGGACTATAGCCTTCCAGGCTCCTCCGTCATGGGATTTTCCAGGCAAGGATACTGGAGTGGGTTGCCATTGCCTTCTCCAGGGGATTTCCTGACCCAGGGATTGAACCCGGGTCTCCCACACTGCAGGCAGACTCTACCGTCTGAGCCACCAGGGAAGCCCATGTTGTCTACCTAATGACTATCTTCTGTCTTTCAAAAAACACATTCAACAGTAGCTGCATCTTGAAATATTCTCTTGTCTTTTTGACCTCACTTTTTTTAACTGAAAAAAAAAAAATTTGGCTGCTCCATGCAGCTTGTGGGATTTTAGTTCCCCAACCAGGAGTTGAACCCAGGCCCTCAGCAGTGAGAGCACGGTATCCTAACCACTGGACTGCCCTGGAGTTTCCTCTGACATCACATTTTCCTGAAATCTTTTTGTGTTCCTTCTCATTCTGCTTTGTTGACATCACCTCCTCCATGTCCAACATATAAATGTGGTGGTTCAAGCCTGGGCCTGAGTCTCTCTGTTTCTCTTTCTTTCTCTCCTCTCTCCTTAGGAGATTTTATTATTTTTTTAAAGTGTCAGATTCACACCTCTAACTGCCAACCTGACATATTCATGTGCTGCTTCGCATCTTAAATTCAGTATGTTCAAAAAGGAACATAGTTATGTCCCTCACTAGTTAAAGATACTATTAACCACTTATACATCTCTGTCTCATGTTTCTTACTGGCAGAACCCACATTTTGTTTTAATGGACAATTTTTAGAGCAACTTCAGGTTTATAGAAAGATTGGAGGAGATGGGGGATTCCATCCATTTTATTCAACATAGGGTCTCCAGCACCTAGCCAATGTGTTCCACAGAGAAGGCACTCAGTAACAGTTCTGGATGAGAGGAGTGATAAGCTTTTCTTTTTCTTATTTTTAATAGTCTTGTCTATTGATCTTAAACTGGCATTCATCAAGATTAGACTTTTTAAAAGAAAGGGTGACATAGTGGAAAGGCAGAGAAATGGAAAGCAAGCAGAGTAAGAGAAAAGGGAAAGGGTGGAAGAGCCATTTAATAATTTGTCACACTATGAATCTAACTACCTTACTTTTAGAATGTTTGATCTAGAAATCATAAATGAAGGTCAGTATACAAGTCTGACCATTTTTATTCCATTTGACTGGGAAAACAATCTAATTCAGTAGAGACGGCTGTGGGTCCAGTGACCATATCCACTTGTATATGTTCATCAAGCATTTGCTCATAATGAGAAAGAGGTCACGGGATTACTATTCACCCTTGAGACCGGTTTTTAATATCTGTCTCATGCTCCAGGAGTTGGTGATGGACAGGGAAGCCTGGCGTGCTGCTGTCCATGGGGTCACAAAGAGTCAGACACTGAACTTATTGCCATGAGAAAAGGACTTTATTAATCTTTCAGAAATACATTAGATTGAATCAATTATAGATCTTCCATTAAGATAATTAGATTTTTTTCATATTTGCACTATGTAGACTGCAGTAAACATAAACATTTTGAGTAAACCTTTAAATTACAGAGTCATTTAGATTTATTAGGCAGGTGAAGTTCTTTAAAGGCAGGGAGAAAAAGAAGAATTTTAAAAACATTTAATCAATGACTAAATAGTTTTTGGTTGTGGTAATAAAACTTTCAAAGCAAGTACTTGGTTCAGAAATTCATTTCTCATCTGACTTTTTGATGGATTCTAAGAGACATTGTAAAATTTTCTTTGGGAATATCAAAAAAGCTGTAGTTTCAACATGGCAATTCATTTTTTTTTCAATGTCTGTTGTTACATAGTTTATCAAAATATGATACTGTCATTCATCAGATCACTTTCTATAGGAGTCCAGGTTTCAGATCTCCCTGTTTGGATTACCTTTTCTTTTCCAGAAGTCCCTTAAGGCCAAATTCAAGTCTTGGATACAGTGATTTATGATAAGAAATATAATACATATTTGGTCTTTGTCCATTTCTGGCACAGAGCTCCTAAAACCCTTGGAATCTCTCAGTTGTGAGAGCAATAAAAAAGGGTCTTTTGTTAATGAGATGACTTTGGAGGAGGTTGAGGGTGGACAGCAGCTTGGGATAGAGACTGGGGCAGGTTCCCTGGAGAAACTCCAGTCTCCCATCTAAGTACTAACCACCCAACCCTGCTTAGCTTCCGAGATCAGACGAGATAGGGCATGTTCAGGGTGGTATGACCGTAGATGAAACTTCAGTCTCATATCTACCATCCTTGCCTGAGACTGAGTCACTAGCCAATGGCCAGCGATTTAATCAATCATGACTATGTAATGAAGCCTCTATTAAAAATGTAAAATGACAGGGTTCATGGGGATTCAGAGCTTCCAGGCTGGTGAAGCCTAGGAGATTTGGGGAGTGTGGCATGGTCAGAGAGCATGGAGGCTTCATAACTCTCATCCCATCCATTGTCCTATGCATCTCTTCCATCTGTCTGTTCCTGAATTATATCCTCTTATAATAAACTGATAATCGAGTAAGTAAAATATTTGTCTGAGTTCTGTGAGTTGCTCTAGCAAATTAATTGAATCCAAGGAAGAGGTGGTTGGAACCTCGGAGTCATAGGTGAGGGCCTGGACTTGTGACTTGCATTTTAAGGGGGTAGGAGTAGTCTTGTATGGCTGAGCCTTTAACCTGTGGGATCTGACACTATGTCCAGGTAGATAGTGTTAGAATTGATTCAGTTGTAGGACACCCAGCTGGTGATATGGGGGAAAACCCCACACCGTGGAACTGGGTGCTGAGTTGGTGATCAGAAATTGCATCAGAGTCAGAATTTCACCAGGGGCTCAAAACCTCTCATAGTGGCCCCACAGCACCTGAATTTCTATGTACTCTAAAGTTAGCACTGGCTTTGACTTGTTTTGTCTTGCTGCTATGCTCTAGCCAGCCAGTGTTTTGAGTTTCTATGAGTCAACATTCCTTTTCTCTGGGACCACCTCCGCCTCTCTGCCGCTGGGGAGGGTTATACAGGTATATTTGTTCTGATTCTTCCCACAACCACACTGATTTGATTGTAAGTCTTCAACACTGGATTCATGCTCAGCCAATCACACTTTCTGTTTAGGAAATTTAAAATTTGGATCAAGAGCAGCTAGTCCTTCCTGTGGGGATCCTTGAAAATGACTTCTGTCATCAGAAGTTGTCTGTTTACAGGCGGCTACTGCAAGGTATCCCATCTGGAGAGAGGTAAGAATGGAGCAACCACATAGTGCGGAGTAGAGATGGGGGCAGAAGAGCTGATGAGGAACTTCAGGGTTTTCAGTCCTCGATTGCACATACTTATGAGGGGGAAGGTTTCTGTTCCTTTCCTGGGCTCAACAAAACCCCCTTATATTCTGATAACATACACCCTTGTGTTGATTTGGCTGGTTTGATGGATATACTTATGCACTGAAGAAACTTGGATAAGATATATGCTTCTCATCTCAACAGTGCCTGCATATTTTAGAAGATGAAAATGTTTGTGGAAAGATCAGGAATGATAGCTTTTATCTCTCTTCTCAGTGAGAACACCCCCAGGCTCACAATAACTACATTTCAACTCAAATTTAATTCTGCAAGTTCTATTTTTTTTAAAGTAATATAAGAAAAATAATAATCTAGGACTTGGCTTTCAAAAAGTATTAAACCTAATGTGAATATTTTCAATTTAAAATTGATAGCTCCAAGACTTCCTGGCTGGGTGACTTCGGACAAGTCACTTAATTATTTTTTAAGCCTCTTTTTTTTTTTTTTTTTAATACCTAAAATGGGGATGATGACAGCACTGCCATGAGGGGCTGTTGAGAAAATTAATTTGGAGACTGTGTTGGGCCCAGCATGTAGTTGGCATATCTGTTAGCACTGATTGTTGCAAGTGAGAGAAAACTATGATAGTTGGCTAAACAACAGAAAACTATTCTGCTATATGTAGTTGAAAAGACCAGAGTTATGACAGCCTTCAGATGAGGTTTTACTCATTGATGATACAGTTTCTCCATTCTGCTTTTTGCAATATCAGCCTCATCCTTAAATTCTGCCCTATGGTATCTCGGCAGATCTGGGTTCTCCCTACGTGGTGGCAAATTGGATGCAATGGTCCCAGCTGTCGCAGCCTTATGCCTCAGCTCAGGAGAGAGATGTATGTTTTCAAATGGGCCAGTTCATTCTCACTGGATTTCCTTATTACCCTAGTCAACATAGGAGAATGGGATGGGATTAACTGATGAATTGCCCCAAGCCAGCACCCATTTCTTCAGTAGGGATCATGGGAAGGATTGGTCCCCAGAAGTGAAGGGGATAGATTTGATACAGATGTCTTCTTCAACCCAATAAATTCAGCAAATGTACCTTCAGAAGAATTTAAAAAGCCTATACAATAGACTATACTATCTTCCCCAATATTTTATTACATATGAGCTCTCACATTTGTATAACTTTCATTAGTTTGTACCTCAATGTGGTTTTTTAGAAAGGGATACTAAGAAATATTCTTAATTGAAAGGTTGATCTGAACAACTTATTATTTTACCTTTTTAAAAAATTTCAATAGGTTTTTACTTTTCAGATCTTCTAAGGAAATGGGACTTTTGCAATGTTTTAATTAAAAAAAGTAACTCTTCATCTTAATGTTATGGATCCTAATGTCTTTGGTTCCTGTAAAATTTTCCTGTTCAATTATTCCTTCAAGAGCTTTGTTCTCCCATGACCCTTACTTTTTGTTACCACATCTTTTCAGAGATGAGCTTATGGATACAACTGAACCTCTTGGCATCTGGTAGAAGCAGAGAATCACATCTGGGAAGCTATTTATTAAGCCTCACTTTTAAATATGTTCTAATGCAGTTTAAGAATTCAGTTTAATGGTGTACATTACGTTGGCTTAAACCAGTATTTTTAGATTAGCAATTTTTACAAATTTGTTTGTCTAATCTTCCTGAAAATAATTCCTTAATTATTCCCATTCTTCTTTCCCCACTTTATTCTCTCATTTTATTATTTCTGATAATCACTACTTAAAATTTTTAAGCTTGTAACCTACAGAAATAGCTACATTTTACATATGTTAATACCATATACAGGCTTCCCTTGTGGCTCAGATGGTAAAGAATCTGCCTGCAAAGTGGGAGACCTGGGTTCTATCCCTAAGTCGGGAAGACCCCCTGGAGGAGGGCATGGCAACCCACTCCAGTATTCTTGCCTGGAGAATCCCCATGGACAGAGGAGCCTGGTGGGCTATATAGTTCATGGGGTCACAAAGAGTTGGACACGAATGAGCGATTAAGCACAACACAATATACTTTACATTATGACCCAGCATATATACATACACACGTATATAAAACAAGTTTTACAAAACAACACTTACCTGTACAATTCAACTGGATGTTGTCAGTTCTGTTTTGTTCTATTCAACTTTATTATATAAGTTGCTCCTTTATAATCCTGTAACTGGACCTCATGATCCACTGATGTATCTCAATAATATAACTTGAAAATTATTGCTAAAGTGGTACTTCCACACTAGGAGTTTTTTAGTCCCAGAGTTTTATGATTGAACTCAAAAGAGTTTTGTCTTCACTAAAGCAAAATAGCAAATATTTCTGCTTCCACTTAAAAGGACATTATACGAAATAAAATTATTATTAAAACATTTCTCCTAATTACATAGTTGAAAGCCCACTGGAGCACATCAAGTGACAGTACGTGACAGTAAATAAGAACCAGATAAATATCATCATGATTCAGCTGTTCAGTTGGTTTACTACCCAATGGAGCAATTCTGGGTACCTTGATGTTTTGACTGTTATGCAATTAATTTCTGCAAATCTGCATCATGAGTTGTATAATTTATATTCATCTGATAAAAATTTTTATATGATACATAATTATCTCTGATACACTAGAAACCAATTTATAAGTGAAAATAAATTGTTAAATTATATCATTTACTTTTTATTTACTGGGACTAACCTAATCACAGGAGCAATGAGTTATTTTTGAGAAGTGCCTACGTGTAGTAGTGTAAAAATTCCTCTTTTGATTGTCATTGAGAAACAATAAAAAATATCAAACTGAACCAAATGATATTTTAAACCACAAAAATATAAGAATTACAGATATCAAATCACAGTTTTGACCCATTTTTGATGCTATAACACATTACTAAAATCTCAAAGTATTAGTGTACATTCTGTATACTGAGACCAAACAGAAGGTACTTATCAACAGATTTTCTCTTACTTATATATTTATCTTCTGTTCACTGGGTTATATTTTTTTAGATTCTACATATATATCATATAGTATTTGTCTCTGACTTATTTCACTTAGCAAAATACCGTCCAAGTCCATCCATGTTGTTACAAATGACAAAACTTCATTCTTTTTTGTGGCTGAGCAGTATTCCACCGTATGTGTGTGGACACACACACACTACATCTTCTTTATCCATTCATTTATTGATGGATATTTAGGTTGCTTCCATATCTTGGCAACTGTAAATAAAGCCGCTGTGAGTATTGGGTTGTTTATATCTTTTTGAATTAGTGGTTTTTTTTTTTTTCATGTATATGTGGAATTACTGGGTCATATGATAGTTCTCTTTTTTGTTTTTTTGAGAAAATTCCATGCTGTGTTCCACAGTGGCTGCACTATTCCTACCAACAGTGTGCAAGGGTTTCCTTTTCTCCACATCCTTGCCAGCATTTGTTACTTCACAAGAAATGTAGCAATGGAGACAGGGTTACAGAATTAAGAAAATTCAATCATACATGAACAAATTGTGCAACCTGGATTTTATTTTTTAATTAAGCTGAGCAGTTTAGCTGGTTCCTCATTCTCCCCTGCTACAGTATAGTTTTCAAAAGGTTAGATGTTTATGACCCTCTGGCAAATATAATGTGAACCCATGTCAAAGATTTCATTTAACTCATTGATTAATGAGGACACCAGTAAGATACTAAAACTGGTCTAAAGAACATTTGAGAATCTACAAACACCCACATGCACAAAGCAATATAAGGATAAGATTTTTCAGTTGGATACAAAATTGTTACCTTTGGGGTTATCTCTTCCACCAAAAGAAATTATTTACATCTCTACTAGACAAAAATCTACAAGAAATCTTTGATCCGATAAAGCTGTAAAATAGCCCAGTCAAAAGAAAACCAACTCCAGTTTTTCAGTGGAAGGGCACTTTACAATTTCTTTTGCCTATTTTCAAGTTCTGAATAATTTTTCTGACATATATTAATATTTTTTAATGTTGTACTGTCCATAATCCTCTGTACTCACTCCCTTAGTGATTTTAGTCAGTCTTGCAGTTATAAATTATATAAACATTTTGATGACTTCCATATATCAGAATCTACTTCTTATCATCTCCACTGCCACCACCTCTTTCATCATTAGGTATGTCAGTGCAGAAGGAGTGAGCTTCAGGCAGATAACTTTCCCAAATAAAGCAGAGCTTGGATTTGTTCAAGGGTAATGGAATAGTTCTCTAAATCTGAACAGACAAACTGGCTCTCCAGAAAACCTATTCTCCTGAAAAGCTCAGTAATTTATTGAGTGGAACATTATTTCTTTCATTTGGAGAATTATAAAATAGCTACATAGCTATATAATTACTATGTAGCTAATCCTAATATTCCCCAAGAATGTATAACCCAGCTTCCTCTACTGAAGTATGTTGTGGATATTTTGTCTTTTAGATACAAGTTCTCAAAATTTATTTTATTTTTGGTTGTGTTGGGTCTTCGTTGCTGTGCACGGGCTTTCTCTAGCTGTGGCGAGCAGAGGCTACTTTCTGCTTGTGGTACAGGGCTTCTCACTGCGATGGCTTCTTCTGTTGTGGAGCAGAGACTCGAGGTGCGTGGGCTTCAGTAGTTGTGGTGCAGGGGCCGTTAGTTGTAGCTCACGGGCCCTAGAGTGTGCAGGCTTCAGTAACTGTGGTGCATGGGCTTAGTTGTTTCATGTCATGTGGAATCTTCCAGGACCAGGGATCAAACCTGTGTCCCCTGCACTGGCAGGCAAATTCTTATCCACTGTATCACCAGAGAAATCTGTGAATATTCCTTTATTTTTTTCAGTCTTAATTTTTTTCTGTTCACTTACATAAGTGATAATAGTCACTGTTCAAAATAATTGATTCTTCTGATGCACAGTCATTCTTCAGGGAACCTGAAATGTCCTGATGCGTGTATGTATGTATGTGCGTGTATAGAAAGGCTGTGTGATAGCTTGCTAGGACTACCATAGCCAAGTACCACAGACTGGCTGGCTTAAACAACAGATATTAATTTTCTCACAATCCTAGAACCAAGGAGTCTGAGTTGAAGATGTCAGCAGTGCTGTTTTCTCCCTAGAGGTCTCTCCCCTTGGCTTGTAGATGGCCCTCTTCTCTCTGTCTTTACACGGTCTTCCCTCTATTCCTATCTCTGTCCTATTCTTCTTAAGGATGTCAGTCATGTTAGATCATGGCCCACCATTTGACTTCGTTTTACCTTAATTCCCTCTTCAAAGAACCTATTTCCCAATACAGTCATATCCTGAGGTACTGGGGGTTAGAACTTCAGCACATGAATTTTGAAGGAGATCATTCTTGCCACACTTTCACTTCAGTAATGGGCACGAGTGCCAAATAGTGATCTGAGTCACCACCTTGTGTGTCAAAAATTCCAAAATAATGGAATTCAGGGCCCAGCCTGGGGCACCCCTTACCTGCATGTGCCCTTCGGTCTGAGGCATCTACTAATGCCAGTCCAGCAAATGAGTACAGTACCTAGGTTTGTATCTTTCTCTGTTGACTCAACACAGATGAAAAGATTGAAAAACAGATAAAAAAGTTGCATCAGTAACAAGTCCTGTCCTTTGTAAGTGGTAGTGGAAAAGAAGACAGCACTCTGTACTTGCTAAGACTGACTATTGTGTTTTGTTTTCACATTAATTGTAGATACGAATTTTCTATACAAAATAATTCAGTAAATGCACATAAAATCAAGGGCCTTTTCAATTTGTGAAAGTAGTGTTTTTCTCTGTTGTTAAGTGGAAAATCTAGAAGAGTTCTGTAGTTGGAGACAATAGGCTAAATCAAAAAAAGAAGAAAATAGTTATGATTTTTAAAACCACTAATTGAAGCTTTAAGTGTCTTCCAGTGTTCTGGTGATTTGGGGTTGAAATCTGCTCTGTTCTTTACTTTCCTTTGTCAGTGGTGTTCACCATGGCAACTTCAATAAAACTCCCCTCACAAATGTTTTTCTTCTAAAGTGCAAAGCACCTTTTTAAAGAAGGCTGACAACCCGGTAGGAATGGGTGTTTGGAAAAGAAATCAAATGAAAAGTATTTTGCTTTCTTCATGATTGCTGTAGGTGGCAGGAAATTTTTAAGGGTATAAAGTTGGGTGAAAAATATATTTTACCTTGTTTTGGAATAAAAATTGTTTTTGAGGTAGAAAATTAGTTTAAAATATGGTAGAGACACTTGTCCCTTTCATAACATTTCCTTGTTTCTCATCTTAGTATTTGGACTAGATTTGTACATACAAATTCAAGAGCCACTTTGGAATGTGGATTTTGTGTGGACAAATTTATCCAGTATCTGATCCCCAGCATTGCAGGTTCTATCCCTGGGTGGGAGAAGATTCCCTGGAGAAGGGCGTGGCTACCCACTCCAGTATTCTTGCCTGAAGAATTTCATGGACAGAAGAGCCTCATGGCCTACAGTCCATGGGGTTACAAAGAGTAGGACACAACCGAGTGACTAGCACTTTCACTTGATTCAGTGTAAGCTCCTTGGGTCCTGATGGATTTTCTTGGGACTACTTTGGGAAATTTAACTAATGTGGGATTTTGAGCACACCATTAAGTCTCCCAGGGTTCCTTCCAGTCCCTCCCCATAAAATATGGAGGCAGTAGAAGCCCAGTAGTTCTCAGCCTTAGAATCACATTAGAAACAAGTGGAGATGTTTCAAAACTGCAGTGCTAGGGTCTAACCCAGAGATTATCATTTAGGATCTAGGTGAAACAGATTTTTTTTTTTCCAATTTTTTTTTTTTGGTTGCACTGGGTCTTTATTGCTGTGAGTGGGTTTTTTATAGTTGCAGTGAGTGGGGGCTACGCTTTGTTGCAATGCACAGGCTTCTCATTACAGTGGCTTCTTTTGTGGCAGAGCACATGGGTTTCAGTAGTTGCAGCATGCAGGCTCAATAGTTGTGGTGCACAAGCTTAGTTGCTCCGTGACATGTGGAATCTTCCAGGACTAGGAATAGAACCCGTGTATCCTACATTGGAAGGCATATTCTTATCCACTGTACCATCAAGGAAGTTCTTTTCAAGTACCCATTGCAATTTTAATGTTTACAGCTAGAGTTAAGGATCACTGTATTTATTGCTCTCAAAGGGTCCTTCCAACTCCCATTTCTACGGCACTTACCTACAAGTTGACTCTGGCTGGGCTTGACTCCAGTAGAAGTGCCAATTAAGTACCTTTGCTTTCAAATTTATGTATCTTTTGTTTCAAGATTCAAGAAAGGCATTAGCTGTTAATACAGTAGCCTAGCATCTTTATTCCTGCTTATCCACTGATAATCCAGAATCAGCCTAAAGTCATGTCAGTGTTCAGTACAGAAGTAATATCTTCACTTTCAAAACACATTGGCTTTCAAATAATTTTATTGCTTACAGGTTGATCAAAGGCATTAACGAGAGTTGGTGTTTTTAAAAATTATTTATTCATGGTTGTGCTGGGTCTTTGATGTGGTGTATAGGTTCTTCATTGCCATGTGCAGGCTTGCAGCAGTGGGGACTACTCTCTCGTTGTGGTGCTCCGGCTTCTCATTGTGGTGGCTTTTCCTGTTGCAGAGCATGGGCTCTAGATGCTCAGGCTTAGTTGCCCTGGGGCATGTGGGATCTTAGTTTCTGAACCAGGGATCAAACCCATCTCCCCTGAATTGGAAGGTGGATTCTCAACCATTGGACCACCAGAGTAGTCTCTAGATTCAATATTATATATTTTTATATGTGTGTGAAAATGGCCAACACAAAGTTAATAGCAGGTTTCTCAAATGACTCCACAACTCTTAGTTGGCATAGTTGATAACTTTTCTCTTTAGAACAGTGGCTTTCAATCCTGATGGCACTTGAATTGTCTGAGAAGCTTCTGAAAAATCCTCATGCTCAAGGCTATCAGAATCGCCGGACCAGGTACCAATTCTTTGAAGCTTGACTGGTAATTCCAAAATACAGCTAGGGCTGAGAATTGCTCTATAATGAAGTTGTGTGGACAAATTGTGTCAAGCAGCCAGTGAGCGATGAAATGCTAAGAGTGTGTTAGCCAGCTCCTTGATTAGAAACAGCACCCCCCCCCCTTTCCCCTGTGGATAACATTGTCAGAGAGGCTTATTCTTCCTTTGCTAAAATTCCCACTGTGTGGAAAACCCATTCTTTTAAATGTTCAGCATTATTAGACTACAACTATTTTCCCTGGTGGCTCAGACAGTAAAGAGTCTGCCTTCAATGCCAGAGACCTGAGTTCGATCCCTGGGTTGGGAAGATCCCCTGGAGAAGGAAATGGCAACCCACTCCGGTATTCTTGCCTGGGAAATACCATGGAGAGAGGAGCCTGGCAGGCTACAGTCCATAGGGTCTCAAAGAGTTGGACACGACTGAGCAATTTCATCTCTGTTTCTATTGAAGATGGCAAATGAATCATTTCCTTAAGTTGAGGAGTAAAATCTAGGCCTGTCTTCTCATAGATCCCTTTGAAGATGATTGAAATAGTTAAAAAACAAAAAAAAAGAACATGGAATTTTTTGTAGGAAATGAATTTGTGAGGTTAAATTGCAACTCAAAAAAGACTCAATGATGTATGCCTTTTAAGTGTCTGGTATATTGTTTCCTCATAAGTAAAATGCATTTTCCCATTATTCCTGTGATTGTATAGATGGTGATAATCACTGGAAACCTAAAGAACTGAGAGCCTCAATACTGTAGGATCAAATGTGTGCTTAATTTTCATTCTGGAGTTTGGTTCTGATGTCTCCCCAAAGCCTATAAATCATCATCAAACAAGAAAATCAAGTAATTAAGCTCTCTGGCCTGAATCTGATCTATACTCTCTACCTTCAGCATAAAAAGGTATTCATTCATATGGCTAGTTAAACTCTAATAATGAACCTGGATCGGGGAAATTATTTGCTAATGCTTTTGCAAACATAGGTAGTAGGGAGCTGATTCCCTCCCAATCACACACGCCAAATCCACTGGTGTTTTTAGTGGCTTCTACAGAAGCTAAAGCTACATATGTGGGAAAAGGATGATAAAGGTATTACTTTGTTGTTGTTGTTCAGTTGCTAAGTTGTGTCCAACTCTTTGCAACCCCATGGACTGTAGCCCACCAGGCTCCTCTGTCCATGGATTTTCTAGGCAAGAATACTGGAGTGGGTTGCCATTTCTTTCTCCAGGGGATCTTCCCAACACAAGGATTGAACCCAGGTCTCCTGCATGGGCAGGTGGATTCTTTACCACTGAGCCACCAGGGAAGTTCAAAATAGAATTTAAAAAAAAAATTGTTGCCTTCACAAATTACATCTGAACTCTTCTTGAGATGACTCCAGGGCATGTTGCAAATACAGTAAGTTATGATCAGTTGCCTTTTATCCTCAAAATCACACAAACAAGCAATTACTTAGAGTGCAATAAATGGTTTAATATTTATGGACTTGAGAAAGAACTTGAATTAAAATTCAGTCTGGGATCTGAATTAGCACCATTGGAATATAAAAAGCATTCAACATGCATGCACAAATTAGTTTTGATAGCATACATAAGTAAAATGTATTTGTTTTACTTGATAATAGTTGTTTTGGAGGACCCTTCTTGGAGTTGAACTTATCTGTATTAGTTGGCTGGGCATGATACAGGTTGAACGCCCCTTAGTTCCAGGGCCTTGGCAAAATTCACCTCCAGTGGCTTTCCTGTGCCTTTGGTAAGCTTCAGGGATCGGATGCAACCTCGGAAAGGAATGTTTGTTGTCAGGCCAAACTGGTTGAGGCCATCTGAAAAACCAAGCAGAGAGAGCTCAGTTTTGAAATGCAGCTACTATGATAAGAGTTGGGCTTCCCAGGTGGCACTGGTGGTAAAGAACCTGCCTGCCAATGCAGGAGACATAAAAGACCTGGGTTCAATCCCTGGGTCAGGAAGATCCCCTGGAAGAGGGCATGGCAACCCACTCCAGTATTCTTGCCTGGAGAAGTCCATGGACAGAGGAGCCTGGTGGGCTACAGTCCATGGGGTTGCAAAGAGTAGGACATAACTAAAGCGACTTAGCACATATTAAGAGCATATATTAGTCAGCTTTTAGCTTAAGGTGCAATGAGAATGTTATGTGGTTTTGTTCTTAGCTTTACTAACAGTTAAACTGGTAGAGAAACATTAACTTTTTTATAGTTATGTATTATGAAATACAGTGTGTTTGCTCAGTCTTGTCCAACTCTTTGAGACCCCATGGACCATAGCCTGTCAGGCTCCTCTGTCCGTGGAATTTTTGCAGAACACTAGAGTGGGTTGCCGTTTCCTCCTCCAGGGAATATTCCCGATCTAGGGATAGAACTCATGGCAGGTGGGTTCTTTACCACTAGCGCCACCTGTGAAGCCCTTGAAATATGGGGACATCTACAATTAGTGATGCATTTGAAGACATCAAACAAAAAATTTGGTTTTGAAGGAACAAATTTACAGGAGTGACTTAAAATTATTAAATTTAATGAACTAAAGTAACTGATGAAATAGTTTAAATATTGAATTAGGACATGGACTTTTAATAGTGACTTTATTATTTCTATTATAAAAATAAATCCCCAAAGGTTAAGCAAGCTGGTTGGCATCTTTCTCTTATTAAGGAGACAGTCCCTTCTTTTAGCAGGCCTTCTAGGTGCTAACTAAAATCCCATTTCTTAGACTGTAAATGGAGACGTATATTATATCTTTCATAATACTGTGGAGTTTATCCTTACCGAAGCAGAAGGAGATATTTCCTTTCTTCCCCTCCAAAAAAAAAAATTATTTTTTTTTGGCTGTACCACATGACATATGGGATCTTAGTTCCCCAACTGGGCAGGGATCAAACCTGTGCCCTCTATAATGCAAGTATGGAGTCCTAACCACTGAACTGCCAGAGAAGTCCCAGAAGGTGATATCTTCAAAAAGCCAGGAGAAACTTTGGAAAGAGGAGCTCAGTATTGGTCCCCATGACTTCTATATCATTCCTTCATCAACTGCTGCTGAATATACATTTTGGCTGGTTTGTTAAGGAGAGGAGCTCTATATAACTGGGGACAAAGTTTCCTCTTGCCAAAATACTGAAAGACCATTCCAGGAGTCTGTGTTATTACAGTATTTTATTAAGAGGCTCTTGGCTTATTTCTCATCAAGTTGAGCACTCTTGTTTATGGGCACTTTAGGTAACTCTGGTTCAAATGCTATATTTAATGTGCTGGAGAGGTAGTTTTGAATGCAGATTTATTGCTTGGGTTTCTTTGTAATAGAAACTCTATAATAGCCTAAGGGGGAAATTAGCTATGTTTAACCCAATGATTTCCAGAACTTAAGGAAATAAGTTCCATAACATTTTATGATTCCTCTGGTATATTAATTTTTAAAAAGCAGAATGCCATTTCTGGCCCTGATCGCTGTTCAATGTCTCATATTGTTCATAAGCCAAATTCATTTCCTCTAACCTCGACTTCCCACAAATGAAAGTTTGGAGGCTATCATGAGAAGTCCAGTCCCATGTGGTTTATATAAGGAAAATGCTCATTTTACATGCTGGAAATGTCAGATAAGGTGTTATTTATTGGAGCAGATTCTAAAGTTTGTATGCAAGTAGAGTTAAGCACACATTCTTGGACATACTTTTAGAATATAAATGTGTTCAAAACTACTAACGAAATAGAGCAAAAAAATTCTTGCTAGGCAACACTTACCAGGGAACCCGCCAACAAAGACAGGGTCATTTGTATCAGCAGATGTAGATGCTCGATTTGGGCTCTGGGCTTCCACCTGGTTCCCATCAACTGTCAGCTCGATGCGGTGTTTGATCTTGTTGGCTGTGACTTTATGCCACTGTCCATCACACAAATGCCCTGGGATCCCAGCATCATAGATGGCTGTGAATCGACCGGCACCATTGTCCACATGAAACATGAGCTAGAAAGTAGGACATTCAACAGATGGTGTCATTAGAAGGGTATCATGGTGATTCACAAAGTAAAAATGATCTCTAGGAAAGTCATTAGCTGCAATAGTTTGATATCAATGGCATATTAAATTGAAAAACTGGACAGAAATTAAAATACAAATTTAATGACCAGGAGTCACAAATTACACTGTGTGCTTATGGATATTGTTGGGAGCAATAGGCAAGATGTGTGAAGCAGATAATAACTCAGCTTTCTGAAAATGTGAAATACAATTTGAGGCCAGGTAACAAAAAAGACATGGTATACACAGGGGAAAATCCTACCACAGATCTCTTTAGAGGGTGGGAGTTCTTAGGAAGATGATTTATAAATTAATTTGAAAGGATTTTTTTAAGATTTTCATATTTTAATTGTATATTTTTTTCCTTCACAGCATCTAGTTTATATACAGGATTGAGAGTTACATAAATTACATTTTGGGGCAAGATCCATGTTGTAGGTACCAAAGACTTTGAGCCAGAAGGCCAGTTAAATTCCTAACAGTTAAGAACTTAGACTGGAGTTCTTGTCTAAATGAGAAAAATCTGTTTTTAGTAACATGGAATGGTCCCTGAAACTTGAGAGGACAGAATTCTTTTGAAGCTGATGTAGAAAAGAAACACACTGAAACATTAAAAACAGCCAATTTGGCAAAACATTTGACAAAGTAAAAGAAAGATTAAAAGTGCAAGTAAATAGGTAAAAAGTTTGCCAACTAAACAGTGATGTAGATTTCAGTTAAGATTTTACTATATTCGGTGGAATGTGTAATAATAGAATTCTGCATACAAGAAGAGCTTGGTGAGAAATCCATGTGGATTGTGATGGAACCTGATACCCTGACGAGCTGAAGGGACCCATGGTTCTATGGTAAGCGGGTGAAGAAGTGAGACTTACTCCAACAAGATGTAGTGAAACTGTGTTTTGAAAATCTGGCAAAACTATTACGTGTTGCTTATTTTTCCCCCCTTTTGTCTCTGTTCTCCTGCATCTTTTTGCTTTACTGCATTGAGGATGGTTTGAAGACTGAGGAGGAGGAGGGAAGAGGCAAAGAAAAGCATATTTCAGGTAAATATGTGTTTTTTCTTCTTGGGAAGTGATGGCACCCTACGAGTGGAAATGTGAACACAGATGAAGTTTGATTCCTGCTGAGGAATCAAATAGGAAACTTGTGAAATTTCTCACTTTGCCTTCCTCTTTTCACCTAAGCACTACAGTACAAAGTACATGTAAGCTTGTCATCTCACTGCAGGTTGCTGGTCATAGGCAGTCAAGGAAAGAAAAGGTATTTAGAATTAGATTATCCACGGTGAGCAAACTGACACAAACTGTAGAAAACTCCTAAAAGACAGGAATACCATACCATCTTACCTGCCTCCTGAGTGTTTCACTGACTAAGCTAAAACCTTTGACTATGTGGATCATAATAAATTGTGGAAAACTCTTAAAGAAATGGGAATACCAGACCATCTTACCTGTCTCCTGAGAAACCTGTATGCGGGTCAAGAATCAGAAACTTGTATGGAACAACTGACTGGTTCTAGATTGAGAAAGGATGACAAAGCTGTTTATTGTCACCCTATTTAATTTATACGCAGAACGCATCATGAGACATGTCAGGCTGGGTGAGTTACAAGCTGGAATCAAGATTGCCAGGAGAAATTTCAACAACCCCAGATATGCAGATGATACCATGCTAATGGCAGAAAGGGAAGAGGAATTCAAGAGCCTCTTGATGGTGAAGAAGAGTGGAAAAGCTGGCTTAAAACTAAGTACTAAAAAAAAAACCCAACTAAGATCATGGCATCTGGTCCCATCACTTCATGGCAAATAGAAGGGGAAAAGGTGGAAGCAGTGACAGATTTCCTCTTCTTGGCAGGAAAGCTGTGACACACCTAGACAGTGTGTTAAAAAGCCAAGACATCACTTTTTGTTGACAAAGGTCTGTATAGTCAAGGCTATGGTCTTTCCAGTAGTCATGTATGAATGTGAGAGCTGGACCATAAAGAAGGCGGAGCACCAAAGAATTGATGCTTTTGAACTATGGTGTTGGAGAAGACTCCTGAGAGTCCCTTGGACAGCAGGAAGATCAAACCAGTCAGTCTTACAGGAAATCAACCCTGAATATTCATTGGAAGGACTGATGCTGAAGCTCCAATACTTTGGCCACCTGACGCAAGTAGCTCAGGAAAAGACCCTGATGCTGGGAAAGACTGCAGGCAGAAGGAGAGGAGGGTGACAGAAGATGAGATGGTTGTGACAGCATCACCGATGCAATGGACATAAATGAGCAAACTCTGAGAGAGCGTGAGGGACAGGGAATCCTGGTGTGTTGCAGTCCATGGGGTCGTGAAGACACAACTTTTGACTGAACAACCACAACACAGAATAAGTATGTTGAAATGTAGAACACTTGAGATAATCCAGAAGGATGAAAAGAATAAAATTAGCCTTCTCTCAACAAAAAGAACAGAGCAATGCTTCAAAACAGAGCTTTCTACTTGTAAACAATACCGTGAAGAAGCAGAAATATGCCGACATGATGCTCACCTTTTCATCAATCATTTCAATACCCATTCCATCCATTTTTTGGCTGCTGATTCCCAGAAGAACTCCAGTGGTTCTAGTTGTGCGGAATTCAAATTCTACAAGAAGGTCCATTCCCACTTTGAATCCATCAACTGTAAAATGAAGATTAAAAAAAATGTTGTGTATTAGAGTTTAGGAATTGTTCATTCAAATTCATACCGTGCATTGGTTTTACTAGCTTTCCATTCATGTGTTAGGCAATTATAAGTTCTAGACTTTCACATGGCTGACACCTCATACTTGTTTTCTTGGCTGCCTTCCTTCCTAGACTATAAATTCTGTGAGGGCAAGGACTTTGTCTATAATGCTCACCATTTTATTCCTATGCTTAAAGTATCTGGCACAGAGTGGAGGTTTAATATGTATTTGTTGAATCAGTGAATGAATATACACTCAGATTGACTCAGAAAATCTCAGAGCCAGGTGTGACTGATAGAAGTCTTGCTATTGGATGAAATCAAGCATTTCAATGATTTTTCACTAAAGTTTTACTACAGCACTCTAAACAGTTCCACAATGATCTGAAAAGGCTCAAATATCCCCAAACATTTTATTTATAAAGAAAGCAATTGCAATTTTGAAGGAGAAGATTCTGGGACATAAATAGGCTTTTCTAGTTTATCAAGTTAAGCCTTTTCTCTATAATTTTCCATATTTGATTCATTGGTTTATTTCATCTTTTAGCAAGTATTTAAGACATGCTTCTTAGAAACAAGTGATGTATTAAGATCAGGCTAGACTATATCACCTGCATGAAATATTAGGGAAAAACTCATGACATTTTTTTTCCAGGTCTCATATTTATAAAGCAAAAAATAAAGGCTATGTGTAACCACAGCTATCTTCAATGAAGGGAGGCACCTGTTGTATGAAATACTTTTTTGCCTACTGAGAAACCTGATAGATTTGGATGAATAAAAGTGGATTCAGAGCAGATTTTGAGAATAAAAGGTAGAAGAAGCTGAATTATTCTGAAAAACAGAACAATTTTGTTCCTGTTCTAGAAAAGAAGAAACAAGGAAAAGAGAAGAGTGACATGAAGCAATTCAACAGAGGACAGGGAGAGTGAAGAAGCTGTGAAACCCCCAGATACTGGCAACTGGAGAGCTTTTAAGGACAAAGATGTCAAGGGTTTAAATTGAACTTGTATGTTTCCCAGTGATGTAACCTCCTCTGACCACCCAAGTCTCATACAGCTTGTATTACACTACGTGTTGAGGTGATGGCAGGAGTTATTAGAAACTGCAGATGTGGCAAATTTCCAGTCCAGTCTGATCTGGAACCCAAAGAGCCCACACAAGATGGCAAGTCAATCTGTGGATATTAACTGCAGAGGCTGAAGCTGAATCTAATATGACCAAGCTAATGCCAGATATCTGAATTTGCAGAAAACTTGAGAAAAGCTTTGGGCTTTCACAGAACGTGCAACTTGGGGTTTAACGTAACCTCCAACATTTCAATATTTAACACATCCTGTGTTTCTCTGTTTTCTGTTTTGCAGAGGGGAAGTTTCCCGCTTACTGGAGAGCTCTGCTCTTCTATCTCCAACCTTTGCATGTCTCTTCAACTCACCTTTTAAACCCAACCTCAAATGTCAATTCCTCCATAATACCTTTCCTGATTTTCCCAACCCAACTTAATCATTTTTTAAAATATCCCCAGAACCTTGCTTGTATATCTTCTAGTTTCTAGTTATTTTGTTTTTTTACTTGTTTTCTTGTGATTTCTGAGCATGAAGAATCTTAATCGTATATTCTTGAAAGAAGAAATAATGTCTTAATTACTTCTGTTCCCATGTTAACTGCTACATATTACATACGCAATTTTTTTTTTCTAACAAATCCATGTTCCTATGGTAACTATAGGACTGAATATATCTCAAAGTATGTTAATATCAGATTTTTTTGTTATTATGTACAAATTTTTCATATGTTTCTTTCCAAATTGTATATTCACTGTCAGTGATCCAAATCTGGACTGGAAATGCTCACTGGAAAGAGGGAGATACTAAAAGAAAGAGAAAGGTTTCTTTCCCTGTGTGTAAGGGGAAAACATGAAATGGAGCCATGCAAGGAACTGAAGAGAGGAAGAAAGAAAAATACTATCTATCTCATCTCCAGAAAGAAAGGCAGGTGGGGAAAACTGGAAAATAAATACATTATACAATAGAGACATATGACCCTTCTTGTAAATTTACATTTTTTCTTTTTTTGCTATTATTGATTTCCAAGGAAGGAGATAGAATAAACTCTCCAAATAGCCTTTTACTTTACTTCTTCTGTTAGTTTTTGTTAGAATCAGATGCATTAATCTTTAAGAGACATTTTTAAAAATTACTCCTACAAGTTTTTATTTCTGGTTTAAATAAAGGATGCTAGTTTAGGAACCCAGGGGACTTTTATCTTCCCACACAAACCAGAAGTCAATATTTGCACCTAGTTAATATTCAACAGGAAGGAGATGGAAGCACCTCACCTGCTTTGGCAAAACCTGTTCCATCAAAATATGTCCCTTTCTGAGCATTTGAGAAACATGTCCCAACTTGGTAGCTGGAGGTTGGCTGTTCAAGATCAGCAGGTGCTTCTGCCATTTGAAGATTTCTAATGCAGCCATCGATGCTATAGGTCACCTAAATGTTCAGGTCAGAAGAACACATACCAGGTTTTAGCAGAAGTTTGCCTTTATGTGGAATGCAATCACTGGTAGGGTGCTCTGTGTTAGTAATCATCAGCTGATTGACCTGAGGCATCCCCCAGACTCCCCGGATCAGCCCTGTCACCAAAGGCTTCAGGGCATGGCTGCAGAGAATCCCATGTCTTGCTTCTCAACTAGGCTGCATCTAGCTGGGGAATATGACTGTTTTGATATTCTAAAATACTGCACACTATATCCCTAGTGGGACCCCTGGTTTGATAAAGCTCTGGGCCCCCTCTGGATATTGTGACTTGTAATTAGTATGTTTCTATTTCATGTTTCGAGTGACAGTTTATTAACCTTACTATATATACATTTTTTTTTTCATAATCTGTGTTCAGATTCTACTTGAAAAGATAATTAGGTTTGGATCAGTGCTTCTCCCTTATGAAAATCTAATGAAAGCAGTGGACACTTTCCTAAGAAAATGCACATATACATGAAACTTGAAAGCTTGCATGAAACGTTCAAAGTTTAGGGACTTTAGAAATAAATCAGTCATACTCTGCTTCATTATAGTTTATCTGGGTTAAGGGAGGCAAATTAACCACTCTTGCCACTCTCATTCAGGAGAGAGTGTTCAGAAAATCTCATTTTGATTGATTAGCTTGGGTATCATAGCCAGTAGCTATGAAAGGAAAGGAATACTGATCATCCACAAGAGGAGTTAAACACTGATAATTGTAACCATCATGAACAACTGTCTTTGATGAAGAACAACCACACATCATCACATGTTCTAATCTGAGCAAAGAAATGAACCACATGTGTGTGTAGTGCATTTTTAAAAAACACTAATCCCTTTTTTAGAGAAAAGAATGCTTTCCAAAGCAAACCAGGATGCGTGGTCTGACAAAAAATTATTGCGAATATTGATTTACAGAATTGAGAACTTTAAATTCTGAACCCAGTATTGAACAAGATAGATACAGCATCTCTCAGTATTTGCTAAATCTCTATTCCTGAAAGAGTACCATCAATATTATCATTATCATCTTTTTTGTTGTCTTAGTACCTTCTAGACACTTGGTATTCTTCTGAGCACTTTTAATATACTACCTCATTTAATCTTTCCAGCGACCTTGTTTGTTTGATATTATTATTATACTATTTTACATAAAATGGGACTTTGTCAAAGAAAAATTAAGTAACTTGCTCAAGAGCACACAGCTACTTAACAGTTAAGCACATAATCAAACCAAGGGAGTCTGGCTCCGGGGTCCACACTGTTTTTTAATATTGTCTCTCATAGATCTATCTAGAAAAATTGTCACTTCTCAGGAAAGATGACTTTCTATTCAACTATAATTGGGTCAATGTGACCTAATAATTCAAAATACATTCATGACTCAGGCATCTTTTTAGGCAACAAAGGAAACCAATTAGACACTTACTGGACCAATTCTTCGAGTAGTGTAGTTAATGGGTAGCCCACCAACATACAGCATTCCCACAACATCCAGAATATCAGCTTTCTTAGGACTGATGGTTCTGTTGGAGGCATCATCTACATAAATAGTTCCTTCTTGCTTAACTCGCATAATCTTAATCTACCAAAAGAAGAGGATTCATTAATTTCAATCACAGATAATTTCAGATGTGCAGAGTATAAGACATAATAACTTTCAGGATATTCCTTAGGAAAAAAATGAAGTAATTTACTGAGTGCCTAATATGTGCTAGACCCATAATAATAAGGACCACTACAATACTGTAAGGTAATTAGCCCCCAACTAAAATAAATAAATTTATTAAAAAAAAAAAAAAGAATATCTCAAAGTCTGTGTTTTCCATTAGTACCATCTCCAAAAGAGTACACAGTCTTTCTGGGTGAGTTTTAGATTGAAGACTCTTCCACAGTTGCTGGGTGAGCATATGCATCAAGAGGTATGCTTGTTGTAAGGAAACTTGCCAGTGGAGAGCCCTGTCAAGAATTAAGTGGGCTGCAAAATTCATGTCCCATTTCAAAAGTGCATTAGTTTGATTGAGCAAAGCCTGGTCTCCCCAGCACAATTTCAGATATGCTACATCCCTCTGCTTAATAGGCACTTCTTGTGCAGAATTGGAGGAAGGGCAGTGTGTCCAGGTTGCACTGATGTTTCTGCAGCAGCTGATTAGTACAAAGTCGGGAGAAAGATGGAAAGCTGACTGGGGCTGAAATGATAGCAGTGGAGTGATTTATCTTCTGGGGCAGAGTGAAGCAAATGGTGTGAAGACTAGCTTGAGCATAAAATCCCTGAGTCTGAATTTAGGAAAAGGAGTATGTAACCCTGTGAAACGCTGGAGGACAACAATGGTTTAAAAACAAATCTACATCAGGATTACAGTAATTGAAGACCTTATTTTACACTTATCTATGCTGGCATTGGAAATGATTTTTAAAAAACCCTCAAGGATAAAAAACCCCTCCTTCATTTGGCTACTTATTTAAACTGTCTTTCTTAATCCCAGCCTCATTGTGGCCCGACAATATGTCTCTTTCTCAAGTATCATATTTATTATTCTATTAGCCAAAGATTAAACTGTAATAGAGTTCCTGCATAAAATATTTGCTAGTCATAAGCTCCCTAGAAAATTTCTTATTTCTAGATAACAAATTAGTTGACTTTGAGTTTATATCATTTTTTTTTTCAGGTTCCTTGGCTTTCTATATGATATGACAAGTATGTTAATATGTAAAATCCAATAGCTAATAATATCTTACTCTAAAAATTTAATTGGTCCACCTAGGGAAGCTTGACTTAATAGGCTACAACAGGTGCAGAGACAAATTCTGAGTGAGTTTTGTTTTAATCAGGCAGTATATTATCTACTTGCAGTCATGCCAAAGAGGACAGTAAGCTGGCAAATGAGCCTTCTGTGCCCATAACAGTACCAGCTTCTGGGTGTAAGGCCAACATTTAAAAAGTTGTTCCAAATGACTGTTGGTGGAAATGATACCCTAGAGGACTTTAAACACGGTATAGCAGATTTTCAGACTCTTCGTGTGCTCAGACCTGTAGGGGGTGGGAGAGCAGGAGAAGGGAGCTTTAAGGCCCATTTTAGTGTTGCCAGCTTTTGAGTTGGTCAAATATTATTTCATAAAAGAGAGGCCATTTTAGTCCCTTAAAAATGGGAAAATAGAATTTCAGAATAAATATTATTCCTTTACATTGAATACATAGAGCTTCATGATCAATACATTCCATTGTCCCAAAATAATACTGGCATACATGCCTGCTCAGTCCTGTCTGACTCTTTGTGACCCCACGGACTATAGCCCACCAGTCTCCTCTGTCTATGGAATTTTCCAGGCAAGAATACTGGATTGGGTTGCCATTTCCTTCTCTAAGTGCTAATACTTAGCGTATTGGAAATGTCTTCAATTGTCTGGCCCTAGTTTGTGGACAGATGTTTGGGAACCACAGCTGTATGGCAATGATGGAATCTTGTAGTACCACGATGAGGCATGTAAGTGTTCAACTATAAACCTATCCAGGTCTGACCCCATTTTCCTAGGTTGGGCAGTTGTATATGGCACTTGCTTTATTTTTAGCCCCTGCCACATTTCAGTAGCACCAGAGTCAGTGTCTGCACTGGCAAAACAGTACTGGGACCAGGGGAATGCTGATGGTTGCCCCCCAGTAACCCCGTTGTAGAGCACTGCTGACATCCTGGGACTATTACCTTGTGCCACTGGCCATCATTGATTTTGGTGGGGATCATAGTGCTGGTGTCACCACTTCCCAAGTCATAACTGAAGTAGGGCAATCCATTTTTCAACTGAACTGTAGCAAAATCAGCATGGTTGATCCGAGCCATGTAGAAGAGCAAGCCTGATTCAGCTTCCGTTCGTACTTCGAATTCAATGGTGAGACTGTGAAATAAAAGTATGCAAAATAAAACAGGAAGAAGAGTGTTCTTACTATAGCATTGGGTGGCATTGGATCATGGTGCCTTTTCATAAAGGATGCACACATGCTTAGTCACTCAGTCGTATCCAACTCTGCAACTCCATGGACTGTAGTCCACCAGGCTCCTCTGTCCATGGAATTCTCCAGATAAGAATACTGGAGTGGGTAGCCATTCCCTTCTCCAGGGGATTTTTCCAATTTAGGGATCAAACCCAAGTCTCCTGCATTGCAGGCAGATTCTTTACCAGCTGAGCCACCAGGGAAGCCATTTCATAAAACATAGCAAAACCTTTTCAGAGGTGAGGACTTTCCAGGTCTGCTGAGTTTCTAAACTGGGCTTCTTGGGCTCAGATAAATATATTTCCATTATTTACTGTACTCAGTGAATTAAAAAATCTCACCTCATATATTAATAAATCTAGTTCATTAAACTTGAGTAAACAAATGCTTAGTACTTCCATTTATCAGTTCTTATCTAATATCTCAGAATAAATCATACCGGTTTTTAACTTTGGTGTCATCGAAGGCAATTGCAATGTGACTATTTCTCGAAAGCCCAAACCGTTTGCTCCCTATCAGGAGAGCTGGTTCTGATTCTGCTGCACAAGGACCCTGTAAAATACCAAGGAGAGAAGAAGCAGAGATTATGGATTCCACTCTTTAAAATGTAATGCTGCTGTCTAATGGTTTCTTATATTTCAGTTTCATGTTCTCACATAATCTCGCTTAACTTTCTTAGAAATAAAAGCGGTCTCTGATTCATCTCTGTAATCTACTGCATAGGAGGTACTTACTATTAAATGTTCCATAAATGTGAATCCGTTTTCTTATACTGTACCCTTGAGTGGCCAAAGGAATGTGCTCAAAAATATGCATTGATTAATTCATGTTTCCACTATCCTTTAAAGTGTTAGTTGCTCAGTCGTGTCCAACTCTTTGTGACCCCATGGATTGTAGCCTGCCAGGCTAATCTGTCCATGGGATTCATGGTATTATCTAGGCAAGAATATTGGAGTGGGTTGCCATTTCTTTCTCCCTTAAGGAAAACTATTATTTATACTTCTGAGAAAACTGGAATTTCCTTCTCACTTCTACTTCACTTATGAAGAGTTATCTGCTTAGAAGATTGAACAGGGAAAGTGACAAGCTAGCCGCTGCCAGGTTATAAGAGTGGAAAAATATGTTCTTTCTTCCCCTTCCTGTTTCTGTCTCCCACTGTCTTACTTTTTCTTGAAAATTATCAGTGCTAGAAGATTTCTGTGAATTTAGACTTTCAAGTTGGTGTTTCTCAACTTGCAAGTCAGCCATTCAGGCCCTTATCCTGTTGCTAGGCAACCCAGCACAGTTTTTAATGTAACCCACCATATACCATTTCAACTGCCACTGTTCAAAGATCAGCTTCCTAGGGTGCTTACAAGGGAGATCTCGCTGCAGGGCTAGCTTCAGAGGCAGGCTACCTGTGCAGTCACTGAGCTTAATGCTCTGCTGTCATTTTGAAATTCATTTTGAAATTCTTAATAATTTTTGAACAAGGTGCCTAGTATTTTCACTTGACTCTGGGCTGTGCCTGACTGGGTGGACCTTACTTGGCTACAGTAACCCTCAGCTCAATAGATAATCAGGGCTTCTCAAGTTACCAAAGCCACCTTTCCCTGGTCTCTATTTTCACAAAATAATTCCAAGTACAAGCTGCTTAAGAAGTCTTTTAGAACACAAAGTACACAAGAAAATAAATAACCCGCATGCTCTCAACAGCACATCCATTTTTAAAGATCTGCACTTAATGGCCAGCTGGACCTGGCTGGGTGGACCTTACTTGGCTACAGTAACCCTCAGCTCAATAGATAATCAGGGCTTCTCAAGTTACCAAAGCCACCTTTCCCTGGTCTCTATTTTCACAAAATAATTCCAAGTACAAGCTGCTTAAGAAGTCTTTTAGAACACAAAGTACACAAGAAAATAAATAACCTGCATGCTCTCAACAGCACATCCATTTTTAAAGATCTGCACTTAATGGCACTGGACAGGCCACTGCCCCAGGGTGTGCTGAGTCAGCAGAGATTCTCAAACAGCCCAAGGTGGGCTCTGGATACAGAAACCTCTTCCCAGAGACTATACCTTGGAGATGACTCATCAGTGCACAGAAAATTTTTCCTTGATGAGGAAAAGCGTTGCCCTCTTTTCTCTTGAGCTTATTCAAATGGAATACTCTGCTACAGCAGGTAAAAGGCTTTAAGTGTTTTAAAATGCTGTAAAATTGGCCTTTATGGAAGTATTTCCCCGACCTAACTTCCCAGGAGATGGTCAGTTACAAAGAACAGACTGTGGCTCAAATTCACACAGATATGCAAAAACTCAGCGGGTAGAACAGAAAAATGCTATCTATTCATGCAGCTGACTGGGCCTCTCTCGGAATTAACACATGGCACCTTTCTTATTACACTGCCTGCAAAAAAGAGCCCACATGGAAAGATCTTGGTAGCTTAATGTCTCAGCCTTCAATGATGCTCTTAATAGAACTGGATCATTTATCAGCCTCTCAATATTTTCTGTAGAGACGACCATCACAACACACGTAAGTAGCCTGCAGTCCTCCTCAGAAATCTTGAAGAGAATCTGACCTGCTGGGAGTCCATCAAGGGGCAGAATTTAGCTAAAACACCTCTAAACCCTCAGCTCTGAAAACTGAGGTCTTGAAAAGGTCACTTTATGTGGAGGAATTAGGGAACTATAATGTGTAGCCCTAAGGGCTTCCCTCATAGCTCAGTTGGTAAAGAATCCGCCTGCAATGCAGGAGACCCCGGTTCGATCCCTGGGTCAGGAAGATCCCCTAGAGAAGGGAGAGGCTACCCACTCTAGTATTCTTGGGCTCCCCTTGTGGCTCAGCTGGTAAAGAATCTGCCCGCAATGCAGGAGACCTGTAGTATTCTTGGGCTCCCCTTGTGGCTCAGCTGGTAAAGAATCCACCTGCAATGCGGGAGACCTGGGTTCGATCCCTCAGTAGCGAAGATCCCCTAGATAAGGGAACAGCTACCCGCTCCAGTATTCTGGCCTGGTCCATGGAGTCACAAAGAGTCAGTACAGGACTGAGCAACTTTCACTTTCAACTTTCAATGTGTAGCCTTAAAAGGAAACCACCAGCAGGTTATTTCCCTGTTATTGTTAACATCATCTAGTGGCTACATATATATGTTAATATGAAATAACTTTTCTAATGCAATTTTTTAAATGATCAAAGTGGCAACTGTAAAGATTAGGTCTTTTATTGGTGCAGCTATGTGTGGTCAAGAGCTTTTGTCTTGACATGTTCTGAGCACCATGGCTGGAACACAATGTAAGCTTGTTGACTGCTAGACAGAACGTGATTTTGACACTGGTCTTGAGCTGAACAGCTCTGCTACATGTTACCAGATTTTCTAGATTTTCTTGCTTACATTATTTTTAGAAAAACCTTTGACTTTGTAAGAGTCCTGTTAAGAAGGGTTACATGATACAACCACTTGAAAATTAGGAAGAACAGTGTTACTTGAAGAGGCTCCTGCTTCACTTTTGCAACAGGTGGATCCTGAGAAGCAGGTGGAAACAGTGGCTAATAAAACAGTGTTCTTTGACTGGTAAGTTTTATAGAAGACACTGATAGCAAATGCATTACTCTACTGTTGCTGTTGTTTAGTTGCTAAGTTGTGTCTGTCTCTTTTGCGACCCCATGAACTGTAGCCCTCTAGGCTCCTCTGTCCATGGGATTTCCTAGGCAAGAATACTGGACTGGGTTGCTATTTCCTTCTCCAGGGGATCTTCTCAGCCCAGGGACTGAACCTGCATTTCTGCATTGGCAGGTGGGTTCTTCACCCCTGAGCCACCAGGGAAGTTCATCACTCTGGTAAACTCAAAGTAGAAAGCCAGTACGTAAGTTCATTTTTCTTTAAGGATAGCTCAGTTGCTGTTTACTATCATCAATTTGCAATGGGATGGATATGGAAACAGCTTAAGTAAACTATCATCTTCTTTCATAAAATTGGCAGTTGAAAGAGGACAGAGAAGTACCAGTGTAAGAGAATTTTCTGTGTATCTGCTTTAGGATTTAAACGAGAAGACAATTCTCCAACAGTCTCTAGTCTGGTAATGTTTCTGCTGCGAGCCTCAACGCCTCCTCTCACTTGGTTAAAGGGAGATGGGATGCACTGTGTCTAAACTGCTTTCCTGTGGGCAGATCTGAACCCAGGCCTGACATTCCCAGAAGGTTACCTGTCGTATCTCTTCTTCCCCTTCCCTCAAACCCCTCGGAGTGTAGAGTGCTCACCTGGCCACTCAAGAGGCTCTTGTCTTTCTAATCACATTTTGAAGAGGGACCACGTGAGATGGGATAGAAAGTGCCCCGAGGTTTGCACAAGACTAGAATGATTTTGTCATTAAAGACATTTTCAACCTTGCTTCCCAAAGAAATTTAAGCTAAGGGTCTTCTAGTGAGATAATTTTAAGTAACCTTTAAAGAATAGTTGTTGCAAGATGAATTATCTTCCTTCAAGCCAGTGTGAACTCGAGGGGAGGCATCATCTTTATGGACGTGACTTGTGTTATTCTGGAAACACTGATCTCTGAAATGTGTTAAAACAACAATAATACAAATATCAGGGGTTCATCAATCTCAGCATGTGACAATCCTGCCACCTTGTGGTGACTCTTTAAAGTACATATGGGGAACATATGAAGGGATAGGATGTGCTTGCTCCATGGATGTCTCTGCTTGGCAGGTGACAAGATGTAGGCAGACAGGACTTGGGTGGGGAGTCTAAACACGGCCATACGCCTGTTGGTGGGGGTAGTGATGCGGCTGGAGAGGACTCTGAAGGAAGCCGTGCTTCCCGTAGCCACGTTTAGGCGAGTGGATAGAGCCTCAGATTGGCAATGGAGCTTAACATTTTCACCTTCATCCTGTTACTCAATTAATTTCAGATCAGAATAAAGCAGGGGTCACTTCCAACTGCTGACTGTTAGGTGACATTTGGAAATGATTTATTGGATTCAGAATGAATCCAATTATTGGATTCACATGAGTGGTGGATAAGCGTTGCTTGACTTTAGATTGGTGCAGAGTAGAGACTTTAATTGTATTGACTGAAACTGGCATCTCTGTTCTTCAAAGCACCAAATGATGAATGATTTAAAAATTGCATAACTGAAGTATAATCTGCAAAAATACTGATTCACTATGCTGTGTACCTGAAAATGATGTAATATTGTAAATCAACTATACTTTAATAAAAATTAATTCAAAAAGTAGCATCATTTTCTTCTTTCATGAGTCAAAAATTCTTAACAAATGAGGTTTAAAATGACATCTTCAAAGTCGGATGTGTCTTTGTGATGTTCTTCTTTTGGCAGGAATACTAAGCAGAAGATAATTTTTATGGTACAGACTTCAATATTCTGAAATACAAAACCGCTGTTCAAGTTGTTTACTGAAAAACTGAGTTATGCTAACTCTCTGAATATAAGCTCTTTTGGTAAACAGTGGGCATTTGCAGTTCCATTACACACTAATGTCTGAAGAGTAATTCTTTGTGGTATGGGAAATGTATGTTTCCCCTTTAAATACATATCAGTATCCAATCGATTTATTGGCCAAGACTGTACTTAGCTTTTAAAGTCATAGCATTAAATATGCAGGAGGAATAGCTTTCTTTTGCTCTATTCTTTTCTACTTCTTTTTCACACCTCCCCCAAGAGCCTGAACTGCAGGGACTCCTCATGGCTATTTATCCACTCCTCTTAGTATTTGCATTTTAGACTTTGAAATTCAAAGTTCAACATTCCAATAAACTTCAAGTTTAAACAAACAAAAAAGAATAACCATGAAGCCAGCTCATTGTATAAAAATCCACACAGGCCACATTGGTTGGAAAGACTTGGTGTAAACAGCATATATATCTGCAGAGAACTTGTCATATTTTGACAATTTTCTTTAGTACTAGAAGTCCACACTTATTTACTCTTATCCCTGCTGTCCTCCATGAGAAACAGCCACAAATAGAATATGCAGAAATGGTTTTTTATCCAGTGCTAAACGGGCTAAAGAATAAGAGAGCAGTATGAAGAGAAGATAGCTACCACACTATCAAATGAGATAATATGCGGAAAACATGCACTCTGATCTATGATGTTCTGGCATGTATTAATAATTGGATTAACATAATCCATTTCACAGGGCAGGGCTTTCTCAAAATACTCTTAAATTGCCCTGGAGGAGAGTGAACATTGTTCTAGTGCTGAAAGTTGCTGGTGGGGACAGGTGTGACATCGTAAAGCAGGAAATGAAGGAAACTGAGAATAGGAGAGGATGCTGTCAACTGTGCTGGAACAAATAAGGGACACATAGATAGGTAGTTGCCACTTCTGGAATTAACGCATAAGTCTTAATTCTTAAATAAATTCCTAAACTTCTGAATTTTGATTTAAACAGAGAAAATGGTGAGAATTGAAACTGATAGGAGACTTGAGAGATAATAACCATATCTTATTGGAGTTAGTTTAAAAATGGAATGCTCACCCCCTTTCCCTAACACTTGCTCTCACCTTAGTGTGTGAAAGGTTAAAGTAACCAGTTCTCTTAGAAGGTGGGTGGAGTGTTACTGTGAGCAGGTACTTTGCACAAAGTGTATAATTTAGGCCACAATAATCCTTGTTATGCCAAGAGAATGCACTGGTCATAGCAAACACTCTTTTTCAGCAACACAATAGACAACTGTACACCTGGACATCAATCATCAAATGGTCAATACCGAAATCAGATTGATTATATTCTCTGTAGCTGAAGCTGGAGAAGCTGTATACAGTCAGCAAAAACAAGACCAGGAGCTGAATGTGGGTCAGACCATCTGCTTCTTATAGAAAATTCAGGCTTACATTAAAGAAAGTGGGGAAAAACCACTAGGCCAGCCAGGTACGATTAAAATCCCCATGGATACACAGCGGAGGTGACGAATAGATTCAAGGGATTAGATCTAGTAAACAGACTGCCTGAAGAACTATGGACAGGGGTCTGTAATATTGTACAGGAGGCAGCAAACAAAACCATCCCAAAGAAAAAGAAAAGCAAGAAGGCAAAGTGGTTGTCTGAGGAGGTTTCACAAGTAGCTTAAGAAAGAAGAGAAGCAAAAAGCAAAGGAGAAGGGGAAAGGTACACCCAACTAAACACAGAGCTCCAGAGGACAGCAAGGAAAGACAAGAAGGCCTTCTTCTATGAACAATGCAAAGACATAGAGGAAAACAGAAGGGGAAAAGATTAGAGATCTCTGTAAGAAAATTAGAAATACCAAAGGAAACTTTCATCCCAAGATGGGCACAATAAAGGACAGAAATGGTAAAAACTTATATGAAGAGCATGTCACGAGAAATGCAGGGTTGGATGAGTTACAAGCTGGAATCAAGATTGCCTGGAGAAATATCATAAACCTCAGATATGTGGATGATATCACTCTAACGGCAGAAAGTGAAGAGGACCTATAGAACCTCTTGATGAAGGTGAAGGAGGAGAGTGAAAAATCCGGCTTAAAACTAAATATTAAAGAAACTAAGATCATGGCATCTGGTCACATCACTTTATGGCAAATAGAAGGGGGAAAGTTGGAAATAGTGACAGATTTCCTCTTCTTAGGCTCTAAAATCACTGCAGATGGTGACTGCAGCCATGAAATCAAAAGACATTTGCTCCTTGGAAGAAAAGTTATGACAAACCTAGACAGCATATTAAACAGCAGAGACATTATCAACAAAGGTCTTTCCAGTCAAAGCTATGGTTTTTCCAGTAGTCATGTATGGATGTGAGAGATGGACCATAAGAAAAGCTGAGCACCGAAGATTGATGCTTTTGAACTGTGGAGTTGGTAACGACTCTTGAGAGTCCCTTGGACTGCAAGGAGATCAAACCAGTCAATCTTAAAGGAAATCAACCCTGAATACTCATTGGAAGGGCTGATGCTGAAGCTGAAGCTCCAATACTTTGGCCACTTGATGCAAAGACTCATTGGAAAATGCCCTGATGCTGGGAAAGACTGAAAGCAGAAGGAGAAGCAGGCAACAGAGGATGAGATGGTTGGATGGCATCACCGATTCAATGGACATGAACTTGGGCAAACTCCGGGAGATGGTGACAGATAGGGATAGCTGGTGTGCTGCAGTACATGGGGTCATGAAGTCGGACACAACTTGGCAACTGAACAACAATAACAACAATCCTCAGAGTAAACATTATCCTCTTTTTCAGTAGGGTTTCCTCTATTCAGAGAGGGCAAGGTAGTTACTTGGTAAGCCCCCTGAGTTCACTGAGTAAAGGTAGGTGGGCTACAGCAGATGGGCAGGCAGACCTCTATCATGGATCACTTGGATTAAAGACCTAGCTTGTTTCCTCAGTGACTCTCAATGTGGTTGAGCTGAGAGGGGCTCACGCAGCATGTTTCTCTTCCCCAGTGAGGAAATCAGCTGTATAACTGGTGGTTGTGGAGAAATAAATGCTGAAAAACCATTGCTTTCCAATTTATCTTTTAAAACATTTATGAAAGCAAAACACATTTAAGAATATTTTTTGAAATGATGAAAATCATCTCTGGATCATATCCATCATCTGCTGTTAGCATCTGATGCATTTTTTGAAAAGGTTTTTCTTATGTGTTTTTCTAACTAATTGATATAGATATGATGATACAGAATACAGAGCCTTATATCCTGTTTTCCCCACTTAACATAATGTCATAAATATGTCATTTTATATTGTTTCAATTGAAAGATTTTAAGTACAAGAGTATGGTTACATATTAAAACTTGTGTTTCATGGATCTGTTTTCACACTTCTAGGACCACTAACCTGGATGGAGGTTAATGGTGTCCCCTGCCATGCTTCTCATTTTCCATCTTGGAAGCTAGCCAGTTGTGTTTTCAGTCCATACTTGGCATGTATCCTGACTGACCTCCTTGCATATTTGGTTACTGTGCTATTTATGCTAATGCATACTTTCTCAAATATGTCTCTTAGTTTCTGTAGTTTCTCAAATATGTCTCTTAGTTTCTCTAGTAGGCTTTTAATACATATTTGAAATAAATGTCATAAAATAAATGATGATATCTTATTCATCTTTGCATTTTGTAGGCTCTTAGTAAATATTTATCATAAAACATTGTCAAACCTTTAAACAGCCTTTAAAAAGTAGATACTTCTCTCCACACACAAAATAATAACGAATGGAAATGAAAGAAACCAAATTAAAAGAGGGAATATGTAAGGTTCCATGATCTGAAAATTTGGTGCAACCCAACAGAGATGAAAGATTCTAAAATACACAAATTTGACCACAGAGTCATAAGTATTACAATGTGCAAGTCTGATGTTCTATGAGTCTTTCTACACCAACCCACAGGACTGTTACTCAACCTCTCTTTTGCTTTTGTCTTATCTATTAAGTGGGTTGCTCTTTTTTGTAGATGTTAAACATACACTGCTGAGAGAAAATGGAAACTGGAATTAGAACAGAAGGTTATAAGAAAACTTAAATGAGTTAAAATCTCTAGTCCAGATGCAAAAGGATCTTTGTTTTCAGAAAAAGGGGGAAAATGTGATCTCTAGAAACCACAGAAGGATATGCTTGAGATCTCCTAAAAGGTTATGTTTTAGAAACACAACTAAGAAAGGTGATCACTAAAAAGAGAAGAAGGGTGACTGGTAGGTCCAGCAGGGTTATCCACGAATAAACCAGACCAATTCAATGTGTACTGGCTGAGAGACCCAACTCAAGAGAAGTTCAAAGGCCCTCAAGGTTTTGCTTGACCAAATACAGTACCTAATGAGGAACTAATGGCATGAGACATCCGTTTAAAACATTAAAACGTTCTCAAGTGTATTAGTAGAATATGATGACAGACCAGTGGAAGGAGGAACTCTGATATCCTGTGAACCGTGAATTCCATTTTGAGTAGTATGGTCTATTCTAGGTGCCATATTTTGAAAGAGATATTTCAAATATAAGAATACCATCGGTGGGAATAACAAAATTAGAAATTAAGAAAAATGCTTGAGATAATGCATTATTTAGCCTGGGAAAGGAGAGCACAGCTGTTTTCAAATGCTTGAAGGGATGTTAGAGAAGATAAAAACTTAATGTGTTTGGCTACAGAAACACAATCATTACATGGAGGTTATAGGGATGCAGTTTTACTTCATTATAACCAATGGCTTTCTAACAACTAGAGCCTTCCCTGTTGTAACACTAGAAGAGCCTTGTCAATGGAATGTTCAAGCAAAGTCTCTAAGTCCACATAAAGTATCACATAAAAAGATTCATGTATTAAGATGGCAATTGGACCAGCTGGTCTCTAGGGCTTCTGCTTATTATAATTCTAAGTTAGTTGTTCAGAATTTAGGATCCACTTCCCTATAGAATCCAAATGGATAGTTGTATCCAATGTTTAAAAAGCTTATTTTACCCACAGTGTTTTTAATTCTTTAATTGACTTAAGACCAAGGAACAGATGTGAAGGATAACATTTCAGAGAGCGGTATATGAGGGAGAAGGGGTAGGGATCATTCACCTTCCCTTTGCTGAGAGAAGTCTAGCATAAAGGCATAGTATGGAAGCACTAAGGAAAGCATTCTAAAATCCATGTGGCAGACCTCAGTCATGTTTTAGGAGAAAAGCAACTCCTTGAACTAATTCCCAAATGACTGATAGCCTTTCACTTGCTAGCTGTGCTGTGTGATCAGAGGTATTTTCTTCTGTGAAATGGGGCTAATAATACTTCCAACAATACAAATAAACAAGAAATGATTAACAACTTGTGGAAATCAAATGAAATAATGGATATACTATGCCTGGAGAGTACTGAACACATTCTAGTTACTTAGTAAATGCAGAGATTTCTCATAGTATCTGGGGCTTCCCTGGTGGCTCAGTGGTAAAGAATCCACCTGTCAATGCAGGAGACAAGGGCTCAATCCCTGGTCTGGTAAGATCCTACATGCTGCAGGACAATTAAGCCCATGAGTCACAACTACTAAGCCTGTGCTCTAGAGCCCAGGAGTCACAACTAGTGAGCCCACGTGCTGCAACAACTGAAGCCCAAGCGCTCTGGGGCCCATGCTCCACAACTAGACAAGCCACGGCAATAAGAAACTCATGCACTGCAACTAGAGAGTAGCCCTCTTTCGCCACAGCTAGAGAAAAGCCCACAAGAAAGAACCTGCCAACAGTATCTATGCGTGCATACCTTTTCCACTTTTCAAAGAACTTCCACATATATTATCTCCTTTGATTCTTATAATAATCCCATCATTAGGCAAGGTAGGTATAATACCCACGTTTTACAAAGGAGGAAATGATGCTTGGAATAAATGGCCAGTTTTCCTATAAGATGATTATCTGGCTTCTCATTTAATAAATATTTCTAGTGACAATGAGCACACCACTCTACAGAACAACTAGTTTCATCATGGAAACTAACAAAAAGAATAAAATGTTGGAGAGTTTCAAAACTGGCACTCAAGGTAACATGTTCCACCTGTCAACTGGCAAATATTACAAGTACAGTGCACGCGCTGTCAAGAGCAGTGTGAGATCTTTGGTGGTGAGAATGAAAATTAGTATAACCTTTGGAAAAAGCAATTCCTGTGTATGTATTGAGAATCTTGGGTATATTCTTCACTTGGCCTCATAATTACCCATTGAAAAATCTATTTTAAGAACATCATTAGAAACAAAGAGAAATCTGAGGTACAGAAGTACTGATTAGAATACAGTTTCTAGTAGTGAAAAACTGGAAATGCTCTAAATGGTAACTGCTCAATGAGGAAGACATAGAACAAACTGTAAAGGCAAAGTGTCGCCGTGATAAGCAATCAGATTGTATAATCAGACCCACTGGATTAAAATTCTTATCCTGCTATTTACTGACTGTGTCTGGGTTCATTACTCAGGCTAACTAATTCTTAATTAACTCAGCTAAAAATGGGGTGATGATATATATGTATATATTTTAGACAGCTGTTAGGAAAATTACTTATAATATTGAATAGAAATTGTTTAAAAGCCGTCACTATGATCATTACTATATGGTAATTATACCATTTATTAAATGTTTAGTATAATGCTAGGCATTTAACAAACATCTTTTAAAAACCTCTATACTCTCTGTACAGATGAGTTAACTGAAGGGAACGGATTGGCTAAGCAGCTTTCCTAATTGATACAGATGTGCTGGGATTTGAACCCAGACAGTCTGACTCTGGACGCATGCTCTAATCAAGGATAGACTCACTACCTTCCATGCTATGAAGTATTTTTTATGTCTCTCTCACACAAACATACATATACATCATATTAGACATGCACATTTGCAAGACGTTTAGAAACAGTTTTACCTATGTAAAACTGGTTTTTAAAAGCAGAATACCAAGTTGTATACATGATATGAGATCTACTGTGTAAAATGCAAATAAAAGGGGCTGAAAATTGATATGATCACCTCTGGGTGGTGCTAGTATAGGTGGATTTTATTCTTGATTCCGCAGACATTTCTGTGCTAACTTTTCAACTGAAAACACGTGCCACTTTATAAACAAGAAGATTAAAGGAGACCACAAATTTAAATGAAAGTAATTCAAGGGAGACGTAAGGAGAGTAGGTTTTCATAGGTGACCCTTCCCCCTAATCCTAGCAGTGGAGTATACTCGACATCCCGAGTAACCTTCCTTCAGAAAGTGACTACAAACACGGGGGTAAAACGAGAAAGCAATGGGACATAAGCACTTACGTGTGTCAGAAATGGGGTGGGGGCAGGAACAGCTGGGGTGAGAACTGGCTCTGGCTGGATAACCGGTTCAGCTGTACCTGCTCCATCCTCCTCCTCAGGGGGTTTCTGATGGGCACAGCGACCAATGTCTGCGTTTTTGAAGGATACAGGCTGTGCAAAGTCCATAGGGCTAAGGGAACATAATAACAATTTAATACTTTCTCTTATTTTTCATTGCCCTGCTTCCCTACTGTTACATCACATTTCCCCTTTCCCCTTTTAAAGGTCATCAGTGCAATAAAAAAAAAAATTAACTTGAAGATCTTCATTGTTTCCCCTCTCCCCCACCCCATGGTCTTGGATACCGTAGATGCAACAGTGATCCTCCTATGAAAAACAGAAACTAACAAGGAGACTTACTTACACAGAGTTTATAACAAGATTCCAGATACAGCCTTCAAAGGGAGGAATATTTCTGAGTGGGGAAGGCTGAAATTCAGGTGGGGCGCCCCCAATGAAAAGCTTTTTAACTTCTATTGCCTGTTCTACTGTCAGATTTTGCATATGCCTTCTGTCTTCATCCACTTGAACAGTAAACGTGCTGAGAAAATATTGAAAGTAAACAAGTGTAAAACACACAACGTCCTGTACAACCAGAAATCGAACTCTCTCCCGCCACCCCGCACCCCTTCTTCCAAGTAGCTTTTGAGAGAGCCAAATTTGACGATTAGGAATTTGACACTTAGCAAATGATATTGTTTCTTAGGATCTTGTCCCTCTGCCTCCCTTGTTAACGCTCCTAGAGAGTTTCTTGAAACAAGGCAGTGGTGTAGCTACAGCATTAGCCTCTGGTGGTGTTGACAACCAGTGGTCCTACACATGAGCCGGTGGAGTGGAGGCTTCTGTATGGGGTTGTAACGTCGTATGAAGCTCTGTCGGTTTAGCACAGCATGGGGTCACGTTTTGTTTGGCTCTTTATTTCTTGGTTTGTGCTAGCTATTATCTTCTTGCTAGGGGACAAACTGTACTCCTGAGAGCTTAGATTGTAGGAATCAACAGCAAACGCTTACAGGATGTTTTATAAAGAATGTAGCTGCTGGCTTTTGAATGGAAGAGGCAGGCTAGAACGCCATGCTAATTGTTCTCTGCAATGATTTTCTTTAGTGGCTGTTTCATTAATGTCCTTAATTTCCCTATGAGAGATAACTTACACATTACTAATTGAGAACCTCATGCTACTTATTCACTCTGTGGATCCTGGGGAAGAGAATCAGGAAGCAAAGAATTCTGCTGATGAAAATGACCAAAGGCATTTTCTCTTTTGTTTTAGAAGCAGGTTTTAAACTTCAGTCCCAAAAGTCAGCATGGGGCTCTTAGTCATAAGTGTCAGTCAATAGCCCGAGGATCACGAATGGGGATTACTACAAACTAATTCATATCTGGAGAGAAAATCTGAAATATTTGGGCAGCAAACTCAGTTCTAAAATGTTATGTTACTTGATTTTATGAAGAAGAAAAACCACACATAAAACAATAAATCAGGGCAAAGATGCTCTGAAATGGCACTGAACAACTGGCCCACGTTGGGACAACTCAAATGTAAGAGAATAGGGCAAAGAACTAAAATGTCATTGCTCAGGAGGTATGGAGGGAGCAGATTGGATTTAGTTTCAAAAGCAAAATAGGGGGAACGATATATTGATGTTTTGCCAGACTCTGGAAGATTGTGTTGGCAAAATTCAAGAGTTCAAACTTATTGCTAAGAATGTGGGTGGTTTTATAAGACTTTTAGAAAACCACTCGCTTCTGGATATGTGTGACTCATTGAGAAGTACCCCTCATACTCCCTCTTTTTTTTTTCCATTTGCTAAAAGTAACCTCCTATATGCCAGTGTTCCTCAGGGTTTGAATGAAGGGTTTAAGCCACTATTAAATACTGTCTGAGGAGAGCAAATCTCTGCTTCTGATTAGACATTTTAAAGATCCAGAGGCTCTCCTCTGTCTCATGTGGACTCTCTCTAGTCTGGTTCTGCCCCTAAAGACCACAACCATGGCCCTTTCTTACTGGATCACAGGGTGGAGATGTAGAGGGAGCATGAACTTTCAGAAGAAACAGACTGGACTTAAGCCCTAGTATGAACTACCTGCCAATGCAGGAGACATGAGAGACACAGGTTCCATCCCCAGGAAGCTTTCCTGGAGGAGGAAATGGCAACCCACTCCAGTATTCTTGCCTGGAGAAGCCTCATGAACAGAGGAGCCTGGCAGGCTACAGTGCATAGAGTCACAGAGTTTGACACAACTGAAGCGACTTAGCATGCATGAAAGCTTACTAGCTGTGTGACCTTAGGTGAGTTATTTAATCTTGCTCAGTCTCATTTGATTCTTTTATAAAATGAGGATAAGAACCCCTACTCTGAACCATGGAAAACATTAACTAAGGCATTGCACTGAGGTTGTATTACTTAATAAGGACACTGTTAGAAGACTATAGGTGAATCCAGTTTGTATTTTACATCCTAGGAGCATCAAATCTAGGTCATTTATTAAGCACTTTGTAAAGAGGGATATTACATGTCCTTTATGATTCTGGTGTGTTTTCTTTTTAAAAATTATTTATTCAAAAATTCTTTAATGTGGACCTACTATGCCCCCAAAGCATTATAAGAATCATTACAGTACTATTAGTATTGTGATATGTCAGCTGTATTTCCTTAAAATTTTAGTAGTTGAATCTTGAAGTTTTATAATATTTTATTACTCATATTCAGTTTCTTATTTGTATGAAATATTGATCTAAGATTTTTTTTTTCAAATCACCATCAAATGAACTGCATACATGGTAAAAGATATTAAGAGATGTGCCCTGAAATTTACAATTTACATGGGAAACAAAATCTGAAATTTTTAAATTGAACATATTTTGGATGGTTAGAAAGAGATAATTGGGTTGCAGTATTCAAATCTTGGTCCCATTCTGGAAACCTCAAATTACTCCTGAAATATTTGCTCCAACTTTGTGTTCTTTAGCCTAATTCTGCACCTGTGTGAAGAACGCTTTCATGGAGAATACCTATGTGCCTAAACTTCTACTCCAGGCTCTCAGGGTTTACTGCTTTCATCCAGTTAGAACTACTGGCCACTTAGGTGGACTCCAGGAGGAAAATCAGAGGGCCAAGCAGTTATAAAAGGCAGAGGATCACTGGGGTACTAGGAAATTAGACACCAAAGAGAAGGAGGTGAAATTTTTGCAGAGGAAAGAGTAGAGAAGGAAAGAAAATGAGAAAGGAAGTGTAAAGAGAGTAAATACTAAAAAGCTTGCCTCTCAATTTGGCAAAAATCTAATTTTATGAGGCAGTATTAAAGGTATTAAAATTACCACCTTATCTAAAGTTTGAAGAAAGGAAACAATTGACATCTACAGTCTAAATAGTGTTGGAAGAAAGCAAGTATTTCAAGTTAACAAGAGTATATCATCAACATCAAGTAATACAAACCTCTGAGGTCATAAACAGGGTAAGAATAAATACCTAGCAAGCACAGATGGAGGTGTTAAAGTCAAGTATATCTGGGTTTAAATCCTGCCTGTTATTTACTAGCTATGTGATTTGGGGCAAATTAGTTAATATTTCCTCATCTGTGATGAAAGGATATTAATATGTATCTCATATATATTTAGAATAACTAAAGGACATACTTTTTGCAGTATTTGACACAGGGCATGCCATAAAATTTATATGAAGCATTAAAATATGTTTCTAGGTGATGTTCTTAGGGTCATTAGTGGTCTCCGGTTAATCAGTTAATGAAGCACCTGCTTAAAGGATAGGTGATAATTGTTTTTTGACCTCAGAGTGCTGAATGAGACATTATGGTGGCAAATGAGCTCTTGCTTTGCCACAGAGTGTAGTGACAATACACTAATATGTCCAATACATTATCCTTTAATTAATAGTGAATGGCATAACAGTTTGTTTATATGGCCAATTAACTGAATGACCAGTTTTCAGGGATGTACTGTACCGAGCTTAATCAAATAAAGATTGGATTGATGGCCAACAGCTGTGAAGCTGGCATACTAAAATACCCTTCTTGAAGAGACACCTGTTAAAAGGACACCTTAGCATAATATCAAAATGCACTTGGGAATGTCAGAATCCTTCCTCTACAAAATAACATATTTTGGATGATTTTTTGGCCAATTATATTTCTCAGATCTGCATTTGCTTCTTGAAATTATTTAAAAACCTTAAAAGGTTTTTCCTACAATGAGAAGGACTAACATTTGGCAGAGGACCTGAAGTCTAGAAGACTTGTAAAATCAGTATTCCAGAGCACTCCTTAAGGTTCAAATGAGAAAATTCAGTTTGCATTTCTCTTCAGAGACCCTGACTGCAATATGTGCCTAGATTAGTAAATGTTCTTAGTTTGTCCAAATATTGATCCCTCATTTGTCTTAATCATGGTTTCTAAACATTTCAGTTAGTAGATACTCCGTAATTGACTGAGCATCTATTCAGCCAAGAGATAATGCTCTATATAACAGAAAAATGCAAAGCAAGGAAAGTTTCTTTACTTACAAGACATTCTTATTACTTATTTAAACTATTGTCCACACAAGAAGATGATTAGAAAAAGGTGGTCTTTTCTGCTTGCTTGAACTTTTTCTACACCTTCATACTGTTATATTTAAAAGTATTCTCTATGTTTTGAGGTTTCATCAACTTTGATTTCTTCTATGTTTTCAGTCTAATAAATGGATCGTTGGTTTGAAAGTCTGAAGTCTCAAGTCTCTGGGCTTCTGTTTTTCTCTAATTGTCTTTCTAAACTCACTGTGCTTGTGTGCTTAGTCGCTCAGTCTTGTCTGACTCTTTGTGACCCGTGAACTATAGCCCACCAGGCTCCTCTGTCCATGGGATTTTTCAGGCAAGAATACTGGAGTGGGTTGCCATTTCCTTCTCCAGGGGATCTTACCCACCCAGTGATAGAATGTGCATCTCCTGTGTCTCCTGCATTGCAGGTGGATTCTTTACCTGCTGAACCATCAGGGAAGTCCCTTACCTGAGCTGTCATACACTTTGACGGGGAAAAAAAAAAATCAAATGACAAATGACTTCCTCAATAAGGTAAGTATAAAGTACTTCAGCATTCTGAAAAAATAAGACATCAGCTCATAACACTAACAGCCAATTCCCTGACTCAGGGCTGGGAAGCAAGTACTCTGGTGGATCAGCAGAGAGGCAGCCTCTGTGCACTGATGGCAGGACAGCAGCCTCTGCCTTCTCTCAACTCTGGTCCCTCACAGAGCTGTGGCGCAGGGACCCTGCACACCTTGGCAGGGGCCAGGCGTGAGGCCCGCACAGAACAGCGCTCCGTGGGTCCTGCAGCTGCTGCCCCGCTCTGTATTTCTGACATATTTCTGAGCAGCTGCCATAACTGCTTTGGAACCCGAATGAAATGGCAGCTGCCAAAGGCTGCGGGCCCCAGCTGAGCTGCTCTGCACGTTTTACCACCCACATATGCCTTATATGAGAAGAGAGTATTTGAGAGGTGCAGAGGGAGAGATTTTTCTTAGCTATGGCTTCAGAAGATGCATTTGGTTTTCCAGAGGTGGAGAGGAGAGCTGCTCAGCAGAAAAAACGTTAAGCATAAAACTCCTAAGGGTCAAGGTAAATGAAGTTCCCAAAGTATGAAATATAAAGAAGATAAAATTAAGCTACTTGACACTTCAGCAATGTGTCATCTGTCCACACACACAAAGGTCCAGTTAAGGACTGCTGCTGCTGCTAAGTCACTTCAGTCGTGTCCGACTCTGTGCGACCCCACAGACGGCAGCCCACCAGGCTCTAAGGCGAGCAAAAATGTTCGTGTTAGTTACGACAGTATAGTCAGTCACCAGAACTATTGTTACCCTCTAGTTCTCTCTACATGAACAGAATGCTCTCTCCCGTCGTGAAACAGACTCGGCTCCGGTTTGACGACAATTTTCCTCATTGTGCGCACCCCTGTGGAGAGATGCACTTCCAGACGGCCCTTGTTCAGGAAGATCGCATAATAGACCTGCAACAGCAAATGGTTATTGAAGATGAAAGGTGTCTCATCTACGACTTAGCTTAGTTACCTGAAAGAATGGCAGATTCATCTGCTCTGAGAGCTTACCTGAGAAGTTAAGACTCAATATTTTCTACCAGAGTATTTAAAGCAGCTGGAAATAGCTTAACAATTACTTACCATTTGTGCTTGTTAGGTGATGTGGAAAGGGAGATAGTAAGAGAGCCATCTCTGCAAAGCAGATTTGCGATGCTGAAAGGAACAGCTGTGCTCGCATTGGGCTTCTAATTCACAAAACCCATCAGGAAACAAAGGGGGTTAATAAAACCCCTCGCCCTTGCATTCACAGATGGACAGCTAGCTTCTGGAAATCAGGTCTCACTCCCAACCTCAGGGCACTTTGAGTGTTTAGATTTCAATTCCTTCTCCAGGCTGGGGGAATGGATTGCTATCACCAACACGTAACTTGTCTCCCACATTTAGAAAGAAGGCAGACAATTTTTCATCCACAAACATGACTGCTTTCTTCTTGCCACTGTTCCTATAGCAACAGTGTGGTTTTTGAGATCAGTTTATGAACCCCAGGGAGCTTGAATGCAGTCTTCATCCCCAAAGCTGACACCACTGTGTGATCCTTTTCTAGTGGAGCATGGGGTCACTTGCTACACACGATCACACGGTCCTCCACGAGTCACCACAAGGTGGTGGAGATGGTTTCAGTCAAGCATCACAATGTCTGCAACAGTTTACAAAATCAGCTGTGCTGCTGTGTATCCAATGCAAAACGGCCAGAGGACCTGGATTAGTGTCACCATCCATCAGAAAGGGGCAACTGCCATCTAAGCACTCAATTAAAGTTTTTTTTAGCTCATTGAGGTCTCAAACCCCTTTAGCAGAACATAATCACAAATGACCCTGGGGGTATCAAAACTGGTAGCTTTGAAAAATAAAGTATGTCATTTAACCAGTTTGATTCTACAACAGAAATGAATTATTTAATAGTTTCCTCTTTCAGACAGCAATAACAGTGAGATTTTAGATATTCTTTAAAATGTTGAAGCATTAACATGTTATTTCTGATTTGTACTATAGCACCTAATATTTTCTCATTTTAATTGTTTTAATGAAAATGTTTTAAGAACTATCCTGACAACTGATGATTCAAGCCCATTTATTTGGTTCTGATGAGGAGAAATCTGAAACTGAGAGGTGGTATTTAAGTACTTGACTGTGACCCAGGGCACAGATATCCTTTAGTGAAAATCTATCTCAGAATGTTTGATCTGGTCCTTTTATTATAATAACTGGCTTATTATTTGTAACAGTGAGAAAATAATTTTTTTGTTTTTTGGATTAAAAGGCAAAGACTTTAGGAGAATATTTATTTTTATTATACTTATTCCGTACTTTATAAAGTTCTCTATGCTTTGGCCATGGCAGACTAGGTAATTCCTAAGAATCCTTTCACTGAGAAAAACTAGATTAAATGGAAAAAATGTGTTATCTTTACAAGTATGATTGAAAGTATTGGAGGACTATTCATGCAGTAAAGATTTATGGTGCCTAGATGTGGACAACTAAGAGACAGCTTTTAACAGAACTGAATGGCTAGGGAGTATGAAAACAGAAGTTCAAAAAGCAGACTCTGTGTAGGCTTTATTTTGATGTCACCATTGTCCACACCTGTGTTGGTTGCATTATCTTTGTCTTCTCCTATCCAGGTCCATTCTTTGCTTTCTTGGTGTCCAGAGAAGGTGGAGCAGTTAGGCACCAACAGACTGCATCATGTTAGCTAGTGAAACTGATCCAAAGGGAATTTAAATTTAAGGGTCCCCCATCTGGATATCTACAGAGTTGGTAGGAAACTGGACTTAGAAGAGAATACTAATACGATTTGAATATATTTTAAGCTTTCTCTCTTTATATGTTCAAACCCATATGATATACGGATGTAAATACAAGTGCGCCTGCACCTAAAATTGACCAACAGAAAGATCCTTGGGGAGATAATTGTCCTAAGAAGATGATAATAGAAATATATGATACAAATTAAAAAAAATACACAGACAATTTATAAATCCTAAATGCCTCTCCTGAGTCTCTTTGTAAAATAATTGTTTTATATAAGCATTAGGGAAAATGCATTATTAATTAGGTGTGAGGGTACCTGTCCAGTTTGCCGTCGTTTTCTCCTAGGTGGAATGGGTGTCCCTCCACTTCCCAAGAGAATGATCCCAGACTCATTCTTGGTGCTGAAGGACAGATTGATTTCTGTTCCAACATCAAAAGGCACAGGAGACAGCTCTACAAAACCAGGCTTGGGGAAGCTAACTGTGTAAACGTTCTTCGGGTAAAAGGAAAGAAGGGAAGAAAGCATTAGAAATGAATGAACACTTAGTTTCTCCATTTCACTCACCCTCCTCAATGCACTCAAAGTTACTATGAAACACACTGTCACTTAGAATGCATGAAAACTCAGCTATGCTTAAGAGCAACTGAAGAAGTATTATTCCAAATTGTAACTTTGAATTTTCTGAACAGTTAAAGTTAAAATAAAGCTTTGGGGTTCTGCTTTTATTCTAGAACTTTTGATTTGAAATATAAAAGACTATTACTGATTATCACTAATAGGTAACATTCTCTTCTGATTAAATCTATCTTGCTAAATCTTCCTTGAAAATACTGTCATTGATCCCTTGAATCCTTCTACCAGCTAATCGCTTATGTTTTATAGCTGAGTCTGACCATGGTCTCTGTCTGCATTCTTTCTCAGTGATGAGTCGAGGGTAAAGATGTTCATTGCTACTAAATGTATAAAGACACTCTGGAGGAACTTTTTAAAAATCAGATACAATTTAAATTTTAAAAATAAACCAAATATTTCATAGTTTAATTTTCTTAAAATGAAAACAGTATCAGTCTTTGCTGATAAAATTGAAACAGTAACATTGTAGACAGTAATAAAGTACAAAAGGTAAGAGTATAAAAATCACTCCCATCCCAAAGCTGTGTAGAAGCATATAACTTTCTATTAATATAATCCATTCATTCATGTATTCATGCAGCCATGAAGTCATTCACTTGTTTTTTATCTTTTACAAACTTGCCCCTTTCCTCTCTACTCCTCTCTATATTTATACTGAATCATGACAGGTACATTCATTTGTAACTTCTTTTTCTCACTTTATATGAGGGGGGTATCTCTGTCAGTAAATTTAGATTTCAATCTCACTTTTAGTAGCAGGTCATTCCATTGTAGGAATGTGCAAGGATTTATTTAAGCAACCCCCTGTAGTTGGGCATTTATAGTGCTTAAAATGTCCATCTGAAAAGTCCTGGATTTTGCTGGAGTAAAAACAAGGAATCTTTTAATACAGGTTCTTTTTCCCTGCAGTGTTCCAGGCCAAGTTAAGTGACATAAATGTTGTCAAATATATAATCTGTTTTCAATTCCAATTTTCAAATCATAGAGTCTTGGACAGTTCAAATAAAACTACTGTGCAGACTTTTTAATATTTATCAAATATTTCAATTTCTGCTTCATATTTTAGTTGCAAATAATTCCTGGTTACTGAAAAGTACCTTTACAGAACCATCATTTCCACGTATACAGGCTATTCATTTCCTGGACAGTTTTCCATTCTCACGTATATATCTTTTGCGTGTGGATGAGAGTCAGGCTTTGGAAGATTAAAACTCTGAGCAAAAAGAGGTCAATATGGATTCCTAGAGATTAAATTCTGTATGTACTTTCCTTTTTCCTATTCCCAAGCTTCTCAGGGTGGGTGTCTATGGCTACTTGCAAGTCAGAGACTGTAACTAGGCACAATGAAGACCCCAAAAGTTCTGTTCCAGTCTTTAAACCTCATAGCTCAGTGCTGATTTTCTCTTCTTTCCCAAATCCCTTCATCTCGCATCACAATGCTTTAAAATAATTTTAACTGGAGGAAGCAGCTAAAATGAATAGTTGTGTCATATAAAGATAATTAAAAATTTGCACGTATGATATATATACCATTTTATTTTTATTTATGTTTAAAAAATTACTCATTTGTGTATTTATTTTTGGCTGCTCTGGGTCTTTGCTGCTGCGTGCACACTTCCTCTAGCTGCAGTAAGCTGGGGTTACTCTCGAGTTGCTATGTGTGGGCTTCTCATTGTAGTGGCTTCTCTTGTTGTGGAACATGTACTCTAGGGCACAGGTTCAGTAGTTGTGGCACATGGGCTTATGCTCTGAAGCATGTGGGACCTTCCTGGACCAGGGATGGAACCTGTGCCCCCTGCATTGGCCAGCAGATTCTTAACCACTGGACCACCATGGAAGTCTGGCATTTTCTTTTTAAAAAACAGACTCAATACTTTTAGAATTCCAGATGGTGACTGCAGTCATGAAATTAAAAGATGTTTGCTCCTTGGAAGAAAAGCTATGACCAACCTAGACACCATACTAAGAAGCAGAGACGTTACTTTGCCAACAAAGGTCCATCTAGTCAAAGCTATGGTTTTTCCAGTAGTCATGTATGAATGTGAGAGCTGGACTATAAAGAAAGCTGAGCACAGAAGAATTGATGGTTTTGAACTGTGTTGTTGGAGAAGACTCTTGCGAGTCCCTTGGACTGCAAGGAGATCCAACCAGTCCATCCTAAAGGAAATCAGTCCTGAATATTCATTGTAAGGACTGATGCTGAAGCTGATACTTTGGCCACCTGATGCAAAGAACTGACTCATTTGAAAAGACCCTGATGCTGGGAAAGATTGAAGGCAGGAGGAGAAGGGGACAACAGAGGATGAGATGGTTGGATGGCATCACCAACTCAATGGACATGAGTTTGAGCAAGCTCTGGAAGTTGGTGATGGACAGGGAAGCTTGGTGTGCTGCAGTCATGGGGTTGCAAAGAGTCGGACATGACTGAGCGACTGAACTGAATTGAAAAATTTACTAATATTTGATGATGATTATTATCAGATTTTATGGGGTTGATCAATAAGTTTGCTCAGGTTTTTTTGTAACACCTTATGGAAAAACCTAAACAAAATTTCTGGCCAACCAATATAAGAGAGAAGAGCTGTGACTTGCATTTCTCTCTCTTATAGGTATAGTGCCTATTGAAGAGTCGGTGCAGAATAGTCAAGTGGAATCAGGGGCTGCTAGGCTACTGCGGCAATAAAGAAAAGATACTGAAGATACTTGAAAACAGGGGACTTTTCAGTCCCATCAAAGCCAGGTCTTTGCAGATAGTTCTCACTACATGCCATTTTCAAAGAAAAGGAGGCTTGACTTCTAAGCTGTGGACAAGATGTTAAATCCTAACAATCATGGTATAAACTATTACTTGTTATTTGAGTAAACTCCTAACACATTCCAGAAAAAATTAAGGTTGATAATAAAGCTATATAAAAGACAGGAAAATAAACTAAATCTAATACAGATGACATGATAATGAGGAAAAGACAAAAGTAGTGTTGGAAAGGGAGAAAGAACTAGACAAGAGATTAATATTAAAAAGTACATACTATGAAGTGCTGTACACGTGGAAAGGTAGTTTGGAATCTTTTATAATACTGTTTTCCTAAGTTTAGTTGATCATGATAATTTTTAGAAGTACTTCAATCTTGCTTTATCATTTATGCAGAGCTAAGGCTAGGGTTGGGGCTTCCTGGTGGCTCAGTGGTAAAGAATCTGCCTGCCAGCACCGTTTACAATAGCCGGGACATGGAAGCAACCTATATGTCCATTGGCAGACAAATGGATAAGAAACCTGTGGTACATATACACAATGGAATATTACTCAGCTATTAAAAAGAATGCATTTGAATCAGTTCTAATGAGGTGGATGAAACTGGAGCCTATTATACAGAGTGAAGTAAGCCAGAAAGAAAAACACCAATACAGTATATTAACACATATATATGGAATTTAGAAAGATGGTAACGATGATTCTATATGTGAGACAGCAAAAGAGACAGAGATGTAAAGAACAGACTTTTGGACTCTCTGGGAGAAGGTGAGGGTGGGATGATTTGAGAGAATAGCATTGAAACATGTATATTATCATATGTGAAACAGATCGCCAGTCCAGGTTCGATGCATGAGACAAGGTGCTCAGGGCTGGTGCACTGGGATGACCCTGAGGGATGGGATGGGGAGGGAGGTGGGAGGGGGGTTCAGGAGGGGGAACACATGTACACCCATGGCTGATTCATGTGAATGTATGGCAAAAAAACCCACAATATTTTAAAGTAATTAGCTTCCAATTAAAATAAATAAATTAAAAAAAAAAAAAAAAAAGAATCTGTCTGCCAGTGCAGGAGATGCAGGAGATATGGGTTCAATTCTTGGGTCAGGAAGATCCCCTGGAGTAAGAAATGGCAGCCTACTCCAGTATTCTTGCCTGGGAAATTCCATGGTAAGAGGACCCTTCTGGGATACAGTTCAAGGGGACACAACAGAGTTGGACACGACTTAGCGACTAAAGAACAACAAGACTAGGGTCAGTAGGAATTTAAAACAGATTAACAAGGACTGGTCCCTGTAATAGACCCAAACTAAGTAAGTGAAATCTGATATGAAGGTATTTGGGAAGCCATTTAGAAGAGACCAACCTCCAGTGAACATCCTTTGGTAACACCAACATAATCAGGGCTGCTAAGTATATTATACGGAGTTCTTGAAATTTCAATATCTTTGAGGCAACCAGAATATTTCTTCACATTTACTTCTGGCCTGTTGAAAGTTAAATGGAAAAACAAAAGCAATATCATTAGGACAATGGCAGTATAGTGTCTGTGACTACTGGATGCAAGCCATATGGAGCAAACTGATGCACAGGCAGGCATATGTCTCTCAAACTGTGCACAGGTGCACACATGGACCCAGAAAACTATGCTTCCATTAGCTACTGGTTGGATATGTGGATATTAGCACCAATTTGCACAAGGAGTCTTTATGTAGCTCTTCTTTCTCTCCTTTTAAAAAATAATCTCAACTATTGCATTTAAATACAAGGTATAGAAGTTAACTGACTTCTTTTGAAGTGCTTCATATGCATAATGGAATGTGTTTGTTTTTTTTCCACCCAAGAGCAGATACTTGTACAGGACAGCATAATCACACAACATAACGAAAAACATTAAATAAAATCTTGCTCAAAATTTAAAAATCTGGAAAATTTTATTTTGAAAAGATAATATTTCTGCCATTGAGACTTTTTTTTGGGGGGGGTTAGCTGAGAATAAGATTATGTCATATTTCTCTTTAAAAATTTTAAGTCAAATAAAACCTGAGAAACATTCTTTTGGATTACAGTTTCAAAAAAGATATTTTAAGTTTACAAATTGACCCTAAAGTACTTATTCTGTATTGGAGCAGTAACAAAATAAAGCAACCAAAGGACAAAACATACATTTAATTTTTCCAATAAAGTTGAAAATGGCTTCAACACCCAAAAGACACTTGATTACTTTTTGCTTACTACTTCTTGAAAAAGGATAAACATGCTAGCATGCAGTAAGTGCTTGATAAACACAAGCTAACAGGATGTTAACAGTGACACTTTTTTCATCCATGGCAGCACTGTCCAGTAGAACTTTCTGTGATGATAGAAATATTCTTTCCTGCACTGTCCAAATCAGTAATGAGTAGCCATATATGGCTGCTGACACTTGAAAAGTAGCTCGTGCCAATGAGAAACTGGATTTTTATTGCTATTTAATTTTCTTTCTTTTTCTTTTATTTGGCAACACTGCATGGCATATAGGATCTTAGTTCCCCAACTAGGGATCAAACTCATGCCCCCTGAAGTGGGAGTGCATAATCTTAAACACTGGACAGCCAGGGAAATACCATTTTTTTAAAAAAAAATTTCTTTAACTTAAAGCTAAATAGCCACTGTGGCTAGTGGCTACCATATTGAACGGTGCAGGTCAACAGCAATAGAAAAAGTAATACTTTTTTTTTTTTAATGTTAATAAGCAACTCTAAGGGCTTCCTTGGTGGCTCATTGGTAAAGAATCCACCTGCAAAGCAGAAGCTGCAGGAGACGCAGGTTTGATCCCTGGGTGGGGAAGATCCCCTGGAGGAGGGCATGGCAACCCACTCCAGTATTCTTGCCTGGAGAATCCCATGGACAAGGAGCCTGGTGGACTACAGTCCATAGGGCCACAAAGAGTTGGACACAACTGAAGTGACTTAGCACGCACGCAAGCAAGCAACTCTAAAAAGTGTCCAATCAATACCAAGATATTATACTTAGTTGGATAATGATTAACTCTCTCCTCACTGTCCCATGGTGGCAGGATTCCTTTTTTTGCCTTAATAAAAAACACATGACATGAGGACTAACAGGGAGGCCAGCAAATCAGACCCCTGGCAGTGTGTATCTGGTGATTTATCTCATGCCGGGGATTTGTTCTGTTTCTTTCTCTCTGGGGCTGTTTTACTTCCTTTGATCATTTCCACTTGCTCCCAAGGTCTTCCCCTTCTGTTCAGTCAGCTGGTTAAAAAACATGCCAGCTGGACAGTGAGAATCTTGCTTATATTCTTCCTGTATAAAGTGAAGGAAGCCAGTGAACTTCATTCTCAGCACTCATTTGCTTCCATGTTTGTTGAGAGGAGGTCTGATTTATCAGTTTCTCAGAGGTCTTATCAATAAAATAAATCACTCCTACAAGTTACACACTTCACTGTTTCAGGGAAATACAAAGAACCATTTCAAAACACAATGATTCAGCAAGCTTGACATTATGAAAATCACAGGGGATAAGTAATCACATATGGTGATCAGACTACTAATGGTAACCACAGGCCTCTGTTTCCTCTGTTTGCCTCAGGGGCAAAATTACAAAGCTACACAGTGTCATTCCAGAGCCTTATTAGCATATACTTTCATTGAAAGCCAGCCTTTGCCTTTTAGCCATCTCAGCAAACAGCACTTGACTGGTCCGTGATGAAACAACTTAGATTATTTTTTCCACACTTTCAGTTCTATATAGTCTAGTTTCTGGTATTAAAAATCTAGCCTTTGCTTTAAAAATTTCTTTGATCAGCTCAGCTTCATTATATCCTTTTGGGAAATTTGGCACTGTTAGGTTTTGAAATACCAAAACACTCAGCTGTAACTCTAGCTAGACTGTGCCAGCCTTGCACACATCTCTGGGGTTTGATCAGCCACTCACAAGGAAGGGCCTGATGCTTAAAACTTCCAGGCTAATACCGCCCACCTGCAAATCGGAATTGAAATGCTCCTGAGAAGCCAGGATGACTGTCTGCAAACTTTCTCATCGTTAATGCAAACACTTGTTTTACATACGGTATTTCTAGAGGCTCCTTTTATCTGACTCCATACCTAAATTCTAAATAAACAAGGCAATAAAGAAGCAGCTTTGCCAGGAGGTGCAAGGGCCGTGTAAACATGTGCATCTTTGCAGGCTTGCAAAAAGCAATCAGGCAGTAGTAAGCATTTGGGAGCACAGTTGCTTGTTCAGCAGATAGTACAGTACTTGGGAGACCAGAGCCTGAGGTTCAACCCAGAAGATCACTTTGTTCCCCAGAACTAGATTTGTGCCCATAAACCTGACCAGCTGCCCTTGGCCTGTGCTGCTGCAAGTGTGCACTAGAGGGCACTGTGCGTGGGCTGCTGAACAAATAAGCAGAGCAAATTCATCATCACGGCTGGTGAAACAAGTCAAACTGCAGCTCTGTGATGGTGGGTAAGCAGCAGCATTTTTGTAAGCAAAGGGCAGCATGAGAATCATCTCAGAATGCATTACTTGCTGGTGAAATGTACTATGAATAAAGCTGGATAGGTGTCACTCTGCTTCTGCATCACTGCTTTATCTAAGAAGCCACTTTGACCCAACCCATGCACTTGAAGAAGGCATGCATAAATTTAAATTTTACCTTGCTTTCATACTAGGTCAAAGGGAAGAAAAAAAAATGATTTACTTATAATTGCATTTTCATTTAGTAAAACAGTAAACTATAATCATAAATCTTTTAAAACAGAAAGCATTTCACAGAGATCTACAAAGGAAAGTAAAATACCGAAAGAAAGGAAAACAGGCATATACCCTTGACTGTAACGAAAATAGAATCCAATGGTGACCATCTCCCACACTATTCTCTTAGAAAATTTTTATTTTGGAATTGAATTTAAAGCACTCATGTTTATCATTTTTATGAATGGAAAATGAACAAATGTTCTTGTGCTGTAATATTCATGAGTAGCTTATAAGGAGAGCTTATTGCCTCTTTGAACTTAGCTTGAACTTAATATATATAAAATAATTCATGTCCATCACATCTTTTGTACTTTATCATATAAAGATCTTGCCTGTGGACAACTTACAGCTACAAATGCATGGCTCCTTGAATAGTCACAAAAATATGTCTCACAAAAAAATGTCTAAAGATTGTTTTGAAATAATATGTCATACCATAGAAATATTATAATTATGAAATACTATACTGTGGAAGTAAAAAAAACATGTGTCAATAAAGACTCACTAGGTATATAGTCTGCAAACTATTTAATAATACATAAAACCATCTCAGTTAAATTAACATATATACTTTTGTAGATAATTCCTAAAAATCACTTTACGGTAATTAAAACTACATTATCACCAGAATAGATGAAGCCATCTTTGGATAGCCTGATTTTGGCTACATTGAATTCACTCATAGAGAATTTAGTTAGTAAACTGGCAAAGTAAATCTTAGGCTTGAACAATTTGCTAGATCCCCAGTATTTAAATAGTATCTGGAACATAGTAGATGCTTATCAAACACCTGTTCAAAGAATAAACGGATTTTGGAATAATAACTATGCCACTATTCAAGTACATTTGATCTGCAATAATTTTTCTGACCAGACTTTTAAAATCTATATTCCTAACACAAATACAATATCATGTGGATGAACGCAGAGCCAGTTTATCTGCATTAAGATTATCAAATTATACACTTGATAAACTGAACAGGTGTCTGGTTTATGAATTTAGATACAGAAAGAAACACAAACCTCAGTTTGCATGCTCAATATCATAAATGAGACTGAAGTTCAACTGCTCGTTTGAGAAATATGAAAAGAACTGACCATACTTTTCAGTTATTCTGAGACTAGTCCAATTGTAATGTGTCTTTTTAGTGTAGAAACGCCTAGGCAGGACTTTTGTAATCATGAAAAACTAGCAAACTAAAAAAAAATAAAAAACCATAGTGACCACATCTACATCATTCCTGTTTCTTCAAGATACTTTTACTTTAATTCTCAAATTCACACTGTAACTATATACAGCTATTTAATACATACATCATCAATCAATACAACATCAATAAAATACACTGTTATACGATCCACAAAGAAAGCAAGAAAATAGTAGCCTGAACACAAACCAGTCAAGATCAAATTGAGATGGACAACAGAGAGCTCACTGACATAGTTTTCCATAATACAAGTAGTTAGAAAATAAAAATAATTAATGATAAGATAAATATCTAACTAGAAATCAGACTATGAATTAGAAATACACAAAATTTGTGATTCTGTCTGTACATTTCAGTTTACTCTCTTCATTCTTAAGAGTCAGGCTAGGTTCTCTCTGAATTAAGTGCTATCTCACCATAATATTTGCCTAGGCCCAACCTTTAACTGCTTCATATATTTTGGATCCTTGATGCATATTGAGGCATTGGTTCATTAACAAGACAAATTTGGCCTCTAAATCTTTGCCTGATATAACATCTGAATTAGCAAGGGTCTAAAAATGGCCACTTAAACCAATGGGTTTTAAGGGCATTTCAAAGTGTTTATTCTTTGGAGCATTAGTTTCTTGGATATTGCTGGATCAAATAAATATGACAAACATTAGATTAAGCAAATTTAAACACAGATCTTAACTTTATGGCTGCTCAGATCTTGCAACACACTAATATGAAAAGCAATGCTCCAAAAAAGGGACACAGAACAAGAAGTATTTCTCAAGTTTGTTTGACTTTGAAATATTATTATTTTCTCCCAACTCACCATTTTTTAAAAGTGTTCTTTGAAAAATAAAGAGAAATATCAAACTCCAAAATTCCATTGTAATCTATAGCTCTTCCATTTCAAAAGGAAGTATTTTCAGTAAAACCAAACATAACTACCTTAGAAAATATCCAAAATAAAATACCCAAACCTATTAACGCCTCAGATCCTCAAAGACAAATTTGATAAAGATAAACAAAAAAAATTACTTCAAAAATAACTGCCTAATTAAAAATTATTATGCAAGTTAAGATTTAAAAAGTTAATTACTTTCTAGCACATATCAATTTGATACTCACATATCTTTTGACCAGACTGGTGGCTAAAATAAAAAAGATTCATAAAAATGTTTTCAAAACTTTTTCATACATATTCTTTTTTTAAAAAAATCCAGATCAGCAAAGAAGTTTTCACATAGGGCTGTTGACTGGAATGTGAAAATAGCCTTTTTTCTGTAGAGCTGGTATATATTTTAATAAAGTCTGTGAAAATGAGATGTTGTCTGTCTATCATAGGCAAGCCAGTGACTGGAGTTAGTTTTCCTCCTTTTCCCTGAGTGAATATATGCATTTTTAGAAATCATTCTAAGAAAAACTGATTAAAAAGCAGAAACACAATTGAAGTGAAACTCACTGGCCCACTGAAGTATTAGCTTCAGTATTGAGACGTAGGATGGCATATTTTTACTGATTTAAAGAAAGGGTTCTACTCTGTTCTTCATGACTGACAGCTATGGAGTGGGTTCTGCTATGGAATGCTAACACTTGCTTTTATTCCTTGCCCTATTTCTTTCCCTTACAGAATAGCAATTAACATAAAATTTTAGAGTTGATGAGTTCAGACATCATTTATGGGTAAACAGGAATTAAGGGTTTTATTCAATACTAGACACAGAGTAGGAGCTTAACAACTATTTTATAATCAATACTGAGTTGTTATAAAGGATTTGTTTTCACTTTGGCAGTTCTTTTCTTCTCTTAGTCCACTGAAAATCTTAATGATAAATTTTGCGTCCATATCAATGCACTTGGGGGGACATGGAGCACCTCTATTAGTGACTGTGGTACTACTAACTGACTCAGAAGGTGGGAGTGCTTCCTAAAAAGACAGTTTGAACTTCAAGGGACAGTGCTTTTACAAACTAGCTGAGAATAACTTGTGTAAAACAAATAATCAGGTATCTGAAAAGGAGCAATAGCCTTACTTGAACTGCTATCTCACTACTCCATTGATTCTGACCTTGCTAAAACCCACAGTGTCCTCCCTACATCCAAACCCTATGGGGTCCTTTGGTCTTACCTTAATCCAAATCTGTGCAGTATGTGAGGTTAAAATTTCCATCTTTCTAGAATTTTCCTCCTTTGACTTCCATAATACCAACTTCTCCAGCTTCTCTTGCCTTTCCAACCTTATTCTCAGTCTCCTTCCCTGGGACCCTATTTTTCTGAACACTTCTGAAATGTTGACCGTCACCAGAGTGTTTTCATTTGGCTATTTGTCAGGTTTCAGCTATTTGGGTAGCCTCAAGTTTATATCGGAGAAGGCAATGGCACCCCACTCCAGTACTCTTGCCTGGGAAACCCCATGGACGGAGGAGCCTGGTAGGCTACAGTCCATGGGGTCGCGAAGAGTCGGACACGACTGAGCGACTTCACTTTCACTTTTCACTTTCATGCACTGGAGGAGGAAATGGCAACCCACTCCAGTATTCTTGCCTGGAGAATCCCAGGGACGGAGGAGCCTGGTGGGCTGCCGTCTATGGGGTCGCACAGAGTTGGACACGACTGACGCGACTTAGCAGCAGCAGCAGCAAGTTTATATCTACTTACTATATGTTGACCACTCAGAAATATACATGCCTGGATCTTATTTTGCCTAAAAATCCACATTCAGCAGGTGATTCATTATATATCTCCCCAGCTGATACTCTGAATTAAAATGGTTATCTTTTTACTCCCAGATCTGTATTATTTATTTTATCTGGTAGCCCTAAGACCCCTACCCAATCTCCTAAATAGACAGTCATCTTTTCTCCTCACCATTCTATATCTTACCAGTCAACAGCCCTACTAATTTCATCTCCTAAATAACTCTATTATCTGTCCTCTTTAAACAATTATTTATTTTATTTTTCAGTGTGTTGCATGGCTTTATGAGCTTCCCTGGTGGCTCAGCAGTAAAGAATCCATCTGCCAATGAAGGAGAAGCAGGAGATGTGGATTCAATCCCAGGGTCAGGAAGATCTCCTGGAGAAGGAAATGGAAACCCACTCTACTATTCTTGCCTGGAAAATCCCAAGGACAGAGGAGCCTGGGGGCTATAGTCCAGGGGTGGCAAAGAGTCAAACAGGACTGAGTGACTGAGCACACATGCATGCATGCCTCTAGGAACTCAGTTCCCTGACCTGGGACTGAACCCAGCCATAGCAGTGAAAGCCGGGAATCCTAACTATTAGGCCCCCAGGGAACTCACTCTGTCCTATTTTTCAAAACGCTTTTATCAACGTAAAACTGACATGGTATAATTTGTCCATGTTTAAAATGTACAATTTGACAAGTTTTGAGATCTCTATACATCCACAAAATGATCACAGTCAAAAAATTGAGCATGTCAATCACTCCAGTAGTTTCCTTAAGTCTCTTTGTCATCCTTCCTTCCACTGTCCCTCCCTATGAAACCCTATCCACAAATATCCTCTAGCTACTTACTGTGACTATATGTTAGTTTGTGTTTTCTATATAATTTTTACATAAATGTACTTTTTTGTCTGACTTCTTTTACTCAGAAGAGTTATTTTGCTAATAATCTATTTTGTGTGTATATTAATAATTCATTATTTTCTTTTATCACTAAACAATATTCCATTGTATGGATATACAACAATTTGTATATCCATTCAACTGCAGATGAATGTTTGCACTGTTTTTTGGTTTTTTTGAGTATCACAAATAAAGGTGCTATAAAGTTTCTGGTACAAGTCTCTCTATGGATATATACTTTCACAAATCTTGGGTGAATATTTAGGAGTGGAATGGTTGTTTCATATGACATGTCTATATTAAACCTTTTAAGAAACTGCCAACCTGTTTTCCAATGTGGCTGTACCATTTTTACATCCTTGTCAGCAGTGCATAAGAATTCCACTTGCTTGACATCCTTGCCAGCCCTGGGTATGTTCACTCTTTTTAATTATAGACATTCTAGTAACCGTATAGTGGTATCACACTGTGGATTCATTTTGCATTTCTCTGCTGTCAAATCCCACTGCAACTCTTATTTCAAGCCATCATTTAGCTCCTGTCTGAACTATTATTGTTCTTAATTGGTCACTCTGCCTCCAGTTTAATCTTCTGAAAATTTACTTTTTCTTATTTCTCCTCTCTCTGATTATTTCCTTAGAGCTCCCTTTGTGGGGTCTTCCTTTATTATACTGCTTCGATATTGCTGTTTGCTCCAGGGCTTTGGATAATCTTATTCTAGATATGACTGGTTTTTCTCATCTCTACTAAGCTACAACTATTTAAAACATAATGCTTTGCAGCCATCCATCTCTCCCCTAGAACTTTGTTAATCCTCAGATACGCATAATGAATTGCCTGTCAATTACAGGGCTTCCTCGGGTTGCTAAAGATACTAAGAGTTCCTTTAATACTACATGTCTAAAATAAAGCTCAGCTTCTTTTCTAAAAACTATGTTTCTTCTTGCATCCAATTACTTGGTAAATGGCACTGATATATATATTTTTTGTTATTTTAAGAAAAATAAAGGAATTATTAAAAAAAACTTATTCTCCACATTGAGTATTTCATAAAGCTCAACTTAAAAAGGATTCTTCAATATACACAAATATGCAAGGATTCTTCAATATACACAAATCAATCAATGTGATACATCATATTAACAAATTGAAAGATAAAAATCATATGATCATCTCAATAGATGCAGAAAAAGCCTTTGAAAAAATTCAGCACGCATTTATGAATAAAACTCTTCAAAAAATGGGCACAGAAGGAACCTACCTTAACATAGTAAAGGCCATATATGATAAGCCTACAGCAAACATTATTTTCAATGGTGAAAACTGATAGCATTCCCCCTAAGATCAGGAACAAGACAAGGGTGTCCACTTTCACCACTATTATTCAACATAGTTTTGGAAGGCCTAGCTACAGCAATCAAAGAAGAGAAAGAAGTAAAAGGAATCCATATCAGAAAGGAAATAAAGCTCTTACTGTTTGCAGATGACATGATACTGTACATAGAAAACCCTAAAGATAGTATCAGAAAATTACTAGAGCTAATCAGTGAATTTAGCAAAGTTGCAGGATAAAATATCAATACACAGATATCACTTGCATTTCTATAAACTGACAATGAAAAATCAGAAAGAGAAATTAAGGAATCAATACCATTCACCACTGCAACAAAAAGAATTAAATATCTAGGAATAAAATTACCTAAGAAGACAAAAGAACTGTACACAGGAAATTACAAGACACTAATGAAAGAAATCAAAGATGACATAAAAAGATGGTGAGATATTCCATGTTCCTGGGTAGGAAGAATCAATACTGTGAAAATGACTATACTACCAAATGCAATCTACAGATTCAGTGCGACCCTTATCAAATTACCAATGGCATTTTTCACAGAACTAGAACAAAAAATTTCACAATTCATATGGAAACACAAAAGGCCCCAAATAGCCAAAACAGTCTTGAGAAAGAAGAATGGAGCTGGAGGAATCAACCTTCCTGACTTCAGATTATTCTACAAAGCTACAGTCATCAAGACAGTATGGTACTGGCACAAAAACAGACATATAGACCAGTGGAACAAGGTAGAAAGTCCAGAAATAAACCCAAGTACCCATGGGTACCTTATTTTTGACAAAGGAGGCAAGGATATACATGGGGCAAAGACAATCTCTTCAATAAATGGTGCTGAGAAAACTGGACAGCTACATGTAAAAGAATGACATTAGAACAGTTCCTAACACCACACACAAAGATAAACTCAGAATGGATTAAAGACCTAAATGTAAGACCAGAAACTATAAAACTCTTAGAGGAAACACAGGCAGAACACTCACTAACATAAACCAAAGCAAGATCCTCTATGACCCACCTCCTAGAGTAATGGAAATAAAAACAAAAGTAAACAAGTGGGACCTGATTAAACTTGAAAGCTTTGCACAGCAAAGGAAACTACAAGCAAGATGAAAAGACAGCCCTCAGAATGGGAGAAAATAATAGCAAGTGAAACAACTGACAAAGGATTCATTTCCAAAATATACAAGCAGCTCATACAACTCAATGCCAGAAAAACAAACAACCCAATCAAAAAGTGGGAAAAAGACCTAAACAGACATTTCTCCAAAGAAGACATACAGATGGCTAACAAACACATGAAAAGATGCTCAACACTGCTCATTATTAGAGAAATGCAAATCAAAACTACAATGAGATATCACCTTACATCGGTCAGAATCAGTTCAGTTCACTTCGCTCAGCCATGTCTGACTCTGCAACCCCATGAACCGCAGCACTCCAGGCCTCCCTGACCATGACCAACTCCCGGAGTTTACCCAAAGCCATGTCCATTGAGTCGGTGATGCCATCCAACCATCTCATACTCTGTTGTCCTTCTCCTCCTGCCCTCAATCTTTCCCAGCATCAGGGTCTTTTCCAATGAGTCAGCTCTTCGCATCAAGTGGCCAAAGTATTGGAGCTTCAGCTTCAACTGATATCAGTCCTTTCAATGAACACCCAGGACTGATCTCCTTTAGGATGGACTGATTGGATCTCCTTACAGTCCAGGGAACTCTCAAGAGTCTTCTCCAACACCACAGTTCAAAAGCATCAATTCTTCGATGCTCAGTTTTCTTTACAGTCCAACTCTCACATCCATACATGACCACTGAAAAAACCATAGCCTTGACTAGATGGACCTTTGTTGACAAAGTAATGTCTCTGCTTTTTAATATGCTGTCTAGTTTGGTCATAACTTTCCATATGTAAAATAGATAGCCAAAGGGAATTTGCTGTATGGCTCAGAAAACTCAAACAGGGGCTGTGTATCAACCTAGAAGGGTGGGATGGGAAGGGAGATGGGAGGGAGGTTCAAACGGGAGGGGATATATGTATACCTATGGCTGATTCATGCTGAGATTTGACAGAAAACAACAAAATTCTGTAAAGCAATTATCCTTCAATACAAAAACAAATAAAAAAAAAAAAAAAAGAATACTAGAGTAATTTCCATGCCCTCCTCTAGGGGATCTTCCCTACCCAGGGATGGAACCCACGTGTCTTAATCTGTCTCCTGCATTGGTAGGCAGGTTCTTTACCACTAGCGTCACCTGGGAAGCCCAGTTTAGCTCATAAGGCCTTTTATAAATGGCTTTGTTATCTCCAGGCTTATCTGATCATTCTCCACCACCATTCACCCTCTTAGCCTATGGACTTACTTATAGTTCCCACAGAATTTCCCAAAGTGTGTTCAGCCAAATGCTGATATGGTATGGAAGGATTCTGTGATCAGAGAAGTTGCAGAAAAGTCAGATTAGAGTTAAACATTTTTCTAAGCTACTGTCCAGGGTCTATAAATGTGCCCTGTGCCTCTCTTGCTTGGGAAAAATGTATGCAGACAGCTATTCCAATTAATTATACAAATTCAAAACCAGTTTTTGTCCAAACTGAGGAGTTTCTTCAGGGTTTCCTGTTCCAAGGAAAAGCAGTTGGAGAATGATATATGATGTTGTATTAATATTATGCTCCTCGAGACCTCCAAGCTTTCACAGAACATTCAATTTTCTGAATTGTGCAAAGGAGTTTTTTACCCACAGAACTCCTCAGCTCCTGCCTGTGCATCAGGGCACTCCCCTGAGGGCTGGCCTCTGGATCTGACTTGAGTGTTTCTCTCTTCTGAGATTTCTAGCCTGTTGTACATACCTCCATATGGTAATTAGCCTTCTACTCTCTAACTGCTGATTGACTTGTCTGTCTTCCCCTTTAGACTGTAAGTTCCTTAAAGACACGAGCTTATCACAGACTTCACTTTGTTCTTGCCTAATAATTACTGGGCTTCCTTAGTAGCTCAGCTGGTGAAGAATCCCTCCTGCAATGCAGGAGACCCTGGTTCAATTCCTGGGTTGGGAAGTTCCCCTGGAGAAGGGATAGGCTACCCACTCCAATATGCTTGGGCTTCCCTGGTGGCCTAGATGATAAAGAATCTGCCTGCAGTGAGGGAGACCTGGGTTGGGAAGATCCCCTGGAGAAGGGAATGGCTACCCACTTCAGTATTTCTTGCCTGGAGAATCTTTATGGACAGAGTAGCCTAACAGGCTACAGTCCATGACACGACTGTAGTTGTATCTGCCAAACACCTAGTAAGCACAGCACAGTACTTACTAGGTGTTTGGCAAATATGTGTTAAATATAGGAATAAAAGACAGTGCAAGGTTATATCTAAATTTTTGTGAAATGTCACACTGGCATATTCAAAATGAATTAAGTCTAATTATATAAACAGAAGAATCAAAGCTTCATTTGTAGATACGAGCAATGCCATAGTACCCAGAATTAGGGGAATTATACCAAGATAACAATAGCAGCACACTGACAGCTAATAGTCTTGGATTTCTGTCTTGGTTGTAAGATTTTATGTATAAATGTTTGGGACCACATATAAGCTTGAGTCTACATTTTCTTTTCTCTAAACCAGAACAAAATACATGAGCAAATGAAACAATGTTTGGGAAGTATTTTGAAAATGTCCTAGAACCATAAAAATGTTACATTATTAGTAATCAATTATTTGCTTGCCTACATACACATTTTTGGCACTTTCAAAAAGCTAAGAATTGGCAGCTGTGCTCTATTGCTTATACGAATTCTACCTGTGGGTCATTCTAAAGGAAACATCTTGGCAAAACAGGAAGGCAAGGAAAGCATACAAGCTTTTCAAATCTACTACAGGATATAATTTTACAAGTTGTAAGATAGTTTTACGCTTTCAAATTAAGCTCTCACTTTCAAAAGAAAATGACAGAGTACCATCTGGCTCTTCAATCAGTCATGTCTAACCCGAACCACCTGTAATCTAAGCCAAGGAAATGACTGTATCAATTTTTCACAGAATTTGTGAGGACCTAAAATGACAGACAGGGTCTTCTTCATGATTAGATACGTGGGAGCTTTGGATAGCATGATTAAGGCTCAGAGTGCATTATTACTATAAAAACTCACCTTGTTTTTGAATTCTTGACAAGGTGAATGATTTCCATTTCCCGTCATTATGGTTTTGATTGCTGACAACGGAAGCCATTCCTGAACCCAGATCATAGCTGACTTTTATGTGTCCATCAGTGAGCTCTACACTCATGAAATCCTTCTATTAATACAGGGAAAATACACCAGCGATTAGATACACAGAGAAATATATGGGTATTCACTTTGTGGGGTTTGTAATAGGGCTTTATGGTTAAATTACTGAATGTGTTGATCCGTAAGTGAAATCCATTTTTGGAAATAGAATCGGTGTTAGTATTTTATGAATGTTTGTGGGTGTGATGTTATGGTACAAATGGTCAAAGATGAATTACTAGGATGTAACCTTTTTTGACGGGAGTAAAAAGTGGGTTCCTTTGAAAATGTATTAAGCAAACTAAACAGGATGTTCCCAGAAAGAAGTTACTAAGAAACATTGACCTGGAAAAAATAATAAGGATATTTAGAACCACCTTTTCACTAAGGTCTTTAGGAGAAGGCTAAGGAAGTGTGTTTTTCTGCTGCATGTTTCCATATAGAGGGACTCTTTACTGGGTATTTCTTTTAAAGAATTATAAGGCAGTTATTCTGAAAATAAATGATAATTAAATTATATATGCAATTAAAGTTATTGATGGAAATACATAAATACTATGCACCACTCTTGGCTATGCACACTCATCCCAGACTCCTCTGAACAATAACTGATAACTGCATTGGAACCCTGCAAAAAAAGAAGCAAACCATATCTTCAATTGTGAAAGATCAACTGTGCAAATCTTTACCAGGTCTCGTGTCGCAAGGTACATCAGGAGAGCACTTGAAGAAAATGTCCTGAACTTGAACATGACAGTGGAGATGTTGGGGTACCAACGAATGGGGCGACTGACCAATGCATAGCCTTCTCCATCAAACTGAATGGTCCCCTCACTATCTTCCACCTGTGGACTGAAGAGAGACATTTCACATGAATCAGACAATGTCTGCATGGTCCATTCATTTTCAATACATCATAATCTATCTTGTGAGTGTGGGTTGTAGGCTGCTGTAGGGCAGGAACAATCCCAGGTACATCTTCCATCCTTCCCCTTCTCTCCAGTGTCACCATCAGGCCAGGTAACCACCATCTCTCACCTGGACTTCATTAGGTGTTCAATAACTAGGTCAAGGTTTTAAATCCTTTTGCTGAGGTGCCTAATGGATAGTTATGTTGATGTTTAAGTGTATCTTAGTGGTGTGAACTAGTGGGATTTTGGAACATGCTGAGAATGCATTATTACATTTACCAAATACATAACATAACAGGGAGTAGGGGTTGGATGAAAAGGGTGAAAGTGGTCAAAAGGTGCTAACTTAAAAGTTGCAAGAAGAAAAGCTATGATTGAATATAGATTCCTATTCTCTGAACTCTGGCTATCCAGTTGGATTTTCTGGGACACATTAGATTCAGACAATGAAGGGTTCCTGTAACTGTGTGTGTGTGTTGATCTGTCTTCTTCCCCAGTCAGGCTCCATGTCAGGCACAAGCTCAGCATCCAGCACAATACTTGGCTCATAGAAGAAGCTGGTAAATATTTGTGGAATGAGGGGGATATTAGTGAATCAAATTGCCTCACAGAGAATACATGTTCAATCAATACTGGTTGAATAATTAATTAATATCTAAGATAGGTCTTGTAAATATAACGTTTAAAAAGATTTCTTTTTCAAAAGAAAAGTTATCATCTATCTACCTTACCTAACTGATGTTAACAGCATTAAGTTTTGACTGTGGAGATATTTTTAAACTTTAAATACCTGCGTCTTAGTTTATATTTGAATCTGTGAAGCTGGACTGTTGTATTAACTGGAGAGTAGAGAGGAGATACTGAGAAACACAGTCATATAAAATAACAATAACTGAGACTATTATTTGCATGAAATCTTGGCTAATGAGAAAAATAATAGTGTACAAACATTAACGGGCTTGTGGAGGAGTAACTGTGTTGCATTTTAGACAAGTTGGCTTCCTCTCTGTTTCTGGAAAAGAAAGAAATAAAACTCTGAAGACAAAAGGAAGGGAAGAGTCTTATCTGTGTTCTTCACAATCATGTAATTGTAAGTTATATCTAAATAGGTATAAAATCAGATTGATATGTTTTTGTATAATGTAGCTTAAAAGATGCTTTTTCAATATTCATGAAAAGTGTTAACTGAAAGGTTTTCAATATTCATGAAAAATGTTAACTGAAAGGTTTGAGGGACTAAATCAGCCTATTAACAATATAATTTATAGTGAATAAATTCAGTGAATAAATGATGAATTTGGTCTTCTTTCATCATTCTTAAAAATCCATTAAGATTGGAATATCACGATGTTAGAGATAAGAAAATGTAACGTAGACTCTACTAAGTAGAAGGTCCATGAGGGTCTCAAATACTTGGATTTTGCATTATGTACTACCACGCTATCAATAACAACCCCAGAAAGGGTGTGGGGATCACCACTGACCATCTCCCAAATGCTTTGGCCCAAAGCATTGTTACAACTCAAAAAGAAAAAAAACATAAAACTTCATTGCATAATGTCAGAACATGCACTGGAATAAAAAACATGTCACATTTGTATCCTGATGTTCTTATGGCCTTAATCTATTAATTTCCTCAACACATAATGGAAAAAACAGCAGAGTAGATGGCAGGTAACCTGGAGTCTGATGTGGAATCTCAGAAGTCATGTAACACCTCAGGTCTCAGTGTCTCCACTCTGAGATGAGAGGTTTAGATCAGTGGATGATTTCTAAAGCCTATTCCCATTTCAACCCTGTAAGAGATTCTTCTGTTTAAGCAACAGGCAAATCTGCAAGCAGGAGTTTTGTACAAGAGCAGCAAAACATACAGTTGTAGATCAGGCTATTTTGTTTAATTCATTAACCAAAAACCAGGTAAACCTGGCTTCAAATTGGTGACTTTGAGGTTGGGGAAAAATGAATCTTTCCAATCATAGTCCATAACATTTCAACAGCTAACATTATACTAGAGTTTTCCTATTCATTTTCAATATATTTACTAGGAAGAGTGACTATTCTTTTATAATTAATAAATGATCATCTCACAGCCTCCAGAAAGAAAACCACAACCACAGAAAGCTAACCAAAATGGTCACATGGATCACAGCCGTGTACAACTCAGTGAAGCTAGGAGCCATGCTGTGCAGGGCCACCCAAAATGAACAGGTCATGGCGGAGAGTTCTGAAAAACATGGTCTACTTGTGACGGGAATGGCAAATCACTTCAGTATTCTTGCCTTGAGAACTCCGTGAACACTATGAAAAGGCAAAGAGATATGAAACTGGAAGATGAGCCTCCCGGGTTGGTAGGTATCCAATATGCTACTGGCGAAGAGCAGAGAAAGAGCTTCAGGATGAATGAAGAGGCTGAGCCAAAGCGGAAACAATGTCCAGTTGTGGTCGTATCTGGTGGTGAAACTAGGGTCCAGTGTTGTAAAGAACAATATTGCATAGGAACCTGGAGTGTTAGGTCCATGAATCAAGGTAAATTGGAAGTGGTCAAACAGAAGATGGCAAGAGTGAACACTGGCATTTTAGGTATCAGTGAACTAAAATGGACAGGAATGGGAGAATTTATTTCAGATTACTACTGTTGGCAAGAATCCCTTAGAAGTAATGGAGTAGCCCTCATAGTCAACAAAAGAGTTGGAAATACAGTACTCAGGTATAATATCAAAAACGACAGAATGAACTCAGTTCATTTCCAAGGAAAACCATTCAACGTCACAGTAATCCAAGTCTAAATACCAACCACTAATGTCAAAGAAGCTGAAGTTGAATGGTTCTATGAAGATCTATAAGACCTTCTAGAACTAACACCAAAGAAATAAAAATGTCCTATTCATCACAGGGGATTGGAATGCAAAAGTAGGAGGTCAAGAGATACCTGGAGTAACAGGACAGTTTGGCCTTGGATTATAAAATGACACAGGACAAAGGCTAACAGAGTTTTGCCAAAAGAACACACTGGTCACAGCAAACACCCTCTTCCAACAACACAGGAGATGACTCTATACATGGACATCCCCAGAGAGTCAATCCCAAATCAGAGTGATTATATTTTTTGCAGCCAAAGATGGAGAAGCTCTGTACAGTCAGTAAAAAGACCTGGAGCTGACTGTGGCTCAGATCATCAGCTCCTTATGGCAAAATTCAGGCTTAAACTGAGGAAAGTAGAGAAAACCATTAAGTCATTCAGGTATGACCTAAATCAAATTCCTTATGATTATACAATGGAAGTGACAATAGATTCAAGGGATTAGATCTGGTAGACAGCGTGCCTGAAGAACTATGGACAGAGGTTTGTAACACTGTATAGGAAGCAGGGATCAAGACCAAGCCCAAGAAAAAGAAATGCAAAAAGGTGAAACTGTTGTCTGAGGAGGCCGTACAAATAGCTGAGAAAAGAAGAGAAGCTATAGGCAAAGGAGAAAAGGAAAGATATACTCATTTGAATTCAGAGTTCCAAGAATAGCAAGGAGAGATAAGAAAGCCTTCTTCAGTGAGCAATGCAGAGAAACAGAGGAAAACAATAGAATGGTAAAGACTAGATCTATTCAAGAGATACCAAGGGAACATTTCATAAAAAGATGGGCACAATAGAGGACAGAAATGGTGTGGACCTAACAGAAGCATAAGATATTAAGAAGAGGTGGCTAGAAGACACAGAAGAACCATACAAAAAAGATCTTCATGAACCAGATAACCATGATGGTGTGATCACTCACCTAGAACCAGACATCCTGGAGTGTGAAGTCAAGCCATAGGAAGAATTACTATGAACAAAGCTACTAGAGATGATGGAATTCCAGCTGAGCCACTTAAAATCCTAAAAAATGATGCTGTTAAAGTGCTGCACTCAGTATGTCAGCAAATTGGAAAACTCAGCAGTGGCCATAGGACTGGAAAAGGTCAGTTTTCCTTCAAACTCTAAAAAAGGCAGCACCAAAGAATGTTCAAACTACCACACAGTTGCACTGATTTCACATGCTGGCAAGATAATTCTCAAAATCCTTCAAGCTAGGCTTCAACAGTACTTGAACTGAGAACTTACAGATATTCAAGCTAGATTTAGAAAGGGCAGATGAACCAGAGATCAAATCTGTCGGGTCATAGAAAAAGCAAGAGAATTCCAGAAAAACATCTCATTCTGCTTTATTGACTATGTTAAAAAGCCTTTGACTGTGTGGATTACAATAAACTGTGGAAAATTCTTAAAAAGATAGGAATACCAGACCACCTTACCTACCTCTTGAGCAACCTGTATGCAGGTCAATAAGCAATAGTTAGAACCAGACATAGAACAAGACTGGTTCCAAATTGGGAAAGGAGGACATGAAGGCCTGAGATCTTTGCAGAATTGATAAATTAGCGATGCTATAGTCTTACATAATATGCACGGCTGAAAGGACATTTAAATGCTTTTGGCGTTTGGTTGACAATAAACTTTTGAAAATTCTACTTATAAATTTACTGAAGAAATGTTTAGGGAAAAGTTGGTGTTGATCTGTGAGTAGCAGAATTATAATGTAGACCTCATTGTCCTTGTACTGAAATCATTTTACAGACAACATTCTATATTAGATTTTATCGAAGATTATGAACAAAACCACTATAAACCATGAATGGATCAGACTTTCAAATTGTCTTCAATGCCAAGTTGAAAAGTTCATGATGACAAAAAAAATAGAAAGATGAAAGTTAAAACTTTTGGGGAGAGATTATTTTGAGGCTACTTTCTTCTATAAAACTCTAGAGACATTGAGAAGAAAATGTGAAGTACTCTCTGCTACGCTAATGGAGAATTTAGGTACTAGCAATGTACATGTTCTCCTTATATTAGAAATAAGAAATATAAACTCCTTAGTATTTAATTATTTTAGAGTTACTATATGTGTTGATTAAGCTTCCAGGTTTTTTACATTTTATAGCTTTAACGAAATATAATTAAAATTGTTGTAGGCTCAGTTGATCAGTGGCCTTTAAGTTTTTTATGCAGAGAAATCCTCTACTTCTACTTAATTGTTTTATGTACTCTATTCAGGTTTATATAAGAATACTTATATATGCTTTCTACGGTTGATAAATATTTTTGAATTTCAACATTCTAACATCTTTCTTATAATTAATGATGGTTATTATGAAACTTTCTCCTGGCCTATCTTGACCTCTGTTTTTCCTTTCCCACTTAAAATCTTCAAGTTCCATGGGTTTCCACTGGAAACACTTACAGGATGCTATGTGTCATTTCATAAATCCTGCAGGAGACAAAATCTGCAGTATAGTTTTATATTTTCTTGTAAACATAAACAGAGTGAATCCAGGTTCTGAGAGGTCTGCAGTTTAATCAGTTAGGGAGAGCTTTCTTTAAGTAAAACTGAAATATGCCTATAAAAGAGCCACAGACACCCAACACTTCCTGAACACAAAGGTAAGTTGGAGTGGAAAGAGACAGCAGTCTTAACTGATTGAGGCTAAAATACCTTGCTGTTGTTGTTTAGTCACTAAGTCACGTCCAACTCTTTGCGACCCCATGGACTGTAGCCTGCCAGGCTCCCCTGTCCATGGGATTTCCCAGACAAGAATAATGGTGTGGGTTACCATTTCCTTCTCCAGGGAATCTTCCCTACTCAGGGATCGAATTCTCATCTCATGCTTGGCAGGTGGATTCTTTACCACTAAGCCACCTGGGAAGCCCTGAAATATCTCACCTTTGCAAATTTTATAAAAACATATGATCATGTCAAAGTACTAGGGTACTTCCCAAGGCCTTGGAAAGTGCCTATGCAAACTGGGGAGAGGAGTTGAGGTTACTTCGCTTCCTGGTAAATCCACCTCTGAACACAATCACTTCAAACTTGTTGCTTATCATATACATGATAATGGAACACTGCACAATAAAATTAAAGCTTTTGTGACGCATAGGCCAGACAGACATGAGGAGAATCCTCCTCTTAACTAACCTGACAGTACATCCTTTGCAGTCACCTTCTATTTCTCGGAAATTCCACAATCCTATAGGTTTGCTGTCAAAGTATGCTTCTCCCATACAGCCAGTGAATGTGATCACGCGTACAGCATCAGCCTTCTGCAGAGAGAAACATATTTGTTAGAATTTCACAAAAAAATCTTAGAGAATCCATGCTGGTGTTGTTTAGTTGCTTAAGTAAGTAAGTAAGTGTTAGTCGCTCAGTCGTGTCCGACCCTTTGCGACCCCATGGACTGTAGCCTGCCAGGCTCCTCTGTTCATGGGATCCTCCAGGCAAGACTACTGGAGTGGGTTGCCATTCCCTTCTCCAGGGGACCTTCCTGACCCAAGGATTGAACCCGGGGTTTAGTCATTTAGTTGTGTGCAACTCTTTGAGATCCCACGGACTATAGCCCACCAAGCTCCTCTATGAGATTTCCCAGGCAAGAATACTGGAGTGGGTTGCCGTTTTCTTCTCCAGCGGATGTTCCCAACCCAGGGATCGAACCTGCATCTCCTGCATTGGCAGGTGGACTCTTTACCACTGAGCTACCAGAGAAGTCCTACAGTATTCATGAGAGTTGTTATCTGAGAAGAAGAATCTTGAGTAGTTATTACCCACTCTTTGTAAAAATCTTGGTTGTGTACATATTCATTTTTTAACTGTATAATAATATACTCTCAGATCCTGGTTATTCTGTGCTATACAAGTTTATCACCATTAGTAAATAAACACTCCATGCTTCTGACTAAATGAACTGCTTATTCTCTTTGAGATTCTGTTTTCTTCTTGGTCTGTAACATAGGATTATTAGGACAATTATATAAGAGAATTTATTTATGGTTCCACATTCAATGCCCAGCACAGAGATGGTGTGTAATAAATGCTAGTGCTCCTACACCACTAAGATGATTTCTCTCCAGAGATTACGAGAAAGAGTTGCTGTTGTTGAGTTGCTAACTTGTGTCTGACTCTTTCGTCCATGGGATTTCTCAGGCAAGCATGCTGGAGTGGGTTGCCACTTACTTCTCCATATGAGAAATGGTAGATACTACAAGGGGAAAAAAATGCTTGCATATAGATTACCCTATGATACTGCTGTTCCCAGTTTTTCATTTCCTTTTACATTCAAGTAGGTTTCTAGTGCAGGAGAATGAAGGGACAGAGCCAATTTGTAAGAGAAGGGACCCTGTGGTTGTTGCTTGGGGGGGTACACAGCAGAGAGCCTGACAGCTAATAAGGGCACAATAAATATGTGTTGAATGACAACCTTAGTGTCATTCTTACAGGGAAAGATCTTTTTAAAATTTTTATTTTATATTGGAGCATACCTGTCTGCCAATGCAGGAGAAGCAAGAGATGTGGGTTCGATTCCTGGGTTGGGAACATCCTCTGGAGAAGGGAATGGCAACCCACTCCAGTATTATTGCCTGGAGAATTTCATGGAGAGAGGAGCCTGGCCGACTACAGTCCATGGATCACAAAGAGTCAGACATGACGGAGCACATACACTATAGTTGATTAACCATATTGTGTTAGTTTCAGATGTACAACAAGGTGATTCAGTTATACATATACATCTATTCCTTTTCAAATTCTTTTCCCATTTACGTTATTGCAGAATATTCAGCTGAGCTCCCTGTGCTACATAGTAGGTCCTTGTTGGTTATCTGTTTTAAATACAGCAGTGTGTACACGTCAATTCTTGGTATATAACGGTCAAGAAGGAGGAGAATGGTCCAATTCTCTCTAGAGAAACTTGGTGTAATTTAAACAACTGCTCGTTTTGGCATTGATAATGTTACAATTCTACAACACTCTGCCAAAATGAATCCACATTTATCTGAGTAACCTGGAAGGAAAAAGTGAATTGATATGTTTGGGTTTTAGAACAAATATAAGAATATAGTCATGGAGTAATTAAACATTTGTAGTTATAATTTAGGTTAAACTCATGAACATGTACATCTTGCTACTGCTATGATCAAGTGGGGCATTGCCATGGCGTACAAATATTGGTCAGACACTGACATTTACGAGTCAAGGACAGTCCTTGGGATTCTCTGTTATCTGTGGAAGCTTCCCTTAAGTTTCCAAAGGCTGATTATCCTACTTGTGAATTCTACTTGCTTTTTGTGTTTCCTCTTGCATTATAAAAACCATACCTGGGATATTTTCCTGCTCCTGTGAATTTCTATTACCATGTCGATTTAGTTACTTGTTTCAGTTTTTGGTTCATGTAATGGTATGGTAAGAACCTTGAAACTCTTGGTCAAAATGATTAAGATTTTCTATAGATTGCATTTGCCTTTACTTTTGCCCCTCATACTGGCATAAGTCAGTTTCTTTATGCCTAGTGACATCTGAATAAGAATTATTTAAGGTGCAATTTAAGGTGTGACTACCAGATGGTAAAGAATCTTCCTACAATGCAGGACACCTGGGTTTGATCCCTGGGTTGAGAAGATCCCCTGGAGGAGGGCATGGCACCCACTACAGCATTCTTGCTTGGAGAATCCCATGGACAGAGGAGTCTGGTGTGCTACAGCCCATAGGGCTGCAAAGAGTCAGACATGACTGAAGTGACAGCACATAGCACCAAAGCTTAGGCATTTGTTACAAATTTTATGCATGTAATCTCACTATTCATTGTGGTACTAAGGGATGGTGGTTAAGAATAGAGATTCCTATGCCTGGTAACAAGCGTTCAGATCCCAGTTCCACCACTAACTGCCATGTGATCTTGGGTGAATCATTTATTTCTTACATAGATTTCTTAAGTATAAAATGAGGCTTCTATCTACATTTTGGGGTTGTTATGAAAATGTTAATTCATGTAAACTACTTAGAACATTACTTAGCACATAGTAAGGATTATATAAATGTTATAAGAGTTTATTACTGCATATTGTCTTACAGTATGCAAGCAGTGTAGATATTTTTATCTTACTTTTCTAGTTGAGTAAACTGAAGCCCAAGGGGTTAAGTGACTTGCCTAAGGTCATATTTTAGCAAGTGATAGAGCAGAGAATTCAGCCTGGATTTAATTTCAAAATTTCTTTCTTTTTTTCTTTTTTTTTTTTTTTGTACATGCTCAGTTGCTCAGTTGTGTCTGACTCCTTGTGACCCCATGGACTGTAGCCCACCAGGCTCCTCTATCCATGGGCTTTTCCTGGCAAGAATACTGGAGTGGGTTGCCATTTCCTCCTTCAGGGGATCTTTCCAACCCAGGGATGGAATGCATCTCTCCTGTGTCTCCTACATTGCAGGTGAATATAACTCGGTGCTACCCCTGTATTTATCTTTCTGAGGAGGAGAGAAATTGGCAATATGACTGTATATTACTATGTCCCATATACATTTATATGCAGCTCTAAGAAAAGAGGGTGATTTTAGTGTGTAGTTATGGAATCCATTCCAATACTTTAGAATCACATCTCACCCACAAAGCAAACAAAACAACCTCACTCTATATGAAGGTTGACTTCTCATAAAGTTGGGGTTACCCTGGCTTTTCACATTTTCTGACTAATCTTATCCCACGATGATTCTGACAAGCCCAGGACTACCCATTATATTTGGTTGTGCTCTTACATCTCACCCACAGGTCGTTTTCCAACACCTAATTCCATCTAATCAACATGAGCTTCTTTAAAATGCAGGCACTTTACAATTTGAAATGCACAAGGACCTGTCACTAAGCAATTATGAATATTAAGTGCATTACTCGATAAGAATGAGAAGAGCAACTTGAAAACTTTAAAAATCAGATCATGATTTGAAGGCTTATGGTTCCTGTGATATTTCCCAAGGTATTCATAAATCTTTTAATTAGATGTGAGTTTGAACTTTATGGCACTTCATATCAATAAATCATAAACTGATTCAGAAAATGAGGCATCATTAAAAACACTTTGCTCTTGAGGTAACTAAAAGAAGAATATCAAAAAATTGATGCCACAGATTAGGGCAAAACAATAACTGCATAAGTAAATACACATAGGTTTAAAAAGATTATGTTTTCAGATTGGATATTTGAGGAAGAAAATTCTTACTCACAATATATCCATGTTTTCATAAAAACAAATTAAGTAAAAAGCTGTCAAGTTTTTGCAGTGTTGTGTCATGTCTTTGCCCAAAGTCATCATGCCAGGAATTGTCTACAGAGATGGATGGGGAGAAACATATTACCTTCAATTTCCCAGTCAAGCCACCAACAAACAGCATTGCATTTGCATCTACATCTAGAATAGTGTACCCAGGAGGTGATGCTGAATGGTATGTACTGGGCATAATGCTGGCTTTGGGTCCATCCAGAGCTCTCACAGAAATAGTTCCATTTCTCCCAGTTCTTCCAGGGTACGTGTTGTAATGAAATGAAAGAAAATAGAGAAAAATGAAGTATGTATCACATTTCAGATCATTTCAGATTTAAAAGATATAAAATGTAGAGACTTGTTTTGGAATTTAGCTTCAAATATTCCAGATTCATAAACTGCAAATCAAAACCCAGAGTCTCATCTCTGCTGTATATTTACCATCAAATTCAACCAGGACCACTGAGCAATATACTCTGATTCTGATTGAGTCCATTGATAGGAAATGACATAGTAGCAATTAGCCGATGGAATGGCTGTTGGTTAGATGCGCAGTCTTTTCCCTTTTGCTTTACAAACATTGTGCTATTTACCTACATGGACTGTTTAAATAATGCTATATCACTTCATTTAGCATTTTATGTAATTTAATTCAGCAAGTGAACTCTGAATAAGCCACCCTTCTGCATTATAAGCTGCATAATTTCTCCTAAAAATCCCTGACTGTATCTTGGATTCAAATTTGCTGTAGTTGTTTCTGGAATCGTGCATCATTTACTGTTTGGCAAACCATCTTAATGTGTACACTGTAACATCCAGGCTTCAGAGTTGTGCATACAAATTGCATAGAAGAACTTCACATTTAGATTCAATTAACAGAATTTCAGAAGCTATTATTATTGTATTTCATTCTATTTTTAAACTGATTGGTTCCCATGAGTTGTTAAACATGAAAATCTGAACTCTTTTCTGAGACAAGCAGTTATAACAAAACTTTGTCATTTTTCTCTCCCTGCCTTCTTAGTTTGGTAAGCTTTTTATCTTTGAGGTTGCAGCATTAACTGAAATACATGGAAAAATAGAATGAATTTATCAAAAAAGGTTCTTGTTTAACAGAATACTTCTCTTCTAATAGAAGAATTGTACTTTGCAAATATAAGCATTCTTAAGTCCTGTGAAGTACTTAATCCCCCCACCATCACAAATGCAAGCATTTTTTCTATTGCTCTCTCCTCCCTTTTTTTGTCTCTCTCATACAGCTTTATTTAAGATCTTAAAAGGAATTAAAGACATTTCTTCTTATTAAGTTTCTTCAAGAAAGTTTTAATTAAGAAAAATTAAACATATACACACATAGAATGAAATATCCATAACCTAGATTCAACAATTACCAGATCTTTAAGTCCTCTTTACCCAACTCTGATCAACTTCCCTTGGCCTTTAACAAAACCTCTCAGCTGTTTTGTATTTAGTAGGCAGTTGAAAATTAGAAAAAGAAGATGAGAAATGAAGAGCAAGTATCAAGGACAAGAATGGATTCTACAAGTGATCTGCACACTGTTAGAAGTTAATTAATTAAAGCATCAAAGATAGAATTAATCAATTTCCTATTCCTTCCATTTTAAATAGTGTGGACCTGATATTATATATTCATGCCAGCATTTAGATAACTACACAGTAAGCCAAGGCTGCTATGCAGACTAGAAGAGGAACTTTGCACCAAAGATAGGCACCAATGGTAGCTCCTCTTTTATTTTATAAAAATTTTTTACTAGAGTACAGTTGCTTACAAGGTTGTATTAGTTTCTGCTGTACAGCAAAGTTAATCAGTTATACATATACACATATCCCCTCTTTTTTAGATTTCCTTCCCAATTAGGTCATCACACAGCACTGAGTAGAGTTTCCTGTGCTGTCCAATAGGTTCTCATTAATTACCTATTTTTTACATAGTAGAGTATATATGTTAAAACATCAGACAAGGGATTACTCTCCCAAGTACACAAACAGCCCATACAGCTCAAAATAAAAAAATGGCAGCTCTTATGCTCTGGATTGTATTGAATGAGGGCAAGTCTCCGTACTTCTTCAGGTGACAGAAAACAACTTAACCTGAATGTTTCCACGGGACAGTCAAATGAGGGGGCCACAAAAGACTGGTCATTCTGTTCAGTATCTTGAAAGTTTGGTATCTACAAAGATACCATCGCACACACTTAACACACGTATACAATATAAAATATCTGTATACAATGTAAAATATTTGTTACATACCTACACAACTACCCTCTTGAAACAGAAATAAAAATTTTCATATAATCTAGGAAACTACCTCAAAATTCTGTCAGTGATCTTAATCTCTATTGAGATAGTTACCTCGATGCCTCAATACGGTACCAGTATGAGTCATCAATAGTTAAATCTGGGTATTCGACACGCCCAACTCCAGATCCAACATCCCAGAGGAAGCTTACTTTGCCTTTACGCATTTCTATAGCCAGAAAGTCAATCTAGTGCACAGAAACAAAACAATAGGTATCAGATACAAGGCACCATGAAAAAGGAGGCCAGCAGTCTTTTCAATGGGTGAAATAATTAGAAGCATCACAATAAAAGTCCCCAAATAATATGATTTACTATTAAACAATAAATAACTTTATTACTGTATCTTAATAATACAATGTCCACAGAAATGTATGATACAGTGCTGAGGCAAATGTGTTAATTCAACCAATTCTAGTTAGGTCTAACATTGAGACAAATGCCTTTTCTCACACTGATCCTGGAGATAAAAGCAAATATTTGGGTTCAGAATTCATCATTTTCACCAAGGGTGCTGATGTTTTTGAGGGGCCAGATATGATTTTTCACCCAAGGTGACCCAAAATTTCTCACCTAAATTCCAAGTATTGATTCATGTGATAAATGCTCTGTTGAAAAGTCATTCATTTTGGAAGGGCTCCATGCATATAAAGTCACACGGGTCAATTGAAAGGAACTAGAAGGTTGGGGTGGGCTTGTCTAGATACAATTTCTGTTATTTCAATTTGAGTCATAAACTCAACACAAATCAGAAGAGCTTTCACTGATAAGAAAGTAGTACACAATTTTCCATTTCATTTCACATGAACGTTCATTGTAATTTCTTAAAGTTTTTTTTTTAAAGCCTTATCACTATTAATCTTTATTCTTGAATAGTTGGATCTGAAAATATAGTTCAAAAATAAATGTTGGTGTACTTACACATGAAAGCAGATGCGCTTCAGCACTGTAAAAACTTTTCATTCCAACTGCTCTCTAACTTGACACGTCAGAACTTTGTGAGGTAAGATTCTGAGATTTTCAAATCTGAAAGGCTACCTTATTCAATTTTGGGACAATGTCATTAGAGTCTATACATTTTCCACACTACCAGGATTAACCTGACTGTACACATACACAGTGGGCCAAAGAAAAGTTGAATGTTAGACTTACAAATTTGGCACTTCCAAGATAAAAAAGGAGGTTGTCTGCAATAGCTGTCTTTACATTGACAATGATATTATTGTAGCTTCCTTTCTTGATTTCTGGCTTGTATGTTCGAATGCAGTCACCTCCCGAAGACACAGATACTTTGATCTTCAAGAAAAACAACGTACAAAGAACCAAGACTAAATCTCTCAGAAAGTTTGAAGTAGCTCCAAACAACCACAGAGCCATCATCATCTCTTCTTTGAAGTTATTTTCCATCATCAAATAGTATCACTAAATGCCCATGTGCAGACACCATTATACTCATTAATGAGGGCCCAGAAAAGCACCTTTCCACCAGCATCTTGACAATGAGCTGTTCACAGTCCCATGGCTTGCTAGCCCATCACTATTTTTGGAAGCATACAACTAACACATTCTTACCTTCATACCTTACTCCTTTATGAATAGCAGAACATTCTCAAAAGATGATGTTACATGAAGCTAATGATCTAAATCTTCATTCAGGTTGTTTAATGAAATTTTACAATTCAAATTTCAGTGACTGTGGTATCACTTAAAATAGGAAGCCATTTTTCTTTTAATTTTTGAGAAGAAATAACCGACCTTCCCATATTCTTACAGTTGAAAGAGGCCAACTAGATTTTCTTCTAGATGTTCTAACAATAAGAAGGATCTAATCATTCCACTCTGAACATACATTTCAGAACAAATTATACCTTTTTATTAAGTTGCCAGGAAATGGGATGGAAATAATTTCCAGTGGCTATCATCACTAATGTATTTAACAGCTCCTTTTTTTTTTTGACTGGTACTTTAAAAATTACTATAATTGCTAGGAAAGAAATTCCTATATGAATAGAGCTGACACTGTTCATACCAGTTTTTACTTACATTTAGGGAGCCTTTCCTCAATCACAAATAACACTAGTTGATTATTCCATTTAATTTTCTTTCATTCCTGTGTACCATCTAAAGGGTACTTTTAGGACAGCAATGTAGTTGCTCGGACTGAGAGAGAGTTCTGTTACTTTATTAGTGTCAGTGCTCAAAGTAGGAGGTAGAGACACATCTAATACCTCTCTACACCACTGATTTAAATTCCTGGCTTCCAGAAGCCTCTTAGTCCTCACTGGGGGTACATTTTCATTTTTTCATTCCTTATAGCACTTTTCACACTTGGGAGAAAGCCAAGCGGTATGTATCACTGTTACCTCCATAAAAGGGCTGTGCAGACTCCAAAGGAAATAGCCCAGGACACCAAACCAGTCTCCTTCTGGTGAGACAAGGAGGTGGCCTGAAGAGTCTAAGAAGGGATGGTGTAAGACAGCACCAGGACGCCTCCCAAGGGTGGTGCAGACCACACAGAGGATGCGCTGGATTCAAAATTGGTTAGATTCAAAAGAGAAAGCTAAGGAGAGATTTTTGGTTCCAAAAAATATGCGAACTCTTGGGGATATAGCAGATCTCTTGAATGTCCTACAGATCCAGTGTAAGTCATATATTTGTACTGTTTCTTCCCCTAATCTGCTTTCCAAAGTGCACCCCCAAGTAAAGGAAAGAGTGTGCTGAGAAGAAACAGGGGCTCACCCTAGTGGAGCTCTGTGTGAGGCCTGGGCTGGAAGCATCTAGGAAGCCTGCTGCTTAGACGGCTCTGCCTGCCCTTACCTTTCCCCTAAGGATGGGACCCAGACTGCTAACTGAGGAGCCCAGTACTGAGGTCCACTCTGGTCACCTGAGTATTTGCCTTAAAGTCCTGGAGATTTTGTCTTCCTGCTTATATGGTTTTCAGTTAAGAGGTTAGTTCTTTGTTTCACAAATGACAGGATTTCCCTTCTACATAAAATGCTAAGAGCACATGAATCAAAATAAGTTACAGAGAAATAGAACCAGAAAATGGATAACTTTCATTCTGAAGTTAATACTATAAAGCAGATGTGCAGTAGAGGTTGGCAAAGGGTGTTACATGATAAGTAGCAGCTACACAAAGGGTTATCCAGGGGCTTAGAGATAAAAAAAGGATAAAGCGAAGCAAGAGAAAGGTAATCGAGTGAAGGGCAGGCAGGGAAAATGCAGTTCTCAGATGTTTTTGATGTTCGGGAAGAGGTATAGGATACAGTGAGTTTTTAGGAGTCTGCAGCAACTGAACCAGAACCATTAGCAGAGAAGATCTTGTCACTGAGCAAATTTAATATCTGAAGTGGGCTGTAAGTGCCAGTGACATCATAAAAAGATCAAAGGAAAGAAATGAAGGTCTGATGGGAACTCATGAGTCAAACTGAGTAACAGATTGAACTATCTCTGGCAGGAAATCATATCCAAATTCCTGATGCGGATGGATTAGGCATCAAAAGTAACTATTTGTGTAATTTGTCTTATCTTTATTTCATAATGACTTATAGGGTTGGCCATAGAGCTTATACAGGGCTTCCCTGGTGGTTCAGTGACACAGAATCCACCTGCAATGCAGGAGATGCAGGCAGGTTCGATCCCTGGGTTGAGAAGATCCCCTGGAGAAGGAAATGGCAACCCACTCCAGTATTCTTGCCTCAGAAATCCCATGGACAGAGGAGCCTAGTGGGTTACAGTCCATGGGGTCACAAAAACTAAGGAGGATACTACTTAGTGACTAATCAATGACTGTAGAGGTATACTATGGCTAGTACAATCACAAATAACTCACTTTTGTTATTTGGATTAAAGTGGCCATAATATGTTATTTTGGTTATTTCTTTTGTTATTTCAAATAACTAATATGTGTTATTCAGTTCAGTCGCTCAGTTGTGTCCGACTCTTTGTGACCCCACGAACTGCAGCACGCCAGGCCTCCCTGTCCAACACCAACTCCCGGAGCCCACCCAAACAGTGGGTCAGCAGGTAGAGAATCTGCCTGCAATGCAGGAGACATAGATGCAGGTTCAATCCCTGGGTCAGGAAGATCCCATGAAGGAGGAAATGGCAACCCACTCCAGTATTCTTGCTTGAAAAATCCCATGGACAGAGAAGCCTGGCAGTCCACAGGGTTGTGAAGAGTTGGACACGACTGAGGGACTGGGCACACATGCATGCATGCATATGTGTTATAAAGAACACAACATACTAATAGTAGTATTCCTCAGTTACTGTTTAGAGAAGATATGACTGGATATGGGTGAAATGCATGACTGCTTATGATGAGTTTCTGTCCTTGCTTGGGTATACTTGGTAAAAATGACAGGGGTATTACATGACTGGAATGTTGAAAAGGGGGTTCTCAAAGTGTATTAGACAGAGCCCAGTACAGAAGCCTAATTCAACTGATGAAACTTCATCTGAGGATTGAACGTCTGAGAGAGCAGCCATTTTAGAACTAAGGGTGTTTAACGTCTCAAGGAGTTATAATTCATCTGCTTTATGGCAACTTTACTTATCGAAAATATATGGTTCTCTGAACAAAATGGCGTTGTTATACCCAATACACCAGGAATTAATCTTGTAAAGTTATTTATTGCTCAACTATTACACAGTTTTACAGAAACTCTCTGGACTTTCTGTTCTCTGGCTTACAATTTTTAATATATCCTCAATATCTGCTCAAAAATGTTGGTAACCCATTGATAGCTACTTATTTCCCCATTTAAATACCTTGTGTTTTGTTTTCTAATTATAAATGTTTCTTTTATCTATCTTAAAACAAGTAAATCAAACGGCAGTATCTATACATTTCTCTAGAAGAAATCTCTGACATATAATCCCTCTTATAAGAGGGGAGAGACTTTTGAAACACAAATATCCTCAAGTTACTTTTTTCTATCAATTATTATTTCTTAATTTTTTTTTTTTTTGGCTGCATCAGGGAGCATATAGGATCCTAGTTTCCTGACCAGGGATTGAACCCAAGTACCCTGTATTGGAAGTGCAGTCTTAACCACTGGGCTGCCAGGAAAGTCCTGTATCAACTATTATTTCTAAAGTTGACCCTTAATAAGACTTCTAAACAAAAATCAGTAAGAAGTAGGTATCTCTAAGGCATTTCTCATACAACACTGTTTACCAATTCATCATCATGAAGTCAATTAAACATTATTGAGAATTCCATTATTATATCTATTGGATTTTCACTGCATTCTTTCATCCAGTTAACTAGCCCATTCATTTGAAAAGAATGTCAGCTGCTCAGTTTCAGAGCCAACAAACCAAAAGAAATCTACTTAAAAATAAATATCTTTAATTTCTTGGTCATACTGAGTATGTGTTAGGGCCACATCCAGACACTCATGTCAGATTACAAATATATTTCTAAACTAGGAAAATGTAATCTTCAATGAGTACAAAACCCACTGGAAAAAAATTTGGTTGCTTACAAATTTCTAACATTGTAAAAAAAATAAGGGTCTTTGTTGTTAACTTCAGTTTCAAAAAGTAGTTGAAAGTTTCCTTAAAAGGCATGGAAAATGGATTTTTTTCAAGCATTACTATTATACCTTTCTTTCATTGTTTTTAATGCTATAAAGGGTATGGAGAAAGGGAATCCTCCTACACGGTGGGGAATGTAAATTGGTACTGCCATTTTGTAGAGAGGTTCCTTAAAAACCGAAAATAGTTTCTGGACTTACGTTTATATCTTTAATCCATTTTGAGTTTAAGCAACTCCTGCAGCTGAATTCCAGAAAAATAAACGACCCAATCAAAAAATGGGCCAAAGAACTAAACAGACATTTCTCCAAAGAAGACATACAGATGGCTAACAAACACATGAAAAGATGCTCAACATCACTCATTATTAGAGAAATGAAAATCAAAACCACAATGAGGTACCATTTCACACCAGTCAGAATGGCTGCTATCCAAAAGTCTACAAGCAATAAATGCTGGAGAGGGTGTGGAGAAAAGGGAACCCTCTTACACTGTTGGTGGGAATGCAAACTAGTACAGCCACTATGGAGAACAGTGTGGAGATTCCTTAAAAAACTGGGAATAGAACTGCCATATGAGCCAGCAATCCCACTGCTGGGCATACACACCGAGGAAACCAGAATTGAAAGAGACGCGTGCACCCCAATGTTCATCGCAGCACTGTTTACAATAGCCAGGACATGGAAGCAACCTAGATGTCCATCAGCAGACGAATGGATAAGGAAGCTGTGGTACATATACACAATGGAATATTACTCAGCCATTAAAAAGAATACATTTGAATCACTTCTGTTCAGATGGATGAAACTGGAGCCCATTATACAGAGTGAAGTAAGCCAGAAAGAAAAACACCAATACAGTATACTAATACATATATATTGGAGAAGGTAATGGCAACCCACTCCAGTATTCTTGCCTGGAGAATCCCAGGGACGGCAGAGCCTGGTGGGCTGCCATCTGTGGGGTCGCACAGAGTCGGACACAACTGAAGTGACTTAGCAGTAGCAATGCATATATATGGAATTTGAAAGATGGTAACGATAACCCTATATGTGAGACAGAATAAGAGACACAGATGCATAGAACAGTCTTATGGACTCTGATGGAGAAGGTGAGGGTGGGACATTCTGGGACAATAGCATTGAAACATGTATATTATCATAGGTGAAACAGAACACCATTCCAGGTTCGATGCATGAGACAAATGCTCAGGGCTGGGGCAATGGGATGACCCAGAGGGATGGGATGGGGAGGGAGGTGGGAGGGGGGTTCAGGATGGGGAACACATGTAAACCCATGGCTGATTCATATCAATGTATGGCAAAAACCACTACAATATTGTAAAGTAATTAGCCCCCAACTAAAATAAATAAATTTATTAAAAAAAAAAAACTAAAAATAGGTTCATCCACTTCATTAGAACAAACTCAAATGTGGTCCTTTTTATGGCTGAGTGATATTCTGTTAATGATGCAGGGAGCCCAAACCTGGTGTTCTGTGACTACCTAGAGGGGTGGGATGGACTACCTAAAGGGGTGGAAGGTGAGAGACAGGTTCAAGAGGGAGGGGACATAAGTATGCCTATGAGTGATACATGTAGATGTACGGCAGAAACCAACACAATATTGTAAAGCAATTATCCTCCAATTAAAAAAAAAAAAAAACAACCTAAAAGTAGAACTATCATATGATCCAGCAATCTCACTCTTGGGCATATATCCAGAGAAAAACATGGTTCAAAAGGACACAGGCACCCAAAGTTCACTGCAGCATTATTTACAACAGCCAAGACATGGAAGCAACCTAAATGTCCACTGACACAGGAATGGATAAAGAAGAAGTGGTACACATATACAGTGGAATATTACTCAGCCACTAAAAAGAATGAAAGAATGTCATTTGCAGCAATATGGATGGACCTGGGGATATCATACTAAGTGAAGCAAGTAATTTTGTATTTTGTGACAGGTTTTATATATTCATATGCCAGAATTTTATCTTTCTTCCCAGTGGGTGGGGATGGATGAGGAAGCACACATAATTGAAGAATATATGGGCATATTTTAAAATTCCTTTACAATGAAGAAATAATAAAAATGTCCATATCTTTCCACTTGGTAACTGAGTCAAAAACTGTGGCTAAAAATGTGATTCACAAACTGGAATCAAGATTGTCTGGAGGAATACCAACAACCTCAGATATGCAGATAATACCACTCTTATGGAAGAAAGTGAAGAGAAACTAAATAGCTTCCTGATAAGGGAGAAAGAGGAGAGTTAAAAAGCTGGCTTAAAACTAAACATTCAAACATATAAGATTATGGCATCCAGTCCCATCACTTCATGGCAAATAGAAGGGGAAAAAGTGGAAACAGTGACATATTTTACTTTCTTGGGCTCCAAAATCACTGTGGACAGTGACTGCAGCCATGAAATTAAAAGACTCTTGCTCCTTGGAAGGAAAGATATGACAAACCTAGACAGCATATTAAAAAACAGAGACATCACTTTGCCAACAAAGATCCATATAGTCAAAGCTATGGCTTTTCCAGTAGTCACATATGGACATAGAGTTGCATAAAGAAGACTCAGCACCTGAAGAATTGATGCTTTTGAACTGCAGTGATGGAGAAGACTCTTGAGAGTACCTTGGACTGAAAGATCAAACTAATCCTAGAGGAAGTTTAATTTGGAGATGGAAGGTTTGGTTATCTACAAAGATTTCAGATTTCAGTTTAAGCATGATAACATGAAAACTGATATTCATTCTATTTCTAGAAGAATCATAAGATAGCTTCACTAGACTAAAGTTTCATATTGGCATTTACAATTCTGTCTGGCTCATTAAGCTGTTATCTTCCAGAAAGTTTTGCCTCAATCCTTATAGTCTTATAACTGGGTTAATAAACAGCAAAATTTTGAGACAAGTAAAGTGCTTCCTATTCTTATTCCAAAAAAGTATAGAAATTGTAACCAAATTAATTTTTGGTTGCTTGGACTCAAACCAAAAAATATATAGAAAACAAGCATTCGTCTTTGCTAGTATTTCTTATAACCTTGTCTGTTCATTCTTTCTTCAACCCCATTGCTTGGCCTTTTTTGCTATCATCAAGAGTAAGGAGTTCTCATCCATGCCTTTTTAGTGTACGAAAATAAGGCTTCCATTCTTGCAATCTGTATTAACTCTATTCAAATTATAATAAAACATATCAGAACTTTCATTTCCAAAACAGTAAGTGGTGATTATTCTCAAGAAATGTCTTTTGAAATATATGGGAAAAAAATCTAATCTTCCATTCCTCACCTCCCCCACAAATAGCTTCAAATTAAAGGAAAAGGACCAAAGCTCATTCAACAAGATACACTGGGGAAGTATTCTTTCTGGGAATAATACAAACATTACAATCATTTATTAACACTGAAAACAGAAGGAACTCACGGAATTAGCTTGTTTTCGGGCTTGGTTTATCAGTTCTTTTATCTCAGAGATATTTTTCTTCAGGTTATCCTCAAGCTCCTTGATGGGCTTAAGTTTGTCTATCAGTCGATCAGCTTCTTGTTCTAGATTTTTCACAGTGGCATCTGCATCTGCAACTGCACAGAACAAGATGAGTGCATATCTCACACACATGCACATGTATACATATACCCAGACACCTGCACAGACACATGTATATACACACCCAGGCATACACATATGCACGCACACACATATACACATACCCAGACACACGCACATGCACAAACACACACACACATTATACACACCCAGACACACACATATGCACAAACATGCATACAGATACACACACACACATGCTGCACACTCAGACACACTCACACAGAAATGAAAATAGCAATATGCTTAACTAAATAATTGAAAGGATTTCATCTTATCCACAAGGCAAAGGCAAGGTCATGGCAGTTGAAGCAGTTTTGTGGTAGCAAATGGAAATATTTTAGTTGGGACCCAAGCAGGCCAGAGATGATGTTAGAGAAAGAGGGCTGACAACTTTGGCTTTGGGATTAATGTGTAAGTCAGCATTAAAGATGAAGAATATGATTAGCTTAATTCAATGCTTAATTTTTAGCTTCAGACCCCAAACTAACCTTTATAGCAAAGAAATTTAGTCAAAGAATCAAGGAATTGGAAGCAACTTTAAAATGTCACTGAGTCTGTCTAAGCCAGAACTGTATTTAAGTCAGGGTTTTCACACAAAATTAGTGTTTTTTTTCTTTTTCTGTCTTTCTTTGTATATCTTAGAGAGAAAAGCTATTAAAACATCTTTTGAAAAACATTTCAATGTTGAGCAACCCTCAGACTAAAGGCCTACATTATACTTTAAATCTTTCATGCTGCAGGTTATTTTCTTTTATTTTTTATTATTTTATTTTATTTATTTTTTTTTTTTTTTTGCAGGTTATTTTCATTTTGAAAAATAGTTGATTCTCCTGCTCTCTACATTAGGTTGAACCACATTAAACTGTCACTTTTGTAGCTAAAATTTAAAGGACGTTGAATATTGATAAATTAGAAAGGGGTTTATTTTAGTTCAGTCGCTCAGTCGTGTCCGACTCTTTGCGACCCCAAGAACCGCAGCACGTCAGTCCTCCCTGTCCATCACCAACTCCCTGAGTCCACCCAAACCCATGTCCACTGAGTCGGTGATGCCATCCAGCCATCTCATCCTCTGTCGTCCCCTTCTCCTCCTGCCCTCAATCTTTCCCAGCATCAGGGTCTTTTCCAATGAGTCAGATCTTTGCATCAGGTGGCCAAAGTATTGGAGTTTCAGCTTCAGCATCAGTCCTTCCAGTGAATATTCAGGACTGATTTCCTTTAGGATGAACTAGTTGGATCTCCTTGCAGTCCAAGGGACTTTCAAGAGTCTTCTCCAACACCACAGTTCAAAAGCATCAATTTTTCAGCACTCAGCTTTCTTTTTAGTCCAACTCTCACATTCATACATGACCACTGGAAAAACCATAGCCTTGACTAGATGGACCTTTGTTGGCAAAGTAATGTCTCTGCTTTTTAATATGCTGTCTAGGTTGGTCATAACTTTCCTTCCAAGGAGTAAGCGTCTTTTAATTTCATGGCTGCAATCACCATCTGCATTGATTTTGGAGCCCCCAAAAATAAAGTCAGACACTGTTTCCACTGTTTCCCTATCTATCTGCCATGAAGTGACGGGACTGGATGCCATGATGTTAGTTTTCTGAACGTTGAGCTTTAAGCCAACTTTTTCACTCTCCTCTTTCACTTTCATCAAGAGGCTCTTTAGTTCTTCTTCACTTTCTGCCATAAGGGTGGTGTCATCTGCATATTTGAGGTTATTGATATTTCTCCCAGCAATCTTGATTCCAGCTTGTGCTTCCTCCAGCCCAGCGTTTCTCATGATGTACTCTGCATATAAGTTAAATAAGCAGGGTGACAATATACAGCCTTGATGAACTCCTTTTCCTCTTTGGAACCAGTCTGTTGTTCCATGTCCATTTCTAACTGTTGCTTCCTGATCTGCATGATCAGGTGGTCTGGTATTCCATCTCTTTCAGGTTTATTGTGATCCACACAGTCAAAGGCTTTGGCATAGTCAATAAAGCAGAAATAGATGTTTTTCTGGTACTCTCTTGCTTTTTCAATGATCCAGCGAATGTTGGCCATTTGATTTCTGGTTCCTCTGCCTTTTGTAAAACCAGCTTGAACATCTGGACTTTCACGGTTCACGTATTGCTGAAGCCTGGCTTGGAGAATTTTAAGCATTACTTTACTAGCGTGTGAGATGAGTGCAATTGTGCTTAACCCTAAAACAATTGAAGGTTATTACTGATCCTTAGATTTCCATCTTGTACTTTCCATAGTGGGGCACATGACACATGGAAAATCAATTATTCTGTCCCTAGGATGCTGGCAGTCTTATCCAAACTATGTCATTTATTATCTGACTGAGCATATACTGTTCTGTTTTCTGTCATTGTGACTCTGATGAAAAAGTAAAACTGCTTAAGGTCCAAGGTTATTGGCCCTGATGAACCAGGAGTGATCTGAGACTGAATCTTTAGGAATAAATCAAATGAGCACAAAAGGAAGTAAGTAAGTAATATTTTGAAGTATTTTGAATTCATGCTCATAAATATGAGTTATATTGTTAGTGATGTTTAAAAAGAACATAGGTCTATTAGTAACCTTAACTAATAGAGTTGCTAGATCAAGAACTGTTTTCTCCTGAAATGAGGGTTATTGAGTTCAAAGCTCTTGTTACCTAATTGTATAGGGAGTCAGGATAAAGATAGTTACTCCTTAAATTTTATACTTTAAATAAACCATTTGTCCATTTTCTCCCTTTCTTTAATTCCCCAATATTACTCTGATATTATTCAAATCATTCTAAAAATGAGAAAAAGTGATTTAGATTTAGATTCATGGAAATGAAAAAATTGTTATGCAGGGACTACTTAGGCTTAGACAAGTAATAGATCCCTTTCTTTTAAAGCTCCCAGAAGTTTTTACCAAATGTTTCAGAATGGAACCTGGAAGTCCCCTCACCCCTTGCTATTTTTCCCCCTCTATATTCTGGAACAGTCAAAGTAATATAGAAACTATCTTCTTGAAGGTTTTTAAAAATAAATCACCTGTGATTTTGAGTCTGATGTTCTCTTATGCTGTGGTATTTGGAAACTTCTCACTTTTTCCTAAGATTATTTGTATAGATTTTAAAATTACTTCTGAAAATAGATTTTTACAACAATGTTTTATTAGAAAACTATCTCTTTTAGAGTTTAAAATTTATTAGCCTGGAGTTTTGCCAAGCCCTCTCTTATGTGCTAAATTTCTTCCCTTATCTAGTTATATCTCGTGCAGAACTTTGCCTATTTATTCTTCATTTTCCTTGATTTAAGCAGGTCAAGCATCTAAAATATTTTATCTTTATATTTCGAAAGATACATCTCTTGAGTTTATCACATCTATTATTTTCTGTCTTCTAATTTATTAACTCTTTTTCATCTTCTTTCTTTTAGTTAGTTATTCTGTCTGACCCTGAGAGTTGATTGCCTAACTTGTTTATTTCAAAGCTTTTTAGTAATATAATTGCACTCATTTTCCACTGAGGATAGAGCTGGTCATATTTCTCAGGTTTAGATATGTTCAGTTTTATTTTTAATATTTTCTACTCTGTAGTTTTATTTTTGACTTAGAAGTTAAACTATGAGGTGTTTAAGACAGAAAATTTTTATATCTCAGTGATTGCTCATTTGGTAAGATCTAATTTTACTAATTCTATTTTACGCTTCTCCAAGTATAATTCTCTTGAAGTTGAGAATAATTGCTTGTAAGGAGTGGGGAGTAAGCTTCAGGGGAAGAGCAACAACAATGTAGATTTGATCTACTTTAATTCTGCTAGAAAGAAGTCATTTAGACTTCATTGACTGCATTTGTATTATCAGAAGCATCATAATTCAGTTAAATCTATGGAAGAATTCAATTTTCTACTTTTATATGGATAATGTATTTCACTAATTTTTCAAAGACACATTCACACACTAATTCCTTTTCTGTATCTAGCATTCATACTGCGACGCTGGAAAGAAGAGCTATCCGATGTTTAAAGCCATACTAAAACATGGAAACATGCAAAGCTGAAGCCTTTTGCAGTAAGCAATCAAGCATAAAAGTTACTAAAAGGTATGCAAGTAAATATATACATACTGATTTCTGCAGGTAATTTCATATGGAAGTAAAAAAGAAAAAAATAGAAAATTCATGAGAAAATATTTTTCATAGATATTATAAGGTAGTGACTGTCAAGAAAAACAGTACTTTTCACAACAGGTGCTAATTACGAATTCACTCCATTTTAAATCAAACAAGAGTTATCAAATAAAAATCCACAAAACATGTCACTTAGCAGGCCACTGTTCATATTAAAAGGAGTTTTATTATCATGTTCTAATAAGATAGAAACAGACCCAGTGTAATTAGAATTTACAGATATTAACTATTTCTTTTCATAGATGATAGAATCATAAAAGGGAGATAAATATTATAAAAGGCCACTCTCCTTTGAGAATCGGTCTGAAAATGAATGAAATGATAACATTAGAGAGTGATATTTACTTTAAAACTTCTTTTCATTCTGTTTTTCGAGAGGGTTGGATATTGTGATTTGGCATGCCTGTGAACCAGTTACTCAGATGGAATCCAAACCACCGGGGGAACCTAACTCTGGGTTTACACAATAAAAACTGAAAAACTATATGTCTTCTCTTTTCCTTTCCTGAAGAAGTAATGAGGAGTGAAATCCTTTTCCCTAACTCTGAAGTGCACTTAGCTATGTTTGCATTCTTCCTTGCCCAGGAAGGAGTTAGGTTAGTAGTATCTATTATTTCAAAGTATCATTAGCCTTTGATCTGAGGCAAAGATGCTGAAAAATCAGGCTCCACTCCCCAGTCAAACAGCATTTGTAATCTGGATTATACAGTGTATAACGTCAATAACTGTGTTTTTGTTATTACACTCTACAAATGTTTAAATTCCCAATAAATACACTGGTTCTATATAAAGAAGGCTAATCTCTTGAGACTGTAAAGTACAAACAATCAAGCATCTCCTTTGGTATAAGCACATATGAAGATAGCATTTTATCACTTGAAAGAATAAAACAATATTAAAAATTATAATGCTTATTACTTAATAATTTAAATTACTATATTTAGTTCTCCCACATTTTCTCAGTAAATCCATATTTAACTCAATATAGTTTAACGCAATATACAAAAGACATGAAGAAATATTCCTGATAAACTAGATAAATATTTTAATTTCCTGATAATGTTAACTAACTAGAATCTTAAGTAATAAAAGACCAGTATTTTCCAAATTTGAATGCATTCAAGTTGATCCCGTTTAGTATTCTTTTCTAACAGGCCTGCTCATTAGAGTGCTCCTTGACCTCTAGGTTCCACGGAATTTCAACAACTCTGAGGATATAATTTCCCGAGTATAACTGCATTTTCAATTACACTGAAGGATTAAAAAGTATTTGGCATGCCTATGCCAAATACCATGTAGGCTTTGAGAATTCTTAATTTCCTCTTAACGGATGAAATTTGAATAAGATAAGCTCGAGTGAGGAGCTGGGAGTTTTGTATTTCAGTTCTGGAGCCACAGGCATTCAATTCCTGGAGCCAGTCTACGAAGGGAGGAGGGCAGACTGCATCGCTGTGAGGGCCCCTTCCTGCTCTAGCAGTTATGAGTCTAGGATACTTTCAGAGTGTGAAGAAATAAATGCAATAATCAAAGTGAAAAAGGAGATCTTACTGTTCTTCGAAGGATCTTTTACCACAGCATTTGTTTTGGCTACGCTGTCTGCTAGTTGATTGTAATTTTTCTTCAGGCCATCAAGGTTCTGGTGAAGATCTTTAATCTGCGCCAGTACATCTTTAGCTGTGTCGTTGGCTTGTCTTGCTTTGTCTTTAACGGCTTGCAGCTTAGCGGCTGTGTCTGTAAGCAGAAGACGGTATGAGAAACAAAACAAAAGGTCTGGAGTTAGTGGCTTAATCCATGTTGTCAAAGAGAGGCTGTGCCTGGCTGACCTCAGGGACTCAGGCACGAGGGAAAGGCTGAACTTTGTCTCATTCAGCTATAGCAAATGAAGTACATTTCAGTGATACTGAATTTTCTCAGGGACCTTTGTTATGAATATCTGATTAGCCCTTAAAATAGCAATGTGATTATTCTAAAAGTTCATTGTGGAAGGCGATATTGTGACTTGCTGCTGAACATATTAAAGAGAGAAGTTTATCCATCTGAATCATATAGCCTCATCGAAAGTAGTTTTAACATTTAATCTGCACTTCCAGGGTTGGGCGGAGGGAACGAATATATTTCAATTTTAGTAGAGAGAGACTTTTTCAGATATATTAGACCACGTGTTTGTGTAAACAATTTATATTTGTTATCAGCATTGGATGTTTTCTATGAACATATTTACTACTGAAGAAGTGACATGAAAATCAATAAAGTTACTTAGGCTTTTTAATGTTAAAAAAGTAAAAAAATCATTATGGTTTTAATAGTTCTTGTTTGGTATAGATGTGTTTCCTTCACCATTTTTATAAAAAATATACATTGTACATATATTTATGTGCCTACTAATATGCTGTAGATTAGTGGTTAAGATCACAGCCCCTGAAGTTAAACTGTGAGGTTGGAATCTTACATGTCTCTTTTAACAATGGCCCTCAGTGTCCCATCTAAGTTTGTCTGTTGTAAAGTGGAGATAATAATGCTGTTCACCTTGTAGGATTAGTATGAGGGTAACATACACTTAACATAAGCATGCTGAATAAGCCTTGCTCAATAAATGTTAGCAACTCTTGCTACTGTTGTATCATGCTATCAAAATATAAAAATAGTATCCCCCAAACAATAGTGCTTTCAGTAACTAGTAACAAACATTAACTCCAAACAACAGGTAATGCGTAAAAAGATATCATAGACATGGTTCAATCTTAACATTTTTGCCAAGAAAAATGTGTTGAAAGGCAGCTGGTTCTCACCTATTACTGTAGGTACTGTGTGTGTGCTAAATTGCTTCAGATGTGCCCGACTCTTTGTGGCCCCATGGACTATAGCCCGTCAGGCTCCTCTGTCCATGGGATTCTCCAGGCAAGAATACTGGAGTGGGTTGCCATGCCCTTCTCCAGGGGATCTTCCTGACCCAAGAATCAAACGTGAATCTTTTATGTCTCCTGCATTAGCAGGTGGCTTCTTTACCACTAGGCCACCTGGGAAGCCCTGTAGGTACTGTAATAAACTGTAATTTTGTGGTAGTAAATCAAGATTTTAGAGGATAGTGTCTGTATGATGTTATTCTTTCCCACCAATGTAAAATTTCCTGGGCTGGAATGTGGAAGAACAATACAATAACAAGATGTCTATTATTTTCTTTTTTGTAATTTATTCCTACAAATGTCAGTTAACAAATGATAAACGTCACAGTGAAAAGTGTTTCTTAGTTTCTCATTCTTACAAAGAATTCATAAGTAAGAAAACCATTATCTAATAGCCTGACAATGGTACAAATATAGTGCTAGGAGATACAGGCAGAAGTTGGAACATTTTTAAAAAGTTCATTTCCATTAGGGTAGTTTGAAGTGTCTGGAATTCTTACCATTTGGAATTGCTGCTAGCTTGTCCAAAGTGTCATTCAAAGCTCTCAGGAGATCCCCGTTTCTGATATTGGCATTGTCTAATCTGGCTGTCAAGCCATTCAATTGGTCATCATTTTCTGCGAACAGAAAACAAAAAAGGATGAAACAATTTTAATCATCTCTGAACTTAGAGATGGATATACAATTTCAGGTTATTTTATTTTATAAAATTAATTTTTATTGAAGCATAGTTTCTTTACAATGTTGTATCAGTTTCTGTAGTACAGCAAAGTGAATCAATTATATGTTCACATATACCCCCTATTTTTTGGATTTCTTTCCCATTTAGGTCACTGCAGAGTGTTGGATAGAGTTCATTGTGCTATACAGTAGATTCTCACTAGTTATCTATTTTATAATAGTAGTGTATATATGTCAATCCCAATCTCCCAATTCATCCCACTCCTGCTTCCTCTCTTGGTATCAATACATCTGTTATTCTTGTCTGTGTCTCTATTTTTGCAAATGAGTTCATTTCACGCATTCATCAAAAATGAGTGCGTCACTTTTCTAGGTTCCACATAAAGCAATATTATACAATTTCAGGTTATTTTAATATAGAAGTATTTAATAATACAGACATTTATTTTTAACTTATTGGCATCTGTATACAAATATATTTCAGATCAGATTATAAAATATATATTTATAGGACCATGTGACACACAAATATATTCAACAATTATATTTTCTCTGGTGTCTTATATTTATTTGACTTAATTTGATGGTTTTCTATGGAGAAAAACTTTGAAAGATTTGGTCTTTTATTGCATTTATAATGATACCCTCTTGATATCACTCAAATTAATGTCATTATTTTTAAAACTTTATATCAAAATGGATCACTGAATTAGCTTTTAAAAATCTCAAATAGATATGACTGTTAAGTAGAATCTTCCAACTTTACTAAACATCACTTAGTAATATTTGAAAAAAATAAAAATCAAAGGAATGAAAAAACAGCCTCTGGCACATTTTTGGTTTTTTATAGAGAAGATAACATTTTACAAATTACTTTAAGTAGACTTTATATAGTTTTTTTCTTGCTACTTTAGCATGCTTTCTTTAACATTAAAATATATCATTTACTGTGAAAGTGGAAGTGTCAATCGCTCAGTTGCGTCTGACTCTTTGCAACCTGATGGACTTCTCTGTCCATGGAATTCTCCAGGCAAGAATACTGGAGTGAGTTGCCATTCCCTTCTTCAGGGGATCTTCCTGACCCAGGGATCGAACTTGGATCTCATGCATTGCAGGCAGATTCTTTACCATCTCATCCACAGGGGAAGTCAGATAATGTAATATTACTAGTATAAATTGTCCAGCTTCTCTCCACTAATTTTTTAACATGTTCAAATGTTAAGTTAGTTTGTATATAATATTGTATTTTATAGCAGATAAAAACCAGGAATGACACAGGAAAGACAGATAACAATGGTGTGAAGGATGATGTACTAACTAATGCACTTGCATTTTATACCTGGTTGTGCTGGTTAATTTGTTTTCTCTGCACAAATATTTTTGTTTTTTCATTTAAAGAAGTTAAAGAAAAAATGTAACTTGAAATGCTGAAGACCATTACCTACCAACACCGACTGCTGCTCTCATCTCTTTCCTGGTACCCAGAGTGGGAAGATCAGGAGAGACTACATCTCACTGAACAGAGCAGAGCAGTTTTGACTGGATTGTGTGTCCACCCCTTGTAAAGGTAGTGCATCTGGCTTCTTGGAGGAACAAAACAAGCCACAGGCAGCTTAGGGAACAATCTTTGTTTTTATTGGCTTTCATCTATGAAGACTAGCAAAGGGAAGGGAAGATAGATGGAAGATTCTTAACTATCACTGTTCTGGATGTGATAAAGAGTACTGAACATATTAATTAATGATCCATTCCATTTCATATCAGGGTTTTATAGGCAGATGAATTACACCACTGTTATACCACAGTAATATAAGCACATAATATTGTTGGAAGCATCTGCTTTTAGGTTCCAAGCCAAAGACCTAACATTATAGAAAAATAAAGCATAAAATATTCCAGAAAAACATGGCTCTAAAACATCAATATGTCCATTTCAGTAACTAAGATATTATTTTCAATGCTAGCCCTTCAAAATATACTTTCCAAGTAATTAGATTTTCTCCTCTGTCAATCACAATTTATCTTTCTTTTAATACTTCTGTTATTGTCACTGTACTAAAATAAAATATTTGAATAGGTTATGGAAAGAATATTTTTTGAAATAAAGACAATCTCACTATGACTGTGATATCTATACAAATTCCCTGAGAATAGTTAAAGGTTATTCTTTTGATATTAATTTAGAAGTCTTCATCAATTAAGGAAATGGAACAGTACAAATTTCATTTCTTAGTTTCTTGATTGGATTTGACTTTTTAAACCATGAAACATTTAAAATGTGCTGGCAAGCAAGATATTCATGTACAACTGAGAAAACCATTAATTTAAAGGACATCACTTGGTTTATACTATTTTTATGAATCCTGATAACAAATATTGGCTGAACAATCAGGCCAATTATTCAGAACAAAGACTGATTTGAGGAACACTGTTATGCCATTCTTCAAGTTTCAAAGTAGTAATTTTGTTCCCCTGCTTTCTGTACTAGAAAGTCAAAATGGGAATATTCTGAGCCTGTTCTGATTTCTTTGTTTCAGGATTTGACTCTATTTTCTTCTTAGTTTATCCTTTCTTATACCTTGATCATTTTTCTCTGAAGTACCTTTTGGAATTTCTCAAACCAAGTCTAAACACTTTATCACTTTGTCAGTCCATTTCTTCAGATAAACAGAAGTTGTGTGCAGAAAATAATTGCAGATTTTAAAGTGGAAAACTTACAAAATGCCATCCATGCAAAACTAGGAAAATAAATGATCCAAGGCTGCCTTTTAATGCAGATACCTGAGGCAGAGGTTTCTATAATCAAAATGAAAGGAAGAACGCGTGTGTTGCAGTTTGAATGGTAACATGGACAAAGAGAGAATTATTGGTAGTTAAGATAAATCCAATCCAACTCTTATAATTTTTGATGAACAAGAAAAGGAGCCAAATTATAATCCACAGTGCTACCTTGCACACCTTCTTCTCCTTATTCCCTCACTCTTCATACCCATTAGCTACAGCTAAGTCACCTAAGCTCTCTCCAGATAACATCCAGTGAACACTAAAGGCTACACACACATGCTCTAATTTTGGCTCTCCCTTTCTCATCCACTCCCCACACATTAGAAGGCAAATGTCCAGGAATGAGTCTGGCAGAGGCAGAGTTCATCGACCGAGAGAAAAGAAGCAGAGCGGCCAGGTTGGACCGTGAACGCGCCTGACAATAGCATCTCCCTTTGTCGTGTCCCACGGAACGAGGTAGACGGATTCAGAATGGAAATCACTAGACATTTACTCATGTTGACCATGTTCCTGTTACTGTGCTAAATGTATTAGCGTTTAGCTTACTTGGAACTGGTAATACTGAACTATGTAATAATTCAAAATAAAGCTATTACAAGTATTTCTTTGATCACTGATGATGCATTCTTTTACATATTCTAGCCATTAGAGAAAGTCGTATAGTGCAATGAAATAATTATAGGACTTAAGAGTTGGAAGATGTGGGTTCAAATGTCATTTCTATCCATTTTTACATGTGTAAAATGAAGATAACTTCATATGACTGACACGAGAAATCAGTTGAAGGATGCATGAGAAAGTATTGGATTTATTATGCAGTTATTAAAAGGTAACAAAATTATTCACATTGGTTTGGTAATTCACATTGGGTTGAGAACTGCTTTGGTATTTTTGCCAGTTTTCAGTAATGTTATTTATGATTTACTTTCTTCTGTGTTTAAAGTGCATCATCTAGAATCTAAAGTTGTCTATTTTCCTTTTATATTTTCTTAATATATAGTCCCCATTTTTAACTAAATATAAAATGATTTTATATATTTTAATGGGAATGTTCTATTTTGACTATTCAAACACATCTAATTAAGTTCCTCAAATGCAATTTTTAACTTTTTATTCACATGAAAGTGAAAGTCACTCAGTTGTGTCTGACTCTTTGTGACCCCATGGACTATACAGTCCGTGGAATTTTCCAGGCGAGAATACTGGAGTGGATAACAAAGCACAAATAAATACCTTGAGAGAATCTCTCATTCATAAGGGTGAAGTCTGTAGAATTGTTTTCAATATTGAAGGCGTCTAGTTAAACTGAACTACTGCAAATTACCATACAGATAACAATTTGCAAATGAAATTTTCATTATCATGAAATTTGTCTTATGAGCTACTACTTAAACTCAGTACCACTTTTGATTTGCTTCTTTATCAAAAAATGGAGGAATGGCTTCTCTTTTAAGATTTTTTTATACAAATATTTTACAAAGTAACAAACATGTTTCATCTTTTGTTGTAGAGGCTCCTTCTGAATTGTTGCTATTTAGGAGAAGGCAATGGCACCCCACTCCAGTACTCTTGCCTGGGAAATCCCATGGACGGAGGACCCTGGTAGGCTACAGTCCATGGGGTGGCAAAGAGTCGAACGCGATTGAGTGACTTCACTTTCACTTTTCACTTTTATGCATTGGAGAAGGAAATGGAAGCCCACTCTAGTATTCTTGCCTGGAGAATCTCATGGTCAGAAGAGCCTGGCGGGCTACAGTCCATGGGTTGCAAGAGTCATATACGACTTAGTGACTAAACCACTATATATATATATATATATATATATATATATATATATATATATATATATATACACACACACACACACGTATGTATATGTATAATATTTTGGCTGTCCTATGAGGCTTGTGGGATTTGGTTGCCTGACCAGGGATTGAACCCCCACCCTTGGCAATGAAAGCATGGAGTCCTCACCACTGGACTGCCAGGGAATTCCCAAGAGGAATCTATTTTTAATAATATAAAAATACTTTTATTTATTTATTATTGGGAGAGAGGAATAGCTACTTTATTCAGAAAGCCAGCAGACTGAGAAGATTAGTGTCCTGCAAATTTCAATTCCTAAATCATACTTCAGTTTAATATCACTACAATATTCCTGTTTATTCTGTTTGTATCTAATCTGAAATAATAACACGGACTCTTAACAGGTTAGTAATTGCAAGTGTGTTATATTCATGATCGCAAAACCATTTTGATACACTTGTCTGGTCTTAATGACTCAGTGTCTGGAGGCTCATGTCTGGAGGTAGAGGAAGATATGGATTAATTTGATTAAAATTAATGTTTGGGGTAATTCTGGCACTGTTCTGTGTTTTGGGCAACATCATATGTCATACAGTTCATTGACTCCATATCCTTGGGCTTGAGAATAGATCTTTTTATTCAATGTGCATGTCATTCATTTTATAGAGATGTTATCTATTTGTTCCTAAGTAATTAAAATATAATTTCACTTATTTTGAGCAAAGTTGAAAAGTAGGGTTAAATTAAGAGGCAAATAAAGTTAAAAAGTTACTCTATATAAGATAAGGTATATAATTATAGAATTTTAGTATTTTCAGACTTCTAATATATCATCCTCAACTTCAATCCTTGCCCTGTACACATTTCATGAGAGCCTCACCTGGCTATTTTTATTTTTTGACAAAATCCTTTGTCAATCTGCAAAGTAGTATTAGTTAACCCCGTGACATCGATTTATCTTCTAGCTTCTTTGGTCATCAATTTGTATCAAGCCCCATATCCATCAACAAAACAATTTTTATCTCTATGGACATTCAATCAATTTGATACAGACTGGTCTCAAATGGCAACTGTGCACAAGGGCAAATTTACTTTTAATAAATGTATACTCAAAACTTAAAAAGGCAAAACAAACTGCTCCTGGCAAGTTCAGGTTCTCTGAAGGCAAGGACAGCATAAAGATGGCAGGGAGCAGCTCTAAGTTATTCATGACTAAAGCTCATGAACTAACTGGATTGTACTGACTAGAACCAAGTAACACATTAGAAATATGGAGGGTATACTGCCTCACCATTTTTATTCCTTCTAACTCCAGGCACCATAGAGAGAGAAATGACTAAATCTCTATTTTAATAGCTGCTGTCAAGTATTTTGCTCTGTAGGGCCTATTTCAGCAGTTCCTGGTGGTAATATATGGCATTTCCCTGATTAAGAGCCATTTTATAACTTGTGTAATTGGCCACAAATCAGGGGAATGTCATAATGTAGCAGGAAAACATTCCCATCTCCGTCAGAGCCTTGGCTTGGGTTTATAATAAATATAATTTCAGGAATTATTACCTGAGTAGTTTGTGGGTTTTCATTCCTTTAAATAATGTACTACCTGAAGTACAAAAAAGGACATTTAAACTAATGAACCTTTCTGTCACCTAACCCTGGCTATCATATCTGTCCTTAGATTTCTTTTTCCCTTGGAGAAAACACTCTAAAAAAATTCTTTTTCCATTTTTATAACACCAGTGTTTGTGGGGAAATAGAGTCAAGGACAGGGCTGGGAGCAGGGTGAGGAGACTCAGGCAATTCATCTCAGGTGTGAAATTCAAAGAGGCCCCCCAAAATTCAGTGTTCAAGTTAAAACGTTTTCATGCAGTACTTTTTTAAAAATCACATTTAATTCAAAAAAGATCAATATGAGCAAAATAGTAAAAAATTTAAATAGAAACAGAATCTAACTCTGCACTTGTGTGGCTGAACCTCTCTCACCTCACCCTGATCTCAGCCCTGGGCAAGCGCACTGGAGAGAAAGGCGTGATGACCAAGTAATGAGATAACCCAACTTGCCAAATTAGAAAATAAGATTGATTCTACAGCTGTTTTTCAGGTTGTAATAAATGCAACTTCCTGCATAGGATTATACATATAAGGAGTCATATTTTACCTATGATACACAATCCAAAACATTTACTGTCAGAGTGCTATCTATAATGGAGACAAAATGTGTAATTCCATACCAGCCTCTACTGGAAATAAAAGACTATTCATTGAGAGCATTGGCAAATATAAATGATAAAAATCTCTTTTCTTTCTAAGGTTAATAAATACCAACATTATTCCTTTATTTTAAAAATATGCTTATTTCCTCGATTGAGATAGTCACTGTGATACTACACACCAAAATACAAAGCTAAAAAGAAGATCCTGCTACTGTCCTCTAGAAGATGGATGCTAAGTCCATGGCTGTGATGATTTGACAAGTCTATGAGAAAGGGGTGCACAGAGAGGAGGCATGTAATTCAGATGGGGTGCCAGGCCTCCTGGAGATGATAACATTTGGACTAAATCTTGAAGGTCTAGTAGAAGGTAGCTGGTTGGAAAAAAGGGATAGTGAGGAGTTCCAAAGAGAAGAATGAACACTGCAGAACGTGCAGGTTTGAAATGGCAGCAAGGTTTCAGAGAACATGAATATCTCAGTAAGGTTGGGGAGCTGGATGCAAGCCAGAAAAGGGGAAGGAATGAGACAGAAGACAGAAACAGGAGGCAATTACATGAGAACAGGAGATATCTGAATGAAATAATAAATATAATAACTTATCTAGAATGTGGGCTGGATTGAATTTTTAATGCAAAACCCATACTATATCAAGGCAGATATTTTATGTACTTTGATCTTTGAATTAGGAAAAAAATACACAAAAAATGTATTTAAGAGGCAAAAATTTTCTGAGACACGTGCCCCACTAAATCGAAAGCTGCACAAAGACATTTATACTACATCTGCCTTATTCATTCGTGACTATAATTTCTAAAGTCAAAAAAGGTGGCATTAGATGCTCTTTAAAATTTATCATACTTTAAAAATTAAAAGTTCCTATACTTAAGATACAGATGAAATGATGTTACAGAAATTAGGTTTAAAAATTCTGAAGTAATACCCAGTACAAAATGGTGTGTGAAGGCAAAATACAGTAAAACTGATAAGATAGTTTACTTGCACTAAATCTAGATAGTAAAAATAATCATAACAACCATGGTGCAACAATTACATTTTTCCAATAATCTGATAAAATACCCTACCAATTACAACTACAATTACACTGAAAATAATAATAAAAAGAGATCACACTAACCTTTTACATCATTTGCTAACTTCTTGGCTTCATTAAGAATCCCGAAGCTTTTCTGAAGAGAACTTTTGGCACCTTCCTTTAATGAACCCTGAGGACCCGTTGCCTGTGGGCAGAAAAAGAAGTGTCACATTTCTAAAACCAAAGGATGAAGGAGTAGAGCTTTTCTTGCAGGCAGTTGGTACACCGTTTACCCTTAGGAAAGCATTCTGAACTATGTATGCAGAATAATACATTATCAGCATGTATTTGTGATTAGAATGAGGAGATGAGAAGAAAGTCTAGAAGAAAACCCTTGGGAATCCCAACATTTATTTAAAGGCAGGTCCAGAAAGTGGGGCTGGCAAGGTGATTGAGATTCCAGAAAGGACAAAGAGAACCTAGGAGAGCATGATATCATGGAAATCAAGAGATTCAGAAGTGGCTCAGAGTGTGATGACTGGCAGTGTTGCAAGGTCATAACTGGTCAGTACTATCCAGTGCTGTCAAATGGTCAAGCAAATTAAGAACTAAGCACATCCTTGACTTTATCCCTAAGCACATTTCATTCAAGCTGTGGGGTAAGTGGAGGAAGCATTTCCTGTTCCCTAGGTGTTGAAATGAGGAAGAATAGTGTTCCTTTTCTGAAGGCATCTTCAAGTATTAGGGCAAAATAAAACCTTCTAAATGACAGTCTCTGAGCCACAATCATCTCCTAGCAAAGATGGATTGGTTGAGGCTTGAAGTAAGAGAGGTGAAACAAAGATAACAGAGTGATATAGGAAAAGGATTGCTTAAAATAAATGTTTAGTTATCCATTTTAATAATGTTTACACTTCAAGAATCATTACATAACAAAAGATAAATCAAATAGAATCTTACAAATTTAGATCTTGTAAATTCTAAATTGGAAGAGTATTTCAGAGTATAAGAAAAGCTAGAGAATGCTAAATACTTACTGTTGAAGTTATAAATCTGAACTCAGGTTAGTTCAGACATAATACTCTTCAACTACATTTCCAGTGCTTAAATAGCATTTTTTATCATACTATTTGAACATTAAACTAGGAGAGATTACAGATTGCTACTGTTGTGGTAAAATTTATTTTAAGGTGTTATTTCAACAGCTTTCACTTAAATAATCTATTGCTCATAAAACAGATTGATTAAATAATACTATGGTATCTACAAAAGGACATACTGGAAACATCTACATAAACAGAAAGAATCTGTGCATTTATATCTAGCCTTTGCAAAAACAGCTGCCTGACAACTCTGACAAATTATATTGTGGGAAATGGACACTCTCTTCAATTGAGAATACAGAAATTCTTGGTCCTATGGTGTCTGTGGGGAATTAGATACAGTAACGTCATTTAAGTGTCATTTATTTTGAAAAAAAGGTAAGAGTGTCAATATCAATGGCACAAATTCAATGTACCTTACTCAAAAAAATAAGTCTCCATTACCCACTCAGCTTCTATGTTTGTTCCAAATTTATATGTCATTCTTACTCCCTTAGTTACAGGTTTTCCTGAATCAAAACAGATTAGAGAAAGGAAATTACAAAGAAAGAAGAATGAAGATTCTCTAAATAAGCACATGAAAGCAGCCAAAGTGACAGCTGACAAACTGACAATGAGGAAAGAAAACCAACTTGGAGAAATTTTAAATCTCAGCAATCCAAATCTATTTGGATAAGGATGAAACAGGTTTCAGTAGATGCCAATATTGACAATGATGATCCTGAGCCATCAGGATAACACAGCTCATTCATAATACTAGATGGAGCTAGACAAAGCAAGCAAGCAAGGGAGCAAGCTTTCCCAAGTCTTAAGGTATGAATTCCATTCTACAGGAACATGGTCTGGTAAGAATCTAACAACCAACATTTTACAGCTGAACTTGGATATGCAAAGGAGGCAAGGGGGTAAAGGAGGGAGAGAGAGTTGACTTGCTGTGCATAAGAAAGTTAATAAATGAGGTGAGAGAGAAAAGAAGGGCCAGACAACGTGGAAAAAGGCTCAAGTCTGAGCCGTGGAAATTCGGAGGGACTAGGAAGAGTGATGGGCAATATTTATTTTTTTCTACTTTCTTACACTTTTCAACAGTTTTAGTGAGGTATAAATAAACTTATCATATTGAAATTTTACAATTTGATAAGCTTTGATATTTATACACCCATGAAACCGTCAAACAATTGAGGTAGAGAACATAACCATCATTTCTTTTCATACCCTCCCTTCCACTCCTCGTCCTTCCTTATCTCCACATAAGCACTGCTCTGGTTTCCAACACTTTTAGTTTGTATTTTATGGACTTTTATATAATAGAATCATCCAGTATGTAGTACTCTTTTTTCTTGTTTGGCTTCTTTCATTCAGTGTGATTATTTTGACATTTATCCATGTTGCGTGTGTATCAAGATGTGATCTCTTTTTTATTTACATAGATACGTGTGTGTGTTCAGTTGCTCAGTCATGACCAACTCTTTGTGACCCTATGGACTGTAGCCTGCCAGGCTCCTCTGTTCATGGAATTTTTTCCAGGCAAGAATACTGGAGTAGGTTGCCATCTCCCACTCCAGGGGTTCTTCCCGACCCAGGGTTCGAGCTGGCGTATCTTGCATTTCCCACACTGGCAGAAGGATTCTTTACCACTGTGCCACCTGGGAAGTCCCACATGGATATGCCCCAATCTATTTAGTCATTCACTTCTTAATGGACATTTGGATTGTATCAGCTTTGGCTATTCTAAATAGAGTCACTATTAACATTTGTATACAAATCTTTGTATGAACATATGATGATTTCTCTTGGAATGACCTTTAAGTGGCGTGGCTAGACTATCTGGTGGATATATGTTTAAGCTTTTAAGAAACAATCAACATGTTTTACAAATTATTTGTACTGTTTTAAATTCTCACTAGCAGTTGGTGAGAGTTACAAATGTAACTATATCCTTGTCACTACTTGATATAGTCGGTCTTTTAAGATTTTAAACATTCTAATGGTGTGTACAACATTTGGGTTTTAATTTGCATTTTCCTTGCAACTAATTATGCTGAGTGTCTTTTCATGTGCTTTTCACCATCTTCTTTGGCTGTGTCTGTTAAAGATTTTATGTACAAGTTTTTATTGGGTTAATTGTTCTTAGTGAGTTTTGAAAGATATTTATGTATAATATGGATACAAATCCTTCATCAGACATGTAATTTGCAAATACATTCTTCTAATTTGTAGATTATCTTAATAAATGGTTGGATTCTATGTTTTAACATTGTCAGAATTTTTCCATCTAGGTTTATGAGGGATATCGGTCTATAATTTTCTTTTTTTTTTTCATAATGTCTTTGGTTTGTACCATCATAATACTGGCATTATGGAATGACTGGGACATATTTCCTCCTCTTCAACTCTCTGAAGAATTTATTACTTCTTTCTTAAATGTTTCGTAGATTCACCACTGAAATCATTTGGAACTGAATTGTGTGTGGTGTTTGTGTGTGTGTGTGTGTGTGTGTGTGTGTGTGTGTGTGTGTGTGTGTACGTGCATGTGCACATGTATGTAAGGGTTTTAAAATACAAATTTAATTCTTTAATAAGTACAGGGCAAAGAAGAACTCTAAAACAGTAAAGAGCTGATGGCATACAGCAACATACCAACAGTCCAGGTTTAAAAGACAAATCTTTCATATGATGACAGAATGGCAAACACTAACATGGTATGGATGAAGAGAACTGTTTCAGTTTGTTGGAATCTGGAGAGTTCCTTTTCTAACACTGCTTAGTAAGTCACTGAAGCACATCAACAATATCAGGACTGTTGATGAAGCAGCATTTTCCAAGCTAATTATACTTCATACATATTTATAAGCACCACATCTGAGTTTCTGAGCCGTTGTCTACGGCATATGTGAAATATAAATGAGGTTCTTAAAGTTGCAAGATATTTTGTTTCCTGCTTTTTAGAGATTGTATTTTTATAAATAAGTTCTTCTCTATCTGTGTATATATAAATATATGTATATATAAATTATCTAAAATCTTTTATTATATCACACAAAATAGGATCTAGTAGTATATGTAGGTTGCTACATGTTTTGTTAGCTAATAAATCATTTATGGAAAATGTGAGATAATTTAAATCATTAGAGAAGGAAAAATACAAGAAAAAATAAAACCATAAAGTCTACAAAGATTTAACGGAGGCTTGGCACTTAATTGGCTTTTAATATATGTTAGTTTTCTTCTTTCTACTATTTACTAAATATTCATGGTGACTTGTTAAGGCACCATGTCATTGATTAATAGATGAATGAATTGATTGATTTACCCAATAAAAGTTTATAGCTCATTTAAGGAGAAGGAAATGGCAACCCACTCCAGTACTCTTGCCTGGAAAATCCTATGGACAGAGGAGCCTGGTAGGCTACAGTCCATGGGGTCGCAAACAGTCGGACACAACTAAGTGACTTCACTTTCACTTTTCACTTTCATACTTTGGAGAAGGAAATGGCAACCCATTCCAGTATTCTTGCCTGGAGAATCCCAGGGACAGAGGAGCCTGGTGAGGTGCCATCTATATGTTTGCACAGAGTCAGGCACAACTGAAGCGACTTAGCAGCAGCAGCTTTTTCAAGCACTGGAGTAAGCTCTGATATTCAAAGACGGAATGACTCTGCCTTCTCTAACAGAAGTGCAGTGGAGTGGTGCAGTGCAGTAGAAAAATTCCTTATACAGAAAATGATTACTGCCACAATGGAGCATGGAAATATCTAGGTGTTTGTTGTCAGAGGAGGCGCTCTTAGGGGAAGAAGATGTGAAGGTGAGACCTGAAGTTAAGTTTATCAGGATGGTAAACCCACATGTGACTGATTTATTATTTAAATAAGCAAATTTAAAAGTTATTGTTTATATTTATTTCTATATTCTTATTATTTTTCTAAGTGGCCTTCAAATAACTTCTTTATTAGAGATATATTTATTGAATTCATTGAAAAAGTTGACACTAAGGAGAAATGTATAATTGTTGTTTGTTTTTGTTTTCTAAAGAAAGTACTAGCTGAAAATTCATCAGCATGGTTTATAACTTATTTTGTTATGAAATAATTTATTTTAGAAGACAAGTCTTGCACATTTCCAAAGGGAATAATTTGTCAAGATAATATGTGACTTAGATGATTATAAACTTAAAATCTTTTTGATAAAGAAAGCTGTCCAAAATGTTCAGAGGTATATGTAAGGACCGGTAATTAGCTGCAATGTGTTTATGTAAAATATATGTCAGAAGAAATTTATATTTGGGCATGTTAGACTGTTGCTAAAAATTGGGGAGAGATTTCTTACTATAATAAAACAAGTTCTTAGAAAAAATGGTGGAGTCTAGTCCTGTATACATTTTAAAATATATAACTTGAGAATATTGAAAAAATGTATGTGATGTTAATTAGATATATTAAGTTATAAAAACAGTTATGCAAAAGTTATCCATTTGTACAAAAACCATTTGTACAGGAAACGATATGGACAGATAAACAATATTATAAAAGTGATTATTTGTAGTTAGTGAGATTATACACATTTTAGATTTTCTTCCTTTTGATTGTATTTCCTATTTTTGTATAATGCATATGAACTGCTTTTGTCATAAAAGATCACTTTCAATTCTGAAATAAGAAAATCACCATGTATTTATTTTAAATGTATTTTAAAAGAATCTATATTTCAAAAATCTGAAGGATACTAAAATGAAACACTAAATCAAAAATGAGTTCAGAAACAACCCAAAGGAATGACTCTGGTCAGAAATCTGGTGAAAGGCTGTAGATCCTGGCATCGCATAATATCCTAAGATGGGACAGGGGTTAGATGAGCCTCTGGAGGACTGAAGGCAACTGAGAAAGGAGACTAAATTATGGAATAGAAAATCTCCAAAAATTACTCATAAGAATTTAGAATTCATGACTGTGAATTTGCAGCTTGATAACACTGAGGAAGACAATCAAGAGAGGATTTAAAAGTATATTCAGGCTTCTCTGGTCATCTAGTGGTTAAGAATCCACATGCCACCTGCCAATGCAGGGGACACAAGTTAGATCCCTTGTCTGGAAAGATCCCACATGCAGGGGGGCAATTAAGCCTGTGGGCCCCAACTACTGAAGCCCATACACCTAGAGCATGCCTAGAGCCCCTGCTCTGCAACAGCGAAGAGTAGCCCCCTGCTCTCGGCAACTAGAGAAAGGCCGCAGCAATGAAGACCCAGCACAGTCAAAACTAAATAAATAAATCTTAAAAAAAAATAGTATATAGAGTAAACCTGGCTTAAAACTCAGCATTCAAAAAACTAAGATCATGCCATCCGGTCCCATCACTTCACGGTAAAGAAATGGGGAAAAAGTGGAAACAGTGACAGATTTTATTTTCCTGGGCTCCAAAATCACTGCAGACAGTGACTACAGCAATGAAATTAAAAGACGTGTACTCCTTGGAAGAAAAGCTATGACCAACATAGACAGAGCATGAAAAGGCAGACACATGACTTTGCCTACAAAGATCCATATAGTTAAAGGTATGGTTTTTACATGGCAATTTCACTTCTTGATTAGTCCTATATTTATTCTTGTATTTATTCCTGTTGGTGGAAATCTCAAGTAGCAGATCTGAGCACTGCTGTCTTGAATAAAATTAGTTTAAATTTACATTGCATTATAGCATCACCCCAAAGAGTTTCTATGTTGCTGACTAATCAAACTCTTTGATTTCATTTCTAACAATTTATGCCCTGAATTTTTAAATATGTCAAATTCTGGGTAATAAAACAGAAGCTTGTTTCTCTGCTTCCAATAGATTTTTAAAGTTATTTACTCAAATGAGTATATCATATTAGCTGGCTTAAGGAATACCATTTTCACACACAGATTCAATATTTTTCTGTGTAACTTAGACCCTCACTGACTTTTTCATATTTGGTCTTGCACAAATCAGTCAGTTCTTAGATAAGTTGCTGAATTGCTGATGGAGAAAAAATGCTCACCAGTCTTACTGACAGATTCAATTGTCAAACCTATTATGTATTATACTATTTTTTCCATTAACACTACACTGGTATAGAATTTAAATACCAATGATTATAGATATTAATAAGAAGTCAAAATCACTGTTTGAATAACTTCTAAGTAATGGCTGACAGAACAAAATACAAGGTATATGTGAGTTAAAGTTTAAAACTTGACTGACACTATATTTTATCGGGCCTTTTGACTGCAATGTGTATTCTGCTAATATTTGCAGTTCTTTATGTAGGAAATAAAAACTAAAAAATGACCTTGCAAGTATTCTTTATGTATTTTGGTTCATCCAATTACACAAAGCAAATATTAAATAAGACAGACTGAAGAGAAGATATGACCACATTTCTAAACAAATACTCATTAGAAATACCTTAATGTTTAATCATACTATTGCAAAATTCACAGTATTTGACTATATGATCTACTGACCAGTAGCAGTGGTATCAAAAGCATCTACCTGCATAAGGATTCGAAAACTAATAAAAAAGAAGAGATTAATAGGAATAATACTACTAATATTAAAAGAAAGAATAATAAAAATAATAAGAAAATGAAAAAATATAATAAAGGAAAAGAATAAACAATATAGTAAAAGTTGGAAAGTATTGTTTTTACTAACATGACAAATAATAAAAACTTAAATGATAATTTATGGTTTGAGGACAGGCCAGAATTCTATTTATCTTTATTCCTATGTGTTTCATAATGCCTCTATACATTAAGTACAATAAATATGTGGCTTAAAAAAAAGGTTTAAAAATGAAGAAAAAATCGAAAATGTGGACATGCTTAATACCTCATGTTAATAAACAGTTCAGAAGTTACCTATTACAAGCACCACAATTGCATCAAAGAAGGATAATTGGAGACTGAATATTAAACCAGGCTAAAAAATAAATTTTAAGCTTTGGGGATTATTAACTATTGTCATTAAATCAAGAGAGAGATCAGAAGAGAATGTGCAGTTTCTTAAAAAGCTATACTTCAGCTGACACAGCTCAGTACATGGACAATATGCATCCAACCAGGAGACAGATCTTCTAATTTTCAAATTCTGACCTTCTATCTTCTTCCCACATCCTGAATAGGAAATTTCAGCATACCCCTTGAACTTAATTCTAATCACTAAAAAAAAAAATCTTACAAGACAACTACATTCAAATAAATATTCATAGATGATTTCAATCTAAGTAGGGAAAGAAATTTTATATTTCCTATGAAATTTTCTTCTCTATTCAACTTTCCTATCCCTTGTGGCAGTATAAATATCTCATCCATTCTGAAAATCTGGAGCATCCTAGCTTTTCTAGATTCCTAGCATCAGTGTTTGGAGATGGGAGGGAGCAACTGACATTTAGTGATCAGCTACTAAATACCAAGTATAACCTATATGAAAATCACAGAATCTAGTGAAAGTGAAATTCTCACAGAGTTATTAGCGTTTCTGTCCTCAAGAGGGTTATTTTTAGCTTAACTTTTAATTCTGGAGACATTCTTCTCTGGGAAAAGGAAGTAGGAGTTAAACAGAACGCCATGGTCACCAAGAACTGAAGGCACAGAGCAGAAAGCAAGCAGAGATGCAGTATCTTTTAAAGCTCCTGATGCTGTAGCTCTGCACTCAGTGTTTGACCCAAAGTCTTTTTTCTCTAGATTATTTTAAGACATTGTTTTCTCTTTCTCTTTGGCTTCCATAGTCTAACAATGATCTTTCCAGGTATAGATTTAATTTTATTTATCGTGAAGTGTGCTTAGTCACACAGTTGTGTCTGACTCTTTGTGACCCTGTAGTCTGTAGGCCAAAAATTATCTTTCACCAGCCCTTATATTTCAGGATTTCTTTGTCTTTTACTACTTCCCTTTGCATTTTTACAAGGTATACTCCTTGTCTTTTACACTTCTTTTATATTTTACCATGCTTGTTGCGTTTGGGTTAACTTTGTTTAGCTTTATGAGATTTTTTTATTTTTAGAAATTTTATTTGCTTTATTTCACATAATCTTCTGGGGCATGCAATAATTTTTAAAAGAAACTTTCAGATTCCTTGTTACATACTTTGCCTGCTTACCCTCTTTCCTAGTTGATTATTTACAGTGTACCATGACCACTTTTCTGGTCTAGAGGGTTGGAGTGTTCAGCTTGGAAAGTCTTGTACCATGTGCACTTCAATCCATATGTAAAAAATTGTTTGGAACTTCTCACATATTTTTTAACAGCTTATCAGAGATATTTTTCGCAACTGGTCAAAAAAGAGATTCCTTTGTTTATGGGAGTGTTTGGGAGAAAATGTTTGTGATGTTTTCAAAAAAGACTCCCTGTTTTGGGCTTTTAAAATCCCTTGCTTGGGTCTCTAGACATATGATCTATACTTATGTTCCAAATTCAATGAGTCACTAAGGTGCCAGCTTTAGGATGTGATATTATGTTTCTCTTGTTTTTATTTTTGGATTACCCTTTTGTCTCCTCTTTTCAAAATAAAGTGTGTGTTAAGTTTTGTGAGTTAGCGTTTATCTAACATTTCTGTGAATTTCTCACATTAGGAGGGATCTGAATTAACTTAGGCTGCTATGTTATCAGAGCTCCCTGACATTCCTTTCTAGATCCTTATTTTCTAACAGGGTTTTTCTCTCCATTGACCTGCTACATAAGAGTAAATTTACAAAAATTCAATTTATTCTCTAGACTCTTGACCCAAAAGCAAGAAAAAGCTCCTTTTGAAGTTTCTATGGATTTTTACTCTCCTTATATTAAGGAATTAACAGTGGGAAGTCACTTTACAACAGCAGTTCACGTATTTATTTGAAACAGGTGTCTAAGGCTTTAAACCTACTTAATTTTAGGTATATTTTTTCTCTTGGATAATTTTTCCAGATTTCCCCCCTCCTTTAGTTCCTGTAAAGTCTACATAACACTTACACAGCACTTCTTTACTAACTGTCCCACTATTATTTTTTTAATGAGAAAAAGAATTACTTACAAATTACCCTCACTTTCTTCTGTATTTTACATTAGTTTCTCCTAGATATGTTTGGGAAAGATCATGCTGCAGATATTTAGACTCATGGCTCCCAGGAATGACGCATAATCGCATCAATTGACAGAACATGGATTTGGAGAATAAAGAGGAAGACCACATTGTGCACTGGAGTTGAAAGCCAGTATAAATTCTCAATTTCTAATGCTGATTCTTAGAGAAGATCAGACTAAACACTGAATCTGAGACTATTAATAACTGAGAAAGGATTCTGGATTAGAGAGTGTGTATGTGAGAGAGAGAGGGAGAGAGCTTTAGATGATAACAGTGATTGTAGTGTAAAGAAGATGGTGCAGAAGAAAAAAGAGAAATCTTCAGCTGCCATGGGACATGAAAAAGTGATTCTCTTTATGTAAGATACCTAGGGGAGGTGTGGACTGCCTACGTTTTCTACACTTTAGTGCATATCACAGAACACATTCCATTCCCTCTGAGAAAAAGAGGGAGGGAGGAAGGAAATTAAGAAAGGAAGGGGGACAACACTTCAGGGTTGATGGAGATTGTGTGGTTATTACGTGATGACTCTTCATGATCTTAAGGAACAAGAACAATAGAATCCATTCTACATTAGCTTCTGTTTTGTCATTGTTGCTTGCTGTTTCAAGTGTACATCATCTAAGAACTTCCCAGTGGAAAAGGGCAGAGGGTCTCATCTCCCAGTGCCGCTGAAACCATGACTATTGTCATCCCAAGGCTCCAGCAGCATATAAAATCTATTCTTCATCTACTTCTAAAATCAGATCTGGTTGATAACACAGGTTTTAAGTTCACCTATGATCTGGAAATGTTTTTAAAGATTTAATTCTCTGTTGTTTTAGAGTCTGAGGACTTTTTACAGCATCAAAGCAATTGAGATTAGAAAGAAATTAATGGATCTTCATATTCTATTTTTGAAAGAGTGATATATTTCCCTTCTCTTTTTCCTTGTGCCCACCAATGAGACATACAAAATGAGATGTTATCTCTGAGACTGTGAGCAGGGAAAACAAAAATTTTATACCAATAATACAATAATAGTAATTTTCCCACCCAACAATAACAGAAAATTGGAAGTGTGAAAGTGTTAGTCACTCAGTTGTGTCTGACTCTGTGATCCCATAGACTGTAGCCAATCAGGCTCCTCTGTTCATGGGATTCTTCAGGCAAGGATACTGTGAGTTGCCATTCCCTTCTCCAGGGGATCTTCCTGTCCCAGGGATGGATCTGGGTCTCTTGACTGTAGGCAGAATCTTTACCATCTGAGTCATAAGGGAAGCCCATTAGAAAAGTAGTAGTGTTTGTTTTTTCATAAAGTTTATGTTCCTATGACCAAGCTAGACAGTGTGTTGAAAAGCAGAGACATCACTCTGCCTAAAAGGTCTGTATAGTCAAGGCTATGGTCTTCCCAGTATGGTTGTGCGAGGTGGACTGTAAAGAAGGTAGAGTGTCAAAGAGTTGATGCCTTCAAACTGTGGTGCTGGAGAAGACTCCTGAGAGGTCCCTGGACAGCAAGGAGATCAACCAGTCAATCTTAAGGGAAATCAACCCTGAATACTCATTGGAAGGATAGATGCTAAAGCTGAAGTTCCAGTCTTTTGGTCACTTGACGTGAACAGTTGACTCACTAGGAAAGTTCCTGATGCTGGGAAAGATTGAAGGCAGAAGAAGAGGGCATCGGAGGATGAGATGGCTGGATGGCAACACCGATGTAATGAACATGAACTTGGGCAAAATTCGGGAGATGGTGAGGGACAGGGAGGCCTGGCATCCTGCAGTCCAAGGGGTTGCAAAGAGTCAGACATGACTGGGCGACTGAACAACAACAACATGTTCCTAAAATAATATTTCAAGATTTAAATAAATTACATATGCAAGATAAGAGGTTGTTGCTGTTACATAGCAACTATACTACAATATTTAGTTGTTTATAGACTCCACCTGCTCACTATTTAATTAAAGTATCAACTTTCTTCTCACTCATATTTTCCTTTCAATTACATTGTTGACTATGTGTGCATTACAAATAGGCAGACTTAAGCACATTTTTAAAAGTGAAGTGGCTCTAAAAATGTTGTCAATTATGCTTTAAGATTATTCCATCATTCATTTGGGGATTTTTTTTCCCTATGTTATTTTCAATGCTTTTTTTCCTTCTCATATTCATCTCACATCCATTTTCTTCACAGTAATAATTGGTTGTTTTATTGCTTGTCTAACAGGTCTTTTTCTCTCCTTGTATAAATTCCTCCTTTGCTTCTTTGTACTTTGTTTCTAATTCATTAAAAACATTCTTCCTTCTTTGTAGGCCTAGATTCAAATGACTCTTTCATACATAAATAATAATCTTACTCTTCTATGTTTATCTATAGCTGTAGCAATAATACTGGCTCTTACATTTATGAAATGCTAGTTCTGTCTAGGCAATTGCTCAATTTAATGGCAAATATATTTCTTTTCTAGTACAATAGAACTACATTATAATGAATTATTAAAATTAAAACTTTATTTATTCTGTTCCCAAAACACAGTCTAACAATCTTTCTGATCAAATCAGTCTTCTGTGTGTTTGCTGATAGCCATTTAATAAATCAATGATTCTCTTTACCCTTTACTTAGCAATTTTTCAGACATTTAATTATTTTTACACAGCTTATGGGGCTGGAATAACAATAACAAGTGGACATGTTGTATGCATTAAAACTTCTCCTAGCTCTATGTTTGAGTTTGGCTAGCCTATCATGTATAAGCATCAGTGCTGAGGAAAAGTGAATATTTCATGTTGGCATGAAAATGAGTCTCCTAAGTGTGAAGTGAGAGAGTCAATTCCTAGGCAGGTTGATAGGAAGGCTGGGGTCCCTGAGGCAGCAAAAGGGGTCTGGGGCTCTCAAATCAGAGATCAGAGGTCTGGAATTCTCAAGGAGGAGGAAAGGACAAACACTTTTTTTTCCCTCTACATTCCTTAGTCTTAGTCACATAAAACATTTTTTTCTTTAAGCCTGGAACTGATGATTACACAAAAAACAATTGAGTTTAAACTCTGTACTAAGGATTATATAACAACCATGTATCCTCCTTGAGGGCAGTTTCTCCTTCCTGAAAACTTCTGACTAATCCTGATATCTTTAGAATGTATATTATGGGAATGGGTCTGCTAGGATCTTTCTATTGTTAAGTTCTAATCCTGTTATCCTAAAATGTAAATTGTGGGAGTGGGTCTGGTAAAATTTTTACAACCTTGAGAGGTTCTTTTGATTTATTGTAATGACTAATTAAAAAAGTATATAACTCCCTTGCTAACACTAGTGAGGGGGGCACTCTCTGTTCCCCTTCTGATGTCTGTGTCAGAAGCTGCCTCTGTCCATTTTCATATTTTAATAAAACTCTGCTACACAAAAGCTCTTGAGTTTTCAAGCCTGGTCCCTGGTCCCTGGAAGCCAAATCTTTGGAGATCGTGAATCGGACACTGTTCACCATAAGCTATCATCTTGGGGGCTCGTCCAGGATCTTCAGGACAAGGTAAGAACGCTCAGAGCTCTAGACTCGGCTTTCTCAGTACACATGTTTTCTGCTTTACTTTACTAACTCTACGGTGTGCTTGTGTGAATGAATGACAGGCCCCGTGCGAAGCAAGCATTGAGCCCTGCTCTGTGGTTTCGCGGTGCCTCATAATGACTAAAGGCAGCCCCGCAAGGGGGAGCCTTGTCTCTGCCAATGCCAAGAGACACCCAAAGTCCCTGGGAGGGGAGCAACCAGAAATGGGCAAAGTGCGTGGACCGAGCTTTCCTTTCTTGGTCAGCTTTTCCTGGTCTCCTTGACCATTTCATAATTGTGTGGGAAATTAGAACTACTAACCTAATCTTTTGGATCATAGACTTTCAAGGGACTAGTGATCCATGCTGTTACTATGTACTTTTACTTAGACCCCAAGTACGGAAGCACCTAGCCTTGCTAGGAGCCGAAAGTTACTAGAATCACCTATGGAGTGAGGTGGAACTCTAGCTCCAGGAACATCTCTCAGGCTAGAAGTTAGTCTCTTGGCTGCCTGTCTCAGGGGCCAGGAACCTGAAAGTGAGTCTTTGTCATGCTGTGCCTCCTATCTATATGCACAGAAGCACTGCTGGTGACCGTGAGGTTTTTGAGGACACAGATCGGGAATTGTGGAATCTGGTCAGAATGGAAATGCAACGGGCTTCTTCCTTTGGTAGCGCTAGCTCTTAGTAGACCAGAGGAAGCTCTCTGATGGCTTTTTCTCAACTCCTTAGATATTCCTTTTCTGGAATCTGTAGAAATGAGCTGGAAGGACTGACCCTAATAGCTTGAGAACAAAAATCACTTTTTCCTCGCTGGCCAACCCTCCACCACCTCTTTTGCTATCACATATATTGGCGTGGTGACACTCAGGAGGGACATCTTGGTTGTTATTTGTCTCTTTATGACTCACCCTTTCTAATGCGGTCAGGACTATACTCAGGAATGTGCACAGGCACACGTAAGACGGATGCTTTGCCTAAGAGTCCTAGCTTGGGAAACATTCTGGGAAATTACTCTGGCAAATCAAACAAAGGTCTCGGTGGTATGGAACTAAATCAATCTGGGATGCCATCAGGTCTACCCCTGGTGCATCTCCACCCTGGCTCGGTGGTAGAACTGGGAGGGACGAGTAAGATGCCTGTGTCAGTAAGGGACAGACTAAGTCTGACCAGGGAAGGAAAGCTTTGGTGGATAGTCTGCTACACCCCCATCTAGAGCAGGGAAGGACATTTCTGGTGGAAAAAAGCCAAGGCTGTGGATGCTGCTTTTTTCTCTCTTACAGATTAGAGCTAGCAGTTCCAGAACCACTTCTTTAAAATGTATTTTAAAAAAAGCTGGGACAAGTTTGATCCCCAGAATTTAAAAAGACATGCCTGATCTTTTTCTGTGATAGTGAATGGCCACAGTATCCTTTGAAGATGGGGAACACTGGCCTGTTAAAGGGTCTCTCAATTATGATACGTTTTTTACAACTAGACCAGTTCCATAGAAAATAAGGGAAATAGGTAGAAGTGCCTTATGTCTTGTTCTTTATCTCTCTGTGAGACATGCCAGACTTATGTCCTAAGGGTGCAGATTTGGGTATGAAAGCTTCAGCTGCCTCCTGTTCTCTTACTTTGCCCTTTTATCCCTTTATCTGGAGCTCCCAACTGAACAGGCTGAGAGTTAGGGCACCCTTTCAGGAGGGGCTGCCTCAGTTTCGGTAGAAATTCAAGCAGTAATTGCAGTTGAGACTATCTAGAAGATCCAGAAGGTACACAGAATTCCTTTACAGGACTAACTTTATTTTATGACCTTACTTGGAGAGAGGTCTTGGGACAGACGCTAACTCCTGACTTGAGAGCTTGAGTTTTGGGGGAAGCTACTACTTTTGGAGATGAATGGCTTGAACGTGAGACAAGGGGAAAGAGCGAACACGAAATAGCCCTCCTTCCTACTGGGAGCCAAATGGTTCCCATAACACAGTCACTTTGCCAGATGTATTCTTGAAGGGCTTAAGCAAGCTCAAACTAAGACTTTAAACTATGCTAAGTTGGCTGACATAGAATAGGGAGAGAAGGAAACTCATGATAAATTCCTCGATAGATTATGGGAGGCTCTCCACAAGTTTACCGATGTTGATCTTGAAATTACAGAGGGAGAAATAATCTTAAAAGATAGATTTCTCACTCAGTCAGCTCCAGATATCTGCTATAAGTTATGAAAACAGGCGTTTGGACCAAATCAGTCTTTAAAAAACTGTTGCAGCTGGCTCAGACGGTATATTATGGTAGAGAATATGAGGAGGAAAATAAGAGGCCAAAAGAGAACCAAGCACAAGACTGACGCCCCAACAATGACTGTTAGACCTGCTCTGAAACAGCCTGAGAAAAATGCCCAGAGGGACCCAGGTAAAAAGGGATGGGCTTGCTATTACTGTGGAAAGGAGGGGCATCTCAAACGGGATTGCCCTCAGGCTTCTAAGCCGTCCCCTGCTCCATGTCCAGTCTCCAAAGGACCATAATGGAGAAGAGACTGCCCTCCAAGGTGTAGGCCCCAGGGTCGGACTCTCAAGACAATCTGGACTGAAGGTGCCCAGGGGTCCCCACACAAGCTCCCATCCTAGTTACACCTGAGGAACCCTGGGTATTAATAACTGTGGAGGGCCAATCAGTCGACTTCTTTTGGACAGTGGGGCACCTTTCTCTGTGCTCACTGAAGCCGCTGGCCCACTTTGATCCCAATCCACTACCACAATGGGACTGTCTGGATGAGCCAAGCATTATTATGTCAGTCATCCTTTAAGTGCAAACTGGGACTCTATGCTGTTTTCTCACGAGTTTCTAATCGTGCCAGAGTCTCCCTCATCCCTTCTGGGGAGGGATATACTGAATAAGGTCCAGGCCTCTCTTTTCATGAATATGGAACCAGCTGTTTTTAATGGAACAAAGTGTAAATCCTAGAGTGTGGGCTGATGGAAAAACTATGGGTCGAACATAAAATGCTGTTCCTGTTGTTATCAAGTTCAATGACCCTCACCTATTTTCACATCAAAAGCAGCATTAACTAAAGCCAGAGGTTCATGAATGGACAAAATCTTACTGTACTGACTTCTCATGATGTGAGTGGGATCTTTAACTCTAAAGTTCAGAGCAACAGTGCTCCGTCTTTAAAGCTGCTACTGTAACTCAAGGGGTGTCGAAAGCTCTAGGAACAGAGTATCACTTTCACTCCTTCTGGAGACCCCAATCTTCAGAAAAAGGCTAATGACATTACTAAAAGACACCTGTGTAAGCTAACTCAGGAAACACAAGACAGTTGGTTTAAAGTTCTACCCATAGCTTTAATGAGGGCTCAAACTGCCCCTAAGAAGAAGGGACCGTCTCTATGACAGACTGGTTTTGCACACAGATATTGCCATAGAGCCTTAAAATTAACTATGTGACTTAGCTTTTAGCTTTTCAACAGATATTACCAGGAGGTTAACTCCTGACCCAGACTTTGAGTCAAACTAGCCACTGTTTGAGCCAGGAACCAAGATGGGACCAAGAATCTAGGTGGGCTTGCTTCTGCTGACTCCAAAAGTCCTGAGTCTGCTGTTTGACCCTCAAGACAGCACCTTCCTGTCCTGGACTCATTCCTACGCTGCATTCCACAATCAGTCTAATTGCTGGATCTGCAGAGCACTCCCCTCCTCATCAACTGAAGACATCCCATGGTGAGTTTCTCCACTTCACGGAAGGGACTTTCTTCAATTCTGAGAATACTTTCACCAACAACAATCATATGTGACACTCTTTTTGATCTGATGACATCTAACAATCCTAAAGATGGAGTGATGTAACTATGGACATAATGAAACTTTTAATTTTGACTATGTTTTAACTTGGTTTAATGACCATTTTGCTGCACATAAGAAGGTAAATGGGTCTAGATCTGGTGGTTTTCTACCTGATGTTTATCAAATATGGGATGAGGTCATATGGCTAACTCCTAAAAAGGGATGCCTACTATCTAATGCTTCCATATGCTGGTGAAAAAATAGAGCCATCCCCAGAAGTTGGCCAACAACTTAGTTATAATGATTGGAGACAACCAATTGTTGAGGATTTTTGCCTCAAGAAATATACAATACAATCATTCCTGTGTTTTCCAATCCCAGTGTAGATCCTCCTTTTGCCTGGCCAGGAACTGATTGGGACTGGATCCCTCAGTCATGCTGGTTTGCTCCATATGGGACCTACTAGATATGTGGCTCATACTTACGGGCATGGCTTTCCCCTGGCTGGATGGGCAGATGCACCCTAGGTCTAACTTTTACTCATGGCTTCATATTTTCAGAGCTTCCAGAGAAGCCTCATCTGCCACACCTTAAAACTCATTGGGTGAGATCTATATTTCACTGGTGTGACTGTCTGGCTACAATAATCGTTCCCTCTCTGGGAACTACAGATTAGATGTTAAGCTATGAGTTGATGCTCTAACTTTCAGCCATTAATGCTGAACAAATACAAATTAGAAAGGTGGTTTTACAAAACAGATTGGCCTTCGATATTCTAACAGCTGCACAAGGTGGAACTTGTGCCATTATTCATACCCAATGTTGTACATATATACCAGATATGAGCACTAACGTTACTCACTTTACTAAACACATGAACAAGATGATTCAGGCTATGGATTCCCCTGAAGCCTCAGTTACCTCACTTTGGGAAATGTTAACTAGCTCTCCATGGTGGAAAACTATCTTAATCATAATAATTCTAATTGTTCTGTTTTTACTCTTTGCTCCCTTCATCTGTAACTGTGTAACTGGATTTATTTCTAACCGTTTGAAAGCTTTTAAGTTACAAATGGTTGTCCAGGCTCCTAGCAGCACCACAACCTCCTCCAACTACTACTTGGGGCCCTTGGATCAGAGACCCTCAATATGAGGGTTAGGAGAATACGTTGCCTCAACAATTTAGGGACCATGCCCCTCAACAGCAGGAAGTAATTATGGATGAAAACGATGCCCCTTTCCCTTGGCAACATAATTCTCCTAAAAGAAAAGGGGGAATGAGAGAGTCAGTTCCTAGGCAGGGTGATAAGAAGTCCGGGGTCCCTGATGAGGAGAAAGGGGTCTGGGGCTCTCGAAACAGAGATGCTACTGCTAAGTCACCTCAGTCGTGTCCGACTCTGTGCGACCCCATAGATGGCAGCCCACTAGGCTCCCCCATCCCTGGGATTCTCCAGGCAAGAATACCAGAGTGGGTTGCCATTTCCTTCTCCAATGCATGAAAGTGAAAAGTGAAAGTGAAGTCGCTCAGTCGTGTCCGACTCTTAGCGACCCCATGGACTGCAGCCCACCAGGCTCCTCTGTCCATGGGATTTTCCAGGCAAGAGCACTGGAGTGGGGTGCCATTGCCTTCTCCCGAAACAGAGATAGGGGTCTGGAATTCTCAAGGAGGAGGAAAGAACAAACATTTCCCCCCCCCCCCCATTCCTTAGTCACATAAATTTCTTTAAGCCTGGAACTGATGATTACACAACAAACAACTCAGTTTAAACTCTGTACTAAGGATTATATAACAACCATGTATCCTCCTCGAGGGCAGTTTCTCCTTCCTGAACACTTCTGACTAATCCTGATATCTTTAGAATGTATATTATGGGAGCGGGTCTGGTAGGATCTTTCTATTGTTAAGGTCTAATCATGCTATCCTCAAATGTAAATTGTGGGAGTGGGTCTGGTAAAATTTTACAACCTTGAGACATTCTTTTGATTTATTGTAATAACTAATTAAAAAAGTATATAACTCCCTTGCTAACACTAGTGAGGAGGGCACTCTCTGTCCCCCTTCTGATGTCTATGTCAGAAGCTTTCTCTGTCTCTTTTCATACTTTAACAAAACTCTGCTACATAAAGCTCTTGAGTGATCAAGCTTGGTCTCTGGTCCCTGGAAGCTAAATCTTCTTCAGAGATCAAGAATCCGACACCTTTCGCCATAAGCTTAAATTTTGGTGAAAATGAACAGCTCTTTAACATAAAATGCAAGAAGTTTATAAAAATGAAGCGATGATAATATTGAGATTTTTATTTGCACAAAATGTTGTGAACAGACATGAAAAATGTCAGTTAGAACGACGTGCCTTCACTCACGCAGGCCTATGATTTGTCAGGCACTGTGCTAGATGCTGAAAATGGCCGTCCAATAAGACTTAGGTCAGATGAAAATGGTGAAATTGAAGATTAGGATCTTCAAATAGATATGAAAAATGGTTCATTTTGAAAGGATAACTGAACATAGGTAAGTTTTTGTAATAACTGTGTCATGACTTTGAATAAGAAATAAACAGAACACACGGTATTAGTAAAGTTCATTCCAGAGAAACCAAACAGTAGTAATTGCTGATGAAATCTGATGTTTTCACTATGACCATAAAATAAATCATTTAAGTATGTGGCAAATACTCTCTACTATCTCTGAAATCCAAGAAAACATTTGTACTAAATACCAATGCAAATACTGATTTGTTTCTTCAACACCCACTATTCATGCATATTTCATTCAGTCAAATGTCCAGGCAAGTTTTTTTTCTCCTGAAATTCTGATGTATTTGGAGGATTCTGTGTGAAGCCAAAGGAATAAGTGATGGTTCTGAACATTTTAACTCACTGTGTGATTCCTATGAAATGAAAGTTGACCTAAAATAGTATTGCCAAGGTTTACCAAACATAATCTGTTTACAAAATGTTGCTCTACATGTAAAGGAAAAAAATTTGTCACTGTTGAAGATACTCGGATAATGTGCTATACCTAGAACCGCCTAAACTCTAAAATATTAATTGAAAATTTATTTTGAACAATGACAGAAGCCAAAAGTAGCTTTGAAGGTAAATATTTCAATTGATAAAAATGGTATAATAGTTTAGAAGTATATGCTTTGGCATGTTTTGTAAAATGTGCACCTTATTATTAAACTTTATATAGAATCAACTTATATGGGACTATAAGCAATGGTGTTAATACTCAAAGCACTTTCTTATCGAAGACATATGGAACAATTGTGATAAATTTCCCTCTTCAGAGTCTTATGTTTGGCCATTTTCCTTTATAAGTTGGTGGCACAAACCTATTTGTCATCTGGGATAATAATACGACTCTTTTTAGTGGTGGAAAGTAGTATGTAACTGAGAAGAGTTCTGCTATGATTACAGCACATTGAGAATTTATTTTGGATAAAAATTAAAAGGAGCCTTTGAAAATAGTTTAAAACTAATATTCTAATTTACCAGGATTTTCCAGAGCTTATTTAAATTTGAGAAATTTAGTTTAGATACTTATTTGAAAAGGTTGACCTCAGCACATAGCACTATTTGTTTCTTACCAGTTGTGTGGCTTCATGTGCAAGAACTTTGGCTTCTTTGGCAATTTTCTCAGCTTCGTCAATATAGTCCTTAATATTGCTGTAAGCTTTGAAGGCTGCAGTGGCATTGAAGGAGATGTTTTTAGCCTCATCAAGGATTCTGTAGGGATTACCCAAAAAAAGAGTATCAGAGCAGTTGCTACTCCAATGAAGAATATTTGAAGAACTTATAACAAAAATGGTTTCCAAATGGTCATGGCCAATATAATAATGAAAATCCTAAATCATGTGAGGTATCTACTAATTGTATTATATTGTAGCTTTCAGTTTAAACTCATATTCCTAAATAATCAAGCTAGAACTGTTATAATAAAATGAATTATATACAAATTTTTCCCAGGGTCTTCAAACATTAATATTTTCCTTTGTATCAAGAGTATTAAGTTTTGAAACAGAACCTTTCACATGGAGTATATTAAATCCAGATTTATTTATGAAAATTATTCTTGGGGTTAATACACCTATTTTATTATGACAATCCCCAAATTGTAGGGGAAGCAAACCAGTTATATTGAGAAGGCTGTTTACTAGTCAAACACATCTCACTAATGGCCCCTCCCCCATGACTCATATAAGAATACCAGTTATAATGAGCTGTTGTTTCACAGGGCAGTACTGAAATAGTAGTGTCTTCATGGAGTTTGAAAGGGGGGAAAAAGACTTAAAGGCTATGTATGGAATCACAAGTTTTCATTCCAATCTGAAAGAAAAGCAATGCCAAAGAATGCTCAAACTACTGCACAACTACACTGATCTCACACACTAGCAAAGTAATGCTCAAAATTCTCCAAGCCAGGCTTCAACAGTATGTGAAGTGTGAACTTCCAGATGTTCAAGCTGAATTTTGAAAAGGCAGAGGGAAGAGATCAAACTGCCAACATCCGTTGGACCATTGAAAAAGCAAGAGAATTCCAGAAAAAAATCTACTTCTGCTTTACTGACTATGCCAAAGCCTTTAACTGTGTGGATCACAACAAACTGTGGAAAATTCTGAAAGAGATGGGAATACCAGACCATCTGACCTGCCTTCTGAGAAATCTGTATGCAGGTCAAGAAGCAACAGTTTGAACTGGACATGGAACAACAGAATGGTTCCAAATCGGTAAAGGAGAGCATCAAGGCTATATATTGTCACCCTGTTTATTTAACTTATATGCAGGGTACATCATGAGAAATGCTGGGCTGGATGAAGCACAAGTTGGAATCAAGATTGCTGGGAGAAATATCAATAACCTCAGATATGCAGATGACACCACACTTATGGCAGAAGGTGAAAAAGAACTAAAGAGCCTCTTGATGAAAGAGAAAGAGGAGAGTGAAAAAGTTGGCTTAAAGCTCAACATTTAGAAAACTAAGATCATGGCATTTGGTCCCATTACTTCATGGACAATAGATGGGGAAACAGTGGAAACAGTGAGAGACTTTATTTTTGGGGGCTTCAAAATCAATGCAGATGGTGACTGCAGCCATGAAATTCAAAGACGCTTGCTCCTTGGAAGAAAAGCTATGACCAAGTTAGACAGCATATTAAAAAGCAGAGATATTACTTTGCCAACAAAGGTCCATCTATAGTTTTTCCAGTAGTCATGTATGGATGTGAGAGTTGGACTATAAAGAGAGCTGAGCACCAAAGAATTGATGCTTTTGAACTGTGGTGTTGGAGAAGACTCTTGAGAGTCCCTTGGACTGCAAGGAGACTCAACCAGTCTGTCCTAAAGGAAATCAGTCCTAAATATTCACTGGAAGGACATGTTGAAGCTGAAACTCCAATACTTTGGCCACCTGATGTGAAGAACTGACTCATTTGAAAAGACCCTGATTCTGGGAAAGATTGAAGGCAGGAGGAGACGGGGACAACAGAGGATGAGACGGTTGGATGGCATCACTGATTCAACGGACAGGAATTTGAGTAAACTCCGGGACTTGGTAATGGACAGGGAGGCCTGGCCTGTTGCAGTCCATGGGGTCGCAGAGAGTCGGACACGACTGAGCGACTGAACTGAACCAATGGAACCACATTTTCAAAAGCCTGCCCTTTAACAATAAATAGTTTTGATTTCATTAAAATTATAAAACTGAAATTTGGAGCAGAATGTGTGTGTATACATTATTATTTAAAATGCTAATAAGGCAACTGCTGTGCTTTCTAATAAAGAGCAAAATTTTTTTCTAAGTGTAGCCTAAGGCAATGTTTGCTCCCCACCATGCAATATTTGAATTCACTTTTAACTCAGACTTTTGATGCTGCTCCAGTAGAGCTTTGTCCAGATCCTTCTAATTAGGCTTTTCCACAGAAAGGCCATGCAGTTTGTATGTTAATAATTACAAAAATCAAGATTTGAAAGAAACTCTCAACCATTTCTGCTAGTCAAAACTTTTAGACAAGTGTCAAGATACATAGACATTTCCAACCACAAATGACATACCCATCAAGGACAGCAGATGAATCATTTAACTGAGCTGCATGGCTCTCAGCCTGGGACACCTTCTCAGCCAGCTTCCTGTCCTTTATTTCTTGGGAGAGGTCATCTATTTTATCTTTCAGATCCTTGGACATGGGTGGCAATTTAGTTTGAATGTCTTCAACGTACTGATATGTAGAGAAAAGAAGGCATTTTAAATAAGTGAATCCAGCTTCCTCTCATTTATTAGTGTCTCCTGGAGATGTAATTACACATGCTTAGGTTTTTAGAACACTTAAAATTTACTAACTACCAAAAAAAAAAAAATAGAGGAAAAAAGCTATTATTTAAAGAAAGAGATTAGAAAATATGTGAAGGGAATTTGTACCAAGAAGAACGTAACAATCTTTTTTTAAAAAAATGCTACTTCATAGTTCTAAATGCATAAAGGATAGTCATTAGGATCTTTTAGACTATTTGCACTTCTGTTACCATACGTCATCATACATCAGCATCTACTGAATGAGACAGCATGTTGAAAGTCTATAGCTTTACATTTCTCGTTTAACTAATGTTATATGAATTTTGAAGCAGATTGTAAGTTCTGTATTAGGAACGACAAATGCCCTTCATCACTGTGAAAAAAAATACAGGTTGGTGTGAGTGTGCGAGTACCCTCATTACTGAGAGAATAATGTGAAGTTCTAATTGTTACCAATGGGTGGCCATGGTCACAATAGAATGAGACAAAAACAACTTCACACTCAAAAGAAAGTAACGATATTTGCTTATACTACTGAACTTCTGGTTCCCATTCAAGAGCACTTGCATCATTATCATCGTTTAACTCTGGGTTTCATAAAATACTCACGACTATGACTGAGTTGATTTCATCTACAAGACGACTGGCTTCATCGAGTATGTCATTGCCTTCTTTTAAAGTGTTCTCAGTTTGTCGTTTTCCACTTTCTATAGCCTCCTTCTTTTTCTGTAAGACAGTATAAACAAAACATCAAAATGCCCTTTTGGGAAAACCCTATCTAGCTCTGTATTCCTGGCTTTCCTGAGCTGTCTGATCAAGGCTTTGCAATCAAGATATGTCATGTTGACTAAAAGATTACATGAGAATGATAAAAACTACCCAGCCAACCCTTCGAGAGTTACTTTAAATATCTGTACAGGTGCTTTCTTTCTCCTATTGTAAGAAAGTCATACAAGAGAATGGTGGCTGATGTGATGGTAGCTGACCAATGAAAAAAGATTTTTAAAGTAAGATGGACATCCATTTTAACTGAAATGTAAGTGCTGAATATGCATTACCGAGCATGTGGATGTATGCTGAATTACATTGGAACTAGACATTAAATTCCAGAATCTGTGTCCAAATGAATATTTTGTGAGCATAAATGTGAGCAGATTTATTCTATGGGAGTTCTGTTAAAACTGGAAGAAGTAGGATTTTAAAAGGAACTGAGGGGATGTACTTTTCAAAAAAAAAAAAAAAGAAATTCTCACATGGAAGAATAAACTTAATGGACTGTCCTATAAAGAGAGAGCAGACTGTAATTTTTCTTTGAAACTTATAGCTTGTCTTGAAACCACCTGAAACTCATTCCTAGTCTAGAAGAGTAAAATCAATGAGAAAGAAATGGTGCTATTTCTCCATTTGGAGTATAATTTTGCCTTCTTTTTCTTTCTGTTTATGACTCATTTTTCAATCACCTTTTTCTACCTGTGGATTTAACTGCATCAATTATAAATTTAAGCCTTTGCCATTTATGCCTTTTGAGATAAATAATAATGCTAATTTATATATTCATTTAAATTTCAATATGGGCCAGGTAGTTTATAAGCTTTTCTCACTTAATTCTACATTAGCTCTACGGGTCCTGTGTTTATCATCTTTTAACTGAATAGAAAATTCTACAAGTGAAGCGATTTACCAAAGTCACATAGTATAGTTAAGATGTGAATCCCAGTCTGCCTAAGGATGGGCTTCCCCGGTGACTCAGTGGTAAAGAATCTGCCTGCCAACTCAGGAGACATGGGTTCGATTCCTGGTGGGGTAAGATGCCCTGGAGTAGGAAACGGTTTACTCCAGTATTCTTGCCTGGGAAGTCCCATGGACAGAGGGACCTGGCAGGCTATAGTCCATGGGGTTGCCAAAGAGTCAGACAGGATGTAGCAACTAAACAACAACTACGTAAGGATAGAGTCTGGGTCTTCAGCTATGACAGCAATGACTTTCCAATTGTGGAAACCACATTTATTTGTACTGGGACAGTACTAATTTCACACCCTGCTTTCTCCACCTCTTCACTAATCACTTCAATTTGCTGCTGGTACACACATCTTATTTCTGCCTCTGAGCCTTTACAGTCGCTGTTTCCTTCCCTATTTGCCTTTCCCCAGTTCCCTGCCTTGGAGGAAACCTCCCTCATTTAGCCTCATGTAAAATGTATATTCCCTCAGTACTCAAAATATGGCCCACTGACCAGCAGAATTGGCATCACCTGGAAGCTTCTTAGAAATGCACAATCTTAGTGCCTTTTGGGGAACTACCAACTTGGAATCTGTATTTAACAAGAACCCCAGGTGATTGATATACACAATAAAATTTGAGAGAAATTGGCTCGGAATACAGCCTAGCACATAGTAAACACTACAGAATTATTAACTATTTTAATTACCTTATTTTCTTTTTCCTAGCACTCATTTATCTGAATTACATTTATAGAGTGGCCATAAATGATAGAAACATAAATAATCACATTTTATTTTTTATATAGCTTGAATCATCTTGATTGCTTCTTCTAAGAGCTGCTAAAAGTACAAGTTATTTAATGACAATCATTAATACCAATTCATCACAACATGCATGCATAAGTATGGGATGAAATGTATAGTCTCTTGAGCTGTACCTAGTGGACGAAGGGTAACACTGAATTCATCAAGCAATATGCTGAGAACATGTCACTTACTATGTATATTAGCCCATGCTCCAGTTTATGATCAAATTATATACTTATTTATTGGGTTAGTGACTTTCTCACTATAATATAAATTTCTTTAAACAGTCTTTGTATCACTCTATCTCCAGTACCTAGAAGAGTTTCCTCAATAAATAGTTCTGTTTGCATTTGTGACTCCTATTTCATTCAACTACTCCCCACCCTGGCTAAATCAGAGAAATTTCAGTTTCCCTTCATGAACAACAAATAGAGAGGTAGTGCTGATGCCCCTGGTTATAAGTCATATCTTATTTTTCAAGTTCTGACATTCTTTTCCACAACTATCAATTCTAGCCCTTAGCTTTTATATAAACCGATTTAAAGTTGACCATGGGCAGACACTCAGGAATCTTTCTTCAGCATGGTTTGTTTGTATTTACAAATCAAGGTAACTTAAAATGCTGTATCGATAGAAGGGAGAATATTTCCACCCATATGTGAGGTGAAGAACTACATTCATCTTGTTTTCAATTAAGCGGTGAGTTAGAATCTTTCTGGGCTTCCCTGGTAGCTTAGCTGGTAAAGAATCCATTATAAAAGCTCTATTTGAGTTACTTTAGGGAACCCATTGTTCTGCAAAGATCACAATGTGTTTTTAATCACATTGAAGCAGGAATGATCTAGGGATTAAGGCAATTTCAGTAGTGGCTAATTTCAGATTAGACAATAATGAAATCTAGTTTTGTATCAAGGAAAGATGGATCTACCTGGAGCGCCTAAATATTGATAAAAGTATTGATATAACATTTATTTGTTTGCCTTATGATACTTTCTTCATTGAGAGAGAACATTTCTATTCTGTCTTTGTGCCCAACACTGTTCTCAGCCCTGGAGATACAGCAGGCCAGAAAACACGTTCCTCATGGCTTGGCTGGAGGGAAAAAATGAATAAGTTAATGTATAATATATTTTTAACGATGAGTACTAGATAAATAAATGAAGAGAGGGAATAGATAGAAAAGGATGTAGGATATAAAATACTTAAGATAGGAAGCTTTGAACATTTGAGGAGCAGAAACAGGGCTTGTGATTAGAGAGAATTATTCTCCCAGGCTTCCCTGGTGGCTCAGATGGTAGAGTCTGCCTACAGTGTGGGAGACCTGGGTTCGATCCCTGGGTTGGAAAGATCCCCTGGAGAAGGCAATGGCAGCTCACTCCAGAATTCTTGCCTAGAGAATCCCATGGACGAAGGAGCCTGGCAGTCTACAGTCTATGGGGTTGCAAAGAGTTGGACACGAGAGAGCAACTTCACAAGCACATTCTCCCAGGATACACCACAAGTGTAATTGTTAAGCAACTCTCATTAGACAACAAAGTTGTTATATTTCTACTTTTAACTTCTAATTAGATCTTAATTCAGTCCAGAGCTTTGTAAGTTTAAAGCTTTTTGTTTTGCTGGGGTTTTTTGAGGGGTGGATTAGAAGCTACAAAAGCTATCTCCCTGTCTATTTTTATTCAGCAACTCATTCTTTACTTCCCTCAAAATCCTTCCTGTTCCAGGTCATACTGGTACAAGGGACAGAATGCTCAATGCATGTTACTTTGCTGGACTGAATTGCTCATCTTCTCTTTGCCCCTCAGCCCACAGTCTCCTCCACCCTTTTCCCATTGCTGGAAATGGCCTTCTAACCCTGTGCTTTTCTAGAAGGCTGCATTCAAAGTCTTTCTGAACTGGGCCATTTTCAGAGCCATCTTCTGCTACAGATTTTATGAAGCTTACAAATGACTGTTACTGTTTACAAATGACTGTTATGGCTCTATTTGACATTTCCTAAGATCACACTTTGGGAGCTCTGTGTTTCTGCTCATGCTGTACCATCATTTCTATCAACTTCTATGATGCCCTCATTTTAGTGTTTGATTCTTTCAGCTCGTACTAATCACAGTGTGTCCTGGCTGACTCTTTGAGACCCCATAGACCTAGGCTCCACTATCCATGGGATTCTCCAGGGAAGAATACTGGAGAAGGTTGCCATTCCCTTCTCCGGGAGATCTTCCTGACTCAGGGACTGAACCTGAGTCTCTTTTATTGCCTTCTGATAACTTTCAGAACAAAACTAAATTCCTTAGCTTAGTCTCAGAATGCAGTTCTCTTATAACTCATCCTCTGGACCCTCTGTCTTTGTCAGTTTTCTATCCACTCACTAGTTCACAGGCAGTCTTTCTAGTCCCATCACGTCACTGACATTTCTCCAAGTGTCTTCCCTTTTTCCTTTCTGTGTGTTTGCATTTATTTTCCTATTTCTGGAATGTTCTTCCTCTTCTACTTTGACCAATTAGAGCTTATGCTTCAGGACTTAGCACATGTGTCAGGTCCTCTATGAAGCCCTTCCTAAATCCAGGTGTGATTTTGATGCCCTTCCGTCACAAACCTCCAACAGAACTTCTGCAGGGCACAGACTAGTTTAATTGGGTGGATCTTGCACTAAGTATAAGTCACTGGAAGTCATCAGAGATGGTGTTTTACTCTTCATATAAACATCAGTGACTTTCAAGCTTAAGGCTGCATCTGCATTATTGGTAGGATTTAAAAAACCCAGGTGCTGGGCTCCAACTCCCAGTTTCTGAGTTGATAGGTTTGTGGGGACCTGAGAGAGTTTGGGTAAACTCCAGGAGTTGGTGATGGACAGGGAGGCCTGGCGTGCTGCAATTCATGGGGTTGCAAAGAGTCGGACACGACTGAGTGACTGAACTGAACTGACTGAGAACCTATATTATTAACAAGTGTCTAGGTGATGCTAATGCAGCTGTTCCAAGGACCACACCATGAGCGTATCAGTGTTTGATATACTCAGTTTTTGTTTAGTACATTCCTTGAACTTAGTAGGGGCTTGACAAATGTTTTTACGTAGTAAAAATTAAATGCTTACTTTCTTATAATAAAAAATGCCTTGGGTCTTAATTGCATCACTTTTTGTGGGCATAGTCCCAATGAAGTCATTTATTTAAATTACAACTAATTACTCAATCAAATGGATACAACATTATCAACTCTTCTTAAACCTATTGCAAATTGAATTAACACAGGGAATGTTCTAGAATATGGACTCTGGACCACACCCCAGACCAACTAACTCAGATTCTGGGTGGATGCTCAGGGCACCCATCTCTTTAGTAAAATATCCAAGTGATTCTTTATTGCCAGTCTAGTATCAACCTTGGCAATCAACCTTAATCAGCTTTGGCAAGCAGTTTTAAATAAGTTTTGTCTTACTCATATTAATTTAGTCACTTTATCTATTTACTCTAGTAAGTTTTAAACAAGCCTTTAGTTAAGCATGGCATATAAAATGAAAATACAAAAAGGACCACTTACACTTAAATACTGACTACATAAGCTCCAGGCATCTCCAGAGGTACCCAAGAATGATGGCTCTTGGTTTTAAACATCACTAAAATGAAGGAATAGCTAAAAGCACCATTTACTGTGCCACTATAACTCTTCTTGAAATACTTCCCAAATGCTTATTTTACTTTCCACATAGGTAATTTTAATTTCTTAAACTGTTTCCATAAAATGGAGCGGTGTACCTCCGGGTAAGTTACATCACTGGTATGTCACCGAGGAAGATGAATCATGCAGGAACCTGTGTTAGAAAGGCGGCCCAGCAACCTGCCAACAAGACGGTGCTTTTTCTTTAATACTGCCAGCATGTCAGTAGACTCCAAATTGGTTACGATTAGATACATCAGTGAGTTTTCTCAATCCTCCATCAAAATGACAAGGCTAAGTCCCAGGAGAGGGATCCAGAAAAAAAAAAATTCTTTTAAAAATTAATTCATCCTGTTACTTCTTAATCCAAAGGAAAATGGAGAAAAATGGATAAAAAATGCGGACTTTTTTCTTTATGCAACTGTCATTATACCACAGAGTATCATCCTGTTACTTCTTAATCCAAAGGAAAATGGAGAAAAATGGATAAAAAATGCGGACTTTTTTCTTTATGCAACTGTCATTCCACAAACAGTTTTAAGAGCATAACAGATACCACAGAGTACTCAGAGTTGAAGGTAAAAGTTTATGTTAGAAGAGAAAAAGGTCTGCCACTGTCTTCAGATCTATTGGGGTCAAATATTTTGAAAAGAACAAAGGTAAGTTTGTTTCTGGTGAGGAAGTTATTTTTTTAAATGCAAAGTACAGGTCTGTGCTTCCCAGGTGGTGCTAGTGGTAAAGAACCCTCCTGCCAATGCAGGAGACATAAGAGACGCGGGTTCGATCCCTGGTTCAGGAAGATCCGCTGGAATAGGAAATGGCAACCCACTCCAGTATTCTTACCTGGGGAATCCCATGGACAGAGGAGCCTGGCAGGCTACTGTCCATAGGATCGCACAGAGTATGACAAAACTGAAGTGACTTAGCACGCGCACACACACACACACACACACACACACACACATACATACACACAGGTTGTGTCAGCATAAGTACTGAATTCACTCCTGGGAAGTGATCAGTTTGTGTTAAATATTAAGAAATAAATGAGAGAGAAAGAGAGAAATGAGCAAAAAAAGGAAGGGAAATAGGAAGGAAGGAGGAAAGAAGGAAGGGAGGGAGAGAGGAAAGAATGACTGGAAGGATCTGTTTTAGTTCCAGCTTCATTAGTGCTCTAAAAAAGGCAGAAACTGCCTATCATTTCTTATTTTTTAAATTAATTTATTTTAATTGGAGGATAATTACTTGACAATATTGTGATGGTTCTTGCCATACATCAACATGAGGAGAGAACTATCTCTTGGCTGAGGAAAAGGAGAGCAAAGAACTCAGACTTGAACTGATTGTAAAGTATCATTTTCATAGAACATGTTGCAAAGAAGAAGAGAACCTAAATGTTCCCAAGTTCTGGTCTCTTAGCTGTTTCTTTTATGCTCAGATTTCCTTGTGGCTCAGATGATAAAGAATGTTCCTGCAATGCAGGGGACCTGGGTTCGATCTCTGGGTCAGGAAAATCCCCTGGAGAAAGGAATGGCTACCAACTCCAGTATTCTTGCCTGGAGAATTCCTTGGACAGAGGAGCCTGGTGGGCTACAGTCCATGGGGGTCGCAAAGAGTCAGACACAACTGAGTGACTAACACTTTTACTTTCACTATATATTTTTTTGACACTTTTGTGACTTATGGCAGCCCATGTCTAAACCATGGCTCATGGATTAGGTTGGGTGGATTATAAAATCAAGGTAGTAGTAATTTGATGAAACCCTAGATATACTCTAGTATAATGCGCTTTGGGACTTTGACTTGCTCAGGCTTGTATTTTAGTTAGTGGCACAGTTGTCATTAAGACCAAAGATCCCTGACTTCCACCAAAGATCTCATTCTACTGTGTCACACTGTTCTTAAAATTTTCAAATAGTTTAAGTTATCTAAATTTTACTTGATTATATGGGCAGTGATGATTAATTTAAAAAACATTTAGAAGTCCTCTTTCAGAGTTGTCAAACTTGATCTCATAAACATGTATCAACTCATATCCACTTGACTTACCTGGCCATGGTCAGACCCCTACACCACACTCTTAGATTCAGAGGAAAGAACTCTAGGACTCACCTCCAAAGCAGTCATGTTTTTCTGGTTTTCTGCAGATAAGAGATTAGCTTCTCTGATTTTATCTGTGGCTTCTCTCAGTAAGTCCCAAGCATCATCGACTTTACTTTTATAGTCTGCCAATTTCTCCCGGAGATCCTTCTCCATCTCTTCGTTTTTCCCCCGGGACTCTCCAAACAACTTCTTCACTTTCTTCAGAAGGCTTTCTGCAGCTCTATAAACACCCCACCCCAACAAGAGACAATAAGCCCCTGTCACTGCCTCAGAGTTGATTGGTATTAAACAGTGTTACAAAGAGATACTAACATTAGAAGTATGGAAAAAACATGACAATATTTAAAGCAGACTGTGTGCTAAACCAAGTTGAAAACTGATAGCTGAAAAGTGGCATGAACATTTAAAATTAAAGCACAAAAAATCACACACTGTACATTTATTAATAACATAACATTATCATTTGGAAAGGAACTCATGCTATTCTCAAAATCTGGCTGATGAAATCAGTTTTATCATGTATATTATATACCAAAAATAAAATATAATTAATCATGAGATATTTTCTGTTACTTTGAATACAAGATGTGAATATTGATATGTTTGGTTAGAAACAATATAATGCCATGCTGTTGACATGCTAGTACAATTTTGATCTACTTTTCTTTTCCCTTGAACTGAGTTCTAGGAGTTTCCTGGATTCAACTTAATGGTTTTTCTAAAGTGATACTGTTTGAGCCCTGTAAGAAAGGCTAAATACTTGAAAAACAGTAGTTCTCAAACGAGCAGGCATGATAATCCCCTGAAGCACTTGTCAAACAGATTGCTGGGCCCCATCCCCAAAGTTTCTAATTGAGTAGGTCTAGGATGGGGTTGGATAATTTGCTTTTCTTTTTTTTTTTTGATTTGCTTTTCTGACAGGTTTTCAGGTTTTGCTAATGTTGCTAGTTTAGTAGATATTATTTGATTATTAATAACACCATCACTTTGTAGTTGATTGTAAATGTAAAACTGTACTTTTTATTGAGTATACAACCATTGGTATTCATTGGCATTAGTAAAATCACTAGCATTATTCATAACCTCAAATTCCCAACCTTTATTTCATAGTATTAGTATGTATTATTCGACAGTTCTTCTATTCAATATTTCCCAAGATTACAAAATGTACAGAAAGACCTGCTAAATTCATAACTTTGTTTATCCAAAAATATTTTCATTAAAACAAAAACAACAGTTTTAAAGCTCCTAATACAGGAAATGAATAAAGCAAGCCCACTAGCCTAATTGAAGAAGTGTGCATCCTAAGTCACTGCAGTGGTGTCTGATTCTGTGACCCTATGGACTACTGTAGCCCACCAGGCTCCTCTGTTCATGGGATCTCCAGGTAAAATACTGGAGTGTGTTGCCATTCCCTTCTCCAGTGGACCTTTTCGACATAGGGATCAAACCCACGATTCTTAAGTCTTCTGCATTGGCAGGCAGGTTCGTTACCACTAGTGCCACCTGGAAAGCCCAATTGCAGAAGGGACAGCACCAAAAAAAAAGATAATTTACTTGATTATTTATATATAGGAATAAACATGCCTTTGATCCATTTTAGAGCAAGATAAATTATAACTAAGTAGATGAAAAATAAAGAGCATAAAAAGTATCTCCTGCTGATACGTGTGATGAAAAATTTAGAAAACTCTAACCAACAATTTGGAAAGTTCAGTTTATCAAATGAAAAAATAATAGAGCTTCTACTCACACCAACTCATCTTCAGCAACTTCCTTTTGTGTGTCTAGATTTTTCCTCCTCAGTTCTGTCATCATCTGATCAATCTCATTCTGAAGCTCCTGCAAATTTCTCTCAAAGGCCTTGTCTTCAGTTCCTAGAGTTTCATTTAGTTTTACAGCTTTTTCATTTACAGCTGCAGGGGGTAAAACAAATTTTGCAAATTAGCAAACAAAATGCTGCATGTAAAAGTGGCAGCCAGCATCTGCTCTTCTCAACCTTCTCCAAGAGAAAGGCTGTTTGTCATGGGTGTTCCTGCTGAGAAAGAGAGGCAGTTGCTACACCAATCCATAAGAAACAAGGAAATGTGGCATATTTCTCCATATTATGTTGCTTTTAGGGGGACACAGTAATTAAAACACAGTGTTTCTACTTAAAAGGAAGAAATAAACAAGTGGCTCAAACTGTCTTCAGGTGAGACAGTAAAAAATGAGACATGCAGCATTAATACATGGAAGCTGAAAATACAAAGTCTGCATTGCTGATAAGACACAATCAGTTGCAATTTTAAAACTCTGAGTAGAGAAATACTCATCTGTGATGAGATCTCTGAAAATGAAACTGCCCTTGCACTTCCACACAGCTCTGTGTTGATTCATGCAAAGGAATGAGGAAAGGAGCCCCAGCCTAAGGACAGGTATCATACATTAGGGCTCAGAGATACCTTTTAGCAATAATAGCCATCCTGTGAATCTGTGTTTATTATGCACTAAATGGGGTTTCAAACTGTGCTCTTTGGAATCTTAGGATTTTCCAGGCACTTCAGGTATTCTACAAATGATGTCTATTCTGCCAAGAATCTATTTTATAGGTTGATGTTCTGGGCAAGATTTCATTTGAAAAAAGAATTCTCTGTCAAATAAAAGTTTGAAAAATTGGTGCATTGAAACATGTACACAGTACTACCTTAGTTTTAGACCAATTTTTCCTGAAGTGTGTTCTATGGAGCATTAATTTAGCAAATTGAAGGCAGGTGTTTTTTTTTTTTTTTTTTTTAACTCCGGTCTGCTGAGCCCTTATTTCTATAATATTCCCAAAGACAATCCCCAGAATAAAGGCTATGGGCTGACCAAGAGACCATTTTCTACCACTCAAGACTGTATCCTAAGACCTCTTCAAGATCTAAAGAATTTTCAAATCTCTTTTCTATTCTTAGAGAAACTTTTCTGATTAACATTGGTCAGAGTTGTTCAAAGATAGTATGAATAGACCTTCTGAAATAAGTGTGCATAGTTAGGCCAAGCAGACCAGCAGCAGGAGTGTGACATGGTGGGTTAGTACTGTGCTTCTGAAATGTGGTCCTCAAATGAACAACATCAGATCCCACCTGGGATCATTAGAAATGTAGATTCTCAGGTCCCATCACAGATCTATTGAGTTCAAAATTCTAGGGTGTGGTCCAACAATTTGTGTTTTAACAAGCCCTCCAGGATTTTTTGATGCACCTCTTGGGTTAGTGGAAGAAACTGAGTTTCAGTCTTTACCCTTTCCAAAATGCATCTTTCTAATTCTTTTTCAATGATAAATGTCTTTGGTTAAAAAGTTGCTACAATCAACCTGTTATTTCTGATAGTCATAGTTTAAAGTCTACAGAACAATCTGAATCAGGTGTTTTAAAGAACAAATATGGCCATTCTTAGCCCTGTGGTAGAAATTATTGCTCAGGAGCTGTTCCTAGAAGTTAATGAGGGGGCCTCTTTCTGGCTGGCTGCTTCATAGTCATCCCTTGATGCATGACAGAGAACCTTCTCAAGATTCTACCACTGTGATTAGTAGAACATCACCTTGGACATGTAATTTTTAAGGAATCATGATGACCATGGACAATTGATTAGAATGCACCTTGGTCCAGCAGACTAGGTGGGAGTCAAGCCAAAATGTTGGGTGATTAAAGGTAAGAAGGTTCCTATTTTTAGATTTCAAGAAAGATGGTAGTAGACTTCACTCTACCAATAATACAGCCCCATTGTATGGTCTGAGTGCACACCTATATGTACAGTTGATTTTAATCACTTGTAGCATGTGAGTAACCACTGACATCCTTTGCATTCACATTATTTCCTTAAGTGAAACGGATAATTCCCCCTTTCTAAACCTGACAAGGCTGTATGTTTTTTTCATTATTAAATGAGCATATAAATGAGTTTTGCTTAAAGACGTTTTTGGAAATTTGAATTTAGGTCCTGGTCCTAGGTGTTATCAAGGAAGCACAGAATGTGAGATACAATCACACTATTTCTCTTGTAGTCTAATCTCAAAGTTAAATTTCTACAGAGAAGAATGTGGTGCAAAAAGAATGATGGAGAAAAGGAAAATATGGATTATATAATTTCTTTTAAATTAAAGCAATGTGCAAGCAACCAGAAGAAATCATTAGGGTACACAAATACTGCTTTAGCAAAATGATGTTATATTAAGAAAGCAAGTATTATTTTTATAGATGTCTCATTGCTCCATTACTTCTATATATGGAATTTGGAACTTTTACAAGTACTTTTATGTTTAAGATAAATGTGTTATGTAGTCTATTATTCCAAGATATTCACTATCACTTCAGTATATTTTCAACGGTATTAAAAATGCTTGCAATATAAACACATATTTTAAATTTCATTATCTTTTCTACCTTATTACAAAGAGAATTTAGGTTAAAATATCTTTAAAACAAGATAAATACAAAAAGAGATGGGGCAAAGATAAAAATGTTAATGTAAGTCAGGCAAAGAGTGACTAGACAGAAAGGCATGCTGTAATGTCCAGTGCAGTGGATCCTAAATCTAGTGTTAGGCATCTTAGTAGCCAAAGCATCAGGATCAAAAGGAGTATTTAACAGGTATACAGTACCTGTAACATACAAACCAAATAAAATAGTCCCTCAGGAGAAACAAAGCTATTTTTCATGCTGAACCTGAGAAAAATAACCTGTAACGGGTAAATTTATCATGAATGGCTAATACTATTGTGACCTGAGGAACAGGAAAGAAGACTGTCCAGTATTTCTTCAGTCCTATTATATATCAGAACATATGCTAATGGTTTTATATACTTCCACTCATTAATTCTAATAGTGTGTGGAATAAAATGTAGTTTATTCATTTTATTGATTGAGTCTGAAGTCAGCACAAAGTAGACTTTATAAAATTGTAGTGAGATAAGAATGCCTTAGATTAATAGAAGTTGATTTCTATATAGACTTATAATGGAATATAGGATGAGTAAAGTATTTCATCTATCTAAAAAGAAAACTGAAATAGACAAATGTCAGGCTGAAGTATTCACTTTTCCCACAGCAATTTATTACCACTAATAAAAACTAAAAACACTGATGATTATCCACTGTTATTATGGTTTCTAGAGGGAAAAAAGGTATAGGTATGTTGTATATAACTCACTTAAAGCTTTTAGCGAGTTTTCTTCTTTTTTAAATCCCCTAAATGTCCAAGCCTGTTTTATATATATATATGTTTTATATATATATATATATGTGTATGTATGTATGTATATATATATGTATATATATATGTAACAGAAATATATATATATATATATATATATATATATATATATATATATATATATATAACAGAAATGATTTAGCTTAACTCTGACATATACAAATTTGAATTTTCATGAAATTTTAACAGCTGGATTCTGTTTTATAAAGAGCTGTGATTATCATTTTTGTTATCATCTTCATTAGGACCTGCTGGAAGAGGAGAGTAACGGTCACATTGTCCTCCGGTACAGGATCACAGCCATCCACATGGCACGTTATAGGAATTAGGAAAAGGTGTCCCATTTGGACAGACACAATAAGATCACCTGACTGATACACAAATTTAGGGAGTGGGAGACATCTTCCATGATACATAACCCATTTCTTTGATAGACTGGATGGTGAGCCAAGCCGGGGTTAAATACTAGCTCCACTCTGCCCCCTGCTGGTGTATCTGTGGTATGCACAAACTGGGAGATGGAGGGCGCAGCTTAGAGAGGTAGGCAGTGCTGATGCTGGAGTCTATTGAAAACATGTATTATTAGGATTTATTCTTACGTAATGTTTGATTGAACAATAAAGATTGAGATCCCAGAATAGGCTGCTTAATGTTTGAGATAATATGGAAGCAAAAGGAAAGCTCCTAGAGTACTAACCAACATCTTCAGGTATTCAGATCGGGTGAACCCGCTCTGTCTGCAATGCGATTTTTTCCCCCCCCTGGGGGTGGGGGTGAACACATGCAAATAAAAACAACGTTAATGGAAAATGAAATCAAGGAAATCCCAACAACTTCATCTAGCTGAGGAGAAACCACGTGAACGAGTTAACTCATTTTGGTAGGAGTAATTTCTGTTCCAGATCCTGATAGGTTTGCCCTGAGATGGTGCCTCAGATTAAAACTCTGCAGTTTCTTGCGGTGGGGGATCACTGGAAGTTTCTGCCTCTTCTTAGCCTGTGATTCCTAAGAGTGACTTGTCAGGATATTGAAAGCCTTCAAGGTTCTCATGTCCTGATTTATTTGGCTTTAGAAAGCAAAACGTCTAAAATGTATAACATTGTGGAGGAATTAAATTGTTCTATTTTTTTAAAGAAAAAAACATTTTTTTTCCTATTTTTCTCAACATGCATGTATGTTTATGATATATTAATAGATATTTAAGAACTACTGTTGTTTTGGGTTTTTTTGAGGACTTTTTTTTTTTTGGTATTATCTCTCTTCTTTGAGTTTCTTAATTTGGGCTTTGGCCCCAAAATGGCTTCCATTTTGATTCTCAAATCAGATTGGTGGATGCCAACAGCTAACTCCTACAGAATTGTGGACTAAATGCAGTACAGTTTCTGATAAGGCAGCACATCCAAATCCCAAGCAACAGATGTACATTAAAAACCAGAACCAAGTATTTAAAAGTCATTTTGAGAAATTAAAGTACTGCTGTAAGGTACTGAGCAGAATGATTAATTAATTATTTTTTTAAAATCAAGAATCTTTAAATAGTTTTGAATACAAAAACAGCACCATAGCAGAGGAGAAGTTGCCCATTAACTGACTTAATCATATTTGATCACAATATTCCTCAAGAATCAGAGCGTTCCCAAAGGAATGCATTCAATGTATTGCTGGTTTGTACTCATAATTCCTAATTCACTGACTGTTGTTACAAGTTGAACACTGAAAGCCATAGATTCTCAACTGATAATGCCCTAGAATATCTTGATTAAAATACTTTCTAAAAACCCAACCCTCAAATTTAGAAAGGCCAGCTCTTACTAGAGAAATTCCAGTCTTCATTGATCCTTCTTTTTCTATTTTCCTATTGGGAGAAATAATGATTAAATTACAACTTTTCTAATACCTTCTGCATCCTGGGCCAGGTCCTTAATGAATTCTCCTAAGGAGTTTGCTCTTGTGTTGGTCCTCTCAGCATCCTGTCCAGTTTGCTCGCCATCTGCTGTCACTTTGGTAGCCTAATGATCCAAATTCGGGAAAAGCATAATTAATAGAGATGATGAAGCTACAGCTAGATAAGCTCCCACTGGCTGCATTTTCTTTCAAATATTACTTTGAGCCAAAGGCAATCAATGAATTATTGATCAGATGTACTGGAAATGACACCCGTGCTCAAGTATACAATTAAACTTTATTACTTCTTCCATTAAATGGAAATCAGAGAGCTGTATTTGGTCTTTTTAAAATCCTCGTTATACGCAATGGCACAGAAGAAGTAATAAAGCGGAATTATTTTTGAAATATCTTTAAGGTACTATTGCCAAAAGTCTTTAATGGATGCTTCAGTCTCCACATGTTGCCGTTTTGTCCATATTTTATTTACTGAAAAGTGTGGAGTGTAGCAACGATCTCTGGAAAGAGGCACAGATAGTCTGTCTCAACAAGCTTGATCCTATAGATTCGGTTCCGATCAATACATTAATTAACCAAACAAAGACAGGGAATGCTTAACTACTAAGTAGTAAATGCTTGTTTTATAACACTCTAAAGATCTAGTAAAATGTTAAAGAAGAGTAAATGCTAACTTTCCCATATGACATCACCAAAAAAGATTCTGGTAATCACAGGACCATATATTACTGTTAACAAAATAAAACAGAACCCTACAACAGCCCCACCTCCCAAAGAATGTCCTCATACAGTTTCACCCTTATCCACACTGAAAATACCATTTGACATAATGGAATCCATTTAATGTGTTCACGGTTAAGATAAACCATGTGGAGTCAAATAAAAATGGCAAGTATAACATTAAAAGTTTCAGATACTACAAGACTTAGAGCACCTTGTCATAGGTTTACACTTCATTTTTCCATGTGTATGCATATGCTAATAAATGTGACTTCCTATTTAAAAAAAATAGGGATAATCTAACTATAGATAATGAACCAAAGAATCACAAACTGATTCAATATAATTTGAAAAAGACCCAAATTGGCAGGGTATTAATACTCCACAATCTTATACCAGAGTGCTTGCATTTCAGACATGCCCAGAGAATCTAAATTGTTTTATACATAAATGGATTTTAAATAAGACTTAAAATAGAACTAAATGTCTGGCCAGCACAGAACATGGCAGGAGGTGCTGCAGGAATTAGAGTGCATTTTATGATTTCCCAGGGGCAGTAAGAGGTTTAATTCATGAAAGTTTTCAACATTTTAAATAAAAGGTAGACTATAAAGTCCAACTATTATCATCTAATTTCTTAACCTCCAAGTATTATCATCACAAATAAAAGAATGAAAGGGTAAGAATCCAAAGAAAGTTTTAAAAATTCCTCTTTATATTAATAGCTTTAGCATATATACAACATGATTTGGAGGGTGTTAGTATATTAGAATGCTCTGGATTAATTCTTCCAAAACATTAATATTGACATCATTTTAACTTTTAGATTTGAGGCTGAGTCAAGAAACTCTTTACACATACACACCACACAAATGTACACTCACACAATTTTTAAAATGTTGCTTTTGCATTCCTAAGGTCAGCTGCTTAAGATGTTGGCCATCTAAACTGCTTCAGATGTTTGCCTAATCTGGATTTTACTGTATTCTGTAATATCACTACTATTGTCACATATCACAGAACACTATTATAATAACAGATTTTACCTACATTATGATCATCTTTCAATATCTTAAGAATTAATATATCACTAGCACTAGTATCTCTTACACAGAAAGTGTACATTATAATTTGAACTAAAAGTTATTTACCCAGCTTCTAGTATGATGCCTCACTGATAGCAAATATAAATGAACGCTGTCAAATATATCTTATTGCCCTTCTTATTGCCCACTTTTCTAGGAACATTCCCAGAAAAAGCTTTGTTCATACAATTGCTCCCTAATTTCCTTCTCAAAATAAATCCAGACCCCAAGATGATTCTGTTCCAACCTCATCTTCCCTGTGAAGACATCCTTGATGATTTTGACCCATACTCTACTTTCTTAGATTTTCAAAAACAGCCATCATTACCACTATTCATGACTGCTGTGGGTAATTATTCTGCTAGGTATTTTGTCGTATCTGTTGAATTTCAATCCTTGGAGGCGAGGACTATGTCTTATTTCCTTTTATTCCTCCGAGAGCCAGGCACAGTGCCTGGCAAATTGTAGGGGGTCAAAGATGTTGGGTGATTGACTGATGTAATGATAATGAAACAAACTATCCCTTTGAAGTTCTAAAGCCTGTTGGAGGGAAAAAAAAAATCTTTCCATATGCCTTCCTGATACCATTCAAACTGGCCATGTGCCTGGTGTCGTGCTTGCCAGTGAATATGGATGGCTGGGCGCTTTTTTCTGGACATTTTTCAGAGCTTCATAGGATGCTGCTGCTGAAGAGCTACTGCTGAGTGCTTAGGAGGAGAGCCAAGCCTGAGAGCCTGTGGTCGCAATGACACTACATTCTAGTCACTGGTCTCCTGGTAACCCAAAACTTCTGCAATTAGGTGACTGCACACCAAATACCATGCTAGTGAAGGCAGAGCTTGGAGGTGGGCAGAAATCTTTATGGTCAGCACAGTATTTATAAGGAAGAAGACAGGCTTCCCTCTTGGCTGTATTCCAGGAGAGGAAGGGATTTGAGATTCCTGGCACCAAAAGGCACTGACTTATGGCATCTAAGAGGTGGGTTCCACAGCCAGGCTCAGCTGTACCCCATGTTGACAGGCATGTTCAGAAGGGCTGACAGTACTCTCTTGCATGTCGTTTACTCTTCCTGCCTTTAGAGATCCATAGAGGGCATATGTGCTAGGTTGCTTTAGTCATATCTGACTCTGTGCGACTCTATGGACTGTAGCCCACCAGGCTCCTCTGTCCTTGGGGTTCTCTAGGCAAGAATACTGGAGTGGGTTGCCATGCCCTCCTTCAGGGGATCTTCCTGACCCAGGGATTGAACCCACATCTCTTATGTCTCCTGCATTGGCAGGCAGATTCTTTACCACTAGTGCCACCTGGAAAGCCTCCCATTAGAGGGCATGATCCCTATTTTCACGCTGGTGAGGACGAAGGCTATGAAGAGGTTAAGTGACTTATCTGAACTCACACATACGTAGGGAACTGGGGATGAGACATACGTTTTCTGTCTCATAGCCGTGTATTGGGTGAGTATCAAACATTAACTTCTGTTTGGCTAACATCCAGGAGGACAGAGAAGACAGATGCAGCAGTTAAGTGTTCTGGGTGGGAGGAGGGACACAGCTCCAGCTTTCGCAGTACTTTAAGTGCATAAGCTTTGTGTGTGTTTAGTCACTCAGTCGTGTCCAACTCTGCAACCCCACTGACTGTAGCCCACCAGGTTCCTCTGTCCACGCGATTCTCTAGGCAAGAATACTGGAGTAGGTTGCAATTTCCTACTCCAGGGCATCTTCCCGACCCAGGAATCGAACCCATGTCTCTTACATCTCCTGCACTGGCTGGCATGTTCTTTACTACTAGTGCCACCTGGGAAGCTTTAGGCTTTAGTAAGTTAACATATTTGAAAATCCATATCAGAACACCCAGTAGATACACTTTTAAAAATCATGTTTCATTACCCAGTAATTAAGTTGAAAAGTCACCTTGTCAAAACCCACCCAGGAGAGACTCCATAAAGGAAGCCGATGACAGATATATTACCATCTATGGGTAGTGGTGCTAGACTGTAAAAGTGAAATTCACAAAAATCAGTTTCATCCAGGACAGGCCATTGATAATGTGACAGATGAATGCTAACTATCACATGATAGGGGCTATCTGTCTGATTCCATTTGGCTCTTCTTGCATTTTATTAAATTATCGACCCCATCCCTTAGTCAGCTTCCTCCTTACTATTATCTTGTTCCTGAGTATCTGACAAATGTCTTCTCATTTAACCTAATATGTACAATCTTCCTTTCATTCTCTACGTTAGACTTTCTTATTTTTACATTCTCTTACCTCTGTTCTACAATTTTTCCAGTGTTCCTTTGTAAATGATGCCTTATACACTACTTTGCAAGTATTTCTCTTTCCTTTGATTATCTTTTTACATTCAAGTTCATTCAACTAGGTATTTTTTCCTTTTATTTTTCTTCTATTTTCTTTGTGGTTGTTTCATGTGTTTTTTTTAAGAGTATTTATATCCAGGCAGCATGCATTACCATTAGACACACATTCATTTACTTCTGAACAATGTAGCTGTTACTTTTTGCTTTAGCTCAAGCAGTTCTCACTGCGCCTCTTGAAACCTGCACATAATTTTCTTGGTTGGATATTACTAGTGTCTTTCATTTTCTGCCTTCTTTATGTTAAAACTACAATCTAATGGAGCAAATCTAACTAATGAATAGACAACACTGCTTAGTTGCCACCCTCCTCTGCATTTGCAGACTTACACAGTTTCCTGCTGAAACTAAATTTCAGATCTAATCATTTACATGATATTCTCAAGGGTCATCTTCAGATACTACTAGTTCTGTATATCCAAGGGTCAGTGAAGTGCTAGGACAAGCTTCTAGGACAGACAGTGCCCAAGGACAGAGACAGTCAACTGACCCTGGGGAAAAATGTCAGTTCTATGTGAAATTTCCCCTTAAATGTTTCAGGTGTCAGTTTTGAAAGTTCCAAATAAGTATGATTTGTTATACGTTATCTCTCTCTCTTTTAAATATAATAGTAGAAATAAAAAAAACGTTGGCAACTTAAACCTTTTGGAGCTGGTGGGGTAGAGTTATGTGTTTAATGATCATGAAAATAAATTTATAATCACAAACTGAAGAAAAAGCCAGTGGTATAACACAATTATAAGAGGAATCCCATCATACCTGGAATATCACAGAAGGCTTACTGTAGACTTTGATGAGCTGAGGTTTAGTTCAAGGTTAAAGAAAACATAGCTTCCCTGGTGGCTTAGAGGTAAAGAACCTGCCTGCCAAAGCAGGAGAAGCAGGTTAGATCCCTGGGTTGGGCAGATCCCCTGGAGAAGGAAATTGCAACCCACTCCAAATATTCTTGCCTGGGAAATCGCATGGACAAAGGAGCCTGGCAGGCTACAGTCCATGAGGTCTCAGAGTTGGACGTGACTTAAACACTAAACAACAAAAGAAAACGTGTGCAGAAAAGCTCTGTGGTATAATGAAATGTCTGAGATTTAAAATAAAGGCAGAGAGAGGAGAGTGTTAAGAAGGAATATAGGGTCAAAAGTGGCAATTGCTGTAGGAAGTTCAAGTAAAATAAAACTTCCACTGGATTTAGTGACCAGCTTGCCATTGATTACCTTGTCAAAACAGTTTTGGGAGCAAGCTGGGAGTGGAACTCTAGACTACAGGAAGTGAGGACATAAAGCAGAGCTATCTCCAAGTTTTTCAAAAAACTTGGCTGTGAAATGAAAGATGGAGGTCAGGACAGTAGTTATAGAGGTACATACAGAGTTATCATCAAAAAGCATTTCAATATTTCATACTGATCATAGTGTCTGATGTTATGAATATGTTACATATGATTCCATATTCAAGCAACTTACATTCCAAGTGGGAAATAAAATGATAATAAATTAAAATACATTGAAAAGATATATAATATTTTGCTTATATAATATTTGCACATTATATACAATAAGTGTTTAACATATTAATTTTGGGGAGGAACATTATTTTCTTTAGCAATGGCTTCCCTCGTAGCTCCATGGGTAAAGAATCTGCCTGAAAAGCAGGAGACCTGGGTTCATTTCCTGGGTTAGAAAGATCCCCTGGAGAAGGAAATGGCGACCCACTCCAGTATTCTTGCCTGAAGAATCCCATGGACAGAGGAGCCAGGCAGGCTACAGTCCATGGGAGGTTGCAAGAGTCAGACACGACTTAGTGACTAAACCCCCCACCCCCCATTAGAGAACTTAATTGCATCATGAAAAAGATAAGCACAAAATATATAAGCACCTGAGGGAGAGAGGGCAGCTCATACCAGCTATGCAGGATCAGACTCACCAGATATTTTAACAATTAAAATACAATCATAAAGCAACTGGTCAGCTAACAAAGCATAGAGAAGGATTGTCAAAAAGATTGGCTATACCAAAGAAAGCACTTTCCATAGGACAGGGAGCTATAAGCACCACATAACTCTAGGTTGACAACAGTTTTCAACCTTGACTGGCATCAGAATCATCTGGAAGGTCATGAAAGTCCCAATGTTCATACTATTGTTTAGTCACTAAGTCGTATTCAACTCTTTGAAATCACACGGACAGTAACCCACCAGGCTCCTCTGTCTATGGGATTTCCCAGGCAAGAGTACTAGAGTGGGCTGCCCTTTCCTTCTCCAGGGGATCTTCCCAACCCAGGAATCGAACATGCATCTCCTGCATTGCAGGTGGATCCTTTTACTGCTGAGCCACCTTTATATTGTGCATCAGACTGATTACATCACATTTGGGGGTTAGACTGGGCACCAGGTAATTCCAAGATGCAGTTCTAGTTTAAGGCACTGTCTCCTCTAACACAGGCACAGATACTAGGAAGTCATGGCCCCTGTGCTTCTCATATGCTGATCTCAACTGCTGAATCATTCATGGCTGTGAGATAAAGGTATTGGTGGATTCAGCCGTTGGGAAGATCCCCTGGAGGAGCGCATGGCAACCCCCTCCAGTATTCTTGCCTGGAGAATCCCCATGGACAGAGGAGCCTGGTGGGCTACAGTCCATGGGGTCACAAAGAGTTGGACACAACTAAGCGGTTAAGCACAACACAGCATACACACTGGACGTTTACACCATTTAGTCCTCTAGTTGTGATTCCATGGGTTTCAATACAACTTTTAATTATCGTGCAGCTTGACCACAGGAAAAGAAGGAATTGATCATTTTGACTTGAATATTGAAGGTCTCCATGATTTTCTGGTGGGGACAAGGTTAATTAATAAGTGAGGATTTCCTTTTATTTCTTCCTCATCCTAACTTCATCACGGAGATATTTACTTACAGAAGTCTTACTTCTAGGCTTTTCAATTTACAAAATTTGAAGAATGTACAGATAGAAATGGTATTGAAGTGTGGAAGTGGGGGAAAAAGAGTACTTTCCAGTGCAGAAATCTGGCAAACATGACCTCAGCCAGGTGATCAAGATAAACACCAATAGTAATAAGACATACTGATTACATGGGTTCTTAATATGACATGATAAAATGATACATTATCTCTGTGGTTTTTCCCACACAGACCTGTATCTCCATTCTAATCATGAGAAAAACGTAAGGCAAACCCCAATGGAGGGACATCATACAAAATACATGAACTTGTCAAAACTGTCAAAATTATCAACAAACCAGAAAAGTCTAAGAAAAGGTCACAGTCTAGAGGATGCAGTCTAAGATGACATGATGATTAAATGTAATGTAGTATCCTGGATAGAATCCCGAAATATACAAAGACAATAAGTAAAAGTAAAGAAATCTGAATAAAGTAGTCTTTAGTTAATAATAATCAATCAATATTAGTTCACTGGTTATGAAAGATACATCATACTAAGATGTTAACAGTAGAGGAAACTGGTTATAGAGTGTATGGGAAATCTCTGTACTATCTTTGCAATAACTTTTCTGTAAATCTAAAACTATTTTAAAATAAAAAGTTTGTTTTAAAATAGTATAAGAATTAAATCAAATTAGATAATAGATCTAAATATAAAATGCAAATTATAAAACTCCAAGATAACACAGTATAAAATTTAGATAACTTTAGGTATGGTGATGACATTTTAGATAATACCAAAGCAATCAGTCAAAGAAATAACTGATAACCTGGGCTTCATTAAAATTAAAAACTTTTCACTGTGATGGATATTGTCTAGAGAATGAGAAGGCAAGTCACAGACTTGTTGTCCAAAAGACTTGTCCAAAATACACAAAGAACACTTGACAATGATAAAAAACCTTGATTAAAAAATTAGAAAAACTTTGTCTTAGTCATTTAAGTGAAATGTTAGTCGCTTAGTCATGTCCAACTCTTTGTGACTCCGTGGACTGTAGCCCACCAGGCTGCCCTGTCCATGGAATTCTCCAGGCAGGAATACTGGAGTGGGTAGCTATTCCCTTCTCTAGGGGATCTTTCCAACCCAAGAATCGAACCTGGGTCTCCCACATTGCAAGCAGACTGTTTACCATCTGAATGACCAGGGAAGCCCAGATGGTAGAGTCTGCTGCTATAACAAAATACCTCACATTAGGTGGCTTGTAAATGACAGTTTTTTCTCACAGTTCTAGAGATCAAGAAGTACAAAATAACATCTCAGGCCAATTTGGTGTCTGGTGAGGGTCTGCTTCCTGGTTCATAGGTAGTGTCTTCACTTTGTGCTTACATGGTCAGGAAAGGGCAAAGGATCTCTTTGGGGCCCCTTTTATATTGGCACTAATTCCCTTCATGAGGGCTCTGCCTTAATGAACTAAGTACTTTCAAAAAGCCTCACTTCCTAATATCATTACCTTGTGTGGGGGGGTTAGGATTTCAACATAGGAATTTTGGAGAGGATACATGCATTCAATCCACAGCAAGACCTGAATAGACATCACACCAAAGAAGCTATACAGATGGCAAGTAAACATATAAAAGTGCTCAACATCGTCTGTCCTTAGGGAATTGTAAATTAATGTAAGACTGAGATACTACTATACACCTACTGTTGTTGTTGTTTAGTTGCGAAGTAGTGTCTGACTCTTTGGCAGACTGTTGGCTGCCAGGCTTCCCTGTCTTTCACTGTTTCCCGGAATATGCTGTAACTCACGTCCATTGCATTGGTGATGCTATCCAACCATCCATCCTTGGTCAACCCCTTCTCTCCTGCCCTCAGACTTTCCCAGCATACACCTATTAGAATGGCCAAAATTCAAAACACTGACAACAACAAATGCTGGTGAGGATATAGAGTAATAGGAACTCTTACTCATCACTGCTGGGAAATGCAAGCTGATATAGCCACTCTGGAGGACAGTTTGATGATTTCTTGCAAAACTAAACATACTCTTACCATATGATAGAGCAACTAAATTCTTTGGTTTTTACACAAATAAATTGAAAACATATATTTGGGTGCTAATAGCAGCTTTACTCAAATATTGCCAAAGCTTAGAAGCAACCAAGGTGTCCTTCAGTAGGTGAATGGATAAATAAACTTGGTACATCCAGAAAATGGAACACTACTCACCACTAAAAAGAAATGAGCTATCAAGACACCAAAAGACAAGAATGAAACTTCAATGTAGATTACTAAGTGAAAGAAGCCAATTCGGAAAGGTTCAGTTCAGTTCATTTGCTCAGTCACGTCTGACTCTATGCCACCCCCTGAACTGCAGCATGCCAGGCCTCTCTGTTCATCACCAACTCCTGGAGTCCACCCAAACCTATGTCCATCGAGTCGGTGATGCCATCCAATCATCTCATCCTCTGTCGTCCCCTTCTCCTCCTGCCCTCAATGTTTCCCAGCATCAGGGTCTTTTCCAATGAGTCAGCTCTTTGCATCAGGTGGCCAAACTCTTGGAGTTTCAGCTTCAACATCAGTCCTTCCAATGAACACCAGGACTGATCTCCTTTAGGATGGACTGGGTGGATCTCCTTGCAGTCCAAGGGACTCTCAAGAGTTTCTCCAACACCACAGCTCAAAAGCATCAATTCTTCAGTGCTCAGCTTTCTTTATAATACAACTCTCACATCCACACATGACCACTGGAAAAACCATAGCTTTGACTAGAAGGACTTTGTTGACAAAGTAATGTCTCTGCTTTTTCATATGCTGTCTAGGTTGGTCATAACTTTCCTTCTAAGGAGTAAGCATCTTTTAATTTCATGGCTGCAATCACCATCTGCAGTGATTATGGAGCCCAGAAAAATAAAGTCAGCCATTGTTTCCCTATCAATTTGCCATGAAATGATGGGACTGGATGCCATAATCTTTGTTTTCTGAATGTTGAGCTTTAAGCCAACTTTTTCACTCTCCTCTTTCACTTTCATCAAGAGGCTCTTTAGTTCTTCTTCACTTTCTGCCATAAGGGTGGTCTCATCTGCATATCTGAGGTTATTGATATTTCTCCTGGTAATCTTGATTCCAGCCTGTGCTTCTTCCAGCCCAGCGTTTCTCATGATGTACTCTGCATATAAGTTAAATAAGCAGGGTGACAATATACAGCCTTGACGTACTCGTTTTCCTATTTGGAACCAGTCTGTTGTTCCATGTCCAGTTCTAACTGTTGCTTCCTGACCTGCATACAGGTTTCTCAAGAGGCAGGTCAGGTGGTATGGTATTCCCAACTCTTTCAGAATTTACCACAGTTTATTGTGATCCACACAGTCAAAGGTTTTTGCATAGTGAATAAAGCAGAAATAGATATTTTTCTGGAACTCTCTTGCTTTTGCAATGACCATGGCAGTTTGATCTCTGGTTCCTCTGCCTTTTCTAAAACCAGCTTGAACATCTGGAAGTTCACAGTTCACATATTGTTGAAGCCTGGCTTGGAGAATTTTGAGCCTTACTTTACTAGAGTGTGAGATGAGTGCAACTGTGCAGTAGTTTGAGCATTCTTTGGCATTGCCTTTCTTTGGGACTGGAATGAAAACTGACCTTTTCCAGTCCTGTCGCCACTGCTGAGTTTTCTGAATTTGCTGGCATATTGAGTGCAGCACTTTCACAGCATCATCTTGTAGGATTTGAAATAGCTCAACTGGAATTCTATCACCTCCACTAGCTTTGTTGGTAGTGATGCTTCCTAAGGCCCACTTGACCTCACATTCCAGGATGTCTGGCTCTAGGTGAGTGATCACACCATCATGATTATCTGGGTCGTGAAGATCTTTTTTATACAGTTCTTCTGTGTATTCTTGCCACCTCTTCTTAATATCTTCTGCTTCTGTTAGGTCCATAACATTTCTGTCCTTCATTGTGCCCATCTTTGCATGAAATGTTCCCTTGGTATCTCTAATTTTCTTGAAGAGATCTCTAGTCTTTCCCATTCTATTGTTTTCCTCTATTTCTTTGCATTGATCGCTGAGGAAGGCTTTCTTATCTCTCCTTGCTATTCTTTGGAACTCTGCATTCACATGGGTATATCTTTCCTTTTCTCCTTTGCTTTTTGCTTCTCTTCTTTTCACAGCTATTTGTAAGGCCTCCTCAGATGGCCATTTTGCTTTTTTGCATTTCTTTTTCTTGGGTTGGTCTTGATTCCTGTCTCCTGCACAATGTCACGAACCTCTGTCCATAGTTCATCAGGCACTCTGTCTATCAGATCTAGTCCCTTTAATCTATTTCTCACTTTCACTGTATAGTCATAAGGGATTTGATTCAGGTCATACCTGAATGGTCTAGTGGTTTTCTCCACTTTCAATTTCAGTCTGAATTTGGCAATAAGGAGTTCATGATCTGAGCCACAATCAGCTCCTGGTTTTGTTTTTGCTGACTTATAGAGCTTCTCCATCTTTGGCTGCAAAGAATATATCAATCTGATTTCAGTGTTGACCATCTGGTGATGCCCATGTGTAGAATCTTCTCTTGTGTTGTTGGAACAGGGTGTTTGTTATGACCAGTGCGTTCTCTTGGCAGAACTATTAGCCTTTGCTCTGCTTCATTCTGTACTCCAAGGCCAAATTTGCCTGTTACTCCAGGTGTTTCTTGACTTCCTACTTTTGCATTCCAGTCCCCTATAATGAAAAGGACATCTTTTTTGGGTGTTAGTACTAGAAGGTCTTGTAGGTCTTCATAGAACCGTTCAACTTCAGCTTCTTCAGTGTTACTGGTTGGGGCATAGACTTGGATTACTGTGATATTGAATGGTTTGCCTTGGAAATGAAGAGATCATTCTGTCGTTTTTGAGATTGCATCCAAGTACTGCATTTCGGACCCTTTGGCGACTATGATGGCAACTCCATTTCTTCTAAGGGATTCCTGCCCACAGTAATAGATATAATGGTCATCTGAGTTAAATTCACCCATTCCAGTCCATCTTAATTCACTGATTCCTAGAATGTTGATGTTCACTCTTGCCATCTCCTGTTTGATCACTTCCAATTTGCCTTGATTCATGGACCTAACATTCCAGGTTCCTATGCAATATTGTTCTTTACAGCATCGGACCTTGCTTCTATCACCAGTCACATCCACAACTGGGTGTTATTTTTGCTTTGTCTCCGTCTCTTCACTCTTTCTGGAGTTATTTCTCCACTGATCTCCAGTAGCATATTGGGCACCTACCGACCTGGGGAGTTCATCTTTCAGTATCCTATCTTTGTGCCTTTTCATACTGTTCATGGAGTTCTCAAGGCAAGAATACTGAAGTGGTTTGCCATTCCCTTCTCCAGTGGACCACATTCTGTCAGACTTCTCCACCATGACCCAGTCATCTTGGCTGGCCCCACACGGCATGGCTTAGTTTCATTGAGTTAGACAAGGCTGTGGTCCATGTGATCACATTGGCTAGTTGTCTGTGACTGTGGTTTCAGTCTGTCTGCCCTCTGATGCCCTCTCTCAGTGCCTACTGTCTTACTTGTGTTTCTCTTACCTTGGACGTGGGGTATCTCTTCATGGAAAAGTTACATACTGTATAATTCTACCTATACGATATACAGAGACAGTAAAAAGATCAGTCAAAATCTATAGATTGCACAACACCAAGAGTGAACCCTAAAGTAAGCTATAATTTTGAGTGATAATGATTTGTCAGTGTAGATGTATCTGTTGTAACAAACGTATCACTCAGTGGGGGGAAAGTTGATAATGGGGGAGGCTATTCCTGTCTTGGGGCAGGGGAGCATATGGGAAATCTCAGTATTTTCCAGTCTATTTGGGTTTACACTAATCAAAAATACCAAGTCCATTTTAAGAAATTTAGTATGGGAGAGACTTCTGGGAAGATGAAAGGGTGTAGGTTAGGAAATAACAAAGTAATAATAATCATAAAGGCTCAGATCATTTGGCTGTAATCAGCTCAGTGACAGCAACAACAGTGTCAGTTTTGCTTATATCTTTTTCCCAGTGTCTGTCATTCTGTTATAGTATCTAGAACATGTCAATCCTTACGAAGGATTAATTAAATGAATCAATGAATGAAATGCCACTGTTCCATGGAATTCTTTCCTAATAACCCTTAACAAGATTAAATTAATCCATGTATATGTACTTCTCAGTTACATTCTTTTATTTCATGCTCTATTATATATTTACTTGCACTTGTCTCCACACACTTAAATGCTTATGTATACACACAGACACATACACACACACACACACACACATACACACGAGACTACAAGCTCCTTGAAGACAGACTGGGCCTCGTTTTTATCTGTCACCTGCCAACACTTAGCTTGGGCTTTGTATGTGGGGAACATTCGTGTGTACCTGTTGAACTGAGATTACTTTCGCATGATCCACTTAAAAGTTCTTATTTAGTGTATTCACAGAACAAACATAAAATTGCTAAATATTAAATTGATATGAGATAAATGGACTCACTAATCTAATATTTAACTACATTTGGCAAGAAATTCTATATTTGTACATTCCATATCACTGCGATGAAATCCTGAAAAAGTGTTTAGTAGGCTATTTGTAACCTGAGGGCCATTGTTCAGCATCATGTGCTGAGCATTCCATTTGATTTCCCTGTGGAAATTCTAATAAGCCAGCAGCAGGTTAGGTGGAAATGGTATTGCAACCGTGGGAATCCGTAAACTAGGTCCTCCTGAGGTCCTTGAATTTGGTGAATTCAAGGCCATTCCTAAGTCATTTCGGTATTATGGCCTGAGGGATTTCTTCTTTAAAAAATGGACTAGATAATCTGCCAGAACCTTCTAGCTCCAATATTTTTTGTCATTTAAAGTTCTTTGAGAACCAAACTGGACCCCTAAATTCCAGGCCAGTTTTCCAGTTCATGCATTTTTCTGGCCACAAGATGGCGAACTTTATGCTGTTTTCTTCATTCTCTACAAGGGAAAAGAACCTTAACCCTCTTGTAGTTTTGAAAATTTAAAACTCCCAATATCTTAAAAAGTCTGATAAACACAACATGGATTTACATTCTGATTCTAAAAAGTGTCTTAAGTGCCTTGGATTTTCTTGATAAAGAAGATTTCCTCTTTTGTGGGGCAATACGGATTTAGACTGTATTTCTATTAATATACAAATGCAAATATCCCATGATAAAATCAAAGAGACTACAAGTATTTTTATTTGCTTATCTTTTTCCTTATATAGTCAGAGACAGGGGTTTGGGAATCCAGAATCTATGGAAGCTAGTGGGTAGAGTTCTCAAAATATATTGTCATTATGGTATTTCTAACTATTGGCCTTGATACTTCCCAAGTCTGTATCCCAATCTTTTCTTGTGGTACTGGGTTCCCAGATTTTATCTGAGGCAGAAGTAGCAAGTCAAAAATACATCGATTTCATGCACCAAATTTGGATTTAGGAAGAACAAGATTTGCATTTCAGAAATTTGAAGTAATTTTCCTTAATTATATATAATCTGTCTGCTTTAAGAAGAAGCGTGATTTTGCCAACTTACCCTGGTCAGAAGTTCATTCATTTCTGTCACAAGCGTGTTCAGATTGCCTTCTGCCAACTGAATGAGCCTCTCTGGAGCCCGCTGAGGTGAGAGCAAATGCTGAAAGAGATTTCATTCCATATGTCTTTGAGTAAATGGTCTTGCAGCGATCATAGGTTGAATGTTTAACAGAACACATTTTTCCTTTATATACAAAGAACTTAGCCTTCTCACCTTCAAAGAAGAGAGGAACTATTTCAACTGGGCACTTACACACTAAACACCGTGCAGAATGACCTGGCAAATAACACAAATCGCTGCACTTTATTAAGACATTACTACGTGCCAGGTCTGTTTGTTTTGCTTTGTTTCATTTAGTTCTTACAATAGCTCTATGAGATAAATATGTTACTTCATTTTGTAGATAAAAAACTGGCTTGAAGAGACCTAAAAGCGTATACAAGATCGCATAGCCAGTAAGCAGCAGTCAAGATGAATTGTGTCTGAATCTTTAAGGCCCCTACATTAGTCACCAGAGATACAGTTTATAGGTTTATCACTTCTTTCTTTGAGGACAGGAGCCCTGACAGAGGGACCTGGCTGGGCGCTAACTAACTGCATGGTGTCAGTGTTGTAGGAGCTGGCCTGGTACTCACAGCTGGTACATTTTCCCCTCCTATTGAACATTAGCAATCTCACAACACTAACAGTAGATGGGATCACTCTGTGACAGTGATGAATGAAACAAAAAACGAGACCACTCCATAATCTTGTCTAAACGCAGATAAAATCATGATCTCTGTGCAGATCACAAAAATACCCTGAATCCCATTTTCTGGCTAATATGAGTGACCACTGCCTCCTTACTAACTGTAGCCTTAACTTCTCTTTTTCTTCCCTCCTTCTAGATAAGATTCATTAGAATACTTAATTACAGAATTATTCCCACTTCCTAAGAGCACCCAATCCAATACAAACCTCTGCTTCCTTGAAACTGCTCCCCAATTCCTTAGCATAAACCCCAGTACTCTAAGTGATTCTTAATGCCCTGTTACTGAGACACACCCACACCCCACATGCTGTGCAGTGTCCTTTGTGGCATCAAGTTAATGAATCCAGCTTTGTTCTATCACATGTGGGTTCCAGGTCATCTGTGACTGGAACCCAGGGAGCACTGACACAGTTCAAGGAGCCGAACAAAGGGCATATCTAACTTGCTTAATGATTTATAATATTAAAATGGGATTCCAGATATTAAACAATGGAAGATGAACACAAACAGAATCAAGAAGGATTGGAATTTAAGGAAAATCACATCATTCTGACCAACACCCAGCCATAAGGAAATAGGTAATTAAACCCTCTGGCTTGGTTGAGGTCCACAGATCGGACTGTCTTTCAGAGGGCTCTTCAGAAATTCATTCATTGCATAAGTTACTACTTTAAATTTTTTTATGTCCCACTGAAGCATTTGCTTCTCTAGCTCAATTTTTGGTCTTTGTGTTCTTTCCATGTATAATAACTGGTCATCATTTTCTTTGTTAGAACTCTGCATTCCTGAATGCTAGGCCTCTAACGTAAACTCAGATTCCTCTGCCTGGCTTTCAAGATTGTCCTTCATACCACCCAGCCCCACTGAAGCCTCCAGTCTGATCTTTCACTAGCAGACCTGACTTCTAACGTCTCCAAGACAGGCCTTGCTCATACACACCTCTGCCTCTGTGCACATGGCTCTCGTAGATTCAGTGGCAAGAGTACGTAAGGATGGGCTGGGGGTCAAAGAGATCTCACCACTGGTGGACTGAGCCGTTTCCCTTCTACTGTGTGAAGGTGGTGTCGCTGTCTCAGGCCCTACAGTTACACTGACTCTTTTCAAATCTCAGCTCTGTACCTAGCAACCATGTGACCTTTTGTCACACTTGAAACTTCTCTATGACTCAGTGTCCCTGCCTGACTATGTGAGAAAAAATGTAGGTAATACAATACTCCTTTCCTACTTCCTGGATTTTTGGCAGTCTATGTGTGATAATTCATGTAAGACTTTAGTCAATTGCCTAGCACAGATATACTCATCAATATATGCTACCTATTCCTGCTATCATTATGATCAGTTTCTTCTTCTAGTAAATAGGGATAATAATACTTACTTTAAAAGCTGTGGTCTGAATTAAAGAATGTATTTCCTAGAAGAGTGTCTGCCAGTGCCTAATAAATAAATCTTAGGCTTTCTCCTCCAGTCTTACCGATAATTCTCTGCCTGTTGAAACTGTTTCTATCTTTCAAGTTCTAACACAAATTACACTTTCATTAATTCAAGCATTCATTAATTTCAAGTATTCCCTGCTTACTCTGGACCTTATCTATTTCTCCGATCTTGAACGTTATCGTATGTCAAATGCCTATAAAGCTCGTGGTAATTATATAGTTTTGCTAATTGTTTAATTATTTTTTTAAACCATATAGACCCTAACCTTCCTAAAGATAGTGACAGCATGCATTAAGGGTTGTGAAACCCTCAGAGAACCAAGTACAATACTGGGCATTCCAGACTTTCTCAATAAATATTCGGTAATTGACTGATAGTATATAAGTTGTCACTTTTCATCTTTTTTTAAAATTAGATGAAACAACCTCAATTTCCATAACATTTCTGCCTTATCTCATTAGCTACTGAAAGCTGTAAAAATGTCTTAGAACGGGGTTTCCCCCGCAACAAAAATAGTTCTTGTTGAAGTAGTTTCCAATGTCTCCTCATTCTCCAGTACAAAATTTTCACCTTGTGTTTTCATTTTGATAGTAAACTTAAATGTTAATGCAAGCATTTCTGGAACCCAGGCTGGGAACCTGAGAGATTCACACAACCACCTGATCTCAGCGCCTACATCTGCATTCCTGTTTGATCACAGGGCAGACTGAGCATATAAATCATGCAAACTTGTCAAAGGATGCCAAATGTCATTTCAGGTCCTCTCATAAGGAGTTCTCTAGTTCAAAGTGTGGAAAGGTAGAACTGAGTTACCTCATGTCACATGCTGATGAAAGAACCTGTGTGGAAGTAGTCAGTATCATACTCTTGTTGTAAGTAGCAATTTGCATTCAGCAAAAATCATGTTACTTTATATTAATGTCTTTAATTTGAATTTTATTGGTTTTTAAGACTTCTGTAAGAATTAATTTGTTTTGATTTTATAGAGCTATTAAGTATAAGGAGTTCATATCTGATTTTATGTTTGCACATATTTCACGAACATAATAAAATTGATTTAGGCCAAACACTGGGGGTACATGAGCCTCTTTTCCCTTAAGAGCAATCAGTAAATTGTAGTTTTCAAGTCTGAAAAACACTGGTTTAGAAAGCTTCTGAATTTCCCTAACGGCGGCCTGCCTTAATTTGGGACAATGGAAAGCGCATTTACCAATTAGGGCAATTCCCCCTGGGGAAGCTTCTGTCATCTTTTATCCCAACTTTTGCTGTTACTGCTCCAACCTACCTTGAGTTCCTGAGTCATATTTTCAAGACCATACAGAATTTTATATGGAGCGGGCAGCGGGCCAGTGAGGTTGATGCTCGTGGCCATCTGCTCCAGGCGAGCCAAGTCACCGAGAAGAAGGCCGGTGCATTCATCTCCACAAACTGTGAAAGGGAAATGGCAAAGAACATTGACTTCTGCTAAGCATCCCGGGCAGATGTGCAAAGATTTCAGCTATGAAGTATTTTATGGGCTAAGCATCCTTTTGAGAAAGATGATGTTTCTCATCTCAGATAATTAACACTTCTGAATGGATGACAGTACAAAAAAGATGAAAAGAACAACAAAAGAGCAGACATGCCTGTTGCCCAGAACCTGAGATATGGATGATGATATAAACTGAGGAACCAGAGAAAAGGAGACAGTGGATTTTGAGAGGAAATGAGTGCATTGCCTAAGTATTAAGGATGATGTAAGGCGTGGAATACAGCATTTATAAATACCCCAGAGATGCCACCTGAGCAGTGTACAGAAAATCCATAACTGGGAATAAAATATGCTTTGGAATCTAAAAATGTATACATTGGTCCCTTAGATAGAGCTGTGGAGTGTCTGTAGCAATTGGGTCTCCACATGCTTTATGTATTAAATATGCAAAAACTGTATGACTCTTCAGTTTACCTTAGTAGTTTTTTACAAGTCAAAAGAACTCTTCTCTTTACAATTTGCGTTTTTATTTTCCCCCTCCTGATGAAATTTATTTATTTACTTACTTATTCACTTACTTACTTATGTATTTGCCAACTCTTCCCCTTTAGTCACTCGGTGCATTATCACTCATGATTAGATGCAGTCCCACAGATTTCTACTTTGATGATTAACCTAACCCTGTCTTGTGGATAAATAACTGCCAAAAGTCAGGAAAACTTTATTCTTGAAGTAGCAAAGAGTGCTAGTGTTCTACCTATATATATTTTCAATGATTAGAAAGAGGGACTATTCAAAGTTGGTAGTGGCAGAAGGGGTCTGGATGGTAGTAGAAAAAAAAGGTTTCTTCACCACTATCACACTAATCTCATAAATAGTACAATTTCTAAAATTAAAATATGTTGATTCTTTTGGACACTTTATAAAATATACCTATTTAGTTTAGATTTTTAGTTCAAATTTTTTTTTCACTCTTTGCCCATTGGAGAAATGAGGTGTAGCTTCTCCATGCCAAGAAGCATGTGCTCCATATTTATGATGTGCATCCATGTATTGAGAGAGTCAGTTCTTAGGTAGGTTGATAAGAAGTCCAGGGTCCCTGAAGAGAAAGGGGTCTGGGGATCTTGAGGAGGAGAAAATGACAAATGTTTTTTTCTTTAAGCCCAGAGCTGATGATTATACAACAAAACAACTCATCTTGCTCAAGGATATGTTTTTCCTTAAACTTTGTACCAGTGATTATATAACAACAATGTATCCTGCTTGAGGACATGTTTTTCCTTCTTGAGAACCTTCTGACTAACCCTGTCATCTTAAAATGTAAATTGTGGGAATGGGTCTGGGAATATCTTTCTATTGTTAGTTCTAATCCTGTTATTTTAAAATGTGTATTGTTGGAGTGGGTCTGGTAAGACCCTTACAACCCTGAGACATTCTTTTGATGTACTGTAATAACCAACTGAAAAAGTATATAGCTCTCTTGCTAAGACCAGCGAGTGGGGCATTCTCCATACCCCTTCTGATGTCTATGTCAGAAGCTTGCTCTGTCCCTTTTTATACTTTAATAAAACTCTGCTACACAAAATTTCTTGAGTGGTCAAGCCTGGTCCCTGGTCATGAAGTTAAATCTTCTTTGGAGATCACAAATATGACACTGTTCACCATAAGCAATGAGCAGATAGATATAATTTCTAGCTTACATTCTTCATATGGAGGTATCAAAACTATACACATGTTAAAAGAGAGGAAAATACATACCATGAAAAATACTGAGATCTGGAGCAGCTTTGCCTCATGCCCCAAACTGGCAAAGATTCAATTAGTTCTCTAAACTAAACTCCCTTGAGCTGCCCAATGGAGAGAAAACCATTAACTGATGCTTGTAAACAAAGAAGTAGGACAGAGAGTGATTTTTTGATAGGATGGCAGTTAGACATGAGTTACAATATCCCTTCACAGGGACTAAACTGCCCTAGTAGGGCTATAATGTATCAGCTCCTTGCAGTTGACACTGGTAGGTAAGTGTGGATCGCCACCTGCAGGGGTGCTCTAAGCTCCTGGTGCCTTGCAAGCTGAGTGAACAAAGAGGCTTTGGAACCAAGAAGTGAGGTCTGACAAACTAGAGCTGGGTCTCTTTCTTCTGTCCAAAATGAGAGAGGATTTGCTTTAAATGGAAACTAAGTAAAAGGAAGAGAAGGCTGTGGCCTCAAACCCTCAGCTCAAAGTTAAGTGCTTGAGAAGTTTCAACAGATCTGTAAACATGAAACAATCATGGAACACACAACCTGGAACATAATTAGGTACCAAATTGACTTTGTCTGAACACCAAGACCCAGTTTAGTCCTCAAACTTGAATGGGTTTCAGAGTCATCTGAAGGGCTTTCTTAAATCACAGAAGGCTGGGCCATACCCCTAGCATTTCTGATTTGAGAGGTGATTGAATGGTCTGGTTTCTGATTCTCTGACTGAGCATGTGCTTTTCTAACAAGCTCCCAGGCGAATATTAATTCTTTGGTCCTGGGCACCACACTTTGGATAGCTACTATATCAGCAGCAATCACATCACCTGGGAGCTTATTAGGATATTGGGCCCCATCCTAGATCCAGTGATCAGAATCTGCATTTCGGAAAGATTCCCATGTGATCTCTGCATGTTAATGTTTGAGATGCACTGCTGTGGGTCAGCAGCTCTCCATCTTGCTGCATATTCGAATCATGGCCATTTACAAAAATACAGATGTCTAGTGTTTCCCCTAGCCACCTCCAGAGACTCTGATTTGATGGGTTTGTGATAAGGCCCAGGCATCAGTACATTTAAAAGATTACCAGATGATTCTATCATATAGCAGAGTTTAGAACCACTGGACCAGATGACAAACTTTACAGACTCTCTATCCTAAAAGGAGATAGGGTTTGGAAGAAAGAGGTCATTTTACTAGCTGTCTCCTCTGCTGAGAACACTTCTTTCTTCATCTTCACCTATGTGACTCCTGGAGAATCAGGGCCAGGGCTCAACTGTTACTTCCTTGGAGGAGTTGGCCCTGATGACTCTGAAATTACTGTCCTCACACATCACTATTGTAGTCCCTTTGTCTTGTTATCTTAACACTCATGCATATATAAGCTATCTTTTCATTTTAGGCATTTATATATTGTTTCTCTATCACCAGAGAAGGGACCTTAATCAGCTTTGGTCACAGTGCCTAAGAAATGTCTTGCACATAGCAAGCAATCAACAAATATTTGTTTATTACTATCTTTATGAAAGGAGAGCAAAAAGTATTTTGGAAAAGATCACAGAGTTATCACCATTTTAAAAGTTCCATTCAACCTCTAGTGAACATGTATTTTGGGCAGATGTTCTCAGGATAGAAGCAAGCAGTGTGCTCTTTTTCACTTTCAAGATCTTGAAAGATACTTGATAATATGACATCTCACTATGCTTTTTAGGGTAGGGTGTTCTTCAAAATACATTGCTAGTTCTTTCTCTAACTTATTTAGAATTTATAACCTACCCATTTCTAAGAGGAATTGAGTCGGCTCATTGATAATGCTATGGCTTGAGGCTCCTCACTGATGGTTCCAGAGACTTCCAGGGAAGTTTTCTCAGTAATTTCGGCTTTTACTTTATACAAGCATAAATCAGGGGCTGGAATGCAGAACTAGATCTGATTTACTGTAAAACACTGCAGAGTAAATTGGTGAGCTAGAATGCCAAGAGGCATGATGAATACGGATTTTTCTCTCATTTATTCTACCCCCTGTCCATCTGTTTTGGTTCCTCATCTTCAGCTGTTGAAATGAAAATGTATTTAATTGCTCTTTCAAGGACTCATAATTCCATTTTATGTCTCTGTGTCCAAAGGTCTATTATTATACTATGTCTTATGGTCTCTGTATTTGCTTTTGGGGGAACAAAGTACAAGCACATTTCCATAAGTGAAGGCTGAGTTTTATAGTATGCTCCAAGTAATATACTAACACACATCCAAATGGGTCAGAAAGACTTATGAATATGACAGCCACGGTGTTTTTTCAAAGCTTCTGTACAAGTCTAGTTCATGCAGTTATAAGATCAACACATGAGGAAATGTGCCCTTTACATAATGGTTTGCTAATTTTATCCTGACACAAAATATTTAACTTACACCACAAGCTACTTTCATTTGTCCTCAAAAAGTCGAAATGTCTGGCAACAAACACTGGAAATGGGATGCAAATTAAAGCCGCATTTAATTTAGTGTGATAGGGGAGATCTGAAGTGTGTATGGAGACAAGGAATATTCACATTACATAATCATTGTTCCTTGATAAGGGTGCAGTAACTACTCATAACACCTATCATATAATCAAGATCCCCAAGGAACCTCTCCAAACCATTCTCCTATTCAGCAACAGAGATAAGGTTATAAAATGAGATTCTGCCTGAAATGCACGGGAGCAAAAAGCAAATATTTTAAGACTATGATTATATTTTACATGACTAAATGTTTCTGAGGCTTTGCCTATGAAAGTGTCAGGATAAATTTGTGTCTAATATTAACAAATGCAGTACTAAATTCAGATTGTTATAGCTGGGCACATGTAAGGGGCAAATCATGCAGCTGAAATTACAGATCATTCTGTTAGCAATTAGTACAAAATATTGCATTTCTACTAGAGTCCTCCATGCATAATAAGCACCAGCTTACTGTCACAAAAAATTCACCCACCACATCCAAACCAAACAATCTGAAGCTGAAATGAGAGCACTGCATATTTTTAAAAAGGCCAAACCTATTAACCAATTTTAGGTAAAGATACACAAATTGCCCACTCTATGCTAATAGGGATAAAATGAGTAAATACACATTTCTAACAAAAGAAAAGAGTTGTGTGTTAATGTGTGTTTTAATTTAATTATTCTACATTAAGGCCATTGATTGTTTCTTGTATATGGATTAAAAATTTTTTTTAATTTATTTATTTGGCTGTGCTGGGTCTTAGTTGCAGCACGTGGGATTTTTCAGTTGCAGCATGTAGCTTTGTGCATGTGGAAGCTCGTTCCCTGACCAGGGACTGAACTCAGGCCCCCTAACTTGGGAGCAAAGAGTCTTAGACACTGAACCACCAGGAAAGTTTCTGGATTTTATGTTTCTCTCTTTCCTCTTCAAGAAGAAAGTTTTAGATTAGCATTTATTTGAGACTTATTAAATGAATTCAGTTATTCTATATTATTTACAGATAAATATCTTCTAAAAGAAAAATGTGGCTTCAGATCCATTAAAAAGGCCTTTTCTTTTGCCTGTTAGTTCTTTGAATAGAGGAAAAGATTTTCTGTAGATTTTGGATGAGGCCGATAATTTATTTATGTGACAAGTTGTGACGTATATAAATATTAAATAAAATTATGTACATAAATATATATTTAAAATAAGTTCAATATGGTTCTTGGGCTTCCCTGATAGTTCAGTTGGCAAAGAATCCACCTGCAACGCAGGAGACCTGGGTTCGATCCCTGAGTTGGGAAGATCCCCTAGAGAAGGGAACAGCTACCCACTCCAGTATTCTGGCCTGGAGAATTCCATGGTCTGTATAGTCCATGGGGTCGCAAAGAGTTAGACATGGCTGAGCGACTTTCACTTTCAGTATGGTCCAAGTATGGTGCAGCTCTTCAAAAAACAAAGGGAAGCTTTGAAACTACTACAAGTAATAATGGGACAATAGCTTTTATCTACACAGCATTCATTATGTGGCAGACAATATGTTGTGTCTTGACTTCATTATCTCATCCAGTGTTCACAGAAATTCTATGAAGTGAGTACTCTTACTGCCCTAATTTTAAAGATGAGAAAAATAGTTCCAGTCACAGTGTTTACAAATCCATAAATAATGTATTTGAAGGACTCAAAGAGAAGATAAAATATAAGGTGATTATAAAAGGCGTTTTCTGTGACTTGAAGAGCCTAGAATTGATTATTTAAAATCCCAGAAGTTAGCATATCTCATCAGAAATGGAGGAGCTGCATAAAATATCATGCTTTTGAAAAAAATTGTCAAATGATAACCATGATGATAAGAATAGCTAGAATTTACTGAACATCTTTTATGCTTAAACTTGTCACCTAATGCACAAGGATTTTATGGATAGTGAAATGAGGCTTAGAAAAGTTAACAAATCGAATGTCACACAACTTTCATGTGGCCAGTCAGAATTCAAAGCTTCTATAAGTACTTCATAATAGCTTCCTTGCATTAGGAGATGGTCTGTTTTAGAGACACCATAAAATAGGAGAAGATGACTAGACTATCTCCTTTATGAGACTTCTAACTTTACGGTGATGTGATCAATTTTTCTTCAAGTTTAATAAATTTCCTGGATCTTGCAGAGTGAAAATTGTAATCAAATAGCATTTACTCACAAAGCATGACTGAAAATTAAATAGTGATCCACCTCTTCTGTATGACAGTTCAACTGCACAACTCCTTAATCTATTAATGGAATGGCTTTCTCAATGTGATACACAAACTAGTGAGACTTGACAGCCAGTAAGAAAATCATCTGGAATCAGTGATAGTTGTTGTTCTACATTTTTAGCCTGAACGTAGGTCAAGGACACTGGCAACAAGAAACTCAAAACATGTTTCTCAAACAAAATGGGTGTGAAAAAGGTGAAAGGAGGGTGAACAGAAATTACTTTTATAGCTACTCTGATGCCTGGATTTGAATAACATGCCCTGGTTTAGAATTACAGAAAACTATAGTAGACATGTATGTGTGTGATCAGTCATGTTCCACTCTTTGCAACCCCATGGACTGTAATCCACCAGGCTCCTCGGTCCATGGAATTTCCCAGACAAGAATAATAGAGTGGGTGGCCATTTCCTACTCTAGGGGACCTTCCAAACCCAGGGATCAAACCCATGTCTCTTGTGTTTCCTGCATTGGCAGGCAGATTCTTTGCCACCGTGCCATACTGGCCTTTGTATAGGAGCTAGGACTTGAGGATTAAATAGAGATAGAGGGAGGATGGCATTTAAAAGGCTAGGATGGAGGGGGACCACAAGTCTAACAAAAAAAAACCTCATTCATTAAATAGCAAATGAAGGACAACTGATGGTTTTTCATCATCTTTCATTATAGAAAGTCACATTTTCTTTACAGTGATCAACCACTTTCCACACTATGGACACCTTATCTTTTTGTTCCTGCAATCTCTTTCAAGTATGGGAAATACTGGTCAACATAAAACAATGATACTAGAACACTTCTAACACCATACACAAAAATAAACAACGGGCAAAGAATTAATCTCAAAAAATATACAAGCAACTCCTGCAGCTCAATTCTAGAAAAATAAACGACCCAATCAAAAAGTGGGCCAAAGAACTAAAGAGACATTTCTCCAAAGAAGACATACAGATGGCTAACAAACACATGAAAAGATGCTCAACATCACTCATTATCAGAGAAATGAAAATCAAAACCACAATGAGGTACCATTTCACGCCCATCAGAATGGCTGCTATCCAAAAGTCTACAAGCAATAAATGCTGGAGAGGGTGTGGAGAAAACGGAACCCTCTTACACTGTTGGTGGGAATGCAAACTAGTACAGCCACTATGGAGAACAGTGTGGAGATTCCTCAAAAAACTGGGAATAGAACTGCCATATGACCCAGCAATCCCACTGCTGGGCATACACACTGAGGAAACCAGAATTGAAAGAGACACGTGTACCCCAATGTTCATCACAGCACTGTTTATAATAGCTAGGACATGGAAGCAGCCTAGATGCCCATCAGCAGATGAATGGATAAGGAAGCTGTGGTACATATACACAATGGAATATTACTCAGCCATTAAAAAGAATACGTTCGAATCAGTTCTAATGAGGTGGATGAAACTGGAGCCTATTATACAGAGTGAAGTAAGCCAGAAAGAAAAACACCAATACAGTATACTAACACATATATATGGAATTTAGTAAATCGGTAAAGATAACCCTGTATGTGAGACAGCAAAAGAGACACAGATATATAGAACAGTATTATAGACTCTCTGGGAGAGGGCAAGTGCGAGGGCGGGATGATATGGGAGAATGGCACTGAAGCATGTAAATTATCATATGTGAAACGAATCTCCAGCCCAGGTTCGATGCATGATATAGGGTGCTCGGGGCTGGTGCACCAGGATAACCCGGAGGGATGGGATGGGGAGGGAGGTGGGAGAGGGGTTCTGAAGGGGAACACATGTACACCCATGGTGGATTCATGTCAATGTATGGCAAAACAAATACAATATTGTAAAGTTAAAAATTTGAAAATAAACTAATTAAAAAAAAAAAGAAACCTACAAAAAAATAAATAAAAGTAATAGTCTAAATAAAATAACTGACACAAAGACCTATTGTATAGCACAGGGAATTATACTCAACAATAACCTGCAAGGGAAAAGAATAAAAAAGATTCATATTTTATATGTATTTTATACATATATATAAACTGAATCATGGGCTTCCATGGTGGTTCAGTAGTAAAGAATCTGCCTGCAAAGCAGGAGATGCAGGGTCAATCCCTGGGTTGGGAAGATCCTCTGGAGAAGCAAATGGCAACCCACTCTAGTATTCTTGCCTGGGAAATCCTATGGACAGAGAGGCTTGGTGGGCTACAGACCATGGGGTCTCAAAAGAGCTGGACATGACTTAGTGTCTAAAGAACAACAATAAACTGAAGCACTGTGCTGTACACCTGAAACTAACTTGACATTGCAAATCAACAACACTTCAATAAAATAAATAAATTAAAGACAATCATCTATATAAAGACATCACTTTGCCAACAAAGGTCTGTGTAGTCAAAGCTATGGTTTTTCCAGTAGCCATGTATGGATGTGAGAGCTGGACCATAAAGAAGACTGAGTGCCAAAGAATTGATGCTTTCAAACTGTGGTGCTGGAGAAGACTCCTGAGAGTCCCTTGGACTGCAAGGAGATCAAACCAGTCAGTCCTAAAGGAAATCAACCCTGAATATTCTTTGAAGTACTGATGCTGAAGCTGAAGTTCCAATACTTTGGCCACCTGATGCGAAGAGCCGATTCATTGGAAAAGACTCTGATGTCAGTCAAGATTGAAGGCAGGAGGAGAGGGGGACGACAGAGGACCAGACGGTTGGATGGCATCACTGACTCAACAGACATGAGTTGAGCAAGCTCTGAGAGTTGGTGAAGGACAGGGAAGTCTGGTGTGCTGCTGTCCATGGGGTCGCAAACAGTCTGACACAACTGAATGACTGAACAACAACAAGACTAAGGTAAGATAAAACTTCAAACCTTAGGTTTTACCAAGTGTCTGGAAAGTGCGTATTTTAGAGTTAGTGTGTTATAATATTTAGCTAGGCTTACCTTATGAGGTAAAAACATAGTTTATGATTGCTTTTGCAATGTTAGCAAGCAAAGCATCATCTTAAATTTTATATTTTAGATAATTTGTGACTATAAATAAGTGCTGATATATTCCTAATATTTCATACCTATTGAATACAAATAGAAAGCATCAATTTGATATTTATAAAGTATTTCAGGCACTCTTTATGGAATGACATCTTGTCAACTACTAATTTTAATTTCTGTTCTTTAGGAGAGTAATATATTTTACTACACCACTCATAATCTATTTTCAACATCACATGAGTTGTTCAGTGTTAACTACTTGTCTAGACGCTTATCACCCCATGGCCTGTAGTCCACCAGGCTCCTCTGTCCATGGAATTCCCTAGGCGAGAATACTGGAGTGGGTTGCCATCCCCTTCTCCAGGGGATCTTCCCATCCCAGGGATTGAACCTGGGTCTCCTGCATTGCTGGTTCTTTACTACCTGAGCCACCAGGGAAGCCCCAAATAGGACATAAACAGATCCAAATTTTCTGTTTCCAAATATAAAACTTTACTATCAAATAAACAAACAACAGTTTTCTTGCTCAGTCTCAAGTTTCAGAAAGGCAGATGGTTGGTCTCATTTTATAAAATGACATGTAAATTATGAATGAGGCCGAAAGTAGAGGTTGGATTTGTATTAACCTAACTCACTAAGGAGAGGCTCTCATTTGGGAAGTCCAATAAGATCTACTCAGAACTCATCAGCATCTAAAAGGAAGAACACACTGCAGAGCTGTCTCCAATTAGTCTCATTAGGAAAAAAATGCAAAGGCCTTGAAGAAATCTGAGTGTCAGTTAATGTGTCTTTTCACCTGCATGGAGGGACTGCAAGGACTTCACTTGGCAATCTCTGATGAATAAGAATCTACCATAACTACCACAATGTTTTAAATCTTAGAGAGTCTCAATGGTTAGCAGAGGGAAAAAAAAAATGTATGTACCTATTGACTTTGCATATATTAAATTTTTTTCATTTTTTTTTTTTAGCCCATCTTATCTTTATTCTTTGTTGAGAGAACATGGGCTTTAAGCCCAGAAGAAGTAAATGAATAATGAACTGAATTAACTAATGTTGACTATATTGGGAAAATCACATTTGCTCTTTGTGTCTCAGATTAACAGTCAGCGGAGAGGTTAAGAAAGTAGTATTTGCAAGACAGACCTAGGTTCAAATCGCAACTCTGTTGAAAGGTCAGGGTGAACCTTGGAAAGGTGACTTTAATCATCTAAATTCAGGTTTTTTAAAAAATCACACTGTGGACATAATAACATGTGGGGATGTTGCAAGAATTAAGTGCTTAGCGTCATTTCTAACAAATGGTAGTCTCTTAATATGGGTGAACTGCTAAAGAATTACTACTGTAATGAACCATGTGTGGTGAAAGGGTCTTTAGGGGATGCCTGAGATTGAAGACAGACACAATGGTTAGGTATGCCTGAGTATTAGTTGGCTTGGTGGAGTTGATAATGTTGGTAGGTTGAATCTGGATAATTACGAGAAATTCTGGTATCTCCTAATAAGGGCACAGATTATTTGTGTAAATTCTTCATGATAGTAATGGAATGTCTATATATAAAAAACGTGTGTCCTGCAAGAAATTCACTACTATATTTTGGATCCAATAAAACCCTAGCTTTCTTGTAGTTGTTTAGTTGGTAAGTCACGTCTGACTCTTTTGTGACCCCATGGACTGTAGCCTGCCAGGCTCCTCTGTTGGATTTCCCAGGCAGGAATACTGGAATGGGTTGCCATTTCCCTCTCGAGGGAATCTTCCTGACCCAAGGATCGAACCTATGACTTCTACATTGGCAGGTGGATTCTTTACCACTGAGTCATCAGAAAACTCTGAAACCCTAGCTTGCTCACTGGCAATGATCTGTGCTGGCTACTAGATTTTTTGGAAAAGTAGGTGGTCAAGAAAAGCTCTTTCACGATTTCTGCATTTTCTCTGTGTTCTTTACAGCACAATTTAAAATTATTTGCTAAATAAAGAGCATAAACTATACAGGGAATATATAAATTCTTTCCAAAAATATGTGACTCACCTGAGATACTACAATGATCATGCATAGGTCATGCCTAGGTAATTTATTTGTTAAATAAATTAAGAGCATAAGCAATAGTTAGAACCAGACATGGAACAACAGACTGATTCCAAATTGGGAAAGGAGTATGTCAAGGCTGCATGTTGTCACCCTGCTTAAATTTAACTTGCATGCAGAGTACATTAGGTGAAATGTCAGGCTGGATGAAGCACAAGATGGAATCAAGATTGCTGGGAGGAATGTCAATAACCTCAGATATGCAGATGGCACCACCCTTATGGCAGAAAGCGATGAAGAACTAAAGAGTCTCTTGATGAAAGTGAAAGAGGACAGTGAAAAATTTGGTTTAAAACTCAACATCAAAAAACTAAGATTATGACATCTGGTCCCATCACTTCATGGCAAACAGATGGGGAAACAAAGGAAACAGTGACAGACTTTCTTTTCTTGGGCTCCAAAATCATTGCAGATGGTGATTGCAGCCATGAAATTAGAAGATGCTTGCTCCTTGGAAGCAAAGCTATGACAAACCTAGACAGAATATTAAAAAGCAGAGACATTACTATGCTGACAAAGGTCTGTCTAGTCAAAGCTATGGTTTTTCCAGTAGTCGTGTATGGATGTGAGAGTTGAATCATAAAGAAAGCTGAACACCGAAGAATTTATGCTGCTGAAATATGGTGTTGGAGAAGACTCTTGAGAGTCCCTTGGATTGAAAGGAGATCCAACCAGTTTATCCTAAAGGAAATCAGTCCTGAATACTCATTGGAAGGACTGATGCTGAAGCTGAAACTCCAATACTTTGGCCACCTGATGTGAAGATCTGACTCATTGGAAAAGACCCTGATGCTGGGAAAGACTGAAGGTGGGGGGAGAAAGGGACGACAGAGGATGAGATGGCTGGATGGCATCACTAACTCGATGGACATGAGTTTGAGGAAGCTCTTGGAGTTGGTAAAGGACAGGGAATTCTGGCATGCTGCAGTCCATGGGGGCACAGAGTTGGACACGACTGAGTGATTGAACTCACTGACTGACTGAAGAGCCTAAACTCTACAGGGAGTACATAAATTCTTTCTACCAATATGTGGCTCACATGAAATACTGCAATGATCATTCCCTGGTGCATTTTTTGTTTTTAAATATACACATCCATGATGTGGGCCAAATTAAACTGTGTTTTCTAAAGAATCAACCAAAGAGAGAAGAACTAACTATATGATACATGCTACTAATGATTTGAGTTTTAACTTATTTCTATGAAATGTGACAAACATCTTATTTTTATAGTCAGCACAGATTAACAGCACTATTTTATCTCTTTTCTTCATTGAAATAGCATGGGCTCCAGGCTCTGAAGAAGGTGTTATTTATATCAGAGGACACTTTTCTTACTACATAAATATTCTCTTGCCAGAATCAAGCTACTTCATCCACTCGCACTCATGGCATTATAAGATTCTACTATAGTCACATGTGACAAAACAGACGAGCAGATCAATGTACTAGGTGAATCCACTCTGGTTTCTTGCTCTAAGTTAGCTTAAGGATTTAGAAAAAAAGGAAAGGAAGAAGTAAGACTGTCACTGTTTGCAGATGACATGATGCTTTATATAGAAAATTCTAAAGGCAGTGCCAAAAAACTATTTGAACTCATCAACGAATTCAGTAAAGTGGCAGGATGCAAAATTAATATACAGAAATCTGTTGTGTTTCTGTACACTAAAGACAAACTACGAGAAGAGAAATTAAGAAAACAATCCCATTTACAAATGCACCAAAAAGAATAAATCTAAAGAGATAAAAGGATTCTATTTATAAAACTATAAGACATTGATTAAAAAAATTGAAGAAAACACAAAAAAATGGAAAGATATACTTTGCTTATGGATTGGAAGAATAAATATTGCTTAAATGACCACACTACCTAAGGCAATCTACAGATTCAATGCAATCCCTATCAAAATACAATGGTATTCTCCACAGAATTAGAACAAATAATTCTAAAATTTGTATGGAAAAACAAAAGACTCCAAAGGGCCAATACCATTTTGTGAAAGAACAGAGCTGGAGAGATCATGTTCCTTGACTTTAGACTATACTACAGAGCTACATTTATCAAAAGAATATGGTACTGGTACATAAACATACATATAAATCAATGGAACAAGATAGAAAGCAAACAAACCATGAACTCATAGAAAAAGAGATCAGATTTTTCTGATCTCACCCCTAGAAAATTAATTAATTTAAAATTCAGGTCTGTTAGATTAGCCTTTAGATTATGAATATATATTTTCTAGTTGAATATTTCCATGTTAATAGTTTAGCTTTAATAACAATATTAAAACTAGTTGTATTATACTGGAAGTCCATGCAATTATCATTAAAATATGCCATTTTACTTGAGAAGAGTGAATATGTATACACCAATAACTGAATATGACAATATAAATGTATATTACATATTACACTTCATCTCTCTCCTCCCACCAAACTTGACATTTATTTTTATTTTAAATGCAATACATTTTCATCAAAGTTGTTGAAATACACAGAAAAGAAGAAGTTTAAAAATTATATTCCCAAATATACCCAGTCTTTACCTTTTGGCAGATCTAAAAAGCCAGGCTTAGCTTTCGAGGTAACTCATAAAATTAGAGCACAGACAAAAATTCTAGTGAAAATGTTGTTAAGCTTTAGACACACACAAGACGTTAAAACCAGAAACACAAGCATATGTAAATATACTAAAATATGTAAATACTGAAATAAAAAGTACTTAAATAATTTCTACTTATATTTGTTATAAAGAATTAAGACCACTATTGTAAATTTCCTCAAGGAAAAGAATACCACAGTATAACAGTCCTCCCTATACTTATAAATAACCTAATAATTCTATTTAATTACTGATGGTCTATGTACACTCAGGATGGCATTACTGAATCCAGAGCAGTTATTAAAACAAAGGAAAACATGTGAGTAGAAACCCTTGAGTTCATTGTCACTGCTTCCAGGTTCTGTAGTGCAAGAGAAAGTTAAGAAGAAGGATGCCCATGGATTTCTGTAAACTCAGAAAAGCCAGTTGTACTTCAAGGCTTACGGTGCCTGTCCATTTGATTATAAATTCAAGAGGATTTTAAAAAAAATTAACAAACCCAGACCTTTAATCTGTCACAAAGGCAATGTCAGCTTTAGGTAAAACTGGAAACTCTTAGATGGGCAAACTAGAATCTGCCTCCAGGAACTTTGCTGTAGGTCTTCAATGAACTGACTAAAGCATGCTGAGGATTTTCTCAGCTGTTATTGGCTCAGTGGGATGGAGACAAAAACAGCAGGCAAACAGCAGAAGGTGGACAGACAGTAACAGGGAGAATGAAGAGTAGCAGTAGCTATTGAAAAACAAGGGAAACACTAGCTATTGAAAAATAAGAAAAAAAAAAAAAGTCAGTCTTTCTCACTGGAAATGAGATAGAAATGGAACCAAGCCCCCAGAACCAATAATCAAGTTAGTATACGTACAAACACACTCCATGCCCTCGCGCGCATGCCCCTGTTCACAGCCGTCACACTTCGGCCCCGTGGCTCCGGGTCGGCACGTGCAGATCCCCGTGACAGGGTCACAGGGGACAGGCAGTGAGCCATGGGGGTCACACTCACATTCTTGGCAGGAGCCTCCAGGGCTGCTTGGGCTGCCGGTATAGCCGGGGGCACACCTGAATTTAAAGTGACAATGCAAAGGAGATAAATAGTAAGTCATGTCTCGAAATTGTTGCTGTTGTGTGTGTGTTGTTCTGAATGAAACAAGATTGATAGCAAAAGTCAATAGATTAGGGTTTAACAAATTTTTCCTGCAAAGAGCTAGATAGTAAACATTGCAGGCTTTGTAGGTCAAGAGGCAAAATCAAACTCACGCAGTGAAAGAGAGAGAAATTTTCAAACATTTTTGGCTGAAGGAATTCAAATCAGAATATTAATCTAGTATAAATTGTTTTATAATAATCTACTAATGGAAAACCAATATAATAATGAGATGAATGGGACTCTTATTGAGGTATCAAATTTACATACATGGGTGCAAAGTCACTTCAGTCATGTCCAACTGTGTGTGACCCCATGGACTGTAGACCACCAGGCTCCTCTGTCCATGGAATTCTTCAGGCAAGAATACTGGAGTGGGTTGCCATTTCCTTCTCCACAAATTTACATAATGGGGGCTAAATATTTAGTGTTCTCTATTAGCTAAGTCTGCCTGTAACAAGCATTCGCAGCTTGAGTGCCATACAGAAATAGGCAATGGGCCAAATTGCGTGGTCCATTTTGCCCTCTATTTCTCTAGATTACAGAAAATTTTTTTGAAGTCTTCATTTTTAAATTAGAAATGAATAAAAGTTTACACTGACTCCTGGGCTTACCTAGATGCATTCATTTGAGGGGTCAAAATGACCAAATAATTCAACTTATTAATTTTACTAATGAGAAAAAGGAAGCAAGTGGCAATAAATGGCTACATTTTCTATTTAATTCTTTCCTTTCAATCACATCTTTTTCAAGATAGATTTTTTTATCATGTCTCTCTGGAAGTGGATTATTTGATGTAAATAAAATATGTAACACCAACTTGAGAAATTCTAAAAGAAATCCAACTGAATGAACCCCAAATGCCAACTGTTCATCGATCTTCTACCCTTCAGTGAAACAATTCACTTAAGTGTATGCTGGTTATGTTACTGTGAGTTTGTGTGCTAAGTTGCTTCAGTTGTGTCTGACTGTTTGCGACCCCATGGACTACAGCCCACCAGATTCCTCTGTCCATGGGATTCTCCAGGCAAGAATACTGGAGTGGGTTGCCATGCCCTTCTCCAGGGGATCTTCCCGACCCAGAGATCAAACCCACATCTCTTAAGGCTCCAGCACTGGCACGCAGGGTCTTTACCACTAGCACCACCTGGGAAGCCCAAGTAAGTTGGGTAACTTTTAAGAGATGCTGACAAGACTATATGCTTTGATTTACCCAGGATGGTCCCAGATTGCCTGTTGTCCTGGCTTAAGTGTTAAAAACACAGAGTCTCTCAGTTTCCTGGATAGCACGATAAATTATATATATGTAGTTCAGCCTAAACATAATCAACAGCTAGCAAAGTAACGCTCAAAATTCTCCAAGCCAGGCTTGAACAGTACATGAACCGTGAACTTCTAGATGTTCAAGCTGGATTTAGAAAAGGTAGAGGAGCCAGAGATCAAATTGCCAACATCTGTTGGTTCATCAAAAAAGCAATAAAGTTCCAGAAAAACATCTACTTCTGCTTTATTGACTATGCCAAGGCTTTTGACTGTGTGGATCACAACAAACTGTGGAAAATTCTGAAAGAGATGGGAATACCAGACCACCTGACCTGCCTCCTGAGAAATCTGTATGCTGGTCAAGAAGCAACAATTAGAACTGGACATGGAACAACAGACTGGTTCCAAATTGGGAAGGGAGTATGTCAAGGCTGTATATTGTTACTCTGCTTATTTAACTTATATGCAGAGTACATCATGGGAAAAGCTGGACTGGATGAAGCACAAGCTGGAATCAGGATTGCTGGGAGAAATATCAACAACCTCAGATATGCAGATGACACCTCCCTTATGGCAGAAAGCAAAGAAGAACTAAAGAGCCTCTTGGTGAAAGTGAAAGAGGAGAGTGAAACAGTTTTGGCTTAAAACTCAACATTCAGAAAGCTAAGATCATGGCATCTGGTTCCATCACTTCATGGCAAATAGATGAGGAAACAGTGGAAACAGTGACAGACTTAATTTTTTTGGCTCCAAAATCACTGCAGATGGTGACAGCAGCCATGAAATTAAAAGATGCTTTCTCCTTGGAGGAAAAGTTATGACCAACCTAGACAGAATATTAAAAAGCAGAGACATTACTTAACCAACAAAGGTCCATCTAGTCAATGCTATGGTTTTTCCAGTGGTCATGTATGGACGTGAGAGTTGGACTATAAAGAAAGCCGAGTGCTGAAGAATTGATGCTTTTGAACTTTGGTGTTGGAGAAGACTCTTGAAAGTCCCTTGGACTGCAAGGAGATCCAAATAGTTCGTCCTAAAGGAAATCAGTCCTGAATACTCACTGGAAGGACTGATGCTGAAGCTGAAACTCCAATACTTTGGCCACCTGATGCAAAGATCTGACTCATTGGAAAAGACCGTGATGCTGGGAAAGATTGCAGGCAGGAGGAGAAGGGGATGACAGAGGATGAGATGGCTGGATGGTATCACCGACTCAATGGGCATGAGTTTGTGTAAACTCTGGGAGTTGGTGTTGGACAGGGAGGACTGGCTTGCTGCAGTCCATGGGGTTACAAAGAGTCGGACACAACTGAGTGACTGAACTGAACTGAAGGATGTTTGTTGAAGAGGCAAACAGAGAAGGAAGATGAGACACAGTAGGAGATTTAATCCAAAAGTTGTAAACACTAGCCAAATAATCCTGGACCATCTTTAGTGGCCTAGGACTGTAGAAATTTGCACAGCTGACTGTGAATGTTAGTTCTTCCTGTGCTGGTTAGAAAAAGCAAAGCAAGATGAAAATTATCTGTAACATGGGTTTTTATACATTTATCATTTTAATATTTTATTTCCAATGTACTCATACAAATGCTCAATAAAGTATCATTAAATAAGTCCATTTAAATAGTTTCTTAACATTTGCTGGTGAAAGAATTCAGTTCCAAACAGGTTCAGATTGATTAAATGTTCAAAGAGTTTATTGTAAGAGTAGCAGAGATAAAGCATGGGTAGCGGTTTCTATGATATAGGGACACTCAAGACATTTAAGCAGCTTTAGACCTGATGAGTTTGGGCAGGTCATAAGGTGATTTAAATGATTTAAGATGTTCTCAGAAGTGAAACAAATTTATTTGGAAGGTTACAATAAAAATTTAAGCAATACCTTTAGTTTAATTTAGCTGAATAAAAGTAATTTTTCAGGGAAATATAGCCTGATCATTTATATGTTAGAAATGATGAATGTGGAGCTATAACAACATTTGAGAATTGAAAAAAACTATTCAAGCCATTCCCATTTGATAGCATATGACCCTGCTCATCTCTATGCTATGCAAACTGTCAACTCCTATTGATTAAACATTTATGGATAATAAACATATAAATTTTCTATAATCACTCTAGCTCAGGACAATAATTGTCATTTCAGCGTACCCTTCCAATCTCTTCTATATACGTGCTTTTATAGATAGTGAAAACTCCAATTTATAAATGTAGCTATAGTATCAAACTTTTTTCATAAATTATGCCAGATAATCCTCTTGGTGTCCAGGGATGCTTTTAGTTGTCATCCTACTGGTGTTTACAGGGGCATGAAATGGATATTAGGCTAAGCATGAATACTACAGCACATTGGTGGACATGAAAATATATATATATATATATTCAAATGATGTATATATCTCCACAACAAATAGCAATATTTTGGATTTTTCCTGCTTTTAGTTATTTCATTGTTACTAATTTCTATTGGCACGAAAATTGTGAATGTTTTATATATATACAATATATATATGCAAGTAGTGAATATTTTTTGTGTTTAGAGTTACCACATACAAAATTATTGAGAAATATATTTTGCAAACTTATAGAAACTGCACTGGACTTTATAAACATACGTTTAACTATTTAGTTATCTATTTATTTCCATGGGCTTCCCAGGTAGCTCAGTTGGTAAAGAATTATCCTACAATGCAGGAGACCGCACTTCGATTCCTGGGTTGGGAAGTTCCCCTAGAGAAGGGATAGGCTACACACTCCAGTATTCTTGGGCTTCCCTGGTGGCGCCGATGGTAAAGAAACCACCTGCAATGTGGGAGACCTGGATTTGATCCCTGGGTTGGGAAGATCGCCTAAAGGAGGGCATAGCAACCCTCTTCAGTATTCTTGCCTGGAGAATTCCCATGGACAGAGGAGGCTGGCAGGCTACAGTTCATGGGGTGGTAAAGAGTCAGACGCCACTGAGCTACTAAGCACATTTACTTCCATTATTAACATATCATTGCTGGTTATATTAAAAGAAGATTCTTAAATGGGTGATGATAAAATTAATATTGGTTTATATTTGCAAAGAGATTCATAATTTAAGAAAGCTCATAGAAGAATTCAGTAAAGGAGTGGGTAAAGCAAGAAATTGAGAAGAAAGGATTCAAGCAATGGTGTGATTCCAGGTAAGTTCCAGTCTTAGCCCAATCCAGGGAAAGCTCTGGAACATAAATAACATCTCAAGATTTGTTCAGCTTTGGGGGAAAGGAGCTGGACTTTTGTACTCACACACTAGTGAGTTACTGGACCACTAGAGGAAGGGGTTAGGGGTAAATCTCAGGCCTTTTTGCCTCTCCTATGGGAGAGGAGACTATGTAGGTACTCAGAAAGGGTATCCTCTACATACCTGATTGTCACAATGTCATTGTAAAGTAGGTACAACATGAACAATTATATTATACACAAGAAAAATGGGACCCAGAAAAGTCTGTGGAGCTCAGTTATGTCCACGATTCTTTATAAAACTTTATATTGCTATTGATTATGCTACAATTGTCATGTGTTTAAAGTTAATAGCTAATATTAGTTGCTCTCTGTTACTTTATGAATAATAAGGCCTACTAAAATGGTGGTGATAAGTTTGAGTATTCAAGATAGTATTGACTTTATAGAAAATAATGGATCCAGAAAATATAAATTACACTCTTCCTAGACAGTCAGTCTAGAACTGTTTCTTTTTTTCCCCACTTAACCTTTATTTCTTTTTTAAAAATTAATTTATTTTAATTGGACGCTAATTAATTTACAATATTGTGGTGGGTTTTGCCATATATTGACATGAATCAGCCACAGGTGTACATGTATCCCTCAGTCTCGAACCTCCCTTTCACCTCCCTCCCCATCACATCCCTCTGGGTTGTCCCAGCTCGCTGGCTTTGAGTGCTCTATTTCATGCATCAAACTTGGACTGGTGATCTATTTCACATATGGTAATATACATGTTTCAATGCTATTCTCTCAAATCATCCCATCCGCACCTTCTCCCACAGAGTCCAAAAGTCTGTTCTTTTATCTGTGTCTTTTCTGCTGTCTCATATATAGGGTCATTGTTACCATCTTTCTAAATTCCATATAAATGCATTAATATCCTGTATTGGTGTTTTTCTTTATGATTTACTTCACTCTGTATAATAGGCTCCAGTTTCATCCACATAATTAGAACTGACTCAAATGAGTTCTTTTTAATAGCTGAGTAATATTACATTGTGTATATGTACCACAACTTTCTTATCGATTCGTCTGCAGATGGACATCTAGGTTGCTTCCATGTCCTGGCTATTGTAAACAGTGCTGTGATGAACACTGGGATACATGTGTCTCTTTCATTTCTGGTTTCCTCAGTGTGTATGCCCAGCAGTGGGACTGCTGGGTCGTATGGCAGTTCTATTTCCAGTTTTTTAAGGAATCTCCACACTGTTCTCCATGGCTGTGGCTGTCCCAGTTTGCATTCCCACCAACAATGTAAGAGGGTTCCCTTTTCTCCACACCTTCTCCAGAATTTATTGTTTGTCGATTTTTTGATAGCAGCCATTCTGACTGGTGTGGGATGGTACCTCACTGTGGTTTTGTTTTGCATTTCTCTGATGATGAGTGATGTCGAGCATCTTTTCATGTGTTTGTTAGCCAACTGTATGTCTTCTTTGGAGAAATGTCTCTTTACTCCCTTGGCCCAGTTTTTGATTGGGTCGTTTATTTTTCTGGTATTGAGCTGCATGAACTGTTTGTATATTTTTGAGATTAATTCTTTGTCAGTTGCTTCATTTGCTATTATTTTCTCCCATTCTGAAGGCTGTCTTTTCACTTTGCTTATAGTTTCCTTCATTGTGCAAAAGTTTTTAAGTTTAATAAGGCCTCATTTGTTTATTTTTGCTTTTATTTCCATTTCTCTGGGAGGTGGGTCATAGAGGATCTTGAGGTAATTTATGTGAGAGAGTGCTCTGCCTATGTTTTCCGCTAGGAGTTTTATAGTTTCTGGTCTTACATTTAGATCTTTAATCCATTTTGAGTTTATTTTTGTGTGCAGTGTTAGCAAGTGTTCTAGTTTCATTTGTTTACAGGTGGTTGACCAGTTTCACCAGCACCACTTGTTAAAGGGTTTATCTTTTCGCCATTGTATATTTTTGCCTCCTTTGTCAGAGATAAGGTGTCCATAGGTGTGTGGATATATCTCTGGGCTTTCTATTTTGTTCCATTCACCTATATTTCTGTCTTTGTGCCAGTATCATACTTTTGGAGGACTGCAGGTTTGTAATATAGTCTGAAGTCAGGCAGGTTGATTCCTCCAGTTCCATTCTTCTTTCTCAAGATTGCTTTGGTGATTTGAGGCTTTTTGTATTTCCATACAAATTGTGAAATTATTTGTTCTAGTTCTATGAAAAATACCATTGGTAGCTTGATAGGGATTCCACTGAATCTACAGATTGCTTTGGGTAGTATATTCATTTTCACTATATTGGTTCTTCCGATCCATAAACATGGTATATTTCTCCATCTATTTGTGTCATCTTTGATTTCTTTCATTAGTGTTTTATAGTTTTCTATATATAGATATTTTGTTTCTTTAGGTAGATTTATTCCTAAGTATTTTATTCTTTTCATTGCAATGGTGAATGAGATTGTTTCCTTAAATTCTCTTTCTGCTTTCTCATTGTTAGTGTATAGGAATGTATGGGATTTCTGTGTGTTCATTTTATATCCTGCAACTTTACTATATTCATTGATCAGCTCTAGTAATTTTCTGGTGGTGTATTTAGGGTTTTCTATGTAGAGGATCATGTCATCTGCAAACAGTGAGAGTTTTACTTCTTTTCCAGTCTGGATAACTTTTATTTCTTTTTCTTCTTTGATTGCTGTGGCTAAAACTTCCATAGCTATTTGAATAGTAGTGGTGAGAGTGGGCATCCTTGTCTTGTTCCTGACTTTAGGGGAAACTTTTTCAAATTTTTGCCATTAAGGATAATGTTTGCTGTGCATTTATCACGTATGGCTTTTATTATGTTGCGGTATGTTCCTTCTATGCATGCTTTCTGGAGAGTTTTTATCATAAATGGGCATTGAATTTTGTCAAGGGCTTTCTCTGCATCTATTGAGATAATCATATAGTTTTTATCTTTCAATTTGTTGATATGGTGTATACATTGATTGATTTGCAAATATTGAAGAATCCTTGCATCCCTGGGATTAAGCCCACTTGGTCATGATGTATGATCTTTTTAATATGTTGTTGGATTCTGTTTGCTAGGATTTTGTTAAGGATTTTTGCATCTATGTTCATCACTGATATTGGCCTGTAGTTTTCTTTTCCTGTGGCATCTTCATCTGGTTTTGGTATTAGGGTAATGGTGGCCTCATAAAATGAGTTTGGGAGTTTACCCTCCTCTGCAGTTTTCTGGAAGAGTTTCAGTAGGATTGTTGTTAGCTCTTCTCTAAATTTTTGGTAGAATTCACCTGTGAAGTCATCTGGTCCTGGGCTTTAGTTTGTTGGAAGGTTTTTGATTACAGTTTCGATTTCCATGCTTGTGATGGGTCTGTTGAGATTTTCTATTTCTTCCTGGTTCCATTTTGGAAGGTGATACTTTTCTAAGAATTTGTCCATTTCTTCCAAGTTGTCCATTTTATTGGCACATTGTTGCTGATAGTAGTCTCAAGATCTTTTGTATTTCTGTGTTGTCTTTTGTAATTTCTTCATTTTCACTTCTAATTTTGTTGATTTGATTCTTCACCCTTTTTTTATCGATGAATCTGGGTAATGGTTTGTCTATTTTGTATATCTTCTCAAAGAACCAGCTTTTAGTTTTGTTGATTCTTGCTATAGTCTCTTTTGTCTCTTTTTCATTTAATTCTGCTCTGATTTTTATGATTTCTTTCCTTCTATTAACCCTGGGTTTCTTCATTTCTTCTTTTTCTAGTTGCTTTAGGTGTAAAGTTATTTATTTGATTTTCCCCTTGCTTCTTGAGGTAAGCTTGTATTGCTATGAACCTTCCCCTTAGCACTGCTTTTACTGAATCCCATAGGTTTTGGGGTGTCATGTTTTCATTTTTATTTCTTTCTATGCATATTTTGATTTACTTTTTGATTTCTTCCATGATTTGTGGGTTATTCAGAAGCATGTTGCTTAGCCTCCATCTGTTTGTATTGTTAACATTATTTTTTCTTGTAGTTGACATCTAATCTTACTGCATTGTGATCAGAAAAGATACTTGAAATGATTCAATTTTTTTGAATTTACCAAGGCTAGATTTATGTCCCAGGATGTGATCCATCCTAGAGAATGTTCTGTGTGCACTTGAGAAAAATGTGAAATTCATTGTTTTGGGGTGAAATGTCCTACAGATATCAATTAGGTCTAGCTGGTTCATTGTATCATTTAAAGCTTGTGTTTCTTTGCTAATTTTCTGTTTGGTTGATCTATCCATAGGTGTGAGTGGGGTATTAAAGTTTGCCACTATAATTGTGTTACTGTTAATTTCCTCTTTCACATTTGTTAACATTTGCCTTATGTATTGAGATACTCCTATGTTGGGTGCATATATAATTTTTATATCTTCTTCTTGGATTGTTCCTTTGATTATTATGTAGTGACCTTCATTGTCCCTTTTCATGGCCTTTATTTCAAAGTCTATTTTATTTGAGATGAGTATTTCTACTCCTGCTTTCTTTTGGTCTCTATTTGCATGAAATATCACTTTCCAGCCCTTCAATTTCAGTCTGTATGTGTCCCTTGGTTTGAGGTGGTCTGTTGTACAGGAGCCTTGTTTTTGTATCCATTCAGCCAGTCTTTGTCTTTTGGTTGGGGCATTCAACCCATTTATATTTAAGGTAATTATTGTTGTTTTAGGTTTGAGTTTATAAATCTTTATTGTGCTTCCTGTCTTGAAGAAGATCCTTTAGCATGTGTTGAAGAGCTGGTTTGGTGGTGCTGAATTCTCTCAGCTTTTGCTTGTCTATAAAGCTTTTGATTTCTCCTTCATATCTGAATGAGATCCCTACTAAGTACAGTAATGTGGGTTGTAGGTTTTTCTCTTTTATCACTTTAAGTATGTCCTGCCATTCCCTTCTGGCCTGAAGAGTTTCTATTGAAAGATCAGCTGTTACCCTTATGGGGATCCCCTTGTGTATAATTTGTTGCTTTTCCCTTGCTGCTTTTGATATTTGCTCTTTGGGTTTGATCTTCGTTAGTTTGATTAATGTGTGTCTTGGGGTGTTTTGACTTGGGTTTACCCTGTTTGGGACTCTCTGGGTTTCTTGGACTTGGGTGGCTATTTCCTTCACATGCTAGGGAAGTATTCAACTATTATCTCCTCAAGTATTTTCTCATGCTCTTTCTTTTTGTCTTCTTCTTCTGGGACACCTATGATTCATTTTTTGGTGGCGTTTAACGTTGTCCCAGAGGTCTCTGAGGTTGTCCTCATCTCTTTTAATTTGTTTTTCTTTTTTCCTCTCTGCTTCATTTATTTCCACCATTCTATCTTTCACCTCACTTATCCTCTCTTCTGCCTCATTTATTCTACTGTTGGTTCCCTCCAGAGTGCTTTTGGTCTCAGTTATTACATTATTCTTTATTGATTGACTCATCTATATTTCTTCTAGGTCCTTACTAAACATTTCTTGCAGCTTCTCAATCCTTGTCTCTAGTCTATTTATCTATAACTACATTTTGTTTTCAATATTTTGGATCATCTGTACTATCATTATTCTGAATTCTTTTTCAGGTAGACTCCCTATCTCCTCTTCTTTTGTTTGGTTTACTGGGCATTTATCACATTCCTTTACCTGCTGAATATTTCTCTGCTTTTCATTTTGTTTAGATTGCTGTGTTTGGGGCACCCTTTTGTAGCCTGGAAGTTCGTGGTTCCTCTTTATTGTGGAGCCTGATCCCTGTGGGTGGGGTTGGACTAGGGGCTTATCAAGGTTTCCTGGTCAGGGGATCTTGTGTCTTTGTTCTAGTGGGTGGAGCCCTTCTCTCTGGAGTGCAATGAAGTGTCCAGTAGTGAGTTGTTGGGTGTCTATGGGTTTGGCATGGCTTTGGGCAGCCTGCCTTTAAATGCTTAGGGCTGTGTTCCTGTTTGCTGGAGAATTATTGTGGTTATGTCTTGCACTGGAACTTGTTGGCTCTTGGGTAGAGCTTGGTTTCAGTGCAGGTATAGAGATTATTGGGTGAGCTCTTTTCTATTAACGTTCCCTGGAATCAGTTCTTTGATGTAGAACTGTTTCTTAACTTCACATTTGTATTACAGTTAGCATTCCATTTAATAACTACAGTTCAGTTCAGTTCAGTCACTCAGCCGTGTTCAACTCTTTGTGACCCCATGGACTGCAGCAAGCCAGGACTCCCTGTCCATCACCAACTCCTGGAATTTACTCAAACTCATGCCCATTGAGTCGGTGATGCCATTCAACAATCCCACCCTCTGTCATCCCCTTCTCCTCCCGCCTTCAATCTTTCCCAGCATCAGGGTCTTTTCCAATAAGTCAGCTCTTTGCATCAGGTGGCCAAGTATTGGCGTTTCAGCTTCAACATCTGTCCTTCCATTGAACACTCAGGATTGATCTCATTTAGGATGGACTGGTTGGATCTCTTTGCAGTCCAAGGGACTCCCAAGGGTCTACTCCAACAACACAGTTCAAAAGAATCAATTCTTTGGTGCTCAGATTTCTTTATAATCCAACTTTCACATCCATACATGACTACTGGAAAAACCACAGCTTTGACTAGACGGACTTTTGTTGGCAAAAAAATGTTTCTGCTTTTTAGTATGCTGTCTAGGTTGATGATAACTTTTCTTCCAAGGAGCAAGCATCTTTTAATTTCATGGCTGCAATCACCATCTGCAGTGATTTGGAGCCAAAAAAATATGAAGTCTGCCACTGTTTCCACTGTTTCCCTATCTATTTGCCATGAAATGATGGGACTGGATGCCATGATCTTTGTTTTCTGAATGTTGAGCTTTAAGCAAAGTTTTCCACTCTCCTCTTTCACGTTCATCAAGAGGCTTTTTAGATCTTCTTCACTTTCTGCCATAAGGGTGGTGTCATCTGCATATCTGAAGTTATTGACATTTCTCCCAGCAATCTTGATTCCAGCTTGTGCTTCATCCAGCTCAGCGTTTCTCATGATGTACTCTTCATATAAGTTAAATAAGCAGGGTGACAATATACAGCCTTGATGTACTCCTTTTCCTATTTGGAACCAGTCTGTTGTTCCATGTCCAGTTCTAACTGTTGCTTCCTGACCTGCATACAGACTCCTCAAGAGGCAGGTCAGGTGGTCTGGTATTCCCATCTGTTTCAGAATTTTCCACAGTTTATTGTGATCCACACAGTCAAAGGCTTTGGCATAGTCAATAAAGCAGAAATAGATGTTTTTCTGGAACTCTCTTATATTTTTGATGATACAGCAGATGTTGGCAATTTGATCTCTGGTTCCTCTGCCTTTTCTAAAATCAGCTTGGGCATCTGGAAGTTCATGGTTCACGTATTGTTGAAGCCTGGCTTGGAGAATTTTGAGAATTACTTTACTAGAGTGTGAGATGAGTGCAATAGTGCAGTAGTTTGAGCATTCTTTGGCATTGCCTTTCTTTGGGATTGGAATGAAAACTGATCTTTTCCAGTCTTGTTGCCACTGCTGAGTTTTCCAAATTTGGTGGCATATTGATTGCAGCACTTTCACAGCATCAATCTTTAGGATTTGAAATAGCTCAACTGATAACTACGTACATGCATGATTAGAATTTGTAAAAAATATGGTGAGAGGAAGCCTTTAAATAATTTTTTTGTATGTATGTTGAAAAGGAGAATCAATTAACACTTTAATGTTTGGATTGTGCTAGTTAAAAATGCTTGATACAATTTATATTCTGTATTATGTATACACTTGCTGATGTAGTGCTAGAGTTCTCAGAATAGTAATGTGCATGCAGTAAGTGCCCACCAATATTTCCCAATGAACTAAAATTAGAATTATGTGTCACCAGGCTTTTGTTATTGTTAAGTACACATAACATTTGGTAATTGATTTATTTGTTCTTGTAAAATGCTCTCTCTTTTTCTCCCTTCTAATCTATATTAGAGTGTGTATGTATACACATATGTGCTAAAATATAAACTTTCTTTGGATAATCTCTAAAGATAGAAAAATACTTTTGAAAGCTTATAAACTATGAGAGAACATGAAAATGACATTGTAAAAATAACAAATACTTTTCTACTATGATCCTTTGTTATATGACCTCTATGCATCATTGCTCTCTATGTCTCATGACTATTCGTACCTTTCACAGTACAGTCCTTCATATCCCCGTGGGCATGCTGTGCAGCGGTAATCATCCAGGCCTTCCATGACACAAGATGGGCTGAAACTGAATCAAAAAAAAAATAAAGATTGAAATAATCATTTGACTTATTTATTTTTATAAATTTTAATCAATTCTATCTAATATCTAGATGATTGGAACTGTTTTTTGATGGTTACAAATGTCATACTTGTAATTACAAGTTCCTATTCAAGGGTAATGGGATTCCCTGGTGGCTCTGTGGTAAAGATTCTGTCTGTAAAAAGATGTGAGTTTGATCCCTGGGTCAGAAAGATCCCCTAGAGAAGGAAATGGCAACTCACTCCAGTATTCTTGTCTGGAAAAATCCCTTGAACAGAGGGGCTTGGCAGGCTATAGTCCATGGGGTTGCAATGAGTCAGACATGACTTAGTGATTGAGCAACACTCAAGGGTAGGATATCATAGTTAACAAATAAAGATGGTTGTTTTTTGATGAATTAACAATGTATGACACTGACCATGTTAAAACTGTGAAGTTTTAATAATTATATGACAGTCATGAAAATATCAAACATCCAGAAAAAGGGTGCTATTTTTCATGAATTAAAAGAAAACCATGTTGAGAATTCTTGCATATTTGTCAGACAGTAGAATAAGTATCACTGAATATCTTTCAGGTTAAAAAAAATGGGGACATAAAAGCAATTTAATTTTTTTTAAAACTTAGCCCAAATTGCCACTGGCATTTCAATGCATTAAGTGTGAATAGATGTTTCACTTAAAATAAAGACTGTCTTTTGTAATTTACATATGGATTTCAAACTACATTTTGCTTTAAATACAAAATAATGTGATCTAGTGTAAAGAAATAAGATGGGAAATCTTTCTGCATGAAAATTAGTAAGATTTTCTAACAATTTTATAATCTCTTCTAAGTTGTTGTTGCTGTTGTTTAGTTGCTAAGTAATGTCCAACTTTGTGATTCCATGGACTGTAGTCCACCAGGCTCCTCTGTCTATGGGATTTCCCAGGCAAGAATAACAGAGCGAGTTGCCATTTCCTTATCCAAACCCAGGATCTTCCAAACCCAGGGATCAAACCCACATCTCCTGCACTGGCAGATTCTTTACCACTGAGCCACCAGGGAAGCCCTTCTAATAAGTCAGTCTCGTATAACACGCTTGGTTTTGACAACACTGATAGACTGTAGCCAGTGAACCTTGCTCCAGGATTCTTGATCACCTTACCCCACAAAGGAAAGACTGGAGAAGATTTGAAAACAAAACTATGCTAAAACGTAGTTTTGGGTTGTAACAAACTTCTTTCAAATACAAATAGTGCTTCATTTCCATTGGACAAAATGCATGGTGCTCTGGAAATTTAGAAAGAAAAACAATGGTAATGTTGCAAAACAGCAATGCTGCAAACACCGTTTTGCCTGTTGTTGGTCTGCTAAGCCAGCTGATGCTGAAAAAGCAATAAAGTATGTAGACCAGAGTTGCAACTCCTATTGTTCAGGTGCCATTAGGACCCTATTTTAATTGTCCTCCATGCATGTCAAAAAGCAACAAATAGAACTGGACATGGAACAATGAACTAGTTCCAAATTGGGAAAGGAGTATGTCCAGGCTGTATATTGTCACCCTGCTTATTTAACTTATATGCAGAGTAAATCACGCAAAATGCTGGACTGGATGAAGCATGAGCTGGAATTAAGATTGCCGGGAGAAATATCAATAAAGTTAGATATGCAGATTACATCACCCTTATGGCAGAAAGAGGAGAGGAACTAAAGAGTCTCTTGAAGGTGAAAGAGGAGAGTGAAAAAGCTGGCTTAAAACTCAACATTCAAAAAACCAAGAAAAACTAAGATCATGGCAACCGGTCCCATCATTTCATAGCAAATAGATGGGGAAACAATGGAAACAGTAACAGACTTTCTTTTCTTGGGCTCCAAAATTACTGCAGATGGTGACTGCAGCCATGAAATTAAAAGACGCTTGCTCTTTGGAAGAAAAGCTATGACAATCCTAGACAGCATATTTAAAAGCACAGACATTACTTTGCTGACAAAGGTCCTTCGAGTCAAAACTATGGCTTTTCCAGTAGTCATGTATGGATGTGAGAGTTGGACCATAAAGAAGGCTGAGGGCTGAAGGATTGATTCTTTTGAACTGTGGTATTGAGATACTTGAGCATCCCTTGGACAGCAAGGAGATCAAACCAGTCAATCCTAAAGGAAATCAATCCTCCATATTCACTGGAAGGACTGATGCTGAAGCTGAAGGTCCAATACTTTGGCTACCTGATTAGAAGTGCCAACACATTAGATTCTAAGACCCTTATGCTGGTAAAGATTGAAGGCAGGAGGAGAAGGGGATGACAGAAGACAAGATTGTTGGATGGCATCACAGACTCAAAGGATATGAGCTTGAGCAAGCTCTGGGAAATGGTGAAGGACAGGGAAGCCTGGCATGCTGCAGTCCATGGGGTCACAAAGAGTCAGACACGACTGAGTGACTGAACAACAACTAATACATTAAATAAGTAGAACATGAATGAGTAATAAATTTTAACCTTTGCAAAATATGGGATCTACTACTCACAACTCATTATCCGGCCATTTTTTTTTTTTTTTGCCTTCACAAAAATAGACCTACAGACACATAAGTGACACATTCTGTCAAGCTTCTAGCTCTTTAATTTAAAGCTTGATGCTGAGTTCATCTGTACATATACACACACACAAACACACATACATACAAAGTCATATACATATATAGGCACTTGGAAAACAGATTTTGACACATTCAAGTGAAATTCTATAGAGCCAACATGATTAAATTATATTTCTTTAGAGTAATGTATCTGTCTCAATTATGATTCAGGAATGTCATAACTTTCCTTGGCTAGTTGATGTAAACTTTTTTGAATTATGATATTATGGTGGACTGAAACTTTTCCTTACATCATTTATATGGACTTATGAAAGAGGATGTAGGAATTACATCTTACTTGAGGTTTGTGTTTATTCTTTATGGTCCTGAATCCCTTATCTCCTCTCAATTTTCATATTGTCTGCAGGGCCACTTAGAAATCCTATAGTTTTTCTTCTCTGTGGCCATTTTACTTTACCTTAGGCATGTTAATCCCTAAGTTATGCAACAGAACTTCTAGGACTTACAGCCTGCTATTCTGTGTCATCTCCTGTGGAGTCTACTGAAATGAAGTGACTTCCTGGGTTCCACTCCCTTATCCCAGTTCATTGACTGTTCCTTTCCAGTCTCCTTTGCTGGATCTATGTCATGTCCTTGACTTCCAAATATGCTTCATGGTTCAGTCTTCAGGTGTTTTCTATCCTATCCTGTCCTGTCCTCTTTACCCTAGATGACCTCACTCAGTCTTAAAGGCTCCAAATATTGAATCTATCCCAACAGATCTAAAACTGAGCTCCTGTTCTCCCCCAAATACCACTGACCTTTCTGTCATTTTCCCATCTCAAACAATGGCCATACGTGGCTTCTATCTGCTCTGCCATAAATCACAGAATCATCTTTTTCTTCCTTCTCTCAGATTCCACAGGTATTCTACCTGCAAATGCTGCTGGTGTTACCATTACTAATTCATTGCATTATCCTATTCTAAGCCACCTCTTGCCATTGGAAGATGTTTAGCCTTCATGACATTTACTAACTCACTGGAGCTCCCCTGCCTCCACCTCCTGTCACCCTTCCCATCCCCATTCACTCTGCTCTAGCTGCCCTAGACACTTGCTGTCTGCCAAGTGTGGGCTATCTCCAGGCCATTGTGCTTACTTTTTCCTCTGGCTGGGTGGCTCTTCCTTTAGATAGTCATGTGACTCTCTCCATGACTTATTCAAGGCTCTGGACAAGCCTCATCTGTTTGTGAAGATCTCCATTGAACACCCTAATGAAAAGGGTACCATATTCTCTCCAAATTCACTGAGGCTGCTCAGTTTTTTCCTGGCACTTTCACTAACTGATATTACATTATAAATTTGTGTGTTTTTTTCAGGTTTATTAAAGTATAACTGCAAACAAAATTGTATTATATTTAAAGTGTACATGTGACGATTTGATACATGTGTATGGTGTGAAAAGATTCCCACCATCTAGATAATTAACGCATCTATTACTTCATATATTTACCTTTTTGGGGGGCTGAGAACACAGGTGCTACTCTCCTAGTGCTCAGTTGCTCAGTTGTCTCTGACTCTGCAACCCATGGACTGTAGCCCAACAGGATCCTTTGTCCATGGGATTTCCCAGGCAGGAATACTGGCGTAGGTAGCCATTCCCTTCTCCAGGGAATGACTGGAGACCCAGTGACTCAACCTGGGTCTCCTGCATTGCAAGCACATTCTTTACCATCTGGGCTACCAGGGAAGCCTTGTAAGTTTCCATTATACAGTAATGTATTATCAACTATGGTCATTACATTATATATTATATCCTTAGATCTTATTCACTTCATAACTTGAAATTTGCTCCCTTTCATCACCTTCTCCCAATTTCTCCCATTCCCAAGTCCATGGCAACTATCATTGTACACTGTTTCTACCAGTTTGTTTGTTTTAGATTCCACCCCAAGTGAAACCATGCAGTTTTTTCTTTCTCTGGCAAAAATTGCTGAGCATGTTTGGAGAATATCAAGAAACTCAAACTTGGCCTAACTGTAGAGAGAGGAGATGGCATTGAGCCCAGATAAAGGGGTTGGATTGCAGAGGGTTTCTAATACTCTGTGAAAATATCTGACTTTTCCTTGAGTAGGCAGGGGAAACCCTTGAGGGTATGTGGGCAATGTCATACTCTCACAATGGTTAAAAGTTTATTTGTTCTGATAAGAGATATTGAATATTTGAACTTATAAGTGGGTGAGTTGGTAATCACTTGCCAAAGTCTCTGCAGAGAGATATCTCAGCCTCTCTATCTATATTTTAGAATCTGTGTTTCTTATCTCAAGAAGTGCCTCTCTTCTCATCATATGAAAGTCTTTGCTATGTTAACTAATGTTCCAAACTTTATGTGAAGACCTTAGTGAGTTATGAAATCACTTTCATGTGTTTTGACTAAAGTTTTTCTAATAATGCAAGAAAATAAAATTGAATAAAAATTTTGATACATAATATAGATGGGCTTCCCGAGTAGCTCAGCTGGTAAAGAATCCACCTGAGAGGCAGGAGACGCCCGTATGATTCCTATGACGGGAAGTTCCCCTGGAGAAGGGAGAGACTACCCACTCCAGTATTCTTGTGCTTCTCTGGTGGCTCAAACAGTAAAGAATCTGCCTGCAAGGAGGGAGACCTTGTTTCCATCCCTGGTTGGGAAGATCCCTTGGAGGAGAGCATGGCAACCCACTCCAGTACTCTTGTCTGGAGAATCCCCATTGACAGAGAAGCCTGTTGGGCTACACTCTGTGGGGTTGCAAAGAGTCGGACATGACTAACACACACACATACACGTGCATATGTATAGATAGATAGATATCCACACATTTTTTTGTGTCCTAGCTTATGAGGCAAAAAAAAAAGGTTTTCTTAGAGTGGTTGCAATCAGTAAAGTTGGAAAGCCATTAAACTAGCTGCCTTGATTTCATATTTGATTCTTACAGTGTCCTTTGCATCAAAAAATATTTTGCATAAATAAAATGAAACAAATATGAAAACATTTTTTATTGATCTTGCTGATCATCAAAGTAGTACTCTCTCCTTCCCTTCTTGAAATTTCTTAGAGCTGTTTACTCACACCCTTGTAACCTAATGTCTGCTTCCACTGTTGATTGTCCAAATACATTGGGGACCCACATGGTTAATTGCCATGGTATGTACTTAGTCTCCCCTGGGAGAGCAGCATCCATGTTCATCCTCTGCTGCTCTTTTCTCTCACTATGTTGGCAATGGCCTGGCCTCAGTTTCCTTGCCACCCTAACAGCTCTTTTCTTGGCTTTGCTTTCTGTTCTGACTTCTCTAAGGTATGAATTCCTATCTTCTTCTCATGCGCTCCCTTTGAATAATACAACCCTGGGAAATTTCTTTATCTTCATCTAGGCTTCTCCGATGGCTTCAAGCAATAAAGAATCTGCCTGCAATGCAGGAGACACAGGAGACATGGGTTTAATCCCTGGGTTGGAAAGATCCCCTAGAGTAGTTAATGGCAACCCCCTCCAGTATTCCTGCCTGGGAAATCCCATGGATAGAGGAGCCTGGTGGGCTATAGACCATAGGGTCACAAAGGGTTGTACACAACTGAGCATGTATGCACTTTTTCATCTGCCCTTCCAATTTTCAGATTTTCATTTCTTGTGGCTATATGCATATTTCCATTCAGACAGACCTTTCATATAAATTTAACTTATTTGAAACATAAATTGTCTTTCTTCTACAGCAGCTCTCTCTGGTTTCCCTGTTTCCGTTAATGACTACCATTGGAGGTCAGTTTAGCTACAAAGCCCTGGCTTCAACTCCTGCCTTGCCTAAACCTGTCATATCTAATTAGTTACCAGTTCTACAGGGTCACATTCAACAATCTATCTCCTTGTGTTTTCCTCACATCCATCCCCTTGTCTCTATTTTTGTTGCTATTACCTATTTTCAGGTTCTAATTATCTCTTGCCTAAGCTAGTGCAATAGCTTTTTAATTAGTCTCTTTGCTTTTCTTATTTTCCTGTTTCAGTTCATTATACTCAATTCCATCATAATAGTCTTCCTAAAGTGTAGCTCTGATCACATTAATCTTTTATTTTAAATAAAAATTTGTAGTGCTTCCTCATTACATAGAAAATTAAATAGCAATTTCTTAGACTTGTATTCAAGGATTTCTACAGTATGGCCTCCATTCTCTTATTCATTCATCTGTAATTATAAACTTCTATTTGAACCCATGCTCCAAACTCTTACCGGTACTTAAACGTGATTTGTGTTTCCTGCTTCTAAGCTTTTACTCTGTAAATTTTCTACTATCTCTGCCAGTAAAAACTCTTTAATCTATTGCAAATTTAATAATTTAAATAAATTTAAAAATTTATTATGCGTGCTCAGTCATGTATTTTTGTGACCCCATGAACTGTAGCCTGCCAGGCTCCTCTGTCCATGGGATTCTCCGGGCAAGAATACTGGAGTGGGTTGCCATTTCCTCCTCCAGGGAATCTTCTCGACCCAGGGATAGAACCTGCACCTCCCATGGCTCCTTCATTGGCAGGTGGATTCTTTATCACTGAGCCACCTACGAAGCCAGAAATTTATTATTAATATTATTAATTTTTTAATATGGTCTTTCAGTTTCCAAAATCAACTGTGGTACTTTGTGCCTTCAGATTTCCTTTAAATCTAAGTTGACCTCTCTGAAGACACCCATTTAACTATGAGCCTCTCCAAGAGATGTTCTGCTTCTTTTTTATATATCTGGTCACTTTTGTTATGGTTCACCCTACAGTACATTATCAATTAATTATTAAATCTCATTTTAATAAACCATAAAAAAATACCTTTGTCTTGTTCAGATCAGTTCATCAGAGGTAGATTAGGGAAAGGAGGATGAAAATAATATCTTTCACACACCAACCACTTTTGCTCAATGAATGATAAGATCATGTATTTTATCCTCATCAATATCCCATTTATCTAAAAATTCACATTTGATATCCTATGTAAGACTTATGTTCTGTTCAACCAAAAAGGGTTGCTTGTAGAGGAAAGGGAGATAATCACATGAAAATGTCTTCAAAATGTAAACAAAGCCAAAGATGGAAAAAAAAAAAAAAACTTGGAATAGGTAGAACTATCTCGTCCTCTGAGCTGCATTATGGTTCTTATATGCTAAAGGTAAGGTATCTAGGATTCTAATTCTGAACAAAGTGCCCTACATTCCTGCAAAAGCAAATTCTTAGAGAAAAAATTTCCCTACCATGTAGAGATTGAATTCTATAAATCATTTAGAAGAAAGTGCAGATAGTCTTACCAAAAGGTAGGTGAAAGCACCTAGGGGTTTTCATCAATACATAAACCAATGCAGAATGTTCTGACAGCACTGAAATGACATATGCCTGCATTTGTTTCCCCTTATGGCTGTGTTTCCATGGTACCAAGCTTGGATTATCCTAACAGAAAGGGGCTGTGATTCTGGGAGATACTGACTTATTTTGGAGCATAACAATAAGTCATCTTGCTGTAACCACATTATTTTTCAATTATCTGCCTGATAATTTTTTATCAGTCATGAATTAAACAAAGAAAATGAATGGAAACAGCTATAAAATTTATATAATATGCATCAAACAATCCCTCATAGCTGAAGTTATTGCAGAATTATATGAAAACACTAGGTCTTTCTAAAAACTTATAAGATTATACACATTTGTACATAAATCATTTATTTCATGAATATATGTTAACACTGGTATTTACATTTTAATTATTAAGCATTATTTACTTGGGACAGAGTTTTAAAGGAAAAAGGAACAATAGAATATTAAGTGCTCACTTTTTTCATGTTTTTATATTGTTAAAAAAAATCTATCTTAAATTGAGATTTTTGTCTACATGAAAAAAATAGCTAAATCACAGAAAGGTCCATGTGCTACACAGATGGTGTTACTGATTGGGAAATATGGTAATATTTCTCAGTCTTACTTGTTGCTGGAGGAAATTAGAGGGCAAGCACATTGCTGACAGTCATTTGGCAATCCCTTGACAATGCCATAATAACCAAAAGCACATCGTTCACAGAAGTCACCAGCAGTGTGATGCTGACAATTCTGTAAAGGAAGAGGAGTTTGTTTTTAAAGTCATGACAGAATATAATTTATCATAGAGCTCCCCACCTATGAGTTTGTGTGCTCCTGTGAACACACACATGCACACACACACACACACACACACACCATTGACAGAACTCAGTTATTAACCCTACATATATTTTAAAATTTATTTATTTTTTAATTGAAGGATAATTGCTTTACAGAATTCTGTTGTTTTCCATCAAACCTCAACATGAGTCAGTCATAGGTGTACATATGTCCCCTCCCTCTTGAACCTCCCTCCCATCTCCTTCCCCTCTAGATTGTTACAGAGCCCCTGTTTGCATTCCCTGAGACATACAGCAAATTCCCATTGGCTATCTATTTTACAGATAGTAATGTAAGTTTCCATGTTACTCTCTCTATACATCTCACCCTCTCTTCCCCTCTCCCTATGTCCATAAGTCTGTTCTGTATGTCTGTTTGCCCATTGCTGCCTTGCAAACAAATTCATCAGAACCATTTTTCTAGATTCCACATATATGTGTTAGTATACGGTACTTATCTTTCTCTCTCTGACTTACTTCACTCTGTATAATAGGCTCTAGGTTCATCCACCTCATTAGAACTGACTCAAATGTGTTCCTTTTTATGGTTGAGTAATACTCCATTGTGTATATGTACATATTTTTTAAAGAAGCTCTTTCATTTGAGAAGTTAATACTGGGCTATTGTAGCTATAATAGCAAGAGTTTCTGTTCTCTTTTTCTTACATCAGTCTCTGAATTAATTTTCCTCTTATTCTAATCTGGGGAATAGACTTCACAAATTTATAAAATTTATTGTATCATCTTGCTATTTATGTTTCTTCTCTACAAGGTGTTTAAAAAGTGCTAAAAATCCTAAGGTCTTGGTGCCTGACCATCAGTGGGCTTTTTGAAACCAAACCAAGGTGGAAAGCATAAATATCTTAAGAGAAAACAATTACCAAAGAAAGAAAGAAAGAAAGAAAGAAAAGTCAGTCTTGTTTCCAGATTAAGAATGTTATTCATCTAATTCTTGCCAAGTGTTGATTGTTCTCTATAGACAGAGAGGACCCAATCTGAAACCAGGGATCTCAAGTCAGTATTTTCTTTTTATGTTTGCATAATAAGAGGTATTTGGGTAAAATGCTTTAAGACATTTCCAAAAGAAAAGGAGAACAGTTTTAGAATATTGTTTCACCACAAACAATAACTTAAGTCACTTCCTCTGACTCTTTTTGAGAGTTTATGCTCTTCTCTGGGGTGAAACCATGGCATTATCACAATGAATTTTGGAACCCTGTCTTTTGTTTCATTTTTTGGTGTTATAGTTGAAAATACATTGTGTTACAAATAAGATTTTATAATGCACTGTTAAACTGATCTACTTTTCTAACAGGTTACAAATATCAAACCTTCTAATTCTCCACCTCACTCTTAGCAGATGTTAGCTTCTTATTTTCAGGGAAAAGGAAGTCCTCATTTGGTGTTCCCTCATCTTCCTGCCAAACAACAGACCATCTTTTCTGCCTCACTTTCTTTCCTTTCAATGTTTAGTTCTGTCTACAAGAAGTGGTGCATTGTTCTTTGTCTAAAGCTGCTCTCCTCCTAAACTCTCGTTTAGAAAAAAGGCCTTCTTTGTCTCCTATTACCTCCAGCATCTGAATTTTCTCCTTCTTTGATGGCTTGCTTCCACTGACAGTTGAGGTTGATTAAGCCTTTCATATCTTAAAAAAAAAAAAATCTCTGGGATCACATGTTCATGGACAACTTCCATCTTATCTTTGATAGATTTATTAAAAAACACTATTCACATTGCTAGTCTCTACTTCCTCATCTCTTTTTCACCTCTTCATTCTTTAAACAGGCTTTAAACACACACACACACACTTGTGTACATATATATATATTCTTTCTCAGATTCTCTTCCATTATAGGCTGTTACAAGCTAGAGAGTACGTCCGTGTTGTTTGTTTTATTTTATATATAGTAGTGTGCATATATTAACCCTAAATTCCTAATTTACTTTCCCTCTGACCAAAAACAGGCTTCCGACTTCCCCACTGAAAGATACGTTCAGGCTCATGAATATGATCTTTCTTGCTAAATCAAAATCTACTGACAATAATCTGTCTTCATGATAAGTGAACCATCTGCAGCAGCTGATATTCTTGGCCATCCTTAGGTTGAAATTTTCTCTTTCTACAACAGTACATGAACCAAGAACTTCCGAATGTACAAGCTGGATTTAGAAGAGGCAGAAGAACCAGTGAAGAGGAACTAAAGAGCCTCTTGATGAAGGCGAAAGAGGAGAACAAAAAAGCTGGCTTAAAACTCAACATTCAAACAACTAAGATCATGGCACCCAGTCCTATCACTTCATGGCAAATAGATGGGGAAAAAAGTGAAAATAGTGACAGACTTTATTTTCTTGGGCTCCAAAATCACTGTGAATGGTGACTGCAGCCATGAAATTAAAAGATGCTTGCTCCTGGGAAAAAAGCTATGACAAATCTTGACAGCATATTAAAAAAGTAGAGACATCACTTTGCTGACAAAGGTCCATGTTGTCAAAGCTATGGTTTTTCCAATAGTCATGTACAGCTGTGAGAGGTGAACCATAAAGAAGGCTGAATGCCAAAGAATTGATGCTTTCGAATGGTGGTTTTGGAGAAGACTCTTGAGAGTCCCTTGGACTGCAAAGAGATCAAACCAGTCAATCCTAAAGGAAATCAATACTGAATATTCATTGGAAGGACTGATGCTGAAGCTCCAATACTTTGGCCACTTGATGAAAAGAGCTCACTCATTGCAAAAGGCCCTAATGTTGGGAAAGATTAAGGGCAAGAGGGAAAAACGATGATAGAGGATGAGATGGTTGGATGGCATCACCAACTCAATGGACATGAGTCTGAGCTAACTCTGGGAAATAGGGAAGGACAGGAAGCCTGGTGTGCTTCAGTGCATGAGGTCACAGATCTGGAAATGACTTAGTGACTGAACAACAAAATGGTTTCTCTAATAGTACAGTGTACTGATTGATTTCCTCCCTCTATGGTTACTCTTTCTTATCTTCCTTCATGGATTTTTCCCCTCTTTTGTTGAGTAAGATCGGTTCTTTCCACCTTTGGCTCTCATTTCTTTTCTTTCTCTTTCCTACATTTTCTACCTTGGTCATTTCAATCATTACTAGAATCAGCTATCAGGGCTTCCCAGGTGGTGCCAGTGGTAAAGAATCTGCCTGCCAATTCAGGAGACATAAGAGATGCAATTTCGATCCCTGAGTTGGGAAGACCCCCTGGAAGAGGAAAGGGCAACCCGCTCCAGTACTCTTGCCTGGAGAATCCCATGGACAGAGGAGCCTGGTGGGCTACAGTCCGTGGGGTCACAGTCAGACGTGACTGATGTGACAGCAGGTAGCATAGCATAGCAGCTATCATCTATCTGTCCCAAACTCTAAATTTTATATATTCTGCCTAATATCTATCTCTAATGAGTTCCATACTTAAGTTTCTAATTGCTTCTTAGATAGATCTCCTTTTATAACATAAAAGTATTTGAATGATAAATCTCAAAAATTAAACTCATCTCTTTCAAAACCTAATACTCCTGTATTTCCCATTTAATTTGGGGTCACTATCATCTCTCTGGCATAGCAGGAAAGACCTTTATAATTCAGCCTCTGCTTACTCCTCCAGTCTTCCGTCTAGCCACTATAACCTTCACACTGTATGCTAAAGCTATATGGGACTATCTGAAATTCTCAAATTATGCAGTGCTTCCTCTTACCTCTGGGAGTTTTCATATGCAAATATCTTGTTCTGGGATGTTTTTCCTCCTCTTAGTTGGCTAACACGTATTCATTCAGCTCTCATTTTCACTGTCACTTTCTCTGATAAACATTCCCTGATGCCTGAAGTCTGGGCTAAATTCTCCTTCTCGCTCAACACAGTGACTGAAATATGTTGACATTCAATGACTATTTTGAATGACTGCATAAATGAATGTACTTTCTAGGTATTATAGATGAAAACTGGTTAGGCTTCTTAAGATGAAAAAGGTCAAGTTTCAAGTCTAAAGGATTTATAGTCAGGTGGCTAGCAGGGAAAGAGGATTGGTCATATTTGGATACTGATTTAAGTACCATAATCCTCTCTTATTCAATCATCCAAAGGAACCACTGTATTTTAGCAAGAAAATAGCCATTTCATATTTAACAGTAGCATGGTGAGAGATAATGGTTCCAAGATAAAATAATTATCTGTGAATTCCAGTCTCAAATCATTCAGCAAGTTGCCAAATGATGAAAAAGTGTTAACTGGGGAGCGCTTTAAGAGCGTACTTTACAGTTATAGAGATGAGCAGGTGCCCCAAAGTACATGGGATCTTAAACAATAATTGTTAACATTTGCCATTGTAATAAAAAAAAAAAACCTGCATAATAAATTATTTATATAACCTACTGTAACACTGATAAGTGAGTCAACACACAAAAAAATGCAGATCATTACTAAAAATACAGATATTAAAAAATATGGTTTGCTTCTTTTATTCTACACTCTGTATAATTTCTACACAGAGAAAGCAAATATTTGAACTTCCTCTGGACAGTCAATCTTTCACAGAGTTGTTGACATACTAAACTTGGTTAACTGAATCACATGTCCCACTTAGCCCCACAAACACAGCACACAAATCATGATGCTAGTTTTGAAACTTTTGACATCAATCTTTCGTATGACTTTCCTGTTTGCTTTGAAATAGAGGACATAATATTTATCTTGTACAGAAATTAATCTTTAGAAAAAAATTTTATGTGTTAGATGCCTAAAGAGAAGTTTAATGATCTGGAGCTTAATATATGCCAGTATCATTTCAATAGTAGATTACAATATATAGCATCGTTTTTGTTTTCATACATGGGAAAACTGGTGGTATACATTTCTTTCACTAAATCAAATGAATATTTTATTAATATTTGGTATCTTTGAACTAAGGTGAGAAGTTACTTATTTTCTTTATAGGGATGCCTCTTCACACTCCTTGACATATTATTAAATGCATGGATTCTTAAAAGGCAGCCCTTTTCATCTTGTATAACCATAAGCTACATAGTTTTTCCTTATGCAGAATGAAAACTTGTTTCACTCTAATTTTCAGTTAGTAACCCAAAGGCAATGCCAAAGAATGCTCAAACTACCGCACAATTGCACTCATCTCACACGCTAGTAAAGTAGTGCTCAAAATTCTCCAAGCCAGGCTTCAGCAATACGTGAACTGTGAACTTCCAGATGTTCAAGTTGGTTTTAGAAAAGGCAGAGGAACCAGAGATCAAATTGCCAATATCCGCTGGATCATCGAAAAAGCAAGAGAGTTCCAGAAAAACATCTATTTCTGCTTTATTGACTATGTCAAAGCCTTTGACTGTGTGGATCACAATAAACTGTGGAAAATTCTTCAAGAGATGGGAATACCAGACCATCTGACCTGTCTCTTGAGAAACCTGTATGCAGGTCAAGAAGCAACAGTTAGAACTGGACATGGAACAACAGACTGGTTCCAAATAGGAAAAGGAGCACGTCAAGGCTGTATATTGTCACCCTGCTTATTTAACTTATATGCAGAGTACATCATGAGAAACGCTGGGCTGGAAGAAACACAGGCTGGAATCAAGATTGCCGGGAGAAATATCAATCACCTCAGATATGCAGATGACACCACCCTTATGGCAGAAAGTGAAGAAGAACTAAAGAGCCTCTTGATGAAAGTGAAAGAGGAGAGGGAAAAAGTTGGCTTAAAGCTCAAAGTTCAGAAAACTAAGATCATGGCATCTGGTCCCATCACGTCATGGGAAATAAATGGGGAAACAGTGTCAGACTTTATATTTTTGGGCTCCAAAATCACTGCTGATGGTGATTGCAGCCATGAAATTAAAAGACGCTTACTCCTTGGAAGGAAGGTTATCGCCAACCTAGATAGCATAGTTAAAAGCAGAGACATTACTTTGCCAACAAAAGTCCATCTAGTCAAGGCTATGGTTTTTCCAGTGGTCATGTATGGATGTGAGAGTTGGATGGTGAAGAAAGCTCAGCGCTGCAGAACTGATGCTTTTGAACTGTGGTGTTGGAGAAGACTCTTGAAGAGTCCCTTGGACTGCAAGGAGATCCAATCAATCCATCCTAAAGGAGATCAGTCCTGGGTGTACATTGGAAGGACTGATGTTGAAGTTGAAACTCCAACACTTTGGCCACTTCATGTGAAGAGTTGACTCATTGGAAAAGACCCTAATTCTGGGAAGGATTGGGGGCAGGAGAAGGGGACGACAGAGGATGAGATGGTTGGATGGCATCACTGACTCGATGGACATGGGTTTGGGTAAACTCCGGGAGTTGGTGATGGACAGGGAGGCCTGGTGTGCTACAATTCATGGGGTTGCAAAGAGTCGGACACGACTGAGCGACTGAACTGAACTGAACTGAACCCAAGTTCTGCCTTCCGAAGCTACGCAGATTAAAGCAGATTAAATCTTCTCTGGTAGCTCAGAAGGTAAAGACTCTGCCTGCAGTGCAAGAGACCTAGGTTGGATCCCTGGGTTGGGAAGATTCCCTGGAGAAGGGAATGGCTACCCATTCCAGTACTCTTGCCTGGAGAATTCCATGGACAGAGGAGACTGATGGGCTACAGTCCATGGGATCAGAGAGTCAGACACGGCTGAGGGACTAACACTTTTACTTTCACAAAGCTTTTCCTTATACTGATTGAAAACTTGTTTCACTCTAATTTCAATTAGCGACTCAAGCTCTGCCTCCTGAAGCTATGCTGCTGCTGCTGCTGCTAAGTCGCTTCAGTCATGTCTGACTCTGTGCGACCCCATAGACGGCAGCCCACCAGGCTCCTCCATCCCTGGGATTCTCCAGGCAAGAACACTGGAGTGGGTTGCCATTTCCTTCTCCAATGCATGAAAGTGAAAAGTGAAAGTGAAGTCGCTCAGTCGTGTCCGACTCTTCGCGACCCCATGGACTTCAGCCTACCAGGCTCCTCCATCCATGGGATTTTCCAGGCAAGAGTACTGGAGTGGGGTGCCATTGCCTTCTCTGGAAGCTATGCAGATTAAGTCTAATTTCCATTTCCCAGGGAAAGTCTTCAAATATCTTAGGAACATTATTACTTCCTAAATCTTTTTTTCAATCTAAACAGTTAACAACCCTGATTTTTCAGAATTTCTCTTAAAATAGAGATTATAAATCTCACAAATATATTTAACATACTTCCATCCTTGATCTTGATCTTATACAAGTGAATCTGTAGTAAAGTAAGAACTCCTATTTCATAGAAATTGCTATTATGTGTCATTCCCTCTGTTTTTTCCCTTAAACACTACTATATAAATTCCTAGGGGGCAATGCCCACACATTCCTCATCTTTATATTCCCAGAACCCACCACGATGCCTGAACATGGGAATACTTATTAACAAATGCCTCAAGAATGAACAAGTGAGCCTAAGTTAAAAACCTACTCTATTAATCTAACCTTGTTCATTGTGGCTCATAATTCTACCTGCCAGGCTCTTTCTGATTACTGACACCATCCAACACTGTAGGTAACAATTCCAGCTTTACATCATCTGAATATTTGATAGATTCATCCAAATCACTAATAAAGATTTTGAACATGACAGGGTCAAACACTAATCCTATGCCTCATCAATGGAGACATCTCTAGAGCATATTCTAGGTTATGCTGTTTAGCAGCTTCTACACCCACTGAACCTGTTAACTGATTACTATTTGGCCCATATTTTCAGCCCTGTTTGTGAGCATATAATGAAATGTTCTACCAAATGCCTATTTGAACAAACCAGAGTTTGAACCATAGATCTGACTCTTAGGCTTATGACTTAAGCAAATTATTTAATTTATCTCAGCATCATTTTATCAGCTGTATTAGAAGGAATAATCCTTTCTCATCAATTTATTGTAAGAATAAATGAGAAAAGATTATCTACAGTGGCAAGCCCTGCTTCTGGTACATACATAAGGTTGGACACATTGTAGCTGTTAATCTTTTTTGCTAAATTTGACACGATTTATCACATTCTCTGATGAATTTTAAATTATACTGAGAATCATGGAACTATGGTCTCAGATGTCATATACATCGTAACTTAAGCAATTAGCCTGGTACGTCTTATTTTAAGGGAACCTATTCTGATTGCTAATAAACATTATTTATGTTTCACTGGAGATCAAACTCAATCCATCACTTACATTCTACTTTCCTTTTTAAAACCTGGTATGACACTTTACTGTTTTTCATCCTGTGACAAATTTCATCTTTTCATGATTTTGCAATTTTTTTTTCATATATGGCTCTTAATGATATTGCAGATTCTATTAATACACTGGGGTAAAATTCACCTGGACCTTCAAAATCACACTCATTCCATCAGCTAAAATTATGATCACTCTCACCCACAATCAACAAGTATCATTTTGTACTGGATTTGAAACCTGATTCTAATACTTTTTACCCAAGGCTCTGTAAGTTACTTAATATTTTTTAGGATTAATTTTCAGAGTTCTAATAAAATGCTAATAATTTCTATCTTGGTAAGATAGATTAAACAAGATAAGGTTTATTTTTTAAAAGACCTTAAACATAGTAGATTCTAGTTATGAGTTTACTGAAGATGGAGCTAATTGCTTAACCACGGAGGCTGACAGTGTTATAGACAACAGAGCAGATCAATGATAGAGGTTTATTTTATCCTTTCATTTTAAAATAAGAATTGTGATAGAGTAAAAATAATATTTTCACAAATTGTTTAGTCTTGAGAAAGTTATTTGTGCTAGCTGATTTCAATATTCCCATGTAAAATATAGGAGAAATAATATTGACTATGTAAGTCACTCAGTAGTGTCCTACTCTTTGTGACCCTATGGACTGTAGCCCGCCAGGCTCTCTGTCTGTGGGATTTCCCAGGCAAGAATACTGGAGTGGGTTGCCATTTCCTCCTCCAGGGGATCTTTCCAACCCAGGGATCAAATCAGAGTTTCTTATGTTTCCTGCACTGGTAGGTGGGTTCTTTATCACTAGTGGCACCTGGAAGCCCAATATTGACTATAGGTGTAGTGATAATTAAAGAAGAATATATATGCATATAAAGAGACAAAGCTATAGATGCGTGTTATATAAACTCTTAAAACTCTATCTTATCTATGTTTATGATTGTGTGTGTGTGTGTGTGTGTGTGTGTGTGTGTGTGTGTATGGATTAGTATTAATTCACCTACCTCTTCTTCCTCTTCTGGCATGAGGTTCAATATCTTGTAGGTTTTACTACTTCATTTTGAAGAAAAATTTCCTTAAGAGGCAATGGTAACTTAGATATTGGTAATAACATGCCTATGTGTAGGATTTATTAGCATCTACGAAGAAGCAACAGCTCTCTTGTAAGTGTCATTAGGAATTATTAAGAGAGTAGTTACAAAGTGATGTGAGTTTTATTTTACAGTGGAAATGCTTAGCTTGTGAAATTTTCTATAGTTTTTTTTTTACTCTTTATTTTTGAAGAAAGGAATAAGGAAAAGAAAAAACAAGATAAGAGAAAATCTAGCATAGCACTAGATATAGCAATGCTTTTTACAATAATTTTTGATTAATTATCATCTGATCGGTTCTTAGACTATAAATGGTGGATAATATGTATGGTAATTATCACCTTTATTATCATTAATCATCATAGCTATCACTTCTACTATAGAGCTTATCATGTGCCAAGTAATGTTCTAAGCCTTTTATCTAGCATTTCATTGACTCCATAGAAAAACTCTATGATTCTGTACTATTATCTTCATTTTAGAAATGAGGAAATTAAAACACCATTGAGGTTAAATAAGTTGACTAAGCTTACACAGCCCATAATGGATGAAGCCAGAATTTGAATCAAGGCAGTCTGACTACAGAGTTATGTTTATAACCACCATGTCAACACAGAGGGCATTGCACTGTGTAGTGGATATGATATTTAACTGAGAAACACAGTAAAAATAGTAAAGAAATCAGTATGCTTCAGTTGTTTCAGTTATAGCATTGGAGCAATCATAGTTATTTCCTATTTGCCTCATGAAGCTGTTTCAAAGATGAACAATGTTGCCTAAACTCAAAAGTTGTAAGCTCCCTGAAGGAAAATATAAAAATTCAAAGGACAGCAATTTATACTAGCTGTGCATGTCTGATGCACCTATGTATTTATTTTTATTTCACATAAGGATATCTCAGAAAATAGAGCTATAGTAAGAGTTGTTGGCACAAAATTAGTTATAATAACCAGCTGGTCAAAAGAGTACAGACAGTATAAATACAACAACTTTTATCTGAAATAAAAATGAAATTAAACTGTATCTTTTATGAGGACTTCTAAATTATTCATTGTTGTTCAGTTGCTAAGTTGTGTCTGATTCTTTGTGACCCTATGAACTGCAGGACACCAGGCTTCCCTGTCCTTGACTATCTTCTGGAGTTTGCTCCAACTCATGTCCATTGAGTCAGTGAAGATAGCCAACTATCTCATCCTCTGTCGCCCACCTTCTCCTCCTGCCCTCAATCTTTCCCAGCATCATATGGAGTGACATTATTATCATAATTTTCAGTGAAGATAGCGTAAGAAAGAAAAATGCATGTAATTCTCACTTAAGAATGTATGTTAACCACCTTCTCTGAAATTATCTGTTGAATTTTACAAGCCAGAGGTTGGAAAAAAATATTACCCTTAAACCAAATGACAATTATTTCAAGAATTCAAGGATGGTTAGTATCTTCACCTCCACTCCAGTCCTCACAAATAAGCATATTATAAATTTTCATATTCTGTCTTGATTGAAAGAAGATAACCTTTAAGAAGTCAGGAATAAAAAGTTGTCTTAATAGGATGAAAAATATTTACCTTAATCACCAGAATTGTACTTTGTGATAAAAGATATGAGTCATTCTTATTAAAATCTTTAACAAGATAGGAAGCTGACCACCCTCCTATATAACATTTTTTTGAGACTTAATCAAAGCAAAACTATGAAATTATATGAGAGATAGCTCTGGCAAGGAAGACACATGTACAGTTTTTTTAAAACATTGTAAATATAAAAATAACTGAATCAACTATGAAATGTCTAGACCTAGAAAGAAAGTGGTTGGATATTAAAAAACATGTAAAAAATCTATTTTGTCAATATTTACCAGTAATGACCAGTTAATCAATACATTGAAACAAAAAAATATAATGCTTACCATTAAGAAGAAAATGTAAGATATGTGGCAATAATTTTAACATAAGAAATGCATAGCCCATATAGGTAATACTAAAAAAATCCTATGAGACATAAAATGTTTGAAAGTGAAGAATATCATATTCTTAGGTTTAGGGAGGATAATTCAATAGTATAAAGACAATGATTATTTACGAATAGTTTAATACAATTCAAATAAAAATTCTAGTGCTATTTTTTGGGGAAGAGAGGAAATAGTGAATCAAAATGTCATTTGAAAGAAAATATAAGTACAACAAGCTAAGAAAATTAGAAAAAAAAGTGTAGCAAAGGGCCTTGCTTTACTAGAATTTATAATTTACCATAAAATGAAGGTAATCAGGGCATTACAATGGGAACTAAATTGTAAGGAGAAAAGAATAGATGCTCTTTAAAACATATCTTAACATGAGCAAAAGAAATACGTATATATTCAGACACCATGATGTGTCAAGGACAAAAGGAAATATTATTAAGTAAGTGTTTCTTTAAAGTAACATATTTGAATAAAAATTATCTCCCCAAATTATAATAAATTCTGGAAAGATTAAAAAGTTGGATCTAAAATGCAATCATAGAAATAATGGTAAATATTATGCAATCTCAGTATAGATATTGAAAGTCATTGCCTGGGGGAGATCACCATAAGAATGAATATTGTTAGAGAAGCAAATTGCTCCAAGGATTCAGTCCTAAGAATATCAATATATTGATTTCAGGTAATGAGGAGAAAACAGCAAAGAAAACTATCAAAGAGCAGACTTTACCAAGAAAATCCCAAGAATACCACGTCCAGAAAATTAAACTGAACAAAAGCTTCAAGAGGAATGGGTGATTCAGAGTAGCAAACGGTGCTGATAAATCAAATACAATGAAGACCTGAACACTAATTGTTGGTATGTGTATAATGGTAGAGGGAAAGCCTGATTTTAGTAGTTCAAGGGAGAATGGTAGGAGAGAAATTGTAGATGGAGTATAAACTCTTTTCTATATTAAAGGAGATGGATGAAGTAGTAGAAGTCAAGAGGGAAAGTGGAGTCAAGAGAGATTTACTTATTTATTTATTTTCTAGATAGAAGAATCAAAATCTGATTCAGAAGGGAGAGGAGAATAATGGTGGACAGAGTGACACTCCTGAGTAGGGGAGAGGGCATAAGTGGCAAGCTTGTTTTTTTCTAGAAACAAGAACAGTTCATCCAAACTCATGGAAGAACGAGAGAAACTGCATACAGATGCAGAAAAATAGGTGCATGTGTTAGTGGGAGCTTGGGTTAGTTCTCTTCTGATTGCTTCTAATTTCCAGTGAAATAAGAAGAAGCAAGGCCATCAACTGAAAGTAAAGATGGAAATGAGTCTGGGAAGGGCTTGAAAGCTTGAAGAGGGAGGAGAAGATATGAAATTATCATCCAGGAAAGTGATCAAGATGCTGGACTGGAGAGATGTGGCATGATGGAATTGCAGCAGAGAGGTTCCATTTGAAGTAAGTGATAGTGAATGTATGGTGAGACTAGTCAGAATAATCATGTGTTTATCAACAGCCACATTCAGCTTTGAAGGCACAGGTATTCAAGTAGGATTTAGCCAGAGTTAGAATTCACTGAGTAAATGCTAGTGCATGAGTAGTAATAAGAGAAATGAACATTACAAAGCAGCGATAATAAAGAAGGGTCATGGATATTAAGCTGGTTAAGAAAGTGAGGGCATGGGAGACACAAGGAATGATAAAATATGCGAATGTCAATGATGAGACTAAAAATGTTGACACTGAAGTATTAAGAAATGAAAAGTGAAGTTGTTCAGTTATGTTCAACTCTTTGCGACTCCATGGACTATATAGTCCATGGAATTCTCCAGGGCAGAATAATGGAGTGGGTAGCCATTCCCAGTCAAAAGAGAGGTTGGTTTACCTTGAGACTATAGAGGCTCTCAGTTCCTGATAACGACAAGTTCTCAGAAAGGCTCGTGGAGTGAGGACAAGACACTAAAGTTAAGGGTGTGGAAGAGTCCATTTTATGGGCATCAGTATCAGCAGGAATTATGACAGAAGTGGTGCTACAGTGAATGGCAATGATGCAAATGAAAAATCTTCCAGGAATGTGGTAGGTGACCTGAGGGTTAGAAGATGGTTTCAACAAGCAGGTATAGTGGGCAAATGAATGGAGACATGAGATTCAAAGCTGGGGGTTGTTACAGAGGAGAAAAGGGTGATATGAAAGCGGCCCACCTTCAGGGTCAGGGGAAGGAAGAGTGTGAGAAAAAACAGTGGCTTTCACTTGAGAGCACAGCTGGGGGCGCAGTGTGTTGGGAAACCACGTTTCACTTTGAGCTAATGAAGAGGAAATCGAGGGAAGAGGGTGAGTATGTAGGGATTTTGCTGATTTCTGGTCATGAGTTCCACAAGGCTCCATGGAGGTTTCAGAAGACTAGGAGAGGTTGTGAAGGAGTTCAGCAGAGACACCCAGAGCTGTGTGGGGATTAGATCTGGGGGGCCCCAAGTGGTGACATGGAAAACCTGAATTTCTCCACAGTCCTGATTGTTCCAGGGATGAGAAAATGGGGTTTTAGCAGGAATATCACAACAACAACAACAAAAAAGAGCAGTTAAAAATTCTTAAAAAATAGTTAAATTATGGGATATCAAATCAAAGAGTGTAAAGATTGTAAAGACTAGCAACATAATATCCTCGTGAAATGTACCTTTTTTAAAAATGCAGGACATAAAACTGTACCTATGGTATCATACAAATCTTCTTTATAAGCAAATAAATAAAATTGGTGGGAAACACATAAATATTAAATGTCTATCTTGAATTTTGGATGGCTTTTTTTCCTTAATACTTTTCTATAATTTCTGAATTTCTTACAAAGAGTTTATTTTTAATTATAATCAGAAAAAAACCCCTTGTTATTCTGGTACTTGTCTAAGATGCTGTTGGTATTAATATACTATTTCTTGATATGAGCAATGATTTTTCCAGTTATAATTTTTAAATTATTTTTAAAAATGCATAGTGTGATGTCTTTTCTTCAAATGTTTCTTACACACACACATTCACACACATATGTATACAATTAAGTTCCCCGCAGGTTAGCTGATATCTGCACTCAGTTTATGAATATGTGTAAGGAGAAATGAGAACATAGGCTTTATTCAAGAAAGGCTCAGGTGAATACCTGGCATATGGAGGTTTCAGGGTCACACAGGTTGCTATGTCCATGACACTGACAAGGAACACAGGTTCCCAGGGTTGGTCCAGGGGTACGGCCACCTGGCTCAGAACGCAGTCGATAAAATCCTGGCATGCATGTCTGAAAGAAAACGGAGCCAATTAGGAGAGCCAACTTAGAAAGCTTTCTTTAGCAAAACTTGGGCTCTTCAGTAGTTACAAAGAAAGATATTTTTCGTCCCATCAGCGGTAAAGGCAGCACCACTTACAAACAGTGAATGTCACTTTTGATTCCTAATGTGTATTTCTGCTTGGTCCATCAAGTATACAGGCAGCATCTGTGTTGTCAGATGTTTGCAAAGGAAAGTTGTCATTTGCAAATACCACTCAGCCTGAACAAACTTCACATAGTCGTTTTTCTTGAGGAAGAAGTTTGTTTTTAAATAAAATTGTCATATGGACTAAGAGAGAATCCCAATGTCCTTGACAACCTAAAAGCTGTCTCCACTGTGCTTGATGGGCAGCTAGCAAATGTCCAATGAGACTCAGCAAAAAATTAAATAAAAAGTATTGCAGTTGCATTATTTATATAGGTATAATTTAAAGACTATAAAGGTAAGAAATTCAAAATAATAAGAGCTTTACATGTCTTGGGAATATTAGGCAACCAATAAAATGTATCTTTTCTTGATGTAGTTTTTTTCATCTTGCAATAAAAATCTGAGAGCAAACAGGAAACTGCTAACAAAGCTGACATACGCAAAATCAAGGCTTCCATCTTCATTCGGGTTCATTATGTAAATTTATCAAGAACTATCACTGGCTCTTTGGAAGAAAGCCCATTGCTCTAAAGAGGAAATGAGAACAGTCCTATGTTCTGGGCTCAGATCTCTTAGTATGCAAAGCTGCTGGATTTATCAGCCATTGTTGATTTATGAGTAAGAGGTAGGAGCTAGTTTTTCAGATTCCACTATAGATTATGAAGCGATGTTATCCATGTCAACTTTTTTCCATAGGATATCTTGCTCCCACTGATGAGATAAGTGACTGCTGAATAAGCAGGGGAAAATATTAAATTAAGAACTTCTTAATGCCTTTGCATTCTTTTGGTTCTGCACCAAAAGAACCAAACCAGGGTGGAGTAGGTAGAGGTTCCTTAGAAAAAGGAAACAATAATCTGCACTCTCTTGTTTGTTTTGATTTGGATAATGTTCGAGTACTTCAATTAAGCACTTAAGATTCTCTCTGCTTTTATCTTGGCCTGTAGGAAATTCTAATGAGATGTAATAATGTCCTGGATTTGAGCAAGCTGATAAAACCAGGAATAGTATTCAAAATATTTGGAGTCCTATTTATCTTAATGGTGGAAGAATCAGATACTTGAATAAGTTTATTCATATTATTCAAAATCAAGGTTCATTTTTGCTATTGTTACCAAGTAAGGTCTGGAAATTATGGCTCAGGAATTCATTTACACATAATTGAGGCAACAATCTAATTTAAAAATGTTACACAGTGTAAGTTGTTCCAACTCTGGTGCATGCTGACTGTAGAATAAAATTGGATTTTCTTTGTATAGATTTCATCCTTGGATACCTATATAATTATTGTTATTTTACTGGTATATTTGCTTGGGGAGGGAGTGTCTTTAAAAATCACACAAATTTAGAGTTCCTAGCTCTATTTTTTAAATCAAACAAGTTTAAAACAAGTCTTACAAGAAGAATAACATTAAGAGATGGTCATTTTCGTTGAGGAATCATATGCAATTCAATGTCATGGACTGAAATCTAAAGGAGCCCTGGCAGGTGAAATTTGCTGTAATACACCCAATTGTTCTTATTGCTATGGCTCTTCTCTGGAAAGAGCAGGACAAAGTAGCAAAGCACCCCAGGGGGAGTACAAGTCTGGGCTTCAACTCAAGCTCTATGTGAAAGCTTCTAGGCCTGTCTCTGTGATTCTCAATCCTGGCTGCACATAGAATTGTCTGAGGAGCTTTAAATACGGATACCTGGCTCTGCCCCCAAAGATTCTCATATAATTGGTGGAAAGATGGGCCAGTGTTGGTTGTAAAACTCACAGGAGGGTCTAATAAGCAGCCAGGATTGAGAATCACTGGCACACTCCTCACTCTCTGCTGGAAATGTGTGTCTTTGAAGGGCATACAGACTCTGGCACTGTGACATCAATGAATATAGAAGCCTTGATTTTCCAAGTTTGTTTTGCCTGAGGGATACAGGCAAATCACTTGGTGTCATTGAGATGTGGTTTACTCATCCCACAAATGAGCATATGTATTAACTCAGTTGATTTCTGAAGTTTCTACAGTTTTAACACTCCAGATTAATTGTGTGTCTTTATAGATCAAATTTCTAAGAGTTAGCAAAAAAAAAAAAAAACACAAAAAAACAAAAAACTACTCCACAATACAGGAGAAATTTAAAACACTTTGTAAGGGAATGTAAATGCATTTATTCCTCTTTAATCTCCTACTCTTGTGGATCCTATTTGTATTTATTTTTTCTGTTTTTCACATTGCTGAGGATGCTTTTTAAAATCAGATGTTTTTCTTCTCAGTCAACTAGGGCAAAATTCATGAGAATCATTATGTTTGAGTTGGGAACAAAAGAGGAAAGATAAGAGCTACTTTTGTTTAAAAATCCATTCTGGAACAAAATAAAGAATTATCGAAAGGCAAGTAAATAAACATGGTCCTAATCTTATTCCTTTTTTTTCCTAACTCAAACTTTTCCCAAGTTCTCTTCTTCTCTTGTACAGAAATTATTCAGAGCTCAATTTTCTTCTGCTCTTCTTCCATGTTTGTCTTCATAATATGGTATCCCATCAAAATGTTAGAACTGAACTGTACAAAAATGTGGGAGGGAAGAAAAAAGGGAATTGAGACAAAGCGAGTATAAAGCCAACACGCTCCAGGTGTGAGGTTACACAACACCCCTCTATCCTTCTCAGAGTTTAATAATAAAAATAGACACTTGTGCTGTTGCTAGTAAAAACACTCTCTTGTATCTTTACATGGGTTTTACAATCAGGCAATCCTGGGTTTACATCCTGTTCTACCACTTATTACAGATGACTTGTAAAGATTTTAAATACTGTGGACTGAAGTTTCCTCACCTGGAATGTAAGGATGTTGTAGAACTTAGTGGCTGAGTATTAATGTATCTGGGGCTTCCCAGGTGGCACTAGTGGTAAAGAACCCACCTGCCAATGCAGGAGACCTAAGGGATGTAGGTTTGATCCTTGGGTTGGGAAGATCCCCTGGAGGAGGACATGACACCCCACTCCAGTATTCTTGTCTGGAGAATCCAATGGACAGAGAAGGCTGGCAGGCTATAGTCCACAGGATCACAAAAAGTTGGACATGACTGAAGTGACTTAGCATGCATGCACACATTCATGTATCTAGGTTTTTTGAGCCAGGTTCAAATAGCTGTTCACTGTCTTCTAACTGTGTGATAAAGGGCAGGTTTCCTAACCTGTATGGGCTTTCATTTCCCCTCCCATAAAATGAGAATACATTCAGTGTTGGTGTAAGTGTATTAGGGAACACACTTAGCATTGCGAAGGATACAGTAAGCACTCAATAAATGGTCAGTTGTGTGTGTGTTTTTTAACAGGGTTGCTGTGAGGATTAAATGAGATGATGTGTGTGTGCAGCGCTTGAAATTTAATAAACCAATATGAGTTGTTTCTATTCCAGATATAGTCATTGAGAATATACTAAAAAAAAAAAAAAAAAAAAAAGGCAACAGTGATTGTTTTTTCCTGCATTGGGAAACACACTAACAATGCATGCCACTTACCCATACCGTGTTCCTTAATATTTAATGAATATGAAAAGAGTCTTTGGGTCTTCCATGTACAATGAAAGTGGTAAAGGACATCCCCAGAAGTATGCATGTATAAGAAAAAAAAGTCTGGTCTTATTATTTTGTCTTTTGAATTTTATGAGCTGGTAATAAGTATACATTGAGGATTTAAAAAATTATTTTTGGCAGTCACCTGACAGTTTGCGAGAGGTGATCCAGTATATACTAACCATTCAACCATAAGTCAGAAGCACTATTAAAACATGATGGAAGGGGAAAGAAGATGAAATGAACAAAACATCATCAAGAGATCATCTGTGAATATATGATTTCCATGATCTTATTGCAGAGAACTACATATTTAATGTTAAATAGTTTCAGTCTCTGCATACACCCTAACCTGAGATTAGGTCAGTTGAGAAAACAACGTTAACTGAGATAATAGTGAGGAGCAGCTAAGGTAAGTATGGTAATCTAAATGGCTCCCACAACAGCAAATATGAAGAGGAAATTGTGTTTTTTATTTGATATCTAAAGGTAACCCAGTCTCTACTTCTAATGATAAATTATAAAAAGTAATCATTTCTAGAACTGACATTTTCAATGAACAGTGCTATAGTATTCTAATCCTACAGGTAATAGACAATGCTAGGTCCTCACAACTGGCTGTATTTACCATGGTAACTAACACTTAATTTTGTTTATTTGCAACCACACTTCTGTATAAAAACATGAAATGAGTAGCTTGTAAATGCAGATGTCTCTAGAATACTTTACATTTGGTGAAAATATTGTAAAGGAATTGCTTTGTGTATTCATGACCCAAAGCATATGTTACTAGAATGGGATGTATTATTTTAAACCTGTCCTTAGTTCTTGCTTTGATGATGAGATTTTACACCTGAGTAATTACACTTTAGAATCAAGATGAATTACAAACAAGATGCATAATGGATTAGAGGCAATGGGTTGTGGAGAAAACCTCAGGTACCTTATTATAAGAGATAGGTCTTTATCCCCTAATCTTGCCACTAAAGATATTACTGTAAATTACTGTCTGTCCATAGGAGTTTAAGTGAAATTCACAGGACATAGGTGAAGCCACCAGTGCAGATCATAGTTTGTATGTATGTCTAGTTTTTCTTGATTTTTTTTTTCATATAACATTTGCTTTATTTGTGCTAATTTATATTTTCATATGATGATGGAAAGTTACTAAAATTAATGAAAAAGTACATTTTAGAATATACTATTTAAAAGCCTGTTGATTATAATAAGATGAGTTTTAACATTTAAAATCTGGAATGGAAGGTGTGTGTGTGTGAGTGAAGCATTAAAATCATTTGCTTCTTTGTTAATATTTTTCTTCAAAGGGAAGATTATTCTTTTAAATAAACACAGAAAATATAGCTATAGTAAGTTTCTCTTCAAGATATCCAAAGGTCAATCTTGATTACTTACTCAATATCTTGTATAGAAAAATAATATTGTAGAACCAGAGAATGTTGGAACTGCAAAACCAACCTGTAATTTTATAGATTGGATAACTATATAATAACTGAGGCCGATAGCAACTAAGGGATTGACCAAGGTCACACAGTGAGACAGCAGTGCAGCCAACATTCCTTGGGATAAATAAAATTCCACCTTTTGTCTAGAAAAATTTCATAGTCTTTCTATGTTTTATCTTTCTTCATGCTCATTGGAAAGGTAGCATATTCTGTGTGTGCCTTTTTCACTCTCTCATTTTTTCACATCTCCACTGTGTGCACATACGTATATTTCACACATATGGGGTTGTGATTTTAAGTACAATATACATACTTATTGTGCTCAGTCACTCACTAGCGTCTAACTATTTGTGACCCTATGGTCTGTAGCCCAGCAGGCTCCTCTGTCCATGGAATTTTCCAGGCAAGAATACCGGAGCAGGTTGCCATTTCCTATTCCAGGGATATAGTTACTAGTGTATGTGCAAAAGTATATATGTGTATGAAGGAGTTATGACAATAAGGAGGTGGATTATTTGTTCATTCAAATAAATATTGCTGTTTAGAGCAGTCACAGAGCTATAAATTTATTCCCAAAATATTTCACAGATATTTACAGTTATTCTTATGAAATGGTTTTCTGACCATGTGAAATTCATATGATGATAGCTAAGTTGAATGGCATTTCAATTTACAGTGGAGATTTTATATGTATATTTTCATTTACATTAATCCACATGATGATTGTGCAGGTTAAAAAAACCCCCAAAGTTCAGTAACACAAAGCAAATGCTCTGTTCAACTGGAGGAGTTAGGGAGGATTCACCCAAACCAAATGCCTTTCTCTTTTCATTATACCATGCCACCTCTCAGGAGAGTCATATTCATTGTTTTAAAGTTGTACTTCACCTGCCTTGCAAGCCATACTTAATAGAACTTCTCAAATCCTATTTACAAAATATATACAAAATTATAGTCCTCTCTTATTATCTGCCAGGAGATTAGTTCCAGGAGTCTCCATCGATCCTTAAATCTGACTCAGCTCTCTCATATCCATGGATTTAGCAGTAGTGGATTCAACCAACCACAGATGGAATTTTTGACTGGAGTTGGTTGGATCCATGGAATGGAAACTGGTGGAGGGCCCATTGTATATTTACTGAAAAAAATTCATACATAAGTGGATCCAGGCAGTTCAAAGTTGTTCAAGGGTCCACTATATTATACATAAATACACAGATGTATATTATTTATTCCAGTAATAATACTATTAACCACATTAACTAAATGACTCCACCAGGCGCTGTGATAAGTGCTTAAGTTCTAGTTCATTTAGACTTTCTGTCATTCTTGGGCAGTAGATGGGAAAGACGTTAAAAATATCTAACTGGTGTATGTGGTGGCCACCAACCAATATAAGAGGAAAGAATCTGTGCTGTAGAGCTGGAGCAAGCCCTGGAGGCCCCTCCCAGGCCAGCCGGTTGCTGCACTGAAGGGTCTGAAGGAGAGGGACCAGGTGTGGTGGCAGTTACTCAGGGTCTTGGGGATTTACCAGCTGAAGCCAAAGCAGGTTTATAAGCTGCACAAGGTCTCATTCTTAGTATATAATGAAGTAGAGATTCAAACCCAGGCCAGGTTTTCAGCAATTCCACCTTTTCCTAGTTCATACCCTGAATCTATCTGCAATGCAGGAGTACCCAGGAGACCTGGGTTCGATTCCTGGGTCGGGAAGATCCCCCTGTAGAAGGAGATGGCAACCCACTACAGTGTTCTTGCCTGGAGAATTCCATGGACAGAGGAGCCTGGCAGGAGCCTACAGTCCATAGGGTTGCAAAGAGTTGGACATGACTGAAGTGACTTCAGTTCAGTCACAGTATGCCAGGCTTCCCTGTCCTTCACCAACTCCAAGAGCTTCCTCAAACTCATGTCCATACCATCCAACCATCTCATCGTCTGTCATCCCCTTCTCCTCTTGCCTTCAATCTTTCCAGCATCAGGGTCTTTTCCAAGGAGTCAGTTCTTTGCATCACGTGGCCAAAGTACTGGAGTTTCAGCTTCAGCATCAGTCCTTCCAATGAATATTCAGGTCTGATTTCCTTTAGGATTGACTGGTTGCATCTCTTTGCAGTCCAAGGGATTTTCAAGAGTCTTCTCCAGCACCACAGTTCAAAAGCATCAATTCTGCGGCACTCAGCTTTCTTTGTAGTCCAACTCTCACATCCATACATGACTACTGGAACCATAGCTTTGACTAGATGGACGTTTGTCAACAAAGTAATGTCTCTGATTTTTAATATGCTGTCTAGGTTGGTCATAGCTTTTTTTTCCAAGGAGCAAGCATCTTTTAATTTCATGGAAGTGACTTAGCACAGCACTATTAAGATTTAATATTTGTAAAAGTTAAATTGGTTCAGTTGGTAAAGAATTGGCCTGTAATGCAGGAGACCCAGGTTCCATCTCTGAGTCAGGAAGATCCTCTGGAGAGGAAATGGCAGCCCACTCCAGTATTCTTGCCTCGGAAATCCCATGGACAGAGGAGCCTGGTGGGCTATAGTCCATTGCCAGAGTTGAACACAACTTAGCAGCTAAACCACCGCCACAAAGTAAAGATCTAGAAAATTCACCAGTTCTGAAGATAGTCAGAGGAATATCTCAGAAAGTAACAAATGCAGTTTTAAAAAATATAATGACTGAAGGAGAGTGGCACTGTTGGAACAATATACGTCCTTCTGAGAAGCCTATGTTAAAGGGAACAGTCTGATATTTATTGCCTAAGTTCTGACATACTGTATTTAAAAACAATCTCTCAAATTCTTTCAAATCCCAATATAATCTTATCTCATAATCACTGAAGTTTCAATGTCTCTAACTGTTCATAAAAAAGTGCCAAGAAAACAGATCAGATGCAGTAAATGGGCCTTAAGAAAACACTATTTCCTGTTTCATTTTTTACAAATCTTTTAATTTTTATTAAATATTTCCCTCGAGTTGTGATTCCTACTTCAAGGGAACAATAACATCATCTTTTTCTTACTGCAATCACATACTGTGAGTGGAAGATCAAATAAAATAGGTTGAGGGTATGCCTGAAAGTAAAACCGATAGCACTAAAGGTGGTCCTGGGAGTATTTCCATTCAGCTGGTTAAGTAAATTGGGGTAAGCAGGTTAGTTGGAGCCAGCTTACCTCACAGGACAAGCCAGAATAGCCAGGGGGACAATTACATTTCTCTATCAAGTGAGCTGGAGGAGTCACTGCTGTGATGCGTCCTTGTTCAGCTACCTCCATTGAGATTTCAGAAATCCTGCAAACAGCGAGCAAATACTTAGATGGCAGTACCAGTAAATTAAGCTCACCTAGCGAACACTCAATCCTGCAAGAAAGGTCTTCCCAAGGTTTTGTTAATAACCACAAACTCATTCTATTGTTTTGAAGCTGCTAAATTCTAGGGGCTCCATGTTCCACATCTTACTCCTGCATTTTTGCTTCCTCAAAGGGTGAGATTCCATATTAGCAAAATATTCACATAAATCATAAAGTGTTTAGGAAATTAGATGTCTGATGTCCTGTTGAGAAGTTATTATAAAGAGTTTTCTCACTTCTAAAAATGTGAGTGGCTTCAGGTAGACATGGCCAATTAATTAGACATTTTCATTCTTTCAAAGAGACAACCCAAGGTCATTCTCTGTTGGCAAATCTGTCATTACTAGTGAAATTGCTTTTACTTTGCAACTGGTCCCGATTTCTTGCTCTTGAATCTCTGAACATTCTTCCAAGAACTTTAGAAAACCACCTAGAAACAATGCTTGAGCATAATATAGCAATACTGATCTCTTTCTGAAAATAAAGAGCCTCTCAAATTAATCTTTCCTTCAACTAACTTAACCCACCTTTCCTATTGGTGGAAAGGTCCTTGTAATTGAAAAAAAAATATTCACAGTGAAAATACTGATACCTTTTGCAGTAATTTGAAATTATACATTAAAAATACATGCAGTCCATAAACTCAGGCTATTTCATGACTGACTAACTGGTAACATGAAATGTTCTGCAAATAAACTTTTAAATGAGACAATGAATAGTTTTGCTTCAATGAAAGGCACCTCTAAAAGCTTAAGGAGCCTGAATCATAAACTTTATAACAAGCATACGTAGGTTTTATTGGTACTAAATTATGAATGCACATTCTAATTTGGCTCCTATTGTAATCTGCGATCTGAAGACCAGCCAGCCTTTATGAAACACACGTTCAGTTAAAATTCAGATTTCATTCTCCTCTTCTTGTAGATGCACAGCATTTGTGATATGTAAACAAACCCCTCCCCTCCTTTACGGAGGGCTCTACGTTCTCTGAAGGAGTAAAAAGGTAACCTGATGTTTGTTGAGAAGTCATCTCTGCTGATATCTCATGGTATTCTATAACCCCCTTCTCTGGCACATACACATACACAACAGACTAGTGAGTATTTAAAAATCAAATGGAACCTGAATGGTGTTAGCAATAGACATTTCTGCAACACATTATCTTTTTTTTTTCCCCTGGGGAATGAGAGACTGACTGTTTTGCCTGAATCAGGGATTTAGCCAAACTCAGACTTCTATGCAAATGAATACTAAAAAACAAAGTTGTTAAGATCTTCAAATAAATTTTTGTAAGAGAGTACAAAAGCAAAGAAAAGAAATTTCAGCATTAACACGTATGAAGTTGGAAACTCAAACCACATGTATAAAAAACTCTTTGCTTCTGAGACTGTCTAAATTTGTAACTGAATAAAGAAGTGGGGCTCTGTCTTAACTATGTTGAGAGGAAGACTCAAACATATTTTGATCTTTGTCAAAATTCCGTCTTACAAAATCAAGTGCTGATCCACTGGTTTATTTATTTTTATCGTTACTAGGTGTTCACTCTAGCTTTTATTGACTCTAGAAAAGGTGAAGTATTTACTTATTTTAATGTTTTTAAAAAGGAAATTCTAAGCCAAAGGATATTATTTAGTGAGGTATATGAAATAAAGTGATAAGAGAAAGGGACTTATGGGAAAAAGCAGCCTTATGGTGCAGAAAGGTGGGATCAGTGTGAGAGGTGAAGAAAGCATGATGAAAAATGCAGGACAACATTGTTTCTATCAGATCTACTAAAAAAATGTTCTGTGTGCTAGCAAACATTTTTACTAAAGCAGGGCACAATTTTCAAAATAACATATTTGCACACTCACAAGGTTACCTGCTGTCTTCTACAACATGTAAACCTGTTTGGCTTCTGTCACCTAATTTATATTTGATATTCTAAAATAATTAACAATATAACTGACAAGATATTTGGTTCATGCTTTTTAAAATTATTTCATGGAAAGAATCTCCTGCTTGGGATTGACATATACACATTTTTATATTTAAAATATCAATAGATAACCAACAAGGACCTACGATTAAAAAAAGAATCTCCTGTCAGAAATATAAGAAATATGAAAAAGAAATCAAAGCAATACAAACTTGAAAGTGAATTTTGGTCCTTGATTTGGTCTCTCCTAGTATAATCAGAAGAGCAACATGGATCTTCTGCAATAAAGAAAGGATTTTCTGCCACATACTTAATAATGGAAACATTTGAAACATGGTATTTTTAGATTCATTGGTTTGTCAATGAGAGGGTTCATAATTTTGTTTTCTTTTGCTTTTCTGCACTGATCTACTATTTTGTTACACAAGATTATTTTTAAACATCTAGTGATTTCATATTCTTACAGATATAATAGAGACACTAACACGCCAGAGAAACTGAGACTATGTGTATAAACTCAACTTTCTGCCTCCACAGTAAACATTTAGCTACATCTGTACAGTTCCTCACTGTATCTCATTAGATAAGTTTTCCCTTATACTTGAGGCACGTGACCTCAAGTAAACATGTGTACTCACAATGTTGAAGTACCTCAACTTCCCCATTATTTATTTTCTCTTTATTCTATCATTTTTATGTAATCTTGTTGTTAATTCTTCCCCCTCCTTGGTCTCATGGTATATAAGCATGCTTACTTGTCTCTCAGATTAAACAATCATCCCTTGACCTTTGACATGACCTCTTTCTTCCCTTTTACAATTTTATTCACAGACAACAATAGTTTACACTCATAATATTAGATTCATTGTTTTCCATTCATTCCTCAAAACTTTGAGGCTCTTTCTGCCCTAGAACTTCACTAAAACTGGTATTGTAATTGTTACTGGTGATTCTAACTTTCAAAGAGCCTCATTTTAATTGTCCTCTTTGGGTCATTAAAAAACTGTACCCACACCTTTATAGTATTCTCATCCCTTGTTTTTCATGACAGTCATTTTTGCTCTTCTTCTGTGTACTTTCTTATTCAATGTGATCCCCAATCTTTACACATCATAAGGCAAAGGGAAGATGGCTATATCGTGTGACACACTGGAGTGAACAGGCGTGAACGCATATGGTTGGAAGAGACAGGACCAACTTGGCTCTGCCCAGTTCCCCTGAGGGTTGAAGGAGGACACTTTCTCAGCCATCTCACAACGTATTTATAGCCCAGCAGCAAACTCTCTCTACCTTGCAGGACATCTTCTCTTGAATTTCTGCTTAGCATCTGAAATTCACCATGTCGAGGATCAGTTCAGTATTTGCCTCCTTAATCTCGCTTCTGGTTCTGTTTCTCTTGTTGGGGAAATGGTGGTGATAACTCATACCAGGTGACCTGGAGGTCATTCTAGGCTAGTCTTCTATCATCACACTAGCAACCCAACTTCTAAATCTTTCTTGTCTGAAATCTCACTGATCTTTCTTATAGACTTGAGAAGAAGAAACTAACATGGATATTTATTATAGTTTACCTGCTTTGTCTCATGATATTTCCATATGTAGCCTTGATAAGAATATAATGGATATCATATAGTACATCCAAGAAGTCTTCGCGGGTCACAGTTCTGCTGATTCGAGGATCATCACCATAATATTTCCATTCTTTCTGTTAACAAGAAAAGAAACCACTGTGAAGAAACTCAGTGAAAATCCATTGGCAACATGGCACCCAACACCTAACCACCTTACCTCTGTCATTTCAATTTCATGCCTTGTCAGTTGGCCAATCAGAGGAGCAGGCATATGCCTGATGATAATCCTTGCATGAGCAGGAGTTCCACCTCGAATGATAACTTGCGGGTTGTATGTAGAGAAACCTGTCTCTTCCCTAGCCTCGAAATAGATGGCGTACTTGAGTTTACCGCCATAGGCCATCAACTGACAAAATAAAATGAGAAATGATGAGTTAGATAAATCTCTGAATAGCATTATTCTAACAACATGTTTTATTTTGCTCTCATGTGACTTCAACATTCTTCTTACCTTCTTTCCTTCAAATTGTTCTGGAAGTTTCCAATAAAAAGGTTCTAAACGGAGCTCTTGTCTCACCAGATCCATGTGTGCAACGATCTCCGGATGTTGAAAAATGATGCCTTTTGTAGTTGTGTGCTGCAGGGCCTCATCCACCAGCGGCAGGATGGTCTGCTCAGCCTTCAGTGTCACCTATGTGGGATCAAAACACAGCAGGGGGTTGAGTGTAAGTCTTTGCAGGCCTCCTCTAAAAGGACTGCGTGTCTATCTGTGGCCCCATCCCCTTATGATGTTGTGTTATCATCAGAAACATAACTCATGGGCAATGAAGACAGGGGAGGCAATAAACCCTTTGGACTTGTTTGCCTAGTGAAATCTACAGCATCTGTGAAACTGGTCTTTCACACTAACAAAAATTAGAGTTGAAAAGTAGGAAGGGTTAAACGAAGATTAAGGTTAAAAATGAACATTTTTCCACCCTAAAGAGCGACAATTCTCTAAGGCTGGTTGGAATAAATGAGCAACCAGTTCAGATTTTCAGTACTACATGAGCACACATCTACTTTCTTGCTCTAATGCTCTCACTCTGCAGAAGGCAGCTTCTTCCCATTCCCAGACATAACATTTCCCTTATAATGTTTTCCTTGCTCACTTGGCATCTATTTTCTTATCCACAGTAAATGAACACTTGTAAAGAAAGAATAAAAAGATATCTACTCCAATCATCTAATGGCACATGGCCCCCCTACCAGTTCTAAATGTGCACAGGGGAAAAGATTACTTAAATGTTTTGCCATTTCCTCCTGCCCCTTGGTGCCTGCCTAAAAGACACCAGCAGGAACTAACGTTATACCATTACATGGCTCAGCAGGTCCTTACTCACCCACGTACGGATCAGTCCTTTTGCTTCAGAGCACTGAGTAGTGGCGCCAAAGCAATAGCAGCTGCTGCAGCCAAGTGGGTTCTTGGCCTCAAGTCTGAATTTGCCAGGCCGGCACCTGTCACAGTGGATCCCTTCCACATTCACCTGAAGAAAGAGGAAAGTTCTTCAGAGTCCATATGGGGAAGTTGTGAGAGAAATAAACTCAAGAATAAATAACAGGAGACTATTTTAAAGAAAATGAAACAAAAAAAATAAATAAAAGAGCACTGAATATTAGATTCACATCTCAAATAGCAGAGTAGGTAATCTCTTTGTTAGCAACTCATTGGTCTAAAAAAACACTTTCTATATAACTACATATATTATTAAGAATATTGTATATTATTTTCTTTTAAATTTAAGCAGCACGTTTCCTACTATTCCACTGTGAGGATTATGAAAGAGTTATTAGAATTTTGAAAGCGAAATGAAATTCCACTGATTCATAGACAGTGATGTGATGCAAAGTTGTGAAAAGCAAGAAAGATGTTAAAATATAGATTCATATAGTTATTTTGGAATACTGAATATATACACATATAGCATGTATTAAATATAATATATAACCATAATATGTAATAATGCACCATCATACTTTTTGTTTTGTCTAGGACTTTTAATGGCAGAAGTTTCCATTTTCCTAAATTTTCAAGACTCTTCACAACCTCTCCAGATTTCACCTTCCCATTTCCTCGTATCATCTTTGCATAGACTTTTCTTGAAAATATACCAATACTTCTGACCCAGATAAATGACCCTGCATTTATCCTGGGATTGATATTCTAGAAATATCTTAGGGGGAAAAATCCTTATCATTTTTAATCAACTGTTTTTCTACATCATTTAACAAAATTAATGAGGGCTGAAATCTGCATATAGTCACTGTTTGTAATGTCAGTGTTTATACTTGATGAAATTTTACTGAACTTCCACAGCAGTAAATATATTTTTCAGTGTACAGTGATTGCGGATTAATTTGAAGAGTAATTTTTTTTAAAAATAAACTTTATCATTTAGCTGTGGTTTTCTCTAGTGATGCTTAAAAGAACTGACTTCTTTTCCCTTCCAGGTTATTCTTGTTTTAAGAAAAGGGGCTGGTGCACCGGGATGACCTGGAGGGATGGGATGGGGAGGGAGGTGGAAGGGGGTTTCTGGAAGGGGAAAACATGTACACCCATGGTGGATTCATGTCAATGTATGGCAACACAAATACAATATTGTAAAGTTAAAAAATAGAAAATAATTTTTAAAAAAAAAGGAAAAGTGAATATGTAAAGAGAAACTAAACTTTACTTTCAAAAATATATCATTCATTTGAGCTAGGGAAAAAAAAAATTGGGTTCTGGTTAAAAATAAGTTCTTAAAAAGCAGTGCTTATCTGTATGTCAGGAAAAGTCTCTGTGTCTGGCAACAAATTTTTGTATGTCATTCTTTTTGGCTTAATGATGCAGGAATAAATAACTGAAGTTAAAACAGCAATGGAAATGGAACTGAGTAAGGTGTTTTTGTTTTTGTTCCTTCCTGAATTTCAGCAGCACATACCTTACAAGTACATTGCCCAGTCTGATCAATGCAGGAGCATTTTTTAGTCTCTAAATCGCAGGTTGAGTCATCAGTCCCTGGCAGGAAGCAGTCACAGGGACTGCAGTGAGGGTAGTTCCAGTGACCTCGAGTGCACTCTGTACATTTTGCACCAGAGAATTTTGGATGACACTTGCATTGGCCTGTGTTTATATCGCACTGGAAATCCAAGGAGCCTACTGAGCTGCAGTTACAAGCCTATGGAGGAGATAAAAACAGCAACAATTAACACCATTTCACAGGCAATATCTTTAAATTTTAATTCTAATGCTTCTATGCTTCCATTAAGTACATATTAATCATGTGTCTGTTATATGCTTTGTACTGTTCTAGTTGAGTCGCTTGGGAAACATTGGTGAACATAATGCTAAAATTGCTTCCTGCACTTACTAAAATATATGAGTGTCCAGAAACCATAAAGCTATTGAATAAGAAAGAAACTGCATTTTCTCTCTTTGTGGTGAGAAGGAGTTAGGCATAGATTTTCTTCAAACACCTCTTGTTTCAAAGAGTGAACTTCTGACAAAGCCATTTTACCTTATCATTTCGTTTTTACAGCATTTATTGTTTAGAGACATATATTACAGTTTAATCAAGGGAGAGAATATATAAATATAACACAATGGAATAAGCATGATATAATGGGTGAAGTACAAAATCCTATGAGAGTATATAAAAAGCACCAAACCAGATGTGGGGAAGCCAGGGAGAATTTAGAGGAAAAATGATACTATCATTTTTTTTTAGAGTTAAGTTTTGCAGACAAGCCCAATTTGAGGTATCTTGCTGGTAACCTTTTCCTCTTCTTCTTAGATATACACAGGATTTTTCCTTAATTTATATAATATGATATCTTGCTAGAATGTATACAAGTTTGAGTCTTTTAAAAAATTAATTTACTGGAACATGGTGAGCTCTTTCAGTTTGAGAATACAATTGTATTTTTTAATTCAGTACTATTTCTTCAACTTTGTTTTTGATTTTTACTTCTGTTCTAATTTATCAATTTTCTTCTTCAGGATAACCTATAATTCTTAAAGTACATAATTTCTGTCTGTCAAATCTATAATATACTAATGTCTTCTATAGTCATCTCCCTATTTGCCTCTCAAATTTGTTCTCCTTTTGTCCTTGCTATCCCACACAGTGAAAATTCTGTTGTATGTATATACCATCAATGCTTATTTTAATTACAGCATTGCATTTTTAGCTTCTTTTCAATAATTTTTTTGTTTCATCTCAGCTGCTGCTGCTAAGTCGCTTCAGTCGTGTCCAACTCTGTGCGACCCCATAGACAGCAGCCCACCAGGCTCCGCCGTCCCTGGGATTCTCCAGGCAAGAACACTGGAGTGGGTTGCCATTTCCTTCTCCAATGCACAAAAGTGAAAAGTGAGCAATTTTCAATTTGTTGCTCATCCACATGTCTCGTCTTCTATTCCTTAAGGCTTTCTGCTTCTGATTTAGAGCTCAAAGCTCCTTGAATTTAAATGAAAATTTAAGTGAATTACTAAAATGTTATTTAAGATCTTGGAATACACCATTTTCAGAGATCAGCTGTGCCAAGGATCTCTCTGCTGTCTCTGAGCTCTAAACTCACTCCTCTTTGCCTTGTTTTATGACATTATAATTAGACCCCTATGGACATTTCCCCCTGGCCAGTAACAGAATGTTCAGATTAGTCATTAGAGGGTCCAGGAGAGATCCAAATAAGGCCATGGTGATGAAAGACATTTCTCTTCCTGGTTATGGTTCTTCATTACTATCGTCATCACTATTATTTACTTATTTACCATGGGAGCCCAGAGGCCCATAAAGAATTCCAAGCTGTGCCATCAGGCCACTCTCTCCGCTGCTGTTTAGGTCTGCACTCAAGCATTGACTATGGCAGGCTGCTTCTCAGTAGCTCCAGCAAGCCCGCATCCTCCAGTAACGATGGGCAGCGTCCATAGGCGAGCACTTGCCCACAAACTCTGGCAAGTTGTTTATTATCGTTGTTGTTGTTGCTGTCATTGTACCACCAGCAGGCTGTGTATCCCTGTGGTTGCCACACTCTCTTCAAAGATGTCCAAACCCAAGTATTGTTGGGAGTGGGGATGGGGGAAGACCTTGCTTCCTTTACAGTCCACCCCCTTTACCCTTGGGGCTTCCCTGATGGCTCAGGTAAACCTGCTCAGAATGCAGGAGACTTGGGTTTGATTCTTCGGTCAGGAAGATTCCCCTGAAGGGACTGGCTATTCACTCCAGTATTCTTGCCTGGAGAACCCCACGAACAGAGGATTCTGGCAGGTCCAAGGGGTCACAAAGAGTAGGACACAATTGAGTGACTAACACTTTTACTTTCCTCTCACTCTGGAAGTAGTAGCTATTCTTTTGTACCTACCACTTCAGGACCTTTCATATCCCTTTTTTATCCTTTTTGTAACTAACTTTTACCAGTTAACAATTCTTTGTATTCTACTTTCCCTGTTTATATTGGACTTCCCTGGTGGCTCAGATGGTAAAGAATCTGCCTGCAATGCAGGAGATCCGGGTTTGATCCCTGGGTTGGGAAGATTCCCCTGAAGAAGAAAAAGGCAACCCACTCCAGTACTCTTGCCTGGAAAATCCCATGGACATAGGAGCCTGGTAAGCTACGGTCCATGGGGTTGCAAAGAGTCAGACACGACTGAGCGACTTCACTTTCTTTCTTTCTTTCCCTGTTTAAGTTTCCTTGGTGTGGTTTCTGTCTCCCTAGAGGGTATCACCTCTCTCTGTGTCTGAGTTTACTGCCATCAGGGTTTGTACTTAGTCTATCACCTGGCTCTTTTTGGTGCTTTCCTATTAATCTTCCTCCTCAGAACTACAGCTCTATGGAAGACTCATCACATAGCAACTTGCCAGATTTCCAGATCCAAGTCTGGCTGGATCTCACTTGGCATTTCTCACACTTTCATTGCTCAGCTCAATTCTTACATCCACCACTACTAAAGCAATTCCTGCTTCTGCTCCTGCCAACAACTGAGTTATGGGACACCTCTTTGCAGGATGTGATGTACAATCACTAGCTTCCCATCTATTATCTCTTTCCTGTCCAAATGTTTGGTAAAATATCTTCTCAGATTCTGATGTTAAAATATCACCTGGCCTTACTTTTGGTATCTTTATGACTCAGTATTTTTCTGTCTTCACTGTTCTCCAGTAAAAAGGCCTGCAGTATGGGATGCTGCTAAAAGTTATTTTAAACTCAAAGGACTAAAAGTGATTATTTATTACACTACAAACATTGCCATAGTTTCAAAAGCATAGAACAAAGCACTGTAATCACACCAAGTAACTTGTTCTCACAGAACATCAGATGTAGAATGAGAATTCAAAATAAGGATGATTGACTTATCCACTTAAGTGATTTTTCCTTACTTATTTAAACAAAATTGGCCATAATCAGAAATATAAATCTATGATATGTTATGGAAACTATAATCACATAATAAATTTTAAAATTGTCTTATGATATATTTAACTAAAATAAATGTATTAGACTTTATTAACTAAAATAACTGTCCTTAGATTTTAAAATATGAAATGTCTGTTTCTCAATTTATTATATAAAATGAAAGAATTGATTCTTAAAAACCAGTCAAAAATATTGGGACCTTTTCAAACTGGGAAGTTTATTCAGGAAGTTATAGTAGAGAATAAATAACCATTAACCATATGTTTAGATGACACTATAGCCAACATGAAACTTAAATCATAATTAGCTGAAATGTTTGTTTAGCAATAGAGGATTTATGAACTGTTCCCCTGCTAGTGAAAGATGGCAGGCTTTATATTCTACTTCAATAAAGCCTCAAATGATGTGTGTGCTCACACCTCAGCACAGAGAAATTATCCATGACACAAAGAAAGGAAAGCTATAAATCTCAAAAATCACTGTTCATTTAGATTATAGTCATACAAGGTTTTAAATAGTAGAATACATCCTCATAAACAATTGTGAGGGCTCTAGGAATTGTTTGTAATTGTTCATAATGATGAAGTGTCTAGCTATGCAGAAATTTAGATTTGTAACAGTGGTTCAAAGTAATTAAAACATTTCCATCAACTTCAGTCAACATAGTATTTACTCAATGATCAGTAAATGTAATGATATAAAACATAAATATTAAATAAAAAAAAAAAACTTGGCCTAGGGTCTTCCCTGGTAGTCCAGTGGTTAAGAGTTCACTTTGCAATGCATGGGATGTAGGTTAGATTCCCTGGTCCAGGAAGATCCCACATGCTGTGGAGTGACTAAGCCTGTGCACCACAACTACTGAGCCTGCACTCTAGAGCCCTTGAGTGGCAACTACTGAGCTCAGGTACAGCAACTGCTGAAGCCTGTGCACCCTAGAGCCCGTGTTCCACAAGAGAAGCCACTGCAATGAGAAACCCACATTCCGCAATGAGTGAGCAGCCCTCACTTGCTGCAACTAGAGAAAGCCCGCCCACAGCAATGAAGACCCAGCACAGCCAAAAATAGCTAAAATAGCATAAATAAATAAAATTGTTGAGAAAACCTTACTTGGTCGGCATTCATCCATCATCTGTTGCAAAGCAAAACCTGGCAGTCATCCCTAAGCCTTCGCTTTCTTATTCCTTAAATAAATGAATTCAGCCATATCTTACTCAGTCATAAGAGTTGTAACTTAACCTGCCCTCTAAACACTAGTGGACAATTGAGGCCAAGCTGCTATGGGGCTTCCCTGATAGCTCAGTGGTAAAGTATCTGCCTGCAATGCAGGAGCCACAGGATACACAGGTTCGATTCCTTGGGAAGATATCCTGGAGGAGGGCATGGCAACCCACTCCAATGTTCTTGCCTGGAGAATCCCATGGACAGAGGGGCCTCACAGGCTACAGTTCATGGGGTCCCAAAAAGTAGGACGCGACTGAAATGACTTAACACACACACACAAGTTTCTATCAACTCTCACCAACATTTCTGCAGCAGCCTTATCAGCAACCCTCTTCCCTGAAGCTGTGTAGATTTCTCTAAATGTGGGTCTGGTCACATCACTTTCTATGGTTCCCTCATGGAAAAAAATAGGGAATTTTGTAAGCTAAAGGTTGTTTAAATGACTTTAGAATCCTGTCACCTAGCTCCTGAAAACTGATATCCAGGTAAAATTTGGGGGGAATTCTTGTGGATTTTTAAAAAATTCATTCTTAATTTCCTTGTACTTTGGAGATACATTAACATTTCATTTTGTGTAGGTATGAAGTTAGAGAGGTTTCTAGTTTTATTTTAGAACTTTTGTTTCTTTGTCCTCCTTTTTTGAAAGTATCATGGATGAAGCTGTATAAATGTGTACTTACTTTAATCATATTTCCTACAAGTAAAATGTAAGATAGTGATTGATTCCTACAATCATGCTATAGCAATAGATCTGTATCTTTTTGTAATATTGACTCTTGAAATGCCCAACTACAGAGTTCTACCAAAATAGAAATCCTTAAATGACATTATGAGATGAAATAAAGCAATTCACTCACCTTACAACCAGTGGTGATGCTGTGGCCCCAGCTACGAGGTGCACATTTAGAACATTTCTCTCCAATGGTATTGGGTGGGCAAATGCATCGACCAGTCTTCGGGTCACAGTTATTACCCAGATGGGAACAGTCACAAGCTTCACAGGTAAAAGGATTAAAAAAGAAAAAAAAATTGATATAAAGTGTTGAGTTTTATGTTTGTGGGTTTCTTTGTGATTTATGCTGTTTTATTTTCCATACTATAGTTAAAGATCCTTGAAAATGACAACTCACCTCATTCATTTTTCATATCATACTACAGTATAATTCCCCAGGAGGAGGGCACGGCAACCCACTCCAATATTTTGGCCTGGAGAATCCCATGGACAGAGGAGCCTGGGCTACGGTCTACAGGGTCGCAAGGAGTCAGACATGACTGAAGCGACTAAGCACACATACACACAAGCACAGTATACATCAGAGTGGTTGTTCAGTAAATATATACTGAGTTTCATTAATAATTTAAAAATGTCAAACATTTTTAGCTTTTTGATTAATGATAAAAAGAACTGATGTATCAGATTTCCTGTTAACTGTATTCCCTTATATCTAAATACTATCAAGGTTAAATTTTTTTATATTTAAGTTCATAACTAAACATAACTATGGGCTTCCCTCATAGCTCAGTTGGTAAAGAATCTGCCTGCAATGCAGGAGATCAGGGTTCAATTTCTGAGTTGGGAAGATCCCCTGGAGAAGGAAATGGCAACTCACTCCAGTATTTTGGCCTGGAGAATTCCATGGACAGAGGAGTCCATGGAGTCACAAGAGTCGGATACAATTTAACGACTAAACCACCAAGGTCATAACTAATTTTTCCATGATCTATACATTAATATTTCCTTCCTGTGAAGAGTGCAAACATCCTTGTCATTACACATTCTCAAAGAATGCAAAAACAAGATCTGAAGAAAAACAAAAAGATTTGAGAAGATCTTCAAAGCCATCCAAGACAAGGAAGGCATGCCACTTATTAGCTATAGTTGACTCAGTTGCTGAGTACTTTTTATTGCACCATTTCAAACCAAAGAAGTGAAAGAAAGAAAAATGCCATCAAATACTCAGATTCAAATAGAAGACTAGTGTTATAAGAAATCTTTTAGTTAGTTACATGACGATTATATCCTTTTAAAATACATTTAGGATATTTAAATTCACTTTTCAAGGGATCACACTTATCATTGCTCACAGGATTCTATTCCAGCTGCGAAAAATGTTTAGCACAACACTTGCCATAAATGTTAGCCATTGTTTTTATTATTATTATTATTGTAGCTGATTTTAAGCCAAAGGACTTACTTTGCATGTATCACTTACTAAGAAAAAAATGTTTCACAATATGCTTTAATTTATGCACTAAACTATGTCTCGGGACAGTTTGAATTATTACTTGCAAATATAAATTAACCATTCAGTTAGGGATTTTGAGATGGACATGTATACACTGCCATATTTAAAGCAATACTTTATGGCCATCCAGTTCAGTTCAGTTGCTCAGTCACGTTTGACTCTTTGTGACCCCATGGACTGCAGCAAGCCAAGCTTTCTTGTCCATCACCAACTCCCAGAGCTTACTCAGACTCATGTCCATTGAGTCGGTGATGCCATCCAACCATCTCATCCTCTGTCGTCCCCTTCTCCTCCCACCTTCAATCTTCTCCTGCATCAGGTTCTTTTCCAATGAGTCATTTCTTCCAATCAGGTGGCCAAAGTATTGGAGTTTCAGCTTCAGCATCAGTCCTTCCAATGAATACTCAGGACTGATTTCCTTTAGGAAGGACTGGTTGGGTCTCCTTAAAGTCCAAGAGACTCTCAAGCGTTTTCTCCAACATCACAATTCAAAAGCATCAGTTCTTCAGTGCTCAGTTTTCTTCATAGTCCAACTCTCACATCCATACATGACTATTGAAAAATCCATAGCTTTGACTAGACAGACCTTGTTGGCAATGTAATGTCTCTACTTTTTAATATGCTGTCTAGGTTGGACATAGTTTCTCTTCCAAAGAGCAAGCATCTTAAATTTCATGGCTGCAGTCACCATCTGCAGTGATTTTGGAGCCCCCAAAATAAAGTCTGTCTGTTTCCATTCTCTCCCCATCTATTTGCCATGAAGTGATGGAACTGGATGCCATGATCTTAGTGTTCTGAATGTTGAGCTTTAAGCCAACTTTTTCACTCTCCTCTTTCACTTTTATCAAGAGGCTCTTTAGTTCTTCTTCACTTTCTGCCATAAGGGTGGTGTCATCTGTATATCTGGAGGTTATCGATATTTCTCCCAGCAATCTTGATTCCAGCTTGTGCTTCCAGTCCAGCATTTCACATGATGCACACTGTATAAGATTTAAATAAGCAGGGTGACAATATACAGCCTTGACATACTCCTTGCCCAATTTGGAATCAGTCTGTTATTTCATGTTCAGTTCTAACTGTTGCTTCCTGAGCTGCATATAGACTTCTTAGGAAGCAGGTCAGGTGGTTCTGTATTCCCATCTCTTTAAGAATTTTCAACAGCTTCTTGTGATCCACATAGTCAAAGGCTTTGACGTAGTCATAAAGCAGAGGTAGATGTCTTTCTGGAACTCTCTTGCTTTTTCAATGATCCAGCGGATGTTGGCAATTTGATCTCTGGTTCTTCTGCCTTTTCTAGATCCAGCTTGAACATCTGGAAGTTTATGGTTCACACACTGTTGAAGCCTGACTTGGACAATTTTAGGCATTACTTTGCTATTGTGTGAGATGAGTGATATTGTATGGTAGTTTGAACATTCCTTGGTATTGCCTTTATTTGGGGTTGGAATGAAAACTGACCTTTTCCAGTCCTGTGGCCACTGCTGAGTTTTCCAAATTTGCTGACATATTGAGTGCAGCATTTTCACAGCTTCATCTTTTAGGATTTGAAAGAGCTCAACTGGAATTCCATCATCTCCACTAGCTTTGTTCATAGTGATGCTTCCTAAGGCCCACTTGGCTTCACATTCCATGATGTCTGGCTCTAGGTGAGTGATCACACCATCGTGGTTATCTCGGTCATGAAGATCTTTTTTGTATTGTTCTTCTGTATATTCTTGCCACCTCTTCTTAAAATGCTCTGTTTCTGTTAGGTCCATACCATTTCTGTCCTTTTTTGTGCCCATCTTTGCATGAAATAGTTCCCTTGGTATCTCTAATTTTCTTGAAGAGATCTCTCATCTTTCCCATTCTATTGTCTTCCTCTATTTCTTTGCACTGATCACTGAGGAAGGCTTTCTTATCTCTCCTTGCTATTCTTTGGAACTCTGCATTCAAATGGGTATATCTTTCCTTTTCTCCAATGCCTTTAGTTTCTCTTCTTTTCTCAGCTATTTGTAAGGCCTCCTCAGACAACCATTTTGTCCTTTTGCATTTCTTTTTCTTGGAGATGGTCTTGATCACTGCCTCCTCTACAATGTCACCAACCTCCATCCATAGTTCTTCAGCCACTCTATCACATCTAATTCCTTGAATCTACTTGTCACTTCCTCTGTATAATTGTAAGGGATTTGATTTTAGTCATACCTGTATGGTCTAGTGGTTTTCCCTACTTTCTTCAATTTGAGTCTGAATTTGGCAATAAGGTGTTCATCATGTGAGACACAGTCAGCTCCCGGTCTTGTTTTTGCTGACCATATAGAGCTTCTCCATCTTCGGCTGCAAAGTATATAATAATCTATCTGATTTCGGTATTGACCATCATGTGATGTCTATGTGTAGAGTCTTCTCTTGTGTTGTTGGAAGAGGGTGTTTATTATGACCAATGAGTTCTCTTGGCATAACTCCATTAGCCTTTGACCTGCTTCATTCTGTATTCCAAGGCCAAATTTGCCTGTTACTCCAGGTATCTCTTGACTTCGTACTTTTTCATTCCAGTCCCCTATCATGAAAAGGACATCTTCTTGGGGTGTTAGTTCTAGGAGGTCTTGTAGGTCTTCATAGAACTGTTCAGCTTTAGCTTCTTCAGCACTACTAGTTGGGGCATAGACTTGGGTTACTGTGATATTGAATGGTTTGCCTTGGAAACGAACAGAGATCATTCTGTCATTTTTGAGATTGCATCCGGGTACTGCATTTCAGACTCTTTTGTTGACTATGAGGGCTTCTCCATTTCTTCTAAGGGATTCTTGCCCACAGTAGTAGATGGCCATTAAGTCACCCAATTCTTACAAAACCCAAGTGAGGCAGATACTATTATTTTCCTAATTTAATAGATGAAATTTTCAGAGTACAGTGAGGTGAGGTCACTGAGTCTAGGTCATATAACTAATTGTTGGTGGTGTGCAGTGATAAGTTGCTTCAGCCATGTCTGACTCTTTGAGACCCTATAGACCATAGCCCACCAGACTCTTATGTCCAGACAATACAGATATTGTCTTAGAGATTATACATAGATTCTTAGAAGATCTACAATAGTAATATTCAGAGTAATTTATAATGGCTTAATTCATGATAAAAACTGTTCATCAGAAGTGGTTGAGAATATCTTAAAGGGATTGGTTTTTAATATTATTCTTCCCACCCCTAACACAATTTGCTTCAGTGGTCAATAATCATGTCTTAAAATCTTGCCATGTATTTATCACGTTCTGAAGGTGTACGGGTATCATCAATGTTGTACCACCAAGTTTAGTAAACGAGTAATACTCAACCAAGTGACTGTTGGAATAGAGGTTGATTCCAACTTAGTAGCATAAAATCAAGGCAAATGCTCAAACTTTACTTTTATCTGTAGTGTTAATTCCTATTTTCTTAATTTAGGATCTGTAGGAAGGCTATGGCTGGACACATGAGAACCCTTCTTGAGGGAGCCATGGTTAGCAACCCTGGCTTACATTTTCTCTGGAACTAACAAACATCTACAGCCAATCTATTTCTCTCTCAGAACATTACAGTTTTCAAGGCACCTGAAAGTGGATGAAAACATTTTTTTTTAACATACCAGAAAAACATATTAACTTCCATGATCATTATACCAATTTTGCAACAGGAAAAGGGAAAGTTGAACAGTATTAGCTTGGGAGTAAAGTTTAAACTAAGGTAACATTGGCACCAGAAGAATTGAACATCTGACTTTCAAGCTGCAGTAGCCTTTGAGTGACTGGCTGAAAAGAGGTCACAGACAGGGAGGGAGACAGCATAACTGGGATCTGCTGATGGATTTTTATTGCAGGCACAGCTATTTATAAGGCAATGTTTCAAATTACAATGTACTTCCTTTAACTTATTAAAAACATATGTAAAGCATTAGGTTAAGCATTTTTTTGTATTATATGTTTGCCTGTTGTCAAGGTGTATTTCCTTTAATCTCTGGGAACCTTGTAGAACAAACTGCTACAGACGCCTAAACATCAAAACCAGGTAATAAATGAATTGAGCTTAGTCTCATTTACAGACCTGTGCATCCGCCTTCTTGGAAGTTGAAATAGCCATGGGCACAGCGATCACATTTCTTTCCTGTTACTCCTGGCTGGCACCAACATTGACCACTCTCTTCACAGTCAAATGATTTGGACCCAAAGGAATTGCAGTTGCAGGGGACACACCCCCTTGCCGATTGGAGGCCAAAGGTCTCAGGCTGGCATAGAAGCAGAATGAGAAAAATTCAATTTAAATCAATTAATTCACAATGGCACTAGATGCACTGTAAGATCAGGTGGGAAAAGAGGAGCCTGTGGGTTATAAAGGTTCTTCAGTGATGTTATGGCAATTGGACTGTCATTTAATCTAGTGGACTTTTTCTACGATGTCCAAGAGAAAAGTCCAATTACTTTGAAATTTCATCAAGATTATTGGTGGAATTAGGGTGGTATCATTTAGTCTGTGACATTTTCACCAGCCTTTCTCTATATGTCTCAAGGTTCTAATGGCAATGTGGAAATAAGTGAGGATGGCAATTCTACTTAAAGAAAATTTTGGTTTCATTTCTAATAATTGGAATTCATTATTTTCAGATATTTTAAGTCCTTTTACTTGGTAAAAATGCTTTAAATATTATTAGGCAGCAGCCTAAAGTTAAAATAAATCTTTTTTCTCTTATATTGGGTCTAATTTTTGTCATATATCCATGAATACTTCTAATCATCATTATGGGGCTCACATTATAAATGTAACTCTTAGGCTTTGCCTATACTGGCAAAATAATTGGTGTAACTAACATCTAGTTTCTTGGGTTTCATCCTAACAATCAAAGTTGATTTGTGAGAACACATATCAAAGCATCAAATTAGGTAGATGAAGGGAAACTTTCATCTCTGATGAGTTATTCATATGCATCTCTCTTTTCTATTTGTAACAAATGACCTTCCATGGTCCAGCATTACTAGCTTTGGCTGACTTTCTGGAAATGCATGTTGTCAGACCTAGAATGACTACATTAGAAAATGCTGATGGATTAAAAATCATTCCTACCAGAAAAGTGAAAAGCACATATCCTACTTAAAGTATGTCAGGGCTGTCTTGTGAGCAGAAGTTTGTCACATTATTATGATATTTTAATCTGGAAAATTAGTCTCAGTAATTACTTCTTTGTAAAACTAATTCTTATTTTGGAAAATTAGACTTAATAATTACTTCTTGGTAAAAATAAATCTTGCTATTTAATGTGAGCCACCCAAAGAGAAATGATTAAGCCTCGTTATGTATTTTTGCCATTACTGTTAACAATATTCAAAATAAGTCCTATAAAACAAAATCATACTGAAAGTTAGTCTCTTAAAATGACTGTTGCTAAGAATAGTTTTCTTTTTAAATCTAAAATGGGTTGATTATGGTTGATAATCATTTTAATCTTTACATTTGTTCTTGCCTTTATTTTTAGTTATTTGTTTTTATAAAATAAATAGCTCTTTATTTTAGTTTAGTTCTTGACTTTATTCTTAGTTCTAATTCAGATTCACTGTATAATTAAAGAAATTGTGTGACACTTGTAACCTGATACTTGATTTTGAAATTAATTAGAAGAAAAAAAGAAAACATATAATATTTTTATTCATAAAAAGCAATTTAGTGTACGATTCTAAATACCAGGCCTAGAGAAATAGTCAGAAATAGAAAATGCATGCATGCTTATTACGGTATTATTTATCATAATAATGAGCAACTGTAGAGGTACTTAAATGTTCAATGTTAGGGAAAAAGCTGAATAAATTATGAGGCATTCATGTTATGAAATATATAACATCATTAAAATCCTGTTTTGAAGCACTTTTAATGATATGAATATGGGTAGAATATAGCATTAAGTAAAATTTCAAAAAGCAGAATACAAAATTACATATACACTATGATTCTAATTACATACCCACAAAGGCACACATACCACTCAGACACAAACAAATAGAAACTTATATACATAGAAAAAAAGACCAGAGCATTACAACTTTTTTTAAAAATTAATATTTTGCATTTGTTTCTATTTCCTAAATTTTCTTGATTTAGAATGCGTATTGTAGAGATAATACTTAACCTTCATCTTTACCTTGTAAGTTTGCTTTACTTAGCATATCTATCTATATCTATACAAATATCTTTAATGGGAAGACCAATAAAATAGTAAACTTTCAAATTATTACTTATTTTAAAAATTCCAAAGTTGATTATGTAAAGAAATATATGAGAAGTAATGTCTTTATCATACTTTTCTAATATTTACTTAGTGTAGTTTTAAAACCTGAAAGTCAAAGTGGCTCAGTCATGCCCGACTCTTTGTGGTCCCATGGACTATAGAGCCCATGGAATTTTCCAGGCCAGAATACTGGAGAGGGTAGCTGTTCCCTTCTCCAGGGGATCTTCCCAACCCAGGGATCAAATCCAGGTCTTCTGCATTGCAGGTGGATTCTTTACCAGCTGAGCCACCAGGGAAGCCCAAGAATACTGGAGTGGGTGGCCTATCCCTTCTCCAGTGGATCTTCCCAACCCAGGAATCGAACTGGGTTCTCCTGCATTGAAGGCAGATTCTGTACCAGCTGAGCTACAGTTATACCAAAACAAATATTACCAAATTTCAGTAATAAAATTTTAATAAATTGTTCAAAAATTTATTTCACAGTCCAGGGAAAATGCTGTAGTAAACAAATTTTAAAGAACATTCTTAGTCAGTAATTGAGATTAATGAGGTAAAACATATAGAGAAGCGAGTGCCTGCCTAGTCTCAGTGGGAAGTTTGATGAGCTCATATAATTTATTCTCATTTGGGATAATAATAAAAACTAGCGCTTACATATTGTTCTTGCCATGTGCCAAGCAACATTTCTAAAGCCCTTTACAAATATGAACTCATTTAAATTCTCAAGACAATCCTGGAAGATAGCTATTATCATCAACTTTTTAGAGTGGTGAAATTGAAGCACAAAGGGTCAAGTAATTTGGTCAGCAGCTAGCCAGTTATGGAGTCAGGATTCCAAAGCAGCCAGGCTGGCTTCAGAGTCTGTGCTCTTAGCTGTCACACATACTGTCTCAGAGGAAAAGTGGTCTCAGGACAAAACACCACTCCATACATCAGTGCTGTAGGATGTGTAGGAAGAGGGCATGGATAAGGTTAATAATTCTGCTAAATTTATGTTTTGGAGACATTTTTACATGCTCATGCTCAGTCATGTCTGACTCTTTGCAATCCCATGGACTGCCGCCCATTAGGCTCCTCTGTCCATGGAAATTTTCAGGCAATACTGAAGTCGGTTGCAAGTTCCTCCTCCAGGGAATCTTCCTGACCCAGGGACTGAACCCACATCTCCTGAGTCTCCTGCATTGGCAGGAGGATTCTTTACCGGTTGAGCCACGTGGGAAAGCCCATTTTGGAGACATAGTGATCAGTTATTGTCCCTTTCTTTTACTCTAAGTGTATGCATTTATTTCTGAAAAACATAATCTCTTTTAAAGATTTCTCCATTTAATAACAATAGTAGTAATAACAGTAACACTACCTATCATTACTAAAAACTCTCCAGATGTCTGTTTTATACACTCTTCTCACAGTAACCTGGAGACAGCCATAGAGGTGCCTGGGCAGACCTCCCTTCAAGAGAGCCTGCAGTGGGAATGTCACTAATTGACAAGCCCCAGCTTCCATTCTCTCGAATCTAGTGGAGGAGCTCATACCAAGTTATGCTTCTCCTAGTCAATTACTGGTACACTGCAGTAGTAGAATCTTCCTTTCCCATCCAAGACTCCTCCAATGGGTAAATTTTGCTTGGGCACTCCCAACTGGCCTGGCCAAGAACTTGAGATTTGGGCAGAATGCATTCAGTGAGTCTTTTCTATTCATATTTTTTTTTCCCTCTCTCCTTCCACATAGGCAGACCCACATTTCAGCAGAAGTCTCCCTGCATGTGATGCTCCATCCCCATCACCCTTCACTGGAGCCTCCTCCAGTAAATCTCTTGGCATTTGCTTCTTGGAGGATCTGAGCCGACACACAAACTCTATGATGTAGGTCCTACTACAGATGAAGAAGCTGAATTACAAAAAGATCTAAGAAACAGTTTTACAGTGGACCAGAGGTGTTGGAGCTGGGATTTGACCTCAGGCAGTCTGATATCAAAGCTAGTTCTTTTAAAATGTCAATAAAGAGGAAAGAAATAAAACTATAAATTTGTTCTTTTGCCTTCCTCTCTCCTCTTCCTCCCTTTCCCATTCCCCTTCCTCCTTCTTTTACCTCTTTTTCTCCTATTCCTTCTCCATCTCCTTCTTCTATTCCCTACCCCTAATTCTCACATAAACTCTGATTCTCCACTGACAAGTCCTGTCTCCTGGCACTCTGCATCTTGGCCTCGGTCCCATTCCTCCCTCCCTGCTCCTCTCTTCCTCTCTCCCTTCCCAAGTTCCTTCCTTCCACCATTTGTTTTGTCTTACCCCGTGAGAAGGGGGATCAAACTTTTATAGTAGCAGACATGCTACTTTCTTTTGTGCATGTTGTAGATTTCCAGTGTGTGAAAATGTGTGTCTTGTGTTTGTTGTATACATGGACAAAATTATAATGTGGCAATGTAACAGTCACTAATTATGATGAAAGGTCAGTCAAAGGTCAGATCAGTGGGCTGGGTTTTCTTAGGCAAGTCACTTTCTTTGCCAGATTTCCCTTCATTCATTCGTTTGTTCCCTTCATTCATTTGTTTGTCCCCTTCATTTGCTCTAAAATGATGCCTGGGGTTCCTTCCTCTTTTAAGATGTTAGTTTGCTACAGATAATTTTTTCCTTGTTTTCTACATATCAATGATCACTGGAAACTTTTATGAACCTATGAACTTGAACAAGCTTTAAAAAAACATATCAGTAGCTATTTTTTAAAGGCAAGACTTCAATCAGGAATTGCCAAGTTTTCGCATTTCCAATTCACACACTTAGCAACCATTATTTGGTAAAATGGCACCAGGACAGGTCAGCAGCAGCACACGGAACACAGCATGCTGAGGCAAGAGCCATGCAGCACCTCTCAAATTACCGGAGCTGCAGGCCGATAGGCTCCCCGAGGGCATCCGCTGGAGCTGCTGGCACCCCACCTCTGGGGAGACCCCAGCAACCACTGCGTTCTCTGTGGCTGTTCCTCCTGTCGGTGCACCTGCCTGCTGAGGTTGCATCGTTTCCCTACGAAGCCTGATTTACAGACACATCTTCCTGTAATATCACACCGCGGTGTCACAGAGCCCATGGGACTGCATCCACAGGACACACAGAATCGCTTCTTTGGGTCCCACCACATAGTGGGCTTTAAAAGCCAATGGAAAAATAAAAAAACAAAAAAGAGAGCATACACGTTATTCAAGAGATAGAAGCAAATAGTATTTTTAAACCTCCTACAGAACGGCCAATTTGGCATCTGAGAAAGCTTGGTTCTGCTTAACAATGTTTATTATGAGAAATTACCTATTTATGTGAAAGAAATAGTGCAAATCCATGTACTCTCATGGAGGAATCTCAAGGCACTCAGCATACTGAAGGCAGGGTAATGATTCCAGGAAAAGAGAGCAATGTATTTTGATTTTTGTTTCATTTCAGCAAAATGGTATCCAAAAACTCCTTTGATTTGCTTCTGTACTGAAAAATTCTGTAGAGTAGAATGCTAACTGGAGCTTTAAATGATGGAACTAGAACAAAGTGCTTGATAAAAGCAAAGGGTATGACATTTTTTTCTCCTGCCCAAAACATAAAGGCAAAGGAAAGAGTATCTGACTCACCATAGACAGGGATTAAATTTGTATGTGGTTTCAGAAACATTTAAATTAGAGTAAATACTACATAAATTCACTACCAAGGAAATATGTCAATAGGTTGAGGATCAAATGCTAGTGTATGGCAAATGTTGTTCTATTTTCTTTTTAATTTCAATGATCACAGTAATTCTACATGTAGAATGATATATTCTTGAACTTGTCTTTTACTATACTCGGGTATAGGTCATTTCTGAAAGCCAATGAAAAGTTTGAGGGAAGAAGTAATTCACTGGTCAGCTCTGACTTCTTACCTTACATTCATCACACCGCCGCCCCTGCACGTTAGGTTTGCATTCACACTGTCCCGTCTGAGCATGGCAAACCTCAGAGAAGGAGCCATTGGCATTACAGTGACAAGCTGCAAAGAGAGGAGAGATCTGTGGTTGGGAAATGTATTCTAATAGTCTTCATAGATTTATTAAATAATGTAACACTGGTCACAAAGTTTTAGAATAGAATGCTTTCTGATTGCTGTGTGTTCTGTTAGGCATTATATCATCTGATCTTTACAACAACTCTATAAGCTGTCTAGAGGAATTACATAAAGCAACAGCACTGTTCCTGGCACACCATATGTTGTAAAAATATTATTGTCACCATTATTATTCCAGTTGTAAGAATGAAGACACTGACATTCAAAGTAGGACAAGGCCCCATGATTAGTAGGTGATCTAGCAGATTTCAGGTAAAATGTTCTTTCCATCACTAGCAGATTTCAGGTAAAATGTTCTTTCCATCACTCCTCCAGCTGTTTTGCCTCTTCACAGATGCATTGGGGTAACACAGAAAATACTATAATCTCCATATAAGTAATACTGACTCTAGATCACACTGACTCTAGAGCTGAAATAATTTTGAGAAATTATCAAAATTAATAGCACCCATGGAATAATATTAATGCTACCATTAATGAAGCAACATTGTTATTTCCAAATGATTATTTACTATACGCCAGTTTTTGTGTTAATTTAAAAAAAATGAGCTTAAGATGAAATATAAAATAAATATAATCTGAAAAATATTTAAGATTAGAAAAGTATATAAGGCAGAAGAACTAAGTAGACATGTTTCCAAAGAGGACATCAAAGTGACAAACAGGCCACGAAAAGATGCTCAATATCACTAATCATTAGGGAATTGTAAATTAAAACCACAATGAACTACCTTACATCTGTTAAAATGGTTGCCATCAAGAAGACAAGAAACAGTAAGTGTTGGTGAGAATGTGCTGAAAAAGGCAGCCCTTATACGCCACTGGTGGGAACGTAAATGGGTCCAACCACTATGGAAAACAATACAGATGTTTCTCCAAAAATTAAAAATAGAACTACTATACACATTCCAGTGATCTTATTTCAGGATATATACATAAAGGAAATGTAAACAGTATTTTGAACAGACACACGCACTTTCATGTTTATTGCAACATTATTCACAATAGCCAAGGTATGAAAACAACCTAAATGCTCATCAATAGATAAGTGTATAAAAAGATGTGGTGTATACACAGTGGAGGGATTCCCAGGTGGCTCAGTGGTAAAGGATCCACCAGCCAGTTCAGGAGAGACAGGAGACATGGGTACAACCCCCGAGTCGGGAAGATCCCCTGGAGAAGGAAATGGCAATCCACTTTATTGGTCTAGCCTGGAAAAAATCTCATGGACAGAGGAGCCTGGTGGGCTATAGTTCAAAGAGTCACAAGAATCAGATGTGACTAAATGACAAAGCATGTGCATGCACACCCACGTGTGCATGTGTACACAGACACAACTCACACACACACACACACACACACACACAGGAATATTATTCAGCCATGAAAAAGGAGGCCATCCTGCTATTTGGATAAGCCTTGAGCATATTAGTCTAAGTGAGATAAGTCAGAAAGAGAAAGATTAAGTATTACATGGTATCACTTATATGCGGAATCTAAATAAGTCAAACTCATAAAAAAGAGTGTGAAATGATGGTTACCATTGGATGGGGGGGTGGAGGGGTAAATTTGATGTTAAGGGTACAAACTTGCAACAAGTAGTAAATAAGATATAGTGATCTAATGCACAGCTATAATGAACATAGACAAAAATATTGCACTGCAATAACAGGGTAAATATTGCTACAATGGCAACCACATTATAATGTATAAATTTACAAAAACATATTGAATAAAATGTATATAAGACAAAATTTTTTCAAAAGTATTAGCAGTATAGTATTATAATTTTTAAAAATCACATTTGTTTTACAACTTATATACTATCCCCAACAATAGAAAATGTATTTGATTTCAGTAATCTTTTATCATTTTCTGTTATGAAGTTGTCTGACGTTATTCTGAAACATACAATAAATCAGTCTAAAAATTAAGAGGCTTTTTCACAAATAGAATGGCAATTAATGGTTCACTCTGTACTCTGCAAGTGTATTTTTAACAGTACATATAATTGCACTGATACCAGAATAAAAAGTGAGTGGGAGATGTCACAGGCATATAGATTATTCATAGACAGTTTTGGTAAATTTTGTACAATATTTCTTATCTCTGAATACTTCAATTTGAGTACTACTTATAAATACATTATAAATAGCTACTCCATCAGCCTATGCTATTTTTCTGTTCCTCTGACTGGAGGTGCTACTTAGTTTTAGTGCTTTCTTAAAAATTGCTTGATTATTCTTCCAAGAGTTTGGCCTTCAGTGTCTGATAACCTGATTCTAGCTGGGTGGCCATTAAAAAACTGTTCTCAGCAAGTTATCTTCCTCAGGTAGTAGCGTAAGGATAGTCTATGGGCTTCCCTGGTGGCTCAGATGGTACAGAATTGGCCTGAAATGCAGGAGAGCTCGGTTCAATCCCTGGGTTTGGAAGATCCTCTGGAGGAGGGCATGGCAACCCATTCCAGTCCTCTTGCCTGGAGAATCCCCATGGACAGAGGATCCAGGCAGGTTACAGTCCATGGGGTCATAAAGAGTCGGACATGACTGGGTAACTAAGCACAGCACAGTGTATAGCTGGCATGTGAGAAGAGCCTGAAGAATATATTTTCTTTAAATATCCATTTCATTTTTCTACTAGAATAATTATAGAAAGAAAGATGAAGTTGCTCAGTTGTGTCTAACTCTGCAACTCCATGGGCTGTAGCCCCCCAGGCTCCTTTGTCCATGGGGATTCTCCAGGCAAGAATACTGGAGTGGGTTGCCATGCCCTCCTCCAGGGGATCTTCCTGACCCAGGGATCAAACTCGGGTCTCCTGCATTGAAGGCGGATTCTTTACTGTCTGAGCTACCAGGGTAATCCCGAGAATTATTATATATACTTCTAATTTCTTTATATGTTTCATATATATATATATATAAAATATATCAATTTTAAAAATCAAATACCTTATAATTTAAAAGTCACTTTTTTATTAGAGTGGGGCACACTTAATGATTAAATTTACTATAAAGTCATTTTAAAAATAAAGCAGTAAAGCTGGTGCTCTGGGACAACCTAGAGGGACAGAGTGGGGAGGGGGGATTCAGGATGGGGGGACACATGTACACCTATGGCCAATTCATGCTGATGAATGGCAAAAACCACCACAATACTGTAAAGTAATTATCCTTCAATTAAAATAATTTTAAAAAATACAGCAATGAAGAATTTTAGTGCAATTTTTAAATAAAATGTATGACACAAACAATACATGTAAATTTAAAGGGTAAATAGGTAGAGGCGTACTTTTTATGAACAGATCCAGAGGCAACTAAAATAATAGTTTATTATGAATTTTCTTTTTGTAAAGGTTTACTAATTATACATAGAAGAGTTATTATTTCTATGAAAAGCCATAAAATAGATAATAAATAAGTTTCTGATATTTTTATATGCTAAAGAGCATTAAAAACATAATCATGTCTATACTTCATGGCAAGTGATGAAAAAATTGGTGATGATTCAAAAATGCTTTGATACTATATTCTTCTATGTGTTCTTAAGACTTCACACAGCAGATTCTGAATTCACCACAATAAAGAGTGGAACTGTCTCTTCAACTTTATAGAAGGGGTTATTGGAAGATAGAAAATGAGGTCATTTAGTGAATAACACAGCTCTAGAATTGGTAAGTCATAAATATTCACAACTACTGTCAGCATCTCTACAAAGGAGCCAACAGGTGAGAATACCCCAGGCAGCTCACTACACAGTTTCATGTGTTAGATCCTTTAATTCCCATAGAAAATTAGAATGCTTTATGTAAATGAGGAAACTGAATCTCAGTGAGCTCAAATGTCTTGCCCAGAGTCATACTGGTAGAAAGTATAGATCCTAGATGATATGCTTGAACTGGAGAGTTTCTTGAGCTCCTTATGATTTTACACAGATGCCATAAACCCAGTGTTTAAAGGTGCTTCTGAGCCTGTTGGAAATTTTGCTGAAAAAACTTGACAATTTACAGGTGATATTAATAGTTGTTGACTATTCCAGAGAGTGGTTTGTTTTTGATTTAACAAATTGTCGTGTTTAAATGACAAAATGTTGGCACTCATCTTCCAAACCTGTGAGGAGAAAGACACATTTTTTTCTTGAAGTGGGGGACCCTAGCAGGTCATTGGTATTTATAGCAGAGATGCTAACAGGCACAACATTGCCAGTGGTTTCTGTAAAGTTGCAGGTCCTGGGACCCAACTGAATGGCTAGAAGAATCCCTTCTTATATAATGAAGTCAGCAGAAGTGAATTGTTAAGCTGGTATCATAACCTACTCTTCCTGAGGATTATCACAGTAGGTGAAGTTGGCAGTGTCCAGCACTAAGCTGGTCTAACAAGGATGCTCCTTCCATTTGACTCTCCACAATGAGATCTCTCTTGCATGTTACCACTAATATTCTACGCAATACCAAATAACATAGTTGAGAAATTCAAGATGAGGGTAGGAATGTACTGACTAATATGAATAAAGTCCTACAATAGCTAATTTTGTGGAAGTAAAATACAGAAATGGCATTCTATGAGTTGTCTTAAGCTGATGGTTAATCACTTAACAATAACAAATGCTGGTGTGTAAGAATAATGTAAATTATATTTCACCTATTGTGAAACACTGGAATGTAAAGTTTACATATGAAAGCATAATAGATTAAAACCTACTGACAGATACTAATGAAATAATATAGGCAGATCAAAGTATTTCAAGAAAATGATGAGACTTGAGATAAACAATAAGGATAAATAGGGCCTAATTTTCAAATTCTTCTTTCCTGTCATGGACAAAAATTTACTTAAAAGTCTTTATCCCATGTGTAAACAGAAATATGTGTATCATTTGAAAAACAATGATACTTCAACAACGCAGCAGTTTTGAGAGGATTCAATCTATTGGTACAAAGGAAATGTATTAGAATATTCAGACTCTGTGTATAGGCTGGATATCTATCTTACATGTATTACAGGTAATTTCCTACTCTCCGATCCCCACTCAGGGACTCATCAGCTACTTTGAGGAGCAATGCATCAATTCTGTCAGGGGCATCAATAGTTCACGACTTACGCTGACAGTTCTTTGCATCAACCGCATCTCCAAAATATCCACCAGCACAGAGCTCACAGTACCGGCCTGTTGTACCTGGCTTACACATCAGACAGGAGCCAGACAAGCTGTCACAGCTGCCAGGAATGGAGAAGTCAAGGTTGTCATTGCATTGGCATGGCTGACACGATCCTCCAGGTACAGAAGGTTGTCCGAAATAGCCTTCCGCACACCTAAGGCAAAAAATTTCATCAGTGAGTATTTGGGAGGAACCCATGAAACCCACTGGGGGCAATGTTTATGTATTTTTTTTTATTCTCTTTCTCTCCCTGGATATGTTTTCCCTTTAAGTGCTCCTTTTCTCAAATGCAAGGTGATTAAAAGAATGTTTTCTCTGTTACTGCAGTGTAGATACAAGATGAAATCCTGCCAGCTTCACTAGTAATTAGATTTCAGCCAGGAAAAAAAAAAAAAAAAAACCTTGTCACTGGCACTGAAGACGAGACCAAAGCATAATAAGAAATCTGCTGCTGGCACTCCGGAGGGATCCAGGTCCACGTTGGAAAGCCTTTGTAGTACAATACATCATATGTATCGACTCCAATTGGTTGTTTTCTGTACAAATATGTAAGGTTCACATTTTTTTGTTGTTGTTGCAGCAAGAGCTTGTTATGAGGAAACAGGCTCACAAGGAAGTACCGTTGTGAGAATTCAGAATGTATTAAGTAGAAAATTGAAAGAGTCTCATTATTTGTGTGGGGGCTGTATCTCTGCATAGGCTTTTATATATTTGCATATCCATACAGAAGCAGATTTCCACTGAAGAGTCTTTACCAAGGAGAAGCAGGCATGCTGCATATTATGGTAAAATGCCATAATGTGAGGCTTAATTGTGCCCACATCTCTCATTAGCAAACTCTAGTCCTTTTTTTTTTTTAAAGGACTAAATACTACTTTACATAATATTGGAAAGATAAAAATTCATTTATTTAGGAGGCATGGGAGAGATTGTTTTAAATTTTGTATCAGATTTCCCTTTAACCATGTGTTCTGTTTTAAAATATTACTTAATGTTACAGATGCACAGATACAGCTTTATAGGAAGCACTTATTTGCACATGCTGCATATTAAGTTTTACTTGCCAAAGGAGACATGAAACAGTGCATCTGAACTTTTATGATCAAGCTAGCTCTGTTATCTGTGCCATCTTAGCAAAACAGAAAGTCCTTTACAGCAAGGGTCAAAATTGAAGGGGAATAAAAACAACGTGGGAGAATATATTTCAATAATACAATGTGTTTATGCTCACTTACTTACAGATATAAAAGTCACTGTGTAGAGAAAAATGCTCTCTACTACAGAAACAAAAATGGTTTAAATCCAGTACATCATATAAGGACACTTTAGTAATATGATTGTGGGGGAAAGTTATTAATTTTGTGAGTAAGATATATTGATTATTCAAAGTTTTCTAGAAAATTTACAGGTGCCATAATAAGCTTGTAGAATTAAATATTTATCGTAATTTTTAATAAGATTACTAGTTTTAACAAAATATCTTATGAATTGTGAAAGTTATGTTATAAATATTGCTTGGAAGAATACTGCCACGTCCAAATACAATTGCTTATTAATTCTCTATTGTAAAATATGAACTAATATTTCAGTGCATAAAATCCGCCTCCCCCCCACCAATCCCTTAAGCAGTGGTGTTCAGTAAAGATAACAAGAAAATCCTTTTAAATTTTAACCCAATTCTTCTTGCGTTACTTGATATTCAGAGCTCATGATCATACCCACATATATTCACATCTCATTTTGTTTACCATTAAGAGGGTGACTTTGCTCTGCGAGAATAGCAATATACAATGATCATTATCACAGACAACAAAACCCCATTATTTTCAGCTCACTTTTCTGACTTGCTGCCTTCAGGAGAGATGGCATTATATAACAAGATCTGGAAATTTTTTTAAACAGACACCAATTAATCAGTCTGAAATTCTCCCACAACAATAACTTATAAAACCAACTCAATCCACAAGAAAATAACTACAATTAAATAGAATCACTGAAGAAACATCTGTCTTATTGTTGTAGGACCTGTAAGGAGACTTACTGAATATACACGATACTTCATTTCATATGCCACTTCACTGAAAGTGAGCATTCAGATTTTGTTATTCATGTGTGTGTGTGTGTGCATTTTTATACATAGAATAGTATTAAGAGATTTACAGAAATGTTTCAATGTAAATTAAAAAGTAGAGCCAGTGTCATCAGCATTTAGCTCAGTTTTCTTTCCCCTCCATGTTCTTTTTAATTCCTCTTGATGCTCCGACAGTCATCTTTTTTGACCATCAAAACACTGTCTCCTTGATTTTCTGTATTTTCTCCTCTTGTCCAGACAATAAAAGCCTAGAATCTCAGCAAAGTGCCATGACGAATACCCAGTTCCTTCACCCCTGGTTCCCTTCTTTTAATTTTGTTTAAAACATTCCCTAGTCAGAGGAAGGCAGTTATAACTCAAAGTAAGAGTGCTCTGGCCCCAAGCAAAAGTTTCTGAAAACTATAACTAGTGCCTTACATGTGACAGACTATCAGGTCATATTCTGTCATATTTTGCTTTGCCATCCTCTTGGTCATGATTTTTTTCCATTCCCTCAATTCAAGCAGCAAGGCCACCTGGGCTGCATGACTGAGTACAGGGATCTGACGGGAAGGAAAGCAGAAATATCGGAATCGTTTGGACTTTGGCTTTAAAAATCACCATTTCTATGAATGTGGCAACTCTTTCTGCAATGCATGCCCTAACAGGAAAGGGATGGAGTTAGAAAGGCAAATGGAGGAGAAATGATGAGAGCTGAAATGCTGGTGGGTCCCAGTGTAGAAAGTAAACAGCAGTATATGTCCTGTGCCCCCACAAGTGATAGGAAAGTAGTGGAGAGAGTTACTGGACCTGGGGGGAGAGGTAATCAAGTGGACAGTAAACAGAAACAGGTCAGCAGAAACATGCTTAGATGAATTACTCAGGACAGACCAACCCCACTGTATGTCCATTGCCCAAAATCCAGTCTCACACACACACACACACACACACACACACACACACACACACACACACATACACACTCAAGCTTTCAAGCCTCTTTGTGCTAAGTAAGCTTGTTAGACTTTGGTTCTAACCAAAGCTAGAGGTGGAAAGTAGGAGAGAAGAGAAAAAAAGGTTAAAACAAATTTTTAAAATTTGAACATAAGTGACATGTAGCATTGATTGGGTTTAAGTTTAAAGGATACTTGACTAAGATTATAGTCCAAGCTCTCACAGCTCTTACATATAAAGAATTTGATCTCAAAGTAGAAATTAAACTGAGATAAAAATATAAAGTGATAATTCCCATCTATCTGAGCTATAGTCTGAGATGCATTCTAGCTATATAATAAAACTAGGGGATTTATGGTCACCTAAGATTAGAAAATACTGAGTTAAATAAACTGAAGAGATGTTTTTCACTCCAGGACTGGTCAGAGCTTTTGACAAGCTAATAGATGCTTCCCAGACTTACATGATCATAGAACTCTATTCCAAGAACATCTATAGCTTGTGAAACACAGCTTCAGTTTTTCAATGCTGATTTTGTGTAAATGATGTGCATAACTGATTACTCTAATCACTCCCAGAATAGTTTTGATTACAAAATTTTCAGTGCAACCCACATTTCTTTCCTTCCCTGACCCTTATTCTCTCTCACATCTACTTCAGCCGGCACATCTGCCAAAATGCTTCTCTTAATATTTTGGATCCCCTAGGTGGCTCAGAGGTCAAGAATCTGCCTGTCAATACAGGAGAAGCAGGAGACACAGGTTTGATCCCTAAGTCCCCTGAGTCAGGAAGAGCCCCTGGAGTAGGAATTGGCAACCGACTCTAGTATTCTTGCCAGAAAAATCCCAGGACAGAGGAGCCTGGTGGGCTACAGTCCATGGGTCACAAAGAGTTGGACACGACTGAGCATGCAATGCACACAAATGTACTTTTTGGCTCATACAGAGAAATGATAGACTAAATATTCCTGGAAAGCCCTAATCCAAATTTTGGCTAGAAAAATATAATATCACATATTTCATATAGTAATAGTTTAAGATTATATTTGAAAAACTTGAGTTAGAGGCAAGATATGCCATATGAGAAGCTGCCTATGCATGTTTATACCTTCTTTTGAATCAAACTAATAAAGACTTTAGACAGGAAATCATCCTTTCTTTCAAGCATCTCTTTCCTAGGTGAATTTTATTATTCAGACTAGAATGTTTTCCAGAATATACTCAACTATTCTCACTCACATTAAAAATGTGAGCTGCTTGAGGGCAAGGATGATAGGATACATCTGCTTATAGTCTATGTTTAGTTTAGCTCTGTGCTCAGCACATAATAGCTGATAAACAAAGTTTATTAAATAAAATGTAGGAGTTTAAATTGTAAGTGGCTCAGAAAGTACTGTCTAATGTGTAGAAAAGACATATTATGGAGCAGAGCAGTACAAATACATCAGAGACTAAGCTCACCTAGATTAGTGGATTAAATGGCCTTATATGACAGCACAGCTGTCATTTTTCAATTGCTAACAAAAAAAAAAGGTTGCCTGTAGTGAGCCAGAGGGGTTAGGCATTTGATGTACATCTGTCCAGGCAATGGTATGCTCTGCTATTACAGTAAGTAATATGCATGTGCCCTCCTTTAAAAAAAAATAAGCACAATCAAAGACTTCTAGTTTCTTGATTAAAACTGAATCTTCTTTATTGCAGCTCTGTTCTTCCATTACGAATTTACAAACGCTGCCATACTCACAAACAGTACTTGTTGCTGCTCAGAGCTGTCATTGGCACTTTGTCTACAGACTGCTAGCTGCTGGCTAAATTCTCTCTGGGTGATTGGCCCTTGCTTCATTAACTTTATGCAGTCTGGTTGAAATAGGCCTGATGGCTGCCAAGAGGACAGAAAAGGATAGGCAGAAGCAGCCTTCTGTGGTGTTCACCTTGGTAATGCTAGGTGAAAGCAGGTCATTTCCTCTGCTCCTCCCTCTACTTCCTTCCACCCTAGCCCACTCTCTAGTAATGGCAGCAAAAGGGACTGTTTTCAATGCTACAACCAGAGAGTTGTGCTGGTCAACGATATCATGGGAGAATTTTGTACCATTTTCAGTGAGCCTGAAATATGGAAGAACCTTTTCCTCGGAAAGATTTTAGAAGGAAAAATAATCACACAAGTTACATAAAATAATATCCTGGCTCCAATGAAAAACAACCTAGTAAAATCAACAGGAATTAAAATACTGATTTAGAAACAATTATATGGACATATAAATCATGATAATAAATTACATTTGGTTTCAATTTTCAAATATATTTAAAGTGAATTATGGACCACTTGCTGAACTATGAACTACACACTTAAGCTACATTTTAAGGACAAAAAGCTAATTATGAAAAATAAATGTTGTCAAAGTAGACAGCAAGATAAATCTTAAAGTGCATGACTTACCACTTGAGCAATACTTTCCAGAAAGATTGCAGGTTAATGCTTAACCTTTAAGATTAAAACATTAATCAAACATACTCTGAGTGAATGGAGATTTATGGAGCAATTTCCAGAGAATAAATAAACTATAAGAATTTAATGCATTTGTTTGACAAGTGTGGTAAGAAACTTTATTTCAACTCACCAAGTGTGGTGGCTTTTCTGGGGCAGTGCAAAAGATGATGATGCCTGTGGTTTTATAACTCCCAAGGTGGAAATCACAGTGAAAGACAGTTGAGTACGTGCTTACCTCTCACAGCGTTGTCCTGAGTACCCAACAGGGCATTCATCACAGATCAAGCCAAGAATTCGATCCAAATGGCATGTTGGGCTAAAGCTATGTTGATGTCATTGGAGAACAACAGGGACAAGGAAGAAACACATACACAAAGTCATTAGTAGAATATTTTCATTTCTCTTCTTTCAGTATTGCTGTGACAAAAGGGTACATGGTAACCATTCTCATCTCACAGATGGAGATTAGAGTCTGGGAAGTCAAGGATGAAATGACACACCTATTTCTGCAGATGTGAATACAGTCCAGTGGAAAAGTGTCCCTGTAACATGTTAGTAATTGATATTTGACTGTTCTGAATCCCCAAACATCAGGAACAAATGGGATACTACAGCTGCTCTTGAGGGATTCCTCAGGCCTGGCAAAACATAGTCTTACATGTTTTCTCTCCAGTCAAGTCCTGATGAATTTGAAGCAACCCAAAGGAACCTGTTGTAGATTTTTGAAAACTCAGAATGTGGTCATGGAAGCAGTGGTAGTGGTGGTGGTGATGATGGGGTTCCTCTGCCCAGTACTGCTGTCATGGGTGGTTGGGTGCGTGTGTGTGTGTGTGTTCAGGCCACTGCCCATGTGTACTCATGGGTCAGCAGTTTACACAGATGGAACTCTTGGAAAAGCTTTCAGATAAGATCAAACATATTCTACCTAAATTCCTAACAAATCCAAACAAACCAAAACCATGTTTCCATTTCATATTTCTGCTATGTTCCAAAGTTTGCCTCTCTGCATGTATTTCTATTTGGGGTCTGAAATAACAGAGTTGAATACCAAGTCAGGAATCAGCAGAGTGATTATGTGCTAGCTTTAACCTTCACCAACATGCTCAACTCTGGCCATACTTCTTTGTCTTGTGAGAGACACCTTTCATGCATAGACCCTTACCCCAAGAGTGACACAATGGTTCTCTGAAGAGCCATCAACTGTTTTGAATTCTGTGAGTTCTGTTACTTAACCATTTTAAAAGGATATGCCCCCAATTAATCTTTCTTCCATCATGCTTTCCCTAAGTAGATTTATTTTCTATTATATATGACAGGAAAATTCAGTAGAATCTTGCTTGATGGTTAAATTAATTAAAGAAAGAACAACACATTTAACTGAAAGTCTTGAGTTCATTTTACTCTTGACACTTGCATGACTTTGAAATACTTTCTTAACTTTTGTGCAGATCAGATCATGGGTAGTATTGTTGAATATTATCCCTGTGGCTTAACTCATGGTAGTCCTGTAAAGATTTAATAATTTCTTTATTTTTAATTGAACTATACTTGATTTAAAATATTGTTTTAATTTTGGGTATACAGCAAAATGATTCTGTTATTTATATATATATATATATATATATATATATATATATATATATCTTTCAGATTATTCTCTATTACAGGTTATAACAAGATATTGAAGAGTTCCTTGTGTTACACAGTAAGTCCTTGTTGCCTATCTATTTTATGTATAGTAGTTTGTGTCTGTTAATCCCATATTACTAATTTATCCTTCCCCTATTCACTTCCCCTTTTGGTAACCATAAATGTGATTTTACATCTGTGAGTCTATTTTTATTCTATATATACATTTACTTGTATTATTTTTTTGGATTCCACATATAAGTGATAGAATACTTGTCTTTCTCTGTCTGACCTACTTCATTTAGTATGATATTCTCTAGGTCTATCTATGGTGCTGAAAATGGCAGTATTTCATTCTTTTTGTAGCTGAGAAAATATATATATGTGTATACACACACACACACACACATCACGTGTGTGCATATGTGTGCTCGGTTGTGTTCGACTCTTTGTAACCCTAAGGACTGTAGTCTGTCAGGCTTCTTTGTTTATGGAATTTTCCAGGCAAGAATACTGGAAAGGGTTGCCATTTCCTACTCCAGGGGATCTTCCCAACCCAGAGACTGAACCCATGTCTCCTGCATTGGCAGGCATATCCTTTACCATTGGGAAGCCCCCACATCTTCTTAAACCAATTGTCTGTTGATGTGCACTTGGGTTGTTTCTATGTCTTGGCTATTGCAAATAGTGCTGCTATAACACTGGGGTACATATGTCTTTTCAAATTAAGAGTTTTTGTTTTTTTCTGGATATAGGATATATGTCCAAGAGTAGGATCGCTGGATCACATGGTAGCTCTATTTTCAGTTTTTTAAGGAACCTCCATACTATTTTCTGTAGTGGATGCACCAATTTAGATTCCCACCAGCAGTGTAAGAAGATTTCCCCTTTTCTCTATACGTTCTCCAGCATTTATTATTTGTAGACTTTTTTATGATAGTCATTCCAACCAGTGTGAAGCAATAACTCACTGTGGTTTTGCTTTTCATTTCTCTAATAATTAGCAATGAACATCTTTACAGGTGCCTACTGGTCACCTGTATATCTTCTTCACAGAAATGTCTATTTAGACCTGCCCATTTTTTGATTGGGTTATTTTTAAAGATTTAATAATTCTTATTTGTTGATAGTAGCAAGCTATTAGAACCAAATAGTTGCATCGTTAAAAAAATACCCACAGAAGTACAGTCACAGATGTAGAAAATAAACTTCTGGTTACCAGGGTGTAAGGGGGAGGGATAAATTGGAAGATTAGGGGTACATATACACACTATTGTATGTAAATTCTACAACATGGATCTATGCGTGCTCAGTTGTGTCCAACTCTTTGTGGGCCCATGAGCCAGCCAGGCTCCTCTGTCCATGGAATTTTCTAGACAAGACTACTGGAATGGATTTCCATGCCCTCCTCCAGAGGATCTTCCCAAACCAGGGATAGACCCATATTTCTTGCATCCCTTGCATCAGCAGGTGGATTCTTTACCACTAGAGCCACCTGGGAATAGGAACCTACTGTATAGCACAGGGAACTCTATTCAGTACTCTGTAAAGGCCTACATGGGAAAGAAATCTTTAAAAAAAAAAAAAAAGAGTGGATATATTAATATGCATAACTGATTCACTTTGCTGTACACCTAAAACTAACACAACAGTGTAAATCAACTACATCCCAACAAAAATTAATATTATTATTTTCAATTCAGTGAAGCGTTTTACAAGAATCTGTTGAGGTAAGTGGGGAAAAATCTGATACATCTTGAGTATACAAATTTTACTCAAATTAAAGATTTCACATTAAGGTGGCTGCTACAAGCAGAAGAACAAGCCATCCTCAGCCTGCAATCTATGAGAAGAGATCCATCTTTCAGAGTGCAGCCTGTGGCCTGTGGCCTAAAGAGAGTGCACCAAGGGGGATTTTCTTGGCGAGAGTATGACTGCATTGAAGAGAAGAGGTGCATGTGAAAATGGAAAGAAACATTTTTTTTAATTCCTCACTCTATGATTTACTATTGTTTTCAGACATAAAAGGAGGACTGGATTTTATAAAAGGAGGACTGGATTTTGAGAAACCTCTAGAATGCATGTCTGCCTTCTTTTAAAATTGGCATTATTTAATTGCCTTATCATCTACAGAGAAAGTAATTCTTAACTAAAAAAAACACCCTAGGTTTCCCACCCATGTGGGACTACAATGACTGAAAGGAAACCATGCTCTCCTGTCCAAAGATGGTGAAGGAATAGGACGGGGAGACCACTTTCTCCCCAATAAATTCATCAAAAGATCTTTTGAATGCTAAGCCACTTCCACAAAACAACTCCTGAATGCTGGCGGAGGACACCAGGCAACCAGAAAGGAAGCCCATTCTCTTTGAAAGGAGGTAGGACAAAATATAAAGACAAAAGAGAGACAAGAGTTACAGATGGAGACCCATCCTGGGGAGGGAGTCATGAAGGAAGAGAAGTTTCCAAAGAGTAGGAAACCCTCTCACAGGTGGGTCTGAGGGGGGATTTTCGAATCTCAGAGGGCAACATAACCAAGAGAAAAAAAAAAAAAATAGAATATGCACCTAACCACAACTGCCAGTGAAGTAGCTCAGACGCTTGTGTCCGCCACCAGCAAGTGGGGGCTGGACAAGGAGGGGCCAGGCTGCAAAATCGATGCTTAGGGTAAGGACTGGGCCTGAATGCCCTGGGGACAATCCGAGGGAGCTAATGTGAGATAGCAACCCAAACCGTGGGATCACCAGAGGAAAAAAAAAAAAAAAAAACTTTCTCGCAAAAGGCTCTAAGGTGCAGCCTGGACTGCTCACAGAACAAAGAAGTGCGTGAATACCAAAGGAGAGCTAGCCGGCTGTGTACAGGCCTCTCCCAGAGGCAGAGAGGTAGGTGTGCAACAGCCAGAGACAGAAGGCAAGGGGCAATCTTGGCACCAGAGACTGGCATCCTCCACCAAACTATGAGCAGGCTTCCAGTTGCTGACCATGTCTTCCTGGGATTCTGGACAGTTGACATTTCCCAGGAAGGTCGCAGCCTGAGATCAACTCCCCAGAGATGGTGCTCTCACGGTGCACCCAGGAAACAGAGCAGCCGGGACCAGGGAGGTGATTAAGATGCACAGCCCACCTGGGACAGTGCACTTGCCAAGTACCTGGTCACCTGAGCTGCTCGGACCTGGGAAGGGCACCAAACAAACACCCAGCTTAGCCTGTGCCCTTGTGGAGTACTTGAGAACCTGAGCGTTTAGACCTGGGTAGTGCATGAAATGCAGGGTTTGCTTTGGACAGTTCCCCTGCAGAGAACCCTGGAGCCTGAGAAGTGTAGACCCAGGAAGAACACACCACTGTGATCTGGGGCAAACCCAGCGTGGTCCATATACTGCGAGCACTCCCCACACACACCAGTGATATTTATTTTCAGGGTCCCTCGCTTGCCACAACACAACTGAACAAGTGAGCCTAAATAAGTAACCACCTTCAACCCCTTGTGTAAGGGTGGAAATTAGACACTGAAGAGACATGCAAACAGAGGAAGCCAAAATAAACAAAGAGGGAATCGCTCTGGAAGTGACAGGTGCAACCGATTAAAACCATGTAGTTAACATTGACTAAGCATTGGAGGGGGCCTACAGACCTTGAGAACAAGTAAAAGCTGGAACAAGAAACTATCTGAAACTGAACTGACCTCACACTGCCCACAACAGCTCCAGAGAAATTCCTAGATATATTTCTACTATTATCACTTTAAAATTTTTATTTTAAGTTATTACTCCTTTAATTTTTATTTTTATAACCTAATATTACCTTGCAAAAAAAGACCCTATTTTAAAGCAAATTTCATATATGTATTTTTCATAATTTTTGTGATTTGTTTTGTATTTTTAATATTTTTTTTTTTTGAGAGTCTAACCTCTACTCTAGATTTTTAATCTTTGTTTTTGGTATTTGTTATCAATTTTGTACCTTTAAGAATCTAATCTTCAGTATCCATTTTCACTTAGGGGTGTGATTACTGGTTTGATTGCTCTCTCCCCTTTTGACTCTCCCTTTTCTCTCCCACGGCACCTCTATCTCCTCCTTCCCCCTTCTCTTCTCTCCTTAACTCTGTGAATATCTCTGGGTGTTCTGGGCTGAACACTTAGTGTTCTGAGGAACACTTAGGAAACTGATTACTGGCTAGATCTCTCTCTTCCCTTTTGACTCCCCCTCTTCTCCTGGTCACATCTATCTCCCTCCTCCCTCTTCTCTTCTCCGTGAAACTCTGTGAACATCTCTGGGTGTCCCTCGCTGTGGGGAATTGTTTCACCATTAATCTAGATGTTTCATGATCTGTGCTGTATGGATGGAGAAGTCTTGAGGCTACTGTAAGAACAAGACTGAAAAACAGACAGGAGAATTAACTCCAGAACTTGAGAACATTAGAGAACGTCTGATTCCAGGTAACATTAATAAACAAGAGCTCAACCAAAGGCCTCCATACTTACACTGAAACCAAGCCCAACCAAGAAGCAACAAGATCCAGAGCAAGACATACCATGCTAAATCTCCAGCAAAGCAGGAACACAGCCCTAAGCATTAAATGACAGGCTTTCCAAAGCCATGCCAAACCCATAGACAACCCAAAACTCACTACTGGACACTTCATTACACTTCTGAAAGAAGACATTCAGCACCACCCACCAGAACACAAACACAAGCCCCCCTAAGCAGGAAACCTTGACAACCACTAGTCCAACCCCACTCACAGGGAGCAAGCTCCACAATAAAGAGGAACCAAGAACTTTCAGCCTACAGAGAGGGCACCCCAAACACAGCAATCTAAACAAGAGGAAAAGGCAGAGAAATATTCAGCAGATAAAGGAACATGATAAATGCCCAGTAAACCAAACAAAAGAGGAGGAGACAGGGAGTCTACCTGAAAAAGAATTCAAAATAATGATAGTAGAGATGATCCAAAATCTTGAAAACAAAATGGAGTTACAGATAAACAGACTAGAGACAGGGATTGAGAAGATGCAAGAAATGTTTAACAAGGACCTAAAAGAAATAAAGAAGAGTCAATCAATAATGAATAATGTAATAACTGAGATCAAAAGCACCCTGGAGGGAATAAACAGTGGAATAACTGAGGCAGAAGAGAGAATAAGTGAGGTGGAAGATAGAATGGTAGAAACAAATGAAGCAGAGGGGAACAAAGAAAAAAAGAATTAAAAGAAATGAGGACAACCTCCGAGACCTCTGGGACAATGTTAAATGCCCCAACGTTCAAATCATAGGAGTCCCAGAAGAAGAAGACAAAAAGAAAGGGCATGAGAAAATACTTGAGGAGATAACAGTTGAATACTTCCCTAAAATGGGGAAGGAAACAGCCACCCAAGTCCAAGAAACGCAGAGTCCCAAACAGGGTAAACCCAAGTCAAAACACCCCAAGACACATATTAATCAAATTAACGAAGATCAAACACAAAGAGCAAATATCAAAAGCAGCAAGGGAAAAGCAACAAATTATACACAAGAGGATCCCCATAAGGGTAACAGCTGATCTTTCAATAGAAACTCTTCAGGCCAGAAGGGAATGTCAGGACATACTTAAAGTGATAAAAGAGAAAAACCTACAACCTAGATTACTATACCCAGAAAAGATCTCATTCAGATATGAAGGAGAAATCAAAAGCTTTATAGACAAGCAAAAGCTGAGAGATTTCAGCACCACCAAACCAGGTCTTCAACACAGATTTTCTCTAGACAGAAACACAGAAAAGGTTTATAAACTCGAAACCAAAACAACAAAGCATATGGCAATGCGATCCACACTTACCAATAATTATCTTAAATGTAAATGGGTTGAATGCCCCAACCAAAAGACAAAGACTGGCTGAATGGATACAAAAACAAGACCCCTATATATGCTGTCTACAGGAGACCTACCTCAAACCTAGGGACACATACAGAGTGAAAGTGAAGTGCTGGAAAAAAAATATTTCATGCAAATGGAGACCAAAAGGAAGCAGGAGTAGCAATACTCATATAAGATAAAATAGACGTTGAAATAAACACCATAAAAAGAGACAAAGAAGGACATTACATAATGCTCAAAGGATCAATCCAAGAAGAAGATATAACAATTATAAATATATATGCACCCAAAATAGGAGCACCTCAATATGTAAGGCAAATGATAAAAAGTATGAAAGGGGAAATTAACAGTAACACAATAATAGTGGGAGACTTTAATACCCCACTCACACCTATGAATAGATCAACAAAACAGAAAATTAGCAAGGGTACACAAGCTTTAAATGATACAGCGGACCAGTTAGACCTATTTGATATCTATAAGACATTTCACTCCAAAACAACAAATTTTACCTTTTTCTCAAGTACACACAGAACATTCTCCAGGATAGATCACATCCTGAACCATAAATCTAGCCTTGGTAAACTCAAAAAGGTTGAAATCATTTCAAGTATTTTTTCTGATCACAGTGCTGTAAAATTGATGTCAACTACAGGAAAAAAAAAAAAAAACTATTAAAAATACAAACGGAGGTTAAGCAACATGCTTCTGAATAACTGACAAGTCATGTAAGAAATCAAAAAGTAAATCAAAATATGCATAGAAATAAAAGAAAATGAAAACATGACAACCCAAAACCTATGGGATTCAGTAAAAGCAGTGCTAAGATGAAGGTTCATAACAATACAAGCTTACCTCAAGAAACAAGAGAAAAATAAAATAAATGACCTAACTTTACATCTATAGCAACTAGAGAAAGAAGAAATAAAGAAACCCAGGGTTAGTACAAGGAAAGAAATAATGAAAATTAGAGCAGAAATAAATGAAAAGGAAACAAAGGAGACTATAGCAAAAATCAAGAAAACTAAAAGCTGGTTCTTTGAGAAGATAAATAAAATAGACAAGTCATTAGCTAGACTCATCATGAAATAAAGGGAGAAGAATCAAATCAACAAAATTAGAAATGAAAATGTATAAATCACAAAAGACAACACAGAAATACAAAGGATCATAAGAGACTACTATCAGCAACTATATGCCAATAAAATGGACAACTTGGAAGAAATGGACAAATTCTTAGAAAAGTATAGTCTTCCAAAACGGAATCAGGAAGAAATTGAAAATTTTAACAGACCAATCACAAGCACGGAAATCGAAACTGTAATCAAAAATCTTCCAACAAAGCCCAGGACCAGATGGCTTCACAGGTGAGTTCTACCAAAAATTTAGAGAAGAGCTAACACCTATCCTACTCAAACTCTTCCAGAAAATTGCAGAGGAAGGTAAACTCATTCTATGAGGCCACCATCACCCTAATATCAAAACCAGACAAAGATGCCACAAAAAAAAGAAAACTATGGGCCAATATCACAAATGAACATTGATGCAAAAATCCTCAACAAAATTCTAGCAAACAGAATCCAACAACTCTTCAATATTTGCAAATTAATCAATGTGACACACCACATTAACAAATTGAAAGTGAAAAAAAAATGATTATCCCAATAGATGCAGAGAAAGCCTTTGACAAAATTATGATAAAAACTCTCCAGAAAGCAGGCATAGAAGGAACATACCTCAACATAACAAAAGCCATATATGATAAACCACAGCAAACATTATTCTCAATGGCAAAAAATTGAAAGCATTTCCTCTAAAGTCAGGAACAAGACAAGGATGCCCATTCTCACTACTACTATTCACATTGTGTTGGAATTTTTAGCCAAAGTAATCAGAGAAAATAAAGAAATAAAAGAAGTCCAAGTTGGAAAAGAAGTAAAAGTCTCACTGTTTGCAGATGACATGATCCTCTACATAGAAAACCCTAAAGACAACACCAGAAAATTACTAGAGCTGATCAATGAATATAGCAAAGTTGCAGGATATATAATTAATACACAGAAATCCCATGCATTTCTATACACTAAGAATGAGAAAACAGAAAGAGAAATGAAGGAAACAATCCCATTCACCACTGTGACGAAAAGAATAAAATACTTAGGAATAAATTTACCTACAGAAACAAAAGACCTATATATAGAAAACTATAAAACACTGATGAAAGAAATCAAAGATGACACAAATTGATGGAGAAGTATACCATGTTCATGGATCAGAAGAATCAATATAGTGAAAATGAGTATACTACCCAAAGCAATCTATAGATTCAACACAATCCCTATCAAGCTACCAATGGTATTTTCCAGAGAACTAGAACAGATAATTTCACAATTTGTATGGAACTACAAAAAACCTCAAACAGCGAAGTAATCTCAAGAAAGAAGATTGGAACTAGAGGAATCAACCTGCCTGACCTCAGAGTATACTGCAAAGCTACAGTCATCAAGACAGTATGGTACTGGCACAAAGACAGAAATACAGATCAATGGATCAAAATAGAAAGCTCAGAGATAAATCCATGCACCTATGGACACCTTATCTTTGATAAAGGAGGCAAGAATATACAATGGAGAAAACACAATCTCTTTAACAAGTGACACTGGGAAACTGGTCAACCACCTGTAAAAGAATGAAACTAGAACACTAACACCATACACAAAAATTAATTCAAAATGCATTAAAAATCTAAATGTAAGACCAGAAACTATAAAACTCCTAGAGGAAAACATAGGCAGAACACTCTCTGACATAAATCACAGCATGATCCTCTATGACCCATCTCCCAGAGTAATGGAAATAAAAGCAAAAATAAACAAATGGGCTTAATTAAAAGAATTAATCTCAAAAATACGCAAGCAGCTCCTGCAGCTCAATACCAGAAACATAAATGACCGAATCAAAAAAATGGGCCAAAGAACTGAACAGACATTTCTCCAAGGAAGACATATAGATGGCTAACAAACACATGAAAAGATGCTCAGCATCACTCATTATCAGAGAAATGCAAATCAAAACCACAATGAGGTACCATCTCACATGGGTCAGAATGGCTGCTATCAAAAAGTCTAGAAACAATAAATGCTGGAGAGAGTGTGGAGAAAAGGGAACCCTCTTATACTGTTGGTGGGAATGCAAACTAGTATAGCCAGTACAGTGAATGGTGTAGAGATGCCTTAAAAAACTGGAAACAGAATTGCCATACAAGCCAGCAATCACACTGCTGGGCATACACACGGAGGAAATCAGGAATGAAAGAGACATGTGTATCCCAATGTTCATTGCAGTACTGTTTACAATAGCTAGGACATGGAAGAAACCTAGCTGTCCATCAACAGGTGAATGGGTAAGAAAGTTGTAGTACATACACACAATGGAATATTACTCAGCTATTAAAAAGAATGTATTTGAATCAGTTCTAATGAGGCGGATGAAACTGGAGCCTATTATACACAGTGAAGTAAGTCAGAAAGAAAAAGACCAATACAGTATATTAAGGCATATATATGGAATTTAGAAAGATGGAAACGACGACCCTATATACAAGACAGCAAAAGAAACACAGATACAAAGAAGAGAATTTTGGACTCTGTGGGAGAAGTTGAGGGTGGGATGATTTGAGAGAATAGCATTGAAACATGTATATTACTATAATGTGAAATAGGTGACCAGTCCAAGTTCAAAGCATGAAACAGGGCGCGCAAAGCTGGTGCACTGGGACAATCCAGAGGGATGGGATGAGAAGTGAGGCGCGAGGGGCTTCGGGATGGGGGACACATGTACACCCGTGGCTGATTCAAGTCAATGTATGTCAAAAACCACAATATTGTAAAGTAATTAGCCTCCAATTATAATAAATAAATTAATTAAAATAAAAAAGAAAGGAAATCACATCGATTATTTTTTAGTCCTAAATTAGTTTACTGTAATTCATGTCAAAGGTGCTCCACAAGGCTTCTGACACTTAAAACTATTCATTAAATAGATTTCAAATTCTTAAATATACTCCTGCCTCAGTTAGAATGACAGAAAGTGAAAGTGAAGTCGTTTAGTCATGTCCAACTGTTTACGACCCCGTGGACTGTAGCCCACCAGGCTCCTCTGTCCATGGGATTCTCCAGGCAAGAATACTGGAGTGGGTTGCCATTTCCTTCTCCAGGGGATCTTCCTGACCCAGGGATTGAACCCAGGTTTCCCACATTGAAGGCAGACACTTTAACCTCTGAGCCACCAGGGAAGCCCAAGAATGACAGAAGTAAAGTAAAATGCACTCTGACAAAAAATGATGCTTTTTCAGAAAAAAGTAAACAATAACAACATATCAGATTTGACTAGCTCTTTACATTTTTAGTGAGCTTTTACGGATAATTCTATCAAATTTTCACAAAGTCCTACGAGCAGGTTGGGGTAGACATAATTCTTCTTGTCCAAAGTCATATGCTGATTTCCAGGAGAATTTAGCACGGAATCCAAAACTTTGTTTCTAACTTGATGTTCTCTTTTCCCTATTTGTTGCTGTTCAGTGACAAGGCCATGTCCGTCCGACTCTTTGTGACCCCATGGACTGCAGCATGCCAGGCCTCTCTGTCCTTCACACCTTCTTAATTTGGAATTAAGTAAATTTAAACTTTGACTGAAGTGACTTAGTACACAAACTTCTAGTGGTGTAACTATTTGACACAATGAGTCTAAATAAAAGCTCCTCATAAAATGTTTGCATTTGTGCTTCAATACCCTTTAAACAACGTAAACAGGGTTCATTCCCTTACTGCTGTAACTGTAGTTGTAACTATGGAGATGATGGTATTCAGCCACAAACATAAAATTAGAATGGGAAATAAACATATACATCAAGAAATGACTACAGAATTGGATTGGCAAATGCAGCAACTTGACACTGATTTTGGCAAATATACGAAGGTAACTGTTCTATGAAAGAAAGAGGGAACTGGAAGATCTTTGCTAACTTCAAGAGATTCCAAGATTATATCATCTAACTCTAATTGGCCAGCTCCATGCCAGCAGAGGCACTGTTCTGCCTCCTGGCTTAGTCACTCCACAGAAGACACAAGAGATCAAGAATAGCAGGCATTTTTCACAAACAGGGAGCAAGAGAAGCTATTGCCAGAATAAATAGTAAGGATCTACGCAAAGAGACAGTCTTTTTAAATGACTGAATATAGATTTTTATATTTATATTGATCCATTTATAAGTAAGTGTATATATGTACATATAAATGAATATGTATGTGAGCACATGTGTGCATTTACATATGTCAAGGTACAAACACGGATACAATCCACTTTGTTCCAGAAAGTTTTTAATCCTAACTATCAAAATATATGCATTAAGATAAAATGATGCAATAAAAGAGAACAAAACTAAAAATTAACATAAAAATTAATGGTATATTTAGAGTGCAGAATTCATATTATAAAAATGCATTTATATGGGTATATGTATATACTGTACAACATGTTCATTGGATAGTGACAGATCAACATGTGGCTTTGAACTTTCTTACAGCCAATGCAAGAGGGAACCCAGAAACCTCTTGGTTCCTGTGATGTAATAGGAAATAATGAATTCTTTCATCACTAGCATAAAGTTTTCAGCATTGAGGGTTAGACATTCAGGACATGTTCTATGTTTGCATGTATAATAGTGGAGCAGTATTCCTATCAACTAATTGTTACCTGGAACTCTTGCATAGGGGAAGAAGGATAAAATGGGATAAGATGCTGCGTTATGTCAGTGAGTGAGGAAACTAGGGTTAAGATGGTGAGACTGTCCATGCATAACTGCTGAAGGAGTGGAAGACTGAGAGGAAGAGGAGAAAAATGAAGGGAAAACTCATCTTACTTCATGACTATGGTTTGGGTCACATGAATTTTTGAAATTTGTCGATAAGCTTTTCCTTATTTCAGTTCAGTGAACTCTGTTCCACTTATTCTCATGAGACTCACTAAGCAAGCATATTTCTTTAATTGTCTTCAAATACTGTGGAATCTGATGGAATATCCATAATTGGATTTTGTAATTAGAATTGCATATTTTCTGTGTCTCTCTAAACATGAGCTTCCCATTCAGCAAAAGCGGAACATGATCTGAGTAAAGTCTGCACACAGATAAAGTATGAAAGCAAATACTTCGCATAGTACCACAATAAGTTATAGTTATAATTTAAGAACAGTTTAAAATTTTTGCCAACATATGTTGGTTTGTTTAATGCTGAAGGCATTTAGTTACTCATTTCAGTGGGAAGTGTTAGCCGCTCAGTCGTGTCCAGCTCTTTGAGACACCGCGGACACTGCCAGGCTCCTCTGTCCATGGAAATCTCCAGACAAGAATACTGGAGTGGGTTGCCATTCCCTTCTCCAGGGGATCTTTCTGAGTGAGACATAGAACCCAGGTTTCCTGAATTGTAGGCAGATTCTTTACTGTCTGAGCCATAAAGGAAGCCCTAGTTACTTATTAGGTATTAATAATTAAATCTGCAGTTTTTCATCCTGCTTCAGTCTCTTAAGTTTGAGTTAGAATAGCTATCACCAAACCGCAGTCATTTTTTACAATGGACATTCACAGTTTTTCTGACATTAAGTTCTATTAAATTTGTTTCCTCTCTTCATTGTCTCTATAATTGTTTCTATTTCTATAGCCCCACTGGAAGAAGCACAGAGAGGTGAATCAGAATATATGGGTTCTAATATCTGTTCTGCCATAAGCAAGCTATATATTCAGTCAAGGCATTTAATTTCTCTGGAGTTTAATTTTTCCTTATGATAGATGGGACTAGTAAGATACATGATAATCTCATATGTGGACACAAAATAATGTGTGGCAAATTGTCTAAAATGCCTAACATTCTAAAATTTCTGAATAATGTGGCTGAATTGAACATTTCCTTAACTTTCCTTTCATCTTGGAATAAGTACTAACTTTAACAACTATTGGGAAAAACCACTAGACCATTCAAGTATGACCTAAATCAAACCCTTCTGTTTATACAGTGGAAGTGAGAAATAGTTTAAGGGACTAATCTGATAGAGTGCCTGATAAACTATGGACAGAGGTTCGTGACATTGTACAGAAGACAGGGATCAAGACCATCCCCAAGAAAAAGGAATGCAAAAAAGCAAAAGGGCTGTCTGAGAAGGCCTTAAAAATAGCTGTGAAAAGAAGAGAAGCAAAAAGCAAAGGAGAAAAGGAAAGATATACCCATCTGAATGAAGAGTTCCAAAGAATAGCAAGGAGAAATAAGAAAGCCTTCCTCAGTGATCAATGCAAAGAAATAGAGGAAAACAAGAGAATGTGGTATGGACCTAACAGAAGCAGAAGATATTAAGAAGAGGTGGCAAGAATACACAGAACTGTACAAAAAAGATCTTCATGATCCAAATAATCACGACAGTGTGATCACTCAACTAGAGCCAGACATCCTGGAATGTGAAGTTAAGTGGGCCTTACGAAACATCACTACAAACAAAGCTAGTGGAGGTGATGGAATTCCAGTTGAGCTATTTCAAATCCTGTAAGATGACACTGTGAAAGTGCTGTACTCAATATGCCAGCAAATTTGGAAAACTCAGCAGTGGCCACAGGACTGGAAAAGGTCAGTTTTCATACCAATCCCAAAGAAAGGTGATGCCAAAGAATGCTCAAACTACTGCACAATTGCACTCATCTCACACTGTAGTAAAGTAATGCTCAAAATTCTCCAAGCCAGGTTTCAGCAATACATGAACCGTGAACTTCCAGATGTTCAAGCTGGTTTTAGAAAAGGCAGAGGAACCAGAGATCAAATTGACAACATCCACTGGATCATCAAAAAAGCAAGAGAGTTCCAGAAAAAACATCTATTTCTGCTTTATTGACAATGCCAAAGCCTTTGACTGTGTGGGTCATAACAAACTGTGAAAAATTCTGAAAGAGATGGGAATACCAGACCACCTGACCTGCCTCTTGAGAAACCTGTATGCAGGTCAGGAAGCAAGTTAGAACTTGACATGGAACAACAGACTGGTTCCAAATAGGAAAAGGAGTACGTCAAGGCTGTATATTGTCACCCTGCTTATTTAACTTAATGCAGGGTACATCATGAGAAATGCTGGGCTGGAAGAAGCACAAGCTGGAATCAAGATTGCCGGGAGAAATATCAATCACCTCAGATATGCAGATGACACCACCCTTATGGCAGAAAGTGAAGAAGAACTAAGGAGCCTCTTGATGAAAGTGAAAGAGGAGAGTGAAAAAGTTGGCTTAAAGCTCAACGTTCAGAAAACTAACATCATGGCATCCGGTCCCATCACTTCATGGCAAATAGATGGGGAAATGGTGGAAACAGTGGCTGACTTTATTTTTTTGGGCTCCAAAATCACTGCAGATGGTGATTGCAGCCATGAAATTAAAAGACACTTACCCCTTGGAAGGAAAGTTATGACCAACCTAGATAGCATATTAAAAGGCAGAGACATTACTTTGTCAACAAATGTCCATCTAGTCAAGGTTATGGTTTTTCCAGTAGTCATGTATGGGTGTGAGAGTTGGATTATAAAAAAAGCTGAGCACTGAAGAATTGATGCTTTTGACCTGTGGTATTGGAGAAGACTCTTGATAGTCCCTGGACTGCAAGGAGATCCAACCTAAAGGAGATCAGTCCTGGGTGTTCATTGGAAGGACTGATGTTGAAGCTGAAACTCCAATACTTTGGCCACTTGATGTGAAGAGCTGACTCATTGGAAAAGATCCTGATGCTGGGAAAGATTGAGGGCAGGAGGAGAAGGGGATGACAGGGGATGAGATGGTTGAATGTCATCACCGACTCACTGGACATGAGTTTGTGTAAACTCCGGGAGTTGGTGATGGACAGGGAGGCCTGGCGTGCTGTGGTTCATGGGGTCGCAAAGAGTTGGACACAACTGAGCGACTGAAGTGAACTGAACTTAACAACTATAACTCAATGTGACCTCTAGGATGAGCCCTAAAGTCAACTCTAAAAGTGGTCTGTTCTTTCAAAAATTTAAAGTTTAGTACTTCTGATGCACACAAAGAAGTAGTATTCATGATTAGTTAACAAAACTTATTAAGAGCCTACTCTCTGTTCAGCTTTGTGCCAAGAATATCTCTAATTTTATTATATAACACACATATCCTAAGTGTTCAAGGACAGTCATGTGTCTCTTTCATATCATATTTAATCTATAAGTTATGTGATCTCAGCATTTAAAGAATATAAACATTTGAAGTGTTTACAAATATTTGCTTCTCTAGAGATAAATTTCACTACGTAGTTACAATCTATAGCTGGAATATATACATCACCAAGATGAGATGGGTAAGCAAACAGTGGACACTGTAAATAGTTGATAAAGTGATATATATGTATAATTTAAATATTATATGCTTGTCTGTATTCATACATCATAATAATTATACTAATCTATCTCTATCTCCCTACACATTTGATTTATTTTGCAATATTATCTAAGAAATTTGGAGCCAAAATGCTTGTGATCTATAAGATTTATGATCAGGAATTAAATAGATAAATCACAAGGCAAAACTATCACTAAGCCTTACACTTCTAGATGAAGGTTGCAGCAACCTTTAGTCGAATTTTTTTTTTCCTAAATAGTCTGTGAACATTCAAATCACATCTCCTGGATAATATGTGACTAGTCAACTTATTCCTCAGTGTTTCTAACTCAGATTATAAGAATAATGACTTTTCAAAAACATTTTTAAAAGGAGAGTTTCTCTAAGTCATTAAATATCCCATTATTCAGTAAATACAAATTCAGGTTATTAGATTAAAGTAAAATTTTGTCTCATCACAGTTGTGCAGCTGAATTATGTTAATTTTCAAAATTGTGGTAAGCTTAAAAAAACTAATACCTTTAAACATAAATTTTTAAACAAAGTGAATTGTCACTGTTCCTTCTTTTTACTTAAACAAAAATGCCACCTTTCTACTGTAGTTGATTTTCAATATTGTTGTTAGTTTCAGGTGTACAGAAAAGTGATTCAGGTTTTTCTGCAGATTATATTCCACTCTAAGTTATTACAAGTATTGGGTATAATTCCCTTTAAAAATGCTACATTTAAAGCTGGCAGAAAATAGGTTTTTGCACTCCACTGCCAATTCTACTTGTAAGGATAAAATTGTAATCTAATAATTTAACAATTATTTAATGTAAATGAAAGCACCTTAAATGAAAGGATCTTTAAATATTTCATTACTGTTATTATTGAGCTTTCCTTAAAGAATCAAGATCTTCACAATACATCAAACTGCAATACCATACTTAGGAACATTTTATCACTGGATACTGGAACCTCAATTCTTTTTATCATTGACAGATGATGGATGGTGTTTTAATGCTTGCTGACTTTCTTCTTTCAGGAGCACAATTTGAATCCATTTTAAAGTAGAAGCACAGTGAACAGAGAAGGATGGGTCATGAATGTCTATAATTACCCAAGCAAAGTTCTCTCCCTAATGGCTCATCCATATTTATAATAATACCAGTCCAATTTGAGGATAAATTCATAAGGTCTATATATTCACTCGATTATATAATTCTGCAAATGTTTTAGGCTAGGATTCATGTGGTACTATGAATGGCCAGCTCTGCTGGACTGACAGCTATGCTAATGCCATTGATATTTTGGTTGAGAAGGAGTGCAATGCAGATGAGTAACCAGATGCCATCCCTTTGTTTTCCTCAATGTTTTGTGTAAATTGGATGGTTCTGGAGAACTCCACTGAAGTAAGTGAGTAGGTTCTCCATCGCTTGATCTAACCCTTCACATGTACACCAGAGAGCAAGATTTGTGTCATGGATGTCCAACGTACTCATTATTTTCCAGAATTCCTTTTAGCCTTCTTCCTCTTTTCTGACATCCCTGGTTGCCAAAAGATCTTCAGTTTGGTAACAATCCAGGAACATGCCCTAAATTCTGAAAATATTCTGATCACTAATATACATTACCCCATTTCCCATTTAAGTCTCTTAAGGCTATCGCTTAAAATGCAGTGTTTTTTAAAGAAGCCCTTAATGTAAGATTGTAGGGGGATGGAAAGCACATGGACTTTAAACTTAAAATTTCAACTCTGATACTTTAATATTTTATGACTGAGCAAATTACTTAATAAATGATCAGTCTCAGTATTAGGCTCACCATGTTCAATCGTGGTTTTAGGTGCTTGGCGCATTTCAATTTATGTAATTCTCACAACAACCCTCTGAGAGGGTCCTAATTATGATGAGAGAATTGAGGCACAGAGAGTGTAAGTAACTTTCCCAGAGTCATACGCCTAGAAAGAATGAAATTCAGCATTTAAATCAAGGAATTCCAGTTCCAGAAATTGGCACTATCATGCTCTTTTCCCACTTGAAAACTCCTGTCTTAATATTTAATGAAAGCATACTACTACATTTTAGGTATAGGGTCAGGTATTATATTTGGTATTATTTAACCTTCAGAAACAGTTTAATAAGTGGGTGTAAAATAATGCCAAGTATAATGCCTAGAATGTAGTAGTCTGCTTTCATTAAATCTTAGTTCTTCTTTTATTTTCCAATGACTAAGATGGAAATTCTGATGGAGGGATACTGTCAGGGAAGAGTTGGAAAATGGATTTCATTTCATGCCCTAAAAGGTAAAGGAAAGATCAGACAAAATATATACCTTAAAAAGTCTGCTACACAAAGTTATTGTTTCAGATGAACAAGCAGAAAATTTTTAAAAAACAAAGATATCTGGATGAATAGAAAAATTGTATGAAGTTTGCATTAAACTTTTCATGATGTGGTTTATGTAAACTAAAGTGCTATCACCCATATTTCAATATTTTATAATTTATAATACCATTAAACTATTTCAATAAGATAAAAATATATATACAATATGATATTACATGATAATATAATAAACCATTCAATAATTAAGGGAGAAAACTGTTGCTTAAAGGTCAACTAGATTTATTTCTTATTTTACCTTTTTGAGGGATTTATGACTTGCCTAAGACTTACAAACAGTGTGTGACTGGGACCCAAATAAGCAGCATTTTATTAGTAGTATTTTTTAATACAGTATGAAGGTAGGGGTGTGTGTGTGTGTGTGTGTGTGTGTGTGTGTGTGTCTGTCTGTCTGTCTGTCTGTCTGTCTGTCTGTGGGTACATGTCTAAGTTTGTATAATATATGGCTGTTCTTTGGAGTTGGTTTAGAAATTCTATTTGAGTTCTGTCTCTTAGATACTAAATCCCCAAAACTAGAGCTAAAAATATTAAAAATTTCATGGAATAAACAGCCATAACTTTAAATATTTTATATTTAGAAAAATTCATATTATCTTCCTGAGAAATTTATGCACATCTTTATTATTTATTTATGTGTGACAAGAGAAAGGGTAAATTCTATGTCAAAAATATACTTGCAGAACCAAATTCCCAGCTCTGGAAAGAGGCAAGTTTGTTACTCACTTATTGGATGGGCTATTGAGTGGACAGGAACAGGGCTGACAGTCCTCAGAGGTGCCTTTAGTAGCATCACCATAGAAACCAGGAAGACATTTATTGCAATATGGGCCATCAGTGTGATCCTTACAATTCTGAGGAAGAAGTGCACATCAGAGTTTATTATTCCAGTCTCTAGCATCAATGCATTACCAAAAATAGGTCTACAGAATCATTAGTCTGTTCCTCGCCTGGAAGAGTAATTTCCCACATAAAATGGTCAATTTTACAGCTGCAAAGTAGCATTGAAAGTTAATTTAATATCTAGCTTATAAACTACATGCTACTTTCAGCATATGCATACTTAACAAAAAGATGACTGAAATTCACTATAAAGTTTTTTCATTATGTAAATCAAATTTTCTTTTTTGGGGGGTTTTATTTTTTTCTTAAAGAAATATGTGTGAGTATGTGTAGTAACATACATTTAGACTCTACACAGAGTCTAAATGACATATATTTAATGGAAATTGTACATTATTTATGTAAAAATTAATTGTTCAACTTAAAACTGCTGATTTAATGAGAACTGTGGCTAATCATACAAGTCCTCTGAGACTATAGCCCTCTTATATCCGAGATTAATTTGGACCTCAGTATGGTCTGATGATGTGGACGATGCACTAATGTATTAAAGTTGTGAGTGCCTTGCTTGACTCATGATTAAAAGATGGGAGGAATGAGAAATTTTTAAATGTATACTAATAAATAATAAAACCACAAGGCATATAACAATTTCCCTCAGACATTTGTTTTTAAAATAATATAGCATTTTCCATCAATTAGCATTTTCTGGAACCATGTACTTTTTAAAAATAAAGAAAATTAAAATAAAGTAATTTATATCTTGATTTCTTCATATTAATTAAAGTAGATTTACCAACTTAGTGTTCACAAAATTCATCAAGACTGGTAAAGGTGAACAATCAATTAATGAATGAAATTGTCTGTAAAGTTTTCAATAGCACAATTTGATCAATTTATATGATGTTTTGGCATTGTGTAGACGTAACTTCTTCAAACTCCTATAATACAATTAAGTGTATATAATGCCTATTAAATATCACACAACATAGATTTATTGTGACTGAAATATATTTTTAATTTTACAAGCATATAAAATTCTATTTTTTCTCATTTCAAAAGAGTTCATCGGAGTTTGGAGTGTAAAACCTTTAATTTTATCATCAGTAACCAAAAATGTAGAGGAAATAGCTAACAGCCAAAATATAAACTCATTTTAAGCATAAAGTTAAAATTTATTAACCTTGATGACCAATGGGAGAGCCAGTTTGATTTAATGAAAGTTCTGAGTTATTATTTATTCCAGTATATTTTAAGTTCTATTTTAATTATATTTAATAAATATATTTAATTTAAAACCACATAAATAACATTTCAGAAAACGGTCAAATTCCTTGGGGAGAGGGACAGATTCTTTACTGAATAGAAGATATGAAACGAAAATCCAATAATTTAACTCTGAATCAATTGCTTACATTCTGTAAAATGTGAGAGCTGAAGCCCATAATATATGAAGCTTTCAAGTTCTGAAATCCTATGACAGTTTGAACTACAAGTGAATAGGTGATCCTTTAGTATCTGTTAATACTTGAAAATAGGTTTTTCCTTAAGGTATTTAAAATTCTCAAATTTATCTATTAACCTTCTATCAAAGTAGCAAAGATGTTAACTTTATTATCAACACTTGTCTAAATAACAGCACATCTGGTTGGAAGTTGTCAGACATGGATCAATCTGATGAAAGGCTTTCCTCTTTGATTTCATCTTCATATTAGTTCCTTTCAGTTTTCAAGTTTAACTAAAGTTGGCTCTTACTAAAAAAAAAATAGTCTGTTTGTTGCAATATTCTTTGTGTATTGTTACTGACACAATCAAAATTATATCTTCAAAAATTTAGGGCTTTAAAACACAAGATCATAAAACTGATTATGTTTTAGCCATGTTGAAAATGGTTTTTCTAAAACTCAACTGAAAATCTTGTACAACCCAGAGACCCTGCTTTGCTTTACTAATTTGGAAGAAAAATAACATATTTCTTGTATTTCCTAATGTCATATGTCACTGAATGGAAATAATAAAATTAACCTTAAAACTCAACTGTTTTTGTGATTGAAACCATAACACAGTAATAAGACAACAATACAATGGAAACTCAAACTGAAAAAAAGATGAAAGTTTTGCTGGTGATTTTTATAGGTATCCTGCTCCAAAGCGCTCTCCAAATGTCTGTTCACATCACTTATCACAAGAACAATGACAAGGAGCAAGTATGCAATCTTCCCATGTGACTTGACTGTTTCTTAGGTCACTTCAAAAGTACCGCGAGTCAAACTGACCTTTCAATATAGGTCCACACTATAAAAGAGATCTGGATTTCAGTCTGATACCAAAAAATATTTCAATTTATTTCTAATTAGATTTCAAAGCCAAACTAACTAAAATGTAGCTTATCTAGAAAAGTTTCAAAAATTTTCTGTTTAATGCTAGGAGGGAAAGCATAAATAATTTTTTAAAAAGAAGCTAAAATGCAGAGCAGCTGAACTGTAAGATTGCTTTTGATGTGCAGCACTTATATATTTTTATCTTTGTGGATCATGTTAGAATTAATATGCTCAAAATGGGACAGCAGCATTTAGTTATCAGTATCATTTCAGATAAAGAGTATTTGGAAGTCTCCAGAAAATATCTTACATGATTATCTATTTATCAGCCACAATGGAAAATTGAGAAAACACATCAGATTAAAGTCATTAAGGTCAATCATTAAGGTCTCTGTTGCTTCCCTAAGATTCCTTGCTTATTTGAAGTTAGCCTCCTATCTCCTTGTCCATGAAACAAAGTCAATAGAGTTCATTAGTAGAAGGCCTCAGATAATCATTGATTCCCCTCACTTCTTCCCCCCAAAATTATGCTGGATGAAACTATTTTACTCTAAAACAATGGGCTTTCATTCTTAGAAATATCCTATAACCAAATGGACTAACAGCATGATTTTAGACTTAATCTTAATGAATGCAGCATGAAATATTGCTATTGGAAGCATTATGAGTCTGCTATCATGGAATATTAATTTTTGTCTTTTTAGGTTTAAGTAAAACAAATCTATATCTGTTTTGGGCTGAGTATTTCCTCTGGCACTTTAGTAAAGAGTTTAAAGTTACCTCAATATTTTTCCCAAGGTACATTTTAAAAGACTTATTGTATAATGAAAATCACTTAGTCTTTCTGTTCATAACAATGCCATTTGAAAAATCTACTGATCCACAAATTAAGGCTATCATGCTTTATCCTGCAATGCAATTAAACAAAATCTTCTATAGAGAAAACAGAAAGAGCATCAATAAAACTAAATGCCAAATTACACTGAAACAAAAGCCCTGAATTTTCATTCTGGATTTTTCCCAGAAGCTTTTAAATGGAAGAAAAAGGGGAGGGGAGGGGGAAGAATGAGCAAGAGAAAGAGAGAACATTAAGGAATACAGATAACAGAGGCTGCCTTAAATTCTACAGGGAAATGAGAATATGATATCCTCCTAAACTGGCACCATTTCAAATTGTGTTTCTGCAAGATTAATGAAATGAGAAGTGTTGTTTCAAGCTTCATGTCATGTCAGACAATATGACTAACATGCTCTTGAGTTAATCAGAATGGTCTATTCAGCGTAATCTTCAATCCAAAAGCTTCTTAGCAGGATGGAAAGTGCTTCACCCTCTGCAGGCCTTTTTTTTTTTTGGTTACAGTATTGACTTAATAGTAGAAGAAGTAAGCAGCTCTGGTGAATATGCATTGCACATATTTATTATTTTTAACCTACACACAATGTTTTGAATTTAGTTCAATGCTGAAATTTTCCAATAAAAAAAGAATGTAGTATGCCCTCATTTTCAAAGTGAAAAAAAAGTGTAATTATGCTTATTACAGAGGTTATATTTTACACTTTTCATATTATGGGGATACAAATCATTTCCTGTTACAGAAATGCAGTCAATTTTGGGGTAGAATTACGTAAGGGATTGAAACCATATATATTTGTGGCAGATATGTATCCCAGTCATTAGTTATGTTTTATTATGATATATCTGATCTTAATTCAATCCTTAGACTAACGTGAATAAACACTTCCTAATGCTTGTTAGTCAGGGAGACCACATATGAAAGAACCTTTTCAGCTTCCAACTCAGTTTAATATAAAGATCGCCATCAAATCCCTTCTTGACCCAAAGTGTTTAAGGTCCCAAAGGTGGTTATTGAGTTGCAGGGCTTATTGAGCTGATTTCAGCCCTGTCAATCAGCATCCCCAATGGAGAAAGCACTTACCAGGCATTCTCCGGTGGTATCATCACAGAATTCCGCATGACCAAAGCACTGACAGGGTTCACAGATGCCACCAAAAATAGTGCCATTAACTCGTCTGTGCCTAGGCCAACAAGACTGAAAGGAAAATAGAGTCTCAAGTTAGTCTCAGGGATTTTTTTTAAAGCTTAGTTTTGTCTTTAGCAGATAAAGAAACATATTTAGGTAGCAAACCCAGCAAATGTGCATGTCAAAGCGTTGCCATTATGCAAACATATATAATCTATGATTTCCTCCACTATTATACTTTCTCAATAGCAAAAAGACATAAAAAAAGGATGATCTGATACTTCATATCCTAAAGGAAAACAAAAGCAACTTTCTTCTCAATTTGGGCAGTATAGAAAAGAAGGTGTCAATTTTCTAACCCTTTCTACTAATTTTGATACTTCATATCCTAAAGGAAAACAAAGCAACTTTCTTCTCAATTTGGGCAGTATAGAAAAGAAGGTGTCAATTTTCTAACCCTTTCTACTAATTTTTCCTCATTAAAAATGTTGTCACCCTAGACTCATTATAGAATAGATTTTGCAATATAATATATATTTCTAAAAACTGGTGAAGCTATATATTCAGAAGGGAGTAGAAATTAAGGGTGTTGATAATAGAGAGAGAACTGATTTACTGTTTTGAGGAAAAATATTCATAGAATTGGAGAAGGCAATGGCACCCCACTCCAGTACTCTTGCCTGAAAAATCCCATGGATAGAGGAGCCTGGTAGGCTACAGTCCACAGGGTTGCTGAGAGTCGGACGCGACTGAAGCGACTTAGTAGCAGCAGCAGCAGCATTCATAGAATTGTCATTAATAAGATTTACATATTTACATACAGGTATATATATAATATATAAGGTACGTGTATATATATGTACACACACACACACACACACACACATATATATCTGCAAATATATTACTTTTCCTACATCCTCTTTAAATTTCTCACTCTTTACACCTCTGTCTTAGTTTTTCCCACTCTTTACACTTCTCTCTTAGCCAGTGATTTCATCTCATTAGTCACAGAGAATAACGAAGGCAGTGGAAACTATCTTTCTACTACCAAGTAAACAAGCATAAGCCCATATTTCCATTAGTCATATTTCCCTCTGGAACAATGGGGATGAGGCATGCAGAATTCCTCACACTCTCAAAGGATTATCACCCCACTTGTAATTGTTTTCCCAATATACCCACTCTGTGCTGCATCAATAATAGCTTTCCTTTCTGTTAGATCATTACTATCAGCTCGAAAATACGACTTGTATCTCTGAAAAATTAGCTAACAGAAAAAAAAGACAAAAATAGTCTCTTAATATTCCATAACGTTCAGTTACCTACCTATTTTTTCTTTTAGGTAAGACTGCTCTAAAATATCTTTTCTTTCTCACTTCCCTTCAATGGTTCACTCCATCCCAATCTGTCTTGTGCCATAATCACTGGATTAAAACTGCTCTTGTCCATGCCACCGAATTCCAGGGAACCAAATCAAATGAACAATTCTACAATTAACATTTTATTTGATCTCTCATCAACCTACAGTTTAGTTGATTCGTATCTCCCTCAAAAGCCCTCTTCTCACAGCTTTCATGATACCACAGTCCCAGGTTTCTGCTCATCTCTTTGCTGTCTCCTCTGCTTCAACTCACTTCTCATGGTCAGGAGCTCTTGGGGGCTCAGTCATTTTCTCTTTTTCCCCCCACACTTGCTCCCAGGTAATTTTATTCAGTCATCTAGTTGATGATTTCTTCCAAATACATATCTCTAGACCAGACAGATATTCTGAGGTCAAGACCTACATATTCTAACTGGACTTTGACAATATACTTCATAGCTCTTTCAAATCTAATCTTTCTAAAATGGATTGTTGATTTTATCATTCCCACCACAGGTGTTCCTTACCTCAGTTTTCCTCAGCTAAGTAAATGGCACCACATTCAACTGCTCAAACTCGACATTGGACTCATTCTCAAAATCATTATTACTTTCAATGTTTCCGTGGCATGTCTATCAGTAAGATTGATTGGTTCTACTACCAAAATCTATTTAAAATAAACAACATGTCTTTTCACATCCTCTGCCATTATCCTAACAAACCTGTATCATCATTACATTCTAACAAAATTGCATATTGACCATTTTACTTCCTGCCATCCCTGCCATGTAAGTATGTTCTACACACTGTAGTTATGAATTTTTTTCAAAAAATTTAACTCAGATCATGGTATCATATCAAACGGCAACCCACTCCAGTCTTCTTGCCTGGAAAACTTCATGGCCAGAGGAGCCTGTTGGCCTAGTTCAAGGGGTTGCAGAGAGTCAGACATGACTGGGCAGCAGGAGCAGCAAAGTTTTCTTTCCATTGCATTTAGAATACTACTACAAGTTTTTAATCATGCATGCAAAGCTCTGAATGGTTTGGCTCCTCCAGGCATGTCTTGTGCTATGCTCCCCTTGCTTATTAAGTTCCAGCCATACATGCCTTCTTTCAGGTCCTTGCAGATTCCAAACTCTGTTTCACTTCCTCACTGGTTCCCTTTATCTAAGAAGACCCTGGAGCTCAGTTTAGATGCTACTACCTTAGACAGTCTTCCCAACAACCTATAATGTAGTCCCTTCCATCTAATCTTCCTACACCTGTTCTCAGAACCTCTATCAAGGCCCCCTGCTTGTTGTCTTCATGAAATCTACCACATGTATTTACATTTTCTCTCTGGCATATTGTCTACTCTATCATCAAATGTAATGTCCTTGAGGTCATAGACTGTATGTGTATTGTTCATCACATTACCATCCATATCAAGAGTTTTGATCTTCTCAAAATGAATGGTCATCAATACCTGTTAGCTAAAATGAAAGTATGAATGCTTCCATGAAGTAGTTAATATTTCCATCATGTAGAAGAGGAAACTGAGATTTTAATTAAAACACTTCTTTTAGTACCTAACTTTGCTTTCACCTTTTCATCTGCTCCACTTGTTAAGTGAAATGAACTATGACAATTCTAGGAAAGTATGAAAATATTTGAAAAATAAAATGTGTAGGGATTTATAAAAAGCAGAAATGATGAAAAAAATTCTGAATCAAATTTATGACCCCAAAGAAAACAGAAAAGAATGATTTATCATGGAATCATATAATCTGTTTTAGGCAAGCAAGAATTAAGATGTTAATACTTAGGCCACCTGATGCGAAGAGCCAACTCACTGGAAAAGACCCTGAGGCTGGGGAAAATTGAGGGCAAGAGGAGAAGGGGGCGACAGAGACTGAGATGGTTGGATGATGTCACGGACTCAACAGACATGAATCTGAGCAAACTCCAGGAGACAGTGAAGGGAAGCCTGGTGTGCTGCAGTCCATGGGGTCGCAAAGAATCAGACATAACTTAGGGACTAAACAACAACAATGGTGTTTGGAGTTTACTCAGCTTTTAAAGGATCTGGGGATATCAGTGGTAACAAAACTAGAAGGTCTGCCCTGACAAACTCAGTAAAAAAGCAAATGAAATCAGGAAAAGATATGGATAGATAGTAGTGAGCTAAGGGACAGGAAGCTTCAATAAAGAAAAGAAAGGATTATTAGAGAGTAGAAGAAATGAAGAAGCCTGAGAGAAACTCCAGAGTTTCAGAGTTCCTTGTCTTCCGATTTGATTAATTTCTTTATGGATTCCAAGGTAACTTTATCTACCCATTACTGTGTGAGAAGCACAGGAAACTATCCTTCTTCTGTTTCTTTGTTCTGACACTTCCACACCCACTTGCTTCTCTCTTCCTACCTAACTGTTACCATTATTTAGTTTCCACATTCAGATTTTTCCACCCCAGGACATTTTCTGTGACATCTCTCTCCACTGGAACTGCTCACCTCTTTGAAAGATTATTGCACTCATGTTCTGTACCACTTATTGGTGCCTTAATTCTATAGGGCCGTGATCCAATTTACCAAAGGTATGTGTTCTGTCTCCCTAAACAGACTGTTAGCTCCTTAAGAACAAGGATTGTGATGTAATCTTGATAATCCCCTCAGCATCTAGGGCAGAATTTACCAAAGATTCTCAATAAATATTTTGGTGAGAGAAAAGAAGAAACAAAATGCATAGCCAATGAAACAATTCTAATACAGACAATTTTAGATTCAATGGGCATTGGAAATTTGTACAGAAGATGATGAAGAGTACTGAGAATCTCCAATGTGGGAATAAGTGTGAAAGCAAGAATATAATAGAAGTAGTTTATTTCAGTTGAAATAAGAACTTACAGGTTCAAAGAGAGCTTTCTAGTTTGAAATAAAAACTGCTAGGTTCTTAATCAAAGAATATGTTTCATCAAATACAGCATATATTTTATATGTGAAACCAAATTTGGGTTGACAGAGCTAATTCATTTCCATTATTATTTTTGTATTCTCTATATGAATTCTTAAAAAGTGATGGCAAATTACATTTAGTTTTATTTTTAGATAGGTGAATCCAAGCTCAGTTAAAGAAAACATGTCTGACACGAATGTTACTCTAAGCCCTGTGTATCCTCTGGAAGCATGCATTATTTTAAAGTACAAGAGAACTAAAAAGCAAGGCCTAAGGTATTTCTGTAAATGGTTTAATGGGGTAGTGTGCTGAAGTGGAACATCTTGGTACACTCAGATGATTCCTTAAAGGCACCATTTTTAAAGAATTTAAGCTCCTATTTATACACAAGCCATGCCCTCTATCAGGGAAATGGCGCTTATATTTTTTGAGCAGATTTCAAGTAAAATCAAATTTCAAACTACCTAAAACATATATAAAAGTAAATAAAAATTATTACCTAAGAAGAACACATTGCAATATTAAGTAAGGAACATTAATCTAGAATACTGAGACAACAATAAATATCTCAAACTTTAGGCACTAAACAAATCAAAGACCTGTACAAAATTTTCCGAATCAAGGCATTTCTTCCATATATTATGTTCTTGACACTTTAAAGATTGAGTCCTTCAGATGATTGTGAATTGGTTGTATTCTTAGGAAGAAAGTAGAGAAAGAATGTAGTACACAGGATTAAAAAATGGAGAAAGTGAAAAAGAAAAGAAATAGTGCTAAATTCCTCTAAGTACTCAGGTGGAAATGAAGGAAAATATATTGAAACAGTATTCCACCATCATTCATCCCATTTTATCAACAGATTAAAGAGAAAATAAAAACTTACAAAAGCATCAGATTTGTAGCTATTATGTCATAAGGAAAACTATGATTTCAGGATGACATCGTATGAGTAACACTCTATTTGAGAGTCATGACTTTTGGCAGACATTGAAGTTCTTCAAGTAATAAGACACTATCATTTGGGCAATCCTTGATGAAAAAACTAAATTCATTTTAGAACAGTTTAATAGTTAATGCTGTAAGAACTTAGAATGCACTGAAGCTATATTCTTGTAAACTTACTTCACAGGAGGAGCCAATATACCCTGGTGGACATTGACAAACTTCTACAGCTGTTGCAAAGCTTCCGTCAGTAGGATAGGGGACTGCAGATTCAAGGTCAACAGAGCTCAGCCTGAGCAGAAGGAAAGAGAGATGGTAAATAAGTAAACAAGCTCCTAGGTGTTGTATCTCTTGAGGAATAATAATAGGAACAATGATGTAAACATAAGCACATGGTTATGATGAGAAAGAAGGCAAATGAATATAACTTGAAGTTCTGGTCATTCATCATATTAGGCAAAGTCAGCCCAGTTAAAAGTGCTCACAACCAGTACCACAATCAAATGCTGAAAAGATATAAGACCATTCTTGCTCATTTCTTGGTTTTTGGCTATATGTTTTTCCGATTTTTTTTTTTTTTTGAGATAGTTTAAAATCATAGTTGAAGGATCTTTTAAAACAGGAGATATTCATATGACTGATTTATTTTTAATAATTAAACTAGAAAATAATTTAACTAGAAAAGCAGAGGGACACAATATTCAGTCCAATCTTTAAAATTCAAACAAAAATGGAAGCAAAGGAAAAGAAAGAAGGAAATTATTTTTGTTGCCTTTTCTCAGAAATAAATCTGCATATTAATAGGCAAAAGTGAAACTTCATCAAATGTTCAGTTACATCAGTTAGATCTATTTTCCTAAATTGTGTTAGGCCTAAATTAAATTCACTGCTTTCTGTATTTATGAGTTTCATTTTATTGGTACTTCTGTACAGATCTGGTGATTTTAGCAGAGATTTGGTATCACTTGTTATTTTGAGAAAAAGCTGATTTGGCCAAATTGAAACTGCCCTTACATAAAATGGTATATATGTACGCTGTGTGTATGTATTTCTTCCAAAATATGCAACCAATATACATTCACAATTTAAATAAATGTCATCGATGTCTTATTGGCTTTTCACATTTTTTTTTAAAAGAAAATACAAAATCTTCATTGTTAAGAACACAAGCTCAAGAGCCAGAGAGATCAAGATTCACATGCTGTCTCTGACATTTACCAGTCCCATAGGCTGCGAGAAATGACTTAACAACTCTAGGTCTCAATTGTCATCTATGTATCAGAGATAATACAAGAGTCCATACATAATGAATTGATTAAAGGATTAAAGGAAAGAATGAATGCAAAGTTCTTGATGTAGTACCTAACTCATGTATATGGTTATAAAATGCTAGGTATTTTATTAATATATATTGACTGCTGAAATAGGAAAACACAAAAAAATAAAATTTCTATGATCTAAACTAGATTTTTGTCATTTTAATGTATTAAAATAAATTTTAAATAAACTAAGAGCACAAAATTAAATGACTGCTCTTGATTCATAGATCATTATTGCTTTATAAAATAATTGATAGATCTCCATAACATCTAATATGCCATTATTTAACTATAAAAAAGATACAATGACTCTTGCTAGGACATGCATTTTTAGTTGCTTCCTTAAGAGTGGTGGTAGATTTTTATTGATTGGTGATTCACAATTACCGAAGGCCTTGCCAGTTTGTGAATCTATGTTGTAATCAGGCCAGAGAACAAAGTTAATAGGCTCATTAAATGTATCTTCAAAAGTGGCAATCTTTAAGCTATAAGTTTTCTGGCAACAAGTTTCTAAAATCTCTGCTTTCATCCTGATTTTCCTAACCCTAGAAGCTCATAGGGGCTTCCCTGGTGGTTCAGGTGGTAAAGAATGTGTCTGCAATGAGGGAGACACAGGTTTGATCCCTGGAAGGGATCCTCTGGAGATCTTACCAGTCCCATAGCATGGAAGAAATGACTTAATATTTCTAGGCCTCAATACTGCCATCTATGTAACAGAGATAATACAAGAGTCCATACATAATGAATTCATCAAAAGATTAAATAAAATAATGAATGCAAAATTCTTGATATAGTACCTAACTCATGTATGTGGTCATAAAATGCTAGGCATTTAATTAACATACATTGACTGTTGAAATCGAACCAAAATGACTACGTGAATAATCTACAGGAAGATCCCCTGGAAAAGGAAATGACAACCCACTTCCAGTACTCTTGCCTGGAGAATTCCATGGACAGAGGAGCCCGGTGGGCTACTGTCCATGGAGCCATAAAGAGTTGGACAAAACTGAACCACTAACAACAAGAAGAAGACTTGATAATACCTTGGAACATGTATAAGTTCATACATAACTGAGAAGCAGAAAAGGAAAATCACCTTGAAATCGTAGAGAACAGACATTTGGATGGGAATGCTGTAGGTGCTGGGTGCTAGCTGGCATTCTCTAAAGACAAGCCAATTATATTTACCTACAGATTGACTCATTTGACACCATTTTTTGGATGCTTTCTTCTCTGGGGGCACAGTTTAGACAACTTGGCAGAAGGTCCTAAACTGGCAAGCATTAAAAATCACTGTTTTACAGCATTCAGGTTACATAGAGATTTAAACAAATTTTCCAACAGTCATTTTTCTCCCACCAAATAAACTTGTATATAAAGTGTCACTGGCACTATTTTTTAATTGAGATGAATTTCACATATCATAATCACTTTAAGGTGTCATTTAATACATTCACAGTGTTGTACAATCACCATCTCTGGTTCCAGACATTTTCATTAGCCCCCCTTCTCCCCTCCACAATAAAACCCTGTGTCTATCAAGCAGTCACACTCTATTCCACCACTTCCTCAATTCCTGTCAACCATGAATCTGCTTCTGTCTCCATGGATTTACCTATTCTGGATATTTCATACAAATGGACATATATAATATACGACTTTTTGTGTCTGACTTCTCTCTGTTAGCATAGTGTTTTCAAGGTTGTAGCACATATCAATATTTCATTTATTTTTATGGTAGTAATATTCTAAAGTCGCTCAGTCATGTCTGACTCTTTGTGACCCCATGGACTGTAGCCTACCAGGCTCCTCTGTCCATGTGATTTTCCAGGAAAGAGTACTGGAGTGGGTTGTCCTTTCCTTCTCCAGGGAATCTTCCCAACCCAGGGGTCAAACCTGTGTCTCCCGCATTGCAGGCAGACACTTTACTGTCTGAGCTACCAGAGAAGCCCAATATTCTATTACTGTGGTATGAATATACCACATTTTCTTATCCATTCATCTGTTGATGGATGTTAGGCATTTTTACTCTTTGACTATTGTAAATATACTGCTATAAACATTTGTGTATAAGTCTTTTTGAGTATCCATTTTTAATTCTTAGGGGTATATAACTAGGAGTGGAATTTCTAAATGTGGCAATTCTTAATACAACATAAGGTTTGCAAGAGTTACTAAAACAAAGATACTACTTGTTTATGTTAACATGAGTTTATAAGCTAGTTCTTAAAAAGAGAGATTCTGATGTGTCATCTCTAAACCTAGCCTGATCACCCCAATACACACTCAACACATTTTTATTGGATGGATGGCTCTATAGATGGATAGAAGGATAGACCAATAGTGGGCAGACAAAGAGAGAGATGGATAAATGGATGGATACAAGACTAAAAACACACCATAAATGGATAGGGGAATGGGATGAAATTATATTACGAGTAGTGAGTAACATACTCCAAAACAATATACTGAAGTTTAACATCCACATTTAGATGAATAATAGCAGACAAATGAAACAAAAATTACTTATTTGATCTAACAAAAAAGATAAATTGAAAACTGTTAGCATTAGGACTTGAGGCCAAAGGCCAGAACTCATCTGAATTTATTGTGACATCTATTTTCCTGCAACTAATGACATGACAAACTTGTATTTCTGATCACTTTAATTTCAGAATTAGATGATTTCATGAGTACTATACTAGTTGATAGTGAAGGACAGGGAAGCCTGGCATGACAGTTCATGGAGTCGCAGAGTCAGACACGACTTAGTGGCTGAACAACAATACTAGTTGATTGGGCTTTCCAGGTGGTGCAAAGAACCTGCTCGTCAAAGCCAGAGACAAATAGAAGATCTCCTGGAGGAGGGCTTGCCAATGAACTCCAGTATTACTGCCTGGAGAATCCCATGGACAGAGGAGCCTGGTGGGCTATAGTCCATGGGGTTGCAAAGAGGACACAACTGAAGAGACTTAGCATGCATGCATACTAGTTGATTATCATACAAAAGACTAGCATAGCTTACTAACCAGGAGCCTGGTCAACTGTATATAGATATAGTCCCAGGATAATCAAATAAGATTAATAAACAAAAAATTAAGAAAGAATATTCATGCATGCTAAGTTGAACTATTTTGAATCCTAAAAGATGATGCTATGAAAGTGTTGCACTCAATATGCCAGCAAATTTGGAAAACTCAGCAGTGGCCACAGGACTGGAAAAGGTCACTTTTCATTCCAATCCCAAAGAAAGGCAATGCCAAAGAATGCTTAAACTACCGCACAATTGCACTCATCTCACACGCTAGTAAAGTAATGCTCAAAATTCTCCAAGCCAGGCTTCAACAGTACATGAATCGTGAACTTCCATATGTTCAAGCTGGATTTAGAAAAGGTAGAGGAACCAGAGATCAAAATTGCCAACATCCATTGGATCATCGAAAAAGCGAGAGAATTCCAGAAAAACATCTACTTCTGCTTTATTGACTATGTCAAAGCCTTTGACTGTGTGGATCACAACAAACGGGAAAATTCTTCAAGAGATGGGAATACCATACCACCTGACCTGTCTCCTGAGAAATCTGTGTGCTTCCTGAAGCAGCAGTTAGAACTGGACACGGAACAACAGACTGGTTCCAAATCAAGAGAGGAGAATATTAAGGCTATATGTTGTCACCCTGCTTATTTAACTTATATGCAGAGTACATCATGGGAAATCCTGGACTAGATGAAGCACAAGCTGGAATCAAGATTGCCAGGAGGAATATCAATAACCTCAGATATGCAGATGACACCACAATTTTGGCAGAAAGCGAAGAAGAACTAAAGAGCCTCTTGATAAAAGTGAAGGAGGAGAGTGAAATGTTGGCTTAAAACTCAGCATTCAGAAAACTAAGATCATGGGATCTGGTCCCATCACTTCATGGCAAATAGATGAGGAAACAATGGAAACAGTTACAGACCTTATTTTGGGGGGCCCCAAAATCACTGCAGATGGTGACTGCAGCCATGAAATTCAAAGATGCTTGCTCCTTGGAAGAAAACTTATGACCAGCCTAGGCAGCATATTAAGAAGTAGAGATATTACTTTGTCAACAAAGTGGTGCCAACTGTCTGGTCAAAAAGGAGAATGAAAAGGCAACCCACGCCAGTATTCTTGCCTAGGAAATCTCATGGACAGAGAAGCCTGGCAGACTACAATAAATGGGGTTACAGAGTTGGACACGACTGAAGCAACTAAGCGTGGACTGTAGTATAGAAACATTTTAAAATAGAAAGAAAGTAAATGACTACATTAAAAAACAATTTAAAATGGAACAAAACAAAAATATTTTCAATGAACTACCAACTTTCATTTGTCTTTGAAACAACAGATGTTCCTCTCCTTAATCTACGCAACCATTTTGAGCTATGAGGAATTTCAACACTCAAACATCTTTCCCAGCAATATTCTACATTAGTATTCACCGAGCAGCCCCAATGTTCATTAGGTTCTGATATTTGTTAAATGGGATTTTAATGTGTTTAATAGTTTTTAGTGTTACTCATGAAGAAGTCTGTAGTTTATTCTTTTTCCCCTTTCAATATGGTCATTTTCTTTTCTTGATACAGGCTGTATTCATTAAAACACATAATGCTGGTAGTAATAAAGTATTGTTGGAGATGCATGAACTGTCAAAGATTTGTCAAATGCTCTGGCTGATTATAATTATTATGAAAGGGAAATACAGATAAGATGATGGATGAAGAGCAAAGGCATAATTATATAAGCTATTACTGCAAATATTGGAATCATATAAGAAACATTGCTCTGGTACTGACTTAAAGACTGCTCTGTATATTTTTTACTATATTTTCAACCAGCGTTAGATATATCATGCTTCACAAAAAAGGGGAAAAACTCCAAATTATTCTTTAAACAACAGGACATTTGATCTTAAAACTCTTTTAAATAATTATTTTTTAAATTCAATTTTTTTTAAATATAGAAGACCTCCATTTAATTCTACTTAAATAAATGTTACTTTGGGTTTGTTACCATAGATAAGGATTTTATTATTTTTCAGGGGCTTTGTTCTATTTCATTTTTGATGCAACACAAGATGATGACTTAGAATTTCCTTTAGCCTCTGTCTTGTGAAAGTTCCACAAAGTACTACTCAATTAATGAAGTCTAATCATTCTTTATCTCACACCTAAAAAGGCAACAGAATCATTTACAAACTCAGTCAGTGTCTGAGTGAGCTAGCTTGGTATGAGCTAGACATTTTCCCCAAACATTTTCAGTTCTACGCCAACTAAGGGAAATAACGAACAGGATCTACTACTGTTGCAAACCATTCATCAAAAATGTACTAAATGCTAATATGAGAATTCATATTTCTTTCTCCTTAGACCTACCAATATGCATTGTGCTCACTTCCATTGCACTCTTTATTATATAACACAAACATACATCTAACTTTGATAATGGACTATGCCTTGTTTGAATTCACTGATCATGTATCCATCTTTGTATTCTCTTTCCTTAGCCTAGAACTACCACATCATAATAATTACTGTGTACTGAGTGTGCATTATAATAATTATAACTTCTGTGCATTATAATGGGAACTTGAGACATATCTCCCTTAAGTATCAATGAAACTGGGCTTCCCTGCCGGCTTAGTGGTGAAGAATATGCCTGCCAATACAGGAGACACAGGTACGATCTCTTGGTCTGGGTAGATCCCACATTCCGTGGAGCAACTAGGCCCGTGTGACACAACTATTGAGCCCGTGCTCTAAAGCCCAAGAACCACCACTACCGAGCCCACATGCCGCAACTACTGAAGTCGGTGCTCCCTCAGCCTGTGCTCCACAATGAGAGACGCCACCGCAATGAGAAGCCCATGTACTGAAACTAGAGAGTAGCCCCTGCTCTCTGCAACTAGAGAAAAGCCAGCACAGCAACGAAGGCCCAGCACAGCCAAAATAAATCAATAAATAAAATTATATTTTAAAAGATCAATGAAACCAATGCAGTAATCATGTTTCTGACCACATTTACAAAGGAAGAACCTGAAGCTCAGAGAAGTAAAGTGCCTTGTCCATATAATACTGTCTGCAAATATTGTGCAGCACAGACTGAAACCAAAAACCAACGGTTAGCTTGTTACCCGACATTATCTCTCACTGTACACTAGACAGAAGGTCAGATGTCTCAGATACATCATTTTCTCACTGAGCGTTCAATCTTGAAAATTAGGTATGTTTCTGCCATTTTACAAAACAGGAAGCTGAGATTCAAATACACAGGGAAGGCACTCAGTAAATGCTGGCAGACTGAATAAATCCAATATTATAGAATAGATTTGGGAGGTAGTGAAAGGCAATGGGGAAAAAAACACATGTTGGTATAAAACCTGGCTGAACCGCTTCCTGAGAGCAAGTTACAGAAAACTTTTTAAGATCATTAGAGCCCTCATTGTAATAATTTCTTCAAATGCGATTACCTGGATTATTACTTTCAAAAGGTAGAAATATACTATCAGTACTATTTCTATAATCATCAAAACACTCCTTTGTTTATATGGATTTTTCTAGATTATTTATTGGATAATTTATTACATAAATTCTGTGTAATGTTTTTGATACCAAAAAAAAAATCCACTCTTAGAAGTCATGTGAAAATGTCTAGCCTTGGAGAAATTTATTTTCAAACAATAAAGACATATGGGTTGTATCACAATAAAGTCACAATGGGCTCAGTTACGCTAGGCTAACAAACAACTGAATTCTCAGTGGCTTATCAGAAAACACAAGTTTACTCATGGAAAATCCTCTATGGTTCTGGGTAACCTTTCAGGGCAGCTTCCCTCCATGTGCTGTCAATATTTCAGACTGTTTTTATGTTCTGGTAACTGTGTAAACTCCAGAGTCTCCTACAGGTAATTCAATGCCTTTCTAGGTTTGGGAGCGGGGATAGTAGAACAGGAATAATACATCACTTCAGCTCACATTTCATTGGCCAAACCAAGACCTATGAAATGCAATATTTCAAAAGAAGGAGATTAAAAATTTGATGAACTGTACTAATGTCTACTATAGGGTATGAGGTCTTCCCTGGTGGCTCAGATGATAAAGAATCTCCTGCAATGCAAGAGATCCGGTTCAATCCCTGGGTCAGGAAGATCCCCTGGAGAAGGAAATGGCTACCCACCCCAGTATTCTTGATTGGAGAATTTCGTGGACAGAGGAACCAGGCAGTTTACAGTCCATGGGGTCAGAGAGAGTCAGACACGACTGAGCGACTAACACTTTCACTTTCACAGGCGTTAAGAAAAATATCAAGTTAAATATCAAGGATTGCTACTGAAACTAAGGTTTGGAGAATTTAAAGGAGAAAGATTCACACTTAGGTTGATTTCTCTTACATTCTTAAAGGAAGAATGAAAAGTTTTCCATTTTTATCTTCATTTATTAATGAGTTCAATGAGAAGGAAATCAATTAATTTTATCACATAGGCTCCTCAGCACTGTGAAAAAGAATGACAGCAAAAATGGTCTCAATTTGGAAATATCAGTCCATTCTTTATTCTAGACATCTTCAAGTCTTAATGGTAGTTGGAGAAAATGGTACTTCCTAGAATGTGCAGGTCAGATGGAAATGCTTCAGATTTGTGTGCTGACTGGCCATGAGCAAAGCACTTCTGCTTTAATTCCACTCTCATAGTGACTTTTTGACACTGACAAGCAATTGTCCTCCTCCTCATTTTACAGATGAGGTGACTGAAACCCAAAGAGATCTAAAACAATACTTATGTTCACAGCTATTAAACAGCTAACTTGAAAACAGAAGTCAAAATTCTAACCTGCTGCCTCATTCTCCTTCCACTGTTTGATTCCAGTTCCTCCGTGTCAGGAGGAACATAAGCCCACTTGCTGAGCGAACTACCATGGAAGTAAATCCTCCTTAAATAATTCTAAACATGAATTTCTGTTGTGATAGCTTCAATTTACTTGTGCTTACACACAAGCCGTATACCAAGTTGGAAGCCTACTGTGCAAGACAAGTTGAAATCAATTCAAGTGATGTTTTACAAATAGGACTCAATCCACTCATAGATCAGAGATAAATAAAATATAACAAGTTTACTGACTCAAGATTCATGCTGGCTTGTGGCTCACCTGAAGTGGGTAGGAGTTTCACACACAACATGGCTTTAACTTCTAGAACTACAATGCCTTATGTAATGTAGGCTGCAGAGAGCATCACCTACATGGATTAGTTCCTGTGTCGGATCCCATAGCCATGCTCTGTGAACACGTTGTTCATGTACGGGAAAAGCTCAGAGGGCTCAGATGAAACTAGTGATTTTAAGGTGAGTAGACACTAAAATTCTCTCACATGAATCAGGGAGAAATGCTTTGGATTAACTAGTCTGAGAAGCAAGGCTGGCAAAAATAAACAAACCCCTCAGCCACTTTTTGTCCATTTGCTTGTCATTTATTTTGAAATCCAGAGGACTCATCTCTTTGTACTCTTTAAACATCATGACAGTCTCTATTTACTAAATGTGAAAAAACATAATTAATTCCGAAGTGCTGCTTCTCATCCTCATGGCATTTTAACCCAGCTTCTAGCAGCATTGACTATGCAAAAGAGGTACATTGTTTGGCAGTGGTTCTGTTTCTGAATCTGCAATTCTCTCCTTAGGGAGATGGTAATGATGATTACACTTAGTTGAAATACTACAAGTGAAAGACAAACTAGACAGCACAAGCAGATGAAGGGGGGGTGGAGCATCAGCAATTAAAAAACCCTCTTGTAGATAAACCAGCTTTGGAGACATTGCTGTGCTGATGGGTATGCCAAGCTGTCGGTTTGGGGTCACATTTGATCATCTAATTTAAGCTGCTTTAGGACAAAATTGGGCTTGCCAGGTGGTACTTGCGGTAAAGAACTTGCCTGCCAATGCAGGAAACATAGAGATGCTGGGTTTGATCCCTGGGTCTGGAAGATCCCCTGGGGGAGGGCATGGCAACCCACTATAGTATCCTTGCTTGAGAATCCCATGGACACAGGAGCCTGGTGGGCTACAGTTTACAGGGTTGCAAAGAGACAGACACAACTGAAGCAACTTAGAGTGCACACACGCAGGAAGAAATTGCCATGAAGTTTGTAAGTCATTTTTTTTTTTTAATGGAAGGCAGCCTTTAGGATGCCTCTTATGGACATGTTTAGCTCAAGTTTGGGAGTTCTCTCTTTAAGGAAACAAAACAGAGAGTAAAAAGGAATAATCCCTTGAAAGTGTTCGAGGTAACGAGCACTTTATATAATTATCACATACAATTTTCACAATGACCCTGAAAGGTAGGCACTATTATCTCCACTTCACATTTGAAGAAATTCAGTTTCCATAAGGACCAACCACTTGCCAAAGGTCACACATATAATAAGCAATAGAGCTAACCGAATCCTTAGTCTTACTTTCCTTGATATCATGCAGCCATTATAGTATTACAGTGTTTCACACAAAAAAACTTGTGGTTATTCAAATGAAGGTGCTTCTATCTCTCATTATCAACCATATACTATTAAGTCAGAATCTACTAAAATGAATTAATGGAAGAAAATATTTTACAGACCACTTTCTGAATATGGGTATTCTGGAATTATATCACTTTACTTTTCCACTATTTGAGTCATCATAAAGGAGACTGTGCTTTCCAGTATAGCATTTCTCAGTATAGGGATCATTTTTATTGCATGTTGTGGCAGAACTGAGAATCATCAATACAGAAAAAGAACTAAGACAAATTCATCCTGGGTAGGTAAAATTTTAAAGATCAATAGAAACACTTCAGAAAACCAGTGCTCCATCATTAACTATTATTTGAAGATGGCAAACCTTAGGGATCTTCAGTCACTTAGCAGGTGTGTCCGCCCCAAGGCAAATGTGTAAGAGCTGCGAGATGCAATTCCTGAGTTTACCTGAAGATGGCATCCATCCCAAGGCTGTATGTGATTTGTATGAGGACTCTCTGCAAATTCACAAGCACTGTCATAAACTCCTTTCTACTGACAGGGAAATTTGTGCCATGTGTGGTAAATGATTCTTCTTTAAGTGACAACACATTAATATGTTCTTCAGATGGTTGCAGATACACCTCATCTTGAGCTGAGCTGATTCTCAAGTCATTTCCCTAAAGGAGAAAAGAGAGTATAAAAGGATAAAACTGTGAAAAAAGGGATTCTCCTCTTTGTAGGTTATCCTCAGTTATTTCAGGTTAGCTTTCCCTGTCAGCATATTTCTAGTATGTATAAAAGGCAGAGAAAACAATTTAAATATTAGTCTTACCTCGATGTACCACAAAGTATAAGCTTCTTGGTTATACATGACTCTGCTTCCCCTATTAACTAAAATAATTAATACTTAGTAAGTCTATATATATGATTACAAATATGTCAATTTTACAGAAGTGCACAAAATTGAATATTTCAGATATACTATTTTATAGTGAATGTGGGTTATATAGGAAAATGGGGAAGAAAAGTTAAAACAGTGTATGAAGCTATTGTTTTAAAGGACTCTTCAATCTGGGGAAAAAAGAAACAAGAAAAAATCCTACAGTTTCATGATTACAATCGGATAATGGCATCATTATCATTTGGGTTAACCTTTTATCTTAGTTCATTCATATTAATAATATATAACCTCAACATTTTACATTTAGAGAACCCCTTTTATCTCAAAGCAATTCCATGACATACTTCTATTTTCATACACACACACATATGTAATGATATATATCACTCCGATCACTTCACCTAATACTGGAAACATTCATTTTGGGGGAAGACTTTTTTAAATTGATTCTCATGCATGAACATTTCCAGACCAAAACAACAACAGAGCCCCATGATAAATCAACACAGATCCCTTTGGACCTATAAATATGCATGAGAAAGGGAGAATATGAGAAAGGAAGGTGGCTTTTATGTGATAACTTTAGGCTTCTAGCCTTTGGGAACTGCCTGTGTCCCTCCAAATGCTCAAAGCAGTTCTCCTATATTTTTCTTAGTTAAATTAAGAGAGTTTTGAAGTCAAGATTCAACTGTATCTAAATAGATAAGTTTCCCTTTTTCCATTGACTTCTACCTAATATAAACAAAGGTATAAACAATAAAATCTACCTGGAAGCAAGCAGAGATGGAAAAACTACGACTACATAAATTAGCAATTTGCTCAAACACTTTCAGTATCCTTATATTCTGGGGAACATGGTCATTAGGTTTCAAATTTAAATTTCAAGTCTGCTCTAAAAATCCCCTTATCATTGGAACCCAAGACCTATGTTCAGTCTTCTAGATATGAAGGATTTGGAAGAAACAGAAATCATGAGCATGTGGATTGAGAATGATAGACATTTCTTTAGGAGTAACCTTTATATGAACTTTACCTATCAATGGCAAGCCTGACACACATATAAATTCATGTATTCTTTTTCCTGGTATTGCAGGCTTGCTGAAATAGGTTAATTTCCAGGGAACCAAACATAGCCCCTTCTGCCGTTTTTCCTAGTGTGTAGCTTGAGCTTTACAATTCCCAAACAGAGAAGGATCTTTGTTCAAATTGGGAGATTTCTACTCATCACCGAGGGTCACTCACTTTCTGTGGGTCTGAATGCTTTCAACTAAGACATCACTCCATTTCACAGGCACTTTACCTAGACTATAAGCTATGCTGGAGAATGTTGGTGGTCAAAGAAAAAGAAATAAAGCAGCAAATTTTATATCATGATAAAATTTAATCAAAATTTCCAAAGAAGATACACTTTTCCTTGTGCAATCAAATATACTTAGAGTGAATGAATGCTGTTATCATTTTTCAATAAACAAAATTCTTTTCTTCCAATATGCATGCTGAATCCCATACAATGTATGCTTGAGGTTTACATTTGCTGACATTGAGAGTAACCTTGTACAAAGGATAAAAAAAAATAGGAAAGCGAGATCATTTACAGGACAGGAATCAACATTGGAACTTGAATGACAGACGATGCAAATGCTGCAGTGCTTTTCTAAAAGTTCCACCCCAGCATTGTAAATAGACACTCATAAAACAAAGCTGATGATTTGTATTCTGCTGTTTCCTCCATATTGACAAGCAGAGACCTAGCTTCGCAGCCCTGGGCTCTCTGTGGCCTCTCATGGCAGACCCTGACTACAAAGCAACTCCTGGTGATGCTCTGGGTGGAGCAGGAGGAACCCAGATTCCTTTCAGAGTTGTTCCATTGGGAATGGAATACAGCTCACCATGGCTGATTAAACAAGGTTTTTAAATCACAGCTTCTCAATGTCTTCTAAGAGCTTATTACAGGGAGCTCTATAAGGAACTAAAATTCAGAAAACTTTTATTCCCTTGTTCCACTGAAAAATAGCCCTATTCTAATGTCTTTTCATATCTAAAATAATAAATATCTGCCTGGACTATAGCACTTGGCATTACTGTGAGTAATGAGGGGTGAATCTATGTAAAAGGTTTTTGGTTCTATTAAGATAAGCTTTCAAAATTACACAAAACATGCTTTTCAAAAATCAACCAGACATTTTCTTAATGATGGGAGTCCAGAAAGGCAGCAGCAAAGAATGTTTCATATATTTCAAAGAGGACTTAATTATTCAGAATTTCCTAAATTAATAAAAATGTTTAATAGGAGGTAGGGACTGAGTTTGGAAAGGACATTGGGACATAGATCTATAATATCGCAAACTTTTGAGCTTCTAAATGTATTTTGATTATTAAAATTTAGATTACATGCTATTATCCTTCTAGAACAGGTTTCCTTAAAAAAAGAAAAAGATCAAGGTAAATTAATTCTTAATTTCCTTAAATCAATGTAAGAAACTTAGAATTAAAGGTAACTCCCATTTTGCCAAAGAAAAGAGCCAAAATATAATTTGAATATCCCAGATGTTGAGACTCAAGATGAAAAGAAAAATGTTTGATTTGTTACAATATTTGATTTGTCAATGTATTTTCAATACCTACTTATAATAAAGTCATATAATATATGATGTGATATAATATTAGAGAGTAATGAGGGTGGAAATGGGGGAAAAACAACAAATAACTACATAGAAAAAGAGAGAGGCCTTTTATGGGTCAATAATATACAGCACAAACAATGGAGCAGAATTCATTCAACCTGTTCTCCTGAGGGCTTATAGTAATAGTAGTAATACTAATGAGAAATTGCTTTCTCATTCACATTTCATAAAACAACTTTTTTCTATACTCTTTCATGCATCTCTGATATTCATGCTTAGGTATCATTAGAACTGGTTTTTGGATCATTTAACGGTTTTCATGAGTGAATCTTTTTTGCTACCACCTAGGTTGTGAAATAATAGGCAGTTTTAAATAGATGCATGATACTGTTACCAGATGTTTTTTCCCCAAGCTACAAGTTTTCATTTCCATAATATTAAAATCATCGTCTATTTCATTCACCCTAAGGTATATACTGATGATATATCTCTATATAATTACTTAGTCAAGTACTTATTCAAGTAATTTTTTAAAAAGGTTGTTTTAAGTATCATCCTTTAATTGAGATACTGCATCTCCTAGGAATAGGGCTTCCTGGGTAGCTTAGTGGCAAAGAACCTGACTGCAATACAGGAGACTTGCATCAAACACTGGGTCAGGAAGATACCCTGCAGGAGGAAATGGCAACCCACTTCAGTATTCTTGCTGGGAAAATCCCATGGACAGAGAAACCTGGTGGGCTACAGTCCACCGGGGTTGCAAACAGTCTGACACATTGAATGACTGAGCACACCTCCTAGGGTTAATTATTTATTTTCTGCTAAAGCTGAAGCTCCAATACTATGGCCACCTGATGGGAAGAGCCAACTCATTACAAAAGATCCTGATGCTGGGAAAGATTGAAGGCAGGAGGAGAAGAGGACAACAGAGGATGAGATGGTTGGATGGTAGCACTGACTCAATGGACAAGAGTTTGAGCAAGCTCTGGGAGATGGTGAAGGACAGGGAAGGCTGGCGTGCTGCAGTCCATGGGGTTGCAAACAGTTGGCCATGACTGAGCGATTGAACAACAACAAAACTCCTTTGCTTCTATTTATCCATCAACTGTATCAAATAATCTCTTTATAAGAAATGAAACCAAGCATTTATTGGTAGTTTCTAGCTAATGTGTCTTCCCCAAAGGGTACATATCACTGGAGAGAGTCTTTGTAGCAAGTCAGTTATTTGTTGTTCAGTCACTCAGTCATGTCTCTTTGCATCCCTGTGGACTGCAGCACACAATGCTTCCCCGTCCTTCACCATATCCTGGAGTATTGCTCAAGTTCATGTCCATTGAGTCCATGATGCCATCCAACCACCTCGTCCTCTGTTGTCCCCTTCTCCTCCTGCCTTCAATCTTTCACAGAATCAGGGTCTTTTCCAATGAGTCAGCTCTTTGCATCAGGTGGCCAAAATATTGGAGCTTCAGGCTTAGCATCAGTTCCTCCAATGGATATTCAGGCCTGATTTCCTTTAGGATTGACTGGTTTGATCTCCTTGTAGTCCTGGGACTCTCAGGAGTCTTCTCCAACACCACAGTTCAAAAGCATCCATTCTTTGGCACTCAGCTTTCTTTATGGTCCAACTCTCACATCCATACATAACTACTAAAAAAAACATAGCTTTGATAAGATGGATCTTTGTTGGCAAAGTAATGTTTCTGCTTTTTAATAGGCTGTCTATGCTCGTCATAGTTTTTCTTCCAAGGAGCAAGTGTCTTTTAATTTCATGGCTGCAGTCACCAAATGTAGTGATTTTGAAGCTCAATAAAATAAAGTTATAAAAACTTCTTTTCTATGGAATATTTGTTTTCTGGGGAAAAAGCTGTGGAAATACTTGGAATATAAGTTGTCTTTTCATATATAGCTTTGGATGAAGGCTTCTGTCTCTTCTCCATCTATATTCTGCTCCATAATCCAAATGGCTCCTTCACCTGCTTGCTTCTCCACTCTCCAATAATTCCTTCCATGTCCCAGTCTTCACTATCTCCATCAAATCAAATGTGCACAGAGCTGCAAGTCATCAATTGACTTTATTGTCTCCACTAGCTATTACCTCTGGGTATTTGTAAGTTTTGCTGTCAAACTCTGAGGTATGGGGTATTACCACTTCATTTTCTTTACTTCTACTCATCTAACCTGACTTATTTCATCTACTGCAGCCTGCTTTCCACACTTAGAACTTCACTAACAGTATGTCTTGAAAGGTCATTTATCAGCTCTATCTAGCAACCACGAATGGGCTTTTGTTCAGTTCCATGTGATGTGCAATAATTCTTGAGATTCTTGACTCCTTGGTTTTCTACTGCATTAAACATTTCTGATACTTCTTTCTCTGGAGTATGACAGAGGTACCTTTGTCTCCATTATAAATACATTTTTCTTTCATTCTATACTCAGTATATGGATGTTTCTAAGATTCTTACCCTTTTTTGGTTATCCTTTCTGACTTTCCATTCCTCTCTCATGGATTGAACTGTGTTCAGCCCTGGTTTCTCAATCTGTATCTTCTATCCTGTCCCATGTTCCTGTATGAATTTGGTCATGGTGCCATAAAAAAGGTCCAGAAACTGGGTAAACAACAGAAACCTGAGATCAAGGTGTCAGCTGGGAGAATCCCCCTCACCTGCCCACTTGCATCTATCACTAGCATTCTATATTAACAAATCTACTTCTTGCCTATCAAAAAAAAAAAGATGTCAGCAAGACTGGTTTCTTCTTAGGCCCCTCACCTTGGCTTGTAGATGGTCATCTTTTTCCTGTGTTCTCCCATGGTCTTCCTTCTGTGTTTGTCTGTGTCCTAATTTCCTCTTCTTATAAGGAAAAGTCATAGTGTATTAGGGACCACATTAATTGCCCTATTTTAGCTTAATCAGAATAAAGGATTCTCTCTTCAAATTCAGTCTCATTTTGAGATTCTGGGAGTTAGGACTTCAACATGTGAATTTTGGGGGGACAGTTCAGCCTATAACAGTTCTGTACTGAATGACTGTTTAATAACATATCAAACATTCAGAATATCCAAAATTTATTATCTGGCTCTTCCCAGGAAACAAACAACTATTTTGCCAACTTCCATAAGTTACATGAGTCAAGCCATTGCTTCATTTCTCTGTTGTAAAGTGAAACTATAGATACTACATAATATTGTTTTCACTCTACTACTTGTATCAGATTAGTGCCTCAATCCTATTCCTTGAGATGCTTCTTGTCTAACTTTCTGTTCCCATTGCTATATCATACTCACTAGGTCCTCATCAAGCATTTGAATTCAATTCTCTGACTTTAGTTTTCTTGTTGGGAAAAGTTTTATCAACAATTACTTCTGCTGTTGCACTTCCTTAATGAAGAACCTGCAGTGGCCCTGAGATCTATAGTATCATTAAAGTTTCTGTGCAGTTTCAATACCCTGTAGGATATATTTAGCTCCCTGTACACTAGCTCTGTGCACAGATGCCCCAGAGCACTGCAGTAAACTCACAAAGGCAGAGTGGGATGCTGTAAATGTTTGAAGGAAACAAATAAATACTGTGTAGCTATTGGACACCACACAAACAACTAGTTCTGGGTAGTTCACAATTTTAACAGATAATACCATATTCCTCTAGGGGATATTCTCAAAATTTTGAGCTATGCTTTTGTTTACTTGCATTTTCAGTCATGTCATATCTTTGTTAAGGAAAGTTTTCAGTGAATGTTTTGATTAAAAACCAAGTGTTGTGCAAAAATTAATGTGTAACAGAAAATAAGGGCAGTAGGGTCTTATCTGATTCTAGGTTTTGAGAATTTGAATATTACTCATCAAGCAAGATCCCATTAGTAAGTAACTGTAGTAATTTATGAAGAAAAGAATTTATTATATTGTTTAAATTTATGTGCATTATTTTTTAATGATTGCTGAGTTGCTAGATTACAAATATTTATTGTTGTTCAGCCCTAACTACTGTGGCACATTTCAGCTGATCTAGAAGGCAACGTGAAAAAAATATGGAGATACTAAGAGAGCTGACTCACTGGAAAAGACCCTGATGCTGGGAAAGATGGAAGGCGGGAGGAGAAGAGGATGACAGAGAATGAGATGGTTGGATGGCATCACCGACTCAATGGACATGTGTTTGAGTAAGCTCTGGGAGTTGGTGATGGACAGGGAAGCCTGGCGTGCTGCAGTCCATGGGGTTGCAAAGAGTAGGACACAACTGAACGACCGAGCTGAAGAGAACCACAAGTTGAAACAGTTTTGAAATTCCAAATTTAGCCTTTTTTTGGTATCCATTCTGCTACTTACATTTGCTTAAGGTACTTTTTCTGCTGAAATTCTCATTCTTACAGCTCTCTGACCATTGAAATGCTACTTTTCTTTCTTTGCCTGGATGCTATCCCACTGGACAGAAGACTAGGAAAAAAAAGCTCTTTTAGTGATGTTCTTAAAATCTACTGAGAAGTCAGCAGCAACCACAACTGGTAAAAGAGCTAAAGGATTAAAAAAAAAAAAAAAAACAGAACTCTGTATAAACCAACTCATCCCATAGCAATGAAGAACTCTAACAATACATCACATGACATTGTTAAGTTATATGTATTGTGCATAACTTAAGCTTTCCACAATTTTGGACTTTGTAGACTTAATTATCAGTTTTATATTTGACATTTTCACATTAGTTCATCTTGGGGACAACGGTGATTTCTCTAATTTTATGAAGCACTCCATGTGCAGAGAAGATAAGATTTCATTTTCTCTGGCTATTAGAAACCAAGTTGTCATCATCTATTGGCTAAAAGTATTTGCTTTCCCAAAGACAGAAATAAGTGAAATTTCAGTTTGCTTTAGGGCAATTGTTATATTTACTGAATGGATTAGACTATATTTATCAGAGATGAAAACTTTATCCCTTTTCAATACAAAGAGGAAGTTAATTTAATGAAGATATTTGATTCTATAGGAGTCCCCAAAGACCTAGCCTTTTACTTTTCCCCTTAATTATGCTTTCCTGGTGGCTTAGAGGGTAAAGAATATGCCTGCAACGCAGGAGACCCCAATTCAATCCCTCCCTAGGTGGGGAAGATCCCCTGGAGAAGGGAATGGCTACCCACTTCAGTATACTTACCTGGAAAATTCTGTGGACAGAGGAGCCTGGTGCGCTGAGTGTTGGACACGACTGAGCAACTAACATTTTCACTTTTTCACTTATCTACTAAGTAAAATTCTCTTTGGGGAGATTCAGATATCAAGTTGCAAAGGCACTGCAAGACAGAGGAGTAGCAACCATCCCTTCCTGGAGATGGTTCAGTGCTAAGCCCTTCACTCTCCTGATCCTCAATTTCACCCCATTAAGGATAGAGCAACACAAGTAGCTGTTTCCCATGAGTACCTGTTTTAATTCTACCTTCAGGGGAAAGAAACAGCTTGATTGCAAGTAACATTATAGTTACTATGCAATATATAACCTAATGTCACACATAATAATGCAGTATGCAGGCAGCACATTGCATTAAAGACTTAATGAGGCAGGAAAGTTTTCCCTCATGAGTGGAAAAGGCTGAAGTTTAATTCATAAAGCTAAGCTTTATGAAAGTATTTTGTATTAAGTTTTGTGTGTTCTCTTTTCCCCCCAATTCAAGAAATATGAATGAATTGAGGGGTGGAGAATGGATGATCAATGGAAAACAATATATCTGCAAGAAAATTTTTTTCTCAGAAAAATAAGCTTGGAATATCTGGTTCTCTGATGTTAGAGCATCATCATTCTTACTTCACGAAGTGAGGCGTAAATCCCAACATTTGCTTTTCTTACCAGAGCAAATATTTCAGGAGGGATGTACTAAAAGCAAAGGAGGGAAAGGCTTTGCAATATTGAGCAAGATAAATGAAACATACCTGTCAATTTCAATTTAGTATCACAAAGTGGGCAGGTGATTTATCTTTCTAGATTCTAAGCCCCAGAGCTTTAAACTTGGAAAAGGGACCTTCCATTTAAGTGTTTACTACTTCATTCATTCATGGAGATCTCTTTCAAAATAGAAGTGTCCCACTTCAGGACTTGTTCTGTTCTTCCATACATTTAGAACATTGCAATAAGAGTGCATTCTCTCCTTTCAAAGTACGATAATTATTAGAATTGAACAGATGCAAGAGGATGCTAAATTAGAAAACAGAATTTACTTGGGAGATCATAAAGTTACATCATTTTTAATGCATAGAAAGTGGACTTGGAGTGGTGGGCATCAGAGGGAGATAATGCATTCTAGAAATGTTGCTTTGGAAGGGAAGAACCTTCTTTATGTATTCCAGGAGATACACAGGAAAAAAAAAAAAACTCTTGAGGAATTTTACTTTTTGCCTGCCTTATTTCTCCCTTTCTTTTTTTATTTTTTCCCCTCTCTGCTTGCTTTTCCTGCCCTCTTTCCTCATTTTATAATCTCCCCTACCCATGTCTCTCTCATCTTTCTTCTGATTTTTTTCCTTTTAGACTTGGTCACTTCCAACCTGATAAGATAATTTTGCATTCCTTTGTACCTGGTATCATCTAAAGTTCATACATGAAGTAAGACAGAGAAAGATTAACATCATGTGATATTGCTTATATGTGGAATCTAAGAAAACATGGTACAAATGAACCATTTACAAAACAGAAATAGGGTCACAGGTGTAGAAACAAACTTGTGGTTATCTGGGTGTAAGGGGGTGTAAATTGTGAGATTGGGATTGACATATACATGCTACTACATACAAAATAGATAATAAGAACCTACTATATAGCGCAGAGCTGCTGCTGCTGCTAAGTCGCTTCAGTCGTGTCCGACTCTGCGACCCCACAGATGGCAGCCCACCAGGCTCCACCGTCCTTGCTCTACTCAGTACTCTGTAATGACCTATATGGAGATAGAATCTAAAAACGAGTGGATGTATGTATATGTATGATGGATTCACTTTGCTGTACAGCAGAAACTAGCACAGCATTATAAATCAACTATATGCCAATGAAAATTAATTCAAAAATAAAATACAGTAAAAAATAAAGTTCATACACATCCAAAACAGTGACAAAAACCATGAATGTGACAGGGCCAAGAACAGAGTTTTGTGGCAGCCACAAGAGACACTCCCTCAGTGTGCATGCGTGCCTATTCACGCAGTCATATCCAACTCTTTACGACCCCATGGACTGTAGCCTTCTCTGCCCAGAGGATTCACAAGCAAGAATACAGGAGTGGGTAGCCTATCCCTTCTCCAGAGGATCTTCTTGACCCAGGGATCGAACCCAGGTCTCCCGCATTGCAGGTAGATTCTTTGACATCTGAGCCACCAAGGAAGTCCATCCCTCAGTGTAACACTCACTAACTGACCAATCAGTATCCCTGCAGCACAGTCCTTCAACTCTGTATGGAACTACCTAAACTCATTTGTTCTTCCTAACTTTCACCATGCTTTCCAAATTCTCACAACCTACCTCCTAGCCAGTATTCATATACAATGTTTCCCATTAATACTGCCAAGAGATATGCTTTACATTGTTCTCATTGGCAGAGGAAAGACAAAGTAATTGTGAGAGATACATCCAGAGGAATTAAGAAGTCAATATGAGATTCCCATATGAACTTTTGTTTAATTATTTATTCGCTTGAACAATGCCTATCTATCTTCAGCATAAGCGTTCTGTCTCCTGTGTAACAAAACAAGGCCCAGTTACATTTTCCCTATATTCAGTTATGATTCAAAGCAAAAGGAATTATAAGAGTTTGATCAGGTAAGAATATTTCTGGTTGTAACTGAAAAGCAGAGACTTGGTGGTTTTCCTAGAATAAGAACACTAAAAGTTGAAGGATAAAAAAAAAAGAAATGTATTTTTGGCTGCACTGTGTTGCATGCAGGATCTTAGTCCTCTGACCAGGGATAGAATCGGTGCTGCCTGCAGTGGAAGTGCAGAGTCTTAACTACTGGATCACCAGGGAAGCCCCCCAGGTCAAATTTCTAAATACTACAATTAAATGGGTTAAATCTTTTATATTTAATATATTTTGACAAACACCTAGATCCATTTGAGGACACTTAAAAATATAAACATCTCATGAATAAATTCACTAAACATTACATAGAAGATGAAGAGCTTAGAAGTACAACATCCCAAACATAAATTAGCATTCTCTGACTTAAGAGAACTACTTGCTACCTTGTGACATGCAGTGATTAAGTGTTGAGTTGAAATAGTACAGTCTCAACAGATGTGAGTATATGGTAGCAGCCAATTCTCCAAACTATTTTTTGTTATCAGGCCCAGACTCAAAAATAGGATGTTTGCAACAGCTGTTTGTCTTCTGTTTACTTATTATGTTTGGGTGGAAGCTTCTATTAGTACTCCTGCTGTGGGTTGGATTAATTTATGAGTAAATATTCAGTACAAAAAGTACATGTAATACATAATTAAACATTGATCTAATCAAATAAACCATAAATTATGGTTTTATATAAACATAAGTTTCTTATTGACTAGGGCTTAATTTTTTTTCTTTAAAGTTCTCTGCCAAGGAAACAGAAAACTGTTTCCTCACGATACACAACATTGATGTGATTAAAATAACAGAACCCATTTTAATCCAAGTTCCATTAAGCTTAAAGAGAAACAGACTTACTCTTTGCACATAAGTGACAAATAAATGAAAACAAAACATACAATCCTTGTGGAAAATTTATGAAAACACTGTAAAAAGGAGTTATCAACATTGCTATTTCCTATGTGAATGAGAATTTTAGTTAATCTTTCTCTTACTGCTTAAGTATTTTGTCTTGTAAGTATATCCATTACTTTGGATAGTATACCACTATTGTATAATCTTTTCCTTTCTTATTGCAAAAATAGAAACAATTGTAATAAACAGAGCCTTCCTTTTGCTCATAGACAATTCTAACAGTTTGTATGTTTAGCAACACTATGGTTGTAAGTGCTGTGTGTTTAAATAAGTTCAATTAATTTTAGGTTATATTATTTAAAAAAGAGGTTATTTTGAGATAGTCCTCAATTTACTTCCCCAAAAGCAGAAGCCAGAACACTTCTTGGAATACTATTTTGATTTGAGGCTAAATTGATCTACCACTATCTCCTTTTCTTTCTTCTTTCATTCGTGATCTCTGCAGGTGATTCTTTATTACCAGCAGAAGCTGATTATGAATTTTAGAAGAAAAGATTCCCAAATGTGCAGTGGAAACTAAGTCACACCCCAGAGAAGAATCAACAGGCTAATAAAATACCTTTAAGTATCTTCTTCCAGAAAGAACAGATAAAGGTCTGTGTTAGTTATCTGACATGTCTATTAATACAGGAGTCAGTTCTGAATCACACAAAAGATCAAACCCATTCCTGGAGATTTTCCATATCTTATTTTAGATTCTGGTTCTGCCTTTAAATTGCTGTATGGCCTTTGGGAAAGTTATTTATGTCTTCAGAGTCTCAGTTAATTTTCACTTAAATGAGCTGAATTACACCTACCTCAGAATTTTGTCTGAGGATGAAATGAGAAAATTCACATTAAATTCCTTATCTAGCACTTAGCATATAATATATTTTAATAAATGTTATATGTTACACTGTTTTAATATCTTTTCAAAATTAAATATATACACACTTCACACTAAAAAACCTAATAACATTTATTTCATGATTTCACATGCACTTTAAAATTTGAGGATTTTCCTAACAATATTTATTTCATGATTTTACATGCACTTTAAAATCCGAGGATTTTTGGAAGAGTAACAGTGATGGCAGGATTCAGGTCTTATTCACGCTTTAATGTTTCCCTCCAGTATTCTGCATAAGTATCTCACAGACAGTAGATGGTACATAAATATCTGTGAATTTTAATCAAATTCTATGTCATATATCATTTCAATGTTTTATAGATGGAGAAGTTATAAAAAAAAACTTGGAAAATTTGTACTACCCCATGAGATAACTTTCAGTTGTTATTAAAGTAGGTCTTTAGTGGTCTATTATCTCAATCAGTCCTAAAAAACAAACCAAACTAGATATGCCACAGGAACTTACTGTACCGCTGACTGGCAAATTATATGTGCATTTGTTTTAAAATAAGGAACCTTTAGCATCGAGAAGTTTGATCTGCAGTTGAAGGGAAAAATCAATATTTAAGTCATTTAGACATTTACACACATGAAGCAACTATATGCCATTACTTCTCATTAGCTTCTATATGCTAGGATAATAGGCAATTTCCAGTGCCCACAAATACATATTTTATAAGCCACAAACACATTTTCAATATGCTCTGATATACTGGCAAACAATGTACTCTCCGTATTAAGAAGATACCTAGCATACAGATTAAAGGAAGCAATGATCCAACTGCGATCACAGCCAGTCAGAGCACATTCTTGACATCACCGTTTAAGACAGTAGTTGACAAATTAGAGTTCATTCAAAGAGGAATGACTGGGATGTTGATGGCTGTAAAAGCTGAGCAAAAGGTTTAGAAAGGTAATGGGAATGCTTGACCTTATAAGAAAATACTTAGGGAAAACATGATTGTTTTCACAAATGGTGGAAGGTCTAGTGTGTACAACAGATAGAAAACTTGCTCTGTTTGTAGCATGGAACTTGAGCCTATATAAGGGAGGGAGGGGAAGGAGTACTGCTTGGTTATGCGTAAAAATTAACTTACAATATCTAGAAAATGAAATGAACTACCTTATTGAAAATGAGAAGAACTACCTTGTAGGGAATTCATAGCCCTGAAGATATGTTAGAGATACCAAGGGAACATTTCATGCAAAGATGGGCTCGATAAAGGACACAAATGGTATGGACCTAACAGAAGCAGAAGATATTAAGAAGAGGTGGCAAGAATACACAGAAGAACTGTTCAAAAGAGACCTTCACAATCCAGATAATCACGATGGTGTGATCACTCACCTAGAGCCAGACATCCTAGAATGTGAAGTCAAGTGGGCCTTAGAAAGCATCACTACGAACAAAGCTAGTGGAGGTGATGGAATTCCATTGGAGCTATTTCAAATCCTCAAAGATGATGCTTTGAAAGTGCTGCACTCAACATGCCAGCAAATCTGTAAAACTCAGCAGTGGCCACAGGACTGGAAAAGGTCAGTTTTCATTCCAATCTCAAAGAAAGGCAATGCCAAAGAATGCTCAAACTACCGCACAATTGCACTCATCTCACACGCTAGTAAAGTAATGCTCAACATTCTCCAAGCCAGGCTTCAGCAATACGTGAACCGTGAAATTCCAGATGTTCAAGCTGGTTTTAGAAAAGGCAGAGGAACCAGAGATCAAATTGCCAACATCTGCTGGATCATCGAAAAAGCAAGAGAGTTCCAGAAAAACATCTATTTCTGCTTTATTGACTATGCCAAAGCCTTTGACTGTGTGGACCACAATAAACTGTGGAAAATTCTGAAGGAGATGGGAATACTAGACCATCTGACCTGTCTCTTGAGAAACCTGTATACAGGTCAAGAAGCAACCGTTAGAACTGGACATGGAACAACAGACTGGTTCCAAATAGGAAAAGGAGTACGTCAAGGCTGTATATTGTCACCCTGCTTATTTAACTTGTATGCAGAGTACGTCAAGAGAAACACTGGGCTGGAAGAAACACAAGCTGGAATCAAGATTGCTGGGAGAAATATCAATAACCTCAGATATGCAGATGACACCCCCCTTATGGCAGAAAGTGAAGAAGAACTAAAGAGCCTCTTGATGAAAGTGAAAGAGGAGAGTGAAAAGGTTGGCTTAAAGCTCAACGTTCAGAAAACTAAGATCCTGGCATCTGGTCCCATCACTTCGTGGCAAATAGATGGGCAAACAGTGGAAACAGTGTCAGACTTTATTTTGGGGGGCTCCAAAATCACTGCAGATGGTGATTGCAGCCATGAAATTAAAAGATGCTTACTTCTTGGAAGGAAGGTTATGACCAACCTAGATAGCATATTTAAAAGCAGAGACATTACTTTGCCAACAAAGGTCCATCTAGTCAAGGCTATGCTTTTTCCAGTGGTCATGTATGGATGTGAGAGTTGGGTGGTGAAGAAAGCTGAGAGCCAAAGAATTGATGCTTTTCGACTGTGGTGTTGGAGAAGACTCTTGAGAGTCCCTTGGACTGCAAGGAGATCCAACCAGTCCATCCTAAAGGACATCAGTCCTGGGTGTTCATTGGAAGGACTGATGTTGAAGCTGAAACTCCAATACTTTGGCTACCTCATGCGAAGAGTTGACTCATTGGAAAAGACCCTAATGCTGGGTAGGATTGGCGGCAGGAGGAGAAGGGGACGACAGAGGATGAGATGGTTGGATGGCATCACCGACTCAATGGAGATGAGTTTGAGTAGATTCCGGGAGTTGGTGATGGACAGAGAGGCCTGGCATGCTGTAGTCCATGGATTGCAAGGAGTCAGACAGGACTGGGTAACTGAACTGAACTGAACTGAGAGCAACATTCTCTGACTACAACATCACTACAATAAATCAGTATGATCTTGATATTTTTAAGTTTGTAATCAAACATTTGTCACATTTTTAAGGAAGATACTATGGTTCTGTTTAGACGCTAAATCATGTACTCCTCTTTTGGGACCCCATGGACTGTAGCTCGCTAGACTCCTCTGTCCATGGGATTTCCCAGGCAAGAATACAGGAGTGGACTGCCATTTCCTTCTCCATAGGATCTTCCTGACCCAGGGATCGAACCCATATCTCCTGTATTGGCAGGCAAATTCTTTACCACTCGGCTACCCTGGGAGCTCTGAGCAAGATCTATAGAACATAAAATTATGGTAGGTCTCAAAAATTAAGGGACTCAATTACTAAGCCTTATATAATCAAAGAAATATTTATATGAAACTTCAGAATTTCAGTAACACTTCTGGCATCATTTTGTCTACTCTTGAAAAATCTTGTATTATTGTTGTTGTTATTTATCTTATTTTAAAATATATTTTTAATTGGAAGAAAGCTTCTTTACAATATTGCATTGGTTTCCGCTGTACAACAATACAGCCATAATTATACATATATAACCTCCTGCTTGAACCTCCCTCCTCCTTCACCCCTCCCTTCACATCATCACAGAGCACCAGGCTGGGTCCCCTGTGTTATATAGCAACTACTCACCAGCTATCTATTTTACACATGGTAGCATTTATTTCTCCATTCATCCTACTCTCTCCATCCGCGCCTCCCCCTCCAGAGTGAAGTCAGAAAGAGGAAAACAAATATTGTATATTGTTGTTAGTATATGATATACAGCAGGAAATTAAGGCTCCAAGAGGTTAACCTACTCAAAGTCATACTTTAGTGATACTGAGATGCAGCCTTGATTTATTCTTACCTTTTTCAATTCAAGACTCTACCTCTCCCACCTCTCTGTCTCTCTCACTCACACACACACACACACACAGACACACTTGGTGTGCATGGTATGTATAACACAAAGATCTTTTGCTCCAGAATAAGACTGACCCACTCTCCAATCTTAGTCCATACATTTACTGTGTGACTTTGGACAGATTAATTCTGTAGTATACATAGTGTTAATCTCAAAGAGAATGAAACTACCTACCTTGAAGGGTTTTTATAAATAATTCATGCCAGAAACTATGTAAATCCTATTCTTAGTATTCTATATCAGGCATATTGAATTTATTCAAACAGAGTCTCATTTTCTCTAATAATTATTCTGGAAATTAAGCAAGTTTAAAATAAGTTTATTAATTGGAGTCTAAATGCTTGTGTAGGAAAGAAATTATTATCTTACTCAAAGATGAATATATATTATCTTCATTAATAATGAGAAGAAAATAAAGCAAAACTTTTTCTAAAATAGCATTTTCACTCATTGAATATCCAAATGTTTAATAACATATTCTAGTAGTGAAGAGCTTAGGGAAACAAGCATTTTCATACATTGGTGGTGTAAGTCTACAATCTATGGGATCAATTTTTAATAGCAAAAGTACAAATGCATTTACAACTTGATATGCAATTTTACCTCTGGAAATTAATCCAACAGTTATACTTGCACAAGTAAGATACAGCTAAGCATATGATTATTCACTGCAACAATGTTTATACTAGAAAAATATCAAAAATGGACTCATGTCCATCAACAGTGATCATTAATAGACATAGTAATAATGATAATAATGGAGATGGCAAATACCCTGCAATGTGGCTTTACATATATTAACTAATTTAATTCTCAAAATAATATTCATACAGCCATATGAGATAGGCATATTGTGATCATTGGTACATTTACTTTAAAGTTGAGAACACTGAAGCACTGAGTGATTACATAAATTCCTCAAGGTTATAAAGTTGGTAGGTGGTAAACCAGGATTTGAACCTCACGATCTGACACTAGAGTCAAAATTTAACCTCTTATGATTGCTGAACAAATTTGCATGCATCTGTTCAACAAAATAAAATTAACTAAAAATTATATATAAGTGTGTACATATATATTTCTATACATGGAGGAGAAAAATCTTTATTCATTACTATAGAATTATCTTTATTATATTAAATAAAACTATAATGTGCTTTTATAATAGGTATGTCATACTACCACTTGTATAAAATGAGAAAAATTATGTATCTATGCATTTATAACATATATACATAAATAGAAATGTAGAAATAGGGAAGATAGGTGTTACCCCAAAATACATGATAATTACCATTTTGATACTATTTATTCTTAATTTATCAGATGACATAACTAACAGCATCATCATCACTAGCTGGAATATCTGACAGAGGTCAAATATTTGTGATTTAAGTACCTGCAAAATGGCTGTGGTAACCAAGTAGAAAGTGTGTTTTATTAAGACTGCTTTGAAAATATATTTAGAGGGGTTTCTGGAAGAATAACACAGAAAATACAAAGGAAAGACATCAGGAGACTTGAGTGTTAGCTAGCCCTGCTCCAACCAAGATGTACAATTTAAAAACATTTGTTTCTGAGGAACAAAACTACACTCTGAATATGGAAGCAAGAAGAGCCGACATAATGTGTCAGCTCATGAGTATTTCACAGAAGTATGACTTCACAAATATTTATCTGAAAGAATTTTAGAATCATTTTTATTGCGAAAATTTTAATGGTTTTCCTATTTTATCGTAGTATCTTGAGATTTCTATGAAGTAATAGTTATTAGTATATTTTGGAGACTACATATATGTAACAGTTTTATTATTTGATACTTTTAGTTATAAAATTCTGACTTAAATGACCACGGAAATCTGATATATCAGACTTCTTGCTTCAGTAGTGAAAGCCTCTAATATGCAGAAAAGATTGCATTCAAGTAAATATATCACACAATATTTTAGATCTGCTTTGCCCTTATTTCTTTTTGTTTTAGTAGATAAATCATTAAACTACCCCCACCTGAATCCACAAATTTCATCACACATATATCAAAAGTATGTCAAACTATGGACTCCTTAACTCAAAACAAAACCAAAAAAACTCTAGAAGACAGAGAAACACATAAGCCAAAATTTCAAAATAAAGCTTAGTATTCTTTGTAAGATATAGAAGAAAGTTTGTGATTTTTCTACAAGTTCCCCATTTCCCATAAACTGTAGGTACCCTTTTATAACAAAGGGAGTACAAACAGTGTTCCTTACTATTTTCTAAGAAAACAGAGTTCCTGCCATACAAAGGCAGACAGACCCTCAGGACACTCCAAAATTTCTGCTCAGAGTTCAAAGAGGGGCATAAAAGCAGTCCCATCAATCACAACATGAAACACACACGTTTCTCACACTCTCACAGGGGTACAAATATTTATGCAGCTTTGGACACTCATTTTCCTCACACAAATTCACATCAGCACAGTAAATGTATACTTTTTTGGGTGAGGGGCAACATTTATGCAGTCTTTGAACTTTAGCATACTGCATTGAATTTTGTAATACTTTTTTTTTTAATACTGTTTCTAAAGGTTTCAACATCTCTGTTCTTTCTTCTCAATCATAACTGAACATCCCTCCCACACAGACCAGCTGTTTCTCTACTCTGAAGAAGGCAAGTGATTTAACACCATAAATACCAAATTGCATCTCAAGGTCAGAGTCAAAAGCTTTTATGTCTCATTAATTTTTAGGCTCCTCATCAGTTTTTCTCAGTGAGCTACCATTTATATCATGGTATGCAGAAAAGCATGGGACTTGTATTATCAGTTAAAACAGAAGGTTATCTCCAGCTACTAATGACTAATATAAAACATTTTCAATTAAACGTATAGTACCCCATATACTTTGTAAACGGCAACAGCAAAACTTCATAAGCTTTCTGGTCTATTTAACAGCAACTTCTATTCCCCCTGAGGGAGAAGAAGAAAAACACCTCTTTGAATTAATCTATTCCTGAACTGCTGAGACATAAAAATGCAGACCTTTCTCTCCAAAATCAGATCATTTAGGCCACTCATGTAATTCTTGACAGTGACAGACTGAATTTTAACATATTATGTGTTTCTTAGAAATTCACTGAAATTAGGTAAAAAGAAAAGCTATATGCATCACTGTCTGATCTTCAGCACTCATTTATCCAATTATGAGTAAGCAGAAGTTTGATAACATGAAGAACCTCCCATCACTTAGGTCTACAGCAGTATTTCTGAAAGGACTCACATATGCTTTGCCAACAAAGGTCCGTCTAGGCAAGGCTATGGTTTTTCCAGTGGTCACGTATGGATGGGAGAGTTGGACTATAAAGAAAGCGGAGCGCCGAAGAATTGATGCTTTTGAACTGTAGTGTTGGAGAAGACTCTTGAGAGTCCCTTGGACTGCAAGGAGATCCAACCAGTCCATCCCAAAGGAGATCAGTCCTGGGTGTTCATTGAAAGGACTGATACTGAAGCTGAATCACCAATACTTTGGTCACTTGATGCGAAGAGCTGACTCATTGGAAAAGACCCTCATGCTGGGAAAGATTGAGAGGAGGAGGAGAAGGAAACGACAGAGGATGAGATGGCTGGATGGCATCACCGACTCAATGGACATGGGTTTGGGTGGACTCTGGGAGTTGGTGATGGACAGGGAGGCCTGGCGTGCTGCGGTTCATGGGGTCGCAAAGAGTCGGACACGCCTGAGCAACTGAACTGAACTGAACTGAATCACGTAAGAAGAAGCCGATGAAAATCTTACTGACCTCATTTATTCCTCACCAACAAAATGACTTGATATGTCTTTTAGCCCTCAAACACTTATTTTATCATAAAAGTGGGCCAGAGAAGATATGTGATCTGCCCAAGACCAAAGTGTAAATAATGGCAGTGATGCTGGCTTTTGGTTTCAGTCCGGTGTCTCCACAGGTTTCAGAGATACTATCACCTATTTTTAAATCTTTAATAAGATTTATTTGCTAAATGTTTACATTTTCTCTTCTTACCTTTCAAGAATTGTCATGTATTAAAGTCTATTATTACTACAATTATTTGCTTACATATCAATTAAGAAGTATCAAGGACCACACGGTGAGTCTTCTTCAAACACAGGAAGAAATTCCTAAAACTATTGGCATAGTTTTAATTATAACAAAGCAAGCCTGGGGTAAACTAATAGTATGTATGGTTTCATATCTATAAGACAACATTTAGAGCATTTCTAACTATCAAGCAATTATAAGAAAATATACTAACCATTTATTTAAAATTGTAAATTTAAAAATCAAATAATTAAACATAAAACAGGAAATTTCACTATTTCTAAAAATGTTATCAAATCTGACAGTATACTTTAAACACATTAAGTTTAAACATGAGAGGAAAAAGAACATCCAGGCAAAATATTTTTTTTGCAAAGCAATTTACATAATATTTGTTAAATTAATGCCATAATAGACATTTTTAGATTACTTTACATTTAGTTATGACAACTGAAGAAATGTCAATGTGTATCACAATCATCAAGCAGGACAGCACATTCATCATTTCATTAACTTTTTCTATCTTATTTTATACATCTGACATTCAAGAAAATTTGATCAGTTTTCTGGAAAAAATAAAAGTACAACTTTAGTTATTATTGGGTAATTCAATAAATCTATTTTTACATATGGCTTGGCCTTATGCAAAAGTATGTGTAACTCTAAGGACATAGCAAAAAAGAATCATGTATTTCTATTTTGGTGTGACTTATAAAATGAGAATCTTTTTTAATATCAAGGTAGGAGGACAGAAAAGCCTGATGGCTTTGTAAAGGATGAAAAAGGTGGAGTGAAGCAAAGCTTGCTCATTTGGAGGGGTGCTCATTATGCACAGCACATGAAGGAAAACAGAAGAGCACCAAGGGTCTTTGAGTCACCCTCTTAAAGCTCATTGGTTCCTCACCATGACTTGAAAAAAGTAAAACAAAACAATCCCAAACTCTGGATACTCTAGGAGCATAATAATTCAGAAGAATCCATTATCCTTTTTTTTTTGTCCACAAACTCTGTTCATTATATTAGGTATACTGAAACCTAACGCTTATATTCTTCCAGTTCAATTGGTTCTAAGTTTCCGAGACAATGGAATTTTCTTGCTTGTCAATCATGTCAGTGTGAGCATTCAATTGTGAATATAAAACATACTCAGCTGAGTCAGTAAGTTCTTGTAAAGCCTGGAATTATGAAATTATTTTTTTTAACATTACAGAGATGTGTTTAAAATTTTACTTCCAGCTTTTAAGTCATATATTTTATCTAAAATAAACTAGAATAAGTTAAGATTAATTTAGTTTACTGCATTTCATTCACTCAAACACGCAGGACACAATTTGCAGTAGGTAAATTTAGAGATGAGCTCACTTGAGTACACTGAGCGGTTTTTCTTTTATTTGTATAATTTTATAGAGACACAGAGTCAATGATCAGCTTTATGCCTCCTAGTAAATGCCTAGGTGACTTAGCACTTGAATGCTTAAAACACATTCCATGTAACTGATTTTCTATATAGCATGAAAGTATACACATAGCTAATAATGAACAGATCAACTGACTTCTTCATATCAATATGGTTTAATTTTAAAAAATGCAGTTCTAAACAGACATTTCTCCAAAGAAGACATACAGATGGCTAACAAACACATGAAAAGATGCTCAACATCACTCATTATTAGAGAAATGCAAATCAAAACCACAATGAGGTACCATTACACACCAGTCAGAATGGCTGCTATCCAAAAGTCTACAAGCAATAAATGCTGGAGAGGGTGTGGAGAAAACGGAACCCTCTTACACTGTTGGTGGGAATGCAAACTAGTACAGCCACTATGGAGAACAGTGTGGAGATTCCTTAAAAAACTGGGAATAGAACTGCCATATGACCCAGCAATCCCACTGCTGGGCATACACACCGAGGAAACCAGAATTGAAAGAGACGCGTGTACCCCAATGTTCATCGCGGCACTGTTTACAATAGCCAGGACATGGAAGCAACCTAGATGTCCATCGGCAGACGAATGGATAAGGAAGTTCTGGTACATATACACAATGGACTATTACCCAGCCATTAAAAAGAATACATTTGAATCGGTTCTATTGAGATGGATGAAACTGGAGCCCATTATACAGAGTGAAGTAAGCCAAAAAGAAAAACACCAATACAGTATACTAATGCATATATATGGAATTTGAAAGATGGTTACGATAATCCTATATGCGAGACAGAATAAGAGACATAGATGCATAGAACAGTCTTATGGACTCTGAGGGAGAAGGTGAGGGTGGGACGTTCTGGGACAATAGCATTGAAACATGTATATTATCATATGTGAAACAGAACACCATTCCATGCTCTATGCATGAGACAAATGCTCAGGGCTGGGGCAATGGGATGACCCAGAGGGATGGGATGGGGAGGGAGGTGGGAGGGGGGTTCAGGATGGGGAACACATGTAAACCCATGGCTGGTTCATGTCAATGTATGGCAAAAACTAAAACAAACAAAAAAAATAAATAAAATAAATAAAATGGAAAAAAAATAAATAAAAAATAAAGAAATGCAGTTCTGATTTCTCAACTGTTCATAAATGTAGCCTCCCAAATAAACATTTTGCTGCTTCAATAAAACGTACTTATTCAATTCAAACTGTATTCATGTTAATGGATTTCTAATCACAAAAATAGCTCTAATACAACATTTGTAAGAGCAGAAATACCATTACTGCATTATTTTTTCAATTTATCTCCCATTTTTGTTACACTTTGAATATCCTTACTCTGTGATATAAGTGAAAACACAAAAGTCAGCAAGAGGTGCCCTCTAAGAAGCCTCTACATAAAAACAAACAGATTGGTAGAATTATGATGATGAATGATTCATCTTTTGGGAGAAGACAATGGCACCCCACTCCAGTACTCTTGCCTGGAAAATCCCATGGAGGGAGGAGCCTGGTAGGCAGCAATCCATGGGGTCACGAAGAGTCAGACACGACTGAGCAACTTCACTTTCACTTTTCACTTTGATGCATTGGAGAAGGAAATGGCAACCCACTCCAGTGTCCTTGCCTGGAGAATCCCAGGGACAGGGGAGCCTGGTGGGCTGCCGTCTATGGGGTCGAACAGAGTCGGCACAACTGAAGCAACTTAGCAGCAGATTCATCTTTTGGGTTTTCACCTATATGTGTGTACACATCATCTAAAATGGCTGAATATTTGGACATTAATTACTTCAGGCTTTTCTAATGATAAAGATAGCCTTTTTTACATAACCTTCATATTCCCAGGCCTCACGAACCTGTGGATAGAAATGAGGTCTCACTGACAATGGTGTTCAATAAAGATAATCTTAGGCCTCTTTCCTTTTCAAAGGAAATCTGTTCTAGACCCTCATGATGACAGCTCTTCTTTATGTGGCTGCTCACGCCCATAGCAGAAACCCATATTCATGCAAAGCTGCTGTTAACTCTCTGGATATCAAACCTGCTCTTGGTCAGATTTGGAGAAAATGGGCTTTTCCTCTGCTCTGTTTCACAATTTGTCTCACAACATTTTTCACAAGAAAGTATCTTCCTAATTTTCAGTCCTCCACCTTTTTCTCTATTGTAATGAGGATTCAAACACCAGTTTCTCATGGCCCTCCAAGAAGGTGAGAGGAGAAAAAGGGACAAAAATGGTGACATCTTTGCTATTGATTTTTTTCATCCCATTATTTCTTCCTGGTTTTTTGCACAAAATTATTTCCACCCCCTCCTGTCTAAAAATACAAGCAAACATATATATTATGTTAGTTTCCAATTGCTGTCATAACAAACTTAGCAGCTAGAAGCAACACAAAATTATCATCTCACAGTTCTCTAGGTGAGAATTCCAATATGGGCCTCACTGAGCTAAAATGGCTAAATCATGGCATCAACCAGACAGTATTCATTTCTGGAGGTTCTAGGGGAGAATCTACATCCTTACTCATCAGTATTGGCAGAATTCAGTTCTTGTGGTTATAGAACTAAGGTCCCCATTTCTTTACCAGAAGTTAACAAAACCTATTTTCAGTTTCCAGTTGTTATCTACACTCCTTGGCCCACGTACCCATCCTTCTTCAAAGCCAGCAATAAGGGACAGGACCTCATTCATGTTTAGAATATCTCCTTCCTCTTCCTCTATTGTCACATCAATCTGACCTCCTTTTTTGCCTTCCTCTTCTACTTCTAAAGCCTCATGTGATTAGACTGGGCCCACCTAGATAATTCAGGATAATCTTCCCATCCAAAGTCCTTAAATTTAATCACATTTGCAAAGAACTTTTTGCCATGTGAAGTAAATTTCATAGGTTCTGGGGATTAGAATGAGGACATATTTGAAGGGGTCATTTTCGGCCTATTACACACCAGCTCTGCAAACAGACTGAGAATTCCAATTTGGAATCAAGCACTGTAATACTGAAATAATAAAAATAAAACATGGGGGAAGGGCGATGTGGAGAAAGAAAAAGGAACTTGCAATTATAGACTTCATTCTAAGATACAGAATGGCTGCACAATTTTCAGGGAGCGATAGGAGCTAACAGATTAAATCATAACACCCAGAAAAAGGAAGGCTTACATTGAAAATTCTGACAGGCTTCTCACATAGGACAACAGCCCTAGCAGACACAGCTATAATAAGACCATATACTTTCCCTATGTATCTAACGACATTTTGCTGAGTTTCAAGCAGGAATAAGATGAGATCTCCTTCGAATATAAATCATGTCAAAAGTAAGACTTAAACTCCAAAATAAATTTAGTAAAACTTAGAGTGACTTTTCTAAGCCTAGCACATATAGACACAAATTAGGACCATACTATACATAAACTGTGTGATGACAATATTCTGCCAAACGAGGAAATGTCTTTTTTAAATAGACAGCTATATTTTTCACGTTATTGAGCTTAAAAAGAAAGAACATTGTAGAATGCAGGTTCAATCAAGGGCACCTTAGTGACCACTATTATTTTTATATCATTTTTCTGCAATGTATTTGGAAGTCTCTCTCTCTCTCTCTCTATATATATATATATACTGTTGATATAGTGATGGTAGTTACAGTGAGGCAGAACACATGTATTCATTTACAAGTAAATGTCACTAATATCTAATGGAATGCTACTCCAGCAGCTGAACATTTTCTTTAAGTAGTTAAATCATTTTATGTTTAAGATGCTCTAAACACTCTGGAGGGCATAGGTTCCCAATGGCTGGCTTTTTGTTAAAAAAGTTTAAGCTCTCCATTTTAATCACCAATGTAAAAAAGAAAGAGGAAGGAAGTACATGAGCAGTTTGAGGAAAAAAAGACAAAGGATAAAGTGTGTCTACTCCTGGAAAAAAGAGTGTACTCTCCAATGCTGCTTTATCAGCCTGAAATTATTCAGTGTCAACATATATGAATGAAAAGTGAGCAACTGTACATAACTTTGCAAACCATTCCTCCATCCCCCAAGTAATAAGCACATTTTTAAATCATTTGCTATATAATAAGAATAATGATAATACATACTTCAGAGAATTATGTGAAGATAAAATAAGAAAATGTAGGTTAAACAGTTGGCATTATGCAATATACACATGTGAACACAATGAATTTCAGATATGACTACTTAATAAATTCTAGTTATTACTATTATTAGTATATCTATCAAATAAGACAATTGCTTAAATATTTGGTAAACATTCTTGTGTGTATAATTTCAAAACAGTCACCTGTATTTTCCTTGATGCCATATTTTGTACTGGATACAACAAATAGATGATTGGCTTGGTTTCTGTATGGCTACCCACTCCAGTATTCTTGCCTGGAGAATTCCATGGATAGAGGAACCTGGGTGGGCTACAGTTCATGGGGTCACAAAGAGTCGGACACGACTGAGTGACTGACACTTTCTTTTCACTTACTCCGAAGTAGCTTTGTTTTGAGGGAGAATGTAGAAAAAAAAAATCCATTCAAAAAAGAAGAAAAGTGAATGAGGTTAAAAAACTGTTCACAACTACTTACTGTTTCTTTGATTTGGGTGAAGAGATACTGATATTTAGTGTCTGGGGGGATCAAGGATACTAAATATTTTATATTGCTTTATATAGTCCCATAAAACTAATGTTTATTTATTTTAGGTTTTGTCTTACCTAAAACACCAATAATATTATAGAAGTAGGGGAAAATGAGAAAGTGTATGGCTTGAGACTTTTCTATCACCATCTTGAACTCCACGGTCAAAAATTTTAATCTCTCTGTTGCATACAATCTCAACTCCCTTGCCCCTCTCTAGTTTCATTGTATTCTCTTGGCTAATTCCACCTTAGTTAAAACCAACTCTCCATCTTCTCTTTATCTGCAACTGTTGAGCAGGACTTATCTGAAGAAACACATACCACCTTCTTGACTGAACATGCCTCAAATTTACAATCACTAAACTTATGTGACTCTTTGGTACTGCCTGGTCCATTTTCCTTGGTTGCTATTTCATATTTTCTCCTTTCTTCTCAAAACTCTGAACTCCTCCTCCCATATCTTCATGCTCAACTATTTTCTATTTTTCTAAGAATATGAAGGCCAACAGAAGAAAACTTCAATGCTTCCAGAACCACTTCAATTCATATCCAAGCATATACAATATGTCTTTATTTTCTTCCTAGAAAGAGAAGTCTATGCTTGCTGTCTCCAAATCCTTTCTCCTCATTCTCTCATAAATCCATCCCAGTCAATTTTTCATACTTATCACTCTATAGAAAGTTCATTTCCAAGGTCACCAGTAACACCCATTACTAAATCCAATGGTTAATTCTCATTCTGTACCTTACTTGGCCCACCAGTAGTATTTGACAGAGGTGTGCACTCTTGATTAACCCTATTGGCTTTCAATACTCCTCCCTCCTAGTTTTCTTTAAGGCCAGTCCTTCTTAGTCATCTTTTTTGGTTTCTCCTCACTTTACTAGAACTTCCCTGGTGGCTCAGGTGGTAGTCTGCCTGCAATGCAGGAGATTTGGGTTCAATCCCTCGGTTGGGAAGATCTCCTGGAGAATGAAATGACAACCTGCTCCAGTGTTCTTTCTTGGAGAATCCCATGGACAGAAGAACCTGGCAAGCCCCAGTCCATGAGGTCACAAAGGGTCGGACATGACTGAATAACACTTCACTTTACTAACATTTAAGTTGTGGGGTACCCAAGGCTCAATCTTCAGCCCTTTTCTTTTACCTCTCTTTTCTCATCTTCGTGGTTATCATATCTAGTTTCGGGGCTTAAATAACATCCATACAGAAGACTAAAACATTTTAAAAATTAAGTCCAGATGCCCTCCCTTCCCTACAGACATACAAACATGCACACTGAACTTCTGACATGTATGATAATTATCACCTTAACATTCCTCCTTGGATATCCAAAAGGTTTTTCTAACTTAAAAGGACCAGCTAGACTGAGCTACTAATCTTCCTCACTGAAGTAAAGGGTAACTTTATTCTTTCAGCTGTTCAGACTCATAACATAACTGAAGTCATTCTCGATTCCCTTTTTCTAAAATGTTCCACAAACAAACTGCCAGCATATCTTTTTGGCTTTACCTTCAAAAGATATCCATAATCAAATGAATCAAATTACTCTTCATAACTCCGTTGCTACCACTCTGGTCCAGGCCATCATATCTACTGACACACTGATTTCAAAGCCTCTGGTCTCCCTATTTCTGTCCTTGTCCTTTTTAGTCCATTTTCAATGTAACAATCACATTGACCCTTCAACAATCACATTGAAAGATACATCAGATAACTACACTCTAGTGTTCAAAGCACTCTGAAGGCTTCCCACTTCACTGTGAGAAAAATTCAAAGACATTATAATGACCTAAATTCCTGCAATAGTATCCTTATCCCCATCTACTTTTATATTCACTCTCACTCACCCCATTCTGAGTATGTTTTAACATTCCAGACTTAGTCATGTCTTAGGGCATTTGCAATTGCTTTTCTCTTTTCCTAAGACCCTCTTTCCCAAGATATCCACATAGCTTGCTCCTGTATCATCTTCAGTTTTTTGACTAAATATTCTATCTAAAATTTTAGCACCATCTATACCTACCATTGGTCTTCCTACGACTTCCTCACTCTATTTTTCTCCTCAGCATTTATAATTTCCTAACACATTGTTTATGCACTTAATCAATTTTGTCTTTTTTTGCCAGGGGTGGGGGGGCTTTCTGCTAAAGAATCCACCTGCAATGCGAGAGACCTGGGTTCCATCCCTGGGTTCAGAAGATCCCCTGGAGAAGGGAAAGGCTACCCACATCAGTATTCTAGCCTGAAAAATTCCATGGACTGTATGGTGCATGGGGTCGCAGAGAGTTGGACACAACTGAGCAACTTTCACATTCATTCTCACTTTCAAGCTGTAGGATGGAAGAGTTTTGTCTGTTGTGTTCACTGCTGAGAGATTAAAAAGTTCCTGATAAATGAATGATACATTGGTCACCGGATGGTAATATGCAATCATAATTCTCTTAAGTGTCTATCTTGAACACCTATATCTTGAACACTTAATAGTATAATTAAAATGAATCAGTTCAGTTCAGTCGCTCAGTCATGTCCTACTCTTTGAGATCCCATGGACTACAGCTCACCAGGTTTCCCTGTCCATCACCAAGTCCTGGAGCTTACAAAACTCATGTCCATTTACTTTGTGATGCCAATCAACCATCTCATCCACCGTCATCCCCTTATCCTCCCACCTTCAATCTTTCCCAGCATCAGGGTCTTTTCAAATGAGTCAGTTCTTCACATCAGGTGGTCAAAGTATTGGAGTTTCAGCCTCAGTATCAGTACTTACAATTAATATTCAGGACTGATTTTGTTTAGAATGGACTGGTTGGATCTCCTTGCTGTCCAAGGGACTCTCAAGAGTCTTTTCCAACACCACAGTTCAAAAGCATCAATTCTTTGGTGCTCAGATTTCTATATAGTCCAACTCTCACATCCATGCATGACTACTGGAAAAACCATAGCCTTGACAAGATATAGACATTTGTTGGCAAAATAATGTCTCTGCTTTTTAATATGCTGTTTAGGTTGGTCATAACTTTTCTTTCAAGGAACAATTGTCTTTGAATTTCATGGCTGCAGTTACCATCTGCAGTGATTTTGTAGCCCCCCAAAATAAAGTCTGTCACTGTTTCCACTGTTTCCCCATCTATTTGCCATGAAGTGAGGGAACGGATGCCATGATCTTAGTTTTCTGAATGTTGAGTTTTAAGTCAACTTTTTCACACTCTCCTCTTTCACTTTCATCAAGAGGCTCTTTAGTTCTTCTGCATTTTCTGCCATAAGGGTGGTGTCAACTGCATATCTGAGGTTATTGATATTTCTCCTGGCAGGCTTGATTCCAGCTTGTGCTTCATCCAGTCCAGCCTATTTCATGATGTACCCTGCAAAAAGTTAAATAAGCAGGGTGACAATATACAGCCTTGACGCTCTCCTTTCCCGATTTGGAATCAGTCTGTTTTTCCACATCCAGTTCTAACTGTTGCTTCTTGACCTGCAAACAGATTTCTCAAGAGGCAGGTCAGGTGGTCTGATATTCTCATCTCTTGAAGAATTTTCCACAGTTTGTTGTGATCCACACAGTGAAAGGCTTTGGCATAGTCAATAAAGCAGAAGTAGATGTTTTCCTGGAACTCTCTCGCCTTTTCAATGATCCAACAGGTGTTGGCAATTTTGATCTCTGGTTCCTCTACCTTTTCTAAATCCAGCTTGAACATCTGCAAGTTCATGGTTCATGTACTGTTGAAGTCTGGCTTAGAGTTTTTTGAGCATTACTTTGCTAGCATGTGAGATGAGTGCAATTGTGTGGCAGTTTGAGCATTCTTTGGCATTGCCTTTCTTTGGGATTGGAATGAAAACTAACCTTTTCTAGTCCTGTGGCCACTGCTGAGTTTTCCAAATTTGCTGGCATATTGAGTGTAGCACTTTCACAGCATCATCTTTTAGGATTTGAAATAGCTCGACTGGAATTCCATCACCTCCACTAGTCTTTACAGCATTGGAGTTTACTACCATCACCAGTCACATCCACAACTGGATGTTGTTTATGCTTTGGCTCCATCTCTTCATTCTTTTGGAGTTATTTCTCCACTGATCTCCACTAGCATACTGGGCACCTACTGACCTAAGGAGTTCATCTTTCAGTGTACTAATCTTTTTGCCTTTTCATACTGTTCATGGGGTTCTCAAGGCAAGAATACTGAAGCCGTCTGCCACTCCCTTCTCCAGTAGACCACGTTTTGTCAGAACTCTCCACCATGACCTGTTCATCTTGGGTGGCCCTACATGGCATGGCTCATAGTTTCATTGAGTTAGACAAGGCTGTGGTCCATGTGATCAGATTGGTTAGTTTTCTGTGATTGTGGTTTTCATTGTGTCTGCCTTCTCTTACCTGGAAAATCCCATGGACAGAGGAGCCTGGTAGGTTACAGTCCACGGGGTCGCACAGGGTCAGACACGTCTGGGCGACTTCACTTTCACTTTCACTTCTGATGGAGAAGGATAAGAGGCTTATGGAAGCTTCCTGATGGGAGAGACTGACTGAGGGGGAAACTGGGTCTTGTTTGTGCGTTGGTGGTGGCCTGCTGCAGGGTTGGGGGCACTGAGTGCAGAAGTTCGTGCCTGGGACCTTTTGAAGGAGGTCACCATTATCTTCATTACCTCCACCATAGTTTGGCCTCAGGTCAAATAAAAGGGAGGGAACACAGCCCCACCCATCAAATAGAAAGATGAATAGAAGAATCCAAGATAATCATCTGGAGAATGAAGGCCACAGATGGAAGGGTATTAATTGTACATGGAAGATATGCTTCATCTATTCCATAGATTTTTCTTAGGGCTGGATTTACTGCACTATGCAGTTACCTACAGTAGCGGGTGGCCAGAACTGGTTTTACAATTTTATCAACAAAAACGCTTTTTTAGCATTTATATACACATATATGGGCTTCCCAGGCAGTGGTAAAGAATCTGCATGCCAATGCAGGAGACTCAAGAGACACGAACTTGAACAGGAAGGTTCCCTGGAAGAGGAAATGGCGACTCACTCCAATATTCTTGCCTGGAAAATCCCATGGACAGAGGAGCCTGGTAGGCTACAGTCCATAGGGTCTCAAAGAGTTGGACACAACTGAGCACATTGCACATACATTTATATATGAGAGTACATATATACATACAGCTCTGATGTTCAGGGACACCCAAGATGGACAGGTCATGGTGGCGAGTTCTGACAACATGTGGCTCATAGCTTCATTGAGTTACACAAGGCTATGTGATCCATGTGATCATTTTGGTTACAATTCTGTGATTGTGGTTTTTGTCCATAGCCTCCAGAACAAAAACCACATTCACTAAGAAAAAGAAATGTAAGAAGGCAAAATGGTTGTCTGAGGAGGCCTTACAAAACAGTTGAGAAAATAAAAGACGTGAAAGGTAAAGGAGAAAGGGAAAGATATATCCAACTGAATTCAGAGTTCCAAAGAATAGCAAGGAGAGATAAGAAAACCTTCTTAAGTGAACAATGCAAAGAAATAGAAGAAAACAACAGAATGGGAAAGATTAGAGATCTCTTTAAGAAAATTGGAGATATGTACAAAACATTTCATGCGAAGATGAGCATAATCAAGGACAGAAATGTCAAGGACCTAATAGAAGCAGAAGAGATTGAAGAGGTGGCAAGTATACATAGGACAACTATACAAAAAAGGTCTTAATGACCCAGATAATGGTGTGGTCACTAACCTAGAACCAGACATCCTCGAGTGTGAAGTCAAGTGGGCCTTCCTTAGGAAGCATTAATACAAACAAAGTTAGTGGAGGTGACGGAATTCCAGCTGAGCTATTTCAAATCCTAAAAGATAATGCTGTTAAAGTGCTGCACTCAAAATGCCAGCCAATTTGGAAAACTCAACAATGGCTATGGGACTAGAAAAAGTTAGTTTTCATTTCAGTCCCAAAGGAAGACAATGCCAAAGAATATTCAAACTACTGTACAATTGAGCTCATTTCACATGCTAGCAAGCTAATGCTAAAATCCTTCAAGCTAGGCTTCAACATTACATGAACTAAGAAATTCAAGATTTAAATGCTGGATTTAGAAAAGGCAGAGGAACAGAGATCAAATTGCCAGTATCCATTGAATCATAGAAAAAGCAAGGAATTCCAGAAAAATATCTACTTCTGCTTCACTGACTACACTAAAGCCTTTGTGTGGATCACAACAAACTGTGGAAAATTCTTCAAGAGATGGCAATACCAGTCCACCTTATCTGCCTCCTGGGAAATCTGTATGCAGGTCAAAATCTGTATGCAGGTCAAGAAGCAACAGTTAGAACTAGACATAGGACAATGGATTGGTTCCAAAATGGGAAAGGAGTATGCCAAGGCTGTATAATGTCACCCTGCTTATTGAACTTATATGCAAAGTACATCATGCATAATGCTGGGCTGGATGAAGCACAAGTTGGAATCAAGGTTGCCGGGAGAAACATCAATAACCTCAGATATGCAGATGACACCACCTTATGGCAGAAAGCAAAGAGGAACTAAAGAGCCGCTTGATGAAGGTGAAAGAGGAGAATGAAAGAGCTGGCTTAAAACTCAATATTCAAAAAACCAAGATCATGGCAAGAAGTGATCATCACCAAGAAGTGATATAGTCCCATCACTTCATGGCAAATAGCTGTGGGGAAAGTGTCAAGAGTGACAGATTTTACTTTCATGGGCTCCAAAATCACTGCTGACAGTGACTGCAATCACAAAATTAAAAGACACTTGCTTCTAGGAAGAAAAGCTATGACAAACCTAGACAGTATATTAAAAAGAAGAGACATCAGTTTACTGAACCAGTCAATCCTAAAGGAAATTAACCCTGAATATTCATTGGAAGGACTGATGTTGAAGCTGAAGCTCCAGTTCTGTGGCCATATGATGTGAAGAGCTGACTCACTGGAAAAGACCCTGATGCTGAGAAAGATTGAAGGCAAAAGGAGAACAGTTTGATAGTGGATGAGGTGGTTGGATGGCATCAATGGACATGAATTTGAGCACACTCTGGGAGATAGTGAAGGACATGGAAGCCTGGCATGCTGCAGTCCATGGAATCGCAAATAGTCGGACACAACTTAGTGACTGAACAACAACAAATATACAGAGAGACATGTGTACATACAGGCTCACATGTATCTACACACTTGTTGCATATATTTATCTATATTTTAAATAATATGCTATGACATATTGTATATTTATATAAGAACAAAGATAAGGATTTAAAAGTATGAGAAAAAATAAATACTGCTTTAAAATATTTAGGCTATCATTGTAGGGAATCATCAATTTGAGCCACAAAAAGACAAAATTTCTGGACAATTGTTTTCAAAATTATTTCTCTATAATAACAGCTGGTTTTGAAAAAAAAGATTTCTTACTTGTTGATCAACTTTTTTCATGTTTGATTTGTCTTTACTTCCACTTTATTTAATGATTGTGAAATGCTCTTACATAAAGTAATAGTAAACACTAATATTTTCTTATTCTCTTCTGTGTGCATTGTCAATACTATCTTCACTGTAACTCTTTTAAGGGATATAGTACACTCAGGCATTTTTTTTTTTTGGTGAGTTTATATTAGTTAAAAAAAACTAGGTAATATAACTCATAAAACAGCTTAGCTGAACAAAATTAAAGTATAATATTTCACATCAGTTGGGTTTCCCTGGTAGCTCAGCTGATAAAAAATCCGCCTGCAATGCAGGAGACCCTGGTTCAATTCCTGGGTCAGGAAGATCTCCTGGAGAAGGAATAGGCTACCCACTCCAGTATTCTTGAGCTTCCCTTCTGGCTCAGATGGTAAAGAATCCGCCTGCACTGTGTGAGACCTGGATTTGATCCCTGGGCTAGGAGGATCCCCTAGAGGCTGCTGCTGTTAAGTCGCTTCAGTCGTGTCCGACTCTGTGCGACCCCATAGATGGCAGCCCACCAGGCTCCGCGGTCCCTGGGATTCTCCAGGCAAGAACACTGGAGTGGGTTGCCATTTCCTTCTCTAATGCATGAAAGGGAAAAGTGAAAGTGAAGTCACTCAGTTTGTCCGATTCTTAGCAACCCCAGGGACTGCAGCCTACCAGGCTCCTCCATCCATGGGATTTTCCAGGCAAGAGTACTGGAGCGGGTCGCCAATGCCTTCTCCAATCTCCTAGAGGAGGGCATAGCAACTCACTCCAGTATTCTTGCCTGGAGAATCCCCATGAACAGGGTAGCCTTGTGGGCTACAGTCCATGGGGATGCAGAGTCGACACAACTGAGCGACTAAGCACAGCACAACAATATGTCAGTTAATGAACAAGTTGCTTTACCACTATAAATCCTCTGACCCTAAATGCTAATTTTTCTCTCAGAATATCTTGAGCTGGGTACCCAGCCAAGTGCATGGACTAATGTCAATTCATACACTGAACATTAGAAAAGCCTTTGTTTTTTCTTAATTATTAAATAAAATATGAATATATAAGTCTTAATGTTCCTCCTACATACTCATCTATAGATGGAACACCTCCTAAGTTCTTGAAGGCTACTGATTTAGAGTGACTTTTTCACCCATATATTTTGACAAGCTTTAAGCCATTACATTTAGGGCATTCTCCTTAACCTAACTCATGAAAACTAGCAAACTGCCAAAAATGCTTGAAGGAATAATTGGCAAATCTCTACTATACACAAGCACTTTAATGACAATGCCACCATTAAAGTATATATCAGTTTAAGGCCTTATATGTAAATATTTAATAATAAATGACACTGCTGTTTAATTAAAATGATTAATTTTAAATATGTATCTAATTTTAAGCATCTATAAATGAAAACATGTTTCCATACTATTTTATTCAACATAAAATTCAAAAATTAACACTGAGATATTTAAAAGTATAAAATCCATCTTTTCTTCAATTTAAATTGTTCTGTAGTTGAATCACTGTAATTCTCTCATTTATTTTATCTGTGGCTAGATGACAATTTTATAATGGCCAGGATCTCTTCCTCATGATAAATTTTCAAAAAGTACAGAATTGTAATAGGCATTTAATAAATGTTACTGAAAGATTGAAAAATCATTATTTTAACTCACAGCCTATTGCTATTTTATAATGTGAAGGTAGTTCACATCTAATCAGTTTTTTTTTCCTAGAATTTTAACAACTAAATATCCTTTAGCCAGTTTCTAAGAAACACTTTAAAATTTGCACTAGTAGGTTGAATGTATATCAAGCAACTTTAACTCAGATTTTTCAATTCAATTGAATATAGTTAACAGTGTTGAATTGGAGTAGGAAACGGCATCCCACTTCAGCATTCTTGCCTGGAGAATCCCATGGACAGAGGAGCCTGGCAGGCTACAGTCAATCGGGTCAGAAAGAATTGGGCACAACTGAAGCAACTGAACACACACACACACACATACACACACTAGGGTTGAACAGCTTTAGCTTTAAGACAGCCTGAAAAGAGTCACTTTAAGATGAATAAAATACTGCTCCTCCCTTGAAGAAGTTTAAAGTTGAGAGGAGGGGAAACATCATACAAATGATACTTTTTCATGATATAGTATGACATTTCAATTGGAATGTCATAATAATACTACCAATTATATGAGTGCACTTGTATTTTTGATATATTAAGGGTTCATTGCCATGCCATCTGTGGTAATAGCAAGACTGCTTTTAATGTCATCTGCAGTAATGAATTTGGGGATATTATCTGTCTTAATGTAGTTTACACTGTACACTTCAGCGGTTTAAGCCTTGATTCATCACTCATAGTTTTTGCACTTACATGAAACTATGTTGTGAACTCTATGGCAAAAAAAATTGATGTTTCTAATATTTGGGAAAAAAATACTATGAATTCTGGTGAATTTTGGTGATGTACCCAAGAGCTTTTGGCACTAGAATTGTGGTTGCCATACAAGTGACAATTATCTTCTGCTCTGTACATTTCTAAGAAGAGAAAAAGACACTTCTTGACTTTATTAGGTTTACACAGAATTTTCTGGAACACAAACTACTGGTTACTGGCCCAAATTTATTTTTCTCAAGGGACTTTTAGAAACATTTTGCAAAATGTGATAAGATTTCTTTATATCTGAGCTTGGAACTAATTCTTCAAGTTATAGAGGCTGAACTGCCCCAAGTCCATAAATAGGAAGCTGTCTTTCTTTGTGAATGACAGTCTAGAATAGATTACATACTGGAGTTTTCAGAAACTCTGACATTTGTGTAAACTTGTCTTCATTTTTTTCTCTATGAAAAATATTCAAAAGGGTATCAATCAGATCTTTTAACAATCTTATTTCAAAGTAAGAAACATTTCATGTTTTAATATGAACAAAGTATTTTAAAAGAGGAAATATCTGAATTTATTTACAAGTTAGTAACTGATGAACTCCATGGAAATTCCAATGGAAACATTTATAGGAGAAAAATTGTTGAGGTAAACTAAGGTACAGTTCTCCATATTACTATGGTGATCTTATTGAAGGTAGTCTGTTAACACCCTTTGCTCTCGTTTAAAGGGAAGGCTGAATTCAACTCCAAGATTAGATTGCTGAAAAGATTTCTAAAACTGATCCAGTGAATTGATATTCACATGCATTCACATAACTAACATCACTACAAGCCTAATAGACATAAACTGAGTATAAAAGCCAGATACTGGGACTTACATATGAAAAGAAGTAACTTATTGATTTAAGATTCTAAAAACATGTATTTTGCATTCAAAACACACCCTTTGTATTTATCTGCATTTTAAGCATATTTATACAGCTGATTTTCCTGATCCAAAATCTAATTTCAAAACAAAGGCCTTAACCCATGTTTAGAATACAGTATGTGTTTCCAATAATCACAATTTATCTCAAGTATTCTCAATAACTTTAAAGTTTTTATAATTTTGCAACAAAAATCATGCATAATAAATATAATATTAAGAATGGTACTTTATATTAATGTTATTTTATTATTTATTAAGTCAATAAAGCTTAATAATTTTAAGTTTTATTAATATTGTATTAATAAAATACAATAATAATTTCCATGAAGAAGGAAAATGGATCTCCTATATCTCTCCATGATTCAATACTAACTGGCATTTATCATGATAAATACCTTTAGTTGTAATATAATTATATAATCCCAAGTAAATGTCTTTTGTATTTCAACCATCAATTAATACCTACTTGTAACATAGCATTATTCATTACACATTCTAGAAAAGCAAAAGACTACTTATTGCAGAGCTACCTCAAGGCTATTTAGGTAATCATGTGTCTTCCTCCTCATTTCAAGGAACATCATTTTAATTATAGAAATTACTTAATATTTATATAATGTGCCAGAATGTGCTCTAGGTAGCCCTAAAATATGAAAGGCATGTATTGCCCTAAAGGATATTTTCCTATCCTCAAATACACATGATAACAAAGAAGAACCATTTCATAAAATATAAACAATAAAGTTTCCATCTCTACAATGGTGTTTATTCCTAGACTGTAGCTGCAGGTTACCATAGTTGTATAACCAGAGACTGCATTTGCTAGATGATTTGTAGCTATCCATCATTTGTAAAACAGAATTTGCTTTCTCACTCATGATTTCTGTCATTTAGTGAGTTCATTTTTGCCTGCACAGTAGGGCACAGACAACCAGTACTGTTCCTGTTCATATTGAATCAGTAGGCAGCAATTTTTTAGTAGTCACTGATCCTATTTCTTCCACAGATACTTTTTAAAACTCAAAGAGAAAAATAAGTGGTAAACTTCTTTTCCCAGATTCAGTTACTCAACTAGAATCTATCATGTAAGTTTGCATAAAGAATCAAGTTATTTTTTATGGGACTAACAAGGAAAACCAAAGGAGTAAATAATAATCCAGTTCCTATTACATACCAGATGTTTTATGTATTATTAAATGAAATCATCTTAATTCTATGAGGTAGCATTTGCAATCTCCATTTTATAACTGAAGTAATGAAGCACATAAAGTGAAAGAATTTTTTCTAAAATCTCACAGCGAGTAAATCTTATGTTTAAAAACAAAATCATGTCTGTTTGCCTCCACTGTTTTTGATTTTATATTGGGTTGGCCAAAAAGTTTGTTCAGGTTTTCCCATACCATCTTACAGAAAAAAACCCAAGCAAACTTCTTTAGCCAATCCAATGCTACATAGCCTTGAGAAGTATATACGAGGTGGGTATCCTAGCATTCTTCAGAAATACAGCATTGTGGCATGGAATGGCAAAGCAGTATTTCTAGTTGCTTCTTACTGACGAAAAGAAAAAGACTTACAGTTATGGGGGAGGGTCTAAATCAGACGCTTTGATATTGGGTTATATTTGCAGCTAGTATACTGTACACAATTCTTTATGACTCTATTGGGAATAAAAATCTCTAATTTGAATAATCCCTTGGGGCGCTATTCAGTCTTTAATTCCTGGAAGATAACATATGAGAAAATCTAGATAATCCGAAGTTTGGTAATGAGTTTTTAGATATAGTATCAAAAGTGTGGAAGAAAAACTAATAAGTTGGACTTATTAAAATGAAAAATGATCTGCTCTGCAAAAGACACTGCCAAGAGAATGAGATGACAGTCACAGTTTGAGACAAAATATTTTCAAAAGATGAATCCGATAGAGAACTTATCTACAAAACACACAAAGAATATTTAAACCTTAGCAACAAAAAATCAACAATCCAGCTTAAAAAATGGTCAAAAATAAACAGACTACTCACCAGAGATTTCATACTGATAGCAAAGAAACATAAAATGATGCTCAGCATCATACATCATTAAAGAATCATGAATTTAAAAAATGAGGTGCCACTATCCACCTATTACCACTCCAGTGTTCTTGCCTGAGAAATCCCATGGACAGTGGAGCCTGGTGGGCCACATTCCATGGGCTTTCAAAAGAGCTGGACACAACTTAGTAACTAAACAACAACACATCTGTTAGGACACCTAATATTCACAACCTGACAACACCAAACACTGGCAACGATGTTGAGTAACAGGAACACTCATTCATTGTTGGTGGGAATGCAAAATGATACAACTGCATTGAAAAGACACTGGCAGTTACTCATATAACTAAACATTCTCTTACCATAACCTAAAGAGGTTGAAAACTTAAGCCCATAAAACATTCTATGCTCACAGGAAGACCTCCCTATGAATGTCTGTAGCAGCTTTATTCATTTTTGCCTTAACTTGGAAACAATCATGGAGTAGGAAATAGCAACCCACTCCAGTACTCTTGCCTGGAAAACTCCATGGACAGAGGAGGCTGGTGGGCTACAGTCTGTGGGGTTGCAAAGAGTTGGATGCAACTGAGCAACTGAACATTCATAGGAATAACAAAGATATAGGTGAATGGATAACTAAACTGCAGTATACTCCCCAAATGGAATACTTCTCAGTGCTAAAAAGCAACGAACCACCAATTTATCAAAAGGCATGGATAAATTTTAAATGCATTCTATTAACTGAAATAAACCCACCAGGAAAGACTATATACTTATGATTCCAACTACATAACACTCTGAAAGAGAAAACTATGGAGACAGTAAGAAGAAAATGGCCTGTTTCATATTTGCTGCTAAGTCGCTTTAGTCGTGTTCGACTCTGTGCGACCCCATAGACGGCAGCCCACCAGGCTCCCCCGTCCCTGGGATTCTCCAGGCAAGAACACTGGAGTGGCTTGCCATTTCCTTCTTCAATGCATGAAAGTGAAAAGTGAAAGTGAAGTCGCTCAGTCGTGTCCGACTCTTAGCGACCCCATGGACTGTAGCCTACCGGCTCCTCTCTCCACGGGATTTTCCAGGCAAGAGTACTGGAGTGGGGTGCCATTTGCTACGTCTCCTAAAAATATATAGATTATGAAAATAACATGTATATTGTAAAATATGTGCTTCCAAACCAATGCCAAGTCTGCTTAAGTGAAGAAGAGCAACAGAAAGACAGCCAGACCTAGAACATCATAAGAAACATTTAAAATTCTTTTAAATGCATACACCTCTCTCCACAAGTTCTGGAATCCAGCAGACTAAACAGTACCTAGTCAAACATTTAAATCAAAAAACTGCAGCTGACCAAATATTATTGTATCTGTTAATTTTTTTTACCTTGAAAGACAGCTGCTTTGTAAGTGAAAGCAAATTAAACTTAGTTAACAAATTTAACTTGATGGCATGAACTCTAAATTGATGTTTCAAAACAATGTTATGATTTTAACTCACCTTGACCATAAAGTAAATAATCTGCTCTTATTTAACCATGTGCTGCATAGAAAAATGGAAAGAGATCTGCAGGGAAAGTCAGGGAATCATAACTCTAATGTCAGCCTGGTCTCTGGAGAAACTGATATCTTTGTTCAAGTGACTTAAACTCTCACAGTCTTGTCTTCCCCATCCCATTCCACGTACTCTCAGCATGCAAAACAGATAAAGACACCCTGGTCAAAGAGGGAAGGGGGCTTCCTGCCCGCTCCATCCTGCCTCCTGTCCCAGCAGAGGAAGACCACACAGAACACAGTGCAAAAACCATTTGATAGAATATGGCTCAAATGATTTCCAATCCTGAAATTCTTTGTTTCTCTGTAAACATTCACAACATCATAACTTCCTTCTGATCCGCAGAGAACAAGACTTTTACTCAAACAATGCTGCTCAGGCTCATAAAATCTTAGGGCTAGAAAAGAATTTGGCAGATGATTTAGGTCATCTGCCTGGCTCTGAATGGATGTGGCCTTAAATGATCCCAGAATTATTTTTTAAAATATTTATAAAATCCAGACAGGAACTTCCAAAGAAGCTCCAACCAAGTTCTTTTTTCTATGGCTTCAAAAAAAAACACATTTTTTTAGGACAATTCCACATATATTTCTTCTTGTTCATCTTCTGTAGAAACAGAAATAATAACAATTCACACAGAACATCTATTTATTTATTTGACAGGGGATTATTAAGCTCCTAAACAACTTGAAGCAATGTGCTAGAAGTACAAAGGTGAACAGAATCCAGTTGCATCCAGGAACTCACAGTTTAGGGGGGAAGATTTCTGAATGCTGGGTGGTGGGAAGTCTCAGTGGAAGTGCACAGAGGAAGGGCTACCTTGGCCTGTTCTGGGAGATGGGGTCAGAAAAGTTTCCTACAGTAGTCAATACTTGAACTGCATTTTCAAGGATGAACACAAGTTAGTCACTCAGGAAACTGGTACAAGAAAATCTCAGACAAAAGGAAACTGAAATGCGAAAGTCTGAGGGAGCATGGAATACATACAGACATTTGAATGTCCACGGAGTTTCTTCCTGAGTACAATTCCAGAATTGTCTCAGAGATCTCTCATATTCTTAAGACAGAGGGTTTTTCAATGGGGTGCCAAGGCAATAAAATTTGAGTTTTATAAAGATCTTCTTTCATCAAGTATGTGAATAAAGCATTAGAATGCAGAGGCTGGAGGCAGAGAGTTAATGTCTTTTTTCTGTAATTTAGGTAAGAAATGATGTGGGCTCAACACTGACTATTCAGTGTCTTAAATCATTTTAGTTGCTTTGCTGTGATAACTTCCCACGTTTTCTATGACTGGGCATATGTATCATCAAGGCATCTGGATATGGACAATAGCTTGGCTGAGAAACATTTATTTTTTCAATTGCTATCGAGTAGCATCTTTACCATACTTTGCACAGTTGTTATTTCATTGTTAGTAGTCAGCTGATTGTATGATTCTGTTTGGCGTTAAATCATAAAATTTTTAAATCTGTAAGAGACTTCCTCATTCATTTGGTCTGTTTGTATTCATGCTAGGTTTTTCCCCCAAACCTTGGTGTTTCTTGGGGAAACTACAAAGGCTCTGGAAAAAAATACACACAGAGGTCCTGTCCTTATCACCCAGCAGAACCAGAGCCCACCCTGCCAGTCATCGTAACCAGCACCATTCCTGTCTCCCCTGGTGACCAGCGACAGCACTGTCACCCACTTGAATGATTTTTCTTGATTTTGGGTTCTGATAAAGATTTTGCTTGTAAAACAGGTCCTGTTACTAAAATTATAACCTCCTAACTTCACTAATATAAATTTTAAACACAGTGAAGTTGAGGATCTTGCTTGTGTTTCAGTTCAGTTGCTCAGTCGTGTCCTACTCTTTGCAACCCCATGGACTGCAGCACGCCAGGCCTCCCTGTCCATCGCCAATTCCTGGAATTTACCCAAACTCATGTCCATTGAGTCGGGGAGCTCAAATAGCAAAACTGTTAATACACATTCAGGAAGAGTTGGAAACTTTGCTAGAATCTGAAACTGTCCCTAATCCCCAAGTCTTATTATTGTCTTGCTGAATTTCCTCATTCCAGACAGCAATGGCAGTACATTTTAGACTTTCCATTAAAAAAACTGCTTCTAACATTCATTTTCTTTCTATGTGAATATGTGTTTTTGTGTGTGTTGTGTATGTGTGTGTGTGTATCTGTCTGTAAATAGATATATACATTTGGATTTACACACTTTGTGGTAGCTAACAACATATTATTTGAGGGTTCCCTGGCAAAGGCAAAACTATTACTATCAGGTAAAAAAGTCAACTTTTAAATTCAGATTAAACCATGCTATTGGACTTTTTAATTTTTTTAAGCTTTGCGAAGTTTTAGTCTCAGGAACCATCTAAGGATACCTATTTATTTGATCATTGGTAATTTTAAAAAATAATCACACAAGAGTTACTCAAAATTTTACGAGTAAACAGTCACTTGGGGGAGATTGCTTAAAAATGTAGATTTCCACGTATTTCCTCCAGATCTCCCAACTGAGTGAATCCAAGATGGAGGCCAAAAATATCCATTTTCAATAAAGACTCCAGATGACTCTAATGTGGGTCTGAGTGCCACACTTGAGAGACTGCTGTAAGTCTAACTAGATTTTTAAAGAAAGGGCTGATCTAAATGGTTTTGCTGAACTGCTTAACCTGGCTTGTCTCTTTTAAGTAAAAGTATTGCACCACATAAGTTAGGGTCATGCAAACAAACTCAATCCCTGCTAAATCTTACAGGATCAAGTGGTCATGGGGTTCATTCCCAGCATAGTTTATATTTTCCTTAGCCTAAATATCTTTCACCAAGCACAAAGCTCATGTGTTTGGCGCAACAGAAAGTTATTTATTTTTCCAAACACTTATTCTATCCTTCATCCTCCAAAAATTTGCTAGACAGTGAGATCCATTAAATTGCTGTGTTGTTTCCTGTGTAAAGTTTCAAGTTGCTCAAGAGCAGAATTAAGATTAGACATTAGCATAATCAAATTTTATCTCTATACTTGTTTTGAAAGAAAAAGCAAAATAAAGCACTTTGACTCTTATTTTAAAAATCACATCCTAATTTAAAACTGTTTGCTAGAAAAACAATGGCTCTACTCATTTTTTTCTCCTGTCATGGTAAGTAAAAATAAGCTTAATGCGGTAAACAGTCTTGGAGACCTTCAATGGCCTGCCAAAGCTTCTTTCAGTTCCAGTTCCATTGCATTATAAAGGACTTATTTCAGGAACACTGAGGCTGATAATCATGTCAAACTCAGCCCCAGAAGAAAACTGGAAAACAAAAAGGTGTTTTACTCAAAGACCAAACCACTTCTTGATAGAGCTGGGCTAAAAGAAGTAGGTCCCAATAGATAGTTATTTTCTAACCTATAAAATACCCTAAAAATGAACATATATGAACAGATTCTTCTTTTCTGCTCTGTTCCTTCCTTTTTCGCTTTCTTCTTTCTTTCCTTCCTTCCTTCCCTTTTTTCATGGATAGCCTTTCTAAAATTTCAATGGACTTATGTCTGACCTCAAAATAGGCCCAGATGGAATTAAAAATAATAGTTATGGCTGATTCATGTTGATGTATGGCAGAAACCAACACAATATTGTAAGGCAATCATCCTTCAATTAAAAAGAAATTTAAAAAATAATAGCTGACACTGAGTACTTATTTTTTATCAAGCAGTATCTTAAGAGCTGTATATGTATTAAATCTTCAAAATGATTCTGTTGAAATGGGCACTAGTATTATCTCCACTTTAAACATGAGGAAACAGTGTCACAAGAAAACTAAGTAACTTTACTGTGATCCCACAGCTATTGCCTGTAAGAACTAAAGTCAAAATAATTCCCTATTCCTATGGTAAGGTTGGGAACGAGTATAATTTCCTATTCTTATTTTAAAAAATTCTGCAAACAAGCTCTGAAAAAACCTTACCTGTCTTAACTAGCTTATTTATATACTATCAACAAGCTCTTCAACAATTCAAGACTCTTGTGACAAATCAAAAGCTATGGTACACATGTACACCCACGGCGGATTCATGTCAATGTACGGCAAAACCAATAAAATATTGTAAAGTAAAAAAAAATAGATAAATAAATAAATTTTAAAAAGAAAAAGAAAAAAAAAAAAACCACCAAAAGCTATGGTACAAATTCTGCCCAATTATCTGCAATGCAAGATTTGCTTTGAAATCATCCAACCTTTCCCCTGAAACCCATGAGTATCCTCCTCCCTTGAATTGTGAGTAGATCTAACCAGTCAGTCCCAAAGGAAATCAACCTTGAATATTCATTGGAAAGACTGACGTTGAAGCTGAAGCTCCAGTACTTTGGCCACCTGATGCAAAGAGCCAACTTATTGGATAAGACCCTGATGCTGGGAAAGATTGAGACCAGGAGGAGAAGGGGGTGACAGAAGATGACATGGTTGGATAGCATTACTGACTCAATGGACATGAGTTTGAGCAAACTCTGGGAGATAGTAGAGGACAGAGGAGCCTGGCCTGCGGCAGTTTATGGGGTCACAAAGAGTTGGCCATGACTTAGTGACTGAACAACAATGACAATCCTCCTCTGATCTTTCCTCCTCTTCTGGGACACTACTAGGACTTTGTCAAGGTGGTTGATGTTTTCCCTTACTGCAGTAACTTCATAAACTTAGTTTTGCTTGGTTAATAGGGTTTTTTCAGGCCAAATTTGAGAAGTGGCAACTTATATCTGTCTAATAATTAATAGGAATTAGAAAACTGTATTTTGATATAAACATAACAAATAACCTGTTGTCCTCTAATTCTCCTCAATCCAGAGATATTACTATAGCAGAATAATGAAACTCATTATTAAGTTTCAGTAACTACTTAAAAAAAGAACTTCTGACATTTTCTTAATATGGGTATACAAAAACTAAAGTATTTTTCCCCATGGAAAGAAATGCAAAAAAGCAAAATGGCTGTCTGAGGAGGCCTTACAGATAGCTGGGAAGAGAAGAGAAGCGAAAAGCAAAGGAGAAAAGGAAAGATATTCCCATCTGAATGCAGAGTTCCAAAGAATAGCAAGGAGAGATAAGAAAGCCTTCCTCAGCAATCAATGCAAAGAAATAGAGGAAAGCAACAGATTGGGAAAGACTCGAGATCTCTTCAAGAAAATTAGAGATACCAAAGGAACATTTCATGCAAAGATAGGCTCGATAAAGGACAGCAATGGTATGGACCTAACAGAAGCAGAAGATATTAAGAAGAGGTGGCAAGAATACACAGAAGAACTGTACAAAAAAGATCTTCATGATCCATATAATCACGATGGTGTGAACACTCACCTAGAGCCAGGCATCCTGGAATGTGAAGTCAAGTGGGGCTTAGAAAGCATCACTACGAATAAAGCTAGTGGAGGTGATGGAATTCCAGTTGAGCTATTTCAAATCCTCAAAGATGATGCTATGAAAGTGCTGCACTTGATATGCCAGCAAATTTGGAAAACTCAGCAGTGACCACAGGACTGGAAAAGGTCAGGTTTCATACCAATCCCAAAGAAAGGCAATGCCAAAGAATGCTCAAACTACCTCACAATTGCACTCATCTCACATGCTAGTAAAGTAATGCTCAAAATTCTCCAAGCCAGGCTTCAGCAATACGTGAACCGTGAAATTCCAGATGTTCAAGCTGGTTTTAGAAAAGGCAGAGGAACCAGAGATCAAACTGCCAAAATCCGATGGATCATCACAAAAGCAAGAGAGTTCCAGAAAAACATCTATTTCTGCTTTATTGACTATGCCAAAGCCTTTGACTGTGTGGATCACAATAAACTGTGGAAAATTCTGAAAGAGATGGGAACACCAGACCATCTGACCTGTCTCTTGAGAAACCTGTATACAGGTCAGGAAACAACAGTTAGAACTGGACATGGAACAACAGACTGGTTCCAAATAGGAAAAGAGGTACGTCAAGGTTGTATATTGTCACCCTGTTTATTTAACTTATATGCAGAGTACGTCATGAGAAATGCTGGGCTGGAATAAACACAAGCTGGAATCAAGATTGCTGGCAGAAATACCAATAACCTCAGATATGCAGATGACACCCCCCTTATGGCAGAAAGTGAAGAAGAACTAAAGAGCCTCTTGATGAAAGTGAAAGAGGAGCGTGAAAATGTTGGCCTAAAGCTCAACGTTCAGAAAACTAAGATCCTGGCATCTGGTCCCATCACTTCATGGCAAATAGATGGGGAAACAGTGGAAACAGTGGCAGACTTTATTTTTTTGGGCTCCAAAATCACTGTTGATGGTGATTGCAGCTATGAAATTAAAAGACACTTACTCCTTGGAAGGAAGGTTATGGCCAACCTAGATAGCATGTTTAAAAGCAGAGACATTACTTTGCCAACAAAAGTCTGTCTAGTCAAGGCTATGGTTTTTCCAGTGGTCGTGTATGGATGTGAGAGTTGGATGGTGAAGAAAGCTGAGCACCGCAGAATTGATGCTATTGAACTGTGGTGTTGGAGAAGACTCTTGAGAGTCCCTTGGACTGCAAGGAGATCCAATCAACCCATCCTAAAGGAGATCAATCCTGGGTGTTCATTGGAAGGACTGATGTTGAAGCTGAAGCTCCTGTACTTTGGCCACCTCATGCGAAGAATTGACTCATAGGAAAAGACCCTAATGCTGGGTAGGATTGGGGGCAGGAGGAGAAGGGGACGACAGAGGATGAGATGGTTGGATGGCATCACTGACTCGATGGACATGGGTTTGGGTAGACTCCGGGAGTTGGTGATGGACAGAAAGGCCTGGCGTGCTGCAATTCATGGGGTCGCAAAGAGTCGGACACGACTGAGCTACTGAACTGAACTGAATCTTAAAAACAAAGATCTTTACAAAAGTTCTCTACAAATAAAAGAATTCTCTGAGTAGTTTCCCTAATTCACATCAAATACAAATTGTGAGATTTAATAAGATTAAATTAATTAATTAAAAAAACCTGTCTGTATACTACAAACATATTTATTGTAAAAAATATATTTTTTACTCTGAAATTTTACTCCATCAGGAGACCAAGACTGGGCAATTTAAACACTGAAAACAACAAACAAAAAATAAAAACAAAAAACCACCTAGTTATCTCAAAATGATGCAGCCTTCTTCCTGGTAAAGGAGACGTCATATGGTAAATATTTCAGGTATGAACACACAATGCACAAGGAAGTTCCAGCTCTTTGGAAATAGCTGTAAATATATTCATAGGCGTAAAACAATCATCTGTGTCTAGCCATGCATGCCGTCTGCTCCTCGAGCTGTCACTGCTGTCGATCTGAAGTTGAGAGGTAATGGCCTCATGATTCAGGGAAACTGCTGAAGTGTGTACTCAGGCTTCAGTTGAAGAGATGGGTTCATTTATCATCATAATAAGCTATTACCATCGAGAGGTCACAACTCATTGAAGAGACAGTCAGTCTAATCGGCTCAATTCCGTCAGTGTTCGACGTGCCTCAAGGAGATAAGCACTCTTTCACAGGTAATTTTCAATCACCCAACAAACTACCTGTTTAATAATTCATCACATTTCAGATCGGGGTCTTAATCACATAGCTCCTTTTCCCATGTGGCAAATGTTGAATTTTAACTACTTGGAATCTCAGACCCAAGTAATACAAGGAGGACTTCAGAAAAAAGTAAGGTGAGAGGGTGTCTACTCAACTACTACTGCTGGAAGTCATGGGAAGACCGCAGTCCTAGAAATGTAAGCTTTATGCTTCCCATTAGGTCCTGCTGATATTAACAGAATTTGCTGAAACTATCTGGAAAGATAAGAGTGTTATTGGAATCCTTGTGATTAATTAAGCATTTCAACCAACTTTTAGTTTAGAGAACTGAGGCAGATCTTAAGTGATCCTCATTAAAACAATCATCTTCACAATGAAGTCTAGATTAGAAAATTAATAGCTTATAACAGAGCAAAACAAAAATATTGTTCTACATAAAATATCTTTATAAAACTTATTTTTAAGTGGAGGATAACTGCTTCACAATGTTGAGTTGGTTTTTGCCATATACTTAAAACACCTTATTTTATGACTTTAACAATATTATGTTCTTGAGTGGGGCAGCAGACAGTCTCCGAGGCAAGTTCACCTCCAATCAAATGCTGGCTATGACTTTAAGCAGCTATTTTAAGGCTACCTTATAATTACATGCAAATTCTTTTTTTCCACTTTTTTTTTTTTTTACACAAATGGTGCTCATATACACTGTTCTATTTCTAGGTTTAACTACTTAACCATATATCTCAGATCATTCCACATTATTATAGTGTTTGTGTGTATGTACCAAAATGCATTTAATCAGTCTATCAGTAACATTTTGGTATTTATCACAAACATTTGTGAATGAATAACTTTGTATTTCACACTCTATATCTCCCTATAGGAAAAATTTCCAGAAGAGAAATATATGAACACATGTGCATTTGTAAATTTGGTAAAAATTTCTAAGTTAGTTTTCTTAGATTGCACTAATACATATCCTCACTACCAATATTACAAGAATCTTTGTTCTTTTAAATCTCAGTAATAGCATGCTATCCAGGCTTTCCTGGTGGCTTAACAGTAAAGCATCTGCCTGCCAGTGCAGGAGACACACAGGTTCATTCCCTGGTTGGGAAAGATGCCACGAAGCAGCTAAGCCCACACACCTCAATTGTTACGCCTGTGCTCTAGAGCCTGGGAATTTCAACTACTGAACCCCCGTGCCCTAGAGTCTATTTGCTGCAACAAAAGAAGCCAAGGGAATGAGAAGCCAGCACACTGCAACTAGAGAGTAGCCGCTGCTCGCCACAACTAGAGAAAGCCTGTGAGGCAATGAGGACCCAGCACAGCCAAAAATAAAAAAAAATTTAAATAGCATGCTATCCATTTTAACACTTTGTTGTCTCTTCTAAGATAAATGACAATTTCTCAGGTAGTCGTATTATGAGTCAGGTTGTACATTGTTTCTTATACCTAAGAGCCATTTGTATTCCTTTTCTATGAACTGTTCATTCATATGTGTTGCCCATTTCTTTGCTGAACTGTTGGTCTTTGTTATCAATTTCTATAATTTCTTTAGCTATTAGATTAGGCTTTTGTTTGCAAAAAATTAAAACAAAATGAAAATCTTTGAATATTTTAAGTAATTGATATTTTACTTGATTTGTTTACTAAGGCTGCCACAACAAAACCATAACCTACATGTCTCAAAAAACAGAAATTCATTGTCTCACAGCTCTAAAGGATGCAAGTCCAAAACCAAAGGAGCAGAGTTGGCTCCTCCTGAAGGCTGTGAGAAAAGGATCTGTCTCAGATCTCTCTTTGGCTTGCAGATGGCTGTCTTCATGTTCACATGGCATTCTCCTTGTATGAGCATCTGTTTCCAAGTTTTCCCTTTTTATAAGGATATAAATTATATTGGGGCTTCCCTGGTGGCTGAGTGGTAAAAAATCTGCTTGCCAATGCAGGGGACACAGGTTTGATCCCTGGGTCAGGAAGATCCCCTGGAGAAGGAAATGGCAACCCATTCCAACGGGAAATCCCATGGACAGAGGAGCCCGGGGGGCTGCAGTCCATGGGGTCGCAAAAGAGTAGTACATGACTTAGCACCTAAACAACAGTCATACTGAGTTTGGGTCTACTTCAGTGCCCTTATTTTAACTTGCTACACTATAACCGCAAGGTATTGATTCTGCTTATAATGCCAATAAAATTTACTTCCCTAATCAGTTATGGATGGGCAGAAATCTTAAATCCCTGTAAATACTTCTGTAAGGAAGAAATAGTTACTTATCACATCATTTGCTTAGAAAGATGTGACACAATGCTCATTTGCTTTATTTTGGCATCTTCAAGATAAAGTACAAAACACTCTGCAGGTTTCTCCAAAAGCTAGATAAGTGACTTAATTTTTTCACATTTTCACAAGCTGCTATTTAAGTCACATAATTGACTTACTTTCTAAAGTTAACTCTCTGTGATTGTCCACTTTTATTTTTAATGCTATCTTGTCTTTACCATCACCAGACACTCAATCAGATAGAAACAATAAGCAAGGGACAAAGTGTTCTCTAACCAATGTGCTTTATTGATATAAAGATTTACCTCTGATATAAACTGCTGCACCATACAACTACAGAAGTTCTCAAAGCAACTAGCATTTATTGAACAGCTTGTGTGCTAAAGGCATTTTTGAGGGCTTTGCACAACTCTGAGGAGGTGCTGGAACTCTCAATTTGCAGATATTGAAAGTAAGTGTCAACTACATAATAGGGTGTGTCCAAGACTACAGAAATAATAAGGACGAGATGTAGCATTTGAATCAGATCTGTGAAAAGCATGAGGATGGAAACACTGAAATAACTGACCCGAGTTTCCCTTGCATAAACAATAGCTTCGAGTCAAGAGTAGAATGGTGGGGAAGGATGGGACACAGATACGCACAGAAAATTAAAGTAAGAAATAAAGTATTCCTTTGCATGCATGCTAAGTTGCTTCAGTCATGTCCAACTCTTTGTGACTTTATGGACTGTAACCCACCAGGCTCCTCTGTCCATGGGATTCTCCAGGCAAGAACACTGGAGTGGGTTGCCACGCCCTCCTCCAGGTGATCTTCCCAACTCTGGCATTGAACCCACGTCTCTTATGTTTCCTGCATTGGTAGGCAGGTTCTTTACCACTAGCACCACCTGCGGTGCCCAATATATTCCTTTGCTAGTCCATAATCAAGATGTCAGTAGGACTGGTCTTCTCTGAGGACTGTGAGAGAAGGAGCTGCTCTAGGCCTCTCTCCTTGGCTTGTAGAAAGCCCTCTTCCTTTATACATATCTGTGTCCCATCCATTCCCACCATCTTGTGCTTCTCCCACTACCATCAACAATTAAACACTATATATACTCTGGGTTAAATACGAAAACTCAGTACATAAAACACTCTCTGGCCATGATAGGCTCAGAAAGGGCATAATACTGTTCCACTAAACTATAACAACAGTTGATGGGTCTGATCTACTGCAAGTGGCAGAGGCCAGCACACTGGGGATTCGTCTTACAAGGGCTTGGACTTGGGCTAGTACATCAGAACCAGCACTCCACTGGTTCCCTATAATTCTCCACTGAGCTGCACAAGAAACAAGAGTATAAAAGTGTTATTGAAAAGGATATCACAAAAATCTAAGATCTGATTGAAACTCTATCAAAGTGATGGTTGTTTTGCTTTCTTTACTTGTGTGATAAGGAATGGGGGTTGCATGGTCTTCCATTTTATGATTTCAAATAAAAAATTATAGAGAGTACCCAAATTTCTATTTTCACTGTGTGTTTTATTGTTTATTCAATAACCATTATGCTCCTTAAAGCTCAAGGGTGACCAGTGTGAGGTCCTGTGGTAGGTGGCAATCCATGGAAAAAGCTTTATTATTTACTTGTCTTGTTATTCTTAATTTCTTTTTACAGGGACAAATTTCCATCTGCTATTATATTCCTTTTATCAGAAGAAGTTTCTACAGTTTTTTCTCGTACAGATGTGTTGATGAAAAAGTATCTCAGCCTTTATTTCTGGAACGTCTCTGTCTTGCCTTCCTTTTTCAAAGATATTTTGGCCTTATAAAAATTCTAGATTAAGTATTTTTGTTTGTTTGTTGTTGTTGTTTCTTTTCTCCCCAATACTTTAACATATCTCTGTACGGTATTCTGGCCCTTGTGATGTTTAACAAGAATCTTCTATCTTTATTCCTCTTTGCATGTTGTGCCTTTTATCCTCTAGGTGCTTTTAAGATTTTCTCTTTATCTCTACCCCTGTTTTGTTTTTTATAATAATTTGATTCTGACATACTTTGTATTACTTCCTTGTCATTTTTGGTCTGTTTCCACTGACTACTTTTCCTCCTGGTTATGGTTCATATGCCCCTGCTGGTTTACATGCCTTTTCATTTTGTGTTTAATGCCAGACATGGTGGATGTCACATTGTTGGGTGCTCAATTTTGTTATAATTATTATTGGATTTTGTTCTGGCATACAGTTTTGGAAAAATTTTTTTAAGGTTTGCTTTTAAGATTTGTTAAGGTGAACATAGAACAGCCTGTAGTCTTGGGCTAATTTAGCCCCTTTGCTAACAATACTAAATAAACTTTACCTGAAGTCCTCTCTATTATGGTGCTATTATTAGATGGTGGGAAGTGAGCTAGGAATTGTTACTCTTGCTACTTTTTGGTAACTCTTCCACCATCCTTAGACAGGCAAGTTTTCTGATTCAACACAGCCAGGGTGGAAGCTCCCTTTACATCTTGACAGATACCTGGATTGATTCTCTTTCTCTTTCTCTCGTTACTTTTCTCTCCAGCTCCCTCTTCCTTAATATTCTGTCCCACAAATTCTAGTTTCCTGGGCTTCCCTGAACTCCCATCTCCATCTCTCAGTCTTTCAAACAATGGTATTTGGAGTTTTCCCTCTATGCACTTTACCTTGGAAACACCCAGGCAACAACCATGACAGGTGTTAAGCCTCAATTCATCTGGTTCTTTTCTTTTCTCTTAGGGATTAAAGTTCTACAACATCTGCTGTAAAGTGTCTAAAAACTTGTTTCACATTTTTTTTCTGAAATTATCTTGTTGTCTAAGAAAGACTTGTTCAATCATGGCCAGAAGTAAAAATTCCATGCTTTATAGTATGCTTTTTGAAACCCATAGCCTTTGTCTCAACTAGAGTTTATTTTTATGTATAATATGAGATGGGATGCAGGTATGGTCATTTTTTTTCTTTTTAGATACTCAATGGTACCGATAGCATTTATTATATGGTCTATTCTATTGTCTTTGATCTGCAACTTCAATTTTCTTAATAATAAAGTATCCAAATATGCATGGGATATTTCTGGGCTATTTTTTCAACTCCATTGATCATTTCTAATCTTTTTTCACACCAATAGCACTTTGTCTCAATCATTATTTCTTTTTTTAAAATGAGTCCTAAGTCTTTTTATCAGGTAAGTTTTGATTAAAACCCCATCTCTTTCTCTCTTTAGGATTTCCTTTTATTATTTGAAAAGCTCGTTGCTTTTCTATATAGATTCTATCCTTAGTATTTTGTTACTTGTTGCTATTGTAAAGGACTTATTTTTTAATATTTATTTATTTTTATTTTATTTATCTTTGGCTGCACTGGGTCTTCCTTACTGTGAGCGGGCCTCCTCCACTTGCAGAAATCAGGGGTTTCTTTCTGGTTGTGGTTCTCAGGCTTCTCACTGTTGTGGCTTGTCTTGCTGTGTAGCCCTGAGCTCTAGGGTTACCAGCTTTAGTAGTTGCTGCACGTGGACTCAATAGCCGTGGGTCAGGGGCTTAGTTGCCCTGAGGAATGTGGGCTCTTCCTGGACTAGGCATGAAACCAGTGTCCCCTACATTGCAAGATGGATCCTTAACCACTGGACTACCAGGAAAGCCCAGGTCTTATTTTTTAAGTGCTGTTTTAATTGGGTTTTGCTGATATAAAGAAACACAATTGACTTGTGAAATGAAATATTTCCTGCCATAACAGTGGGCAAGAAATGTTACATCAGTGATTTTAGGCCTCCAAATGTGAATGAGGGCTCCCAAAAGGGAACACAATACCTGTGATCCAGCAAATGCTGCCACCTCTGCAATGATTGCAAAGGAACTCAGAGGAATGCAAGAAGCAACTATCCTCTGTCACTCCTCATGGCGAAGGAGGAATTAAGGATGTAAACAATCAAGAAACAGGAAGTGGTCCCAGATAGCTGCTGCTGCTGCTGCTGCTGCTAAGTTGCTTCAGTCGTGTCCGACTCTGTGCGACCCCATAGATGGCAGCCCACCAGGCTCTGCCGTCCCTGGGATTCTCCAGGCAAGAATACTGGAGTGGGTTGCCATTTCCTTCTCCAGTGCATGAAAGGGAAAAGTGAAAGTGAAGTCGCTCAGTCATGTCCGACTCTTAGCGACCCCATGGACTGCAGCCTACCAGGCTCCTCCATCCATGGGATTTTCCAGGCAAGAGTACTGGAGTGGGGTGCCATTGCCTTCTCCGCAGATAGCTGCAGTACATATGAAAGGAAAGAATTCAGTGAGCCCAGAAGCTTGAAGATTCCCATAGAAGAATGCTAAGTTCCTAGCTTGATATCTGGTTTTCCTTACTTAACAATAATCTTTGATGTTCAGACTGCCTGCCCTGTTTGTTGGAAAGTTGTATATAGCTTGACTCCCTCTCTCTGGCCTCCTACAGCAGTTTAAGAAGAGGTGGCAAGAATACACAGGAGAACTATACAAAAAAAGTCTTAATGACCTGGATAACCACAATGGTGTGGTCCCTCACCTAGAGCCAGACATCCTGGAGTGTGAAGCCAAGTGGGTCTTAGGAAACATTACTATGAACAAAGCTAGTGGAGGTCATGGAATTCCAGCTGAGCTATTTCAAATCCTAAAAGATATGACACTGTTAAAGTGCAGCACTCAATATGCCAGCAAATTTGGAAAACTCAGCAGTGGCCCAAGGACTGGAAAAGATCAGTTTTCATTCCCATCCCAAAGAAGGACAATGGCAAAGAATGTTCTAACTACCGCACAACTGTGCTCATTTCACATGCTAGCAAGGTAATGTTCAAACTCCTTAAAGCCAGGCTTCAAGAGTACGTGAACTGAGAACTTCCAGATGTTCAAGCTGGATTTAGAAAAGGCAGAGGAACCAGAGATAAAATTTCAAACACCCATTGGATCATAGGAAAAACAAGAGAACTCCAGAAAAATATCTACTTCTGCTTCATTGACAATGCTAAAGCCTTTGACTTGTGGATCACAACAAACTGTGGAAAATTCTTCAAGAGACGAGAATACCAGACCACCTGACCTGTCTCCTGAGAAACCTGTATGCAGGTCAAGAAGCAACAGTTTGAATTGGACATGGGACAATGGACTGGTTCAAAATTGCCAAAGGAGTAAGGCAAGGCTGTATATTGTCACCCTGCTTACTTAATTTATGTGCAGATTACATCATGAGAAATACCAGGATGGATGAATCACAAGCTGGAATCAAGATTGTGGGAGATTTATCAACAACCTCAGATGTCCAGATGATTCCACTCTAATGACAGAAAGTGAAGAGAGACTAAAAAGCCTCTTGATGAAAGTGAAAGAGGAGAGTGAAAAAGCTGGCTTAAAATTCAACATTCAAAAAACAAAGATTGTAGCATCTAGTCCTATCACTTCATGCCAAATAGTTGAGGGGAAAGTGGAAACAGTGTCAGATTTTATTTTCTTGAGCTCCAAAATCACTGCAGATGATGACCACAGCCATGAAATTAAAAGATGCTTGCCCCTTGGAAGAAAAGCTATGACAAACCTAGACAGTGTGTTGGAAAGCAGAGACATCACTTTGCCAACAACGGTCTGTAGAGTCAAATCTATGGTTTTCCCAGTAGTCATGCATTGATGTGAGAGTTGGATCATAAATCAGGCTGAGTGCCAAAGAATTGATGCTTTTGAACTGTGGTTCTGGAGAAGACTCAAGACTCCCTTGGACTGCAAGGAAATCAAACCAATCAATTCTAAAGGAAATCAACCCTGATTATTCATTGGAAGGACTGATACTAAAGCTGAAGCTCCAATACTTTTGCCACCTGATACAAAGAGTCAACTCAATGGAAAAGACTCTGATGCTGGGAAAGATTGAGGGCAGGAGGAAAAAGGGGGAACAGAGGATGAGATGATTGGATGGTATCACTGCCTCAGTGGACATGAGTTTGAGCTAACTCAGAGAGATGGTGAACAGGGAAACCCGGCATGCTGCAGTTCATGGTGTTGCAAAGAGTAGAACATGACTTAGCGACTGAACAACAACAACTGAGATGCTGCCTCCGGGGCTCAGAGTAGTTAACATTCCCACCAAATAAAATAACTCTCTACTTTCTGGTTGTGACTAATTGTTTAGTCAAAAGGCTTTTACATATTAACTTTGTATACAGTTCCCTTCTTGATTCACCTATTAATAATTTATCTTCTGAGTTCATAATCATATCAAGCAGATAATCATATCATATATAAATGCAATTGTATTTCTTCCATTTTAACTTCTGTATCTTTTAATTTCTTTTTTTAAATCTTAACACACTGTCCAAATCTGCTAGTACCATGTTAAATAAAAGTGGTCAGAGTGAAAATTGTTTGTGATCTTAAAGAATTCTTTCCATATTTTATAATAAAGTAGATATGTTATTCATTTTTGTATAGCTATTCTTCATCAGATGAAGAAGCACCTTTCTAACCTTAGTTTACACATTTTTTAAAACATCATGAATCATCATTAAATTTCATCTATTTTTTCTGCATCTACTGAAACGGTTTCTCTCCTTTATATAATCAATACTGTCAATTACACTGTTTTTTATATTAAACCAACACGGAACTCCTATGATAAAAGCTAATTTTACCATTTTTATAGATTATGGATTCTGATTATTCATGCTTTGGTTAGGATACTTGCATTGATTTTCGAGTGAGTTTGGGCAGAAATTTCCTTTTTCATGCCTCCCTGATATCAAGCATATTAAGCCACATAAAATTACTTGAGGAGTAGTCCCTGTTATTTTGTTCTCTGTAAAGCTGTGTAAGATTGAAAAAAGTTTCTAAGGTTCGAAATTTGATTTAACAAATTAAACAGAAATAAATAAAACCATTGTTTTCCTTATGGGAATAATTTTTTGGCTACTATTCAATTGCTTTAACGTTCATATGATTTTTAACATTTTCCCCTTCAGTCAGTTTTATTAATTTTTATTTTTCTAGAAATTTGACTGTGAGTCCTCATAGTTGGGCTAACTTTGCAGAGTAGACGTTACCAGAACTACATGCAATAAATGAGTTTTTATGATTTTTGTTTGTTTTTTCATACACATTTGCCCCTAACAATATATTTGGTTTATTCTTGACAACAGATATTCTTCTGGTATTATTCTATTACCAAATCATTTTTATATGATCTGATTTATGGAATAAAAATTCAATCACAGTTGATTTATCTTATTTACCTTTATAGCCATGCCATTCTCCACATATATAATACAGCCTTAATTAATCCATTTAATCTGAGACTTAATTTGGAGGACATTAAGGATGATGGAGAGAGTCTGACCTTTACTTTGATAATTCTGAGGAATATAGAGCAAAGAATTCAGAAATATAAATTAGGTTGCTAAAAGGAGAGCAACTCATGCTGATTAGTAAGGTTTTAATTTTTTAACTAAGATGGAAATCATCTTTCAATTCTAACTTAAATCTCAAGAGTCATTTCTGAGAAATCTAATCAAAACTATTCTGTTGTTGTTGTTAAAAATGTAGCATTGATCACAGAATATTTGTGAAGTTTCTTTCATGTGACAAGAACTACCCTGTCATATAAATCTCAAATATCAATCTCCTTCAGATCCACAGCTTTAATTAGGGATCTTAGAGGTAGAACTGTAAGTCAAGCAAGCACAGCAAAGAAATACGAGAGATTACTTTTAGAACCAGATGCTATTTTGTCAGCTGACTCATAATATGCAGCTTATGCTAAACTATAGGTATTCTTGGCAACCACAACGAAACAATTTAAAAGCTCCTCTAAGCTAGAAACAGAAAAAGATAGTATATATGTTGTAGAAAATAAGTACTGTTTTGTAAAGACCAAATCACACAATAATAGCACTCAGAGACAGATTTGCAAACCTTACTGGTAATGGGGGAACAGTTGATAGGCCAAGTCAGATTCTCAGAGCTCTTTACAAACAGGAAGAGAACTGGTTTTGGAGGCTGCACTATCTATTTCAGACCACTAGGGTAACCGTAAAGAAATGACTATTTCAATGTTCCAATAGCACTTAGGTTACTAAAGCAGTAAATTATTCCAACTCTGAAATACCCAAACTGTTCCTCAATAGCTGTGGCCTGTAGCAAGTCAGCAGGACTCTGTGCTCTAGCACTTTACATTCATGCCTGGTTCCATGCTTACACGAATGCCCTAAAACCAAGCATTAACTTCTGTCAAGTATTTGGAGAAAATAAGATGCTACCAAGTAGAGCCCTGTGGGTGCCTGACTTAATATTCTTTGAATGCCTACAATGGAAGGGGCAGTGAATTAACACTCAATTGTGACCACTGTGCTGAATGCTCACACATATATGAGAAAAAATCATTTTCAAAGTTGCTGTTGAGGGATTAACTCTTAGTTGAGATTGTAACCCAGCGGGACTCCATGGGACCTTCTCAGGACAGAGTCCTTCCTCATGTCATCTGCTGGTCTTTTATTCCTAGGAAACCTGTAGTCTCCCAGGTCCTGAGTCATAAAAGCCTGGCTCAAGAATTAATAATAGAGCCCAGAAGAAAAAAAAGGAAATAAAACAAAAAAGAAATTAATGATTGAAGGTATTGAACATGTAGTGACAAAAATAGCAGTTGGTCCAGGAGAACTGGTAAGAATTTAAACAATAAATTTTACATACGACAGCCATAGAATATTTAGTTCCTCCCTGAAGCACCTAGATAACAGTAAACTAATGCACATTCCCTGAGTTGTTTTACAGATGCTAAAACCTCCATCAAATCGAAGAAGATAGCTACTTGATGACCATGAGCACATAGCCCCCTACTGAAACCTGAGGACTGATAATGTTAAACCCTGTAACACTGCCCTGTTATCTCACCATCAACCAATCAGAGAACTATGCACAAGCTGATCACATACCATGTGACATACCCCCCACCCCACCCTCCATCACTTTGCCTCTAAAAATGCTTTGAGGAATTTGGGTCCTTTGAGCATCAAGGGCTGCCTCACTCTCTTTGCTTGGCCCTGCAATAAACCCTTTTCAGCTCAAAACTCCGAAGTTTCAGTTTGTTTGGCCTCACTGCGGGTTCAGCACACAAACTTGCCATAGACAACAAGATTACGGAAATTTTTTAAATGAGTAGTATAAAAATGCGCTAACTTTTCCAGGCCTCATCTACTATCTACATACACAACTATATCCACCTATGTATTCCTCATTATTCCAAAGAGGGACTGTAGTCAATAAAAATGTTTTTTAATATGAAAAGTATTCCTTTGCTAAATTGGCTAGTGCTCTTGAGTTTAATTATGACCAGGCAGGTTTCTATGTTAGCAAAGTGTACCTCAAGTGAGAGCAGTTTTATTATTTGGGGTTAGGTTACCAAAACACAGGAAGATTGGCATGTGGCACCTTCATTAAAATAAAATATGTACAACACATCTCCCATCTGTTATAAGTGAATTTATCACCAAGGAACTTGGAAAATGTTTGAAAATTGGTTATACAAATATTTAGGAAAAGCTAATAGCATCTTATAAATACTTTTTTTAACTTAGAAATTAACACTAAAAAAGCAAAGGAAGGATTATATATCCAGAGCTTCCTGGTCATGGATGTAAATCAAATTCAGTATCTAAGCAGATATACTAGTTTCTTGACATATTATTTCTGTCAGATTCTGGCAATGGCTCTGATTGCAACAGCAATTACTGGGAAAGAATTTAGCCTCAACTATTTAGAAAAGTGACTTTACTAGATTTACAAACAAGGCCCTACAATTTTCCATTTCCTTAGCAAGATATTATATCAACCAAGCTAAGCATGTCATCATGACTGTAATTTACGTGATGTGACATGACAGTTAAGATGTACTGTGGTAATTTGTGAAAGCTTGCAGTATTATCGTAGTATCAAAAATTTATATGGTTCAGTTATTAAAGCAAATTGTTTCATTCATACTGAGATGTCTGACAGTAAACCACCGAGGGCTTCCACATTACATTAAAAAATGTCTTCCATATTCAAACAATTTGCACACCCTGTTACCAGTATTTTGTTCACTGAATGCAAACTGAAGCACAGGCAAACACCGCTTTTTGATGTGAACATGATCTGTGCGGGATATGAAGTAGTTCATTGTGGGTGGTTACAAGGAGCAGTCCAGACAGGATAAGGAAAGTTATCTTTGGGAACCAACACTATGAACAGGATGTCCAAATGCTTTGCTCTGATGCTATTTCATGTCTCATTTGTTTGCCTTCCTTCTGTCAGTTTGATTTTCAGCCAACAGAAAGAAAAAGCATATGAGCAAAGAAGAAATTCTGGAAAATATGGCAAAGAGTATTCTATTTTAAAAAACTACCTATAAGTAAACTTCACTATGGTAAGAAAAGTAAGACCTCTGAAACTCATCCAATTTTGATCCCTGGTTCTTCTCTAAATTCCTCGGAGCCGCTGGAAAAAAAGACAGTTTCTGGGGTTTTTTTTGGCAATTTTAAGCTATAGACATTTGAGTCCTATGTGCTATTTTATTCTTGTCGGGCATTCAGGAAATTCCTAAATAGAATAGGATAGAATGACCTTTTGTTGGAACGGGCTTTGAAGTAAAAGTTTAATTAGTTATTTATTACAGCCAGTAAAATTTTATGCAACATACATTCTCTCTTTAAAAATACATATTCATTGAAAGATGTGTTTTACCCATTTACACATTTTTCATAATGGTGTTTAGAGGCCAATAAGAAACAGGCCAAAAGTTACAATGTTTTCAATCAGATAAAACCACTAGTTTCTATTCATATGAACTAGCAAGGTTTTCTGTCTTAATACTCACACACCACTAATTATTAAAATGTTTTATTTTATCATGAAGATTTTTTCCAAAGTAAACTATATTCTTATAGTTGAAAACTAGTCTTAAATAGCATCAATGTGCTAAAGGATTTTTCTGGGACTGTCACAATTTCTGGTGTAATAAGGTCATTTATTTATGAGCTGACAAGGTATTAAGCTCCATAGACCAAGCAAGTATTCTCAGTTAGAATTTCTATATCAAATTTTGTTTCCAATGAATTGTTAAGCAAAGTAAAATAAAATGATAAAAGCCAAGGAACCTACCTAGTTAGAGTTAATTCACAACAGAGGGGAAGAAAGAAGCACCTTCATCTCTGAAAGTGCTACATTTGTTTATTTGTGTGTGTGTTTTTATATGTGTGTCAGTGGGCTTGAAAATAAACATGTGCTTTAATCTGGCTCTTCTTTTATGGTAGTTCTCTTTCTGAGCTGCAGGAAATATGGTGTTTATTATAAGCTTCATGGCAAGTATTAAATTAGTTATGTAATAAATTTCATTTCTAATTAACATTCCAACAAGGTAGAGAAAGCAGCTCTCTTGAATACCAGTTTTGAAATGAAATAGAAACAGATGAGAAAGACTTCAGCAAGTATTCCACCAAAGACAATTCTAGAAAAACAGCTATTTCAAGTAAACATGACCCAGTTTCTTCCAATATCTACAATGTGTTTTGCAAAAAAAATTATCTAAAGGCTTCACTGCTTTATTTGTTCTTTCAAAATGTTGACACAGGATAGCAACTATATAGAACTGTGACCTGAGGATGCAACCACCCATGGAGCAGGGTGGAAAAGTCCAACTTAATCTGATTCAGTTGGTTCCAACAATCCAATCAGTATATATTTGATCTCAACTTCCTTTAAAGAAAGACTATATAAAACCCATTCTCCTTATTGATCAATTGAAGCAATGTAGCAAGAAGCAAGCACTGTATGGACTCACCTTGTTTCCCAGGTAAGGCGCTGGTGCACTCCAGTAGTAGCTCTGGGGCAGGGCTCTTCGGGCCTCCACGGTGCTGATGCTGATCTGCTGAGGTGGGTCTAAGTCATCCAGCTGGGGGGTCACTCGAATATGGCCGGAAATGTCAGTCAGATACCAGCCACTCATGTCTTGTATCTTAAAGAAAACACACAATCATTGTCACTTAGGAAAAGAACTCAGACACTTCTCTTTCCTATTTCTGTAGTGTTCATATTTCGGAAATTAAAAACACAAAAACTATGAAAATTTAGGAAAACATAAAAGTTGTGTATATCATTAAACGTCTCATATGTTCTCACCATTATTTTTTTTCTTGATGTTTCTAGGAGTTTGGATGATATTATAGTGTAATCTGTTTTTATTAATCCAGTGTGATTTTTAAAAATTATGATTTCAAATACTACTTTCTTAAAGAGTCATTTAAAATCACACATAATTTTGTATAAATTATCAAATAGTTGAAGTTTGAATTTCGCATTTTTCACTCCACTAGTGCTTTCCTCTTTCTTACGGAAACAATTATTTCAAAAGGCATTATCTATGCATTTGTAAAGCAGAGGAAGAAAAGAGATAAGATATGAAAGGTAGATTTTCATTTACTAGTTCCTTCCTTTTCATATATTTAAATTTCAACTTGAGGCTCCAGGATAGTTGAAAACACCAGCTCACAATACTGTTCCTATTCCTTCCCATGGGGTCAGAAGTGCTATAAGAACTCCTAGTGTTGATTCCTGGCCCAGAAAAGGAAGGAACATTTAAGGAGGAATTAGGGAAAGATGACTTTGTTTTACATGTTTATTCTCCAGCTATGTGTGGCACATGGCTACAATTCTAAATTTAAACCGTCCTACCTAGTCAGGATATAACACTGGATACTAAGGTTTGCGGCTACCAGGGACTCACTAGTCATGTGTGAGCTGCTTGGCATTGTGGGTAATGGGAAGCAGAATGGTGATGGTGATCACATATGGATAAAATATTATGAAAATTTCTTCATGTCGAGGTCATTTGATTCTGTATCCCCTAAAGCTGTGGAACTGCTGGGACTGCCCTTGTCAAAAGAGAGAGAGTCAGTGAAAGTTTATTGGACAGAAAAGCAGCAAGATACATACTACTACTCTTCCCTTTCCAACATCATTCATCAGACCTCCGAGGACAGCCCAGTGAGATTCAGAGAAAGTTCTTTCCAGAAAAACTCCTGAAATGCAAATATCAGTGAACCTAGTTTCTGAAGTACAAGGCTGAATGCTACTTCTGCTCCTCTGCTAACCATAAAATTTTTGTACATTAATGGAACAGTCTAGAGGGTGAAGTTAGACTACCTGTTCATTTGCCGTTGGTTCTACATAATCTGTTCCACAAGGAATACTTGATCAAGTATACACAGGTTCATTTCGGTATGAAGAGTACAATCAGAAACTACTCATAATATTTCAGACTTAAAAGCAACACAAGTAGAGAAAATTTTCATAGCTGTATTGAGGATTAGTTATCTGATTAAAGCTGAAAGGCAGTAGTGTTTGGAATTCAGTTTTATTAAAATAGTAATCTTTGGAAAATCCAACTCTAATCACAACACCCCCCTGCTAAAATCCTTCAGTTACTCTCCAAGGATGAGAGCTCAGTTTCTTAGTAAACTCAACCACGTATGTCTAGTTTCTCATTCCCTCTGTAGGTTTCTCCTTTCTACAGCCTGTTTCCTGGTATTCTGTGCCCCTAAGTGCTGCCACACAAACTATTTGAAATTCCCTGAAGGTCCTCTTTCATAAGGAGACAAACTACTGTCTGTGAAGGGATGAAAAATCAATGAGTGTATGACAGGCAAAGGAGGTAGGAGAGAAACATGTTTATGTTTATGGTAGAGGAAGAATATCCCAGGGCTTCCCTGGTGGCTCAGTGGTAAAGAATCTGCCTGCAATGCAGGAGACCTAGGTTTAATCCCTGGTCTGGAAGATTCTCTGGAGAGTGAAATGGCAACCCACTCCACTATTCTTCCCATGGACAGAGGACCCTGGCAGGCTACAGTCCATGGAGTAAAAAAAGTTGGACTAAACCACCATCACCACCACTAAACATGTAATAACTTGAACTTTTTAAAATCAATTAAGAATGAAGATATTATTCAAATTTAGTTTCTCCATTTAACAAAGAAACAGCTATGGCAACATCAAATCACAACTAAAGACTGGCGGGTGATAGGTATTATGTACATAGCTGTTAAAGGAGTTTCTGGTGAATGCAATTCATAATTCTTCCTATCACAGTCAGATGTCTTCTCTGTTGAACTGTCTGCCCTTGAGGCAAAAGCAGCATTAATTCCATCATTGCTTCCCATACTAATCATGGACACTGAAAAGGCTAGTGTTGACTTATTATAAGAGGTTCCAGTTTACACACTGGTACAAAACTTTAAAGGCTTTGGTCAAAGAGACACAGCCAGTATATGAAAGAAAATCCCATCACTTCTCCAAGATGAGTTTAAATACATCTTGTAGCTCACTACAATAAAAAAAAAAAAGTTAATCTCTTACAGAAGGACAAGAAGCAAGAAGCCCCATGGAGAAGCATGCAGAATTCAAAGGCTATTGCTTACGTTGCCATAGGTCCAGTAGGAGCTTTGACATCTATTTGAAACTCCTGAACAGAAGCACTCATCACAACCTTTATGATTATCCTCTTGCAAATTGAAGAAGCCAAATTTGCAGCGACTACAGTCTCCTCCTTCAACATTTTCCTATAAACAAAGAAGTAGGTTATTAACACAGGTGCCCTTCAAAATAGAACACTGTCATTATTTCTGTTTAAGAAAAATATAAGTTGTATATTCTTTATGTTACCTCTCAACTTTATTTAATGTATAATCATATTTTTTAAAATCCTCTCAAAAACTTCTCATTAACTATATGCTGTCCTAACCACACCAATAGGAAACAATGTTTGATTCTAACCTACTGCACCAAGTAACAATTTGATCTTCATCTTTGTCCAGAGTGGAGTAACTGTCATGATTAATCCAGCAATAACTTAGACATTTGGTTCAGTGTTTACCATTCTATGTTGTTGAACTGCTTCCTCTTAGAACACGATACATGATAGAATAAAAGATATTAAGCTGATACATGGATGTATAATAGAACATTGATATTATACAGATGGTAAAATATTTTTCACACCACATATGAAAAATACAAATCCTTGAAGCAAGCGTAAGAATGAGACAGTAAAGAAACTGGGCAAATAGTCACACTATTTCCCTGATGAGATACAGTAGGAAAGAAAGAAAGTTTTCCCTAGTTAATTTTTGCAGTGTTTCCTTTAACACACTGGTAGACAGTTAATCATAGAGTAACATATGGGGAAAAAACAATTCTCATTCTGTGACTGCCCTCTAGATTGGCTTCATTAATCCTAGATCCAGTATCCTGAAAAATTATTTCTTTATAGATGGGACTCGAGCTGGTCAAAGCTGACTATATTATGAAAAACTGGGAAGGCTATAATCTCTCAGTTAAAGAATGATTAATCTCGACTAATGTCTTCTAAATGAAAGTTCCCTGCTTTTCAGGAGATAGATTCATAGTAGTCCCCATGTATGAATTTGCCCCACATTTTCCCTTTTCCTTGAATTCTCTTGTTACTTCAATTCTGAAATTTTCCATTCCCTTAGAAAACTTTCTTTCTCAAATGTGTTCCCATAGCCTTCTGTCATTCTTCTATTATAACCACAGAAAAGTACTGCTATATCTAGTAGCAGCCATACCATAATCTATTCAGATGTCGAACCCTGTCTTACCTGCCTTTATTATACCCCAAAATGGAAGTGTTTCTGGTACAACATTGAACACTAGCTTAATAAAACTTTATTCAGTTCAGTCGCTCAGTCGTGTCTGACTCTCTGTGACCCCATGAATCGCAGCATGCCAGGCCTCCCTGTCCATCACCAACTCCCGGAGTTTACCCAACCTTATGCCCATCGAGTCGGTGATGCCATCCAACCATCTCATCCTCTGTCGTCCCCTTCTCTTCCTGCCCCCAATCCTTCCCAGCATTAGGGTCTTTTCCAATGAGCCAACTCTTCGCACGAGGTGGCCAAAGTATTGGAGTTTCAGCTTCAACATCAGTCTTTCCAATGAACACCCAGGACTGATCTCTTTTAGGATGGACTGGTTGGATCTTCTTGCAGTCCAAGGAACTCTCAAGAGTCTTCTCCAACACCACAGTTCAAAAGCATCAATTCTTCGGCACTCAGCTTTCTTCACAGTCCAACTCTCACATCCATACATGATTACTGGAAAAACCATAGCCTTGACTAGACAGACCTTTGTTGGTAAAGTAATGTCTCTGCTTTTTAATATGCTGTCTAGGTTGGTCATAACTTTCCTTCCAAGGAGTAAGCATCTTTTAATTTCATGGCTGCAATCACCATCAGCAGTGATTTTGGAGCCCAGAAAAATAAAGTCTGACACTGTTTCCACTGTTTCCCCATCTATTTGCCATGAAGTGATGGGATCAGATGCCATGATCTTAGTTTTCTGAATGTTGAGCTTTAAGCCAACTTTTTCACTCTCCTCTTCCACTTTCATCAAGAGGCTCTTTAGTTCCTCTTCACTTTCTGCCACAAGGGTGGTGTCATCTGCATATCTGAGGTTATTGATATTTCTCTCGGCAATCTTGATTCCAGCTTGTGCTTCTTCCAGCCCAGCATTTCTAATGATGTACTCTGCATATAAGTTAAATAAGCAGGATGACAATATATAGCCTTGATGAAGCTTAAATAAATCTCTTGGTGGTCATATTTTTCGTGCACAGTGAAGTGTTGTGCACCTAGTAGATGTTTCATAAAAATGTTTGAATAAAGACTGGGCAGAAGATAGGGCGATAAACATGTGAGAACATAGGGGGAAAGATAAAAGAAGAACAACAGCATGAAAAATAGAGAAATTTATGAAAATAAACAAATAAAGATATTCTCCTGATATCCAAGAGAATAATATATTTGAAATTAAGTTTTGGGCTTGATTTCTATGTGTTACTTTCCACCTCAACCATTTATACATTGCCAGGAGCCTAAACAAAAGAGTGTCTCTAGACATGTTTCACATGTCAAACCTCAGCCTCCCAATATGCACACAAATTTAATTATTGCACCGATATTCCTGCTAGTATTCTCACTATTTCTAAGGTAAATTTCAGATATTTTGAGATGATATATGTCAACAAAACTAATCAAACTAATTTCAGACCTAAGAAGGCAAATATGTCCCCAAAATCCTGAACTTGAGAGCACCTTCAGAAGAGGACGCAGTCAGGAAAGATGAAACGTACCAATAATGATAACTTAGCTTATCGCACTAAGGACACAGTGCAGCCGTTCTGCACACTGTGTTATGTGCTTGATCTAATTTACTTTCATTTACTCTAATTTGAAAGCTTGTGACACCAGTTTTCTGAGATTCATACTGAGCCTTGCAGTTAGAAACTTTCAGACATGAGTTACATTTTCGTTAGTTACATTTTAGCCTGGCAATATGACCTTGAAAAGCAATGGTTAAATAATTGCAATATTCAATTTAATAAACCAAAGCATCATATTACGGTAGAAATTCTAGGTACGATAAAGACGAGTGAGTCAAGATCTCTGTCTTTAAAAGCCAACATGTAGAGTTGAGTAAAAAGATACATTTACAATCAACATAATGCAGGTGGAACATGAAAAGAAGATATCAGAAATAAATTATAAGAACACAGAGGATAAAGGGCTGGTTTCTGCTATGAAGGCTTGAGGAGGCTTTATGACAAGAGTGGAATTTGACCTAAGCCTTCGAGCATGGTTTAAAAATTCATCCTGATGGAGGGGATAGAAGAGAGACCTCATTAGCAAAGATAATAGGAATAAGAAATAATTCAAAGCTCAGAAGTTTCACTCAGTATTTACTCTTTAAAAAACTATGTTGAATATTTCCCTTATGCTAGGATCTTAATTTGGTGCTTGGGTTCCAGGATTCCTAACTTCATGTAAATAAACCTTTAAGAGATCAGATCTTATCCCATAGGAATTGATGAAAAGTCATTAAAAGTTATTCAGTAGGAGATAAATCAACACAACTATACTTGAGGTGTTTAACCTGGCAATAGTAAGTAAAGTATCCATGACATGAGACACTAGAACAAAGAATATTTTCAATATCATAAGATGCAGTAAAGGATTAATTCAATGGCCTTAGAGTATTCAAACCCTGCACATTCTAAATTGAAAAGACTGTCCTTTGACCAGCTCCTGGGACATAACCACTAAATGCTTAGAATATCTTGCCTAATAAGAATGTCTTTGTATAACCGAAACCAGGAGTCATATGAGGTATTTTATGCTAATGATATGATTTATGGTAAATGCCTAGTTTTGTTTATCTGGGGTCCTCGCTATTATGCATCAGTTTGACCTGGGAGTCGGAGAAGGCAATGGCACCCCACTGCAGTACTCTTGCCTGGAAAATCCCATGGATGGAGGAGCCTGGTAGGCTGCAGTCCACGGGGTCGCTAAGAGTCGGACACGACTGAGCAACTTCACTTTCACTTTTCACTTTCATGCATTGGAGAAGGAAATGGCAACACACTCCAGTACTCTTGCCTGGAGAATCCCAGGGATGGCGGAGCCTGCTGGGGTGCCACCTGTGGGGTTGCACAGAGTCGGACACGACTGAGGTGACTTAGCAGTTGACCTGGGAGTGGTTTATACTGAGGAGACAAAGTCAGTCATATGAGTACTCCGTACCTACTTAATTTGACCCTCAATACAAACCCTGAACACTAAGACTTCAATGAGTTTTCCTGGTTGATAATAACTCATATGTGTTGTAAAGCAGTGTTGTTAGGAGAATTAACCACTCTCTGTATGATTCTACTGGGAGAGGAGAACTGGAAGTTTGTGCTTGGTCTCTCCTTGATTCTCTCCTATGCACCTTTTTTGCATACAAAATTTGTTGCATACAAAAGGATACAGGATTTTGACCTGGATCCTTCTCACTTTATCTTTTATATTTTTTTTTGTCTGCATTGTGCACAGCTGGGATCTTAGTTTCCCAACCAGGGATTGAACCTGTGCCTGCTGAATTGAAAGTGTGGAGTCTTAATCACTGGACCACTAATCCCCTTTTATACTTTAATAAACCATGAGTATAACAGCTTTTCAAAGTTATGAATCTTTCTAGTGAATCATTCAAAATGAGTGTGGTCTTTACCAACACAACATGGTAAGTATAGTAGGATATCTATACCTATAAAAACAGTTTAACCAACTGTTAGCTTTACTTTGTTTATTGTGACAAATCTTGAGGCAAAATATTTTAGATCCTGCTACAGTTTCTAAATCTGTACACTAATTCACTTCAGTGAATCCTACACTCAATTCACTTCAAAACAATTATCAGCTCTAAGTCTGCATGTACCTTATATAATATTGCATAGTATCCCAGCTTGAAACCACAACTTTAAGTTTCTAGACTCCTTCATTTTAGTCCTGAGTCTATACCATACTTTTTCTTTATTGAGTAGTTCCTAATTGATTGAGTTAGAATCACTCAACAGAATAGTCCTTGGTTCTGATTTTTCTCAACCTCTACTATAGTTGAATATTAAGTCAACACTAAATATGGTATATATCAGTTCAGTTGAGTCGCTCAGTCATGTCAGACTCTTGGCAACCCCATGGACTGCAGCATGCCAGGCTTCTTTGTCCTTCACCAACTCCCAGAGCTTGTTCAAACTCATGTTCATTGACTCCATGATGCCATCCAACCATCTCATTCTCTGTCGGCCCCATCTCCTCCTGCCTTCAATCTTTCCCAGCATCATCTTTTCCAGTGAGTCATTTCTCCACATCACATGGCCAAAGTATTGGAGTTTCAGCTTCAGCATCAGTCCTTCCACTGAATACTCAGGACTGATTACTTTTAGGATGGACTGGTTGGATATCCTTGCAGTCCAAGGGACTCTCAAGAGTCTTCTCCAACACCACAGTTCAAAAGCATCAATTCTTCAGAGCTCAGCTTCCTTTATGGTCCAACTCTCACATCCATACATGACTACTGGAAAAAACCATAGCTTTGACTAGAAGGACTTTTGTCAGCAAAGTAATGTCTCTGCTTTTTAATATTGCTGTCTAGGCTGGTCATAGCTTTTCTTCCAAGGAGCAAGCGTCTTTTAATTTCATGGCTGCAGTCACCATCTGCAGTGATTTTGGAGCCCAAGAAAATAAAATCTTTCACTGTTTCCATTGTTTCCCCATCTATTTGCCATGACGTGATAGGATCGGATGCCATGATCTTAGTTTTCTGAATGTTGAGTTTTAAGACGGCTTTTTCACTCTCCTTTTTCACTTTCATCAAGAAGCTCTTTAGTTCTTCTTCGTTTTCTACCATAAGGGTGGTGTCATCTGCACACCTTAGGTTATTGATACTTCTCCTGGCAATCTTGAATCCAGCTTGTGCTTCATCCAGTCCAGCATTTTGCATGATGTACTATGCATATAAGTTAAATCAACAGGGTGACAATATACAGCCTTGACGTATTCCTTTCCCAATTTGGAACCAGTCCGTTGTTTCATGTCTGGTTCTAACTGTTGCTTCTTGACCTGCATACAGATTTCTTAGGAGGCAGGTCAGGTGTCTGGTATTCCCATCTCTTTAGGAATTTTTCAGTTTGTTGTGATCCACACAGTCAAGGCTTTGGCATAGTCAATAAAGCAGAAGTAAATGCTTTTCTGGAAATCTCCTTCTTTTTCTATGATCCAATGGATGTTGGCAATTTGATCCATTGATGGATATAATTCTTATATGTGTGTTCTTATGGACTGGTTAAAGAGCCTCTTGAGGCTGCTAAGAAAATAATGAATCAGGGAGAACATCTTTTTAACCCTCACTAGCACTCTGCTTTCTGATATGTATAGACTTAATTATTACATAAGAGTATACTTCCTTTTTAGCTTTCTAATCTCCTTTAGAGAGTGCATATCTAAGTAATTTCTTATTTAAGGACTCCAGAATTTTCTTTAAAAAGATACTAGTTTTAAAACAGTGCTTACTAGAGAACATTACAGTTTGCTATTTTAAAGTGGCACAATTCAAACATAGAAGCATGGTGCTCCAGGACTTTTATTACACCTCACAGAGACAGAGGTTTTCCACTTCTTAGTAGTTTTCTAATACAGGTGATCTTGGAAGCTTGGGTCTCAATTCTTTTTATGGGTTCCCAGGTACATAATTGCTTTTTCAAAATTTCTCTAGGAGTCATCAACAACTATCATCCACGAAGCAACCCCTGAGTGTATTCCTAATTCATTTTCAACTTGAGAATGAACTATCTGCTTTATGGGTAGGTTCTTTGAGGATTTTAATTTCCTTTGCTATCAATATTAAATTATTAATGAATGATCTGTATATCACTTCTCACTGTTCCTTTATTCTCTGTTATTACTCACTCATTCATCAAATCATAGCTGACATACTACATACAAGGCATTATATGAAATGCCAAAGAGAATATAAAAAATGTCCTCATGAGAATTACAGCAAAGGAAGTAAGAACATGGACCAGTAAGTATAATACAAAGCACAAGGGAATTACTGTCTTAAGAGGGATATTGAGTACATGCTCTGGATCTGACACTGGTGGATTTATGACCAAAGTTTTCCAACCTACTGAAGGCAAAATAAGACAGAAAAGCCACAAGGTTGAAAGAAAAAAATGTAATATGTCCTAAGGTTTGCATCATCAAATTAAAATGGGCCACTTCAGCACTGTTCTCTTTAATTAGAATGTTCACAGATGTAAGAATGTCTACGTAGGTTTTTTTTTTCAAGTCAGTCAATCAGTCCAAACAATAAAACCATCATTTATGTTCTTTTTTTGCCACTTATATTATTGAGATATTCAAGGACAAACAGCTTATCTTCTCATGTGTCACCATCCAACTCAGTCTCTAAAGCATGGATGTGAAAATAACTGATCCTAAATACCTGATAATGAAGGTAAGAGTCTATGACTTTTAGCCCAAATACTAATTTAGTCATTATGAGATTTCTCTCTTTTAGCTCTCTACACTGATCAACTTTAAAAAGAGTTATAGCATATAATTTAATAAAAATGTTAAAAGTCTTTTTAACTGTTTATCTAAACAAAATGGGGTCAAATCTAGTCTCTTGGCATTTCAAATGTGCAGCTCTCATCAATCCAGTAATTTTAATATTTTATTTATTTAGAGTTCATTAGTATTCTTTCTAATGTTCAAACTTAATGGTAATTTTTTTACACATAGGCCTATGAAATAGGTATTTTCCAAAATGCTCCACACTTAATTTTAAGAGTGCTCCAGATTTTCTCTCTAGAGACTAACATTTCCTTATATCATCTTATTTTCCTAAAAGCAAATATTCTAGCTTTTTCATTTCTAAAGCATTATTCCAGTTGGTTATATTAACAAAAATTAAACAGGAACTAATAATAGTCAATTATTTTATCACTGTCAAAAATTAATGCACATAGCATATATTTTTATTCTCTTACATATTTTTATAATAAAAAGTGTCACTTCAGACCCATGATTCTCAAGCTAGTTTTCATTATCTTGTCCCTAAGGAACCTCTTAGTCATTTTTTTCTAATCATCACCACAATGAAATTTTAATTCTACAGATATACTGTATGTGTTAATGCACCGCATGAATATGTTTGCCTTATACATAAAATGGATATATTTTTGCCCCTCAAGAACAAATTTTCATCTCCTTAGGGAGAAATATGTGCTTTACATACATATTTCTGTTGAACAAATTTAGCTGAGTATCTAATTAGATATTTTGTGACCTACCCTACAAAAAGTATGTAATAACTGTCCTTTTTTATTAGTACTCTTTTGTTCCTAAAGTTGAATTAGAAAAATATGACTAGATCCTTTTTTCTTGAAGTTAGAGACTGTTGGGTTGACATCAGTTTTCTTTTTGCTATAGTTTCCTTAGCACAGTTTCTCTCTGGAGAAATAGAGTCATAATAGTTTCCTTGTATTCTTTCTCATGAAGTTACCTTCTTACAAATTAGGGACAACTTCAACAGTACATGTTTATCTGTGATTGTTAGCCAACTGGGAATTCTACTGACGAAATTACCAGGAATATCTCCAGTGACATTTAAGTTATTTTTTTGTGAAAATATTTTTCAAAAAATTTGCAGCCATGACTGATTGTTAGGGTGTCTGTAGTCAATTAAAGCTTTCCCTCTGTTATGGCCTTCATTTTAACGCATCCTAGTATTAAAACAAGTTAACAAAAGAAGGATCGTTAGATAATTCGCAGTATTTGTTGAGTGTTTACTCTTTAAATACACTGTTCAAAGGCTAAATAATACTTGGTGGGTTAGAAAAAGAGAAGAAAATCAATGAAAATTAGTTCTCAATTTTTTACAAGCTTAACTTTCAATATAAAAAAAACAATTAACATAATATTTTTGAACTGTAACTGTCACAGAAGACAAATTATGGCAGAGACTTTTTATGCTAAAAATTTTACATTTGTAATTTAGATTTGGGATCAAACATATAAATTGAATGCCTTCTGTAAAAATGCCCTGGGTTTGAACCTAACAAGAAAGTAAGATAAACATTCCTGTACATAAATGGAAAAGAGGTGGGAAACCCAGACCAATAAAAATATTAGCATACACTTTAAAAATCCCATTGGGGAAAAGAATGGAAACTTATCTCTACTTATAAAAATATATAAACAAGAGATAAACCAGCAGGCATTTATGATTACACTTTATATTTTGTACAGGGTTTCAATGCTACAACTATAGAAAATTAGGCAAGAAAGATTCAATATCATTTTATGGATTAAGAAATATGAATCATTTAAGCAACTGTCAAAGCTTCACACTTCTTTTTAGTTTTCTCCTTTCCTTATTTTTTATGTATGAGCCACTGTGTTATCTTATTTTTTAATGGTGAAGAAAATACATAGAATTAATGTCATCACAGAGGTGTAATAGACGTTAAAAGGATTGCAAATTGTGAAAAGATAATCAATGAAAAAGATGACAAGTGACTATGGCAGAAGAATAATTTTCACTGGGGGATAATGGATAGTTTACTGAGAAATGGAACTGAGCCTTGAAAACTGCCTAGGTAAGCAAAGGGAAAAGGTCAGAGTGAGGTTTTCCAAGCAGTCTGAATAGAATCTGTAAAATTCCAGAGTTAAAAAGAGCTTGGTGACTCAAGAAATTTAAGCAAGGCTAGAAGACAGAGGCTGAAGCTCAAGAATATTCTGGAGAGGTAAACCAAGGTCAGATCACATCATTTTGTGTGCCAGTAAGAAGTTAACAAAAAGTGCAGTAAAAAAAAAAAGGGGGGGGGCGGGGCAAAACAAGATGAAAATATAGACTTTGATTTCCAGTCTTTTACTTCACTATTTGTCTATTATGACTTTGATAAAAATAAAAGCACGTTTCTACCTAGATCAAGGTTCATTTATATTATTTATCAGAGCCTGCAATTCAATTCCCTTTGAATAGAGAATATGATACTAAACTTCAAAAGAGCCAAATTTTAGCATGTAATACTTAAAATAAATGCCAAGAATCAGAAGAGCATTTAAATTTAATTGACTTGTCATATATCTGAAATTAGCTTGTCTCTTGTAATTTACCAGGAGAGACATTTTAAACATATTAATAATACATAAAATTAGTAAATAATTTTGTGTCTTGAGTTGCATTGCTTTCATACTTTGAAATATAATTAGGATGGTGTTCAGTAATATCATTGTCTAAACATGGATATAACAGAAAATCTCATGTGTAGACATTATAGTAGTTGATATTGTAGTAAGCTAAAAATTGCTTTTATATCTTTTTAAATTAGGAAATCCTTTTTGTTCCTTCAATTAGAGAAACTTTAAATCTAGAATTACTTCAAAGCATTAGAAAAGTACATATGATAACTATCCATTACCCACAACCTACAAGTTAAAAATATGAATATTTTTCCATGTGTGTTTCAGCTATGTTCAGTCGCTCTGCTGCTGCTGCTGCTGCTGCTGCTGCTGCTAAGTCGCTTCAGTGGTGTCCGACTCTGTGTGACCCTATAGATGGCAGCCCACCAGGCTCCACTGCCGTCCCTGGGATTCTCCAGGCAAGAATACTGGAGTGGGTTGCCATTTCCTTCTCCAGTGCATGAAAGGGAAAAGTGAAAGTGTAGTTGCTCAGTTGTGTCCAACTCTTTGTGACACCATGGACTGCAGCCTGCCAGGCTCCTCTGTCCATGAGATTTTCCAGGCAAGACTGTATGTAACCCTAAAAGCTAATGACTATTATTGGTAGTTAAAGAGAGCAAGTTTTTTTTTTTCCCCAAGCATAAGATCACCTACTATTTATTCTAGGAACTCTAGAGTAGTTGAAAACTAGAAAACCAGACAATAGAAAAAAAAGTATAGATGAATGCCCCATCTACCCCCCAAAAACCAGTAATTTAAATATCTAGATCTGAAATGGGATCAAAGTGGTAGAGCAGGTGGACATGGAGCTCACTACAAACTCATCAAAAATATATCTACATGCAGAACAATTCTCACAGAAAACTAATGGGAAACTGGCAGAAGATCTCTTATACAACCAAAACTGTAAGAAAGATCTACACATAATCATGTTACGGTGAGGAAAAAAAGGCATAAGGTCAGAACCTGCTCCTCTTGGAGAGACCTGGAAGAAAGTGAAGGGCCACGCTAGTGGCTCTCACCTTGGGGAGAGAGCAGATTGATTCATTCTGTGCATCTCAGTCCTGGGTTCCTGAATGGAGGATACAAGCCTCCTTGGCTGCTGGAAAATCTGCTAAGACAGATGGGCTGTGGAAACCTTGACTCTATTGGTGAGGAGTGTTGGCTTGTGAACAGTTAGAGCAGAGAGAGCCTTGCAATGGCGGATGCCACTTTGCTGCACTTCCCAATCTGAAGGAGTGAATACCCCAGCTCCACTCAACTCCACACTACAGCCTGGTGCAATAACAAGGCAACGATTCAGTCTACTTATGCAGAGACAGACCAGGGCACCTGGGATGTGATCTGGGCAGAGCTGAGATGACCACTGTCAATGCATGCACCAGCTAGTGCCATAGGAACACATAGTGGTCAAGTGCTAAATCTGGGCAGAGAGGCTCTGGGCAGGAGTATTCAGTGACTGGTTTTCCAGCAAGAATTCATGAGCTCTGCTCACTCCACACCCCAGTTTAGCACTATATCTGGAGTAGACAGGTCCCAGAAGAAGTCTATCAGAGGCAGCCCAGATTCTAGGCAGCAGCACAGCTACCTCATTTCCTGCAGTTACAGTTCCCCAACCCCAGCCCCACAATCACCCCAATACCAAAACCAGGTAAAGATACCACAAAAAGAAAGTTACGGGCAAATGTTACTGATGAACATAGACACAAAAAGTGCTCAACAAAAAATCATTAGAGAATAACTATGAACAGTTGTGAAAGTGTTAGTCACTCAGTCATGACTGACTGCGGCTCCATGGACTGTAGCCCAGCAGGCTCCTCTGTCTATGGGATTCTCCAGGCAAGAATATTGGAGTGGGTTGTCATTTCCTTCTCCAGTTTGAACAGTTTTATGCTAACAAATTGCAGAAATGCACAAGTTTTTGAAACATACAGCTTGTCAAAACTGAGTCAAGAAGAAACAGTTAACTTGAACAGATCATCACTAGAAGTAGAATAGAATCTGTAAAAATTAAAAACAAAATACCTCTCTCCAAACAAGAGTTCAGAATTGGACAGCCTCATTGAGAAATCCTACCAAATGTACAATAAAGAATGTATCCTTCTCAAACTATTCCAAAAAGTTGAAGAGGAGTAAACACTTCCAAATTTATTCCATTAAGCCAACATCACCCTGAGACCAAAACCAGACAAAAATACTACAAAAAAAGAAAATTACAGACCACTTTCTCTGAGGAACGTGGATGCAAATATAGTCAACAAAATATCAAATCAAATTCAACAAAAGCCCAAGTTAAGTAATATACTTCTGAAAGAATAAGAGACAGGCTAGGATATGAGAGATGAAGCAAATTTTTGGAGGGGAAGACACTAGGAGAGGAGGAGGATACAGTAAGAGGGCAGAAGGAAAAGCTTTGAGCCTTGTCTTGCTGAAATTAGTACAAATCATATCAGTGCATTTAAATTTTAAAATTTCTATTTATGTATTCATAATTTTTTTGTTATGTTTTACATCTTTACATGAATGATAACAGCATTTGTTTCCTTCACTTCATCCAGAAATTTATCAATGTTTTTACACGTAAGACCTATTTCACTCACTTGTTTCTTGTATCAGATTATATGAATATATCACAATTTATTTTTCTTATCTATGGATATTTAGATTTTCCCTAATTTTCATAATAACAAGCAGGAGTGTGCTGAACATCTTTCATATACTTCTTTGTACATGTAGCATAAGATTCTTTAGGGTAAATGTCTAGATACTGAGTTGCTGGCTGACAGGTTTTAAGTACCTTTAATGATAATACTAGATAGTGCCATATTGGCCTAAGTTTTGATACTACTTCATCCTAATGTTTTAAAATATTTATTTATTTATTTGGCTGTACTGGGTCTAAGTTGTGCCATGTGGGATTTTCCTCATCTTCACTGCAGCATGGGGGACCTAGTTCCTTGCTGTGCTATGCTTAGTTGCTCAGTGATGTCCGACTCTGTGACCCCATGGACTCCTGGCCGTGAAGCTCCTCTGCCCATAGGGATTGTCCAGGCAAGAATACCGGAGTGGGTTGCCATGCCCTCTTCATGGAATAAATCTGGGCCCCCTGCATTGGGAGTGTGGAGTCTTAGCCACTGGACCACCAGGGAAGTCCCTAATTCATTCTAATAAGAGCAATGGTGAACATTTCCATTTCCCCAGATTTTACCAGTACTTAAAATTAGCAGCTATCTCCCCATTTTAAATACTACTTTATGATCTTCAATAATCTTTTTAAAAATACCTCTACTTGAGAACATTTATTCCTAAGTACCACATCGTTTTGTTGCCATTCTAAATATTATTACATTTCCTAATTGGCTGTTGCTGGTGTACAGAAATGCTACTGCTTTCCATAGACTGATTCTTACAGTCTTCAACCCACTGAAACGCTTCTGGGTTCAATATTCTTTGACTAAAGTACATATGTCACTGAGAAGCTTTTTCAGTGAAGTTGAACTGCTGGTGGTGAACATTCACAATAAACTGATATTTGTCTCTTGTTTTAATATTTTTCCTTGACTGGTGGGCAGGAATTATACTATAAACCTGGTGGTGGACTTTTTTTTTATCTTCTTCAAATGGAGCATGTATAATTTTCTTTAATTCTTCATAATTCCTTACTCCATTATTTTTGAATACTGTTTCTCCCCAATTTCATCTAATATCTTCTTTGGCCACTTCTACTAAACTTAAGTTGAATTTTATCATTCTACCAACCATGCCACTTGGCATCTCATGTTTTTATTTCTTTACCTCCCTATGACAATGTGTAAGCATTTTACTCCATTCTGTATTTCTGATCCTCTATCCAACAGTTTCTAACCTCTTGTTCAACCCATTCACTGAATTTTAAATGTAAATGACTACATCTGATTTTTTTTGTTCATTTCTAGAAATAAATTACATTAACTTTTTTTTCCAAACCTGCTTATTCTTTTAATATAGTACCCTATTTTTTTGTTTTTCCCCTATTTTTCTTTGTGCTTTTATTTTCTACTCATACTTTTATGACTATTAATTTTCTACATATTTTATTTCTGTGATTTATATTGTTAAATTGTTCAAATATTTTTGTGTGTACAATTTTTTTCTGGTTATCTGATTCTTTCTTGTTTTTAGTTTATGAGTATTCTGACTTTTCTGACTTCCAATTTCCTCTTGCAGTTATTTTCCTATTGTGCAATATATTACTTTATGGTGAGTTCACTGTCAATTAAGGCTATACTTTCTTCCTGTGGAAATACCATTTGCTTGAAATGTTGAAGAATTCTAGCACATAAAGGGAGATTAAAACTGACCCCATTCCCATGTGGCACACAGATTTGGGGTTTTGACAGTGCACTAATTTTTACCTACCTAGAGCTCCAAAGGAAAGAAAATGTTTTCTGGTTGACATACCTAGCCTCTGGGTGTAATTTTCTAGTGCCTGCTTGTTGACTGCTAGGGAGCATTTCTAGAGTCCAAGTTTGAATGAATTCAGTTCCTGTTTCCCTTAGTGGGTCCCAATCTTAGTGTCAAGGTTTAGAGAAGCCGTTAAAACTCTAAACTTGAACCCCTATCTTAGCATTAAGATGAGCCTCCTATCTCCAATGCCATGACCTTAGTTGTATAGTTTTGTTTGAGGTTATGGGCTTCCCTGGTGGCTCAGATGGAAAAGAATCTGTCTGAAATGAAGAAACCTGGGTGCAACGGCTGGGTAAAGAAGATCCCCTGGATAAAGAAATGGCTACCCACTCCAGTATTCTTGCCTGGAGAATTCCCCATGGACAGAGGAACTTGGCTGCTATAGTCACAGAGTCAAACACCACTGAGTGACTAATGCTTTCTCTTCACTTCACATGCTTAAGGGAAGGAAATGACAACCGTTCCAGTATTTGCCGTGGGAAATCCCACTGACAGAGGAGGCTGACGGGCTACGGTCCACGGGGTCACAAAGAATCAAACACAACTTAGCGACTAAACAGCACCATGCTTAACTCAGACTTCCTTCTTTGGTCTGATATCTAGGAAATTCCCTTTCTTTCCTGAATCTACATGATTGTAAATTTCTTTGCTCCATTTTACCCAGAATACCTGTATGAGAAATGGAAGAAATGGGAATAAGGTGTCCACTTTTCTCAGTACTGCATTTAAATAGAACGTTAGTCATTTACAATTTACACTAAAAATAAATTTAGGCCCAAGATTTTACAACAAGGTGATTTCTTAAAATGTTCACAAACTTAAGATTTTTTTTTAATGAAAATTTTGGAAAACTGATATATATTACAGTGAAAAAGAATAAATGTGCAAATGTTTACTGGTTAATACACATTTTGGAGATGAATGCTTTTATAGGTATCATCTTATTTGAATTTAAGTCTCTACTTAGTTTCTAAATAACATTTCATCTGTTAAACAGCATTCTGATCCATGCTGTTTTGAGTAATCAGCTGACAATCCTAAGTCAAATGATGTTTTTCTGAAACATGCATAAAATTCAACACTTCTAAAATTATTTAGATATCTAATGAGATTTGCTTTCTGCAAGTTTATATCCTATAAAGCATTTTAGTTTATAAGAACTTATAGTCATCTATTTAAAATATCACATAGTTGAAGGGAACTCTTTTAATGATGCTACTTACTTAAATTTTCATTCTCTTTTATGATTTCTTAATTACTGTTTATTGTTGTGTTCTATTTGTCTATGTAGAGCTTCAAGTGACTTTGTAAGAGGCATTTTTCTTATTAGGATTGGAATCACTCTCTGAGGCAGGCAGAGACCAGCCAGTGGCTAGAGCAATTTTTCCTTGGAGCTCTGCTAATGATGACAACTCTCCTGTTCTAGCCTTTCTGATATATTTATCAAAGAAAATGAATGGGACCTGCCTCCTTCATTCATTTGTTACTCTTTCTTTGTAAATACTAGGCATCTTCCCTCTATGAATAGTATGTGTATGACAACATTCCCTTTTTTTTCCAGTTTTATTTCCTATATTCTAGAGACTCAGAAGGTTTCTCTTTCATTTTAAGCTCAGCTGTGCCTGTCCTTTATTTGAACAAGTGATAAAGCTGAGATTTCTGTGGAGTTTGGGGAAAGGAATAAAGCACATACAGGGAATATATATTGTAAATATTAGAGATGCTTCTAAGATTACTCCAAAAGATATACATCACAAGAGAGGTGGTGTCTGTTAGCAAGTGATCACTCACAGACCACTCTGGTATTGATCTACAAGTAAGTCTTCATCTCAGATAATATTAGACTAAAAGGTACTAGATGTAGTTAATTTACTATTTTTCAACACATGGCAACTCTTTACCATGGACTGTAGACTTTCTGCATGTTTATGTACACAGGAGTTTTATTGTTTCAGTGTTCCAAGATAGGTATCTAAATAGCCTAAATATCTATATCTATTTAACATATATTTAATTATATAACGATTACAATATTTAGCTTCTTGTCCCAACAAATGTATTCTCAACATGGATACTAATGTTTACTTATTTAATGGTTTAATGTTTGTATACATATGTACACTTAAACAAAAACTATCAGTATATAATTTATAGTTGTCTAGATAAGACTGCTTCACTAGAGGCTCAGATGGTAAAGAATCCGCCTGCAATGCAGGAGACTTGGGTTCAACCCCCTGGGTTGGGAAGATCCCCCTGGAGCCTGGAGGAGGGCATGGCAACTCACTCCAGTATTCTTGTCTGGAGAATCCCCATGGACAGAGGAGCCTGGCGGGCTAGAGTCTATGGGGTCGCAAAGAGTCAGACACAAGTTAAGTGACTAACCAGCAGCAGCAGATAAGACTAATGAATTAATAAAGGAAATATTCTTAATAAAGTTTCATCTACACTTTTTCTTTAAAAAAGTAACATTTATTTTTATGTTTGTATGGGATTCTAACTTTTTCAATGGAGCGTTGATTCTCTCAGCTAATATGGCTAACGTGGTCTGATCTGAATGTTTTGGAACTGATTGCTGTAAAGTAAAGCAGTTTTATGGAGGAGGAAATGGCAACCCACTCCAGCATTCTTGCCTGGAGAATCCGGTGGACAGGGGAGCCTGGTGGGCTGCTGTCCATGGGGCCGCACAGAGTCGGACACGACTGAAGCAATGCACGCGTGCAAACCAGTTTTATAATTTCAAATTTGTACTTGCTTCTATGTTTCCTCTATGTGTAAGCTGCAGGTACAGTGCGTCCCTTGGTGATAGCATGCTGTCCTATTATCTGAGTGTGTACAATAAATAAAGTTGCATTTCTGAAAGTACTCTTGGGAGGAATTACTGAGCATATAACCAATTCCACTAGGGTTTCTCACATTTTTTGGTAATTAAATAGAAGATTTTGAACATGATATTTTCAGACCTATCTGGGTTCAAACTTCAGATTATTTAAAAATCTAGAATGAAAACTTTGAGAGAGTTCTTTTCAGAATTAGATAAGATATGAAGCTAAAGTTGTTTTGAGTGTATAGTAATTTTAAAGGATTGCTAGCTTTAGTGTTGTATATTTTAAAATTAACAGACTAGATAGGTAAGGGGGCAAATGTGTTTCTGTTATAAAATAACACATTCTTAAGATGACTTCTCTTCTGTATTTCTAAGTTTTTAGACAAAAGGCATGTGTCTTGCTGAACCAAACCTGATTCGAAAGACACTTATAGGAGTGCTACCATAGAATAGAGACTGGATATTTACAGAAGCTCCAATCGCTTGATGTGCACAAACATAAGAGAGATACTAAGGAAAATAACCTTTGCTCTAATCAATGGGACATTGTTGGAGTAAACAAGGTACCTTGCAGTTACAGGGTCCAAAACAAGGGTCCTCATTTGTGCTCCCTGCACCACTGCAGTTACAGTGTTTGCAGTCTGGGTAGCCAGTGTAACCTCTGGCACAGCGATCACAGCTCACCCCTCTGAAGCCGGGTTTACAATGACAGGACCCAGGTGCCAGACCTAATAAAAGATGAAACACATATCAGTATCTTCAAATTAACTCATAAACCTTCTGAGACTATCACAAGATGGAAAAGTGGCTTGGGGGTAAAAATATACTACTTTAAAATAAAAACCTAATGACAATCATCTAAGTAAAACAAAGAAAAAGACTAAGCGTATTCAAACTAAATGTCCATCAACAAATGAATACATAAAGAAGATATGGTACATATATACAATGGAATAATATTCAGCCATAACAAAGAATGAAATAATGCCATTTGCAGCAACATGGATGGATCTAGAGATTATCATACTAAGTAAAGTAATAAGTCAGAAAGAGACAGATACCATATGGTATCACTTCCATGTAGATTCTAAAATATGACACAAATGAACTTATCTACCAAGCAGAAACAGACTCACAGATATAGAGAACAGATTTGTGATTGCCAAAGAAGAGAAGATTGTGGGAAGGATGAATTGGGAGTTTGGAATTAGCAGATGCAAACTATTTATATAGAGAATGGATAAACAACAAGGTCCTATTGTATAGCACAGAGAGCTATATTCAATTGGATGTAGAAAAACTAAAGCCAAATTTTTAGGCTTAAATACTTCCATTATTAAAAAATGTAAACAAATTAAAACTTAATTTATGTAATTATAAAAAATGTAAAACAAAATGAGTACCATAGGAAGCAAGGGATATTTGAAACATAAACAAAAAGAAACAAAAAGGAAGCAAATAAAAAGGAACCTTAGACAAGGCTAATTAAGGATATCAAAGGAAAACAAATGATGAAAGAATTCCCACAAAATATTTCAGTATTGGTTAATTTTTATAGTATTCTCAATGTTTGAAACTTGTATGAAACATATCTAAAAACAGACATGTATATAATTCAGTTTATGAAGCTCATGAATATCTGACATCAAAATCTAACAGAGATAACCCAAAATAAACATGGCCGACTCTTTTGCAACCCCATGAACTATAGCTCCTCTATCCATGGAATTTCCCAGGCAAGTATACTGTAGTGAGTTGCCATTTTCCACTCCAGGGGATCTTCCCAACCCAGGGATCAAACTCAGGTCTCCTGCACGTGGATTCTTTACCACTGAGCCACTAGGGAAGCCCTTTAAATCAAAAGCTAGAAGCAATTAAATTGAGAGAGAAAGGAATTTTGAAAGCTGAAATAAGGCCTAAAGTTCATCTTCTTTAACCAAACAGTTAGCCAAGTTGTAAATGCAAAGGAAAATTATTGAAAGAAATTAGAAGCGCTCCTCCAGTGAACACATAAATGTTAATTAAGAAAGTGAAACAGCCTTATGGCTGATATGGAGAAAGTTTTATTGGTCTGGAGAGAAGAGCAAACCAGTCTCAACATTTACATAAGCCAAAACCTAATCCAGAGCCCTCTCTTCAATTCTATAAAGGTTGAGAGAAATGAGTAAGTCGCAGAAGAAAAGTCTGAAGCTAGCAGAGATTGGTTCACAAGGCTTAAGGAAAGAAGCCATTTCCATAACATAAATGCGCCAGATGAGGCAACAAATGCTGATGCAGATCAGATGCAAGCTGCAGCAAGTTATCCAGAAGATGTAACTAAGATTAAGGTGAGGACACTCAACAACAGATTTTCAGTGTAGATTTAATAGGCTTCTATTGGGAAAAGATGACACGTAGGACTTTCATAGCTAGAGACGGGAGGTCGAGGCCTGGCCTCAAATCTTCAAAGGACAGGCTGACTCTCATACTGGGAGTTAACGCAGCTGATGACTTGAAGTTGAAGCCGATGCTCATTTACCATTCCAGAAATCCCAGGGCTCTCTACTAAATCAACTCTTCCTGGATGATTGTACATCTCTTTAAAACACAGTTTACTGAATATTTTAAGCCCAGTGTTGAGATCTACTGCTCAAAAAAAAAAAAAACTTTCAAAATATTAGTGAACATTTTGATGATGAACCTGGTCATCCAAGAGCTCTGATGGAGACGTACAGTGAGATTCACATTATTTCCAAGCCTGTTAACACATCTATTCTGCAGCCCATGGATCAAGAAGTAATTCTGATTTTCAAGTCCTATTATTAATATATATATATATATGTTCTAAGGCTACAGCTGCCTTAGATAGTGATTCCATTGATGGATCTGGGCAAAGTCAATTGAAAACCTTCTAGAAAGGAGTCACCATTCTAAATGCAATTAAGACATTAGAGGTTAATGGTGTTAGGTAAAAGGAGTCCAGAATGCTGGTGGCTAAAAGACAAGTAAGGAAAAACCACACAAAATTAGAACAAAGGAAGGTCCGAGCACCGGAGTGAGGACCTCAAGTGAAATAAACAGCACTCCTGGCTAGCCCAATTTACACAGGGCAGGGCCAGGGGGAGGAGAAAAAACATAAACAGAGGAGCCAAAATTGGGCTGGGGGGGGCTCTCTTCTCTTCATGTCTTTTGGGTCAGCGTGCCCTCACACCTCAGGGATGTATTTTCCTTTACTTTCTAAATAAAACTGAGCTGTAACACGGAGCTGTAACGGTGGTCCATCCAAGAGCTGTAACAGTGGTCCGCCCAAGGGCTGTAATGCTGGTCCATCCATTGCTTCAAATTTTCATTGCAATGAGACAGAACTGAGGAAACTACAAACTCCCCCACCAATGCGAAGAGGTCAAAGTATCAACATTAACAGAAGTTGAGAAGAAGTTGATTCCAGCCTTTTTGGATAACTATGGAGGATTCAACTTCTGTGCCGAAAGTCACTGCAGATGTGGTGGAAATAGAAAACGAAGTAGAGCCTGAAAATGGGACTTAATTGCCACAACATGATGATAAATTTTAACAAATGCAGAGTTGCCTCTCCTGGATAAATAAAGAAAGTGATTCCTTGGCATAGATTCTACTCCCAGTGAAGGTGCTGTGAAGACTATTGAACTGTAAACAAATAATGTAAACTTAGTTGATATTAAGAAGAAGTGGCAAGAATACACAGAACTGTACAAAAAAGATCTTCATGACCCAGATAACCACGATGGTGTGATCACTCACCTAGAGCCAGACATCCTGAAATGTGAAGCAAGTGGGCCTTAGGAAACATCACTATGAACACAGCTAGTGGAGGTAATGGAATTCCAGTTGAGCTATTTCAAATCCTCAAAGATGATGCTGTGAAAGTGCTGCACTCAATATGCCAGCAAATTTGGAAAACTCAGCAGAGGCTACAGGACTGGAAAAGGTCAGTTTTCACTCCAATTCCTAAGAAAGGCAATGCCAAAGAATGCTCAAACTACCGCACAATTGTACTCATCTCACACGCTAGCAAAGTAATGCTCAAAATTCTCCAAGCCAGGGTTCAACAATACATGAACCGTGAACTTCCAGATATTCAAGATGGTTTTAGAAAAGGCAGAGGAACCAGAGATCAAATGCCATCATCTGCTGGGTCATCAAAAAAGCAAGAGAGTTCCAGAAAAAACATCTATTTCTGCTTCATTGACTATGCCAAAGCCTTTGACTGTGTGGATCACAACAAACTGTGCAAATTCTGAAAGAGATGGGAATACCAGACCACCTGACCTGCCTCCTGAGAAATCTGTATGCAGGTCAGGAAGCAACAGCTAGAACTGGACATGGAACAACAGACTGGTTCCAAATAGGAAAAGGAGTACATCAAGGCTGTATAATGTCATCCTGCTTATTTTTTTTTAATAAATTTATTTATTTTAGTTGGGGGCTAATTACTTTACAATATTGTAGTGGTTTTTGCCATACATTGACATGAATCAGCCGTGGGTTTACATGTGTTGCCCATCCTGAACCCCCCTCCCACCTCCCTTCTCATCCCATCCCTCTGGGTCATCCCATTGCCCCAGCCCTGAGCATTTGTCTCATGCATTGAACCTGGAATGCCACCCTGCTTATTTAACTTATATGCACAGTACATCATGAGAAACGCTTGGCTGGAGGAAGCACAAGCTGGAATCAAGACTGCTGGGAGAAATATCAATAACCTCAGATATGCAGATGTCACCACCCTTTTGGCAGAAAGTGAAGAACTAAAGAGCCTCTTGATGAAAGTGAAAGAGGAGAGTGAAAAAGTTGGCTTAAAGCTCAACATTCAGAAAACTAAGATCATGGCATCTGGTCCCATCACTTGATGGCAAATAGATGGGGAAACAGTGGAAACTGTGGAAGACTTTATTTTGGGGGGCTCCAAAATCACTGCAGATGGTGATTGCAGCCATGAAATTAAAGGATGCTTACTCCTTGGAAGAAAATTTATGACCAACCTAGACAGGATATTAAAAAGCAGAGACATGATTTTGCCAACAAAGGTCCATCTAGTCAAAGCTATGCTTTTTCCAGTAGTCATGTATGGATGTGAGAGTTGGACTATAAAGAAATCTGAGCACCGAAGAATTGATGCTTTTGAACTGTGGTGTTGGAGAAGGCTCTAGAGAGTCCCTTGGACTGCAAGGAGATCCAACCAGTCCATCCTAAAGGAAATCAGTCCTGAATGTTCACTGGAAGGACTGATGCTAGAGCTGAAACTCCAATACATTGGCCACCTGATGCGAAGAGCTGACTCATTAGAAAAGACCCTGATGTTGGGAAAGATTGAGGGCAGGAGAAGGGGACGACAGAGGATGACATGGTTGGATGGCATCACTGACTCAATGGACATGAGTTTGAGTAAACTCCAGGATTTGGTGATGGACAGGGAGGCCTGGCCTGCTGCAGTCCAAGGGGTCGCAAAGAGTTGGACATGACTGAGTGACTGAACTGACTGAACTGAGTTGATAAAGCAGCCGCAGGGTTTGAGAAGACTGACTCCAATTTTGAAAGATGTCTTATTGTGGATAAAATGCTATCAAACAGCATTACATGCTACAGAGAAACTGTTCATGAAAGGAAGAGTCAGTCAATGTAGCAAACATTATTGTTTAGTTATAGTGAGAAATTGCCACAGCCATCCCAACCTTCAGCAACCACCACCCTGTAGCCATTGACCTAAGGGCAAAATCCTGCATCAGCAAAAAAACTGCAACTCACTACAGGGTCAGATAATGGTTAGCATTTTTTAGCAAGGAAGTCTTTTTGAATTAAGGTATTGTATTTTTAGACATAATGCTATTACATACTTAATAAACATAACTTTAACATGCACTGGGCAACCAAAAATTTGTGGAACTTGCTTTATTACAGTGGTTTGGAACTGAACTTGTAATATCTTTGAGTTATGTCTGCATTGTTGAACATTAATAAATTTATTTTCTTAATCATATGTAGAAGTTAAATGAAAAAGAAATCTGTTCACTTCAATAAAGACCACAGAAATACTCCCCTCAATTAATATTTATTTCTGATATTAAAATCTCCAGACCTCAAGACTAAACAGAGAAATACTCTATGTAATAAAAAAATGTCTATTTCAATGTTTGTCTCTGAAAGTACTACAAACTAAATGTCTTGTTCAGAACACTTGACTGTGCAGGATGAAATTGGCAGACTGCTGCTGCTGTGTGCTGTTATGAAGCAGAGAAATCCCTTGGAGATCAGAAACTATACATATTTTCTAGAGTAGTAAGCCATTTCTTAAACCAGTGTCTTTCCTAAAGTCGATTAACTCTGATTAACTAGAGTGTGGAGCATGGTTTTATTGAACAAAAGACAAATTCTAGGTACTACTCAAGGTAGAATGACATATCAGAGAACTTTACAGGTAAACTCAAGACTTCTGAAACAGTAAACTAGGAAATACACATGTATGTGCATGCACACACACACACACACTGTTAGGAAAAACACAAGAAAACAAGGCCCAGATAAACACCAAAAAAATCAAACTGCAGAATCAAATAGATAGCAGAAAGCACTACTTACATATACAAATTATAAAATAAACATACATCTTTCCTCTCTTATCTGTGGTTTCACTTTTCATGGTTTCAGTTAACCTGTGGTCAACCACAGTTGAAAAATATCACATGGAAAATTCCAGAAATAAACAATTCATTATTTTTGCATTCTGAGTAAATGATGAAATCTTGCATCATCCCACTCTGTCCTGCCCAGGACATGAGTCATTGCTTTTTCCAGTAGATCCCATCCCACTGATCACTTAGAAAGCCATCTTGTTTCTCAGATTGACTGTCAGGGTACTGCAATGCTTGTGTTCAAGTAATCCTTGAGATGATGGATGTTCACTAAACTTATTGTGGTAATAATTTCATGAAGCGTGAGAGTCAAATTATCATGTTGAATACTTTAAACTTACACAGTGAAAGTGAAAGTCGCTCAGTTGTGTCCAACTCTTTGCGATCCCATGGAATATACAGTCCATGGAGTTCTCCAGGCCAGAATACTGGAGTGGGTAGCCTTTCCCTTCTCCAGGGGAGCTTCTCAACCCAGGGATCAAACCCAGGTCTCCCGTGGCAGGTGGATTCTTTACCAGCTGAGCCACAAGGGAAGCCCAAGCTTACACAGTGCTGTATGTCAATTATATTGCAATAAAACTGGAAGACAGAAAGAAATAAGAGCTAAAGAAATAAATAATTTGCTTATCTTAGAGTAGATAAGAATTTGAAGATTATAAAGGCATATAAGAAATCCAATAAAAAATTAATATGTATAGTGATTTTAACATAATGTCATTATTATAGCTGAAGTGAGTTTTCTGAATTTTGGTACGTTACTATACAAAAATTTTTAAATTGTGATTACATTTGGAAATGAGGCTAGGGTTGAATAGGTTAAAGAGGACAGTATTTGCTATCTATTTTACTCCGTTCATACTGTTAAAATTTTAGTTGACCATGTGTTGTTTTCCTAGTAACTGAAAAATCACTGTATTGTACAACTGTAACATATATAATATTGTACACATCAACTATACCTCAATTTGAAAAGAAAAGAATTTAGATCTCAGAGGGAAAAAATAATTGAAAAATATTTTATATACAAAGATCTTCATTATAGATTGGTTAAAATATACAAAATTTGGAAACAATCTTGATATCTTTCAGAGTTGAGGACTGTTATTTAGGAGCTAAAACCAGATTTCAGAGAAATATGAACAGATATGGGGAAAAAGTCACCATCTAAAGTTAACACACAAATGTTAATAATAGTATTTTAATTACCACTGCATTGAATACCCATTTTTCTACTTTTCTACTTTTTTAAATCACTTTTTCAACAGTAAAATACTTACTGTTTAAACTCAGGGATTAAAATTAAATTACCTTAAGAATAATGTGATTTGGTTATTATCATAAAAAGATAAGGAACCATAAAATCAGAAATGATACCAATAATTCACCATTTGAGTTTTTAAATAATCATTTTTTAATCTTTTAAGATTTAAGACTCTAAGGCCTGAATACATAATCATATAGCTTTGTAAAGAAAGCAGGTAAGTTAGACTGCCAAAGAAATGTTGCCAGCCTTTTAACTCAAAAATCTTTGGGGGAAAAGCCTATATCATAACCATGATTTATTCTAGTCTTTGCACAGGAGAGAAGAATCCAGTCTTTGAAATATAAAGAAACAGTTCCAGATATATTCTATGAATTTTCTACTTAACCTTGGCAAGCAACTTTTCTGGAAATAGCTTGTAAACATTTTTACATCCGGGAGTTATTTAGGCATTTGATTCCTTAATGTTTGGAGTTCACCATGAATTTCAATCCTCAAAGCAGGTATTAGCTTAAATTAATGTCAGCCTCTTTTCCTTCATTAACTCATTCCTACTGCCTTTTATAGTCCTTTATGCACACTTCTTGCTTTCTGTATTATTAACTACAGCTCAGTCTGTGATCTCATCTATTTGTTCCTCCTCTGTAGTACACACATCCCTCAAGGAGCACTGTCATTTCACCCCAGAAACCATACCAGCTACAAAGTAATCTAATAAATAACAAAACATCAAAAGATACATACACCACAGATCTATAATTGACTAGAAGGTGTATGTATATATGTATATATATACACATAGATATGTAAATATATATGCATATATATGTATAACTAATGTAAAACAATTCAACTCTTCTTGATTTTAAAGTATAATTAAACATAAACGTAATTATTGAGATGTAAGAGTTGGATATGACTGAGCAACTAACACTTTTTCACTTTTAATCAGAATAATGGCCCTCTACCAAATTCTCACCTCGTCGAGCATGTTTTTCATCCTTGACACAGACTTCATTTAAGGAACCAACTGGATCACAATGGCATGGCTGGCATGGTCTTGGATAATTTGGAGATACCTAACAAAAATATTAAATTGCTTTAGGTCAACTGTAATAAAAACACTATTTTTTGATCCAGTAAGCCTTAGAGATCATTTTAATGATATATAGTAAGACATTATATTGAGAAAATGATAATATAAGAAAATTCTTTATTTTCACAACTTGATGATATGCAATAAGAAACTATATTGAGAAAATAATAACATAAGAAAATTTCTGGAAGGAGAAAAACATGTACACCCATGGTGGATTCATGTCAATGTATGGCAAAACAAATACAATATTGTAAAGTTAAAAAATAGATAAATAAGCTAATTTAAAATAAAAAAAAAAGAAAATTTCTTTACTAAATTTTCAAAATTGCTAGAATCCATTTATTTACGTGGACATACAGAAGTAAAGAGAATAATATAATAAATGCCTATGTAACTTTTACCTAGATTCAATGATTATCAGGATTTTACCATGTAACTTTCATCATGCTTTATTCTTTGCTAAAGTTTTTAAAGAAAATCCCAAATAGTCTTTTAATCTCTACGTATTTTAGAATGTACCTCTTTCTTTTATAATCATAATTATCATAAGAAACAAAATAGCAATGTTTGCTTACATAGAAAATGCAAGAGAAATACACATTCCATGATAAAATCTTCCTTACTGTTTTGTTTTATTACAACATAGTTCAAAATTAGTAATTTTCCCCCAAATTTTTAATTTTCAAAACCTTTTTCACATTGATCACAATACAACTAATTAAATTTGGTGCTTGAGAAACGGTAATCTTAAATATTTATGTTAAAATTTTGATTTTCTCAGGAGGGAGCATAATCTGGGGTGAGGAATGTAGGTTCTGTAAGTAGGAAGCCTTGAGCTCACATTCCATTGTGGCCACTTACTGGCAATGCAGTCTCCTGCACCTTACTTTCTGGTAATATGAGTTAATAATAGCAATCATAGTGATGTTATTAAATTAAAATTAAGAGGAATAACAGAAACCATCTCATAAGATTTCTCACATATATCAAATACTCAATACAACAAGTAGCTTTTAACATTAGAATATTTTAATTAAATAAACCTAGACTTTGCCAATGTACCATACATAAAACATTTATTTTCTAGATGCAATAGGATAAGAATAAAAAAGCAACTAAATTCTTTGCCTAGGAAATACTAAAATACAGCTGAATATATATATAATTAAGTATATAAGCTATTTCCCATAAAATATGGCTTTTTTTTTTTCTTTTTTTGATGTAGACCATCTTTAAAGTCTTTTTAAAATTTGTTATAGTATTACTTTTGTTTCATGTTTTGGTTTTTTGGCCTGAAGCCATGTGGAATCCTAGCTCCCTGATCAGGGATTGAACTTGCAACCTCTACAGGGCCGGGCAGCAAAGTCTTAACCACTGAACCACCATGGAAGTCCCCAAATATAGTTTATCTATATATATATAGATAGATAGATAGATAGATTTAATTTATAATGAAAACTTGATTGTTAATAAGTCAAAGTGTCATAAGCAGAAAAACATTTACATGTCTGATAGAATTTAATCTTCTAAGTCCATAGATCAGTTTCAAAATCATTATTTAAGACCCATTCATTTACTTTCTATTGTGAAGAAAGGATCGTGCAAAGGTAAGGTAAGGCCTACTTTCTGCGTTAAAGAAGCTTACCGGAAAAGCAGACTTGAAAGATATGGATTAAATAGAATGTGCCAAGTGATAAAATAAACACGGAGAAGAGTGTTCTGGAGCAAAAGAGGAGGGAGTAAGAACACAATGAAGACAAGCAACATTTTACAGAAAAAGTGACATTTAGACTAGAGCTTGACGTGAGTAGCAATTTGAGGGCAGAATTGGGAGAAGGACTTCTAACCAAGAGAAAACCGCAACAAGAAAAAACAAAACAAACAAAAAACACCTCTTTGGGGGCATATAGCAATAAATTTCGGAGAAGGCAATGGCACCCCACTCCAGTTCTCTTGCCTGGAAAATCCCATGGACGGAGGAGCCTGGTAGGCTGCAGTCCATGAGGTCGCTAAGAGTCGGACACGACTGAGCGACTTCACTTTCACTTTTCCCGTTCATGCACTGGAGAAGGAAATGGCAACCCACTCCAGTGTTCTTGCCTGGAGAATTCCAGGGATGGCAGAGCCTGGTGGGCTGCCGTCTATGGGGTCGCACAGAGTTGGACACAACTGAAGCGACTTAGCAGCAGCAGCAGCAGCAGCAATAAATTTCTTTAGGATAAATTCTTAGCTTTTATGAATGTGATTTATGATTCCAATGATGAGCTTGAGTAAACCAAAGCCTCTTAATTTATTATCCTTCCTTACAGTAATTGGGAAAATCTGATTGAATCAGACTGCTGATCAAGAGAACTTCCAGCGAACCTTCCTACACTGTTGGTGGGAATGTAAATTGGTACAGCCACTATGGAGAACAGTATGGAGGTTCCTTAAAAAACTAAAATTAGAGTTACCATATGACCCTGAAATCCCACTCCTGGGCCTACATCCAGAGTAAAACATGATCTGAAAGGATACATGTACCTGGATATTTATTGCAGGACTGCTAACAAGAGCCAAGACACGGAAGCAACCTAAATTTCCATCAACAGAGGGATGGATAAAGAAAATGTGGTACATATATACAATGGAATACTACTCAATCATTAAAAAGATTGAAATAATGCCATTTGCAGCAACATGGATGGACCTTGAGAGTGTCATACTGAATGAAGTAAGTCTGACAGAAGAACAAGAAACATTGCACAACATCCCTTATATGTGGAATCTAAAAAGAAATGATACAAAGGAAACCTTCTAACATAAGATATTCTATAAATATATCTACTTTATACTTTATTTTTACTAAAATAATAAGATTACTAATTAATTCTCAAAGTAAACATGGCCATAAGTATATATATACATATATGTTTTAATTTTTAAATATATGTACTTAGTAGATATACCTAAAATTATATTTTAGGGTAATAATTTTTAAAGGCAGATATATTATGTTTTTAAGATATAAAATTTACAGTGTACAAAAATTTTATTTCTATATCTTCATAAAAACATATGAAATTTTCACCCAAATACTAAACACTTGAAATACTTGAATTTTTAGTACAAAATATAGCATACATATTTTTATGTATATTTTTACATATTTTTTTTATCAAATTCTAGATTCAGATTCACTAAATAAGTTGTACTAAAAACTTGATCAAGCTTCCAGTTTGAATAATGGCAGAATGTCTTTAATTGGTCCAACACATCCTAAAATGACAATGATGAATTCTGGACAAATATAAAAAGTCAAATATTTGAGGGCTTGGGAGAATAATCAAAAGCATGCAAAAATTAGAATCATTTGAGATTTGAAAGAAAAAACACGCTAGATGAGATTCATGTTAGTATAAGGGTAACAACAAAATCTACATATCAATACCCCTCCATTCTTAACTAATTCCTTAATTTCACATTAATTCTGGGGACTCCAAGGGGCCACTGGAAAGCAACAGCAGGAAAGATGAATGATCTGAATAGACTTTCTAGTCCACATGATATAACCTAAAGAGAAATTAGAGTTTATCAACCAAGAAAGGTTAGATACATGCCTTTAGTTTTCTATTAATCTGCTCTAGAAAAGTATAAAAGCAAGCCTCCAGTTTCATAGTAATTAGTCAGTAAGCTGACTACAAATTGAAACAAAATCCAAAAATCTATAAAGAATCTTTTGTCACTACAATGTATCAACCAAAATTTCCTGTGTTAATAATCATGAATTACTAGACATGAGGAGAAAAACTAAGGCATGGTCCTTGTTCAAGAAAAAAACAGGTCAACAAAAACAGTGACGTGCCCCAAGTATTAACAGACAAGGACTTGTATAGGTCTCTGGATATGCTGAAGAGCATAAAGGTAATAAGGTTTATAATGAGTGAATACCTGGATTTTTTCAGCAGAGTGGAGGAAACTATAAAAAACCATAAGCACTCCATAAAGTTGAAAAATTCACTGGGTATGCTTAGCAACAGGTAACTGATGGCAGGCAGAAAAGTAGTATAGCTAATTACAGATAAATAGAAATTATCTAATCTGAAGCAAAAAGAAAAAAAAAAATTACCACAGCCTCAGTAACCTATAGGCACAGTCCAGAACACTGGCCTGTATCTGGCTGGAGTCACAAAACGATAAGAGCAGAGTTGAAAAAAAAATATGTAAAGAAATAATGGCCTAAAATTTCCAAAATGCAGCAATCTCAATTTATAATTACAAGAAGTTTAGTAACCAAGAATATAAGCACAAAGAAAGCCACATTTAGACAAACATGGTCTAACCAAGACTGGAAAACTTTTTCTGTAAAATTAGATAGCAACATTGTAGGTTTTGTAAGTCACCTAAGGTCTGTTTCTTCTTTTTCTCCCTTTCCTCACCTCCTCCTCTTCCTCCTAGCTTTTGTATCAACTTATCCTTGCTCTTTTTCTTAATTGAGTTGTTCTTTTTCTTCTCGCTCCATCTCCTTTCCCTTTCCCTTCATTTCCTCCTTCCCTCCTCCTCCCCCTCTTTTTAAAAAAAGTTTTTACAAATATAATGAAAAAAAATTTTTTTCTTTGCAGGGCATACAAGTATAGGCCATGGGTCAAATTTTATCTAGGGGCCATAGTTTACCAATACATGCTTTGGTTGCTCAAAGATAAATATAAAGAGTATATCTTGAAATCAGTTAGAGAAGATAGATACCTTACATACAGAAGAACAAAAATACAAATGATGGCTGCCTTCTCATAAGAATAAATGAAATCCAAAAAGGTGGCAAGAATACACAGAAGCACTGTACAAAACAGATCTTCACGACCCAGATAATCACGATGGTGTGATCACTCACCTAGAGCCAGACATCCTGGAATGTGAAGTCAAGTGGGCCTTAGAAAGCATCACTACGAACAAAGCTAGTGGAGGTGATGGAATTCCAGTGGAGCTATTTCAAATCCTCAAAGGTGATGCTATGAAAGTGTTGCACTCAGTATGCCAGCAAATATGGAAAACTCAGCAGTGGCCACAGGACTGGAAAAGGTCAGTTTGCATTCCAATCTCAAAGAAAGGCAATGCCAAAGAATGCTCAAACTACCTCACAATTGCACTCATCTCACACGCTAGTAAAGTAATGCTCAAAATTCTCCAAGCCAGGCTTCAGCAATACATGAACTGTGAACTTTCAGATGTTCAAGCTGGTTTTAGAAAAGGCAGAGCAACCAGAGATCAAATTGCCAACATCTGATGGATCATCGAAAAAGCAAGAGAGTTCCAGAAAAACATCTGTTTCTGCTTTATTGACTATGCCAAAGCCTTTGACTGTGTGGATCACAATAAACTGTGGAAAAGTCGGAAAGAGATGGGAATACCAGACCATCTGACCTGTCTCTTGAGAAACCTGTATGCAGGTCAGGAAGCAACAGTTAGAACTGGACATGGAACAACAGACTGGTTCCAAATAGGAAAAGGAGTACATCAAGGCTGTATATTGTCACCCTGCTTATTTAATTTATATGCAGAGTACATCAAGAGAAACGCTGGGCTGGAAGAAACACAAGCAGGAATCAAGATTGCCGGGAGAAATATCAATAACCTCAGATATACAGATGACACCACCCTTATGGCAGAAAGCGAAAAAGTACTCAAGAGCCTCTTGATGAAAGTGAAAGAGGAGAGTGAAAAAGTTGGCTTAAAGCTCAACATTCAGAAAACTAAGATCATGGCATTCAGTCCCATCACTTCATGGCAAATAGATGGGGAAACAGTGGAAACAGTGACAGACTTTATTTTTTGGGGCTCCAAAATCACTGTAGATGGTGATTGCAGCCATGAAATTAAAAGACGCTTACTCCCTGGAAGGAAAGTTAGGACCAACCTAGACAGCATATTAAAAAGCAGAGACATTTCTTTGCCAACAAAGGTTCGTCTAGTCAAGGCTATGGTTTTTCCAGTAGTCAAGTATGGATGTGAGAGTTGGACGGTGAAGAAAGCTGAGCGCTGAAGAATTGATGCTTTTGAACTGTGGTGTTGGAGAAGACTCTTGAGAGTCCCTTGGACTGCAAGGAGATCCAACCAGTCCATCCTAAAGGAGATCAGTCCTGGGTGTTCATTGGAAGGACTGATGTTGAAGCTGAAACTCCAATACTTTGGCCACCTCATGCGAAGAGTTGACTCATTGGAAAAGACCCTAATGCTGGGAAGGATTGGGGGCAGGAGGAGAAGGGGACAACAGAGGATGAGATGGCTGGATGGCATTACCGACTCGATGGACATGGGTTTGGGTAGACTCCAGGAGTTGGTGATGGACAGGGAGACCTGGCATGCTGCAATTCACAGGGTCGCAAAGAGTTGGACACAACTGAGCGACTGAACTGAACTGAACTGACATTAAGTACAGGGCTATAACAAATTCCCTCCCAGTTCCGTCTACTTATTTAGCTGCACTGTGTTTCTTAGTGATGACTTCTATAAAAATGAAAACAAAATATACATTTTCCATTGTAATAATAAGTAATATTAATACATGGGACTTTCGTGGTGGTTCAGATGGTAAAGAATCTGCCTGCAATGTGGGAGACTTGGCTTTGATCCCTGTGTCAGGAAGGTCCCCTGGAGAAGAGAATGGCAACCCACTCCAATATGCTTGCCTGGAGAATTCCATGGACAGAGGAGCCTGGAGGGATATAGTCCATGGGCTCGCAAGGAGTTGGACACAACTGAGTGACTAACACTAACCACTGGACTTACTTAATAAAGCCCAAATACATAGAAAATAAACAATAGAGAACAAATCACAATGTAGATAAAATTTTTTTTTAAATAAATTATAATGATGTACATAAAGTATTTCTGAAGTCATGGGAAACAGCTAGTCATGAAGACAGTGTGCTGTTAGCACAAGGATGGAAAAATAAATCCATGGAACAGAACTGGGGCTCCAGATATTAACCCAAATGATCGATTTATTTTCAAAAAAATGGGTCAAAACAATTTGTTTTTTTTTTTTTCTTTTTTTTTTTTTTTATTATGGGAAGGCTTTTATTTGATTTTTTTTTTAATATTTTAGTTGGGGGCTAATTACTTTACAATATTGTAGTAGTTTTTGCCATACATTGACATGAATCAGCCATGGGTTCACATGTGCTCCCCCTCCCGAACCCTCCTCCCACCTCCCTCCCCATCCCCATCCCTCTGGGTCATCCCAACGCTCCATCCCTGAGCATCCGTCCCATGCATAGAACATGGAATGGTGTTCTGCTTCACATATGACAATATACATGTTCAAAACAATTTGAAAGAGAAAAAAAAGTATTTTTCAAAAAATGGTGCTGGAACAACAGGTAAAACATGTAGATCTCAATCATTACTTCACACTCCACACAAAGATTTACTTGAGATGGGCTACAGCCCTAAAAGTTAAAATTACCACTTCTAGAATTAAAAAGAAAAATTTTGAAGAAACACTTCACAAGAGAGGATTCAGGAATAGCTAGCAGGCACTTAAAAGAAATTTAGTTCAAAACAACTGCTGTAAATTCATAATAGAAGACGTGCTGTAGCACTAAGCATTGATAGGACTGACTTAGTGATTGCCTAGTACTGACTTGCCAGATCCATTACACCCACATCCACTAGGATGACTATTTCAAAAAGATAGCCAAGACCAAATGTTAGAGAGATATGGAAGAAGTAGAACTCAACATATATTTTTGGTGAGCATGTAAAACAGTATTATTAACTTGCTGAAACATCGGCAGTATCTTATAAAGTCAAACACACATCCATTCTATGAAACAACTATTATATTCCTAGACATTTACACAAGGTTAATAACACATGACCACAAAAAGACTCATATAAAATTGATTTGCAGGAACTAACCAAAAACGGGAAATGACCCAAATATATAGGAGAATGGATTAAAAATTAAGATACATTCATGCAGAGGACTACTCTTTAGCATTTTTTAAAAAAAGAAATAACTATCAGTGTGTACAATATGGGTAAATCTAAACCTGTTACATTGAGTGAAAGGAAGACCAAAAATTTTGTGAACTTACGATTTCGTTTTTAGAAAATTCACTAAGAGGCAAAACTAATTTATGCTCTAAAAATCAGAACAGTTTGCCTGGGGGTAATGATTGACTGGAATGAGTCACCATGGGACTTTCTGGAGAGATGGAAATATTTTATATCACATCCTCAATGACTTATATCAGCTTCTATTATGAAATATTTCTAGTCACCTTTGAGATTTCAAGTCCAACTATTTAAAGAAGCGATCAAAATTATTTTTCCCTGTAATACATCTCAGTCTGAAAAATCCAAAAAAATATTTCATGAAAGAAAAAGCATACTTTACCCCTTTGGGCCTGAAGAAACCATCAATGCATGTCTCACAGTTTATACCAGAAGTGTTTCGAGTACAATTAATGCACACACCCCCTCCAATGTACTTTCCATGTATATTTAAACTCAGATTTCTTCTGGCAACATTTTCATCATAATAGCATTCTTCAGCTTTCCCATGACAATTGCAGGCTGCATTAGGGAAAAATAAATTCATAAACTTTCAGATTTCAGATATATATGAAAATAATTTTTGTTACATAAGAGATTTCTATACCATATAGCAAATTATATTACATTATATGTATATACATACAAAGCCAATACAAATATGCCTAGAAAGTACATGAATCTATTAGATTAGTAAATATATATTAATGGAACTTAAAACATATAAATTAAACTGAATAGTATGAAATTGCCAATATTTGACTGATTTTGTCTTTCAAAACTGATATTTCACATAATTCAACCTATAGCTTCCTATTACAACAAACATTATTACTGAAGTATGACACTGAATAATTAACATTTGTGTAATCTGTGATGAATAATTACTATATGTGAATCTCTGTACTAGATCCTATGGGTAAAGAAGGATGTTTAATGTATATACATTTGATCTTTGAATATCACAGGGATTAAGGGTGTCAACCCTCTGCACAATTTAAAACTGGAATATAACTTTGCAGTTAGCCCTTCCTGTCCTTGGTTCCCCATCCCCCAATTTGACCAACTGAAGATTGTGTAGTACTGCAGCTCTGTTGTCTGCATTTAGCGAAAAAAAAAACAAACCCATCTATAACTTGAAAAGCAGGCTTAGATATAGTACAGTCAGTAAAGAATCTGCCTGCAATGCAGGAGACCTGGGTTCAATCCCTATGTCGGGAAGATCCCCTGGAGAAGGAAATGGCAACCCTCTCCAGTATTCTTGCCTGGAGAATCCCATGGACAGAGAGGCCTGGCAGGCTACAGTCCATGTGGTCTCAAGAGTCAGACATGACTTACCAACTAAACCATAACTTGGAAAAAGTCACCAAATCAGAATTGTAAGCCAGACTCTAAAGTTAGGCTCCAGAGTCTTAGGGTCAATCTCTACCACAATCCCTTCAAGTTATCTAATAAGAGACAAAAGATGTACAATTAGTGCAAAGTAATCAGGACAAGAGGAGAGCTGATTTGTTCAGTGATGAGATCATGCTATTTTGTGCCAGTCTTGGATTTGGGTATCCTCATTTCATTCGTGTCCAACTCTTTGTGACCCTATGGACTGTAGCCCACCAGGCTCCTCGGTCCATGGGATTCTTCAGGCAAGAACACTGGAGTGGGTTACCGTGTCCTCCTCCAGGGGATCTTCCCGACCCAGAGAGTGAACCTCTGTCTCTTAATGTCCCCTTCATTGGTAGATGGATTCTTTACCACTAGTGCCACCTGGAAAGCCTGAACTGAACTGAGACATAGTAAGCATTCAAACATATGTCGAGTGAATGAGAGAACATCTTGGTAAGTTTTTAAAAAGTACTTTTATTGTTTTAATGGATACTTCTTTAATCATAAATAAGTGTGACAATTTCTTTATATGGTTATGTCATAGATTTTTCCTGAGAAATGCCTGTTTCGATCTTTGCTCATTTCTAAGTTTTTGAAAAAATTTTTCTTATTGTTATGGAAGACCTCTTAATACAGTAAAGATATTTTCCCCCTTGTCCGGTTTGTTGCAAATAGCTTCTTCAGTTTGTTGGCTTTTGATTTAGGATATAGCACTGTTGCTGAGTTTTCAAACTTTATTCTAGGGAAGTATATAATCACAAATATAAATCACTAGGCGTGATATGCAGTTTTATATCTTTAGGACAATGCACAAGAATTCTTAAAAATCTTATTGTAAAAATATATTGCAAGAAGCCATCAAGATCTCTGCTACCAGTGTAACTAGAGAGAAACACAGAGGAATACAAATTTATCCTCACACTATTTAGAACTCGTATTGCTGACTGTACTTATAACCATGAGCTAAGGCACGTAAAGACTGATGCTTGAGAAGCATACACTCCACGTATGAGGGCCCTCTGCCTACAGCTCTGGTTGCTGTTTAAAGGTCCTGAACCTGCACATCTTCCATCTAAAGCCTCAGAGGACACAGAGAGTACCTACTCACAAACAACCATTTTACTCTCTGCCATCAGCAGTTTGTTATTTCATTGAATGTTCATGAAACATGATAGAAACTGTCTGTTAGTATAGGCATAGCAATGGAATACATATCCTTTGCACTTTATAGATACACCCTGCCTCAAATAAGCTAGATCGATAAAATCCAAATTAAATTCAAGTGAATTAGAAGGAAATTATTCATTTTATCTTTCTTTGCAGGAGAGATGGGAGGTTGGGCTTCCCTGGTGGCTCAGCCATAAAGAATTTGCCTCCAAATGCAGAAGACACAGGTTCAATCCTTGGATTGGGAAGATCCCCTGGAGAAGGAAATGGCAACCCACTCCAGTATTCTTGCCTGGAAAATACCATGGTTAGAAGAACCTAGCGGGCTACAGCGCATGGGGTCACATAGAGTTAGACATAACTTAATACAATTGTTGTAAGTTGTGACTAAACAACAACAATTCATTTTATAGAGGGATTTGTCATGTTTCAGAAAGATGTTTCTAAATCGTCAGAGGTGACTGGAACACCACTCAGCTTGGAAGCTAAAATTTTCATATAAACTCTTATGAATATATATATCACCAAAAGCACTATATATACAAGGTTTTATGGTTAAAAACCCTATCTTTATTTTGTAGATTTTTTTTAATTATTTTTTTTTTCAGTTTGGAAATGAACTTCCAATCTCTCCCACAAAGAAAGATAAAATTGTTTTATAATAACAGTATTTTTAAAATGTATAGAGCGCCAAGTGGAAATTTCCTTCTGTTTTGCTTTGTCTATCCCTACGGCTAATAAGTTTGATCTATTCTTTCCGTTTTTTTGTTTAAACAGATAGATATTAGTGGAGAGTGGTAAAGGGTTTTGCAGATCCACTTAACATTGCATTATGATAACTGTGTGACAGAAGGTCAGAGACAACAAGAGGAATCCCTAACCTCAAACGATACTCCCACCTGTAACTGCTGATATTCCACAAGCAGAAGAGAAACTTATTAAATTTAAGGAAACTTGAGAAGAGATATTCATGGTGTCATTCAACTTAAACTCAGCCTTAGGAATGAAAGTCTGCTCTCAATTGGGAGAAGTTGTGGAGATCCTGAGGGATCATCAGGAATGGAGTTGGGAGTAGAGGAAAAAAAACAAAGGTTGGGCCTCCAATGCTATTAAGGTTTACCCCTTTCCACCACTGTGTAGTGGGGCCTCATTCCTCCAGATACCCCTCAGAACAATGACTGATTTCTAACCCAACATATTTTCACAAACACGCAGACACAAATCAAAAAGCAAAAGAGGTAAGGGCAGAAAATGAAGAGACTCAAGACATTGATAGTATATGCAGAATCTTAGGCTGAAAAGATAATGTATAGTTAGGAAATATTTTATGATTAAAGTCTGTTATAATTCAATAATTTTAAGGACCTATCATGTCTGATACATGATACATGACAAATACATTTTATTCAATTCATATATAAAGTCAGCATTAGTTTAAAATGTCTACCAAGCCTGTTTAGGAGGCCACAGACGCCTCTTGAACTGAAAAAATGTGACTGGGACTGATTCACTAAAATACTAATATTTGAATTCAATTGAATCAGGATTTCTGGCTAGTTGGGATTTACAGTTCAGCAGAAGTTTTTGTTTTTAGCTCTCATCTTGGCCTGAATAGATTTCCAGAAACACAGGTTTCTTTAGCATCCCTGTCACCATTATGGGACAGTTGGCAATACTAGGCTACAGATGACAATATAAGTCATCTGTTATGCTTCTTGGGTATTTCCCTTCCGGAAAAACTGGACATATGGGTTGTTTTCAAAAATGATAACATTCAATATTAAACTATAAATGAGTGCTTGTTGGCACATATTTACATAGCCAGTTGTTTTTATGATTTCTCATTACTGGCTCTTTCTTGGTTGCCACTGTCCAATAATTACTATAGCATAGTTTATGCTAAAGATTGTCACTGATATCATTTCTAATATTAGCATTTTATATTATTATTAATGTGAAACCGCATATTGAAAATATTAATGGATATTACTAAAATAAATATTCTTTCTCCACACATTTGATTTCTCGCCCTCTCCCAGTTACCTTCTCTCCTATTCTTCACAACTACTGTCCCCAAACACTACCCTTTAATAAGTATAACTAATGAATCAGGGGCCTTCTTCTTCCTAGATAATGAAATGAGTCTAAGCTTTAGGGTACGATCTCTCCCCTCTGGCTTTCTCCATTTATTAGATAAATAGGTATTCAAAAGCTATTTACTAGGGTAGGAACTATATAAAAGGGGAACAGGCAGAGAATCTGCAGCTTTACTGGTTTGAGAACCATTTTATAAACATACCTATTTAGAAGGGTAATCTCTATATCCAGTAGGTTTTACTGTATGTTTATTTACATTTCTATGTGTTGTGTGTGTACTATTACTAAAATAGTAATATTTATTACTATTAGTTTAAAATGTCTGCCAAGCCTATGTTGGAGGCCATATGCACCTCCTGAACTGAAAAAAAAAAAAAAAATGTGACTGGGTGATTCACTAAAATGGTAATATTCGAATTCAGTTAAATTGGGCTTTCTGGCTAGTTTGGATTTATAGTTCAGCCGAAGTTCATATGGGGCCTTCCATGGTGGCTTAGACAGTAAAGAATCCGACTGCAATTCAGGAGACTGGGGTTCAATCCCTGGGTTAGAAAGATCACCAGGAAAGTAAAGTGGCAACCCACTCCAGTATTCTTGCCTGGGAAATCCCATGGACAGAGGAGTCTGGTGAGCTACAGTTCATGGGGTCACAAAAGAGTTGGACATGACTGTGTGACTAACACTTTCAGAAGTTCATATATGTTATGCTATAAGTTTCAGAGTCATCCCTGATAACAGTAAGTGTATATTATGCTTTTATCTACTTCTCATACTTCTCACACAGTGGTAAATTCATGAGTGTTTTGTAAATACTTGTCAAAAAAATAAAATCTTGAAAACTCTAAAACAGGAGAGTAAAAGAGCTTACTGCTACTGTCTTGGATAAAATGCATATGAATTTGATATATGAGTTCACCTGAAATCAGCACGTGTTTACATTACTTGTACCCCAGGAAAGGAAGACTTATACATGGTGTTGGCCTTTCTGGAACATACCTTCACATTCAGTTTTGGTCAGAAAAGTGCCTGCTCTCCAAGGCTTCTGATGGAATCCAGGACAGCACTGGTCACAGCTATCACCACACGTGTTATGCTCACATTCACAGTGGGATTTCTATTAAAAAAAAAAAAGCGGGGGGCAGGGTGGGGAAGCATACTTTCAGCATTCTTTGGAACCATAAATGAGGGGTTTCTCCTGAAAGGTAGAATGAAGACAAGAGAAAACATGGAGCCTCTGTACCAAAATCTAAAACTTCTGTCAGTCTGGGAAGGAGGAGGTGCCAGCAGCGGGAGTGAATATATTTGATCAACACCAGCTTTGGGAGGGAGGTTCAGGCTGGTTTTGGAATCCCTGGGCTCAGATGAGCAGAGAATGAAGACCCAATCAGGAGTGGTCTTGAAGACTAGAATCACTTCTCTAATTCCTGAGATCCACAGGTTTTCTGGGTTGTATGTATCCATTTTAAGGTTTCCATCAAAGTACTATTAACATTGGAAGGACTGATGCTGAAGTGGAAGCTCTAATCCTTTGGCCACCTGATCTGAAGAGTTAACTCATTGGAAAAGACCCTGATGCTGGGAAAGACTGAAGGCAGGAGGAGAAGGGGGTGACAGAGGACGAGATGGTTGGATGGCATCACTGACTCGACGGACATAAGTTTGAGCAAGCTCTGGGAATTGTTGATGGACAGGGAAGCCTGGAGTGCTGCAGTCCATGGTGTTACAAAGAGTCAGGCATGAGTGAGCAACTGAAATGAACTACTAGCTTTTAGCATAGGAAGAGGGGAGAGGGTAGATGACTAGGCGTGGAGAGGCAGGGATACAGCAGAAATCTAATACTCCAAGCCTGAATCTCCTGTCTGCAAGTGTTTTGAGTACAGTCTCATTTCACTGCATGGAACTGTCCTTCCAAGGCTGCTGTGCAGGTTCTCAAATCTCGGGAAATACTGCTCATCAGTACATCTGATAGACAGGGCCCACACCCTGCAGAAAGCAGGACCACACCTTGTAAAGAAAACCATGCCAGGGATTTGAATCTTGCCTAGGAGGTAATACTATGATGCATTACTCAGAACACTAGCTTTGAAAGAAATATCATTTGTATTACAGTTGTAGTAGGAAAAAGTGTTTACCTAGGTAGCTACATTCACTGATCTCACTACCCAAAATATTTCTTCCATACATAAAGTAGATGATTCTGTATTTCACCAGATTGTTTATGCCTGAGAAAAACAGATGCTCATTCATCTTCTTTGCTTAGGTTATGTTCACTTAATACATTCATTGTCATTAATGAAAAATGTAACCCAAAACCATTCCAGCGTTTTCTGACCTGGTGATTTCAAGCTCTCGTGAATACTCTCTTTCACTCTACTCCTTACTGCCCCATCTTACCTCGGTCTCTGGTTCGATGGTCATTTATATTTACTTCCAGGTACATTTTTCATTTGTTTGCATTAATTTTTTTTGATGAAAATTCATAAAAGAAACAGGTTGATTGATGACAGGCATTCTCTAAAGCTAAATCATACAGCTGGCTGTCATAGCTAGAGAGGTTTAAAAATAGATAGACTGGGTTTGGAGCCTTCTTGGGAAAAAACTAATCTGTTTTCTGATACTGTAATGGCTCCCTTCAAAGTCTATCATCCTAACTGCCAGCTCTATTTCACCCTGGCAAGGTTTTCTGTTACACCGTCTAAGTGGGGACCTGACACCCATTCACAGCGTCCCTGTCAGCAAAGCTTCTCATGAAGCATTTTACAGTTCAGAGCTTCATTTTACCTAAGCAGCCTAAAAATATACATACATTTGTCACTGGATCAAGTGGACAAGCCCTGGCATGACCGTAGCAGATGCACATCCCTCCAACCGAAATATCCTTGACCGAGTAGTAATACTGCAAAAAGCAATCCAGAGAGAAATCCTGTTAAGACTACTGCGAGGTGAAAGGAGCATTCAGTTAAAAACTTGGCTTTATGCTTCTACCCTTAGTTGGAAGCTCTAGAGAACAACTGAAGGCTCACAAGAGTATTCAGTAACTCCTCACGCTGAAATCATGGCCTGGGGGCAGAATGCCTCTATACTTTATGTTAGGTGGGCATTTTAGAAATTTATTTGCCACAACAGTACAAAGTGCTGCACAGTACACAAACTCCATGCTGGAGCGTTTATTATTGAAAGCAAATTGTTATGGGGTGGGGGGAAGCAAGGTCAATAATTCTTCATAAAAGTTGAAAGACAGGATACCTCTTTTATCATTATTTTAGGAATGCCAGTGTTCACCAATCAGATGCAGACTGTTCTACTTAATGAATTTGAAAAGAATCAACAAATGTAAGGGAAATGGTGCTCATGATGACACATTTCTTAAGCATATCAAGAAGCACATGAAAAGTAATTAACTACAAGGTTGGTTTAAAATAATGCAAGGAGTAAAGAAGATGTGCAGAACACTGTTTCTTCCTTATTATGCTAAAATGTCCATGCAATTACCTTCCTGTTTGGGTTAACATAGGACTGCCTCAAATTATTTTCATCTACCTAGCTATTTTGAAAGGTTATTCATAATTTACACAACTGGACAATTTAAAAAAATTAATTTGTATATCACAAGTTACAGTTGTGAAAGTACTTCATATTATCTTGTGGAATCCGAACAGCCATCACAGTGGTAGATAGTTCTATTATCCCCATTATTTACACTGAACACACACACACATATTTAGTGAGAATAAATAGACAGATACAAATCTGAGTTCCCTGACTACAAATGCTCTTTTCTAATTTACTTCTTTTTAAAAAATTTTTCCTTTGGTTTTTGCTGTTTATATACAGTATCTTTTATAATATTTTTCTTAATTTAACTTACTTGATATACTTACGCCTCACACTATTGTAACTTGCAAGGAAGTTTAGATTTAATTTAGACGTTAAACTCTGCTTTTCACTAACTTCATCATCTAATAATACAGATACAAAAAGGCATAGTTGCTCAGAAAGCTGACACAGAAGTTTTGTAGACATTTTTAAAACTGCAACATTTGCTTTAAATATAAATGTGTAATGCTTCATTTCTAAGTCATGAAGAAGAGTTAAAATTCAATATCTTATTTTTATATATTTACATTTATATGTAGTGTTTACAGAACTTGAGTACTTTCAAAAACATATTTATATGTTGAATTTCACTGCACTATTTTAAAGGTTCATATACAATGAAGCTATAAATAATATATGTGCACCCCAACACCCTCTCTGCCTTCAGCAAAAGATGATAAAAGGAACATGTTTACTTCCATTGATTTTTTCTTTGATAGATATACTGTCAGGAAAGATTAACTTTCACTTCAAAATTATTCAGTCTTCCTTGGTGTGTATTTTTAAGTCATGCCAAAATTATAATTAAAAGTGATTTTTTAATAAGTGAAGAATCTAAACTTTGCTGTAAAATAATGATTACTCTTGCAGAAGACAATTTACAATAGACTGAAATATAACAGAAGGCAAAATTATTTCAGGTTTGGAAAGGGCACTAAAATATCCAACATGTGTTGTATGAGGACAATAAGACTTTCAAAGTTACTTTGTAATGATGGAGCAGTTAGGTGTGAGGAAGTTAAGCAATGAGAAAATGTATGAGGAGTCCTCATGTATTTACGAAAAGCACTGCCTTTCAATACTCAGTCTGTAGGCTCAGCACTTTGCTAATTGGTGGCAACAGTTGAACCCCAGTAGGGTCATTGTAGAACAATGTTTTGTCTCACAATCTCAGTTTCTCCCTACAATCCTCTTTGCTCCTTTGCTTCTAGTCACACAGTAGATATTCTGTTTGCATGTATTTGATTTATGGATTTACTACTGAACTGAGTCTCTAGGTAATACTGTCTTGGTTGTATACATGCATATAAGGGAACCTGGCGGGACATGGATAGGAGGAAGCATAGTTATGACTCATAGCAACCTGGGCTATAAAGAAAGCTGAGGGCCGAAAAATTGATGCTTTTCAACTGTGGTGTTGGTGAAGACTCTTGAGAGTCCTTTGGACTGCAAGGAGATCCAACCAGTTCATCCTAAAGGAAATCAGTCCTGAATATTCATTGGAAGGACTGATGTTGAAGTTGAAACTCCAATACTTTGGCCACCTGATGAGAACTGACTCATTTGAAAAGATCCTGACGCTGGGAAAGATTGAAGGCAGGAGGAGAAGGGGATGGCAGAGGATTAGATGGTTGGATGGCATTACCGACTCAATGGACATGAGTTTGAGTAAACTCTGGGAGTTGGCGATGGACAGGGAGGCCTGGCGTGCTGCAGTTCATGAGGTCGCAAAGAGTCGGACATGACTGAACTGACTGAACCTGGGCAGATCATCTATGCCATAATCTCTCAAATTCCTGTTGAAAACAACACCTCCACTAGCTTCTGTTTCCACTGATATGTTGAAAGGATGCTATAACCATTTTTTTCCTGATATTCAATTCATAAAGGAAAATAAAAGTGTATAGAATCAGTTTTTTTCCTAATATCTGTATTCTTTTGAACTAGAAGTGCATTGTGATTCATTAAAGAAGCATGAAACTAAATTATTTATTTAGATAAAATGGTCCATGGACCAGTGGCACCCATATCACCTGCAAAATTGTTAGAATTGCAGTTTCTCAGTTCTGTCCTAGATCTACTGAATTCAAATCTGCATTTCCACAACATCACCGGTTGATTCCATGCATATTAAAGTTTATCAGGATGTGATGTGGTGTGAGTGTCGGCCTGTGTGTGTGTGTGTGTGTGTGTGTATGTACTGAGTCATGATATAAAATGCATTTCTTAGTGTGGGTTACAAGCCCACAAGGCCAATTATGATAGTAGTACAGTACTCTTGCCCGGAAAATCCCATGGATGGAGGAGCCTGGTAGGCTGCAGTCCATGGGGTCGCTAAGAGTCAGACACGACAGAGCAACTTCACTTTCACTTTTCACTTTCGTGCATTGGAGAAGGAAATGGCAACCCACTCCAGTATTCTTGCCTGGAGAATCCCAGGGATGGGGGAGCCTGGTGGGCTGCTGTCTATGGGGTCACACAGAGTCGGACACGACTGAAGCGACTTAGCAGCAGCAGCAACAGATCACTCAAAGTGTGGAAAAACTAACTTTGTCCTCAAAATCAAGAGAATAAACTAGGCAGTATGAGCTCCACTGTACCAAGAGGAAACTAAAGCTTAGAAATATTAAAAAAGTTTCATATTTGTTACACATCAAATAAGTGGCCCAGAGCTTGGATTTAAACAAAGGAAGGTCCATGAAATTTCAAAGTCTTCCATTCCTCCACTTTAAACTATTTTTTAAAACTGTTTAACAGACAATTATGGAGAAGGAAATGGCAACCCACTCCAGTAGCCTTGACTGGGAAATCCCATGGACAGAGGAGCCTGGCGGGCTACAGTCCGCGGGGTCGCAAAGAGTCAGACACGACTGAGGGAGGAGCAGGCGTTTCCCAGAGACCCCAGAGCTTTTGGTGGCAGAGCCAGGACTGTGGCTGAGGACTCCCAGCTCCCAGGCCTCTCTCACCAGACACGAGCGTGGAAAACTAGAATCTAAAATATGCCTGAGCGCTTTCCTGGCGGCTCAGTGGTAAAGAATCCCCGGTCTGGGAAGACACCACGTGGCAGAGCAGCTAAGCTCGTGCATCACAACCACTGGGCCAGTGCTCTAGAGCCTGGGAGCTGCAACTACTGAGGTCTGTGGGCACCAGAGCCCGTGCTCTGGAACAAGAGGAGCCACCGCGGCGAGAAGCCTACGCCCCACCACTAGAGAGTAGCCCCAGCGCACCGCAACTAGAGAAAAGCCCAAGCAGCATGAAGACCCTGCACAACCGTAAATAGATAAAATCATTTTTAAAAAAATTAAAGAAATAAAACCATTTCACAGACAATTAAAACAATAGGCCCAATATTATTCACAGATTCCAATATAATTCATCATAACTTACTCTTCGTGTGACAATAGGATCAATTTCTCTTGGGTCTTTGTGAGCGAACATCATCAAATCGGCATTCAAGGTGCGGATCCTTTGGAACCTCAGGCGGATATATCGAGCAGAGGTAAATTCTAGCAGTTCAGGAGAAGGGTCATCAGCACTTGGTCTCCCATTGATCAAAGAGATATGAATCTACACAATTTGGGAAATAATTTAACAATTAAGGTTACCAAGACTTACATATCTGGTTTTATTTAATTTTTCTTAGAAAAATAGTTAAGCTCCCCTTCTCTCAGTTAGGCAGATATAGGTTAATATTTACTAGAATGTAGTGAAGTAATTGAGGAATATTATGAATGTACATGTACCTGCAATCTATTTCTTTATATTTCCAGTGTTTCCTATATACTGCAATTACTTATATTTCTATGTTCCAAGTCAGTGGATCTACTTGAACTTCCTAGTATTTCCAAAAATTCTTATATCAGTCATTCTTTTTCTGAAAATTATTGCAGCCAAAAAATTATTTAAGATTCTGGCATATATTCCCATATATTTTCTGGTGGGAAACCAGAAAACAAAATATCAGACAAAAACAAGAAACCATCAGGAACTCAAATTTCTTTTTATTCTGAGCTTGAAAGTATCTAATTATATTGTCTTAAAATACATAAAGAGAGTAAAAAGCGACACATTGCCAGAAAAATTACACAAATCTCCAGTTACAGGGAGGCATTTCGATAAGGGGGCTTTTGTTATTTCTGTTTTAGTAATTGACAGCTTAAGAAGGCAAAATTTACCAAGGCTACAACACATTCTATGAGAAATACGCTCTTTGAAAATATATTAAAACTTGAGTAGAATGGAATATTTTTTAGGAAAATAATTTTGCAAAATTGACACAAGAAGAAATCAAATCTAACCATACCATTTTCCATGAAAAATCAGAGAAATGATTATCCTTCAAAGGTGCATTGAGGCCCATGCTCTCACAGGGATTTCGAGAGCAGAGAATTCTAATGGGGGTGGGGGGGAGGTAAACCATTATATAAAATAAGAAGTACTTCTATCACAGATAAAGAAATTCTTTTTCTAATGCCTAAAGAACTTCTATAAATCAACAAGAAAAAATACCAATGACATAACACAAAAATAGATAAAAGACATAATATAACTATTTAAAGAAACAGAAATATAAATGGCTATTAAACTTCTGATAAGATAGTGAACCTCATTTATAACAGAACTGTTAATTAAATCCACTCTAAAAGCTTTCTCTATTTTTTCAAGTTGTCGAATCCTAAAATATTAATAATACTCCCTGATGAAAAGACTAAAGGGGGTACAGCAATTGTTACACATTTACAGGTTAAATGTAAAATGGCATAAATCCTTATAAAGGTGAATTTAGCAATAACTGTCAAAATTACAAATGCACAGAATTTTTTACTTAGAAATTCCACTTCTGGGAAATTACACTACACAGATGTTTTATTAATATGTGTGTGTGTGTGTATACAATTAACATGTAATTAATGATATGTAAAAATGCACTCAATTTCTATAATATTTTTTGATAATAGCAAAAGACTGGAAAGAACCTAATACCCATCAATAAGAGACAGGTTAAATGAATTATACATCTATACAGTGAATTATATGTACCACACAAAAGAATGAGGAAACTCTCAAAATAAAGATAGGAAAAAGTGCATTTAATTTTTTGTACTTTGTTAATGCATTCTTACCTATGCAATAAACCAAATCAAATTAAACTTGTTAAAGAAACTGAAATTGAGTGGTGGGTTTTGGGCTGAACACGTGCACATACTGGGTGTCTACACACACAGGAGGCTAAAGAGACAGGACTACAAGAAGAAGGGAGTCCTGTGCTGGGAGCTGTTCAGAAACATGACAGTCTATAAGTGCACTGGGAACTGTGACTTGAGGTCACCCACAGGAATTTTCATCCACTTTTGCAAGATGATATATCATGTGTGTTAATTACATTTTTTTGACAGGAGAGGCAATATGTGTTTCCATTCCTAACATTCTGCATTTAGCTAATCCCCAGAGCATTTTACAAACCGACTGCCAATAAACTACTGAGTCACTAGAGGAATAAACACAGCAAACTCTGAGATGAGAAACTAATTCTGATGTCACAAAGGACAGACTCAAAATGCCTCGTGATAAAAATATGAGATGTCCCAGCTAATTGAGTTTACCTTGAATACTTAATAAAAAATAAATTCACTTAATCAACATCTGAGGATGATAAAATTCAAGGTCTCCTAAAATAATGAATCTCGAAATGCTGAATGTCCTCCCTCTGACACTGAACATTTGAAGAGTAACATAGATCTTGTATATTTCACAGTTCTGGCGTCTAGCAGGTGATCCAGAAATGTGTGTAAAATCAAGTAGTGTCTATTAAGACGATATCCATTAAATGTTAAAGAATGAATAAATAGATGTAAACAGCAGCTAAAATGAGTTCCCCTTAGAGATTAATTTTGGCACCCAAAAAATCACCAGTGTCTTTGAATTCACACTTAAAGTTCTGTCTTATCAAGCTCTTCCTCAACTGCTTCTAATAAAGCCATTTGAAGAAAGGAAATCAGAACATTCTAGGATTAATGTTTCTAAAAACTATTAAGGCTTATTTGGTGTTAATGCTACAGGAACTGCACTTGTGCTGTACATGGAATTAATAAGTGCCTCATTTAAACATAAATGAACTTTAAAAAAAAGGTGCACATGTTCAAATTTAGGTTAATACACCATATGATAGCTACAGAAAGGATTCAGCAAAAGAACACTTCTCCTCACAGCTTTGGTATTTTCATCAAGCTACTCTGCCAAGAGACCTTGTGAGAATAGCTAGTTCCAAGCTGTTTCTGAGACAGAAAACCAGACAGCTGTTTGGCCATGTTGCGTGCAGCTTACTTCCATTTTTTTCCTTTTCCGTTTTTTTTTTTAAACTCTCCTTCAAAATAAATCATAATATTGGATAGGCTATTTCCACTGGCACTTGGCTGTGTAATTCCAAGTCCACTGGAGTTTAGCATGCTTCCTGATTTCCTGTGGGGTGACAACTGGAGAGTGTCTATCTTCAAAAAGATGAAAAGTATCATTCCTCAAGACTACCACTGTCTTGCTGAGAGGCCGTGGGAAGTTTGTGTCAGTCTAGCGTCTTCTGAAATGATTTCCATTACAGACATGTTGGTGGATATATGCTCAAGCTGTCAGCGGAATTCATTCCAACTGAAAATATCAGCATGATTAAACAACTGGTTTTAGATTTAAAAATTACTCTTCTCTGAAATTAGTTTTTATAGATAAAGAGAAAAAAAAACTTATAAGAGGTATCTCTTTTTACGACCAAATGACCAAATTAATATTGTGCTCTACCCATCGAAACCATAATCTTTTTTTAGTACAATGATACCATATAAATCACATTTACTTGCAGATGGATAATATTTGGGGGCCTCTATGGGTATTTTTACCTTAACGATTAGAATATAACTAAAAATGATTTATGAAGCAAGTAATCCAATTTTTAGTCTAGGTAATATGTTCATATTGTTATTATTATGTTTTTCTATTATATTATTACATCTGCTTTAAATAACTGGAAGAGCTACACTCCTAATACCCCTCCCAATGATACAAGTTTGTTGAGTAGATGGATAGGTGAAAGAATGAAGGCTACTTAAGGATCATTAATAACGATAAGAATCTTTGAAATGAGAAATGGAAGTAGATGAAACTGACAACTTGATGAACATTTTGAAATCCCCTTTGATTCATCAGTTTCTAGGTGTGCCAAAGAAACTGGTACAACAGTTTGAGAGTAAGATAACATCAGGAGATGTAACAATAATTTTCATATGTGTAGGATGAGATCAACTATCTATAGGTGTGGTCAAAGAATGTGTATGTAAATGAGTGGCTAAGACTTGAGGAACCTCTTAGATCAAATCATAATTAATGTATTAGTTCAGAGAAGGAGAATAAGATCACAATAAAAACTCTGAAAAATGAACCTAATCACTTGTGTTTTATCCAGTGGGAGGGAAAAAAGAAAGAAAGCATATCTTTGGAGAAAGGGAGTGAGCGATATGAAGGTTAAGAAAAGGTGACAGTGTGTCACTGTGTTTCCAGCGCAAAGCAAACAAAGGTTCTGACTTGGGCTCTAGGTGGTCAACAGAAACTCCCAAATGATCAACTTTCAGTCTCCACCATACTTGACCTAATAGCAGCATTTGAAACAACTGATTGCTCCACTGATTTCCAGGACACCGCACTGTCTTTTTTTCCTCTTACGTCTTCAGCTACCTCTTCTCTATCCCACTCAAGACTTACTACATATTCTCCTCCCTAATTTTCTAAAATTGGAATACCACAGTGCCCAGTCCTTGGCCTTGTCTTCTGTTCGATCCACACTTACTCACATAGTGATCTCATCAAAGCTTGCATATTTAAATGTCACCTATACTGACTGATGCCTCCCACACTTATCTCTAGGCTTGATCTCTCCTCTTGAGGTCCAAATGCAGACTCCAACTGCCTTCTTAATCCTTTTATGTGACTGTCTAATAGGTACCTCAAACTTGTATCTCATATTGAGTTCTATTCTTCATCTCCCGGTGTTTCCAATCTCATTCAATAATTTTATCCTTTCAACTACCCAGGACTCACAACTTGGAGTCATGCTTGCCTGCTTTTGTTTTCCTTCTTCCTACAACCAGTTTTTCTGCAAATCTTGTTGACTTTACCTTCAAAACATATCCAGCATTCAAACACTTCTCACCACCTCCCCTAAAGCTACCTTGGTCCAGGCTTTCATCATCTTGAACTTGTGTACAACAATAATGATATGAACAGGTCTCCCTGCTACAGCTCTTAGCTCCTTAGGAGTTTTTTGGCAACATAGCAGATATTTTTTTGTTTGCTTTTTTTTTCTTCCCCTAAGTTTTTGGTAAATGTTTCCATCAATTTATTCTCTGTATTTCTTAAAAACAAAAACCACAAGTTTAACATTAATAATTTAAAATACTGTAGTCCAAACAAGGCCAGCTCTTAGTCACACAGCAAGTTGGTCTATGATTTCTTTCCTTCTGTCTGCCAGATGATCTTCAATAACTTCTGCAAAGAAATTCCCCTTCAATAGGTTCATGCAAGAGCTAAAAGCTGGTCATCAACTTTATGAAAATGGTGTAAACCATAGCAAAAGAGGTCCTTTCTCATCTCAAGCTTCATGCCATAACCACATTCATCACCATCAAACTGCCCAAAAGTCATTATTTCCTGAATGAGAGCAAAAGCTTTTATTCTCTCCTCATCATTTGGTGCCTCAAAAATGGGCTTTCAAACTGTGTTGAGGTCAGCATCTGTTTCAGGGAGCTTTCTAAATATTCGTTATAAAATATAACTCTGGTCATGTCATGCTTTTCTGTAAGACTTTCCAGTGCTTCTCTATTTTACTGTCAATAAAAGCCAAACTTTTTACAATGAACTGAGAGATCCTATACTGGCTGCAATGTCAGTGCCCCATCGCTACACACTAAAACTGGCAAAGAAGAAAACAATGACTTTCTGAAGCTCTTTTCCTACTTTCTCCCTCATCCACACTGCTCCCACCAGGCTGCCAATTTTGTTCAGTCATGCCAGATAGGATCTTACCTCAGGGCTTTTAAACTTGGGTCCCTTGCCTGGAATGTTATTCTCCCAGATATTGGAATGCTCACTTTCTCATTTCAAACCTTGTTTAGATTAGGCCTTTTCTGTAAGTCCTTCCAAGACTATCTAATTACAGTGCAAACTTCATCCTGGCACTCACTATTTTCCTCTACCTGCTTCATTTTTCTCCACAGTACGTTTCCTCTTAACATAACATGAATATGATTTACCTCTTTACTTTGTTGATTATTTTTCACCACTCTCTAGAGCACAAGTCCCAAGCATTTCGAGATTTTTAATCTACTTTGGTAACTGATATATCCCCAGAAAACAGTGCAGCACCTTAAAAAAATAAGTGCTAAGTAAAAATATTTGGATAAAGAAACATAAATTCTAAATATTTAACTAGCCTACTACTTGAAGATCAATTTCATAGAATAATTAATCAATTTTTCCATTTTTATATGAGTAAATCTTTGATATGGTATTTCCATAGTATGAAATTAGAGTCAGTAATCCTTTATATAATTTTCTGTCAAAGCATTTTAAGTTGATTTAGAGATAATTAGGAATTAACAGCTTTGATCCACAACTTACTTACATCAAGGTCTACTATATTTGCTCATATTAGTTAAACATTAGTTAACTTTAAGTTTTATTTCAATAGGCTATTTTCAGCCAAGAAAGACACACAAATGTCATAAGACATTGTATTTCAACTTAATTTTAACACAAGAAAAGTAAATCTATTCATTGATATTCTATTTAATAGTCCAAACTATAAATTGATGTGCTGTCAGTTACACTAGCGACCATGAAAATACAACAGTATATATAAATTACACATTCTTTAAGCCCTATGAACATGCAATAGCTATCGATAAAGTTAATTAACAGTTACATACTACCTTGTCTCTAGAGGGAAATTTTATTAGTAAATGTATTATCTTTCTAGTTTATCATTATTTTTATTGTATGCAACTAAATAATTATTGAAAAATAACCTTTCTTATCTCACCAGAAAAGTTTCAGTGCGGTTTTTTTTAAAACTCTTTCAAATCAATGCAATACTTTTAAAGTCTTAAAAATATGAAAATATATGAATATATATATTGCACTCATCTCACACACTAGTAAAGTAATGCTCAAAATTCTCCAAGCCAGGCTTCAGTAATATGTGAACCTTGAACTTCCAAATGTTCAAGCTGGTTTCAGAAAAGGCAGAGCAACCAGAGACCAAATTGCCAACATCTGATGGATCACTGAAAAAGCAAGAGAGTTCCAGAAAAACATCTGTTTCTGCTTTATTGACTATGCCAAAGCCTTTGACTATGTGGATCACAATAAACTGTGGAAAATTCTTCAAGAGATGGGAATACCAGACCATCTGACCTGTCTCTTGAGAAACCTGTATGCAGGTCAGGAAGCAACAGTTAGAACTGGGCATGGAACAACAGACTGCTTCCAAATAGGAAAAGGAATACGTCAAGGCTGTCTATTGTCACCCTGCTTATTTAACTTATATGCAGAGTACATCATGAGAAACGCTGGGCTGGAGGAAGCACAAGCTGGAATCAAGATTGCCGGGAGAAATATCAATAACCTCAGATATGCAGATGACACCACCCTTATGGCAGAAAGTGAAGAAGAACTAAAGAGCCTCTTGATAAAAGTGAAAGAGGAGAGTGAAAAAGTTGGATTAAAGCTCAACATTCAAAAAACTAAGATCATGGCATATGGTCCCATTACTTCATGGCAGATACACAGGGAAACAGTGAAAACAGTGTCAGACTTTATTTTGGGGGGCTCCAAAATCACTGCTGATGGTGACTGCAGCCATGAAATTAAAAGACGCTTACTCCTTGGAAGGAAGGTTATGACCAACCTAGATAGCATATTTAAAAGCAGAGACATTACTCTGTCAACAAAAGTCCGTCTAGTCAAGGCAATGGTTTTTCCAGTGGTCATGTATGGATGTGAGAATTGGACGGTGAAGAAAGCTGAGCGCCGAAGAATTGATGCTTTTGAACTGTGGTGCTGGGGAAGACTCTTGAGAGTCCCTTGGACTGCAAGGAGATCCAACCAGTCCATCCTAAAGGAGATTAGTCCTTGGTGTTCATTGGAAGGATTGATATTGAAGCTGAAACTCCAATACTTTGGCCACCTCATGTGAAGAGTTGACTCATTGGAAAAGACCCTGATCCTGGGAAGGATTGGGGGCAGGAGGAGAAGGGGACGACAGAGGATGAGATGGCTGGATGGCATCACCGACTCCATGGACATGGGTTTGGGTAGACTCCAGGAATTGGTGATGGACAGGGAGGCCTGATGTGCTGCGGTTCATGGGGTTGCAAAGAGTCGGACACGACTGAGCACCTGAACTAACTAACTAATGCATGGGTAATAAAAATACACTGGATAAATAATACAACTTACAAAATGTCATGTATAAAACCAGTTAATAAAATATTTAAACATTTCAGACTAGAGATTTCTCTATCAAGAATCTTTAGGCTCTTGGGGCTTCCCTGTGGCTCACTGGTAAAGAATCCACCTGCCAATGCTGGTGACAGGGGTTGGATCCCTCATCTAGGAAGATCCTATATGCTATGGGGGAACTAAGCCTGTGGACCACAACTATTGAGCCTGTGCTCTAGAGCCTGGGAACCACAATTACTGAACCCACGTGCTGCAACTACTGAAGCCCAAGAGCCTTAAAGCCTACGCTCTGCAACAAGAGAAGCCACCCCAGTGAGAAGTCTGCGCATTACAGCTGCAGAGTAGCCCCTGTTCACTGCAACTAGAGAAAAAGCCCGTGCAGCAACAAAGACCCAGGACAGCCAAAAGTAAACAAATAATATTTTGAAAGAATCTTTAAGATCTTAGTGAGAAAATGGGGTATTATAACCATTTTTCAGGCCATTATTTCCAGTTCTATCAGGCACAGCTTATTGAAGTCCTTTTTTCATTTTCTTTTCCCCATATTTTATTTCCTCCAACTAACAGTTGTTGTTTTATGGTTATTTTTATTCACTCAAATACTGTTCATTTGTATATCCAGAAAATGAAATTCTCTGAAGGCCTAACACACATGCTTACAAAACTTTATCTCTGGTCTACCAATTCATACTTCAATATTTCTCACTCATTCATTTAGTCAGTCTATCATTCATTCAGAAATATTTATTAGATGCTTACTATTAATACATTCCAGGTCACTGAATTATTTTCACTTTCCCTTCTGTGTCATAAATCTCTCTCATTTCTGAGCCTTTGTCAAACATGTTTTGTGTCTCCCTACTGCTCCCATTAGCACAGATGTACTTTACACATCCTTCTGGTCTCTGCTAAGATGTCAGTTCTCTCTCTTCCATGCATAGTTCCATGGCTATCTAGGACTCTTCCTGTGAATTCTCCAAGCTCCACTATTACCACTGCCCATTTACTTTATTCTGTCTGCCAAGAGTAGGAACTTTGTCTTATTTACAGTACAGTTTTACTGATTAAACTAATGAATAGTGCATAATAGATTCAATAATTTGAATGAGTAATCATCAGTGCCTAAATATTATAGATTGTGATAGAATTTCCAATGAATTAACTCTTCAAACATTCACAACTGTTGCATTGTGTATATTATTTAAATTTTGACTTTGTATATACTTCACCGATCTTTTTAATTGGATTTATTGGATTTACATCAAGAATTTTAGTACATATTTTATTTGCCATACTTCAATAAATCTCACTACAGGTATAATAATTCAAGTACCTAAAAAACATTATATAGGGATTCCTGTAGTCCCAACATTTGGATGAATCATCAAAAATATCATTTAAGTCACTAATAGAGACATTTTCTAATATAATAATAATGTAATATATCTGTATATCCTTAGGTGCCTCAATATTCCTACTTATCAGAATTGGAAAGATTTTCTTTCTATGTACAATGTACTTAATTATTTTGAAAAGTCCTTAATAAATATCACACTATCGTTAGAAGTTTATAAGCCCAACAAAAACAACTACACTTCCATGGTTGATGACTACTATGCTGTTGGAAAAGTAATAGTTTTAATATATAAAATGTTGAAGACTGTGCATGATATTAACTCCCTTAACTAACTTATTCCAAGAATCCAAGGAAATGTCAGCTTAATGGACTATTTAGGAAATACATAGCATCCAGTCCCATCACTTCATGGCAAATAGATGGGGAAACAGTGGAAACAGTGGCTGACTTTTTTTGGGGGGGGGCTCCAAAATCACTACAGATGGTGACTGCAGCCATGAAATTAAAAGACACTTACTCCTTGGAAGGAAAGTTATGACCAACCTAGACAGCATATTAAAAAGCAGAGACATGACTTTGCCAACAAAAGTCCATCTAATCAAGGCTATGCTTTTCCCAGTAGTCATGTATGGATGTGAGAGTTGGACTGTGAAGAAAGCTGAGCGCTGAAGAATTGATGCTTTTGAACTGTGGTGTTGATGAAGGAAGACTCTTGAGAGTCCCTTGGACTGCAAGGAGATCCAACCAGTCCATCCTAAAGGAGATCAGTCCTGAATGTTCATTGGAAGGACTGATACTGAAGCTGAAACTCCAATATTTTGGCCACCTGATGCGAAGAACTGACTCATTTGAAAAAACCCTGATGCTGGGCAAGACTGAAGGTGGGAGGAGAAGGGGACAACAGAGGATGAGATGGTTGGATGGCATCACCAACTCAATGGACATGAGTTTGATTAAACTCTGGGAGTTGGTGATGGACAGGTAAGCCTGGCATGTTGCAGTCCATGAGGTCACAAAGAGTTGGACACAACTGAGTGACTGAACTGAACTGAACTGGTTCCAGTTCAGTTAAACTTAAATTCCTTTCCTTCTCTTCTTTGGAATTACAATTCTTGAAGTTATTATTTCTGGATGAAAGCTTTTCCTTTCCATCCAAGAAATATTTATGCAGATTCATCACTGCCAAAGCAATGGTTGTTAAGAAACTGCAGTAGATTAAGAAAATCAGTTTCCTTCAATGTATTGGTCATCTTGTTTTTATTTTTTTCCTGCCCTGGTGAAATTAGTTAAAACATTGTGCTCTAAAGGTTGTATAGCTTCTCTGTTGGTCAAAGAAAAGCACCTCTCTCTGTCTCTCTATACATCTCTATATCTCTCTCTGTATTAAGAGTTATTTAGAGTTGCTTGTTTTTATAGCAATACCAGATTTCATGTGGTAGTAGTTTCTAACTCCCATGGAATTAACACGTAGAAGGGCTAAGTGGTTTGGAAAGATCAAAAATAGAAGCAAATTCTTAGTTAGTTTAGGAATTCCAATTTTCTCAAAGTTTCAAAATTGGTATGGTCCTTCCTTCAAAAAGCTTCTGATGGTCTTCTTGCTTTGTTCAAGTCAAAACAATCCAGTAAACCATTTAATTCTAAGTACTTTGATCTTAGATTAGTTACATCTGAAACATGTCCAGATGGCTGACATGTAATCCATCATAATTGAATAAAATACCCCACTGGTCATGATGTATAAAAGAAACAGTGACAATTAAGATCCTGAAGCTTTCAAAAAAAGGAAATAATTGCTAAATGTAAATATCACCTTTTTTTTTTCCTTTAAAATAACCCTGACTCACAAGAGCTCATTTTACATTTATTTTAAAATTAATATTTTCAAATAACAACGTATATAAGTACTCCAAATTGTGAACTTTTCATTAATCATTTGTGTTTTTCTTCCTCCAGTTAAAGTATACAATATTTGCATGGATAAGAGAAAAATTGTCAAAATGAGTTTCCTCAGTCTGTTTTGGGAACATCTCATTTAAATCATATCAAATGCAGATGTCATTACTAAATCCTTATGCTGTCAAACTAAGACTATACAGGTATAGAGACATCATCTGAAATTCACCAATGGAAAGAGTCTAAGAGGAGTAGCTTCAGAGAAGAGCATGAGGGGAAAACCACAAGAAGAAAAATTCTTTGACTCTCCTCAAACATTTGCATTGCTCCAAATTTTGTTCTGGGTGTGCCTCAACCAAAGATAGACTGAGAGAATAAATCATTAGGCATCTATTCCCACCTCACAGCTATTTAAGAAATTGCTCTGCAATATCCAGGCGCTTATATATGAAAACAGTGGTGGTTATATTGTGCATTTACTGGATATCAGACACTCTAGTTGGTTTCCCAGATGGTGCTAGCTGTAAAGAACCCGCTTGCCAATGGAGGAGATAAGAGAGTCATGGGTTCAATCCCTGGGTCAGAAGATCCCCTGGAGGAGGGCATTGCCACCCACTCCAGTATTCTTGCCATGAGAATCCCACGGACAGAGGAGCCGGGCGGGCTACAGTCCATGGGGTTGCAAAGAGTCGGATACAACTGAAGTGATTTAACACGCAGAGACTCTTGCAGGTCATCTGTGTGTACTAACTCATAAAGCATTAAACTTAATGCTTACAACAAGCTCATGAGATTGGTGTTATTATGATCTCTTTTTTTTTTTAAGAGAAAACTGACATTGAAATGTTAACAAGCACGGCTAAGCTCATATAGCCAAGATGTGTTCTGATTCTAGTCCAACCTCATTGGCTGAGTTCCTCAGCTCATCCTATCTCACAGAGTAAGGCTTTAATAAGCATTTGTTGAATGAATAACAGCTGGTTATCCAGGCACTATTTGAAGACTTGCAGCAACATTAAGCTTACCACTGGTGACACAATCTTCTCCATGCACTCCCTCCATTATTTATTTGCCTCACTTCCATTCTAAACCTGTCTGTGACTGACATCAGTATTTTAACTTCATTTTCTCTCTATTATCCTGCTCCTCCTCCTCTGGAATTATCTAGCTTGTTCACTTTCCCCAGCCTCGATTTTTTTTCACGAAGTTGCACCAGGTTTATCCTACTAGTGTTATCCATTCTAGAGTTCTTTGGGTAAACGGTTTACCATGCCCCAGGTCACCACTCAGGACCCATCCCCAAGACAGATGATGTCTAGGCTCCTGCAAAGGGGATCAAGAATGAAGTATAATAAAGCACAGAGGATCACTAAACAGAGGGACAGTCCCAGACCTGGGATCCAGATCAGGTCTCCTGGCATTGCTCCACAGCAATAGAGAACCTTCTGGTAAATGGAAGCAAAGCTCTACATTAATAAAACCAGAACCAAAGCCTGTCAAGAATTGAAGGCTAAAGTATTAATTGTTCTTCAAAGAACCAACACCTAAGGTCTTATTAACATATTATGACAGGTTTAGTACTTAAGCATCTTTGTAAATAAAAACCACACATTGGTATGCAAAAGAAATTAATTTATACTTTATGGCAATTTCTACTAAGGAGGGAGTACTAAAATTTCAAGTTATAGAGAGAAGGGGAAAATAATGTGTTAATATCAAAACTAAATATCTGTGAAACTAACATGCTCTTCCTTACTGTGCAGGACTGTTAGAGACAGTTCCAAATAAAAAAAAAAGGAACTGAGACTACAATGACCTACATTAGTGGGACAGAACAATCAGTACACTTGAAAGACATATAATAACAGCACAAAGGAAAACTTAAGCAACATTTTCCTGTTTTGTTTTCAGTCCCTGTGTGGGAACACTTGCTTAAAATTAAAATAAAATCTTGAAGCAAGAAGTCTAGATACAAAGCCAGATCCTGCGTCATCAAATTGGAACAAAACCTAGACGTGTACTTGAAAAAGAAATGCAGGGTCTCATTCTTTCTCTGGCTCAAGGGTTCCTCAGAGAAGTGTGTGTGTGTATGTTGCAAGTATATAAATGAAGTATGTAAAGACACATTACTTCATTTTCTGTTTCCGCTTACATAGAAGAGCACGTGGGGATGGTCATTGGCAATTTCAACTTAATGTTCAGAAAGTTTCAATGTCAAACCACAAGATGTCAGAGACTTTAAAGGACAGAAACATACTAATACTTAGCGATGGGACCGAACATAGCACAAGGTCTTCAAGATTGAGCACGCCTCCTAGTCTAGCCCTATGTCTAACATCCCTAACTTTTGTGTATGCAAATTACTCTCCTACTCTAGGGTGACTGCCTACACACACACCCTCTCACCAGTGCAAAGACAGGCTCATTCTCTGAATGTTCTTTTCTTTTGCCACCTTTCTCTCTTTTTTCTTTTTGCTTTCACATCATTAATTTTTTGATGTCTTCTTCATAGCTTTGCCTATTCTCCGCTCACCTTCCATGCTTCTTATTCTTTCTCTGCTTCATTTTATTTCATCTTTACAGAGAAACTGTCTGTCTACAGTCGAGCATGTTTCTATGCTTTCAAGTGAAATCACATGTTCTATTATTTTAAATATGGCCTCTAGCCTTAGCTTTGTGAGAAGAAACTACAGATTTCACCTCTCCAATGCTAAGATTTTTCATAACACAAAGAGTAAAATAACTAACAAAATAAGTTGTTTTTTTTCTTACAGAGCAAAATTTTATACTTAGATTACAGAAGGATTTTTATTTCAGTGGAAGTGTAAATCTGAGTATCATTGAATCTGCCTATAAGACTATAAAGATGTTGCATATATATGCTTTTTTAATTTGGGCTAATAACATTTCTGGTGCTTTGTATGAATGAATGTATGGATATGTGTTGTGTGTGTTCAGTTAATCACAGTTGAAGACCATATATTTTGAGGCAGACTGCCGGGTTCAAAGTCTGGCTCTGTCACTTACTACTTGTGTGAATTTAGGCAATTGACTTAATCGCTCTATGCCTCAGTTTCCCTTGTAAAAGGCACATAATAATAATAATAATAATATCTACTTATTGTTTGCTAGATTAAAGAAGATAATTCATGCAACCTAAATGGAAAATGCCTGGTACACAGGAAAAACTATTGTTAGTTGTTGTTACTTTCAAAAGAGTAAGGAAAATAACACAAATGGTTGTGTCTCTGCTAAGCAGGATGTGCTGCCCCCTTTGCAGTAGTTACCTATCAGCAATCTGCATGAGGGCTAAGTCGCTTCAGTCAAGTCTGACTTTGCAATCCCATGGACTATATGTAGCCCACAAGGCTCCTCTGTCTATGGAATTCTCCAAGCAAGAATACTGGAGTGGGTTGCCATGTCCTCCTCCAGGGCATCTTCCCTACTCAGGGGTCAAACCAGCATGTCTTATGTCTCCTGCATTGGCAGGTGGTTTCTTTACCACCAGAGCCACCTGGGAATAGTCTCAGACAAAGGAGACAGTATTGACAAAGTCCCCACTCACAATGGAGAGGTGATTCTGGAAGTGCTGAGAATACTGAACTTCAGTGGGAAACTATGCATCAAGAAGAAAGAGCAGGACCTCTGCCTATGTTTTGCCTCTTAGTTCATCACCAATTTCAGATAAGCAATTAAGAGAAAGAATGATCACAAGACTTTCTACTTCCTACCCCCTCCAGCTCAGCGCTGGGACTGCTGCTTTGGGGATGGCATATATTCCCACCCCTTGATGTGACAGCTTTTGGGGCTGAGGACAGAGCAGGTAACTAAGTGCCAACACAATGGCTACGGGAAGAGGAGGCTGCAGAATTACCAACATCTGAGCAGTAGTTTTTGAGAAGAGCAGGATGAAAAGGAAGAGGATCTGATATAGGAAGAGACTCTATAAATGTGCCATCATACTTAAAATTTTGTTGGAGTCATCAGGTTTGCAACACAGTACTGTGATGTACATAGATGACTAGATATCATTTGAAAATATCAAGGTGTTAAGGGAATGTTTCATTGAAGAGGTTTGGTATTAATTTTACACTCTTTATTGAACAACAAATATGATCCACGTCCACAGTAGCCTAAGTTTAGGTTCTTACCATTATTCTGTACAGAACTGGATCATAATCATTTATTTACTAGGTTTGTAAAATGTTGGCTCTGCACACCCCCGACATCTGCATAGCGCCAACAGATCTCTAGTCCCTTCAAAGAAACAGAATGCACCAAGGGACCTCTCCTCCCACACAACCGGAAGAGGAGGTTTTCTGCAGATTTACCGAGTACACAGTGTTCTTGTTCCTTTGCTGGACTAACACTAATAACTGACCACAGGAAGCTGCAGGGCCTTGCCCTCAAAGAAGCTCAAATACAGCTTGTGCTGTTGGTTAGCTGGGGTGGGGGGTGGCGGTGAGGAGGGAAGGGTGCTAAAATTCAGGGACTCAGTTTCTGCAGGAACCCACACATAATGACAAATATTCAGAGACATTAAAACTTTAGAAAAAGAAATGGCTGATTGGAGGTCATTGATCATTATCCTAAGTTATTTGTTTAAAGTGGATTTTGTTTTGCAACACTCTCTTTTCTCTTTCCTCTGACAAACACAGCATGAATGAAAGGTAAAGGGAATAAAACATTTAATCAATCATCTAGGGGCCAGGGCTGAATTGCTTTCTGTTACACATTTGCTGCCAAGTTCACAGAATCAGGTTTGTTTTCAATTATTTGTAATATGCTTTCCCAGAAGAATTTGCAATAGGCTGTTTAGGCACTGTTCCCTTTTCTATTAATGACAAAAATACAACTGTTCCTCCTTAGCAAAAGAGAAAAGGAGTTAAATTAGGAAAATTGTTATAAATGTAGCTGTTGGGCTTAAGAATTTTTTTGGTTTGTTTTCTTTCTAAACTGGCTCCAATGAGAAATGGCAACCAGACTATTTCATTTCTTCTTTGCTCTTATTATGTATATTTCCAAAATAAAAAGTTAACATTAAATCTCTTTTTTGAGATAGTTTATAATAATGATACCTAAGAGAACTGACTCATTTGAAAAGATCCTGATGCTGGGAAAGATTGAGGGCAGGAGGAGAAGGGGACAAGAGAGGATGAGATGGTTGGATGGCATCACTGACTTAATGGACATGAGTTTGGGTGGGCTCCGGGAGTTGGTGATGGACAGGGAGGCCTGGCGTGCTGCAGCTCATGGGGTCGCAAAGAGTCAGACACGACTGAGTGACTGAACTGAACTGAAGATACCTAATGATATCTAACATATTAAAAATAGGCATACATCATGATTATGTTGCTTTTGTAGTTCTAACAGCTGTGAACTTGGTTCCTTGAAATAGAAGAACACTGTAAGTCTAGTGAATATTCACAAGACCAGAATGCAATGTTTCCAATCTCTCCATTCCAAAATTACCTTTTCTCTCTCATCACAGACTTCTCTGTATCTTTTCTCTAGGTTTTCCATGTTCCACTATCAGCATCCCTGCCATCTTCAGTATCTCTAAGTCTGATGAGGTGCTTATTAAAACACGGACTCATTAATAGGAAATGTCATTCCTTATTACATGAATAGTTATGGCAGCCTTTTGAGAGACACAAAGAAGAATTTCTGAAACCTTATCTATAGGCATCCCTGTTAGACTGATTACCTATGTGGAAAGATGACATATAGACTTCTCTTATCCAGTCATCACATTCCACAGCCCAGGCCCAGAGACCACAAAGGCCATGCTTCAAAGAACACCTTTATTCACAATGAAATAGAGCTAGTTTTCAAAAATCTCAGGCCTATGAGTGGCATTAGTATGGGCTGCTGTTTATTTATAGATTTTTCTGAAAATCTGATCAATATTCATTCCTTCTTTCCTAACAATCCACTTTCTCGTCCCCTTCCTTTTCTTCTCTATCATAATTGAGCTCTTTCACTGGTTTATCTCATGACCTTTCCATCTTCCAGTAACTCACTGTAGCAGAAATAGCCTTCTCTCTCAACTGCTACATCTATACCCCAGCTTCTTTAAAGTCCCTCTAACTGGGACTCAAAAGCATGTCATATTTTAAATAAAAATTACCCTCTATTTTAAATTACCACCTTGTTTTTACCAGAATCTCTTCCTTCACAATTGTAAATCCCTATTCCCTTCCTGTAGTCCATTTAGGAAAAAAGGCATTGACAAAGAGAAAACATTCTCTTATAAACACCATCATGAATTATATAAATCATCAGTTTATAATCTCTACAGAAGTGCACATATACCACCAGCAATGCCATTCCTCCTTTAAGTAAAAATATAATACGTATATAGGTCAACAAACTAGTGGGAAAAAAAAGCATTACAGAGTTTATACATCCAAATGAATGTTGCTCTTCCAAAATAATTATTTTCAGTGTTCTATTTATAACAATAGTGTCTTTTCCTTAATCATTTTAACACTCCTTGCATTTTTCTCTATTCCTGAAGTTTTTCTTTAAGTGGTAGGAGGACAACTACTTCAAAAACAAAGGTTATTGGGGAAAAGAAAATTGAATCACAAAAATTAAAGGTCAGGATAGAAATAAAAAATTCAAATTGGAAATAGAGAAAGATACAGCTAGCGAAGCCTGCCTACATTTTCCCTCCACTACCCAGAATTACAGAACTCCTTACCGTTTTAGTATTCTTAAAGAATCAACAACAGAAAGCCTTTGGGAAATATTAAACATTTAAGAAAGAAACTGGCAAGCAAAGAGAATTTACTTGAGAAATCTTTTCACTTGTCAAATCAAATACTTGTTAGCCCATCGAAAACAAATAATCATTTTTGATGGAAAGGGGTTTACTATGTCAATGTCACTTATTTAAAAACAGACAGAGTTAAAAGAAGAAAACCTGACAAAAATATACACTGTGCTTGAACCTTAAATGTAATATATAATTCCGTCTGCCATTTTCAGTCATTAATGTCATTAAAACACAATGAGTTAAATTAATTTCAACACATTATCATTTTAGTGTATATTCTCATTTTATAAAATAATCTTTACACGTCATTGGATGAATGATGTTAATATTTTTCTCTTTAACTTTGAGAAGCAGAGGAACAATTATGGGTCATCTAAAACGTCCTTCCAGCTTGTGGAATAGGTTGTGTTTGTATTTCAATGAACATCTGTTTGACAAATTGAAATGCTAATTATGATTTATCATTTCCATGACACAAAATATCAAGGTGGTAATAAACATTGATGACTAACTATATTTTTCTGTTTCACCCAGATGTTTGGCATCACAACTTAGTTTTACCAATTTTTTTTTTTTTTTTAATTCTGGCACTTTATGGTGGAGTAGAAACTAATATGAATGATGTGATGGGTGCTTTATTTTTTTCTTAATGTGTAAAATTTGGCCTGAAAAGCTTTGAAGATAGAGAAATGAAACTGCACTTAGAAATAAATGTCTTTCAAAGTTTTACCAATATAGCCAAGAGCCAGATCAAAATTACTTAAATTATTTATATCATAACAGTTTTTCAAAGCAAGTCTCTAAATTCAGAGTTCATCTTTTAGATCTTATTTCAAGAATGTACCATTGTGATACACCTTTGGATATATGATATATAAGATTTGATATAACAATTTGGAATGTGGAGATTGAAGGACATAAAAACAGTATATACTAGTTTGCTTTTGTTTAATATATAACAATATTTGGGGTTTCTACACCTTTCTGGAAAACCCTAATAAAGTTCTCCTTTATGAGCCTGGAGCCCCTTCCCCTGATTTTTTTTTTTTAATAACAAATAACATTTTCGTTTTCTTAGGAATCAAATGGAATTATCAAATAGTCCATTGCTTATTATATAAATCATACCAAGGTCTGAGTGCACATTTCCCAAAAGATTATTTTCACATCCTGCAACAAAGAGAATATGTAATGCTTGCAATGTTCTTGTGAGAAATTTCTCTGTCCAAAACTGTGTGTTTGCACTTTGATTTTGCTAGTTCTACCTCATCTCTTTGACCTCTAAAGGTGGAAATGCCTCAGGGCTCAGCCCTAGGGCTGTTTCTCTTCTTGGTTTTCATGTACTTCCTGGGTGATCTCATGCAGTCTTACAGCTTTAAATTCTCAAATTCATATATTTCAACAGTATTTATCAACTGAACTCTAGAATACTATATGCCACCTATTCAACCTCACCATGATGTCTAATAGACATTTCAAGTTTAACACGTCCAACACTGAACTCCTGTTCTTGCCCAACAAAACTTGCTATACTCACAGTCCTCCCCAAGAAGCTTAATGCAACTCAATCCTTCCAGTCACTCTAGCCAAAAACTGTAGACTCATTCCTTACTCATCTCATTCTCACACACCTAATGGAAAACTCATCTACAAATCCTCCTGGCAGATGCAATTGGTCAGGAAATCCTATTGGCACTACTTTAAAAAATACATCTTCCATTCAGACAATTCTCAGCACCTTTTGCTCCTGCCACCCTGCTCTAAATCACTATCATTAACCCCTGAAGTACTGCAAATGTCTCTTAACTGCTCTCCTGCTTCTACCCTCCCCACCTATGTGCTAACCAACCCAAGACAGACAGGGAGAGGGGGAGAAGCACAGGAAAGGGGAAGGACTGTTAAAGTGTATTGGGTTTCTTTTTTGAGGTGTTGAGAATGTTCTACAAATAGATTGTGATGATGGTGGCACAATTTGGTGAAGATACTAAACATAACCAACATGTACACTTTCAATTTCTGAATTTTGTGGTATGTGAATTATATCTAAATAAACTGTTAAGATTTTCCAATTTTACCTTACCTATAAGATAACAAGTTAGACTGACATAGCCTCCTGGATGCTGGCAGAACCTGTCAGACTCCAACAACAGGAAAAGGGTCTTTATCACTCTGAGTACAGGAGGTATTCAAGAGCATCAGCATAATTGAGGCCAGTTCCTGAGCCTCACTTTGCCACACAGAGAGATATAGTGAGAACTAGCTGATACTGGCGCTCCAGCAGGTTCTATTACAGGTGAAGAATTCTGAGCAGAAGGAACCCAAATCACTCTGGAGGGAGATACCACTTACATCTTCCAAGGCTGTAAGCAAACCTGCCCTTGACATCACAGGGGGGCACTATCACTATTTTCTAGGAATATTCACTCTATACATGGTCTTGAAAAGATAGTCCCAAAAAATGATCAATGCTTCTGGTATCAAAATTTATAACCAATTTATCAAGGTGTGTCATCTGAATTTAGGTGTAAGCTTCGAATCTCAACTATTATTTCAAGAAAACATCACGTGAATTAGGTGGTTTTAAGTTGTAACAATTTTAAAATGGGTATTGATATACTAATTTTATCATTTAATTTTACCTCAGAGGGCTTCCCTTGTGGCTCAGACAGTAAAGAATCTGCCTGAAAGGAGGGAGACCTAGGTTCAATCCATGGAGCAGGAAGATCCCCCAGAGAAGGAAATGGCAATCCACTCCAGTATTCTTGCCTGGAGAACTCTATGGACTGAGAAGTTACAGTCCATGGGGTCACAAAGAGTTGGACACGACTGATCAACTAACATTTTCACTTTCACTATGTTCCTCTCCTTTGCTGATGAGGAAACAGGCTCAGAGTGGTTAAATAACCTTCCCAGGAGTAAACAAGTTGGAAGTGACAGAATTAGCACAGTCCAACTGTGAGGATGTGCTGTGGAGCTGTGCAGGTAAGCTGGGGCAGGCAACCCTAGTGGAATGTACCTGCAACAGACAACTCCTCTGCACAACTCCTGTCCCACAAACCCAGACATTGTACAATCCCCACAAAAACACAAGTTGCAAAATGTTCACATAAGCACCATTTACAAAACTCAGGTTGTAAACTTCATATATCAGCCTGCTTTCCCATGTTCTGTCTAGTGCCATTAGGCCTCCCAAAGATTTCCAAAGGCATGAAGCAAAGAATAGCATGAAGGCATTCTGAGTCCCATTTCTTTGAATTGTCACTTTGGGCCACAAGTATTAATAAGGCTGTATTTCCAATAATGAGCACATTTTCCCAGTGAAGTGTCCCAGAATGAAATTCTGTTGTCTGTATCGGTGCAATCTCAGGAAGGAATATTTGACAAACAGGGAAGCAATTCTGATACAAGATTCTTTTCAATATCACATTATAAATGGTGACTGTCTAAATGTGATGAGGAGAAAAAAATACATTTCCTTCAATATTCTGTTAACCATTTAAAATTTTCATCTGATATGATGAAAGTATTACATAGAGTTAAACCTAAAGTTTTCATAGGACATTGAGTAGGATATTCGAGTAGAGATTAATTGTTATAGGAAACTTGTTAAGTTCTGTTTATAAGTTTTAATGAAAGACTAAAACAACACTTAGTAATCTTTTTTTTTTTCATGTTAACAGTTAATTATAATTTTCAAATAAACATAGTAACTGGTAATAATCATAAATTTGATTTTTTTCATACTGCTTTAAGCAGTGAAGCAGCAAATAAGTTAACTTCCCTTTATCTCAACTGAAGCGATTACCTCCGAGAGATTTGAAATTCAAGTAACTTATAAATCTTTAATAGCTCAATGCCTCAGAAAATTAACCCTGGTAAATTTTAATTATAATTTCAAAATATATTATTTACAATTTGCTACTGCCTTCTACTTTCTTTGCTCCACAGCTTTTTCTATGGTTTTTAGAGGCTCCGGATACAATTTTCTTAAAATTGATTTACATTGGTTTTTAGAAGATTTAATCAAGAATTTCACTAACAAGATGATTTCATTTTTCTGAAGCATACTATTTCCAGAATTGAGGTTATTTGTTAGCACCTCCTTCCAGAGTTTTCAGCTTTTACTCCAGGTGTCATGAGGCTCTGCATGTCTAATGTGAAAAGTTGAGGAAGAACTTTGGAATAGCAGACATAGTGCTGAAAACACATAGAAGATAATTTTCGACAGAGCTAGGATGAAAAGTCACTACAGGAATGACTCATGCTAAATTAAAATATCCAGAGTAAGTAAAAATATATGGAAAACAACAGTATCAAGGAGGTTTGTAATAAAAAACTAAAATTGTATTTGCAGAAGACTCTGAGGTCTTCAAAAAGATACCAAATATTTTTATTAAATTGGTAAATCTCCCAATTTAACAGTCTAGTTGACAAACTTCCCCAAACAGAACAAGCACACCGTGAAGAGGCTGAGTCATTTGTTTTTATAAGTGCTCTGTAAGTAATTATTTCTGAAATCCCAGGCCCACCATCGGTGAGGGACAATGGGAAGGAGGTTTTCTTCTTGCGCTCAGCAGGGGCCTCTAGGCTCATATGTAGTCCCACCCACTATTACTACAACACAGTTTGCGCAATTTCACTTCAGATACTGTTAATCATTTCAGCACTCAAAAAGTCTCCTTGAAAAGTCCAGCTAAAGGAGCATACTGATTCACGTGGCTTAAAAATATCCTTGCAGTTCAAAAGCTATTTTTTTTTATTAAAGGCAATAAGGCAGCAGCACGAGAAGACATTAGGTACATTTGGATTCTTCTAGAGTGTTCACTTCCACATTTCCCTGTATATGATATTCTGCCTTTGTTCTAAGTCACAGCAAATACAATAGCCAAAGACAATGGAGACTGCTGAGGATACTAATTTACTTGAAGAAGATTTCTCAATCAATTGGAAAAGACATGCTGAAAAGCCTTAGAAAGACCACTTGATGGAGGATAAATAAGTCTTTAAACAAAACAACACTAGGAGACAAAAGTAATCTGTGGAAAAAGGTCTGACTTGTAATGTCACATAACTCATATCTAAAATCCATGGTATAGTAACCTTTATCTTTTAATAACCTCTTTCACTTTTCTTGATTTAATCTGAAATATCATTAACATTATTATTTGCAAAATAATTACACATTTTTACTCAGTATGATTCTCATAAAATCTTGTCAGTTCAAAATTTTATTAGTCTAATATCAATTTTTATGTGTGATGCTGTTTCGCAGAAAAAAGCCTATTGTTTTATTTGAGTTTGACTTTTTTTTCATTTTTTGGAAAATAAACTTTTAAAACTTAAAAAATGCTAGCCCACTTGCAGATTTTCACTAATTAGGTTCAGAAATTCCAAAACATTAAAACTTAATTTTGAGCTTTACATTACCATGTCAATAATGTCTCACTTATAGAGACTCTTGAGAAGAAAGGAGAAAAGGAAGAGAATGAAATTTTGGGTATTTAAATAAATTCTTTTGACTATTTTGAATGTACAAAAATATGTATCTGAAGGACTCAGGCTAGTACATCCTGAAATCTGCTCCGACAACTTTAAAAAGGCTTTTGACATATTTGATTTTCCTGTGGATCTGGAAGTTTCTGGTTATAAATAAATAGAGTACCTTTAAAACACAATTTCCAGTACTTGTATACTAATGTCAAAGTTTTTTAAGTTGATTGCATCATAATTAGAACTAATATAAGTGATAATTTATAATAATTTATAACTTCTTTTTCTCCTAGAAATATCTTTTTATTGATTATTCACTCAATATGCCAGTGCATATAAAAATAAAAGTGTGTGTATCCTTTGTCTAGTGATTTATCAGATTTATTTACAGATATATTTATGGACAAATATAACCATACTTGTACAATATGTCCGTTACTGCATTGTTTATAATCATTAAAAGTTGGAAATAAAGAACCATTAATGAGGATATAATTAAATAAGTTGTAGAGCTCCTATTTTCCAAGAAGTACTGCATCACAATAAATATAAAAAATGCAAATTTACCAATGCTGAAATGGAAAAAAAAAAAAAAAAAAAAAAAACCTGTCTCTAGCATCATGAGTGAAAAAGCAAATCATAAATAATAGGTAGAGGATAATTACATTTGTGGGGGAAAAAAAAAAGAATACATGTGGTTTAGACAGTAGAGAATCTGCCTGCCATGTCGGAGACCTGGGTTCAATCCGTGGGTTGGGATGGTCCCCTGGAGGAGGGCATGGCAACCCACTCCAGTATTCTTGCCTGGGGAATCCCATGGACAGAGGAGCCTGGTGGACTACAATCCATGGGCTCGCAAAGAGCTGGACACGACTGAGCGACTAAACACAGCAATACATTTTCTACACATTTTCATATATGCATTACAAGTGATATCTAGGAGGATACACACCAAACTGTTAACAGTTGTGAGTAGTGGAAAGAGCAGGGGCAGATCAGTGAGGACTCTCCCTCTCGTCTTAATTATAGTGCAGTTCTCCTCACATAACTACGTTCTATAATTTTGTACTATTTATTTTTAAATTGGCATTTCAAAAGCATTAACACAAAACTTGACGCATGCTATAAAACGTTTTGCCTCTTTAAAGGAATTTTTAGACTGGATCCCTCACTCCTAAGCATTACCCATAAGGAGCATATCAGTGGCTCTACTAGTCCTGCTTCTCTTCTTCCATTCTTGGGGGAAGTAGTTCAAAATGATAACATGCTTTCCACAGTTTTGCCAAGTTTCTCATCAGCTTTCGAATCTTAGAGAGATTCTGACTCTACACTCTCTCAGCATATATTCCAGTCTATTAAACCTTCCTCAAAGACAGAATCAGAGTAGTTAAGGACAAATTTACAATGACGACATTCCAACTTTAAATACCATGAAATTGGCCTATCGATAGGCTGCTTGTCTTTTTAACTGAACTAAAATATCTTGGTACAGCTTGTACATTACTTGGATGCATGCCTTTCACCTATGATAAGTATTTTGAATGCTGTACACTTTAGATTGCTTTGTGTGTGTTAGTTGCTCAGTCGTGTCTGATTCTTTGTGACCCTGTGGACTGTAGCTTTGTCAGGCTGCTCTGTCCATGGCAATGAATTCTCCAAGCAAGAATACTAGAATGGGTTGCCATTCTAGTACAGCTTGTAGATTACTTGGATGCATGCCTTTCACCTATTGTAAGAATGTTTGAATGTTGTGCACTTGTAGATTGCTTTAGAATCCACAAAGGTATGCATATGCAGTATTTTGCTTGGTATCACAACAAAGTTTGAGAGTAGAAAGAGCAGGTATCTTTATCCAATTTACTGATCAGAAAATGGAGCTTTTAAGAAGGTACATCAAAGGCCCCAGAAAAAGTAAAGACTAGGAGATTAAAGAGACCATGAGTGGTAGAACTGGAAACTAAACAGTGTTTATATTTAGCTTCTACTTCAAATCCAATGCACTGTCAATTAGACCACAACCATTTTCATAATATGAGCACTCTTTTTGAGCCTGAGGCCATGCAATAAGTTGATCCATTCATTTGGCTATTTCAGGATACATTTCTTGCTTTCTTCATCTCAACCTGCTGATAATACAATTCTCTTCATAACCAGATACTAGTCAGGGAGTCACGGTGATGTTCTTTCATGATTAAGGCAAGAAAAGTTTAGCTATTACTTCCTTTATCAGTCACTGCTCATGTCCATACTCTATATTATGAGAGTCTAAAGTCTCTCTTTTGTCCAGCCTACATGTTAATACAAATTCACAGATAGTTAGGTTAAGTTCATGACTATGGTTAAGCACCCAGGCTGTCACATCATCCTGGGTTCAAATCCTGGCTCTGTCCTTTACTAGCAGTATAAGCTTGGCAAGGTGATGCTGTCCATCAATTTCCTCATTCATAAAGTGGGAATGATGACAATGTCCATGGCATTGGCATGAGGTTACTATGGAAGCTTTATGAGTCAAGAGATGCAAAGGACTTAGAATGGTATCTGGCATGTGCCAAGTAATCAATAAACATTAGCAACTCTCACTCAAAATGTAATGCTTGGGGAAATAGATTTGTTCTAACCACAGGCCACCTGACAATGCACTTCTGGGTAGTAGGAGGCTGGCTCTCCATTTGGCTAGGAGTTCCTTCTTTATGTTAACCACTGAGAAGACTGCCTAGAACAACATTCATTAAGAACATGGACGCTTAAGTCTCTGTCAAGTAATTCAACCCTGAAGCTTTGCTTGTGCATTTGACATCTGAGAGTGACTTCAAGATGAACACAGCACACATCCAACCCCAGAATTCCTTCCTGGGTTAAGTTAGACTGTCAGAATGTTATAAGGGCTTCACCAGTGGCTCAGTGGGTAAAGAATCTGCCTGCAATGGAGAAGACACAGGAGACGTGGGCTTGATTCCTGGGTTGGGAAGATCCCCTGGAGAAGGAAATGTCAACCCACTCCAGGGAAATGATGCCCCTGAAATTTTTGTTGTTCAGTTAAGTTTTCTTTTTGTCAGTTTAAAGTGGTGTTGTGTTGCTGCTGCTGCTGCTGCTAAGTCGCTTCAGTCGTGTCCGACTCTGTGTGACCCCATAGACGGCAGCCCACCAGGCTCCCCCGTCCCTGGGATTCTCCAGGCAAGAATACTGGAGTGGGTTGCCATTTCCTTCTCCATTGCATGAAAGTGAAAAGTGAAAGTGAAGTCGCTCGGTCATGTCCGACTCTAAGCGACCCCATGGACTGCAGCCTACCAGGCTCCTCTGTCCATGGCATTTTCCAGGCAGGAGTACTGGAGTAGGGTGCCATTGCCTTCTCCGGTGTTGTGTTATGTATGCCATAACACAACAAACTTTTCTTGGAAATAAGTGGTGGTATTAGAAGGGATATGGCTTTAAAAATAATGATAATATATTCATTTATTTCATAATTTCTTCATTCATTCGCTCATCTTTATTACCTAGTATTATTGAGCACCAACCCTGCTAAGTATCTGGGAAAGAATGAAAAATTAAGTCTGTAAACCCATAGCATAGGAGCATGAGGAAGGAAATGTTGAAGAAAAGCATTGGTTTTTCAGATCAATGTGTGAAACCCATGTTATTAAAATCATTTCTCTGAACCTCTGTTAACTCATGCTCCTTTGAAAACTGCCTTCTGTGAATGAAAAATGAAGCTAATTTTTTAACAAAGAGATCAAAAAATCTTACAACGAAATGAATGAAAAAGATTTTACATTAATTACCTTGGTTCTACACATATCCCAATAGCACTCAAGAGACTTTTTAACTCCTCAGGGCTATGTTCAGAACCATCAGTACATTCCTTTAACTAGCTCAAGATTACAAAATTTCATCTTTGAAAGTGAATATTTAGGGGCAGGGGAATGAAGAAATATCATTTCGAGTGAAGAGTGGATAATGAAGTCGTCAATATAAAAATAATAGACTCCAATAAGAGTTCTAAAACATTTTAAACAACATTTCACTCATGATTATGAATGTAAAACTCTTTTCTACCTCACAGTACAGTAGATAGTAAATTAATAGATTTTATTTTGGTATGTGAATCCCAAAGAATTGCTTAAAAATTCAAGTTCCTTTGCAAGCACACATCATAGCCTGTGCTACAGAAGCTCAGAAAGAAGTGTTCTCTGATTTTCTCAATGATGCCTTTACCTTGCTTGATTCCTTCCTTTTCTTTCCATTCAAAGAGCAATTTTTTAAAAGAAAAGATTCCATCACAGTTCTCAAAAACCTGTACAAATTGCCAAACTGCTGATTAGACACATAAAAGCCCTAGGAGGTCAGAAAAAGAAGAAATTCTAAGTTGCACTCCATAATGCACACAACTAAATGGTAATATTAATAACAGTTGCCACCTATTAAGTCCCCACCTTGATCCAGATAATTTATATAAATTGTCTCATTTAATATGACCAACATTAGAAGACATGTATTTATACATCTCCATTTTGAGATAAGGCAACTGAACTTCAAAGAGTTGCCCAAGGTTACAGAGCTCTTGGCCACCAAACCAAAATTTCAAACCAAGCCTAATTTCAAAGCCCATGTGTTCAAGGACACCACCTGTTACCTTTCAAAACTCTCCTCCTATGCAGTTCTCAACCATTTCTGTCATGGGAAAAGCTGGTAGGAGAGACAGTCAACTGGCAGGACTTTGTATTAAACATGCTTTGTGTTTCCTCAGGAATTTTAGAGGCTGTTACACTCACTTAACCATGTCTTTTTGAAATGAATAAACAGCAGCTGGGAAAATACATTTCTTACAGAAGTATTCTATATGTGGCAGATAAGTGAAAAAAAAACCCTCTCAATTCCAGATGTTAACATAAAATTATCCAGATGCTACAAAATGATCATCCAGAGCACTAGAGGCAAAAGAAAACCAAAGTGGAAATTAATTTCAAAAGAGAACTCAAAGTGAAGATACCAATTTTACTTTTTGCTAAGTTATAGGAGACTGGGTATTTCTCTGCTTTTTAGAAATTGTTCTCTTAAATGACAGAATTGGGTTGCAAAATTAAGCTTCCTGATGAGTAATTAATACACAGTCTTCAAGATAACATTCTGGGGTCTCTGTATCATTTTGCTTATGTGTTACTTTCAGATAGAAAAAGTATAGGTCTCTTAGGTACCCCCAAGAGATATGAGACACAAAATAAATACTATCATACAGATATCATACAAATATATTTTATCTATTCTGGTGGCTTAGACAGTAAAGAATACGCCTGCAATGCAGGAGACCTGTGTTTGATCCCTGGGTTGGGAAGATCCCCTGGAGAAGGAAATGGCTACCCAATTCAGAATTCTTGCCTGAAGAATTGCATGGACAGAGGAGCCTGGCATGCTACAGTCCATGAGATTACAAAGAGTCGGACATGACTGAGTGACCAACATTAATATTCCTATGTGAATGTTTAAATTCAAATTAAGAATTTGTTCTTGATTTTCCTGGGAGTTCAGTGTCACTTTAGCACATAAATGAATGACACATGCAAATACTAAAAAATTCTAAAGTGTTACTTTCCTGTTACACATTTGAAGGTTATCGGGTTTATTGTTCAAGACAGTCAAACTAGATAAGTCAAGTTTCACATTCTACTCCCAGGCACAAATAAATCAATTTGGCTGTTGTCATGGAAGACCTTACACATATGTCTACATGATATAAACTATGGAGTGGGAAAATGCAAAAAGGAGTAAGTCATATTTCCCTCCCTCATGGAATTCCATAGCTTTTAGCAATGCTTGGACAACAGCAGTATCCGTCATTTACTTAATGACCTATGACAGTGGGAAAAGATTTTATGTTCAATGATGGAATATAAAATATGGAGATACTTTTTAAAAGCAAACACAGAAAACATCTTTTACCTCTTCATTCTTGTTATCTGATTTAAAAACAAACAGATGAACAAATGGTATTTGCATTCCTATCTCTAGAAACATCCTTTTGTAGTTTTCCTATAGGGAATTGTATACGTGGTAACGATATCCCTGAGCACCAAGAAGAATTTCATTGAGTTTTGAGTCTTCGGTTGTTCTTTAACCTTCCCGTCTTCTAATAGGATGACTTGTTTACTTCTGTCTCTGCAGCTGTTGAGTTCTGGACAGAGTCGTAGTGACGTTATTTTTCAAAATAACCCCAAATCCTCACTCCAGACCAGAATATCAAAGTATTGTTTGATTTGGCATACATTTTACTGATTGCTCTTGCCCTAATTATTTTATATCTTTTCAACTTTGATTTGCATTTACCTTATGCTTTATGCATCTCCTCTTTTTAAAGGATGACTATCCTATTTGTCATTATTTGATCTACCTCCAATTTTAGACTCTAAAGTGCCTGGGGATACTGTTTCTCTTATTATTTTAAAACAACTCTTAGTATATTTTAAGTTGATATCAGCATCTCTCCACATTCTGCCTTTGTTTCCTCTTTTGATGAAAATTCATTTGGCTGAAAAATCACCTGTGCTATTTTCAGAAATGAAAGCGAGGCACCAACTGTGCTGTTTTTCCACTGATAGAGATAAAATGCCCTGAACCATCTCACCTCAAAGTACTAATGCAGAGCCTTAATCAGGGCCAGGCTGAGGGTGCCTGATATCCTGGGCTCCCCTCCCCTCAGGACCTTGAAGACACTAGTGAGCCTTGGTCAATTTCAGAGAATGGCTCTGCGGGTAAGAAGATGGGTATAAAGCACTGCATTCCCTGGATACCATATCCCCTTATTTTGCTACTGCCCTAATGATCTGGCTTCCTGAGAGCACTGTTCATGATCCTCAGTCCAAATTTAGATATTTGTTAGGTGGTCACAGAGAGGTGCTTTTATTTGTCTGTTTGCCTGTATTTAACATGATCTGTGTTAGTAGTTCAGTACACATCAGAGGCCTGGAACTAACTAGAAGAGACTTTGTCACAGCACCTAGACAACACAATATAAGTGCTGACAAATGGGTTACAATGGTCCTTGAAATCTATGAGACACTGGTTCCAGGACTACCTACCAAAATCTGCAGATGTCCTGTCAGTTCAGTTCAGTTGCTCAGTTGTGTCTGACTCTTTGTGACCCCATGGACTATAGCACACCAGGCCTCCCTGCCCATCATCAACTCCCAGAGCTTGCTCAACCTCATGTCCATCGAGTTGGTGATGCCATCCAACCATCTCATCCTCTGTCATCCCCTTCTCCTCCCGCCTCCAATCTTTCCCAGTATCAGAGTTTTTCCCAATGAGTCAGTTCTTCGAATCAGGTGGCCAACGTATTGGAGCTTCAGCTTCAGCATCAGTCCTTCCACTGAATACCCAGGACTGATTTCCTTTAGGATGGACTGGTTGTATCTCCTTGTAGTCCAAGGGACTTTAAAAAGTCTTCTCCAACACAACAATTCAAAAGCATCAATTTTTTGGCGTTCAGCTTTCCTTATAGTCCAGCTCTCACATCCATACATGACTACTGGAAAAACTATAACTTTCAATAGACGGACCTTTGTCGGCAAAGTAATGTCTCTGCTTTTTAATATGTTGTCTAGGCTGGTCATAGCTTTTCTTTCAAAGAGCAAGTGTATTTTAATTTCATGGCTTCAAATCACCATCTTCAGTGATTCTGGAGCCCAAGAAAATAAAGTCTGTCACTGTTTCCATTGTTTCTCCATCTATTTGCCATAGATTGATGGGGGGGACAGGATGCCATGATCTTAGCATCTTAGCAGATACTCAAGTCCCTTATAAAATGACACAGGACAGTCGGAGCCCATGTATATGGAACAACAAGCGTAGTACTTTGATTGTGGCTTTTCGTCCTACAGTTGTATTAGTTCTATCTTTCTCAGTTCTCTGATGCTTTCAGTTAGCTGTTGCCTCAAGAAAAATGTAGATGCTTTCCTTAGTGTAGAGGCCTGCTAACAAAGGGTACATGGATATTTTACCAAGTGGACTGCTTCTTTTCTGGCAGTAACTTAGAGGTTAATTACTCTGTACTCATTTCGGGAAATTATTAAAACATTACCTCCTGATGAAAAGGCTGATCAGAACACAGAAAAAATGGACTCAGACATCACAACTGGAGTAAAAGGTCCCTCATGCTAAAGGGTAAACCCCAGAGTACATGAGTCTTATTGGGAAAGAATTACAAAACAGTATACATTTTATAAATGCAAGCATTAAAGTAAAATGCTTTCATTCCTTAGGCTGACAAACATCCTTTTCTTTTTATTTTTAACAAGCACTTAGCCATAATTATTGTACAGGAAAGAATTCTGCTGCCCTAAAATCTGTTTCTGTGATATATTTCTGCAAGGCAGGTGTTTTGTTTTTTTTCTGGGTATAACTTTAAAATTGGATTTTCTCATTCTGAAACTGTTTTGCAGTTCAATATAGACAGTCTCTCTACTCAATTTATTCAGATATTCAGTAGCTGAAGTAATCGTCGTGAGTCAAAGCAACTGCTATGAGCATGACCCTGTCTCCATCACCCCCTCCCACACTTTCTATGTGGCACCATTCATTCCCTAGAGTGACAGGTCACTGCCATTCATTCTCATTCTTTTCCCCCGACTTCCTCTGTAACCAAGATTTTTTCTGTGCTACGTATGCCTTTACCACCCTGATTTACTGAATCTCTTATCTTACCCTCTCAAATATGTCTTTTATCCCCCGAATCTAAGAGACTTTTTGCAACATATTTGGTGATCAGTATTTGTTAATCGAATAAAAGAAAGCTAAATGTTAAGGACTAGTCACAGGCTATATATACCTGCAACATTTATTCATAATATCAAATCATTTGGTGGTTGAAACGGTATCCTGGATAAATTTTTTATGCCCTATCTTGTTTGGTAATGCATTGGGTTCGTAGTGATTTATGTGTAACCTTCTCTACTGCAGCTAATCCAATACTAAATTCTATCTTTATGAGATAAATGGATGCAACATAAGAAATCATAAGGAGGAAGAACAAAATGTTTTTTCATCCACTGACAAAAAGAACAAATGTAGAGATAAGAAAGTAAAATGGAATCACTGCTATGACTCCCCCCCACAACATAATCTTTAAGAATTGTCACCAATAATCTTATGATATGAAGAGAATAGTGGTGGTTTAGGTGCTAAGTAATGTCCGGCTCTTGTGACCCCATGGACTGTGAGCCCACCAGGCTCCTCTGTCCATGGGATTTCCCAGGCAAGAATACTGGAGTGGGTTGTCATTTCCTTCTTCGGGTATCTTTCTGATCCAGGGATTGAACTCTCATCTTCTGCACTGCAGACAGATTCTTTACCAACTGAGCCATCATGGAAGCTCTGAAGAGAATAGTGGATAACTGCTATAAGACAGATGCCAGATTTAAAAACATCTGAAACGTCTCTGAGAAGGTGGTAGCTCTCACTCTTGACACAACTAACATCAACTCGCATGATTATGCTGCACATATATGGGAACTGGAATGTGTTTGTGTAGAAACACAGATATACACAACCATGTTTTACATTCTATGAGCCAAAACTACTCAGCTCCCAAACCTATTCCTAGTAACCAATATATCTTCAACTCCCACATGGCTCCCCATGGTACCTGATGTAATGCTTCATTATTCATATCAAAGTGCTATTTGGTGTTCTTCCCCTCACTCAAAATCAAGAAATAAATGCAGTATGGTTCATTTTAACTTACTATTTACCATATAGCACTTAAAAAAAAACTGTCACAAAATAACTAATATAAGTTACCTTAAATTATTGTTTCAGTGAAGGGACTTGATTTCCTTTTAATGCTTTGCTAAAATAATGTGTTCAACTGAGGTTATGTTGAGGCCAATTTAAATCTCTGCAAATATTTCAATTCATGCTTTAGTGTATATTAGTTAAAATCATATGAAACTGCATATTTATTGTCTAAAACCAGTCAAATATTGGCAATTTCATATGGCTCAACCTAAAAGTAAGCTTGCTTTTATAAGGCACTTATCTGCTGAATAAGAGAATAAATAATTATTATTGAATGAACCTGAAGAACAAATTTATACAAGAGGAATATAATTTTCTAACTTGTAATCTTGCCAGGGTTGCCATTCTCCGTTGCAAAATGAATATCATACGATTTTTGCTACCCATGATTAGAGTTTAAATTTTATGTCTAATGTGATTCACAGGTAGCAGAATTCAGCAGTTACTCATTTAGGTATTTCTAATGAAAATATTTGACTGCTATCAGTCTACCACAGTGCAAAACAGTACACATCCTTAGGCTAAAATGCTTTGCAGTAGATTTTTCTCCAGTTTCATTTCATAGCAGGGAACCTGGTAAAGCAGCTCCTGATATCTTTTTAAGTTTGCTTATAAAGTATTATCATAACTATTCCACTCCTGGGTTACTTGTCTCAAGGACTTTTGATGATAGCTCTAGTATTGAAATAGTCTCCCTAAGGATCAGAAGTTTATTTTAATAGTTTCAAGATCCTTTGTTGTATTTTCAAGTATACTTCTGCAATAAAGATAACAGTATATTATCTTTACTATGTGAAACCAATTAACTGACCCACTCAGGTCTTCAGGTTTTTCCCAGTAGAGATGGTACATGGCACTTAAATACCACACAGTGTCACACAGCCCTGGTGACAAATGGTAAATAAACACACATTTAGAAGATGGCTGATTGGGACCAAACAGTTCAGTTTATGAAGTAGAAAGATTATGAGATTTGCCATAAGAAAATTTGAACCAGACCTAGATCAGAGATTAATGTTGAACTTTTATCATCATGTGACCACACAAGTTATTTAACCTCCATCAATAAAATGAGAATGATAAATATTTTGACTTCAAGTGTCTTCAAGGTTTAGGTAAAGTTCAGATGCAAGAGTGTATGACAAGCACTTTGTAATCAATGAAGCACCATACCCAAAATGGTCACTGCCAACATTGATAACAATAACAATAGTACCCACAAATCCTCTTCCTTCCCATGGGATTTACATTTTAACTGAAAGACTCCCTACCTTGGTAATGTGAAAAAAAATGATGACATCATTAAGTCTAGTATGATCTGCCATTCTATTATGGAATGTTTGCTCAGGACTTCAGACTTGATTTTAAAAGCCCCAAGATAAGTTTCAGTGGTTTCAGATGCTTCTTATAATGTCCTGTACATTTAATAGTTCTTTTTCCTCTTATGTACACAACAAAACAAATTCCTGTTTCATAATTTTATAATTTCAATGTGCTTTAGAATTAGAATTCAAAATACTAACAATATAATTTCCAATATAGAGAACTTTAACATAGGTTTCACTATTACAAGTTGCAATGAGTACAACAAGTGGAATTTGGGTTATCCAGCTTCCTTGAAATTCCTCTACAAGGTGCTCACAAAACTTAAAACTTGTGTACATGTGTCTACGATATTTATGTGGTAAAAAATTATTAAATGTATAAGCTGAATCAACATGTCAGTGTGCTTGGTCATGTCCAACTCTTAGCAACCCTTTGGGCTGTAGCCTGCCAGGCTTCTCTGCCCCTGGGGTTTTCCAGGCAAGAATACTGGAGCATGTTGCCATTTCCTCCTCCACAGGATCTTCTTGACCCAGGGATCAAACTTGTGTCTCCTGCATTGCAGGCATATTCTTTACCCACTGAGCCATCGGGGAAGCCCTGACACATCAGGGAATTAAATTTTATTTTGCCCTTTGCAGATTTCCTTATATAACAGTGATATTAGCACTGACTGACCAGACATCTCACCATTGTGGCAGGATGGCGGAGGGGCAGCTTAAGCCAATGTTAGCTACTAAGCAAGAGTATTTACTACCCTATTATATAGATAACAAGGAGGCATTACCATAAGTGACTTAACTTGATCTTCACTATAGTCATAATGAAGGCTTCCCTGGTGGTTCACATAGTAAAGAATCTGCCTGCAGTGCAAGAGATCTAGGTTAGATCCCTGAGTCAGGAAGATCCCCTGGAGAAGGGAATGACTACCTACTACAGTATCTGCCTGCAATGAAGGAGACCTAGGTTCGACCTATAGATCAGGAAGATCCCCTAAAGAAGCGAATGGTTACCTACTCCAGCATTCTTGCCTGGAGAATTCCATAGACAGAAGAGCCTGGCGGGCTACAGTCCATGGAGTCACAAAGAGTCAGACACAACTGAGCAACTAACACTTTATAGTCATGTGAATTAGCTGGGGCACACACTGGATTGCTGACTCATCTGTCCAAGCCCTCTGGTTAATCAGTGGCAGAGCAATATCTGAGAGTTTCTTTGCGTCTTCTACCACAACCCTGAACTTTCCTACCCAGCCTAACATGAGCATATTCTGTTCCATTGTAGTGGATCATGGAAGATACTATTTTACAACACTGAGATAATCAGGTCTTAAAAATTGGTGTTATCTCCTCAAGATTTGGGGGATAAATGGATACATGTATATGCATAGTTGAGTCCCTTCACTGTTCACCTGAAACTAACAACATTGCTAACAGGCTATATACCCCAATACAAAATAAAGAGTTTTTTAAAAAATTGGTGTTATCTCCTCAAGATTCCATTCTTGTTTGATTTCTCTGGGCTTAGATTTTTCAGCAACACTATATTAATTTAACAAGGATTTACTGATATTTTCTAGGCACCGAATTGTTGGCAAGAGTCTATAAACTGACTAACAGAAAGGAGGAATACAATCTTTTAATTCCATCTTAAGGTCAAAGGCATGTTTTTGAAATATAATACAGTTACCTAAAATGAGTTGTATTTGTAATTCCAAAACATTTCAAGTGCTCTGTATATTTCAACTGGAGTTGAAATACGCAGCGGGGTTTTGAAGGAAGCCATGTAAACTCATTGTAATGAGGCACTTTCACATTGCTGCTCCAGGTACTAATTGACTCCACGTTGGTTAATGCAAGAACTATTTTTAGAGGAAGGAAGTCTGAAACCCCCAATCATTATTTCCCCAAATCTCTATTCATAACCAACATAAATTAGTGACACCCTGCTGCTTCTCCGTAAGGAAGCAACTCCAAGGGTAATTGAGAAAGGTTGATTCCTCATTTCCATTCCTGCAGTTCCACAAAAACTCACCCATGCAATCATGCCATACCCTGAACAATATCACATCAAAGAAGAGTCTCACAAAAAGTTTTTTACAGTGTTGGGTTTGTTTCTTCATTCTCCTGTATTTGCAATTCTAAGGATCACCATAATGTCAGGTGATGAAAGAGGAGAGAAGATATTCTGTCTGTATATATAAAACTCTGTCACATAGGAAATCAAAATAATATCAAAGCTCTACACAGTGTTTACAGGGAAAAAAGGTATCTTCAAGAATTAATGATGGTTTCTCTAGGGAATTTCTATACAAGCCTGCCATCTTTCAGAAGCAGAATCAAAGCGAATCTAAGTTCCAATTGAGTTGCAATCCTAAGAGCTGGGAAGGATTGTGGTAAAAATGAGAGGAAATCATAAGTAAATAACTTAAAGGTGTCTGTATGAGGAAGCTGAAGCAAAAATTACTATGGCAACCATGAATACTTAGTTATCAGTCTAGTGGCAATCCAAAGAAATTAAAAGTAATAATCCCAGTCACAGAAAGAGGAGCCTCATATAACAGAAATGCATTCACTACAATTTTAATTCTAGGAACCCTAAAGTAGTGCCATCTCTTCAGCCCCATTCTTGTCAGTATTATCAATGTGATTATCCTCTCCCAGCTGCTCCTTCAATCATCTATAACTTAGGGACAGCTCAATGCTGATTTACTCAACTCGAACTCACCCACAGATTCAGTCCACCAAAGCCAATGAATGATGTTTCCTGATGGAAAATGTCAGTCTCTTTCCTCAGTTAGGAGGAGTTAGCATGTCTGATACTCTTTCTCTAAATAATTAACAATCTATTATCTCTAGGGTTTGGAAAAGCTAGAAATATCTGAAAAATGAGCTAAGGCAAGGAGCATCAAAGTCTTCATGAGTACTTATTTAACATATACATAGAGCTTCCTGAGCCTTTCCCAAACTACTGAATTAAAAACCCTGGTCCCAGAAATAGCTCTTTCAAATGGCCCCAATGATTCAGGACGCATCAGAAACACAGGTTCTATCCCTGGGTCGGGGAGATCCCCTAGAGGAGGGCATAGCAGTCCACTCTAGTATTCTTGCCTGGTGGAGAAGGAAATGGCAACCCACTCCAGTATTCTTGCCTACAGAATCCTGTGGACAGAAGAGCCTGGTGGGCTCTTGTCCATAGGGTCGCACAGAGTCGGACACGACTGAAGCGGCTTAGCATCATGCACGCATTGGAGAAGGAAATGGCAACCCACTCCAGTATTCTTGCCTGGAGAATCCCAGGGATGGAGGAGCCTGGTGGGCTGCCGTCTATGGGGTCACACTGCATCGGACACGACTGAAGCGACTAAGCAGCAGCAGCAGCAACATTCTCACCTGGAGAATTCCGTGGACAGAGGAGACAGGGGGGCTACAATCCAAAGGGTAGCAAACAGATAGACATGACTGAAGCAATGTAGCACCCACACAGGGGTGCAATCATATTTCACACAGTGGCACCTTCACGTGGGGGTCCTTGTTAGCAGTTCTTAATAGCACCCAGGGGCAAGTGCTTTCAGCAGAGGCAGCACTTAGGCAGAGAGCAGCTCTGGACAGAGCTGACACCCGATGGCACTGCTGGTGATGCATGTCCATGCAGCTGTCCCAACCACAGTTTTTCTCTCTGGCTGGCCTCAACGTGACGGAGGCCCACTGCCATCTGTTACTTTACACCACACAACTCCTACTCTGGAGTGCAGGACCATTCTCACAAAGCAAGGCAAGCAGGGCTCCTGCTGAGCCCTCTGTTGGTACTGATAGACACCAAACTGCCTTTCTCAAATGAAGCTCTTGGAAGGCTTTTGCTCAGTCTCTTTCTGTTTACAGCTTGGATAACAACATACTGGGTCTACCATTATCTTCATTGCCTTGTATTATTTTTTTCTCTGCCAGCCCTGAGATGTGATGATCTCACAGCTCAGTAAATTCCTTTCCTCCCTTTGGGTGCAAGCCCAGGATGGAACCTGAAGGGCTACGCTCTTTCTTGGATGCAGGTGAACCTAGTCATCCAGAAGGCTGGGTATGTGCCCTGTCCTATCTTTCCAGTGAATCCACATGATCAACATTTGTTGATCTCTTGCAGGCAATGTGAGGTAGAGGGAAGAGAATGGATTAAGCTAGAGGGTGGGGGCAGAAGAGTCAGGGTGGCTGGAGCAACAAACGATACTGAAGAAATAAGCAGAGATGCTGCTGCTAAGACTCAAGAGGCCAAAAGGAAATGCTAAATAGCCTCATGGGCAGAGGATAGTATTGAAGTTTGGATACAGATGCTGAAGTCAAGGCTATGACATCCTTTAATATATTGACGAGGAACTCACCCAAAGTATTGTTCGGCTCTAAAATGATGCCCTTTTCACCTGAAACATGATATACTGGAATGTTCTAAACATTTTGGCACATGTCTCCAAAATTCTGCAGACAAGTGACAATGTAATAATAAACCTTAGACTCAACAGATCTGATGTTAGTCACAGGAGACTATTTTCTATTAATTTTCTGTATCTATAACACAAACATTATTGCTTCGTGTGTTATAACTGACGTATGTTTATTTCTTAATGCCTTATTCACAGTGAAGTGAAGTGAAGTGCAAGTCGCTCAGTCACGTCTGACTCTTTGCAACCCCAAGGACTATATACAGTTCATGGAATTCTCCAGGCCAGAATACTGGAGTGGGTAGCCTTTCCCTTCTCCAGGAGATCTTCCCAACCCAAGTCTCCAAAGTCTTAAAAATACTCCGCTGTTATTTCTCTTACTCTCTGATTTAAATTCATATTTCAAGAGTATTTTGAAGATCTGGAAGCAAATGATCATTTGATGTTTAGTCAAGAACATCCAGAATACTGGAGTGGGTAGCCTTTCCCTTCTCCAGGAGATCTTCCCAACCCAAGTCTCCAAAGTATTAAAAATACTCCGCTGTTATTTCTCTTACTCTCTGATTTAAATTCATATTTCAAGAGTATTTTGAAGATCTGGAAGCAAATGATCATTTGATGTTTAGTCAAGAACATACATTTCAAATCATGGAAAATATGTAGATAATGTTGTCTAAAATAAAATCCTATCTAGAAAACAGTAAGACTAATAAACCAATAAAAAGGAAATAGACAGGAGATGTGGATATAAAAATAATCAGGAATGATGAAGTGAGAAAGTTGTTTCACGTCTGTGGTATTTTTCCCCTAAACCCAGAAGCCCAGTCTAATCATTAAAAAAACAGCAGGCAAACTCAAAATGAGTAATATGCTACCAAAATATCTGACCAGTACTCTTAAAACTGATCAGGCTTGGGACTCTCTTGTGGTCCAGTGGCTATGGCCCCATGCTCCCAATGCAGGGGACCTGGTTTTGATCCCTAGTCAGGGAATTAGACCCCACAGTCTACAATTTAGAGTTCGCATGCCATATCTAAAGATTCCACAGGCTACAGCAAAGACATAGTGCAGTCAAATAAATAAAAACATTACAACAAAGAGCAATTTTAAAAAGTGATCAAGGTCAAGGAAAACAAAAGAAGATTAAAACTGTCATGGATTAGAGGAGACTAAGAGACACAATGATGCAATAAATGCAACGTCCCATTCCAAACTGGATCCCAGAAGAGAAAAAAAATCATTAATAAGAATCTGAATGAAATCTGAATAAATCTGTGGTTTAGGTACTAGAGTATCAATAATAATTGTAATTTATAATTTATAAATAATAATAATAATTTCTTAGTTTGACAAATGAATATTGATTGTGAAAGATATTATCCTTAGTGGAAGCTGGGTAAAAGGGACACAGGCTCTTCATATATTTATGTACATTTAAAAAAATAACAAGCCTACAATTCAAACCAAATAAAAATATCCTTCAATAATGGAGTGAATTCTGTTATATGGCTAAAGCACACTGGCAATAAATTTGCAATTGTCTTCAAAACTTTGGAGATACTAAGAAATTTTGTATGTTTCTCCGTACTCTGAGAACTCATCTTCTCAGCATGATTCCTTTGACTCACCCAGAGGAACTTTACCACCTTCTGTAAACAATTCTGTTGTGGCCTTTATACTATCATTTTGCATTTACTCCTTTATATGTTTGTTTTTCTTACTTGAATGTCACTTCTCTGGGAAGTTTTGAATATAAGCACCTAAAAATTAGATTTCAGATGGTACTTAAATGTGAATGCTTTTAAAACTAAAAGTTAATGATACTAAGATTTATTTCACAATCACTTGTCTGGGAAATATTGGAGACAAGCATACAAAAAATGTAAAATATTGCCAGTGTTATATTGTAGGTGATATCCAAAACTGTACTACTTTAGAACTGAAAGATGCCTTAGGATAATTTATATATCAAACTAATTCATATATTAAAGAAATTCAAACTCAGAGATTAACTGACCTGTTCAATGTCCCATAAAAACTAGTAGCAGAAGCAGAACCCAGTCTTCTAATCCCATTCTTCTGTATCACCATATCTCAGGATTAGAAATCTTTCTACTTTAATGGATCCAGCAGATCAATATCTCTTCTAAATCATTTCTGAGTTTAGCAATTACCAAGATTTAAAAAAAAAAAATCAACTTTCAATCTTTACTAGAGTCTGAAAGAAACACTAATGTGGGACTCAGGGGATCTGGCTTCTTATCTCAACTTTGTCACCAGTTGATCTGACAGTCTTGGGAGACCATCCCCTACCTTCGCTGAACCTGTCCATTCCAAAAAGTACCATGTTTCACAGAGTAAGATATAAAATAAAACCGATATTCCAGGAGAGGTCTGGATTTCCCTCATATTTTTAAATACTATCAATCTAATTCAAATACTTTGAATTACTTTCCATTCCTCACCTCATTCACTTTCCAATGAGAGAGAAATAGACTTCAAAAAGCATGTCACAGAGACCGTTGAATAAGTTGTTCTTAAAAGTCAGCAGTAATGATTAGTTTATAGTGAGTGTCTAAAACAGCGTAGCCAGTTAAACACAAACAAATAGCATATCTGTTCCATGTTGGTAAGTTGACAAAGTCTAAAGACTGGAGAACCGCCATCTATGTAGTGTTAGCATGGTTTGGAGTATGCATGCAACTTGTGTGTTAGATATATGGAACATTTTATATTGTTAAACAAATTTCTGAATTGGCTCATTTATTAATGAATAGCTTTATAAATATTACATAATTATTAGTCCTGAGTAAACACTGTATCCAAGAAAAAAATAATACAAATTCAACTCAAATATATTCTCCTTGCCCTCCCTTCGCTACTCCCATATCCTCAGGTCAGTCTGGCCAGAACTTGGATGCCTCTGGGCACAAAGCAGGTTGAATAGCTGTTTGACTCACTGCTTTTGACTATTGTTTGGCAGATTGAGATCTCTGCTGAGAGCACCATTTGGAATTTTCTTCACCCAAAACTGATATTTTTGAACATGAAACTGAAATATAGTGAGGCACTGGGATACGTTCATAGAATAATAGCACCAAAAGAGAGTGTGATCAATATATGTCAAAAATCTAACTTACTCCCAGAAGTGTTCAAAGAAATAATCTCAGATTGGTTGAGGTGGGCATGATAGTGTATGAATATGGATTTTCTGAAAATATAAATGTAAAAAATAACACTAGCTTCAAGCATGTGAACTGGTGAGGAGAGAATATTAGCCATGAGTATAAACAGAAATGGACATAAGAAAGTAGGACAAAAAGAGCTAGGCCTTGTATACTGAAGGGAGACTGATTAGGGAAATAAAACTAGATATCCAAGAGTCACTAGGTTTAGGTTTGGGTATTTGAGAGGGGGCTACAATTACTACCACCACCACCAATCTCAATGGTTATTGTTATTATAACAGCAACAAAAATAGTTAATGCTTACAAAGCGACAGTACATATATTTGTCAGTACTATTATAATGTTTAAAACATTTTCATTTAATCTTGATAATCAAAAGAAATAAGAACTACTGTTATTGTTTCTAGTTTATGGGAGATGAAACTGAGGCACAGACAACTTAAGGCACTGATTCAAGATCACACAGTTGATAAAGGTGAAGTCATGGTTTGGATCTGTGGCTGAAAAACAATGAATGAATTTAAAATCTTAACCACAGGAAAAAAGATGCTAGGGAGAAGTTGAACAGATTTGATTTAAGCATATAATAAGCAAAGCTTGAACAAAGGAACCAAAGCCCACTGCAGCCCTATGTGGCAACAGTAGAAAAACACATAAAAACTGACAAAATTTCATTCTCTTTAGGCCCCTCATGTGAATTACGTTCTCCAGAATTTATCTCTTTTGTCCCTATCTTCAGACTAGAACACACACAGATTTAAGGTTTATTTTAAGGTCTCAATCTTTCAATAATTAGCAAGCCTCACTGTCAGAAAAGTTTCTTTAAAATTAATCACTGACTTTCCAACTTAAGCCCATTTCCTGTTCTCTGATCTTTATTGGACACACAAGGTACATACTAGATGAAGGCAGTTAAAACTCTAATACCCTTCAGTTTTTCCTTTTTCTTTAATAACTTATTGAAATGTACTTCTGCTAAATCCTATTTTAAAATCTCCCTGACATCAGTGACTGATATATTCAAGTCTTTCCGACAGGCCTGTTTTGTCATCTTAAATGTATTGAGGGTGAATTTTCTCATCTTACCTCTCCATTTTCTAAGGGGTGTATCTTGGAATAAAACGAAGTGCAGATGACCTCATCATCTTTGGCATATGATGGTGGTCCAGTGCGGGGATAAATATTATAGAGGGTTAGGCACTCTGTGTCCGTCACAGCATGATACTGCCAGGGCTTGTAATCAACATCATCCAGTGAGCGTTCCAAAATCCAGTTTCCAGGCCGAGGGGAGTTAGCTGCTTTCACAATCACATATGCGATCTGGAACACCTGGAGAAGTGTGACAACAAAAATATGTAACTCTGAATTCCAAAGTTTCTCACTACTGCATATCAAATATAAGGCCTAAGGCTACAATAATTTTACTTTGGATATTATTCCATAACCCTATTATATTTTCTGGACTTCCCAGGTGGCTCAGTGGTAAAGAATCCACCTGCCAATGCAGAAGACAGTTTGATCCCTGGGTCAGGAAGATTTCCTGGAGAAGGAAATGGGACCCCCCTCCAGTATTCTTGCCTGGGAAGTCCCATAGACAGAGGAGCCTGGCATGCTGCAGTCCATAGGTTGCAAAGAGTTGGAAACTACTTAGCAACTAAACAACCACAAAATTGTATTCTCTAAAAATATTTTTACAGTTACATGTCTATATTTAATACCTTTTTACTAAAATTATATGTTCCATTTTGACACCCATGACTTTAAAAGAAATGGGTTAAAATTGGATTTTAGTTCCCCAACTCATTAACATCATTCATCTAATTTTTGAAGTTCCATTGTAATCACAATCACTTGCAGTATTTGGTACATACCAATTTACTCATATTACTCTGTTGGAGATTATGAGTTAGAAATTCCATGTGTGAACAGTGCTTGATAGTTTAGAAAACAGTTACTTGTATCACCTAATCCTCAGACAACTACCATTTAGATGGCATTACTGTGGTGCAGGAAAAAAAAAAAAAAACAAAACAAAGCACTTTGAAGGCACAGTTCTGTATTTAAATTGTGACCCCAACATTCATGTGACCTTAGGCAGATTATTTTACTTTGTCAACACTCACTCCCATTTCTGTTAATTAGTGTCAATAATAAGAACACCAAGTACACAACTGAGAGACAGTTTAGACTAAACGAAATAATGTATGCAAAGTACCTAGCAAAGGACTTGGCTGTAAATACTCAGTAAGTGTCGATCCCTCCACATTCCCAAATAGAAAATAATGGAGAAGAAATTCTAGTACACGCAGCAGCTGTTTGAAATTGGAATATAGTAAATGAAGGATTTCCGTATCTTCTGTATAAGAGGTAAACGTGTTAAAGAAAAGGAAAATAAAGGCATCAAGTTACTATAAGTCAACAGAGTGACCACTGACGGGGAATATGGCAATCCTCGGCTTTCAAATCTACATAATATCTGAACACATACAAAATAAATATTCTAGATGTTTTGTGATCGTCCATATGTGCATCTTTACCAATCCAATCCAAAAGTCCAAAAGAAAAATGCATAAACATTATTGAGTGACATTTTTTGCAATGTCCTGGGTAGAAAGGTAAATATAAGCTAGTTTATATAGTCCCACCATGTATGAGTTAATAATATATTGCAATAATGAGATATATGAAAAGTACACTAGTAATAAAGCAATAGTATATGTCTTTCCTGGGTCGGGAAGATCCCCTGGAGAAGGAAATGGCAACCCACTCCAGTATTCTTGCCTGGAGAATTCCATGGACAGAGGAGCCTGGCAGGCTACATTCCATGGGATCGCAAAGAGTCAGACACAACTAAGCAACTTTCTTTCAAGGTCTAGTCCTACCATCTATGAGTTGGTAATAAATTGCAATAATGAGATACATTAAAAGTATGCTAGTAAGAAAGCAATAGTATATGGTCTTTTAGTACATTCAGTGAGACATCAGGAGTTTGCCAACCCTAAATTCTGGGTGACTGGGGTCACTGAAAAGATACAATTGGAGGACAAACCTGTTAAAAGATGATTAATGGGTCTGTTTAGAGGGGAGCTTGAAAGTAATGTTCTGAAAATATACCTTATTTGTTTCATAGTTTTGACATGAGACTTTCAGGAATACATGCACATTGTCTATGATAAACTCTAAGGGACTGAATTTAAAAATATGAAAAGTTGGTATTTAAGATGAAAGAGGTGACTCAGATGCTGGTCATTTGAGATCCTTACCGGAATGTGAGCATTTCTATCTGTGTGCACTGAAGGGAAAGTCATGAGCCATTAAATGAACAAAAGCAGGGATACCATTTGCCTCTTAGGCACAGTTAAGGAAATACTGGTAGTTAAAATACTGAAATACTCTGTATTTGGTAAGTCACTGCTGTCCAAGCCTCCCAAATGCATTCTTTTTCCAGAGAATATCTGGGTAACCTAGGGATTGCAAGGAACAGCCAAGACACCTACTCTGATTAATCTGGGCTTTGACCATTCTATTTTATGTATTATCACTCCATATGGGAAATATTATGAATTTTTATTTACAAAGGTATACAGATAAGTGTAGACAGACATGTATATATATATGTATGAATTTGTAATTATTGGAATATACTTAGACATTTTGGGGAAGGCCAGACATGGACATATTTAAGATGTGACCTATGGGGTTTGGGGATAAGGAGTCAAGGAGAGAAAAAGAGCTTTTAAATTCTTCTACTATCCTGCTATACTAATTGCATTAACATAAATGTCTCATTTTTTAATAAAATTATTTTTAAAGTAAGGAAATATTTCTAAAAATAAGCATCAAAGAAAGGACACGAGTGGGAGTAAGATGGAACATACTCTATCAATCATGTGCCTGCATCCATGCTCAGTCACTCAGCCATGTCTGACTCTCTGCAACCCCATGGACTGTAACCCGCCAGGCTCCTCTGTCCATGGGATTTCCCAGGCAAGAATGCTGAAGCAGGTTGTCATTTCCTCATCCAGGGACTCTTCCCAACCCAGACCCAGGGATGGAACTCCCGTCTCCTGCATTGAAGGCAGATTCTTTGCCACTGTACCACCTGGGAAGCCCCCAATGCAGGTTATGTGGGCAAAAAAAGATGCACAGAAGCCAACCAAACATAATCTAGAGTATTTTCTATTTCTGCATTTTTAGGTGCTATTCATTAGGGATTATTTCTCTTAGACACTCTGTATTCAATACATACACATGGAACCTCTTTAAAAAATGAATTCACTAAAAGACAAACCCTACTGAGTAATATGAGAGAACACAGAAAGATACTTGTTTCTATGAAAATCTGAAACACTTTGCTCCTAATTTCTGATAATTCTAAATTATTCATGACAAAAATCTGTAAATTGGTAAAGAATATAAATAACCAAATTGTGAGCTCCTAAAGGGCAGAGGTGTATAATCTTTATTAAAATTCTTTTGAAATAATGTATATTTAACATTTATTAGTTTTAATTGAATAAACAAAACCAGCGTACATGCTTCCATATGACTTCTTACTAGATTAATACTATTCTTGCCATTTGTTAGAACTTGAATTCCAGTCAACCAGCATATTTTGTCACTTGCAGGAACTAAGACATACATTTAATATTAACTCAATTAATACCTCTATGAGTTGAGAAAATTTCTTAAACTCTTTTATCCTCTGTTTCATAGTGTATTTTTTTCAAAGTAAGAACCATAGAAGAAAGTACTATGTGCTCTTTGGAAAAAAGAATCTCTATAAATGTTTTAAATTAGCAAATTTCCATCAAGAAAAAAAAAAGCTACAGAGATTTTTTTTTTTAATTGGAAAACCAAAAGAGAAATATCAAAGCATAGTTAGAGACTGCAGGTACCAATAAGAAAAATAAAGATGTATGGATAAAGAACTTTGTTTAGAAACAACTCAGCAAGCAAATATAGGAAAAGGCCAAATTGTCTTGGAGCTACAGCATGGATTTATGACTTCAGAGCTTCTGTGTTGGCTCTGAAAAAGAAGTTGTACAAGAAACAGCACAGACTCTTTCTATAATTCAATATAACAGCCAGCATTAAGTGACATGGAAAAGCAGTCATTGCCTTCAAGAATATTAAAGTCACCTCATTTCAAAACAATATCCTTCTTTCATTTATTTTCTATGGATTCCTTCACATTTCATGCAAAATTAATTAAATTAGTTGGCATGTAGTATTTTGAATAAACTTTTTAAAATGTGGTAGACACCATTATTGAAAAACACAATGAATAGAAGTATTCTTTGAAGGTGTCAGAAAGATTGTGAAAATTCTAACTGAATTTCTAAGTATGCCACATTTTTAATGATTCCAACAGAATAACTCTCTAGTGTACCTATGTTACTTTAATTAATTCTGTCTTGTGTTTTCAGCATAAAGACTCTTCAAAATCACTAGTTATAAAATCTTATTTCCAGATTGAAAAAAAAAATCAATCTGTATGGGATACAGCAAGGCAAGCAAATACCTTATGATAAGCATAAAAATACTAAGACGGCTAGGCTTCTATGAATCATGGATCTCAATACACTATATCCAATTTTTTGTTGTAGGAGGGTACTTTTTACAAATTGGTGGCTAAAAAATTCCAAATAACTTTTATAATAAGGCCAAATGTTTAACATTGTATGGTAACATAGAGAACTTCCTATTTCATATTCCATTTGTGCATCACATAATAAAATATCATGTAATCACAATCATATGTCACTAATGTAGCATTAAATTAGATGTTCCTAGAGTGTTTAATGTGGAAATGGAGAATAGCCTTTCTGAAGAATCCTTCAGTCCCAAAATAACAAGCAACTACAATGACCATCATATATGATGATGTTTTCCCATCTTTTTCACATCATCGGAGGAGACCTCACAGCCTGGAATGAACAGCCTAGGAACTTTGGCCACTCTACACACTGTCCTAGGGCAGAATATATACTGGCTCACTCATAACCCATGTGTGTAAGTCTGATCTCCAGGATCAATTTATAGCACATGCATTGCTGCGTCTGCAATTTTTAAAAATACTCTCTGTTATGACTCTCAGGAACCTACTTTATCCCAGTTTGTTTGTCCTTGGAAGAATCATGGATCTAGAAAAATGCTACAAAAAAGTATTGTGTTTTGGAGATTTTACTGATACTTCTGAGTGTCACTGGAACACAGTTAAAGGAGCTAGGCCACAGGAGGACTCCTCAAAGATGTACAAAAGACAGAGGGCCTCCGTTTACTATAGGCTGAACCCCCATGAAAGCCATAAAACTATTAATGAAAACCACCCTCTGTGAGGAAATGAAAATCACTCCCTGGAAGAAGAAATGGCAACCCACTCCAGTATTCTTGCCTGGAGAATCCCAAGGACAGAGGAGCCTAGAGGGCTACAGTCCATGGGACAGCGGAGTTGGTCACATCTCTGAGACTAAAAACAATCAAACAAACTGGGCATACATGACCAGCACTATTTGCAACCTCTGTCACCAGCCGTGGAGAGGGAAAACTTTAAAATGGTCCGTCATGATAAATGAAATGGCCACATTTTTCAAACATGAAAAACAAGCTTCATGTCATTCCTTCCCTGCCCTTTTTACTGCTTTCTGTTCCTGGGTGTGTGTGTGTGTGTGTGTGTGTGTGTGTCTGTGTGTGTGTGTGTGTGTGTCTGTGTGTGTCTGTGTGTCTGTGTGTGTCTGTGTGTGTGTGTGTTTTAATTATAAATAGGGCTTCCCTTGTGTGTGTCTGTGTCTGTGTGTGTCTGTGTCTGTGTGTGTCTGTGTGTTTAATTATAAATAGGGCTTCCCTTGTGGCTCAGCTGGTAAAGAATCCGCCTGCAATGTGGGACACCTGGGTTGGGAAGATTCCCTGGAGAAGGGAAAGGCTACCAGCTCGAGTATTCTGGCCTGGAGAATTCCCTTGACTGTGGAGGCCACGGGGTCGCATAGAGTCGGACACGACTAAGTGACTTTTTCACTTTCACTTTCACTCTCTGTGGAAGATGGTACTTCATCTTTCTCAATGAACTTAACCTGAATTACTCTCTTCCATTTCTGTTTTCTAATTTGTCAAGAGAAAAAACACATGGCCACCTAACTTCTGCCACTGATAAGCTCTGCCTTTATACCCCTATTGCTATCTGTGAACTCCCTATAGCAAATAGCTGTCCACATAACAAAACTACTTAATTGTGAAAGAGGCTTTGCAATATTCTAATGCCTGCTCTTGCCAATGTCATGAATTTAAACATTTCCACAAACTTCAATGCCATCTCTAACATGTTTTGGACACTTCTGTGTATTATTAGTTCTAGCAGTATGTTATATCAGATACTCATTCATTTATACAGGTATGTTGGCTTTCAGAAAGCAATGAGAACTATACAATATCAGAACCAAAAAGGATCCTTGGAATCAAGAGTTTCAAGCTTTGTACCCACTGGAATAATCTGGAAAGCCTTATAGAAACACACACACGTCTCTGTGTTTGAGTTGATAGTTCATAAATTAGCTGATCTTTCACCTGAGACCTAAAAGAAGGATAAATAAACTAAAAAAAAAAAAAACCCAGTAACAACAAAGAGGATGAGGTGGGTTCACTATGTTTTCTAGAAGGTCCGTAAGAGTCAGCTGTAGAGCGAGAGCAGAGGTCATGGCCTAAAGTACTCAGAGTGGCTGTTGTCCTGGGTCAAGACCAGCAGAAACTCATGAAACTGATCTGACCAGAAGCAGGGATGAGAAGTGGGACTGAATGCATGAAATTCACCTAAAGTCTGAGTTTAATAGAGGCTTCACCCAAAGACCCACCCCACCAAAACACATGTAACCAAATTCTTTTGTTGTGGTTTAGCTGCTAAGTCCTGTCCAACTCTTTGCAACCCCATGGACTGTAGCCCGCCAGACTCCTCTGTCCATGGGGTTTCCCAGGTAAGAATACTGGAATGGGGTGCCATTTCCTTCTCCAGGGATCGAACCTGTGTCTCCTGCATTGGCAGAGCAACCAGGGAAGCCCTAACCAAATTTTTCTGTGTGTGTGTGTGTACATGCGCACACACATGCATGCTCAATCATGTTTGACTCTCTGTGACCCCACCAGGCTCCTATTTCTATGGAATTTTCCAGGCAAGAAAATTGGAATGAGTTGCTATTTCCTACTCCAAGGGATCTTCCTAACTCACGGATCGAACCTCTGTCTCCTACGTATTTTGCATTGGCAGACACATTCTTTACGATTGTGCCACCTGGGAAGCTTAACCAAATTTTTACTTCCCAGCAAAAATTTCTAAGCAATCACAGGAAACAAGTGACTCACTATAATCTTAAAAATTACCTGAAGAGATCACTATACAGATTTTGAAAATACTATTACCGGACCTATTGGATCAAGGTTAAACAATAGATGTGAGAGTTGGACTATAAAGAAAGCTGAGCACCGAATAACTGATGCTTTTGAACTGTGGTGTTGGAGAAGAATCTTGAGAGTTCCTTAGACTGCAAGGAGATCCAATCATTCCATCCTAAAGGAAATAAGTCCTGAATATTCATTGGAAGGACTGATGCTGAAGCTGAAACTCCAATACTTTAGCCACCTGATGAGAACAATTGACTCATTTGAAAGATGAGAAAGATTGAAAGTAGGAGGAGAAGGGGATGACAGAGGATGAGATGGTTGGATGGTTGGATGGCATCACCGACCTGATGGACATGAGTTTGAGTAACCTCCGGGAGTTGGTAATGGACAGGGAGGCCTGGCGTGCTGCAGTCCATGGGGTGGCAAAGAGTTGGACACGACTGAGCGAATGAACTGAACTGAACAACAGAAGCTTTTAAATGATGCTTTAAATTTAAAACTTAAAGCAATTAACCTACAAATGACTTCAATTATTACTTTTTGGGTGAGTTTTATGTCCCTTGCAAATTTACACTTATTTCAATAAACCTAGAATTAGTGGGGAGTTCATATGGACAACCCCCTTGTCTGCCTGTCCTTTCAGACAAGTTTACTGACAATAATTTCAAAGACTGAAATGATTTGTAATTGTCACTCAGTTATAAATAATGTATAGGGCACTTATTCCCCTCCCCTCAGTGTACACTACAATTGCTGACCATGAATTTAATGAGTTGCAGGTAAGCAAATGTGCCATTTCACTTCAGGGTAAGTGGCTCCTCTGTTTTCAAAGAAACAGAAATATTCTGCCCTCAATTCAAATAGATTTTTATACTCATATTAAGATCATTTAAAGTTTATACATTTGAAAATGAATTACTCTATCATTCTCTACTTTCTAAGAAATAATAATCTAACTGGATGACTAAAGATAATCTTCTGAAGATAAAATGTTCATTTGCTGAATTTGTTTTTTGAAGAGAGTTTTAATCAATGCCTAACTATCCATGGGAAAGTATTTGAAGGACTGTTCCACTTCATTATGTAATAAAGAAAATCTCAACCTCTAGTTCTGAAAAATAACATAAGTTACTTTTCGGCTCTAAGTTAATATACAAATCTAAATCAATATAATTTTTACTATTAGTCCCTAGAGCTAGATAAGTTTATTGTAAAGCTGATTTGAAAAAATTAACAAGCAAGAATAGCCAAGAGAACTTCAGAAGAAAGAGCAATGGATCCAGGAATACATTATTAAATGAAAAAAAAATCAACCTGGAGAAAACTCGATTGTACAGGATGCTGCAGTTTACTAAGAGGACCTTTTTTGAAATAATGAATCTGTGGTGACCACTAACGATCAAAATGGCCAATAACGTCCCCAAAAGAGAGACACTTGGATATTTTCTGCAATGTAATGGTAGGATACAGCACCACCTATAAAGTAATTTGCCAAAAATGTGAACCCAAATCAGAGTGAGTCTCTACATTTAACTATCAGTTTACAGGAAATAAGGTATCTAAGGACCATGAAAACAGCACCACAGGGATACAATTAGCAAAACTCAGGATGTGAGAACCTGTACTACCCAAACAGTATGGCTTCTTCAAAAAATAAATTACAAGACAATAAAAAATAATGAGGTTATAGATTAAGAGACCTTAAGAGATATATCAAATAAATGCAGTATGTGACTTTAGGTACATCCTGATTCAAACAACTGTTTAAAGCTTGGAGTAAATATGATGTATTTTAATACTGACTAAATATTTGTTAGTATTAAAGAAGAATAATAGTATTTTTAGGTATGACAATGATTTTGTTTACAAAAGAGCTGTAAAGTTCAGTGATATATACTGAATTATAGAGGATGTAGAGGATATAATACGTATGGAATTTGCTTCCAAATAATCTGGTGGGTGGGATGGGCTGTGGATAAATGTAGAATTGAAACAGGAAGGGCCATGAGTTAATTTTTCTCAGGTGGGTATCGGTTATGTGGGCCTAGAGTATTCTTCTCTATACTTCTGTGTATGCTGGGAAATTATCATAATCAGAGCTTTTAAAAAGATTATTAATACATTTCATTTTAATAAATAAATGACTGTCTTACACAATGATTTTACACTATTGGTAATTCAGTGCTTGCTCTTAAAAAGCAAATATTTAATGTGTTTACTGTCTTGATAAATGATTAATTCTGATTCATACTGCAACTACATTGCATTCAGAGCTTAAGAGATGTATCTTAATACTTTCAAATTAATTACCAACTCTAAAGGGTATTGCTGGCCCCAAATTTTAGTCCTGTCTTAAAAAACTAGGAACACCAATAAATAGAATCCAAATTGCAATGAGCAAGGTCCTCCCTCAGCTTATTAACGCATTTAGTGCTCCATGCTTCATTAAGTTGCTATCATTTTTAACAATGTCAGCTGCAGGTAAAGCTCAGACAAGCATTTTCCTTCTCTTCAGCACTGCCCTTGACATCTATTCTCCCCTCACATATTTCTCTCTCATCTGAAACAATCCATGGTTTCAAAAGATTGACCTGCCTCCTGTGAACAAGCCATTGGCACAGCATGGCTTTCACACCAGCCACTGGTAAAAGAGCAGGTAGGCTGTCCCCCATAAAACATGACAGTCCTTTCAATGAAGCCATCACAGAGCACAATATTGGTGTGAATCACAGACAATCAGAAATGTGACAGTTTAAAGCCTCCCTTCTAAAAATTATTCACCCTGGAGAAATACCCAGCATCGCCTTTGTTTTTGCGCTTCTATAGTTACCAGGGTAAGAAAAACCTAGCCTTCTTCAATTTATGATATTGCAGACATGAATGAATCACTCTAGTTCAAAGCATTTAGGGAATAATAGCAAAGATTTGTAGTAATGAGAAGAGTTGGAAATATAATGTTAACAGCAGAGAATAACAAATCAAAGACAGATGAAACTTTCTGATCTTGGCTCATGAATTCTTTCAACAGATCAGAGTCACTTAACACTTATTCAATTTTAGCTATTACAAATGAAATAGCATCAGCTATATTCATGCTTATATACTGCCCAGCTTCCTTGTCCTTCTCTAGGGACTTTCTAAACAGTAGTCTGAAACCTCCATTGTTTATCACCTTAGCACCTCTTCTCTATTTAACCCTCTACAGCACATGCACCACTCACCACCCTACTTGAATTATTTTCAAAAGAGTTACCTGGTCAGAAAATACATGATTTGTTTCTCCATCCTCATCTTCTTTGAAATCTCTATAGCCTTTGACTATACTGCTCTCCCCTATTGGAAATTCCCTTTATCTTATGAAAAATGATATTTATTTGTAATTCATGGATTTTTTTTACAAGAAAAACATGTTTTCCTAAGATGACACTTTTCCTAAAATGGAAAGTAAACAATAGGAGAGAAGAGAGAGAAGACAAAATGAATATTCAGAAGAGAGCACTGTGGGAGGGGGGTGCCTGCTGTGGGTTCTTTCCATGTGAATTTCTTTCATTAAGTTGTATCCCAGTATTCTATATCCTAATAATCTTTTCTTGGGAAATAGTAGCATTTTATTTAGTGCCTAGTTTTTGCCAAGCACTTCAGCCTGCAGAAGTTTGTCTAGAAATTGAAATGAGAGAGTTAACGCTAATTTGTGTGGTACAAAGAATAATGACCCCTCAACAATGTCTATGTCTTAATCCTTGGAACCTTTGTATACATTATCCTATATGTCAAAGGGACTTTTGTAGGTATGATTTAGTTAAAGACCTTGAGATGTAATGATAATTTTTAATTGTATGAGTGAGCCCAAAATAATCACAAGGATCCTTAAAAATAAATGAGGGAAGTGAAAGAGGTGGGCAGAGTGATAGAACATGATAAACCTCCAACCCATTTCTGGTTTTGAAGACGAAGGAAGAGGACAAAAGCCAAGGCATACAGGCAATCTTCAGAAGGTGGAAAAATCAAGGAAATGAATTTCCTTCTAGAACCTTCAAAAGGGAATATGATGTTGCCCACACCTGGCTTTAGGACAGTGAGGATCATGTCAGATTTCTAACCTATTATAATGTAAGATAATAAATTTGTGTTAAGCCACTAAATGTGTGGCAATCTGTTATAACAGCAATGGAAAACCAGTACACTAGGTAACTTGTTCCATTTCACATGACTAGTAAATTATGGATGAATTTTAGAGATCTAGTTTTGTCAAATTTTGCTTCTGTACAATAATACATTCCATGTCTATGACTATTTCAAGTAACTCCTTCACACAGATATTTCCCATATATCAATTTCTAATCTAACCACATTCTCATGTCCCATTTTCTATTTCAAACAACTGAACATCTTTGATAACAATTTAATTTTGCTTTGTAAAAAACTAATTTCACCCTTGTTTTAACATCAAAACTAAGATATAGGCTGCTAACAGTAGAAACTGTAGAATATTCTACAGATGTCTTTTAATGCCTTACACATAATAGATTATCAATTATTTTTAAAATTCAACAGAATAGGTGATCAAAAATGGAATGCCACCTCTGAAATAATTTAAGGAACCTCAAGAGTGATTTCTACAAGCATCTAAAGAGTGAACTCATCTAGCACCATTCAATATTAATAAGTACAGATGACATATCCTTCATCAATCCCAATTTCTTTGGAAACTGCTACCAAGATAACAATCTTATATATGTCTAACTCACATATTTTCCCTCTGAAATGAAAATCCGCAAAAAAGAGAATTCTGTTGAGGTTTGTCAAGCGGTCTTTACCCCCGATTTTAAACAGGTGACTTTACAGTGAAGTATGAAGAGTGTAAATAAAATGAAAAATGAGAGCTCTGCAGAGCCGGGCACCCTTTCGCCTAAGATTTAAAAATAAGGATAGGAGATTCCACTCACTTAACAGTATGCACATTTTCTGAAGACTGAATGCCAACAGTTATGACAAGTGTGTATGAAAGGGTACCATTCCAAGAGGACACAGACAGTTCTTACAAAACCCACCCTGCAAATTCTTTGCTCTTTTTATCCTTCCTAGATAGTTCTTGATATTTTATGAGTTAGATATGCACCAAATCATCACAGAACTTTGGTGATGTCAAGGCAAAAATGATTTACGAAGTGCTGAGCTGGATTTCCAAAGCTCTGAAAGGATCTATGGGGCCCAGTTAACACTTCAGGAATTCCACTGTCTCCTTTATGCTGCCTTCACAAACGTGTGTTTTACTCTGTCAGCAAGTTTGACTGCTCATTGATTTTTCCAAAACTCTCCATGCAAGACTAATTAACTGGTTGCATCAAAGTAAAAAGTTTTTATTTTTTTTTAAACTCTCACCCCCTAGAGGAAAATCAAGTCTAATCAAATTAGGACTCAGCACAGGAGGGAGGGAAAAAAGTTTAAAAAGTGACATAGAACAATTTTCTGACACTGAAATTCATCCAATTAAGCAGATTATGAATGTCACAAAAAGTCATGGTTATACTTGTCCTGAAAAGAGCAAATGGCTTTGGACATTTTCTGTAATACTACATGTCCTGCTGTGAACATTCTATCAGCCCTGAACATGATTAATTTATATAAAAACCTTCACTAGAAAAAGTCTACACACATTTCCATTTAAAGCACAACAAAATGTCATTGTACTCTGATACTGAAATTGCTATTCAATAGAACATTTAATCACAATGTCTGGAAACAAATTGTAAAGAACAATATATCTTGGAGAAACAGAAGTAGTATTTCATCAATATGGAATCAAACTCTATCTCATTTATGATACCCAAGGCATAAAACAGAATCCATATAGCTTCTTACACAGTTTGACTGACTACAATTACTCAACGTCAAATGATAAAGCTGCAAAATCATCAAGAGTAAAATCCGACACTATAAACTGAATCTGTCTAAACAGCAGAGAATGGATGACAGCAGAACATTCATACAATTCTACCATAAGCATAAATGGAATAGGAACACTATAAACAACACTTTAATGAAGTGCTTCATTACTAAGCCAAGATTCCATTAAACCTAAACATACTATGGATTTGGAGAAGGAAATGGCAACTCACTCCAGTATTCCTTCCTGGAGAATTCCACGGACAGAGGAGACTGGCAGGCTCCAGTCCTTGGGGTCGCAGAGTCAGACACGACTGAGCAACTATCACACTCTACTGTGGATTACTGCAAAATAACTGCAGCTATTAGCAAAGCATTATAAGAGGTATGAAGACTTCTTTTCTAGGCTTCATGTTACAGTGAGTATAAATATGGTATTACAAATAGTGACCATGAACAGCAGGTAGTAAATACAGTTACTTATTGAAAGCAGATTTTACCATATTGTGTGTGAAGGAGAGCCTTTTTCCCTTGTTTGCCTTTTCAGCATAGCACACTATCAAGTATCGAGAAGTGAAAGAAATGAAGAATAGCTGTATGACTACTAACAATTTTTAGTCTAATCCTTTGGGTGTCTAGGTCACTTTAAAATAATAGTACAAACCAAAAGAAGGTCATGATTTGAATTGTATATATTATTGGCATGGACAACACTTTAAAAATACATCAAGTGCTTAAAGAACACAACATACTGGAATAACTTCAGGTAAATTTTTGCAGACTAAACATACATGAAATTATTTAAATATAGACAGAATACATTTCAGGGTCCACATTCTCAGTAATCTATTTAGAGAGGCTTCAAAGAATATATTCAAATGGGGACTGGGATGATTTGATTAAGAAGGATGGGAAAGACAGTTATACCTACAGTCAAATTCACTTGCGCTAGTGTTACTCTCACCTTTTTGTTCCAAGATTCCTATTATAGATTCTAAAATTCTATACTTCCATACATATTTTAAAAGCTCACATAATGATATATAAATTAGTTCACTGATTCATTTATTCTACAAATATCATTAAGACAAACATTATTTGTTGCGCCAGCCCTTAACCTGAGAGTTGAAATAGAGCAATGAGGATAGCAAAATTGTTCTCTCATGGGGATTATATGGGGATTCTCTGGTGGCTCAGAAGAACAGACAACACACCAGTAGTCTGCTGGAGCCAGCCTGCACTGACTTTCAAAAGTCAGTTTTGGTAAGGATGTGGAGAAAAGGGAACTCTTATACTCTGGTGGTGGAAATATAAATTGGATAAACAATACGGAGATTCCTCAAAAATTAAAAACACATCTAGCATATGATCTAGCAATTCCATGTCTGAGTATACACCCAAAGGAACTGAAAACAGAGTAATGAAGAGATATATGCACTCCTGTCTTTACTGCAGAATTATTCACAGTAATCAATATATGGAAACAACCTAAGTGCCCATTGATGGATAAATACATAAAGAAGATTATATATATATATATATATATATATATATATATATATATATATACACATACATACACATAACACACAATGGACTGTTATTTCTCCATGAGAAGGAAGGACGTCCTGCCATTTACAACAACATGGATGACCCTGAGTACATATATTATGCTAAGTCAGAAAAGTCATACACAGAGAAAGACAAGTACTATATGATATCGCTTATATATAGAATCTAAAAGAGCCAAACTAGTAAAAACAGACAGTAAAATGGTGGTTACTAGGGGATGGGGAGTAAGGGAATAGGACAGATGTGGTTTAAGGTACAAACTTGCATCGTGTGGCAAATTAAGTCCTACAGATCTAATGTACAGTATGGTGAACACAGACAATATAGCATTATAATCAACAAACTTACAAAGAAACTAGAATTATTACAACCACTCAAAATAAATGATAGTTATATAGTATGATATAGATATTAATTATTGCCATAATGGCACTCATATCATTATATATACATGTATGAAATTAACATGTACATATCAAATTTACACAATGTTGTTTGTCAAATATATTTTAATTTTTTAAAAAGCCATTTGTGTTTATCTCTTCCTAATTACTGTTTACTGAAATCATGTTGGTAGCTTGAAATCAGTCCCGATGTGAATATTTACACCATGAACACTGGCCAACACTACAAATCACGGCTTTTTTGTACCCCCCAAGAATCCTGTTCAACAGCTGCCAGGACTCCAATGCAACAGACAAGATAAATGAATCAATAATGCAATTTTAGGTAGGGATTTCTAGAATAGATGATAATCAGAGAAGAAGTTTGAACTGAGCAGAAACCAGGGACATGACAGATGAAGCCATGTCAAGATCTGGAGAAAGAGAATATAAGGCAAAGGAATAAGCACATATAAAGACCCTGATGCAGAAATGAACTTGATTTATCTCAAGAAGGCCAGTGTGGCTAGACTAAAATAGCAGCAACAGATTCTTGTCAGCTATGATGTTGGAGAAGCACACAAGAGCTTGGTATTGCAGGTTCTACAGGATGTGGCAAGAAGTGTGGATTCTGTTTTCTGTATGTCAGAAAATCATTGTAGAATTTTGAGCAACGAGACGATAACATCCAACATATATTTTTAAAAGATTACTGTGACTGCTGCTTGGTGAGGAGGTTATAAATAGGGAATGGCAAAGCAGGCAGACTAGTCAGGGTACTGGTCTAGTAGTCCAAGTGAGAGATTATGGTGGCTTAGGTTAGGGGGGTAGTGGTACAGATGGGAAATGGCCAAATTCAGGATACATTTTGCAATATTTTCCATATATTGATTATTGTGAATAATACTGGTTGAGTTTCCAGAACATGGATAAGGGGGATGAAGGAAAAGGGATAATCAAAAATAATCCCAAAGGTTTTTGTTTGTATTTATTTATTTGCCTGAAAAACAGGATTAAAATGGGTGCTATTCCTGAGAAGGTATATGTTTGGAGAAAGTAAATTATCAAGATCTCTGTTTTGAACTATAAAATATGTGGTGTTCCACTAGAGATTCAAATGGAGTCACTGGTTGAGAGACCAAGACAGAGTAGTGTTAAACAGGTTACTGCCACCTGGAAAATTTCGTATCATTCTTGTGCCTCATTTTTTTCATATGGACAATGGAAATAATAGTGCATTTCCATCACAAAGATGTGAAAATTACAAAGTCCAATACACATACAGTTTTACAGCAGTGTCCAGCCCATAGTACAAACTCATTAAATATTAGGTAGCCATACTTCCCATTTCCTAGCCAATACATAGAATATGTATTTATTCAGGGGCTTCCCTGGTGGCTCAGATGGTAAAGAATCTGCCTGCAATGCAGGAGACTCAGGTTTGATCCTTGGCTCAGGAAGATCCCCTGGAGAAGGAAATGGCTATCCACTTCAGTTATTCTTACCTGGACAGAGGAGCCTGGCAGGCTACAGTCCATGTGATCACAAAGAGTCAGACACAGCTGAGTGACTAACATTTTCACTTTTTTGTTATTTTTTTGTTATTACTATTATAAGAAATAAAAAATGAAGAAAAGAGATTGTAAATAATGCAAAGGTAGAAAACACTTTTAAACTGATTTACTATTGAGATTTATTACCTGTTTTGAAAGGTCATATTGTTTGCTCCCATGATACTGCAGGTACCATAAAGTCTATGGTTTTCCTGTGATCTAGCTAGGTGTTCTGTGACAGTAATATTACCCCTGTACTTCATTGAGTCCACAACTTCTAAGAAGTCTGGAAAAAGGTAGTCTATGAGACTATATATTTACTATTTAATTTTTAAATAACTCGATTTCCAAGAATATATAATTGAGGAAGATGCTCATAATATCCAGTTGAAAAAAAAATAGTTGAAAAGAAGATAAAACTTATCTACAGTAGGCTATCAATTTAAAATATATATGTACTTGTGTATGCACGTGTTGGTATATGTGTGAGTATGTACATGTGCGTAGAAGAGAACTGAAAGAAAATAAAACTGAATGTTATTGCTATTAACTTTTCTTATTAATAAAGTAGAATATATATATCAAGAAGTTAGTTCATAAGAAAAAAAATCTGTAAGTATAGCCAAGCTTGCTATGAAAGCTAGGTAAAAAAATCCTAATATGTACAAGAGAGAAACAATCAACAGGAAAGTAGCGATGGAAAAAAGAAAATGTTTCAAGAATAAAATTATAAATTGTTCATTTAAACCATACTGGAAATAGTAAAATGAAATGATTTTGAAGAGATAAAGAAAAAGATGTTTGATGAAGTATACTTTTATGTTGTCATGTAGGTTACAAATTAATCTGGAGTGCAGAATTTTAATGAAAATCAAAAGAATTAAAGACAGTCAATACAGTCAGTATTCAGATAGGGAATAAAAAAAGCTATTCCTAGGAAACTAAAAATAGACTCATTTAGAAAGGATTGTATATGAGTCCTATATTTTGCAATTTAAAATATCTTCTCCTTTGTGTTCCTAAAACAGAATTCTGACATTACATAATCAATAGATATGGATGTTTAAGTATTTCTTGTTGAAATCAAACTTCTTTTGGAAACTTGAAAGTAGGTACCTACTACAGAAGTCACACATGATATCCTAACTTTATTGGGCGTTTAAGAGACTTAGACTACTGAAAACCAGTGTTAAGTCTAAGGAGCTGGATTAGCAATTTATATTATTCCCGAGCAAGGAATAATTTATATAATCTTATTATAAAGGAGTGATAGAAGGTAATGACATAGCAACACAAAGAAGAAAGCTCAGAGAGAGAAAGTGAAAGTCGCTCAGTCGTGTCCAGCTCTTTGCGACCCATGGACTGTATAGTCCATGGGATTCTCTAGGCTAGAATACTGGAGTGGGTAGCTTTTCCCTTCTCCAGGGGATCTTCCCAACCCAGAAATCGAACCCAGGTCTCCTGCGTTTCAGGTGGATTCTTTACCAGCTGAGCCATGAGGGAAGCCCAAGAATACTGGAGTGGATAGCCTACCCCTTCTCTAACAGAGCTTCTCAACCCAGGAATCAAACTGGGGTCTCCTGCATTGCAGGCAGATTCTTTAGCAATTGAGTTATCAGAGAAACAGAAGGATTCAGCAAAGCCATCAGTTTACTCATCAGCTATTTACTAGGCAACTATTATTGTCAGTCACCAATATCCACAGATCCTAGAGAGTAATGAAAATTTGTAAAGGAATTACCAAAAACTCTTACAAATTTCTATATTTAAATAGTATCATATGCAATTATGACTTTTAACCCAATCATTCAGTATACATTTTATTTCAAGTATAAAATATTCTTTTGTCAAAGGTTGTTGTTGTTCACTCAGTCATATCTGATTCTTTGCAACCCCATGGACTGCAGTACACCAGGCTTCTCTCCCCTTCATCAACTCCCAGGGCTTGCTCAAACTCATGGCTATTGAATCCGTAATGCCATCCAACCATCTCATCCTCTGTTGCTCCCTTCTCCTCCTGCCCTCAATCTTTCCAATGAGTCAGCTCTTCGCATCAGGTGGCCAAAGTATGGGAGCTTCAGCATCAGTTCTTCCAATGAATATTCAGGACTGATTTCCTTTAGGATTGACTGGTTGGATCTCCTTGCAGTCCAAGGGACTCTCATGAGTCTTCTCCAACACCACAGTTCAAAAGCATTAATTCTTCAGCACTCAACCTTCTTTATGGTCCAACTCTCACATCTACACATGACTACTGTAATAACCATAGCTTTGACTAGATGGACCTCTGTTGGCAAAGTAATGTCTTTGCTTTTTAATAAACTCTCTACGTTTGTCATAGTGTTTCTACCAAGGAGCAAGCATCTTTTAATTTTATGGGTGCAGTCACCACCTGCAGTGATTTTGGAGCCCAAGAAAATAAAGTCTCTCACTGTTTCCATTGTTTCCCCATCTATTTGCCATGAAGTGATGGGAAACAGATACCATGATCTTTGTAGTTTGAATATTGAGTTTTAAGCCAGCTTTTTCACTCTCCTCTTTCACCTTCATCAAGAGGCTCTTTAGTTTCTCTTTGCTTTCTGCCATAAGGGTGGTGTCATCTGCATATCTGACGTTATTTATATTTCTCCTGGCAATCTTGATTCCAGCTTGTGCTTCATCCAGCCCAGTGTTTCTCATGATGTACTCTGCATATAAGTAAATAAGCAGAGCAACAAAATACAACCTTGAGGTACTCCTTTCCCAATTTGGAACCCATCCGTTGTTCCATGTCTGGTTCTAAGTGTTGCTTCTTGACCTGCACAGAGGTGCCACAGGAGGCAGGTAAGATGGTCTGGTATTAAGCACCATCTCTTTAGCATTTTCCATAGATGTTGGGATTTGTCAAAGGCATCACCATGTTTCTAGAAATATTTTGATTGATACGCGTGACTTTTAAAAACCCCAGCTATTTTATATACAGGTTAAAAAAATTTATAATAGATCATTGTTTCCTAGCAAGTTGTTTTAGCACATTAACCTTCATTTTCTATATTTAACAATGATACAACAAAGCAAGTCATTTTTTCTGTTTAAAAAATTATACTTACTTTATGTACCTTCAGAGATACTTCTATAAAATTCAGATTATGGAATTCTATTTAATGTAAGTACTGTGCTATGTGCTTAGTCACTTAGTCATGTCCAACTCTTTGCAACCCCATGGACTGAGGCCCACCAGGCACCTCTGTCCATGAGGATTTTCCAGGCAAGAATACTGGGCTTGGGTTGCCAGGCCCTCCTCCAGGGGATCTTCGCAACCTAGGGATTGAACCCAGGTCTCCAGGCATTGCAGGCAGATTATTTTACAGTCTGAGCCACCAGCGAAGCACTAAGAACTTTAAAAGCTATGCTGATATGCATATATTCAGGTAAGCTTTCATTGTGACTACAGGAGAGAAGTTTAAAAGCCCTTCCTTAGGAAAATCAATTAAGAACATTAAAAATGAAGAAATAAGGATGTAAACTTCTGGAAGTCATTTTAACCAAACTGAATCAATGATAATATTTTTCAAATCTTCTCGCACAGCATTTAGTCTATTACAGTTTTAACTGCCCAAAGAACATACAGAGAGAGGTCCGTGAATTCCGCATGATTCCTTAAATGAAACATATTTAAACTGAGCAATGAGTAGCATTTAATAATGCAATAACTGCCATATCCATGCCATTTTACATGCAAATGTATATGGTATATGGAGAAGTTCTATGCTTTTAATTATTTTAAGATTCAGGTAAGAAATTAAGTTACATGAATGTCTATTGGGAGTAAAGAGGGCAGGTCTGGAAGCAGAGAGAACTGTGTTTGGACTTTGGCTCTATTCTTGCCAATTGTGAAATTTTGATCAAGCTACTAAATCTCTCATCTGTAATAGTGTCTTATAAAGTTGAAGATGACCCATGTAAAACATCTTGCCCCATGATTTGGACAAAACAGGTTGGCAAAAAGTACAGTAGTAACTCCCTAGATAAAAATGCCTCTGTTGTATTTCTAAACACAGGTACTCTACATATTATATTATAAAATTATTTATATTATAAAAAGCATAATTTATACAAATACATTATGATAAGCAAAACAGTTGATTTCCTAACTGACTCAGATTTATCAAAGGTCTCTTATTGATGACACATTTCAGCAAGATGAACAAAATTGTCTGGGATTAACTTCCTTTCATGTAATTCTTTTATCTGTCAATTTTCAAGAGTCTCAAATTTTACATGGGCACTCTTTACAGCTATTCTTTCCAACAGCATATGGTCTAAAAGTTATCTTTCTCTCTGAATTATCACAAGAAAGATTAAAAATTGTGAAAGAAAATCTGAACCATTATCACTTCACATCATTGGGATGGCAACTCTCAAGAAAAATGCAGAAAATAACAAGGGTTGGCAAGGGTATGCAAAATGAGAAACTTCACGCACTGTTGGGAATATAAATTGGTGTAGCTGCTATGGAAAACTAGGACGGCTCCTCACAAAGTTAAAAACAGAATTAGCACATGATCTAGTAATTGCACTTCTGAGTATATACTCAAAAAAGAATCAAAAGCATGGATTCAAAAAGATTTTTGTACATCTGTGTTATATCAGCCTTATTAGCAATAGCCAAAAGAAGGAAGCAACCAAAGTCTTCATGAACGGATGGAAGGACAGACAAGCAAATTGTGGTCTATATGTACAATAGACCTTTTCCAGCCTTAAAAGGATGGAAATTCTGACATGCTACAACATTCTGACATGGATAGCCCTCGAGGACATTATGCTATATGAAATAAACCAAAAGGCAAATATTGTATATTTCCACTTATATAATGTACCTAGAATAGTCACATTCATTGAAACAGAAAGTAGAACATTGGTTGCCAGGAAATAAACTAGCCCAAAAGACAAATATTGTATAATTCCATTTATATGAATAGTTAAATTTATACAGGCAGAAAGTAGAAAAGTGGTTGCCAGGGCTGGAACTGGCAGTGTTACTATTTAACGGGTACAAAGTTTCCTGAGTATATTCTAAAAGCTGTGGAAAATATCTTTTTAATGTCTTACTCCGTTTCCTAATTTATTTTATAAACAGTGCAATACTTCCAGAATCATTAAATAAATCATTCTTAACACTGATGGATGGAAAAGCTTATCATCTGAAATGAATTAACTGAGGAAAGTGGCAGTGATGATGATGATGAAGCAAACATGGAAACTGTATTTATATATTATTACTGAGAAGATGACATATTCCATCCCTCGAATGCAAGATTTTATTTCAGAAACAGTCAATACTATGAGGGCAGATTGCTATAAACTAAGTATTTACTGTGCATTTGGAAGATTATTCATCTGTGCTTCCCCACCTGGCTTGTTAAATTAATATAATCATAATGACCCAGTGCAGAGAGGCAACTGCTCATTAGGGTTTGGGACTGATTTCCTTGGTTGTACTACATTACAGTGCTTATTTTTCTTTTAGTTGAGTTCACTGTTTCAGCTAATTTGAGATTAATCTACCATGACCTTCCAACAGCAAACTTAGCTGAAATATCACATTAAAATATTTGTAAAAACAAAGAAAACTGAAGTATTTTGACAGGACATGTATTACTTTTAATATTTAGACACAAGCTGGCTAATAAGTAAAAGATGCTGTAATCTATTTTTTCTGTAAATTACACAATCAACACACGTGTGTTTACATAAACTGAACATTGATAGGTGGTGCTGTGGTGAAAGTTTTCAAATTAAATCTTGGTATTTGGAGCCATTCAACTTCTATTAAATCTAATAAACAAATGCTGTCATTCACTGAAATTTAATATGGGGATTTTTTCACCCTATATTCTGATATTTCCAATACCTGAGTGGCTGAACTCATCCCTCTTAGCAGTTATATTTTGCACAGTTGACCATTGCCTCTTTCTTGATAGACTTTATCTTAGCTTCTCTGAGTTCACCCTTCTCTTCTCCCTACTCTACTCACCACTGAATCTGAAGTGCCTAGGATTCATTTCCAGTTCCTCCTTTTAACTCTGTACTTTCTTTCCAGGTGATCTTAAATAGGGCCTTAGTGTTAAATACAGTGTTCATAATTTCAATCATGCCTTTAATGTTTCCACTTGGATGGTTAATATGCTTTTCAAACATAACACATTAAAACAGAGCCCTTTTTTACCACCTACCATCCCTATCCTGTTACTCTTTGAGTCTGTAACTGTTTCATTAAGTTATATTTCTTCAGGCTAATGTCCTAGGAGTTAACATCTTTGCCCCACTCCTTTCTCCACTGCACCATTAGATCTAGTCACATCATCCTCCACAGTAAATCCCAACCTACCACTTCCGTCCATTTGTGATCCTACCACTACAGTCCAAGTCACCATCACCTCTTGGCTAGAACATTTCAATGGTTTCCTATCTGTCACTGAGTTTTCACTTCTATTTCACTGTAAACATTCTCTATTTAGCAGGCATAATAATATTTCTAATGAAATCATAGTACCTCTTACTTAAATCCCATTGCGGTTTTCTCATTACACTTAGAATTAAATCTACCTCCTTATCGTGATGGACAACTCTCTCCTACTGTAAGTAGACCTGGATACTTCCCAGACATCGTCTCATATAACTTCTGCTATTCATCAGCATGCTCTAGCCACACTGATTTTCTTTTCATTCCTCAGCCTATCAAGTTTATTCCTGCATGGGATAAACTTTACTTGGTGTTTTTCATGATTGACACTTTCTGTTATGTAATTCTTACCTCAAATATCACTTTTTAAAATAATGCATAGATAGACCATACAAATAAATCAGCCACTTGTATTTCTATTATACTGTCCTGTTTTGGTTTTGCCATGCCATTTTCACTACTGTAAACTATTTACTTAATTTTACATGTCTCTTCCCTCTTCCTAACAACCCCTACATTTGGAATATAAAATCTTGGAAAACAAGAATCTCTGTCTCCTTCATAATCAGATTTTCAGGCTTAGAAAGTGCCCATCATGTAGTACTCAATAAATATTTTTCAAGTGTATTACTGTTAAATTATTTTCTTTATGTATTATTTAGGGCAGACACCATAGGGGGGGCATGGTGCTTCTTACCCAGGATCACACCCCTACTCTGATTAAGATTGCTTCAGATGATAATTTTATGCCTCTAAGATTTTTCAGGATGATCCCTGTTTTAAATATGCTTTCTTGCTTTTTTCATAATCCATCACAATATTCCAATTATTAGTATATTTAAATATTGAAGCAATAATTGAAACTGCCCCTTAAGTTCACCCAAAAACCCTGAAAAATTATCAGATAATATTCTCTGGTTTTTAACTATAAACAAAACAAATACATATTTTCTTTCTAATAGAAAAACTGTAAGAGCTGAATAAAATACTAAAAACATCTGTTTTAAGGCATCACAGAGCAAACAGAGCAGCCAGACTTGATTAAAGAGACACAAATCAAGATGAGCTGGACATTTTCCTCTACATCTACAAAGCTCTGCAAAGTTACATCCTAGAGGTTCCCTCAGTCTCACAGGATGAAAAGATGAACACCGAAGATCAAGGTTATGAAGTCAGCTAGAATGTGAAGAGCCATGAGCCACAGAGAAATAAACCTCACATTCTGCTCAGCTTTTGTCTTCAAGAGATTTGACAAGTAAGTGGTAAAGGAGCCAGAAGATAAAACACCATGCAAAAATTAACTCTCAAGAGGTGAAAAACTAAGCAGATCTTTGGTAAGTTTCACAGCGCTGAGAAGACAAAAGTTAAAGCTCAGAATCTGTCAATAAAAAAAGAAAAATCTTTCAATTATGAGCCCTGAAGTTCTACCCCTAGAAATAAGGGAAAATCAGAAATAGCCATCAGAATTCCTGATCAAGCCACAAAAATCTAAATAGCTGATTCAATCAAGGCAAACTGATCCAACTCTAACTCTTGCCAGAATGAAAATAAAGTCATTTAAGAGAATTTTTAGAAATTTTCAGACACAATATATATTACTTAATTAAAAAAAAAAAAAAACTACCAAGCTTTCCATGAATCAGTAAACCAAGAAGGGAGAAAAAGGAAATAGAAACACACTCACAGATGTTTCAAATGTTAGTTATCAGACATGTAATTAAAAATAACTATAATTAATGTGTTCCAGATGACTAAATGAAAAAGTAGTCTGGAATCTATTTTTAAAGTGTCCAATGGAAACTCTAGAACTGGAGAATAGATTTATTGAAATTAAGAATTCAGTAAATGCATTTAATAGAAGACTAGATCAAACAAAAGACAACATTAATACACTGAAAAAATAGGGCACCAGAAAATATATAAAGAAAGCCCGAGAGAGAGAAAAGAAGAAAATCGAGACAACTATAAAATATATAATGAACATTAGGAAACATTTAACATATGTGTATCTGAAGTTCCAGAAACAGCAGAGAAAAAGTGGACAGGAACACCATTTGAGGAAATACTGGCTGGGAGATTTCCAAACAAGAGAAATACATAAACCATAGAATCTAGAAGGTTTTGAATCCCAACCAATTTATTTATACCAATGAAATCACTCCTAAACACACTGTAGTAAAACCTGGAAAATCAAAGACAAAGAAATAAAACCTTCAAAGTCAAAAAAAAAAAAACACCTTCCTTTCAAAGAAAAAGCAATGAAATGCTTACTGACTTCACCACATAAATTATCAAAGTCAGGCAATGATGATGCAAAATTGTAAAAGTGTTGGGAAAAACTTCTCAATTATAATTTTATTCCTATTAAGTACATAACCAAAATTAAAGGGAAAATAAACACTTTGGGGGAAAAATTGAGAGAATTTGTAATCATTAAAAAATAAAAAGAGGAAAATGACCTTATACGAAAGTATACTAACAAAATAATTAACAAAGAGCAACAGAAAAAGTTAAGCATGTGTTTAAAATTAAATGAATATGGCCTGTTTATGATAGTAATAATGACTACTTCGGGAGCTTAATACACAGATAGGATTAAACACACCAGAACTATAGGTCAAAATCTAACTGGAGTGAGGGAGAATGGGGAGAGAGTGGAGAATATAGAGTTAAAATGTCATAAGGTCTTTTGCTTTGTCTGGGAAGTGGTAAAAGTACCAATTTATAGCAAGTTCTGAAATCAAAAATGCATGCTGTAATATTTATGGTAATTAATGCAAGTAATAAAAGATTGCATAGGACACATATTAATGAAAGGAGAAATAGAGTAAATGGGAAAAAATCTTCAATATCCAAAAAAACTAAAGTCAGATGGAAAAATATAACAAAAATGAGACAAATAGAAAACAAATGGGAATACGGCATTTTGAACCCAAATATTAATAGTGATTGATATTAAATGCAAATAATTAAATATCCAATTTAAAGGCAGTGACCACTAGACTGGTTAAATAAACAATTCAACTACATACTGCTCACAACAGACTTTTCTTAAATATTAAGACTCCAGAGTAAACCAAAAAATCTATATTGTGTAAACACTAACAAATGAAGCTAGCAAAGCTACAAAAGTAAGCCTTACATATGGTAATGTGTATGTTTCAGTCCTATACTCTCATATGGAAGATTTACTTTTGTAGCTTCACTAGCTTCCTTTTTGTTAGTGTTTAAATAATATAGTTTTTTTGATTTATTCTGAGGTCTTTATATTGAAGGAGTATATGTTGTGAGTGGTATATAGTTGAATTGTTTATTTATCCAGGGAAGTTGCTGTATAACACAGGGAGGCCAACCCAGTGCACTGTGACAACCTAGAGGGACAGGAATGGGTGGGGGTAAGGGGAGGTTCAAGTGGGAGGGGACATATGTATACTTATGGCTCACTCATGATGTTGTATGGCAAAAGCCAACAGAATGTTATAAAGCAATTAAAAAATAAACAAATGGGACCTAATTAAAATTAAAAGCTTCTGCACAACAAAGGAAACTATAAGCAAAGTGAAAAGACAGCCTTCAGAATGGGAGAAAATAATAGCAAACGAAGCAACGGACAAAGAATTAATCTCAAAAATATACAAGCAACTCCTGCAGCTCAATTTCAGAAAAATAAACAACCCAATCAAAAAGTGGGCCAAAAAACTAAACAGACATTTCTCCAAAGAAGACATACATATGGCTAACAAACACATGAAAAGATGCTCAACATCACTCATTATCAGAGAAATGCAAATCAAAACCACAATGAGGTACCACTTCACACCAGTCATAATGGCTGCTATCCAAAAGTCTACAAGCAATAAATGCTGGAGAGGGTGTGGAGAAAAGGGAACCCTCTTACACTGTTGGTGGGAATGCAAACTAGTACAGCCACTATGGAGAACAGTATGGAGATTCCTCAAAAAACTGGAAATAGAACTGCCATTTGACCCAGCAATCCCACTGCTGGGCATACACACTGAGGAAACCAGAATTGAAAAAGACACGTGTACCCCAGTGTTCATCGCAGCACTCTTTGTAACAGCCAGGACATGGAAGCAACCTAGATGTCCATCAGCAGACAAATGGATAAGGAAGCTGTGGTACATATACACAATGGACTGTTACCCAGCCATTAAAAAGAATACATTCGAATCAATTCTAATGAGGTGGATGAAACTGGAGCCTATTATACCAGTGAAGTAAGCCAGAAAGAAAAACACCAATACAGTATACTAATGCATATATATGGAATTTAGTAAATCGGTAAAGATAACCCTGTATGAGAGACAGCAAAAGAGACACAGATGTATAGAACTGTATCTTGGACTCTATGGGAGAGGGTGAGGGCAGGATGATATGGGAGAATGGCATTGAAGCATGTAAATTATCATATGTGAAACGAATTGCCAGTCCAGGTTCGATGCATGATACAGGGTGTTCCAGGCTGGTGCACCAGGATGACCCAGAGGGATGGGATGGGGAGAGAGGTGGGAGGGGAGTTCTGGAAGGGGAACACATGTACACCCATGGTGGATTCATGTCAATGTATGGCAAAACCAATACAATATTGCAAAGTAAAAAATAGATAAATAAATTAAAAAAAATAAAAAATAAAATAAAAAATAAAAAATGAAAGAGAATGTATAAGACTATTGAAAATGATGAACAAAACAAAATTTTAAACATAGTAAAATTTTAAAAGCTGATTCATTAATATGGAAAAGGATGATAAAAACTATAAAATGCCATAACCCTAACAAGATTGGAGATATATTCACTGCACTAATAAAGCAGGCACATGTCTACATTATCAAAAATAAATAAATAAATAAATTTTAAAAACTGTAAATCTTACAGATAGAATTATAACTAGCAATAGTACTGAAAAGGGTTAATACAACTCAAATCCTAAATTTGTATGACCCTAAAATAGTTTCAATATATATAAATAAAAACTTACTGATATATTTATAAAACTGCAACCAGTGATTACAGAATCCATATTCTTTTTAAGTGCACAAATTTCACTGGCCAAATGATAAACAAAAATGTCTCTAAAAATTGAATTTCAAAGAATTTAAAGTATAATGACCACAATGAAGTTAAATGAGAAAAAATTAAAAAAACAAAGAGATGAAAAAAACACCTAATAGTTTGGGAATGGAGTATGTTGCTTCCAAATAAATCACATATTATGGGAAATTATAATGTAGATTGTGTTCAGTTGTGTACTTCTCTTTCCAATCTCATGTACTGTAGCCTGCCAGGCTCCTCTGTCCACAAAATTTTCCAGATAAGAATACTGGACTGGGTTGCCATTTCCTCCTCCAGGGGATCTTAACAACCCAGGAATCGAACTCGCATCTCCTGCTTGTCCTGCCCTGGCAGGCAGATTCTTAACCACTGCTGCCACCTGGAAAGCCCAAATGAAGTAATACCAGACAGAAAAAGCTTTTAAGTAAAGGACATACTAGTAATGAATAAGATTACTTCTTAACAATTAAAAATTCAAGTATTCAGGAGGATATAATAATAACAACAAAATAGTACAGAAGGTGTTATAAAAGTTTCAACACTGAAATGACCCCTTTTTGGGGTTGAGGAAACAGAGATCAAATTGCCAACATCCACTGGATCATCGAAAAAGCAACAGAGTTCCTGAAAAACATATATTTCTGCTTTATTGACTACGCCAAAGCCTTTGACTGTGTGGATCACAATAAATTGTGGAAAATTCTGAAAGAGATGAGAATACCAGACCACCTGACCTGACTCTTGAGAAACCTGTATATAGGTCAGGAAGCAACAGTTAGAACTGGACATGGAACAACAGACTGGTTCCAAATAGGAAAAGGAGTATGTCAAGGCTGTATATTGTCACCCTGCTTATTTAACTTATATGCAGAGTACATCATGAGGAACACTGGGCTGGAGGAAGCACAAGCTGGAATCAAGATTGCTGGGAGAAATATCAATAACCTCAGATATGCAGATGACACTACCCTTATGGCAGAAAGTGAAGAAGAACTAAAGAGCCTATGATGAAAGTGAAAGAGGAGAGTGAAAAAGTTGGCTTAAAGCTCAACATTCATAAAACTAAGATCATGGCATCTGGTCCCATCACTCCATGGCAGAGAGATGGTGAAACAGTGGAAACAGTGGCTGACTTTATATTTCTGGGCTCCAAAATCACTGCCGATGGTGATTGCAGCCATGAAATTAAAAGACGCTTACTCCTTGGAAGGAAGGTTATGACCAACCTAGATAGTATATTAAAAAGCAGAGACATTACTTTGCCAACAAAGGTCTGTATAGTCAAGGCTATGGTTTTTCCAGTGGTCATGTATGGATATGAGAGTTGGACTGTGAATAAAGCTGAGCACTGAAGAATTGATGCTTTTGAAGTGTGGTGTTGGAGAAGACTCTTGAGAGTCCCTTGGACTACAAGGAGATCCAACCAGTCCATCCTAAAGATCAGTCCTGGGTGTTCATTGGAAGGACTGATGTTGAAGCTGAAACTCCAATACTTTGGCCACCTGATGAGAAGAGCTGACTCATTGGAAAAGACCCTGATGCTGGGAGAGATTGAGGGCAGGAGGAGAAGGGGACGATGGAGGATGCGATGGCTGGATGGCATCATCAACTCTATGGACATGGGTTTGGGTGGACTCCGGGAGTTGGTGATGGACAGGGAGGCCTGGTGTGCTGCGGTTCATGGGGTCGGAAAGAGTTGGACATGACTGAGCGACTGAACTGAACTATATAAATATTAATTTTCATATAATCCTAAATATATATAGAATCAATAACTTTTTCAAGTTGCATGCCACATGAAATTTATAGGTAGCCTTCAAATATCCCAACAATTAACTGTTTTTGAACTGTTAAACCAGCTTTCCTTTTGCTTTTTTAAGTCATGCTCATTACAATTCTAGCCTATTTGTTCTCTGTGCTGTTCATAGTCACTTAGCTGTGTCCAACTATTTGCGACCCCATGGACTGTAATCCGCCAGGCTCCTCTGTCCATGGGGATTCTCCAGGGTAGAATACTGGAGTGTGTTGCCATTCCCGCCTCCAGGGGAATCTTCCCAACCCAGGGATCGAACCCAGGTTTCCCCCATTGCGGGAGGATTCTTTACCATCTGAACGACCAGGGAAGCCCATGTTTACTGAAATGGGTAGCCTATCCCTTTCCCACAGGATCTTCCAGACCCAGGAATTGAACCAGGGTCACCTGCATTATAGGTGGATTCTTTACAAGCTGAGTTACCAGGGAAGCCCATTTGTTCTCTGCTCAGCATTATTACCAGTGTAGAAGGCCAGGAAGTATTACTTACTATCAACTACTGTGTGGCAGCGTACTGGCTACTTGCCTATATTACTTCACTTCATTCTTATAACAATCTTCTTTGGAAAGAAGTGGTGCTATTAATTCTATTTTCCATATGACCAAATTTAGGAGGAAAAAGTAGGACAATTTACCAAACATAGATGAACTGACAAGTGATAGATCAGGAAATGGAAGTGGGCAAAATTATATCTACTCCTTTCTCCTTCTTAGCTTCATACTCATCCTTCTTGCCATTTCTGTATTTTTTTAAATTTATTTATCTATTTTTTTACTTTACAATATTGTATTGGTTTTGCCATACATTGACATGAATCCACCATGGGTTTTTAAGACTCAGGATCATACTGAAAACAGGTATTACCTACAAATTAAAACACACATGCCATCATGTAACTTAAATATATAGTCAACTTCTAGAAAAAAACCTCTAATTTATATGTGCATATGGTGTATAACTGGGCTTCCCTGGTGGCTCAGATAGCAAAGAATCCACCTGCAATGCAGAGACCTGGGTTCAATCCCTTGGTTGGGAAGATTCCCTGGAGAAGGGCAGAGCAACCGACCAGTATTCTTGCCTGAAGAATTCCATGGACAGAGGAGCTTGGTGGGCTACAGTCTATGGGATCACAAAGAGTTGGACATGATTGAATGACTAAGCACAGCATATAATGTATAACCATATATAATTATTATAGTAAGTGAAAACTTAGACTCCAAGAATATAGTGGAATACACAATATTCCACCAACATGAGGAAATAGTTATATTTCATGTGTGGAAGTCATCAGACAGTTGTGAAATATTGCCCACATTCAGTCTATTTTAGGCAGTCTTGTTCAGACTTTTCATAACAGAATCAGTATGATTTAAAATTTTTAACAGATATTTTCCCACAGATATTTAACGGATCTTTTCATCATGTATTACTATCTCTATTTTTAAATAAACAATTCTCTAAGTTACTTCCTGGTTTCAAGAATCATTTCCTAGGGCAGCCATCTTGACATTATTTGAAAGAGGGCCTGCATCTCCAAAAATTTACATTTTCATGATGTTGCAAGAATTTAGTTTATTAGCTATTGACATCAAAACACAAATATCCTTTGCCTAGAATCTTGCTTAAACAGCACTCTGATGGCATTTTCCCCTTTATATACATTCTTCCACTAGAAAATTTTAAAATGTCAATTAAAAAAATTACAGTTCTAGACTTCTCTGTTACAAAGGAAGACAAATTTATTAAAATCTGCTTTATCCCAATAAAGCTATAAATGTGGTAAAGTCACATAGATTATGACAAATATGACTGAAATTTAGAACATGTTTAGTAAAAGGATTAGTAAGAAAACTTACTTCATGCTGTTTGACCTGAGACTTAAAGGAAAAAACATATATGTAAAAATGCATAGCATGTTTTATCATAAGAAACAGGGTAAGAATATTTCTTCCTTTAAGTTTCAGCTTTAATAAAATTCTTACACTATGAATTGATGTTTTAACTGTTTATTCATTCAATCATTTATTCATTTAATATAAACCTATAAAAATATAATATAAATCTATAGAATATCTCTTATATGTTGACTACTATTCCAAGTGTTTGCTGTTGCTGCTGCTAAGTTGCTTCAGTCGTGTCCTACTCTGTGCGACCCCATAGACGGCAGCCCACCAGGCTCCACTGTCCCTAGGATTCTCCAGGCAAGAATACTGGAGTGGGCTGCCATTTCCTTCTCCAGTGCATGAAAGGGAAAAGTGAAAGTAAAGTCGCTCAGTCGTGTCCGACTCTTAGCGACCCCATGGACTGTAGTGTACCAGGCTCCTCTGTCCATGGGATTTTCCAGGCAAGAGTACTGGAGTGGGGTGCCATTGCCTTCTCCGTGTGGCAATTAAAAAAAAAAAACAAAACAGTATCTCCACTCTCATGAAAATTTTAAAAGGCAATATAAACAACTTTCAACATAAATACAGATGGTCCTGGACTTACTATGCTGCACTTCAGAGTTTGAATTTGCAACTTTTCCAGCCTTGAGATAAGTGGAATGATGCTCTCTTATGATGCTGAACAGGGCCGTGAGCAGCAAGTCCCAAGTCAGTCACAGGATCAGGAGAGTAAGAAACTGGTACACACTTATAACCACACTCTGTACACACACAACCATTCTGTTTTTCATTTTCAGGACAGCATTCAATAAATTACTGGTGAAATATTTAACACTTGATTATAAGGAATGCCTGTTAGGTGATTTTTCCAGTGTGTGTTCTGAGCATGTTTAAGGCAGTCTCAGCTGAGCTATGATGTTTGGTAAGTTAGGTGTGTTAAATGCATTTTCAGCCTATAATATTTTCCATTTGTTATTGGTTTATTGGAATGTGATCCCATCATAAGTTGAGGAAGAGCTATAAAAAAATACATGCAGTAAGTTAGACATCTTCGTTAGTAAGTTAGACAGCCATCATCCCATAGGAAATAGATGGAGAAAAAGTAGAAACAGTGACAGACTTTATTTTCCTGGGCTCCAAAATCACTGTGGATGGTGACTGCAGCCATGAAACTAAAAGATGCTTGCTCCGGAAGAAAAGCTATGACAAAACAAGAGTGTGAATTAAAAAGCTGAGACAGCAATTTGCCAACAAAGGTCCATATAGTCAAAGCTATGGTTTTTCTAGTAGTCATGTACAGATGTAAGCTTTAGACCACAAAGAAGGCCGAGTGCCAAAGAATTGATGCTTACGAACTGTGGTGCTGGAGAAGACTCTTGAGAGTTCCCTGGACAGCAAGGAGATCAAATCAGTCAATCCTAAAGGAAATCAATGCTGGATAGTCATTGGAAGCTGAGACTCCAATGCTTTGGCCATTTGATATGAAGAACTGACCAACTAGAAAAGACCCTAATGTTGGGAAAGATTGAGGGCAAGAGGAGAAGGGGACAATAGAGGATGAGATGGTTGGATGGCATCACCGACTCAATGGACATGAGTTTGAGCAAGCTCTGGGAGACAGTGAAGGAGAAAGCCTGGCGTGCTGCAGTCCATGGGGTCACAAAGAGTTGGACATGACTGAGCAAATGAACAAGAGCCATGAATTTTATGCAGAAAATAAAGCAGGGAAATAAATGGGTTAGGAAGTAGGGAGGAGTTTGCAAGTTTAAATAGGATTATCAAGGAAATTCCTGCAAAGAATAGGATATTTGTGTAAAAATCCAAAGGAAATAGGGAAACAGACTATATGAAAATAGAGGAAAGATTCCAGACAGAAGAAACAGCAAGTGCAAAGGATTTCAAGAGCCAGTAAAGTAGCCAATGGAGTAACTGAAAAGGGGAGGTTAAGACCCGAGATAAAAGCAGGTGATGTAAAGAGCCTATAAATCCTTGTGGGTAATGGTGTTTTTTCCATCAAGTGCCATTAAAGCTTTCATGGAAGGAGTGATCTGATCTGATTTTGTAAGATCTGATCTGATTTTGTGCTAAGATCAATGTGAGTGCAGTGTTGAAAGTAAAGTGAAGGGGAGACAACCAGAACTAATGTTCTGCACAATACAGACACTAAAGCTGGCAGTCACCTTTATTAGTGACTAAAAAGAAAGAAAAGAAATATAGCACTAAGCCGTGTCTGACTCCTGCGATTCCATAAACTGTAGCCTTCCAGGCTCCTCTGTCCATGGGATTCTCCAGGCAAGAATACTGGAGTGGGTTGCCATTTCCTCTCCAGGGGAACTTCCTAACCCAGGAATTGAACCCAGGTCTCTCGCATTGCAGGCAGATGCTTTGCCAACTGAGCTACACAGGAAAGCAGTGATTAAAAGGTCAGCACAAATTCATTTAGAGAGAGAATATGCTTTCTAATTAACCACATATCCTACTTGTGACACTGAATCAATGATCTTAAAAAAAAAAAAAAAAAAACTAAAGGAACTGTGAATTTAATTATATTCTGCTATACTAAACAAGACATGTCATATAGGACATTTTGAATATGTAGATTATAATCTCCACTATAGTTCTATATTCATCAATTTAGCAGTGACACAAATAATACCAAGAAAAAAATTCAGTAATTTGAAGAGCAATCATGAACCATACTTTCATCACATCTGCTGAGTTTCTGACAGATGCTGAGTGCCGTGAGGTATAGAAACAGTCTGTGAACTCTGTCTTCAAGAATGTTCATTCTAGTAGGTCTCCAAGAGACAGATCAAACAGACTTTGTTGAAGAGAATCATATTCAAACAGGACTATGTAAATCTTGCCTGACTTTTTAATAAATCACGTGTGTCTTCCTTATTTATAGATGTGTGTGTGCTCAGTCACGCCTGCCTCTTTGAGATCCCATGGACTGTAGCCTGCCAGGTTCCTCTGTCCATGGAATTTTCCAGGCAAGAATACTGGACTGGGTTGCCATTTCCTACTTCAGGAGATCTTCTCAGCCCAGGGATTGAACACGCTTCTCCTCCATCTCCTGCATTGGTAGAAGATTCTTCACCACTGAGCCATCTAAGAAGCCCTTTTATTTATATAATGGGATATTAAATGCAGGAATATCATTTACAACCCCTTTCTACCTCTTAACTATACCTATCCTATGCTTTTCATGCTTTATTATTACATAAGGGATTAATTACATTAACAGTTCAAGAAAAAATGGTTCTATGTAATTCACGAGAATCCTTGATGGTTCTGTGGTAAAGAATCTGATTGCCAATGCAGGAGACATGGGTTCAGTCCCTGAGTCAGGAAGATCCCCTGGAGAAAGAAATGGCAACCCACTCCAGTATTATTGTCTGGGAAATCCTAAGGACAGTGAAGCCTGGTAGACTCCAAGACCCTAGACTACCAGAGAACTAACCCTAAGGAGTATCAAACAGTGAGGACTCACACAAAGAAAACCACTTGAACACAAGACCTGGCATCACCTAACCACCCTGTGCAGGACACCTCATCTAAACAAGCTGATTGCAGATGGGTTCTTTACCACTAGTGCCATCTTGGAAGCCCTTACTCATTTTCTACTCATCAAAAAAAAAAAAAAAAAGTTGTAATAGCAACATAAAAGCTCACCGATCACAGATTACATATCAAATATAATAATAATGAAATAGTTTGAAATACTGTAAGAATTACCAAAATATGACACAGAGCTATGAAGTGAGCAGAGACAGTTGGAAAAATGGTGCTAAGAGACTTGTTGGCCACAGAGTTGTCACAACCCTCCAATTTGTAAAAAAAAGAAAAAAGAATGCAATACCTATGAAACACAATAAAATGAATCACAATCAAAAGAGCTCTTCCTGTTAACATTACTGTGGTTGAGCGCAAAGAATAGTATACATGATTTGAGCAAATTATATTAATAGTTGAGTGTCTTGCTCCATGTGGGATCTAAAAGCATAGGTGGAGAGTAAACCTGAACAATTAAACATCACTATTTATTGATTCTCTATCCCAGGAGATGATCCAAGACAATAGACAGCAGACTCATTCCTGACTGGAAAGTTAGACTGCAACTTTTAGTGACCATATGACAGGGGACGACTGCTGTGACTGGCAAAGGATGAAGCTGTCTTTATCCAGAGCGGGATGAAGTCCATTTTGAGGCTAGGATTTTAAGGGAATTCATGTACAAGGTTTCACTAAAGCATAATTCATCAGTGCATTAGTTTGCCTGCCTTCCCAGATTGTACTCTGAGACTTCCTGACAAATACTATTAACTCGAAGCTGATATTCAGTTGCCCATATGAGTAGAAAATGAGTACGGGCTTCCCAGATGGCTCTAGAGGTAAAGAACCCAGCTGCAATGCAAGAAGATCCCCTCGAGGAGGGCATGGTAACCCACTCCCTTATTCTTGCCTGGAGAATCCCAAGGATAGAGAAGCCTGGCGAGCTACACACCATGGGGTCGCAGAGTCTGATACAACTGAAGCGACTTAGCACAATGAGTAGAAATAAATCCACATCTGTGGGCAACTGCTACATTACTGAGTCCCTGCCACTACCCTGCTGCTCAGGTCAAAAGGAGTTCCAGATAGGTGGAAAGAGTGTCTGCCTTGAGGCCCACCAACCAGCTCTTTGCAATTCCTGAATCTGTGCACCCTGACCAAAATGGGCCCTGAACCTAAGGGGGACAGTTTGTACTTCTGTTGATGACAAACAGCATCCATTAGGGAGATGCCTGGAGCCCATCTGGCCTCCTGAGAACGTAACTAACTCCCATTGGTTGGTGCTTTCCCTCTCTGGGACCACACGTGAAAACACAACCTCTACAGTGTCTGTCATTAGCTATTTTAACATCTTCTCCACTAACCCCAAACTCCTCTGCTGCTCTGCGTCCACAGTGTCAGGGGGTCTAACTTAGAGAATTTCCTATGCTGACTGCAGAGAGTGAGGATGGAATAGGCTGAGTTAAAGAAGTCATCTAGGCTCAAAATTTCCAGTCTCAGCCTTCAGTCAGTCAAAGAAAATTTGTATTTGGAATAACAGTAAAATATAGAACATTCTTCCAGATTCCACCCTATTTGCAACCCTAAATAATTTGGGGTGATGGTTATTCTTGACTAAACGTTTCAACCTGAGCTGAATATGGTGAACAGAAAGGAGAAAGAAATTAAGCATAGAAGGCACCTAGACCTGTGTGCCACCAACACTAACAAACTCCAATATCAACTTTTATACAACTACAACGCTTGTTACCTCATTTACTGGCCCAAGTTTAAGTTAAGAATCAACTGCCACAGCTTGTTTAACTCTCAGTAATGAGAGGCAATTTACTCAAGAGCCTGGTTATCCAAGAACCTTTTAGTATACACACCATGAACAGAGTAGCAGCACTCTATTAATTTAAAAGTTAAAACATGAGAATTCCCTGGTGGTCCAATGGTTAGGACTCCACATGTCCATTGCTGAGGGTGCAGGTTTCATCCCTGGTTGGGGAACTAAGATTCTGCAAGACATGTGGTGTGACCAACAAAAATAAAATTTAAATAGTACTATTATATTTTATGTAAAATTTTGTTGATCAATATTCTTATCATTAACCCTCATTAGTTAGTCAGCTCCTAATTCAGTTTTACATTCCTCATGTGAATTCATTTTAACTGTGCTTTAGAAATAAATGCCAAATATTATTAAACAACAATATACTAAATGAATAAGTCCTTTTGTCACTGTGTCAAGAAAATAATGGAGGGTAATAAAAGAGTACCCTTTCAATCCAAGAACTAGGAAGTATACAAATAGTAAATGCAAATACAATTTCAAAGAAGAAAATGATAAAATCAATAAATAAAAAGAGGCACTATACCTGCTGTAAATCCAGCGTAATTGTAACATAATGGTATTCAATTCCATTCTTAATACTGGGACTCTGCCACCAAGTGTTCTTGCCATCAATAGCATTTGTAATCGGGTGCCTCTCTATTGAATCAGCAGCAACATATGAAAGAAGAAAAGATCATATAAAGAATTTATAGCTGTTTTTACAAGCAAAAAGCAAAACTAAGTTTTCTGCTAAGTTTTAATGTCAAACATTAAAATAATAGAAACAGAGCAATTCGTATCTCTAAAAGAATTGGTTTAATGTAGACTTTTTCACAGCACTCTGCAAGGTAGTATGAAATGGTTAAATACTTAAACTACGAGAAGATGCTGTTCAGCACTCTGGCTATCAACTAGAATGGGCAACTTTAACGATAACTACAGAAATTAAGTGTGAAAAAATAATATTGAAATCTAATTGATGTGTCAGTCATTCACAGAAGCAAAAACTCTACTGTTTGAGCTGGCTGTAGTATGCCATCAACTTTGTGAACAGAAACATAAAATCCTGAATTGTGGTTGAAAGGTACTTGAAGATTTGCCCTTCTGACACATACATTATTACCAAGACTTGAGCAATTCAAGATGTGTCTGGTTTTAATATAAAATGCTGTCAAATCCATCCTATGAGGCTTTTTGCAGTCAGTCCTCAATCTGCCAACTTTGTATTTAAACCATTATTTAAAAATAAAATGAAAGATACTCCAAATCTCCCATTCAGGATGATACCCACTCATCCCCATAATCACTAACAGTGGGGTTCTGGACAATAAAGACAAGGATAGGACAGCACATGAACCTCCATCCTACCAATAAAGCATGGGTCTTCCCTTGCCTTTACTCCAAATAGATGAGAACAGGACCTATGGTGAGAATTATTTAGCATTTAACTGCCCATGGACAAGTCACTTAAACGCTGTGTCATTATTGAAGTGAGGATAATAAAACTCTTCATGGTACAAGTTCCCAAAATCTTAACTTTCAGAAAAAGTTAAAAAAAAATGTATGTGAAAGAGATTTGTGGAATTGATATGACTCCAAAATATATACCAACTGTGGAGTTATATCACAATTTGTGGTATAACTCAAATCGGAGTTACAGCTCTTTATTTCTTCAAGTAATAGTACTGTCCAGTCTAGTCTTGCTACTACTACTAAAGATATCATCACTTGTTTCATAAAATGGAGGATGTTTAAAAACAACAATTTTAAAAAATCATAATATTAAAATGAAAGAAAATTCTCCAACAGGTATTCATTTTATCTTCATTACAAAGTTGGAATTTTGTTCTCATTTTCTCATTTTGCCATGGACCAGTAAAAATATTTTGGATGGGAACTCTCAACTCACAGAGCTACCAGAAGAACATTATAGTCATTAATATTCTAACCATTATTATGTATATGTGAAAAGTGAAAGTCATTTAGCAGTAGCTGACTCTTTGCAACCCCAAGGACTGTAGCCCACCAGGCTCCTCTGTCCACTGAATTCTTCAGGAAAGAATACTGGAGCATATACATAGAATGAATTATATATCTGTTCAAAATATGCAGGATTCTGAATCTTTACTGGGGATAAATTATATTTAATAAAATTTTTTAAAATAAAAACCAAGCAGGCCTCAATACAAAAGAAATCCGAGGGTAAGATAAAATCACCTTTCAAAAAATTTATAAAAACAGAATATTTATTAAATTTGCCATTTTCAGATTGTGAACATTTTTATTACTTATTAATTTTATTAACATAGTCTGCTATAACTTTAACTGAAAATATAAAGGTTTTTACCTTTGAATTACTTATGGTAATATGAGTTTACAGGACAAGACAAAAATAATTTATTTATATTGGTAAATTATTTAATTCAAATGAACAGTTTGATGGACTTTGTTTTCTATCACATCTTATTATAATAGCAGTCCACTGAGATGAGAGACCTTATCTCATTAATGAAAAGCAAAATTGCTGAATAAGTTTAATAATTTAGCACTAGTTAACTCATTCTGCTGAAGACAGGGAAAGTGTTAGTTCTTTATAATAACAACAAATACCTGAAGATAACCAAATATCAAATAAATGCCCTCGGTGGTATGAGTGGGTGCTGAAATCGGCACATTAGAAATCAGAACGATAAATGAAATATTACTCACATTGCTTCTGAAGAAAAATAAATATCAGAGCATATGTTCTTTAAACATCCTCCAGAACCTTCTTTCCAGATTGTGGGTTTAACACGTGATAGAAAAATACACACACAATCACATTTCCAAATCACACTTGCGGCTTGTAGGTAATTGTGAGAGGAGCTATGTAATTGGAAATTTTGAAATCTACCACCTCAGGTTAAATTGATATGAAAATTAGTCATGAAGAGGAAGACTGGGAGATGAATCAACAATTAACCATAATCCCTATTATGAAAGTTTAATCATAATTGATTTGAAAATACTGATTAACTGTTGGCATATTTCCCTTATTTAAAAAGAGATAGAAACTTATAGTTGCTCAAGTCAATCCAAAGGCTAACTGCAACTGAAAATTGGCAAGGGAATCGTTGATGAAGTAAAACTTTCAAACTGCTATTTTAATTGGAAAGCACAATCCATTAATAGCCAGGAGGTTCAAATTTCCCTTTCTTTGTGTGGTAATTAAGTACAGGCCTTCCAGATTCATTCTAGCTGTTCAGTCAATTTGTGGAATTTTATCATCTGTTGTTCCAACTTTTACTAAACTATATCCATGTGGATTACTGCTAAATTTTTTTTATTCTTGTGGGGTATTATTCTTTCTAAATTTCTGATTCCAAAAACATTATTTTGAAAAGTAATGAAGCATTACATTTCATTCAAAATTAATCACATGAAGTAAATTTAGGCTGCGATAAATTTTAAAAACTTACCACAAGTAAATAAAATGGGAAATGCGAAATGTAACTCATATTTACCTTGCTTTGCTAAAACAATTATTCACTTTTTTCTTGCTGAAATATAGATGTCTTCCATTGAGACACAAGAGACCCTAAATATGGAACTCTGAAGAGCAGAGTGACATTCACTCAAGGACTTAACTTGGTGAATACATCTCACTCATTTTCCCAACAAAATGTCTACTCAATTACTGTCTACCTGAATCTTTGTACCTTCCTTCCATCTGTATCTATATACACATTTCCTTCAGTTTCTCCTTTTCTGGAATGCCTTTCCCTCTTATCACAGGTAATTCAGGTTTTTAAACCCTTTCTGAGTCTGACAACCTTCTTGGAACTCTTTTGTTACCTCGGGTTCCACTGATGTTTTCTTTCTTCAAAATTCTACATCATCGATGACATGTACCCTAAGGTATAGACTGGAGTTTACCCTAAGGTATAGACCCTTGAATATTTGTTAAATTGCCTTTTATACCCAAGTGCTGTTTACCCTAACATTGTACTTGTAGACAGGAACTATAAATATTTATATTTATATACATACATGTATAGATAGCTCTACATATATACACATGCATGTATATATGCACACACAAATACACATATATATGATTTTACGAACTTTATTTAACTCTCTCTCTGCTCAACCCATCCTCAAAACACCCTCAACCACCCCTATAATCCTCTCCCAATCATTTCATGTCTCCAGGCATTCTCACGTTCAGTGAAATCAAGGCCACCAATTCTTGCACCAAAGGCAATTTCCTTCCCACGAAGCTTCATCTTCTTCCCTAATGAACCTACAGCTCATAGTCCATCGATTCATTTATTTTCTAGCCTTTACCTCAATTTTCTTGTCCTGATGTTTCCCCTTACTCTGACCTCAGCTTTTGCCCATACTATTCTATACAAGAAGAGCAAATAGATAGGATGTGTTTATATTCCCCCTCCTACACCAATAACAATCTACATCTTAGAGAATAATGAGAGTCATTTAAAAGCTAAGAAAGGTTTCTGAAGCTTGGCATCTTTGGTTTCTTAATTTTTTCTTAAAAACATTCTGTGATATATAAGACCAGCAATTGTATTCACAAAAGTCCCAGTTCTTCAAACATAACAATATTAAAGTTTTCAGCATCTCTAAACTGTATAAGAGAGACAGGACTATGCAATCTTCCCTTTAACCAGCTCCAAGAAAGAATGCAGGGTACCTCCCAGCTTTCTTTCAAGATAAAAAATATAAATTCTGAGAAAAAGCTTTTCCACTTTATAAGCATCTCAACTTTAAACCAAAAGAGAGGAAAAACTAATTTTTAAAATAATATAATTGTGAAACTATATCTATTGTAATTCACCTCACTGATAGTAAGTATTCACTGCATTAATATCTCCAATATTTGGTGATTTCTCAACGTATGTCTACAAATCAACTCCCATGTCTAGAATTATCTCACACCATTTTCCCTTATCCATATAAATACTTTACTGACTGAACCTAATTTCTTGTAATTCTCTGAATATATCATGATATTTCCTGTCTTCAAATTTCTGTATGCTTTTTTATATACATTAATTTTCCCCTTTTCATCTTACTAACCCTTATTTTCTAAGCATATGGGTCATTTTTTCCCCCAGGAGTCCCTAGGTGTTTCCTTAGCACGCAATTTACTTTTCTGTCTCCCCTATTTCCCTTCCTAAGTCTTTAAGTCAAGGGCTATGTATGATTCAACACTCTGCTTCAGAACAATGCATGACCAGGAGCCTGTCTTCAAATGCTTGCTGAATAAATGCATGAATGAGTCTGAGATATCAGTGTGGTTTCTAGAGGCCAACCAAGAGAGCTTTGTATGACACTTCTTAAAACACTATTCCTGTGGTATTTAAGCATACAGACTGGTTCCGCCCACTGACACTTTCATTTGCAGCCATTTCTAACTACTTGTAGTTCTCCCAGCAAGTATGTTTTCTATCTTCTTCTGAGCCCCTCCTCCTGGCATTCCTTCTCTTCCCTCTCTCCTCTTTACATTCTCAGCTCATATTTGCCCTTGGATCTCAGTTCAGATGCCCTTCTGGCAAGCCTCTAGTTATACCAGGACTGAATCCGTGACTCTCCTCCTTCTCCCTGAAGCCCCTATGCTCATTCTTTCCTTGATACCTACCACACTCTACAGCAATAATCTGCTTCTTGCCACTTCAACTGAGCCAGAGACCACATCTTATTCCTACTGTATTCCTAGCACAGTACCTGGACATAGTGACCACTGACCTACTAAAGCCTTTATTAATAACCACACACTCAGATACTTTTCTGCAGGCAGTAAAGTCAATGACTGCCACAGATCTTCAGCTAGAAAACTCTCCTCGAGCACCATACCCACTACACATAGGGAATTCTAATGTTTGTCAAGTGACAGAGAAGGGCTATAAAGCTCACAGTGGAAGAAAAGATCTAGAAATTGAGAACACAAGCCCTTTGACTTTAATGCACTTTGGCCTCAACATTCTCAGTGATAGCTTCCACCCAATTCTATACAAGTTAATCCTAAATACATACGGTATGGATTGCTGCTGTTTTGATTGCAGATCCGACATTGAGGGTTCCTCACCGGCTGCCCAGGGACATGCTCTACCAATTTGCAATACATTTCAGGTCCTTTCTCTCCACATGTTGCATTTGTGGTGATGAGGGCATTGGAAGCAAGATTCAGGACAGCAGGGAATAAACCTGAAAAAGACCAATAAATGAAGGCGTGTGATTTCATTGCATTTTAAAATGAAACTAAGATAGGATGCTTTCCAGAGCATTAAATGAAAATACAATAATCAGTGATAATTAAATATCTGACTTAAGTATATTACGTAAATAGCTTGTGTTATCCAACTAGCATTTCTTCTTTTTTTTTCTGGGTCTTAAATATGAATTCTAAAGCTATCTTCTTAATTTTTAACCTCTACTACTTAATCAGAAAGTCCTGTCTCTAAAACACACTTTTTAAAAGTCTGCTCATGTTATTGGCACAAGTCTTACTGAAATTTCCATCCTGCATTTCAGCTGTTTTGTGAAATTAATCAGGTTACAATTTTTAAAATAATTGGCTCATCCCAGAACATACTCTATCTACCTTTATACACTAAATTCTCTATGCTAGTAAAGGATATGTGATTAAATAAACAAGGTTTCCCTTCTGTTTTTCATCACTATTTTGCATCTGTTTATTTTGTTTAGACTCAATTGCGACCGCATGGACTGTAGCCGGCCAGGCTCCTCTGTCCACAGGATCCCCCAGGCAAGAATACTGGAGAGGGTTGCCATTTCCTACTCCAGTTTTGCGTCTAGCTGTACAATTAGTATTTTATAAAATACATGTTGAGCACACACTACATCAGATACCATAAAAGATTTGAGACTGAAAATACCATTAAGATGGGCTTACTGTGGGAAGTGATCCTGAACTGTATCTTGGAGGAAAAACAGAAATGTATTTGGTATAGAAAATGAAGGGAAAAAAGCAAACATGCCAGGCAGAGGGAATATTATATGAGTATGGACTTTATTCTGAAAGCTTATGTGGATGCTGAGTGACTGACAGAGGACTGAGTTTGTAACTGTTCTAATCTATTAGATTATGTGATCATATATAGATATAGATACACATATAAGTTATGACAAACCTAGGCAGCATATTAAAAAGCAGAGACATCTGTATAGTCAAAGCTATGGTTCTTCCAGTAGTCATGTGTATAGATATGAGAGGTGGACCATAAAGAAGGCTGAGCACCAAAGAACTGATGCTTTCAAACTGTGGTGCTGGAGGAGACTCTTGAGAGTAACTTGGACAGTAAGGAGATCAGACTAGTCAAGCCTAAAGGAAATCAATCCTGAATATTCATCAGACGGACTTATGCTGAGACTGAAGCTCCAATACTTTGGCCACCAGATGCAAAGAACCGACTCATTGGAAAAGACCCTGATGCTGGAAAGATTGAAGTCAGGAAGAGAAGGGGAGGACAGACAACAAGATGGTTGGATGGCATCACCAACTCAATGAACATGAGTTTGAGCAAACTCCGGGAGATACTGAAGAACAGGGAAGCCTGGTGTGCTGCAGTCCATGTGATCACAAAGAGTTGGACATGACTGAGCAACTGAACAACAAGCTTCTACAAACAAAACCACTTTATTTATATACAATTCATCTCAGGCAGGAGCCAATAACTCTAAAATGGCCCCAGGACACTGTCAGTTTTACTCTGTGATTTTTGTCTCCCTCACCTCTGACTAGTCCTGACCTTGACCCTGACTTTGGATTTCATTTTGAAGGTATGGGTGAGACTCCCCATGCCCTGCTTTGGTGCAGCCCTATAGGAATAATGCTGAAGCTGAAACCAATACTTTGGCCGCCTGATGCAAGGAAATGACTCATTTGAGAAGACCCTGATGCTGGGAAAGATTGAAGGCAGAAGAAGAAGGGGATGACAGAGTATGAGATGGTTGGATGGCATCACCGACTCAATCAACATGAGTGTGAGTCAACTCCGGGAGTTGGTGATGGACAGGGAGGCCTGGCGTGCATCAGTCCTTGGGGTCACAAAGAGTCAGACATGACTGAGCCACTGAACTGAACTGTGAGACTTAACTGGAGTTGGTTAGGCCTGGAGTTTTTCAGATCTGAGGAATCATGGGAGGAAGCCAAAAGGAGAAGGTGACTGGTGAAAATTATTTTTCTATACATTGTTATGTTCTAAAATATAGAACTGAATTATACCCTAAATTTCTCACATATTAAATATATAAAATGTGAGCAAAATTACATGGTTATGAAAGGATTATGGGTATAGAGGTAACATTGGTTAAGAAGCTATTTCATATTCATTAAATAATATGATTTAATCCACACTAACCCCATTGTGTACTTTTTAATAGTCCCACTTTATAAGTGAAGAAAATGCAGCTCAAAGAAGACAAACAATATGCATCAAGTTGTGAATTAGCAAGACCAATAACTAATTTTTTAACTTAGCTCTTTAACTCAGAAGGCTAATTCTCATTGGGGCTTAAAGAAGAGCCAAAACCTGGTTCTCAGCAGAGCTTATCAATTTACATACTTGTTAAAAGAAATAACTTATCCAGCCTCCACCCCTTTGTTGTTTCATAGAGTTTTCCAATCATAAACTAAAGACATCAATAAAATTTACATTTGCTATCTTTCAGTTCTTTCCATTGGCTTGTTTCTGTTACACTTATTGATCATGAACTCAACATTAACCTTTTCATAATGTACTTGCCTTGCTTTGTGGTCAAGGAACAGTAGCCTTTTGAAATTTTATTAGCTACTTTGTTGTTTATTTTTAAAAATCAGTAAAGTGTACTGGTCAAGGAAAGTCCCCAATTAGTTGCTAATGACCAATTTGAATAGTCAGTCGATATCTGAGCTTTTATTGAATCTTCAACAGGTTGTATTATAGAATGCAGCCCACTTCATTATAAGTTAATCTGTTAGACTGTACCTATTTATTTCCACTCAAAAGCAGCAGAGTAATATTTGTTGCTATATGCAATATGGGTTACTTAAAGATTATATAAACATTGCAAGTGTAAATGAACTACAAGTAAATGGTGAACCTTTATAGAGTATCGACTTACAACCTCAATTCAAATTGAGGTCATGTAATGTTAATGACATAAAAGCCAGTCATCATTATCCACACAATTATGACTGACATTTTTCTTCTGAATAGTATCTAGACTAATTAAATGTAGATGGATTTGTAGCTTAAAAAACCAAATCTAAACAAAAAACAAATAATATTTATTTTCACTATAATGTATATTTCATTAGAGATTAGAATATGTACACTAGAGAATAAAAAACATACTGTTCTGTAATATATACATTTAGTAAATAATCTAGAAAAAGGCTGTTTATATAATGTGAAAAATAGAAATTCTGCTATTATATGGTAAACATTTAGAAATGTGCCAAATTTTCACTGTTTTTTATTTGAATGTTTTTAGGCTATATTTGCTTGCTCAAACACTGTGCTATATTCATGCAATTTTGCATGATCTTGATGATCTAACTTAAAATCCCACATGTTGGTTTCAAATGGCAGAGACATCTTTAAAACCTGCATATGGAGATTCTACCTTATTAATGTGGAGTTGTTGTTTTGTCACTCACTGTCTGACTCTTTTGCAAACCCTCAGACAGTAGCCTGCCAGGCTTCTCCATCCATGGGATTTTCCAGGCATGAATTCTGGAGTGGGTTGCCATATCCTTCTCCAGGGGATCTTCCAGACCCAGGGATGAAACCTGCGTCTCCTGCATTATAGGCAGATTCTTTACTGCTGAGCCACCAGGGAAGCCCAATCGTGGAGTAGCTACTGTTAAACTGTTCACAGATAACAGCTATGAATTCTAAACAAAATACACGTTTTAAAATTTCATACTTGAAGACACTGAAGAGCAACCCAAAACAGGTAAGTAAACCAGGAGGGATGTACATGCTTAGAAGGAAGATAATGGATGTCTCAGACTGCACATGCAAGGTGACTAAAACTCAAACCCACATTTCACTGTCTTTTTAACTTTACTGTCTTGAAGAACCAGAAACAGAACTAAGAACAATTACAGCTGCTATAAAGTGAGGAAGAAATACTAGAAAATAGAAAGCTACAGGAACCTCAAAATATGCATGTAAATTCTTCCCAAGTCTCTTATCAATACCAGATATACATATATGCCCTAGGCAGGCTCCAAGTTCACTGGCTGTTCACTGGCTGGGAATAAATGAACAAAAGGTCAGAACAAGTGATCATAGTTGCTGCATTCCATAGGCACACCAAAAGTATGGAGTTGGAGTCCAGATAAGTAACTAACATAACACAAAACTAAAAGACTGATGACTGTTCTTTAAAATAACATAACAGAATCCCGAGTTTTCTACCATGGACTGTTTATAACATTCAGAATGCAACTGTGTAAAAGAGATATTAGATAGATATACAATGAAACAACAAAATGCCACCCACACTTAGAAGAAAAGCAGTGAATGGAAAACAACACTGATATCAACCAGATGTTGAAATTAGTATACAAACAACTTTAAGCAGCTTTCATAACTATGATCACAGACACATACACACAAATGCTTATAATAAAAAATGAAGTCAATAGAAACTACAAAAATATCAAATATGCATTCTAAAACTGAAAAATGCAATATCTAGAATAAAAAAAATCATTACATGAGATCAGCAAAAAATGTCAGAATCAAATAACTAAACTTGAATATAATTTAACAGATTTTTCCCAAGTTGTTTAAATATATATTAATGTTAAGAAAAATTGTAATGTTGCATGTGTGCATGCTCAGTTGTATAGTTGTATCTGACTCTCTGCGACCCTACGGGAGGTACAATGTAAGACATGACAATTAGAGCAAAGCAGTAGTGGGTGAAGGGATCACAGTAAATGGACACACAAATCAGAAAGGCTCTTATGCTTTACATTAAGCAGTACATTATTTAAATGACTGACCATACCAAATGTTTAAATGTTTTGGGGTTCAACTGGAATTCCACCCCATTGTTGTTAGAAGTACAAATTAGTACAACCACTTTAGAAAACAGGCATTTTTAAGTAAGTCTAAACCTAGATCTTCCTTATGGCCCCCAAATCCCACTCCTAAGAAAATACTCAGGAGAAATAATGGTATATGACCATGAAAAGGCCTATACAAGAATGTCCATAAAAGCTTTCATCATAATAGCCAAATATAGAAACAGCTCAGGTTTCCATCCATGGGAGAATTCATACTAAAATTCACTGTGGTATACAATGGAATTCATACAGAAATTCATTGTGGTATATAATGGAATTGTGGTATACATTGTGAATACAATGTATTCATACAGAAATTCATTGTGGTATTCAGCATTAAAAAGGATCAAACTATTGATATATGCCACAACAAGATGAATCTCAAAAGCATTATGCCAAATAAAAGACAAAACAGTTTACAAAACAGTTCATATGTTGTTATTCATTTATGTGATCTTTTAGAACAGGCAAACATATTGTGAAAATAAAACAGAATGTTAAAAATGGCTGACTTTAAGGGGAGAGGCTGGGAAGAGGCATAAAAGAAATCTCTGGGCTTATGGAAATATTCTTAAGTTTGTATTATACAGATATATATATATGTATTTTAAAACTCAGTGTTAAAACCGATGAATAAGTGTTGCACTCACTTGTGCATTTTACTGTGTGTAAATTCTACCATAAAAAAGTAAACCAATATTAAACTTAATTTATGATATTCATGATGAAGTGCTTGGCACAAAGTGTGCAACAGATCAAAGTATAAAGATGGATACTTATATATGAATGGACAAAAGTATGATAAAGTATATACAGAGATACAAATATTAGAATCTAGAGGCTAAGTATATGGATGTTTATTGTATGATTCTTATAACTTTTCTACATGGGGAAAATTTTTCTTAAAATTTGGCAATATATAAAAATACTATATATACACACACATATAAGTTTACATCTGTGATAACTATATATACACATACACACATATATATACATTTCTATGTACATGATTTATGTCATTATTTGGGTTTTATAAGTTATCAATACCAGTAACAATAAAATTTCAATTTGACATTTCTCAAATCAAATGCGGAAAATCTGATTAGACATATAAAGGGAAATAGTCTTTTCAGTTTTGTTCAGAATCAGAAAAACCGAGCGAAAGAAAGCATGGGATTAGCCAAACTGTAGAATGTCTCTCCAAGACACTCACTGGCTGGCAATTAGGAGGTTAATTTATTTTCCTTATACAGCTTTCCAGTCCTTCCAGTTTTTATTTCATAAAAATGGAGAACTTTGACTTAGCATCATATTTAATATGTAAGTGTTGTCTTTTGAAGAACTACAAGTGAGTCAGAGAGAAATGCTATTAACGTATCAGTAAGTGATCTATTGTGTGGCACAACTCAGACTCATTCCTTAGGATTTAGGCAATGTTTCTTTAGGTGATGATCTAGAATGCTGTTATCCAGTAGGAAAAAGAAGTCTATCTCAAATGTGAGTTTTACAAATGAGGAAAATAATTCCCAGAACCTAAGTGGCACAGGTGGTTTTCAAACACAATTATTGCAAACCCAAACAAGTTAGAACTAATTTCAGTATTAAAGATCCACCCTGTCTCACTCCCCTTCTTGATCTAAATGAAAATCCTTTTCTCCTCCTATGTCATTCCTGAGATTTGCAGCATCTAGTTCTCCTTTTCTCTTCTATATGCACACCACAAGACAACTTCCATCACTGTTTTACAAGTCCATAATCTACTTCAAATTTTCCATTTTAAGAAAGCACTCCTTCAACCTTCTTATTGTAATTGAAGTCTTGATTTCCTCTGACAATCACACTTCCGTAAATCTCCCCAGTGGATCCCTAGAATCACTGGGAGAGGAAAAACAGCCTCCTTCTGGCTTCTAAACGCTACTTATAAATTGGTTCTTCTCACTGTCACTCATAACTTTTTAAAAAGTCAAATCATCCAACTTTTCCAAGTGCTCCTCCCTGTTAACTGACTTCATGAAGACCATCACCAAAAACATTATAACTGATTCACAATAATCTTTATCCTCCAAATCTGTCATTCTTAATAAATGAACACAAAATGATAAAATGTTATTGCATAGAAACCAGAAAATATTAATATGGTAGTTAAGAATAAATAAGTCTTAGTTCTAACCTTAATTCTAAGATTTCTGCTTCCAATGAGTTATTTTGTCTCCAGCTTAATGTTATATATCCTTACTTTCAGATAAGCATATATTAATACTACCTCAGCATACATCCAATGCAACATCACTCACACTAGCCTTCCTTCATGACTCCACTCCCACTCGTCTACCAAACTGCTGGGGAAATTATGTTCCTAAAATTAAGCCTGCTCACATCATTTGCTTGTTTAAACCTTTGTGAGTTGCTGGTTGCCTAATAAGATAAGCAGCCAAATTTTTTGATAATCTGAATGTTTGTAATCAGGCCACTATCTACCGCTTTAGGAAATTCAGCTGTTTCCATCCTCTTTAATACCTCCCTACATGTCCAGAGTACTGACATCTCACTGTTTACAGATATATCAGATGTTTTGAAAATTCTTTGTCACGACATTATGTTGTCCATCCTACATTGAATGTCTCCCTTTTTTGCATGCATGGTCATCTACTCATCTTTCATGACCCCACTCAAATATCCACTTTTCTGTGAAAGTGTTTCCTGACTTTGCAACACAGAATTTGTTATTTCCTTCCCGGTGTCTACATAGTTTTTAGTTTATATTTTATTATAACCCTTATCACACTGAAACTTTTAATATCTTTTACAGTGGATCTCTAGTCTATAACATTATTGAGTACAGGGATAGGGCTACCTAGCATATAATGGCACTCAAATTTAAATTTATTGAATGAGAATAAATTCATGTGCTTATGCATTTGTACAATCTTTCTGGAGAGAAATCTGGCAAAAAAAAAAAAACTATTAAACTAATCAGATCCTTGATTTAGTAAAAATACAGAACTCTTTTTTGGTACCCTAGCTCAGCAAAATAATTCAAGAAACCCAAGCTATTCTAAAAATGCAGTAGACCTCTATCACTCCTGTTTGTCCATCACCCAGCCTCCATTTCTGTTCTTAGCTAACTGGCATTGTACTAGTACTCATTGTACTCAGTACATTGTACAATGTACTCATTGTACTTAGCTAACTGGCACTGTACCCAAAAGGTATGAAGTACCCTATCATTTGCCAGGGATCTGGAAGTCAATGAGATCTTTCTTTTCCCCTCCCTCTAGCAGTTTGGGCAATTTGTGCACATGATTTTGGCCTTGGGCTCCAACTCTGGAGTACCTGACGCATAGAGTTGGGCAGAAAAGGAAAACAAGATCATAATAGTGCAAGAGAAAATAGAACCAGTACTAGTAGGAAAGGAAGTGATGACAGGAATGTCTACAAAGGGACCCTGACTAGACTTTTCAAGCAGTGAAACATAGAAATCACCTTGAGGTTCATCATCTCCTAAGCTTGGTTTTCAAATCTTTCCAGCAATTGTGCCAGTTCTGTGATAGATTTCAAATATATTTCTGCTTAAGTTAAACAGTTTTGGTGATTTCTGTTGCTTGTGATCAAGAAGTGAGGGATATAAAGATCATATATTATGTCTCCACATACACATACATACAGTGAAGATAGGAAGATCGAGAAAACAACTTTATTAAAAGTAACAGTATAGATAAATATATATACATATATATAGTTACTCCATCTAAACATCTTTAGGATAAAGTGTAAAACAATAGTAGTGAAAACAATCAACTTTTACCCAAAGACCCAAGGAGGATTAATGGTCATGTCCAAAAGGGGCCACAGTGTCACTTTAAATGTTTCCTGGTGAAACTTTCCTTCCAAGTTGTTTTGTTTCCAGCATGCTCTTTATTTTGATTACGTTTGTGTGAAGTTTGGTAAACCAGCATTTTAAAATGACAGTGATCTAATTCGTATCTTAAAATCTTCCTAATGTAGTTTGGCTAAAAGAAATCCTAAATACGTTTTCTTGTTTCATCAGTTTAGACTAAATGGATATTGTCAAGTAGCTGTCTTCACTGCCTGTGCCTAGCATATTACAATATTTGTTTAATTAACATTCAGAGATATTGATAAACATATTTATATATTGATATATGTATTTTGATTTCTCAAATGTTTCTTGTTAACATCTACAGTCCAGCTCACAATAGTCGTCATTAATGTAATTGATTACAGACAGTACCTAGAGTTGGCTATGGGAAAGTCATCCAATCAATGAATTCTCTCCAATATATTCAATTTATAAATAACTTTTAAAAATCATCACATATTTTTTACAATAATACCATACACATTTCTCCTTCTCTCTCCTCCTCTGTCATCCTAGTCTTGGTTCACAATATTTCTCTTGCTTGCTCATGCTAAGCATCTCTCTCTTCTCAAAAGAATAAGAGAAAACTGTCTGTTTGAGTGTTTCTAACTTTCCATTTCAGTCTCTAGGTCTGTGGAGCATTTTTTAAAAATTTCATGCAGGCAAACAGAGACGTTTGTAAGTAATTCAGCATTTGAAAGACAAAAGAGAACCTGCCAATTTAAAATGTTCTAAGACTTGTCAAGGAAGAAACCTGAGCTATGTGGGTGTGTAGGAACACATTGGTATTCTACTTTTTTAATCAGAAAAAGTACATTTTCTACTTAGCTCATGTTAAAAATTGTTTACTTTGTTCATTCTAAACAGACTAAGATGAACATTTAAGTATTTTGAATATCACAGGAAACAGAACAAACCAGATGCAAATGCACATACTCCAATGGGTCTTTAGCAAGTTTTGCTTTTAGAATATCAACTCTGTGTACAGATATTCTGGCTAAAATAAGGACTCCACGAGCCATAGTGAACAAGTGCCATCTTAGCCTCTTGACTCAACCAAGCGCTATAGGATTTTATTGAATTTCAGACAAAGGATAATCATTGACCTTATTAAGGTATGATTACATCATCAATTCCCAATAATCTAAAACAATATACATAAGACAATAACTTCCACTATGACATGGATTTCTGTTAAGGACACTAACAGATACATCAGGGGGGACATGACATTTCTACCACAATGACTCAAAGTAAGGCATTTGTACTCAAAGTTTCTCAAACGCCTCCAAATATATTTTTTATTTTATTTTAATTTTTTTTAATAAATTTATTTTAGTTGGGGGCTAATTACTTTACAATATTGTAGTAGTTTCTGCCATACATTGACATGAATCAGCCATGGGTTCACATGTGTTCCTCCTCCTGACCCCCTCCCACCTTCCAGCATTTATTGCTTGTAGACTTTTGGATAGCAGCCATTCTGACTGGTGTGTAATGGTACCTCATTGTGGTTTTGATTTGCATTTCTCTAATAATGAGTGATGTTGAGCATATTTTCATGTGTTTGTTAGCCATCTGTATATCTTCTTTGGAGAAATGTCTGTTTAGTTCTTTGGCCCCTTTTTTGATTGGGTTGTTTATTTTTCTGGAATTCAGCTGCAGGAGTTGCTTGTATATTTTTGAGATTAATTGTTTGTCTGTTGCTTCGTTTGTTATTTTCTCCCATTCTGAAGGCTGTCTTTTCACCTTGCTCATAGTTTCCTTTGTCTAACTACTATATGCACAGTAAATTGAAGTTGACCACCTATATCTGAGCAATAAAGACTTCTTGAAATGGATAAATTCATTCAGTCAGTTCAGTTGCTCAGTCATGTCCAACTCTTTACAACCCCATGGACCGCAGCACACCAGGCCTCCCTGTCCATCACCAACTCCCAAAGTTTACCCAAATACATGTCCATTGAGTCAGTGACGCCATCCAACCATCTCATCCTCTGTTGTCCCCTTCTTCTCCTGCCTTTAATCTTTCCCAGCATCAGGGTCTTTTCCAATGAGTCCATTCTTCACATCAGGTGGCCAAATGTTGGATTTTCAGCTTCAGCATCAGTCCTTCCAATGAATATTCAGGACTGATTTCCTTTAGGATGGACTGGTTGGATCTCCTTGCAATCCACGGGACTCTCAAGAGTCTTCTCCAACACCACAGTTCAAAAGCATCAATTCTTCAGTGCTCAGCTTTCTTTACAGTCCAACTCTCACATCCATGCATGACTACTAGAAAAACCATAGCTTTGACTAGATGATCTTTGTTCAGCAAAATATCATCTGTAGGGCTAGTATGAATAGATTCTTTATGTAACTTTAAGTTTATATCCCCAAAATACAGGTCCCCACTATTGGCATGTCAATTATTTTTTGAGGACCTGGTGGACACTGCCCTGGTCACAGAATGTCTAGTCCTTTCAATCTGCATAGAAATCTCACCCATTATCCATTTAAAATTAGTATCCACAAGCTGCTTTAATTTTTTTTTTATGTTCCACTTGTAGAAAAATCTGGAATCATCCTAGAGGTTTTCAAAATCACATGATAAAAATAATTATTATAGCTAGGGCATTTATTTAGTATATACTAACATAAGGGTGCCCAAAATATTCACTGAGGGGGTGGCAGTTGGGGAAAAATAGACTGTTTCCCTGCTTCCTCCAACCTCACTTCATCAATATCAGCAGAGCATATGTTCATTATCTCCTCTCTTCTCTCCTGTCTGGCTTCCAAAACCAAGCCTATAAACTAGATGTCTCTTTGGCAGGCCTGTAATCAAATTCAAAATGAGAAGTAAAGGAGAGGAAATGCAAAACACTTTTAAGTCACTGAAAATTAAATTTAGAGCCTTAAATTGCCAATTACCCCCAAACAGAGGTGTTTATAATATAGAAAACAAATTTAAAAACCTCTGTGTCTGCTGTTGACAATCCAAAGTATAAAAGTGTAACAAATCTCTAAATTAATTGCTATGAAAAGAGCATGAGCTTGTATTTATGGCCCTCAAACAAAAATATCAGAAGGGACTCATATAAGCTTTGATGCACATAATGACAGTAGGAAAGATGCTGTTCCCCATGGGTCCAGCTCCTTAAGAACTGCTACACAATTTCTTATTTCTAATGATGAAACAGATAGTTTAAAAAAAAAATTCTGTTCTACACTGCGCTTCCTTTGGCTTAGAAGATCTAGCCAAAAGAAAAAGTCACATTCATTTACTTTGCTCTTTTTTCATTTGTTTTTATCAGTAGGTATTAGAATTCCTTAGGGCTTGATCTTAAATCCTGTTCTTACTTCATTCTCATCCTCAAATAATCTCTAAATAATCCCCAGTAATCTCATCTACTTCTAAGATATTTACATACCATCTGCATAGTCAACGATACTGAAGTTATATCATTAGGCCAGATACTTTTTGAAGGTCCAGGTTTAATTATCCAAATACCATATTGGCACCTCCACTTAGATGTCTCTCACTAGCATCTCAAGCTTAATTCACCCAAAGAAGAGTTTGTGATTTCCAGGGTCCAAGCACCACCACCATCCCCCAATAGCCATCCTGAGTTAGCTACTCCTGAGTTCTCTCTAGCTCAACACATTTTATTTTACTCACTCAGCATCTCAGCCAGAAAGCTAGGAGTCATTGTTGATGCATTCCATCACCAAACACCAATCTAACTCCAAAATTAATCTCAGATCCATATGTTTCTCCCTAGTGCCAATACCAAGCCACAGGCATTTTTAACATCTGGACTTTTGCAATAGCTTCTTAAATGGCTTCTTAAATAGCTCCTGATTACCCTTTGCCTTTCTTCAATCCATTTTCAATGAGATGGATTTTCCTACAATGCAAATCTGATCAAGTCACTCCTCTTAAAATCTTTCATGGGAATACCATTGCACTTAGGTTAAAATTTTAAATTATCCTATTTTATATAATATTCTTTCATCATATTCAAAGAATATTGCCTTCAGTCGGCTTCTAAAACAAGGCTCTGCTTTTCCTTTCCTCAGGATTTTGCCTAGAAATCCCTGTCCCTTAATTTTCCTCCCCTCTTCATACCTTCCTATCTTTCACAAATCTTTCTACCTTATACCTTAAAGTTTCTGATATCTTTCCTAACAGTTTCTAAACAACTTCCCATTATAATTCCTAATTATGCCATATTTTTCCCATGTGTAATTTTACATGATGATTATTTTCCCAAGGTCTATCTCCCTTACTGGAACTGAAGCTCCACGATGGAAGAAACCCATTTCTTGGTTTACTTTGTGCCACTGTATTCTCTGAGCCCAGCCTTGGCTGGACACACAAAGGTGCTCAAAATATTCTCGAAGGAAACTCCTCTTAGAACTTAGGGTATAGTCGTAGTCTGAAGAAGTGGAAAACTTCCTTTTGTCAAAATACAAAAGAATAAAACATGGAAAAAGCAAAACACAACAAAAGCAACATACAAAAAATGGATACCTCTCTTTTATTGTTTTAGTGACTTCACAAGATAAATAATGTTAGCATCCAGGGCTAAAACCATTATTTTCTTCAAGTTCATTGAGTTAACTGTCTTCTTAAATCCACGTCCGTAAGGTTCTTATTTTCTGTCTTGGAAAATAAACAAACTATCTTTTGTGTTTTGTGTGAGCCACTGTGAATTCTGTCTGGGATTTGATCGGTTTGGTTGATAAATCAGAAGTTAGATTTATTGAATGATGTATTTGCAAATATCCCAGTCCATGTCCATCCTCCTCCAAAAGTCTCCCTACAAAAACAAACCCTTTATAAGAATATAAATGTTATAATAAGTACAAAGTTATGCTCTTTGCTGGAACTCTATGTTGTCTCCTCCCTTCCAAATTGTACAGGCTCTTAGCCTGATCCATAGGGTGAAGATTTAGAATGAGAGTTGCATGAAAAAACCCTTCACAGCTGACTCAAGCATCTAATTCAGTTTTATGCTTTAAAAGCAAATTCTATGCAGCTTCAGTATATCTATGGAAATACTTGTTTTATAGACAATTTTTTTTCAAAGTGAGATTTGACAGTGTTTATAGCAAAACACTTTGTTCTCCAACAGCTGTTTGAACACACACATAAATATGCAAGAAAACTCACAAATATTCTGTTTGCTCTTGTAAATACTTGAAGCGAAAAAATCAGCATTTTGCAGTCATTTAGCATAGTGTTGCTAATAATACTTTTCATTTACCAAGCACATATAAACTCAGATATAATGAGGTTTTCTCAATTTTGCTTTTGCCTTTTTACCAGCATTCTTTGACCACTAAACTCCAAGTTCCATGAGGGCCAAGACAAAAATTCACAAACTTTTTATTCTCAGAGACGACTGGTGAAAGTGACATCAAACAAATGCTCAGTTAAGATTCAAATATTAATGGATCTCATTAATGAATGACATTTGTGAATTGATTTCATCATATCAGTTCTAATTTCTTTTTTAAAATTTTGAAGTATATTTGTTCTAGTTTGATCTAAAACAAAAACAAAACAAAGAACCATGAACTTTCCTTTGTTGCATAGTATGTACTGTTAATGTTTGAGTAATGCAATTCATTGATCATAATAAAAGTGTAGCACAGCAATGGACATTGGGGTACATGGGTCTCTTCCAATTATGGTTTTCTCAGGGTATGTGCCCAGAAGTGGATTGTTGAGTAATATGGTAGTTCTAGTCCTAGGTTTCTAATGAATCTCCATACTCTTCTCCATAGTGGCTGTATCAATTTACATTCCCACAAAAGACAAAAATAAATACATTTTTTTAAAAGTGTAGCACTGAATTTTATAAAATATTGTATCTCTTAACTCTCACAAGAAAACTATAAAATAGACAGCATAGGTATTATTTGCTTGAATATATAGAGAAAATAATAGAACATCAGTAATGATAGACCATTTCCTAAGTATGGAACTTGTATTTTCCAAATCCAATCCTGATTTCTCTTTGACTGCTGCTGCTGCTGCTGCTAAGTCACTTCAGTCGTGTCCAACTCTGTGCGACCCCATAGACTGCAGCCCACCAGGCTCCCCATTCCCTGGGATTCTCCAGGCAAGAACACTGGAGTGGGTTGCCATTTCCTTCCCAATGCATGAGAGTGAAAAGTGAAAGTGAAGTTGCTCATTTGTGTCCAACTCTTAGCGACCCCATGGACTGCAGCCTACCAGGCTCCTCCATCCATGGGATTTTCCAGGCAAGAGTACTGCAGTGGGGTGCCATCGCCTTCTCCATCTCTTTGACTACATGTAACATATTCATTGAATTTCTCCAACTGTCCAGGCACTCAGCGAAGCAGCTAATTTAAGAATGAACTACAAGGTAGCCCTCTCACCTTCACAGAGCTTCAGACTAGCACAAGAGAATCATATAGTAGAATTTTTATATGTTATATTAGAAAAATCTTCGCCTTGGAAACAATAAATGAAGGACTGGAGGAGGGGGTGACAGTTGGTAGCAAGGAAAGAACTTCAGAGATACTCAAAATAAGTGTGGCCAGAGGTCACTCTTAGAGGGTGTCCCAAGGTAAATGTGGATACAAGCCCAGAGAAAAACGGTATTTTTTGCTCTAGAGGGAGACTTTGCAATGCGTAAAGGCAAAAAAGCTCTATAGTTAGTTGCTCTAGGAATCTGAGGAAAAAGTAACCATCCCATTCCTAAAAATCCACTTACCTTTTTCAAAATTTGAAAATTTCTGAAAAGCTACTGTCGAAATATGATACAAAATAGCTCAGTCTTGCAAGTTATAAACATTTTCAAAACTTCCCTTTGGTCTTGCGGGGGCTTTTCCCCAGTTTTTCTCACAATTATGTGGAAGCACGTCTTTTTTCTTCAATTATTAGTAGACATTTAGACATCACCCTCACCAACTTTATGTTCTTTAATAATTTCAGTCACCTTTAAATGTTTTAATTTTCTTTAGAGTCTGCCCCTGCCCCCAAATAAATACCACTATACGAATTTCAAATATCTTTAAAAAGTGTTTTATCGTCACTAGAATCCATAAGTTTGGGTCACAGAGAAGAGAGGAATAGGATTCTGTATAATTTGCAGTAGTTACTGGTTATCCACACTGAAACTTACTCAGTTCTCAATCTTGTCTGGCAGTCAAGTGACCGAGTGATGCTAATGGTTTCTAGGATATACACTACTGGCCATGAACAAGAACATCGCTATCAGCACTCCAGGAATGATGCATCTTTGGCGTATCATTCTTACTATAAGTATGATATCCCAAATGAGACATTCTTGCTTGAAAAACATTACAGAAGCTGTCTGTGTAACTGTTCTCTAATTAAATATTCCTAATCAGTCTTGCTTTTCAAGAGTATCATTCTACTGAAGTTCCATCCACTTCTGAATTTTTATATGCCACCACACATGATGCACTCTTATTTATACTCTCTAGTATTTTAATTGCATGGTAGTTAGAGCTCTTCATTGCTGATGTATAATGAGCTCTCACATCACTATGGTATCACAAGCTATTTTTTTCTCCACACTTGCACACACAGTAATTTCTCCCTCAGCTTGTTTTAGTGTCATGAGATTTTTGCTTCCAGAGTAAATTGCTCTTCAGTTTTATATAAGAAACTTATGATTTCTGTCTGCCCATTTCTTTAACTTCTCTCCTTGTATCTTTAATATTTTAAACCTATTTTTGCACTGTTGATTAATAATACACTACATCTAAAACCATATCTAGATAATATGTCTTGAAACATTTTAGAAGTGATACATATACATACATATACATATACATATATATATGTATGTATGTATGCATGTATATGTATCACTGGATTCAGTCATGTCAAGACAGCCAAGGGTTGGTCATTTTTGGTTATTTTTTCTTTTTCACACTGAATCTCATCATTGCCACCAGACTGGCTTATGGCCAGAAGTTACTGGTCAGAGTAAAATATTCCAAAAGGTAATTATTTTACTTAAAATATTAATAATAAAGAGTTAGCAATACAAAGAGATTAAATGCAGACACATATAAAAAATTAAACTTAAGGCTTCAAAATGTATTAAAACCTCAAGAAGTAACTTGTTGAATGAAATATTTCAGTATATAGATGTATTCACTCACAAAACTGTAAACATTAACTGGTCTCAAGCATACTGAAACAACAGATTTAAACAACACTTTCAGAATACTATATATTTGCTTGGCTATAACAAAATGCCCAGTAAAATGTTATTCTTTAGAGATGTATACTTTGTCAACCTTGTGAGGAATGAAGTAGACTTGTAAATCATGTTCATGAAACTGATAGATGGATTTAAGGATTTTAGGGATTGCTAGATATTTATAATAATAGTTGCTTACTGTCTCCATCCTTCTGAACTAAACTGAAAACTTGTTTAATAACATAAGTGCTTAATGTAATGCTGCTGCTGCTGCTGCTAAGTCGCTTCAGTCATGTCCGACTCTGTGTGACCTCATACATGGCAGCCCACCAGGCTCCCCCGTCCCTGGGATTCTCCAGGCAAGAGTGCTGGAGTGGCTTGCCATTTCCTTCTCCAATGCATGCACGCATGCTAAGTCGCATCAGTCATGTCCGACTCTGTGCGACCCGATGGACAGCAGCCCACCAGGCTCCTCCGTCCACAGGATTCTCCAGGCACGAATACTGGAGTGGGTTGCCATTTCCTTAATGCAATGCAGCACCCAAGAAAATATTCAGAAAAACAGTCGATAAATAAATCAAGTAATGTATGAATTCAACCTAAAAGGCTGGTTTCCAATATGAATTAGATAAACTTACATCTGAGAGATTAAGCTTACAATTTAAACCGTGTGTCTGTATTCACATTGTTTCAGAGTGATCTAAGACAAAGTCTTCTCTTTTATCTTTAAATCATCAGGTCTTGTACTTATTTTTCAAAATATAAGCAAAATTTACATTATCCTACATCTGCACTGATGCAACCTAAATTCAATTTTTGTTAAAAGCAGAGACTATAATAATGTGTTAGATTCCTGTGCATTATTGTTAAAATAACCTTCACAGAAGTCCAATTTATTCAAGTTCTTGCTCAACTTCGGATCCTCTAATAACTCTCACTTGATTCTAAGATTAAATATAATTGTTTCATCTAGGTATTTCAAGTATCCCATCATCTTGCTCTAATCCACCTTCCCTACCTAATTTTTCTAAAATTTTCTGTTATTCTCAATGAAAATTTCATGTTCAAGTAATTTCTGTATCTTACTCTGAAAACACTATCTCATTACCCGCTTGCCTAGGTTGTATTAATTTCCCTACCTGACTTATTCTCCATGGGTCTAAATTTAACATTTCCTTCAAAATCTTGATAAAAAAATATATCCATCCTTTCTCAATCTTTTGGAATAAGAAAAGAAAACAATCATTACCATACAATTTATCATTTTAAATAAATGTTCTTCATTTTATACTTTTTACAGAAATATACTTCAAAATTAGACAAAAAATTTTACATACTTGTTTTAAATCACCAGAATCACCTAGCACATCAGTACAGTGCTCAAAAGTTCTTATTAAATTCTCCTTCATTCACTTACAGTATACAAACACACTCACACACACACACACGTGTATGAGTGTGCAGGCACACATCTCCACATATTAAAACCTGTAAGTTACTGGGTGAACATTTCTACAAATAAACTGGTTACTACATATGGTTTCTAACATGTTCATTCATTCATTCACACGGCAAATATTTATGGAGGTCTTGTATACAAGACAAGGTTGACCTTGGCCTAAATCATTGTGGAATTATTCATTTCTATAACTTAGTGTCTCTCTACAGCCTTACTCACAATTAAAACAAACTCAATCAATAAGAAGATAAGTGCTCTATTAAAGAGCTTGTTTATTTTTCACAGCTATTTGTGACATTCTCCTTAATATAAGGGTTAGTGCCAGGCAAAAGAGATATATTGCTTTTATTTTTTTCATATTGAATACTAGTTTATGTTGTCTTATAATGAAAACTACCTGGAATTTTCCATTTTGAAAAATATTCAATTTTAGCTATGGCTGAATAGAAAAGTAGGGTCTGAGCAGATGGCTGTCAAAACACCAGTGACTACATACCATGGCTGAGAACTTGCACACAAAAATATGCAACTTGGTACACTGTAGACTTTTTCCATGCAAATGCCAAGGGACATCTGGCTTGAAAACTGCAAAATCAATTTGATGCTATTCTATATTTGCTCTGTCTTCCACGAATATTAAATTATATCAGCATCTGTCAGAATCCCTGACAGGAAAGGCTGTGTCCCCAGAATCATTTCAAGTCCTAGTGCTTTACTTTCCAATATCGGAAAACAGCTGGAAGCTGAAACCTGTCTCGCATGAAGCGTATTGCTTACATGAATGGAGTTACTTGGGAAACAGAATTTTTACATCTGAAAGAATTACTACATACCTATTCACAAAGTACATATATACTAATTGCTTCTAAACAACTTTATTTTTGGATCTCTTTTTAAATTTGTCAACACTGTACTCATCTTCGCTGTTAGATTCAAATTTAGTGCACATTTATGCAACTGTCTTAATGCAAACTTTGCCACTGGGCCCACTTGCACTGTCAAGTTGCAAATAGCCCAGTTAAAAGTTATATAACTTAGCAGAGAAATAAATATTCTACAAACTCAGTTGCTATAGTGTGAATGTATTGAATTGTCATAGGTACATTTTATATCTAGTCAAAATACTTATTTCCTTCTGCATGATAGAAAGATAATCGATACCATGATTTTAATTTTCCACAACCTTCCATTCTATTCAAATTTTATTAAATAAAAATCACAAATACATCTTAGATAAGACAGCCTAGGAAGAAAGTGAAGAGCATTTTGCTGATGAGATAAATTAATATTCAAACTAAAACATAAGTTTGAATTGATGGCTAAATTTGACACACACAAATAATATACAGACAGTTGGTAAACTTTGACACATGACTGTGTGTGCAGGTATGTGTATAGTAAATATATCTATGACTGAATCTGCACTCCCCTTTAAGAGTAGCAAGATTGGAAAATGATTCTGAGATGAAAAGAGCAAGTACTTTGTTTCACTAAAAAGAAATCACTGTAAATTTTCTTGTGGCTCCATAAAGTAGTCAGAACGTTTCAAATGTAATTTTCTTAAATGAGCAAAAGCTGCCACAGGTACACTGTACCCTGTCTCCACCCTGATCACAGAGCTCACATTCTAACATCACGGCTGCTCAGCGGCTATGAAATTTCCCATTTCCCATTTAAAATGCATGAATTTGCACATCATATTGAAAGAAGCAAAAATGGTTTCCTTGATTTAAATTTTTTCAATTTAATTTTAATTCTGATATGGTTCATCTCTTTACTCCATGGACCCCTCTTCTTAAGCATGATTTCTCCTTGACCTACTAACAAAGCTACTGATGAAAAGAGTAACCGTGCCTATATTAAAGCTAAATGTGAGATTTCTACCTCTATAAAAGAGCAATAACTATTGTCAGATCACTTAAAAAAAAAAAACTTTAATAAAACAAAATTCATGATTTAAGCATTTAAGTTTTTAAATGGTAGCATTGTCTGACTACATATTTTTTTTAAATGTAAAGACAATGTATATGAATATTTACACTTTTCTCAGAAATTTACTTGCTAAAGATAACAAGGTACCAGGGGGCGTGTTCCTAATTGGCACCAGAAAAGTCTAATTCATGCAAAAATAGTGGTATCAATTTTTTACGTTTTATAATACCTCAATTCTCTCTTTTCCCAATGACTCAAACTAATAGATTTAATAGATTCTATCAGATATGGGCATACTGCAGGTAATTTTTGTCACTGCAAAATTATTTTCTATACACTGTGATCCCCAAAATATTTAGTACTAAATTAATTTTTACATTTTCTAAAGTTAAAAGGAATTATTTCTTGTGGCACTTAACCTTTTATCTTGACTGACTTTAGGCACACTTCTGCCTAATCAAGAAATGGAAAGACATTTGGACATACCACTAACATCATGACACAATGTGAATTTAGTTAAATAAATCTGTATCTATACAATAATTGGATTGAACCCATTCCTTGGGCATACTATTCTAGAAATTAGAAAATAAGTTAATCATACTTCCTAAATTTTTTCACATGATTTCATTTATATACTCTCTATATAATAAATACTTAAGTAGATTCAGCATTGAATTATATTTAAGTTCTATATTAAATGTATGAATAACCCTGCTTTTATCACAGTCAACTTTCACAGATGCAAGGAGGAGATAAAGAACTTCTCCCAGGTTGTTGCTAAAACAGCTACTGAATGATGTTTCCAATTTCAGTGACTAGCTCTTATCCATGCCCCACTACTTACATGTTCATTATCAACTAGCTTTGGAGCAGTGAGACTATATTTATTCACTATCTCTGTGTGTGCGTGCTCAGTCACTCATTTGTGTCCAACTCTTTTGACCCCATGAACTGTAGCCCACCAGGCTCCTCTGTACATGGGATTTTCCAGGGAAGAATACTGGAGCGGGTTGTCATTCTCTACTCCATGAAATCTTCATGACCCAGGGATCAAACCCGCATCTCTTGTGTCTCCTGCATTCCTGCATTGGCAGGCAGATTCTTTACTACTGTGTAACCTGGGAAGCTCCACTCACCTAACTATTTACCAAAAAAATGTATTTTTAAGTACTTATAGCAAGTACTATGATATAGAATGGGTGACAAAGACAAAAATAATATTGATATAAAATTGATACCTAGTAAGCTAACAAAGAACATGACTTATAAGTGAATAAGTAAAATCAAATATATACTAAAAATTGATAAGTGATATGATAAATGTTAAAAGAGAGATGAAAGCAATAGACTGAATGGGGTTGGCAAGACTGGGGACAAGACAGCAAACTGGAATGCCATTCTAGCAATGCAGGTAGAATATAATCATGTCTGAAGGATACTGACAATAATATGTTGAGAAAAAAACCAACAATTCAAGAGATATTAAGAAAGTAACATGTATGAGATTGGTAATTGCTTAAATAGGGGTATAAGAGAACTGGTTCCCTTTCCTTCCCCTTGAGAAGGGGCTCAAGGGTGATCCCCAAGTTTCTTTGCTGGCATCCATGAAAGAATGACAGATAAGGTTGAGGGTCTACACATGAGAATCTCCAATATACACTTGTAATTGAAGCCAAGAAAATGTTTGCAGATACACAGAGAAATTCTGTGGAACTGAAAACAAACAAACAAACATGGAATTCAGAAAAACAGTTGTATGTAAGGATTACACAGAGGACCCTACAGAGGTGAAAGAAACCGTCATCTCCGAAGTCAATGAAAGCCAGTTCTCTAAGAAAGAGGGAGTGCTTAGACATGTTAAATGTCACAAAGAATTCAGGGAAAATAAAAAACTTCACTCTTCAGATACTAATGCCCTTACTGGTAAGTTTAATGAGAACTGCTTTATAGAGAGATGGAAAGAATGTAGACTACATCAGTCAAAGAGTGGATAGATATGAGAGAGCAAGTATGGAGACAGATGCAGGTGATAGTGTATAATTTTTTTATCTTTTAAAAGGGAAACATTTAAGCAAATGAAATGCTGAAGGAAAAGAAATCACAGGGTAATATAGTTATAAAAGTATAACTAAGAGAGAAGAAAAAAAGGAATGGGATCAGCTTATGGAGAATATTCAAATCCAAGGTGTTATTCAATGTTGGCATAGAGATGCAAATAATATTTCTAAATATCTACTGGAAACTCCAAACAATTTTAAAACTCACAATACTTTTAAGTACAAGAGTAGTTTGAAGTTATTTATTTATTTTTTTTGGTTTGGTTTTTTTAGTTATCAATACTTTTTTTTTTTTTATTACTGAAAGGAAAAGTCTACAACTGTTGAGTTAGCCTAGGAAAAGTTTTTGAAGTATGATGCTTCTTTAAGGGCACTCTTCTTTTATCTATCAATTTTGTCTACATTTATCAAAATCTAAGAACATGCTGACATTGATGTCAAAGTACTATTTTTGCTAAATGTTTTGGCTATAAGTGATAATAATACAATATCTTAAGCACCAAGAAAATTTTGCCACTGAGAGTGAATTTATAACATGCACAGCACTGAACACTTGGGAATAAATGAGGGTTTCTTGTCCTGATTAATACACAATGAGAGTTTGTCAATAGGCAGAATTTCTTTCGCGTTTCAAGAATAAGCAAAATTATAGAATAAGTGAAAATGTGCAGCATTATAACATTCCTTTTAGGTAAAGTAAAATACCAGTAGGATCTCAGCATCAAAAACCTCAAAAATGTATGGTATCTTAAAGCTTCCTGGCCTTGCAAAGTTTTATTTAAATATGGAAAATCAACAAGCCAAGAATTAAGCAAATATCCAGAACAAACCATCTAACCAACTCAACAACAACAAAGCAGCAGTGAGACTACTTTGGTTCTACCACCCATAATTTCTTGTTGGAGAGGTTTTTACTAGCATGGCTGACTTCTCACTGCTGCTTTTCTTTCTAATGTTATTTAAAACACTGAGGGAACTCTCCAATGGAGGAAATTTCCTAGAACCTTGAAGTTCATAAAGCTGCCTGACAAGCCTTATGGCCTACTTTTGATCCATGGCCTACTTAAAATCATATTTTAGAGAGTCTTTTCCTTTTGGAAACAGAGGTAAGTAGCATCCCAAATTAGTCCCTATCTTTTTGTAAAACCTGTAGTCTCTAAAGAAATGACATATATTTAAGTGGAGGAACACAGCAAGCTCTTCTGGCTTTCTTCCCTTTGGCTATTTACCAGCCTCTTGTTTCCAGATCCACAAGTTCTTATCAGGGCAGGACACACTTGCAATTACAAAAAAGTCACTCCCAGCTTCCTCCTGGGATAATAACACCTGTTCTTGCCTGAGCTATTCAAAAGGATGCTCAGGGCATTCTTTCTCTTACCTTTTCTCTTCCAAACTGCTGCTAATTCTTATGGCTACAGAACTAAATATACTATATATGTGTGTGTCCGTGTGTGTAGCAAATGGAAGAAAAATGACAAAATAACAGGATAGAGTATCTTAGCACTTGAACATTGATTCTGAGGGGATACAAGGGGCATGCTGCCCTGCTGTATATTCTATTTCTTTGTCCAAGTACAAGCTCCATGGATGTGTTCAGTTTGCAAAAGATACACTTACAACATGTGTGCTTTTCTGAAACTATATTATAACGCAATAATAACTTTAATAACCAGTTTATAAACTCAAGAAAGAAAGAGAAAACACCACAGAAAGCTAGCCAAAAGGTAAGCACTGACAGTGACAGGAAGGCTGGGGACCACAGGTCCCATGTTAAAAGCTGCTGGTATTCCAGTGGGACTCCCATTTCACCCCTTTATACCAACTAGCACTTGAACATTTTTATTTCCAGAATTATGTGCACTTACTTTATAATTTTAAGAAATAAGCTATGTTACATATAGCATGCATCTAATTCTCAGTTTATAATTTACTTGAAATCAATGAAAATGCAATTTCAGCCATTTCAGAATAATTTGCCTTTGTTAACTTTTGTATGAAGAAAAGTCAACATAAAAGAGCAGTCAACTTATAGATAAAATATTTTGGAATAAGTGATATAATGTGCTAAACAACTCAATATTTTGTTCACTGCATGAGATACTATAATTTAACAACCAGGGCACCACATCATTAAGTGGACTATAGTTCAAAAACTGGGATTTTTTGCAAACACTAAGATTTAAGCCTACTGCACACTGAAGTGTGAATCCAAAAGGGAGAAACTTCAAAGAGTTACTGGGGAATTCAAGTTATGAAATGCTCTTCGATGAATCAGTTATGTGAAATAAAAGTTATTCATAAGATGTGATTCTATTAAGAGGTGTAATTGGACAAAAGTAATGAAAACATTTCTCTATAGGTGAACACTTCTACTTGCAGCCAAGGACAGCTGTGACTCCAAATAACTGTAGCTACTTTCTGCCCAGGAAAAAGAATGAAGGTTACCTCCTGGGGAAATGATACAATCCCAGAGGAAAACAATCATATTCTTGCATTTGACACTGCCCCCTGCAGAAGAACTGATACCCTCTTTAATCACCCTGATGTCCTGCCCTCATAGCCCGGGGCCTCAGCCCTCTCAATCAGCTCCTCAAGCAGATCATCTTACAGCAAAATATTAATAAGGAATAAAGATATGAAGATTTTTAGTAAAGAGTACTTCATAGAAAAGAAGAACCAAAATTAAGAAGGAAGAAAATTGGAAGACAGATGGATTATACAAAGGACTGATAATACTATTTTTTTTAAAAAAAAGAAACATCTAATTATTCTTGGAGAAATTTGAGAGAAGAAAAAGAATAAGGTGAAAAAGGAATATTACAATTATTTCTAAAATAAAGTTTCAATACAACTTTTGAAGACAGATATGTGTACACCGCCTATAAAAGAAAAACGAAAAATAGATTAAAAATAGGAGAAAGATGAAATAGAAAATCAATACAAAAAGGTAAAATTTGAAGAAAAGGAACTTCAAAAAGATACAACGAAGAAACTAGATGGAAGAAATTCTATTAAGAAAAAACAGATAAATTACCCAAACTTGAAATTTTATATAATACAATGATTTAAACTTTATTAGAAGGACTCAGAAAGTTTAGTGTCCATGCAACATTTCTTCAGAAACTATTTGAAGATGTACTCCAGCAAAATGAGAAAATAAACCAAGAAAGAGGAAGGTGTGAATTCCTAGACAAAGTGGATTCAATATAGGAAAACATTACAGTACACTAGGGAGTAATGAATTCAAGTTCAGGCAAAATACAGAGGACTCTGGGCAAAGAAAAGTTGAAATATCTAGAAACAAACTAATGTATTACATATTTTTGAGAGAGAGAACAATATAACTGCAAATAGTACAACAAGTAGAAGAATTAGAAACCCAGGAAACATAAACAAATAAAAAATAACTCCCAAGATCAGGCATGTAAACAGAATTACAGATATTTTAAAACCAAACTGTATTTACATCATAAAAGCTATTTAAGATATGTCATAAAAAGATATTAAATAAAATAACGAGGTAACTGTGGATGGCAACTGCAGCCATGAAATTAAAAGATGCTTGCTCTTTGAGAGAAAAGCTATGACAAACATAGACAGTGTATTAAAAAGAGAGCCATCACTTTGTCAACAAAGGTTCGTATAAGTCAAAGCTATGTATGGATGGGAGAGTTGGACCATAAAGAAGGCTGAGTGCCAAAGAATTGATGCTTTTGAACTGTGGTGCTGGGAAAGACTCTTGACAGTCCCTCAGAGAGCGAGGAGATCAAACCAGTCAGTTTAAAGGAAATCAACTCTGAATATTCATTGGAAAGACTGGAGCTGAAGCTCCAATACTTTGGCCACCTGATGTGAAGAGAGGACTCAGTAGAAAAGACCCTGATGCTGGGAAAGACTGAATGCAAAAGAAGGGGGCAGCAGAGGATGAGATGGTTAGACGGTATTACTGATTCAATGGACATGAATTGGAGCCAACTCCGGGAGAGACTAGCTTCCCTTGTAGCTCAGTGGGTAAAGAATCTGCCTGCAATGCAGGAGACCCGAGTTTGATCCCTGGGTAGCAAAGATTCCCTGGAGAAGAACATGACAACCTACTCCAGTATTCTTGCCTGGGGAACCCCATGGACAGAGAAGCCTGGAGGGCTACAGTCCGTGGGGTCGCAAGAGTCGGACATGACTCAATGACTAAACCACCACCGGGAGATAGTGAAGGACAGGAAGCCTGGCTAGCTACAGTCCATGGGATCGTAGTCGGCAACGACTTAGTGACTAAACAACAACAAATGGGCCAGAAAGATCGTGTGTAAGAAACCTAAGTTGTGACTTATAAAAACAGAATATCAATTGAGAGGATATAAAGTTGACAAACTGAAAAATATGAATAGAAGTTTATAAAAAAATATTAGACAAATAATATAAATTTTTAACATTAGACACCTAAGAGAAACATGATTGGAGAGAGATGGGCAAATGTGCTTTGCTTACTCTCAACGTTAATATCATTCAACCTCTTTGTATTTACATTTTTATTTAAAAAAACTCAAAAATTTTATACAGTAAATCTCATTAATATTTTCGTTGGAATTTTATATCACTTTTAACACATTCCATTAATTCCTCTTTTGAACTTAAGACCCTAGTTATCATTCCTGATTTTCTCATGTATGTAGGTTTTTTTTTCTCATGTATGTAGGTTTGCATTCAGATTTATTTTCTGACACTTGCAACCTTCTTAGAGATACTGCATGAAAGGATAATATGGTTAGACAGCATCAAAGACTCAATGGACATGAGTTTGAGCAAACTCCAGGAGACAATGAAGGACAGGGAAGCCAGGCGTGCTACAGTCCGTGGGGTTGCCACAAAGATTAGGACATGATTTAGCTACTGAACAATAATAACAATAAATATGCTTCTTAGAGCTACATAAAAGATCATCACGTGCTTTCTCTGAGTAGGTCCTTTTCCAAAATATTTATTGTTTCTTAAAAGAAAATCTGTTATTCAGTGTGACACTATTATTTCACAATCAACTCTAACTTGAAATAACAAAAACATTTTAAAGTGTCCAACACACTCATCCATTCTTGTTCCAAGGCATGTAGATTTGACAAAGAAATATTCCCAATCTATTTTTTTTCCATTCAAAGTTGACAGGAACATCCCTCTAAATTTTTCAAATCATGCAATGGAAAAAGATGTTATCAGTTAATAAAACTGCTAGTATCAGGATATAAGGTATTTCTGTGCATGTGTTAGATCTATAAGATCTAAGGTAAGATAATTGCATTTGCTTTTGTCCTCCCTTAATGCTAACTTTTTAAAAGAATTTTTAAAGATTTGGGATGATAACTATCCAAGGATGGCATTCTTCTTTAAAAATGGTCAATTTTCTCTTTCAAAGATAAATGAAATAATGGTTTTAGGAAAACCACTTGACAAATTTGGAAAACAGAAAAAAAAAAATCCTTGCTTAAATTAACTCTCTCTGGCAATATAGGTGTCATGTATATTATCAACCACAGCACTAAGTGCCTGGCACATGACATATGCCTAGAAAATAGCAGCTTAGTACCACCTTTATCATCCTCTTACATAATGCACCCCAAGGGATTATGAATGTATATTTAGTAATCCATTATACATTTGAATAATAAAATTTTCTTATACTTTATGTTACCAAGTCCAGCTGCCAGATGCCAGGCATGTTTACACAGATCTTCTACTTTTAATAGTGTACTTTTTGAACAGTAGGTGACAAATCGATCGATTCACATATATATACTCACTAGCTGAAATCAAGAGTACTCTTATGTACAAAATTTTCCAACTGGAATGCCACAATAGGAACATTTATTATATAAAAACCATAGAGCCTCACATAGAGTAGGAGCAAAATAAAATGTTTTAGTTAAAATTGAAGTGAATTGTTGAACTTAATGAAAATTGAGATTAATTTAACAGATTCTGAGTTATAAATTTTTAAACTAACATTAAATCATGTTAAATTTGTTTACAGTTAAAATACTTGAAGACTGTTAAGAAAAAAAGTTTTCACTTTAATTTTCAGTGATTAAAAGAAATGTAACTAAGTTCTATTTTGTGATCCATCAGAAAATCTAAACTGGGTTGTTGAATTGCTTATTTACACATATACACCTCCTATACACCTACTATATATACCTACTATATACACAACTTGTACATAATTGAATTATCTCCAATGAAAAGAAAATGAAGTACTTTTTCTATATCCTGAATTTTTTTTTTTCTTTTTAAAGCATTGTTAAAATTGGTACATGCTACACACCAACATTTTGAGAGTCAACTCATTGGAAAAGACCCTGATGCTGGGAAGATCGAGGACAGGAAGAAAAGGGAATGATAGAGGATGAGATGACTGGATGGCATCATCAATTCAATGGACATGAGTTTGAGTAATCTCCAGAGATAGTGAAGGACAGGGAACTTTAGTGTGCTGCAATACATGGGGTCGTAAAGAGTCAGACATGACTTAATGACTGAACAACAACAACAACATACCAACATATTATACATCATAATCCTCAAGAAAAAGAAATGCAAAAAGCAAAATGGTTGTCTGAGGAGGCCTTACAGATAGCTGTGAAAAGAAGAGAAGCGAAAAGCAAAGGAGAAAAGGAAAAATATAACCATTTGAATGCAGAGTTCCAAAGAATAGCAAGGAGAGATAAGAAAGCCTCCCTCAGCGATCAATGCAAAGAAATAGAGGAAAACAACAGAATGGGAAAGACTAGAGATCTCTTCAAGAAATTAAAGATACCGAGGGAACATTTCATGCAAAGATGGGCTCAATCAAGGACAGAAATTGTAGCGACCTAACAGAAGCTGAAGATATTAAGAAGAGATGGCAAGAATACACAGAAGAACTATACAAAAAAGATCTCCACAACCAGATAATCATGATTGTGTGATCACTCACTTAGAGCTAGACATCCTGGAATGTGAAGTCAAGTGGGCCTTAGGAAGCATCACTACAAACAAAGCTAGTGGAGGTGATGGAATTCCAGTTGAGCTATTTCAAATCCTAAAAGATGATGCTGTGCAAGTGCTGCACTCAATATGTCAGAAAATCTGGAAAACTCAGCAGTGCCACAGGACTGGAAAAGGCTAGTTTTCATTCCAGTCCCAAAGAAAAGCAATGCCAAAGAATGCTCAAACTACTGCACAATTGCACTCATCTCACACGCTAGTAAAGTAATGCTCAAAATACTCAAAGCCAGGCTTCAGCAATATGTGAACTATGAACTTCCAGATGTTCAAGCTGGTTTTAGAAAAGGCAGAGGAACCAGAGATCAAATTGCTAACATTTGCTGGATCATTGAAAAAGCAAGAGAGTTCCAGAAAAACATCTATTTCTGCTTTATCGACTATGCCAAAGCCTTTGACTGTGTGGATCACAATAAGCTATGGAAAATTCTGAAAGAGATGGGAATACCAGACCACCTGACTTGTCTAGTCAAAGCTATGGTTTTTCCAGGAGTCATGTATGGATGTGAGAGTTGGACTATAAAGAAAGCTGAGCGCTGAAGAACTGATGCTTTTGAACTGTGGTGTTGGAGAAGACTCTTCAGAGTCCTTTGGACAGCAAGGAGATCCAACCAGTCCATCCTAAAGGAAATCAGTCCAGAATATTCATTGGAAGGACTGATGTTGAAGTTGAAACTCCAATACTTTGGCTACCTGATACGAAGAACTGACTCATTTGAAAAGACCCTGATGCTGGCAAAGACTGAAGGCGGGAGGAAAAGGGGAAGACAGAGGATGAGATGGTTGGATGGCATCTCTGACTCAATGGACATGAGTCTGAGTAAACTCCAGGAGTTGGTGATGGACAGGGAGACCTGGCGTGCTGAAGTCCACAGGGTTGCAAAAAGTCAGACATGCCTCACCAACTGAACCGACCTGAACAGTATTCCTTACATGTGTGTGAGTGGAAGTCGCTCAATTGTGTCTGACTCTTTGCCGCCCCATGGACTATAGAGTCCATGGAATTCTCCAGGCCAGAATAACTGGAGTGGGTAGCCTTTCCCTTTTCCAGGGGATCTTCCCGACCCAGGAATCAAACCCAGGTCTTCCGCATTGCAGGTAGATTCTTTACCAGCTGAGCCACAAGGGATGCATTCCCTACATAATTACGCCAAAAATATTTATGCACACTAATATTTATGTCATTGGTCAGTTCTAGCATTAGACATTATTAATAGCACTGTTATAAGCATTTTGGAATGCATGTTTGGAGTACACATTTCTCTTGATTACTTGCCTACAAGTTGAATTATAGCTTCACAGAGTATTATTTATTACCTTCAATAAATAATGTCAGTGAGTTTTCCAAAATGCTGTATGATACATACCTGCTTATCTGTTTTTAAAATGTTTTTATGTCTAATCTGAATCTTAGAGAAATTTGGGCTCTGTTTGGTATTCAGATAATAGTTCTTGGTCTATTATACATTGTAATTTAAAATTTTACTTGGTTTTATTGTTACCCATCATCATAGATGATAGTTGAAACTGTTCTTCAGCTAGACAGAAGCTTCTATGGCATTCAGCATTTAAGCCAGAACAGGTAAAAGAAAGTTTTTTCTGTCAAATATTGTATTCTATGCAGATGACAGGACCTGGTTCTTCTAAACAAACAAAGAAAATCTCCTGCTGATTGAAGTACAGCCAAGAGTGGTGGTTTTTCTCAGTTGGAAGCAAGCTTATATATTGTACATCTAGTTCCCCTTGTCTTCAATCCAAATTTCCACTACAGTCAAAAGCTAGAATACAAAATACAAATGGTGATTTTTAAAATGCATACTATTGCAAAAATAAGCAAACCCAAGATGCATAAACAACTTGCAAGATAAAAAGCTGTATTTTTGTGCATCATTTCCATTTTCTTGTGCAGACTACATAAAAAAAGATCTTTTGATTAGGAACAATGAGGAAAAGTATATTTATTTAAAGAAATACCTTCCTTTCATAGTCATACAAAAATTTTTAAAACTATAACAAGTTTAAAATTCTGAGTGTTAGGGTATTAAATTTCTCAATAAAGTCAGAGTTGACAAGAATATGGTCAATAAAAATAATTATCAAAGATGGTGTGTTTCATATTATACACTTAAAATATTTAGTACTTTTCATGGTGAAATACTTGTGAACAATATTACACTTAACAAAATACATTTTTGAAAGTATCTTTACAATCCATAATCAAGAAAAACTGTAGGGAGAAGCAAGAGTGGCTGAGATGCTGTGTGTTTCCTTTTCTTTAGGGGTTCACAAGCCTCCTCCCCCTTTCTGCCTCTCATTTGTCACCAATGCTTCATACATTTACACGTGACATTCATGATCTCATAGGAAAGACAATGACAATCCTGATCAGCCTAAACTTATACACGTGTTTTTAAGGGAAAGGGGGGAAACTCTGGAGATTTGATATGCTTAATTAAGATAACTTCTCCTTAATATCTGTACTTGACCTGTGTCTCCAAATAAGATTATACTCAGTTTTTAACCTCTAAATTGGTATCGTTTCGTTACTATGTTTACATTTTTAATGATAAATGATCTATACTGAGTTCAATCTCAGACAAGAGTGTTCTCAGCCATTTTGAAAAGCATTAATCAGTTACCTTGGAGTAAATTCTAGTTAATTTATCACTTTAAGAGATTCCTTAGTTATGTTTCAAAAACATTAAGTCTTGATAATTCTTCCTGACAGAATATAATACCTGATATATTCATTATTGATTAGACTCTAATGACAATATTGAATGCTTATTATTTCATATTGGAGAAAGAAATGGGAAACCCGCTCCAGTATCCTTGCCTGGAGAACCCCATGGACAAAGGAGTATGGTGGGTTACAGTTCACGGAGTCGCAAGAGTCGGACACGTCTCAGCACGCACACACACACACATTATTTCATAGTATCCTTATGTCCTTACTAGTTCATATTTATGTTATTGCTTATTAGCTAGATTTTATATTGCTTGTTTTAAATATTGGAAGTTAAATAATTCTGCCATAGTCAAATATCTAGAAAGCGTGCACAGGATGAATGGTGTATTTCTTCTGCTTTGTACTCAGAAAACTTCAGGGAATCTTAGTAACACAAGCCATCTGAAGGCAGTTTTTATATGAATTCTTCTGATGCAACTGAAATCTAGATGATGTAATGACGAAAAAACTTGAAGTTGGAATGATTAAATGTGGTGTCTGGTACTCAATAAGTTGAAACAATAAACGTTTGTGCATGAATGAATAATGAACCAAAGGATGTAGAATCTAAAACCAAACCTGACCATTGAAGTAGTAAAAGTGCAAAGGGGACACATCTAGCTTCAGATTTTGCTAGGTAGTTCAGACAAATGTGAAAAGTACATAGGATACAAAGTAAAGTGAAGCTGAAAATCGTTCAGTCATGTCTGACTCTTTGCGACCCCAAGGACTATACCGTCCATGGAATTCTCCAGGCCAGAATACTGGGTGGATAGCCTTTCCCTTCTCCAGGGGATCTTCCCAACCCAGGGATCAAACCCAGGTCTCCCGCATTCCAGGTAGATTCTTCACCAGCTGAGCCACAAGGGAAGCCCTGGTTACAAAGTAAGAGGACTTTGGAAAAGTCCTCTTTTGCCTCCAGAAAAGGCATAGCTGAGGGATCCATATCGTCTTTCTCCTCAAGGGCGCCAGACTCCATTCTCCTCTGACTTACTTTCCAATGTTGGTCTTGCCTCATATCCCTTCAAGAAACAAGAAGCAATGAGGCTGTCCTCCCATGTTCGTACCACTGTTGCTACAGAGGAAACAATACTCTTATCAAAGACCAACCTCTCCACGTGTGGCCTGTAAAGTCTGTATTACAGCCTCTCCCACTTTCTCAAGGAAATCTTGCTCTATTTTGATGTCTAAAAGATGTCTCAAATTCAACTCTTTATTCCCCAGCCTTTCCTCCCTAAAATCTTACTCTCCTCCCAATCTAGTCCAGCACTTTCAATGGCATCCTTACCTGTGTAATTGCTCAAGATGAAAATCAGGATCTATCCTTGATTTTCCTTCCCTAACTACCTTAAATTAAACTTTATCCTTTTCCTCTTATCACCTACATCCAATTCAGCAGTAAGTATTGTTTATTCTGCCTGCTAAAGTATCCCATACACATCTGCTTTTTCTCATTTCCATGAAATCCACCCTATATAAGCCACCCTCACATCTTGGTTCCTTCAGCGTCCTAGCTGGTCTCCCTACTTCAGCTTTTGCATCCTAATAATAATTTCTCCATATGGTAGCAACAGAAATATTTCTAAACTATGTCAGAAATAATACACATCTCTACTTATAATCTATTTAGAATAAAATGCAAATGTCTTTCCTGGCTTACAAAGCCCTAAGTACTCTAGGCCTCTTCACTTCTCTGGACATTTCTTTCCAGAATAGGAACATTCTATTTCTCTAACCCATACCTTCAATGCTCCCGTCATACCAGCTTTCTACTGCTTCCTATAACTTGCAACTCTGGATTATTTTACTAGGTCTTCCCTGATCACCTTAAAGCTATTTGGTCATTTGTTATCTTATCAGTCTACATATTTAAAAATTTAATAAAACTAAGAACACACATAAAGGTTGAAAGACTAGTGATATTTGGACATACTTGGCTTCATTTTTAAAAGTGAGTTTCATACCATAGTCTGATAGCTATAGATAATACTTCAAGAAGAGATGGAAATTTGTCATATGATTGTGTTGAAGGAGAAGGAGACATTACAGCTCCTTCCTACTTAAGGTAAACATTTTATATTTTATCACATATGAGTGGCGCATTTGTCACTCATTCTAAGTAAAGCCTTTAAAATCTATATCCCACAGACAAAAACATAATTAGTTTTTGAGCCAAGCACAGCAGGTTTGAAAATGATCTTCTTTCCATTGTGCTTTAATTTATTTAATAAACTAAAATACATAACTAGCATTGTCAATGGAACATTATTTATTGTTTATGAACCATCACCTTGATGAGCCAGAAAAAAAAAAAAATACAGTATTATTCTTGTCCTTCAGTGAGCAAGCATCATTTTCACAGTATCTTTTCACTAATACAAAAACCCATTATCATTAATGAAATTGAAATAATTTTGAGAGACATGTAAAAATGATAACTATTTCCAGTGATTATCTAAGAAGAAGGAAGTAGTCCAAAAATGAACAAAATATTATTAATATCCAAAATAAGTATGCATTTTGTCTATAGGAAAATGGATAAACTCTTTTCTTCATAAATAATTATAACAATTTTAATCATTTTAATTCCAAATTACAGCAGTTTTAAGGAAACAATTTAAGAGAGACAATAGTACTGGAGACTGGAGTTATTTGCTGATAGAGATAGTTTTAAATAAATTAACAGTGCATGATGTTATTGTATTTAAATCAGAGCTATAACTATACTAATAGTAAATGAGTTACACAAATCAGTAAATTTATCATCTACATTCTGTGTTTGAGAATTTCAAAGAGCAAAATGTAGGTAAAGAAATTTTAAATGTCTCCTACCGAGAAATAATAAAAACACATTACCTAAGGGTTGTGGATGGCTGAGTTTTGAACTACAATATTATCTTTGCCTTGCAGAAAGACAAGGTACGGTATGGTATTGCATGAAATGTCTAAAATTAACCTTGAAAGTCTACAGTTGGATCCTGGGTTAGAGGAAGTAAAGGGAGAACATAAGCTACAGTCTAGGAGCTTAGTACTGGCTTGCCCTTGTTCAATAAATTTTCTGTATTCAACATTAAACCTACTCACTTTTACAACTTTTGCATGTTAGATAAAATTTACAGGAAAAAAAAAATAGAATGATAAAAGAGCCTCCATGCCTTTAGAATTCTGTCTACTCATTATCTGCCTCCCTTTACCATTTAAAATGAATTACCAGGCACAGGTTAAAAAAAAAAAAAAAACTACCAAAAATAGTTTTGTAAATGAACCAGATTTGTTGAAAAGCTTTCCTCCTGACCCTGAAAGTCCTGAAGTAAACAACGGTAGGAAAAACAGGTGTTCTCAGAACAGATTTCAAAAGTATATCTTCGTGAAGGGCTTTTCTTTTGCTCAGTCTTGATACCAGGCACATTACTGCCACCTTTGATGCTCGGGAAGACACAGAGATGGATGAACCACCTGGGCACAGAATAAGAGCAACTTCTCTCTGTTAGGTGGAGCCTAACCTAATCACATAAATACTTGAAAAGACATAAAAGACAACTCACAATAATTTCATAAATGTGCAAAGATGTAGGAGTGGGCTAAGTCTTGCAAACAGAACAATCAGCAGATTTCTTTTCTCCACAGGAGGAGCTGGTGGAGCATTTCTTAACACCAGTTACCAAAAGAGCAGGGACCTGATTTTATAAATGACTGGTGACTGCCAAGTTTGCCACCAAAATGATGTATGTGTTTAATTTCAGTTACTCCTAGGAAAGTAGTCCTGGATGTCTGGCCTTAGAAACTGAAGGGTCTATTAGTGAAGGATGAAAAGAAAGAGAAGGAGGGGTAAGAAGAAAAGCAAGTGGGTTTATAAAGTAAAATGAGCGAGGTGGGCTATTGTCCACACAGATAAATGAAATTAGGAATAAATCTGCTTTTCTCATGAATAAAATTTGAATATGAAAAAACAAACTTGAATTTTTGGCATATGGATGTACATGTATGCAGAGATAAAGTCATAGACTAGGAAACAAATACATTAAATAAAAAGTCATATGACACTTGCTTTAGCTCTAGACCATTCACCTTCCCAGCAGAACTACTAAAACATCTTCTGAAAGTTTTGAGACTCTACCTTAGGGACAACACATATTTAGAGAACCAGGAATGATGGATTGCATAAAATATCTATCACCATGAAAAATAAAGAAACTACATTTGTCTCCTCCATCTTCACCCATGAATGTTTTTTCCTATTTTGCCTTAATGTGAAATGTCATAATATACTAGGAAGGGAGAAGTCAATTCCACATTATGACCTTAGAGTCACTTTTCCCTGTTCGAAATAGGAGAAAGGTATGTTGAATTTAAATAGATCATGAAAGTTTTTAAATCTCTTCTCTCTTGAGAGAATTTGCTAGATTAGTGAAAACTGATTTCCTCAAATCCACTATGTATGTGAGCATTTGCCATATAAAAATTCTAATTATCAGAGATGTATCCTCCATTTCACCTGAACCAAAGAGAAAAAAAAAAATAAGGAATATTGTACGTTTTCCATCTTTTCAGGAGTGTTTGATAAGGATACTTTCAATATTGCTATATTTCTGGGAGAAAATTGTCCTGGCTTTAGTACATGTATGGTCAGTCATTACCCAGATTTAGAAAATATAACTTGGCCCCAAGATATATGCAGGTTCATTAGAGTTCACCATTTAGAATTAACATCTTTGATTATAAAATGTTTAAACCTTTTAAACAAACCAATTCAGTAACCAGTTTAAATCTGATTTATTACTGTTGCCACATTGTTCCTGACAAAGAAACTTGCAATAATCCCCAACAGCTGCTGGCTAACAGGTGCAGCCGAATAACATTGAAACACTGAGCCATAATCTAGAATAAATTTTGTCTCCTTCACTGTTACAATCAAGCAAGCAGAACAACTGGAGCATTTTTAATCTTACCTTAATATCCTTCAAAAACAGAGGTGGGAAACAGGACCCCACCATATAATCAAGAAAGAATACTCCCTGTCATTGATAATTGTTCTCCAGAGCCATGCATTTTATGAGTTACATATAAAACTTATAGGGAAGGTCATTTTCTGAAATTGGAACACAGCTGGAAGGCAGTAAGAATCACATTGTATATATATAAAACTCAGTGCCTGAGATATCATATTCAAGGGTTTAAATTTTAAGAAGTGCTCATTTGTAATCTGTGAACATATATTAAGGCAATTTAAACTATTTTTGTCCTCTGGCCCCGAATCTACATTCATATCTTTTCCTTCTAACTGCTTCTGGCTTTTTGAAAATGGACATTTGAGAAGCCACAAAAGGTCAAATATTTAATTAATGACTCTGCTTTTCAAAAAATTTCTTCATTTTTCTGAAGACTCATTTTAATGTCTATCTGCAGTCTGGGTTTTTGGAATAAGTACATTGTGACTTTTTAAAATAATTATCCCAATTACAGGAAATTGTGGAATATTAGTCAAAATTTGGGGACTCTATTATTGAGTTTTTGTGATTCTCAGCAAGACTTGGTGACTCAGTTTCTACTATCTATGACACAGAAGTAACAACAGCATGCTTTATCTTCTGCAATTGTGGTACCCTTGGAAATTTGTGTGAACTGAAATTTGAAAAATAAAATTACAAGCTCTGAATATATTAGAGGGAAAAAGTCAATATTTTAAAAAACCTCAAGATAAATCCTTCTGACAAGTGAAGAATATTTTTATACCCTAATTTTAAAAATAAATTCCATTTTTAGTGTTTAAAAACTTTCACTATCTCCAAAGTGCTTGGAAGCAAAAAGAGAGAATTCCTAATACTTCTGAGATTTTGGTCTGGGTAGGAAGATAGTTAACTTATTTCTACACTGACTCAAGTATTTTATAAGCAATTTTTATAGTAAATGAGTCTTTATTTTACTAAAGAGTTAACATCTATACTCTCCAAAGACATCCAAGGGAGAAGATAGTTTCCTCAACACCACCAGGTGAGATTTCAATGGCATGTCTTTCTTAATTAATTGTAGTTTGTAGATACTGGTATCGGAGAAGGCAATGGCACCCCACTCCAGTACTCTTGCCTGGAAAATCCCATGGACAGAGGAGCCTGGTAGGCTACAGCCCATGGGGTCACTAAGAGTCGGACACGACTGAGCAACTTCACTTTCACTTTTCCCTTTCATGCACTGGAGAAGGAAATGGCAACCCACTCCAGTATTCTTGCCTGGAGAATCCCAGGGACAGCGGAGCCTGGTGTGCTGCCATCTATGGGGTCGCACAGAGTCAGACACGACTGAAGCGACTTAGCAGCAGCAGCAGCAGCAGATACTGGTATGTTTAATAAGAATGAAGTTATTCTCCTATAGGAAACTGTTTTAATTAGAAGTGATAAAATCAGCCATTTTTATCTAGGTCTTTAGGTTATACACGCCAAAAGAAAACTCACAGATCACACTGCAGTAAGCACTCTATATCCTGGGTACAATGTGTATTTGTAGCACCTACAATGTTTTCCAGAAGATTAAGTTGATTCTGCGTGAATCATTTGGAAAATTCCTACAAGTGATTCTATCCAAAATGTAATCATTCCCTTACAAAGATTCTGGCAATATACAGACCTTGACTCTATCACTATTTAGGGAACATTTTAAAGGTAGGAAAAAAAAAATGAAAAGATCAGCTATCTTTTAATGTAGATTTTTGTCAGCATTCCTTTACTTGTGGAAATAGAATTTTTTTTCTTTGTATCTAGGTTCAACAAAAAGCAAGAATTTAGTAAACAACTGCTTTGTTAGCAGATTCCATACAGTACGAATTAAAGCATCATCTTAGGATTCTTATAGACCTAGGATCAAATACAAGCAAAACTTATAGTTCTCATGGATATAATAGGACTAACAATATTTCCATTCTCCCAAAGTTATGATGAAATTGGATGATGGATGTCAATTCTAATGTGACTTTGTACTCAATTTTCAGTACTGGAAGAAAACAAACATCTTTTACCTTTACTAACTTTGAATGTTTTTTTAAAGGTTGGCAGCCTTATATTACCTTGTATCCTAAAGGAGTAATCTTCAGATCAAAAAGATGGGCAGCAACACTTACATCAGTGAAGGCATGCAGGGTTTCTGCAAGCTCTGCCACAAAGATTAATACCAGCCTCTAAGGCAACATCAGCATCCCATCGCGCTGTTAATGACAGTATGTGCATGAACAAAATAAGCATGTTGTCACCATCTTCCATTATTTCAGTCCTGAACCTATCCTGTGTTGTATACATTGGTTCCTTTCTTTCAAACAGTACAGCTACTAAAACAATAAGGGAAGTTTCTTGAAGATCTATTTCATTAGGTTTAAAACTGCCCATAAAATCTGACAATTTGTGTCAGCGATGCTGCTGGGAAGCCAATAAAGCCAGTGCACCATGGCAGGTTGCATGAAACGCCAGCAGTATCTTCATCATCTGATGAATCAACTGCACCCCAAAGACAAACTAATCAACACAGAACATTTTACTGACAATACTCTTGTGTTCCCATATTTCAGAAAGGCAATTTAGGTATACTTGATGTGTAGCAGCTCTTAGGAAAAAATGGCAGCCTAAAATGGAGAAAGCTGGCTGTTAATGTTTTTGATGTATTTCTCCACCAGAAAAGCACTGGCCAAAGAGATTCCTTTCACTAAATCTCCATTAGTAAACAGAATGTTAGACTAGTTTTCATGTGTGATTTACATACATATGACAACACTTTGATAATCCTGTTTGAGTCCACATACCTTAATCAAATAGTGGTGATCAGATATTTCATTAGCAAAAAAGGATGTATTTTCAATAGATTCCAATGCTACAGGGAAATTACATTCTGAAAGCAATTGAGTAAGTTTCATGTATAGCATCTAGAATCCCCAATTCACTTAACAGTTAGGAACCTACTATGTACCAGTGTATTTGCCCAACACTATGCGATGCTCAGGGGTCAAAGAGATGACAGGCACAGTCTCTGTTTTCCCGGAGATCATCTACAGTAGAGGAAACATCAGCAGTGGTACCAAGAGTTGCTTAGGATCCTCATACTTCACCTTTCCCCAGTATTCTCTCTGAGCTTCCCTAAAACCATCTCAAATAAATATGATCTGAATAAAACACTGCTCTGCCGACGTATCTTAGAGACAAGTCTCCTTGACCCCCTTCTACCAGATTACTTCCCCTAAGCCCTCTGCAGAGTCACTTAAGTCCATGATGGGAAACAGACATAAACTTTCAGTGGCAATATCATGGGATAAATGACATAACTACGAAGACCACTGTAGCCCAGAGTGATGACTGGTAAGAGATTAGGATGTCAGGGGATAATTTCAGGAAATTCTTAAAGGGTGAGGACACATTACCCATGTAAATAAGAGGAAATTTAGGAGAAGGGAGGCAGAAGGAGCAGCCTTTGAGAAAGTATACACAAGTTGATTGTACAATAACTACAAAGGGCTCAGCATGACAAGAGCTCAATGTGTCAATGGGAGGTGTGTCAAAGATTAGCTTGGGCTGATGAACAAAGGATCAGATTATAAAGGGGATGCATGTCTTATTAAAAGTCCAAATATAAGTTTTATATTGAAGATCATGGTATCCACAGAATACTAAGCAAGAGAGATATGATAATGGGAGAAGGAAGAGAGGGTGGCAGATAACTAACTTAAGAGGCTGTACAGAAATCAAAGGAAGAAATATATTTAGATTCTGAATGAAGGTACTGACTGTAGGACTAGAAAGAAGCAGATGGATTTTAGAAAGACATTAAAGGCAATACCCACAGCATTTGGTAGCTGAGTGGATGGCAGCTGTATAAACCAGCTCCATAGTATGGCTTGTGGTGTGCATAATGGGTGAACGGGGCCATTCACCTAGATCAGGAATACAGAAGAAGAAATAAGAGATCACAATACCTAGGTGGCACAGCAGTAAAGAATCTGCCTGCCAATGCAGGAGACAAGAGACATGAGTTCGATTTCTGAGTTGGGAAGATCCCCTAGAGTAGGAAATGGCAACAAGCTCAAGTATTCTTGCCTGGAAAATTCCATGGACAGAGGAGCCTGGTGGGCTGTAGTCCATGGGGTTGCAAAGAGTCGGAACACAGCGGAGCGACTGAGCATACATATGCTTGTTTACATATATTCGTTCCTTTCACTGAGGCATCTTTGGGTCAATCCATAAAACTTTAGAATGACTGGAAGTCTTACCCAGAATGAAACTATTGCAACTATTCCTTCAAGAACAATTTATTAGTCTCTGTGTATTTAGCATAGGAGCTGGAATTAAAATTGTATAGTTACTATTACTGAAAATATTTTAAAGTAATGAGAAATCAGCAAGGTGTCGATTACCCCAAAATGTGATAAAACACCAGTATTAAAATATGAAAAAAGCAAGTTTTCTTTATATTGTTATTATGTAAAAAAAAAAAAATAGATAATGTTACTAAATCATTGTTTTAAATTTCAAGGCTGAGCTATCTGAGTGGGCTAAGAATGAAGCAGTCACTATCCACTCCTCCAAGAAAAATGTGTGAGATGTATATCTTTAAAAATTAATGAAGAAAGAAGAAAAGAAAAAAGGATGGATGGAGAGGAAAATGAAGGAGAATTTAAACTCACTCCATTATACAAATCAACATAAACACAGTGGCCAACATTAACACTGTGAATAAACTCTGGGAAAGAAACTTTAGTGTTTTTACACAAAAAAGAACAATAAATACATAACTTACAAAAGTTTTTGTCCAAAATAAGACACATTAAATAGAATTTTATTTCCATTATATTTGTTTTTTTCAAAATAAATTTCTGAAAACTCAGCATATATTTTATAGAAGTTTCTAATGTTATTGAGGAATTTGATAATCCCTTAAGGTTTTACTTAAAATTTGGATCACATAAATTGAAATCACGATGAAATTATGTCAATAAGCACTAATTTGAGTATGTCCCAAAATGTATTCAGTGGGAAATGTGTTAAATTTCAAATAATAAATTATGAACCATCAAAGATATTAATATTATTTATAATTTGACAATAATTAGAATGTGTAAAAACATAAGCATATACTGTAACAGGATATAAAAAATTTAGAAATAAAGCTAGAAAATAGGAAAAGTACATTGTTCTTAATTTTCATATTAAAATAAAAATAAGAAACTCAGTCTATAATTTAGGTCAAACTGCATTTACTAAAAAGACAGTATGTCAGGTTCTAAGAATTCAACAGTCCACAAAACAAACATGATTCCTGCTCTCACAGAATGCTTCATGCTAAATTGTTCAGAAATACATATGAGTGTAAATCAGTGAGTACTGAGACATGAGTTTATTTGACTGAAAATGATCATCATCATCATACCCCTGGTTTGGAAACTGATTTTTCTAAAAGATATTTCAAGACCTAGCAGTAGTTTACATGTCCATCTTGTTCCTCTTTACTGCTACTACCAAATCAATGTTCTCTTTCCCTCCACAAATCTCACTTTATTTGAATCTTCTATAATCAAACTATCCCACCTAGTACATTCCCCATTTTCTTTCAAAAAAACCACCCTTTCAGGCATTTCAAAGATATAACTTTTGGTTCACCTTCCTTCCCGCCTCTGCCGCAAAATCTACACATGTGACTCACCCAGTATTCAGGTCCCTGACTTCCTTGAACTGTTTTACTATTATCCATCTCTGGTACCCATTTCTCAGGGCTCCTCCCTAGACCTGGCATTCACCACACCACCTCATCCTTTCAGCTCACTCACTCTTGTACCCCATTACAACAAGTCATTCCTTTCTATTCTCCATCTCCTCCTTCCTGCTATCATTCCCTCCTGTGGCTTAATGATTCCAAGATCCATCATTAAAATCACTGCATTACAAACCTCCCCACTTCTATTTCTCTTCTAAGAAATCTACTTTATTCATTTACTTAAAACTCATGGGAAATTCTGAACATCTTATTATAGATATGGGCTCTTGAGTAGCCAGCTTGTGTCTACAGCTTCAATCATTACTCTTCCCCTCACTTATTAATACTTTACTCTAGCCACACTGGCCATTTCTGGAACCCATCAAACCCTTTCTTACTATTATGCCTATCCACTTTTTCATCATTCTGCCTTATGAGCTTATCTCCCTAACTCTTGAATTGCTAGCCTCTTTCTCCTTCTTTTTTGTGTCGGTTGCAATGTCACCTCTACACACAGTCTTCTCCAACAACACAATGACTATCCATTACACTGCTTTATTTCCTTCATAGCACGTACTGAATATATAGCTATATTGTTTAATTATTTACTGGCTATCTCCTGTACTTGACTTAAAAATTCCATAAAGACAAGGGCCTTATTTTGTTCACTTTAATACTACATATTAACAGATATTAAATTCATATACAATTAACAGAATGAATAAGAGGGAAGTAAGATGAGGGTAAGGTTTTTTTTTATATACCTCTCAAAAATCTAAAACTAGTAAAAAAAGAAAAAAAGGGAAGGGGAGGCGATCAAAACATAATAAAAACTTCCAGTTATAAGCTAAGTACTAGGAATGTAAGCAACATGAAAAATATAATTAACAAGGCAGTATATTAAACTTAAAAGTTGTTAGTTCTCTTCACAAATTTTTTTATTTAACTTTTTATCTCATGGATATCCACTAAACTTGTTGTTATAATCATTTCATGATGTATGTGAGTCAAATTATTATGCTGTACACCTTAAACTTATACAGTGCTTTATATCAATTAAATCTCAATATAACTGGAAGAAAAATAAATGAACAAAAACTGATTTAGAAAGAAAAACTAAAAATAGTTTAAAAAGGTTTCAATATTTATTTACCCAACCATACCCCCCAAAAAATTAGTATACACACCAAGTCTACTAATTACACTTTTATTTTGATTGCTATAAAGAAGAAATTAAGCCATATAAATGTATTTTTATGCAAAAACTGGGTATAACGGACATAAAATTTCACTAATAGAAGAGAGAAAAATCAGTCAAATGGGGGTTGTTTCATAGCATATAATAAGGAAGCGATATCTAAATTTAATTTTTGAAAACTAAAATCAAAGTAGTATGAAAAATATATAGATAGCAATCATAAATTCACCTATAAGAGAATCAGATTTAAATTATTAAATAACAAAGATATGCTAAATCATTTTTCCATAAAATGCTGAGATTCACAAATATTAAGTAACTGAATGAAGCGACTTAGCAGCAGCAGAATATATCATTTATGAGTCACAAATCTAAAGAATCATGGGATTTCTTTATTAAATACTGGGTTCTTACCAACACCTCTCAAACTTGTTCTACAGAAATCTTCAACTACCCACGTTAATACAATATTATGCTAAGTATAATAAAAGTATGTGAAATATATACATGATCTGACATATAATAGCTATGAGAATTTTCACTCACAAAATGATTCCTACTTGCTCTATATATAATTCAGTATGATAAATGTTTACATGCTCTTTATTTCCTCTGCCAAAAAACTATTCCTATAATGATAATTTTTAACTATTTTTAAATTTCTACAGAGTAGATTACACTATATACATGATCAGGATTTGTATAAGTGTTATTGATAAAAGTAACCTTGGCAAAATATACAGTAGAACCTACATTCAATTTAATCTTCAGTTTCAAAGATAAAAACTACATAGGTTTAATCAAATGGGAATAATACAAATCAATAAACAAAAAGCACTCAACTCAACACTGATTCAAACTACCATAAGGAACTCAAAGTGTAGCAGGCTCTAAATAGCTTAGATTCAATCCCTTTAGTATTCCTTTAGCATTCATATTACAAACTCTGGCCTCCGGTCCCAGAATGGTTCCATAACCTTGGTGTGATACACTAAAAACATCTTCATTCACAAATTTGGACCATTCAACTAGTGGGAAACCGACAAAACTAATAAAATAACGAGTATCCCAAATCCTGGGAGTTCTTCAAAGAAAACTCTTTCATATTCCTCGTTTTTCTCACCTGTATTTCTCACAGACTTATACGTATGTAGTCATACCACAAAGATTTCTAATCTATCTTTTTGATTGGGACCATCAATTTTCAGCAGTTTCAGCTATCACAATCCATTATGCACCATTCCTTAAAGCTGTACTGTCATAAATATCTAATTCTCTGGTCCATAGCATTGACATAGCATAAACCCTTAAAATCTGATTCACAAAACTGCTGCATTTCTCAAGCATAATATTCCCACTAGAAATTATGCTATCAGTTTATTAAATGCCAAAGAATATGGTTCAAAAAATCCAAGCTGATTAGTTTTTGATTTAATTCAAATATCCACAATTTGGACCTTTAATATCTCACTGGATTTAAACATTCTATTAATTTTTCTTCTGAGTCCCTAAATGACATTAATTAAATGAAAAGAGCACTTGGAATAAAGAGACAGCTTTCTCTCATAGATTTCTTGCTTAAGAATCTCTGTCTCGTGTACGCACAGACACAGACACATTACACACACACACAGACACATTACACACACACACAGACACATTACACACACACACAGACACATTACACACACACACAGACACATTACACACACACAGACACATTACACACACACACAGACACATTACACACACACACAGACACATTACACACACACAGACACATTACACACACACACAGACACATTACACACACACACAGACACATTACACACACACACAGACACATTGTCAAGTTTATGTTTTTCTTTAAATAATTATTCTGCATCAAAAAAGTCTACACATTTTCTTTCATGTAGCCAGGAGACTCAATCATAACAATGTGTATATTAGGCCTATGTTAATTTTCAAAAACAAAGAGAGGGGAGCAAGGATGCAAATAAGAGTACATCTCAGGATGGAAGTCCTGAGAAACTCACAGGAAAGAGAATAGAAATGTACAGCTAGCCTGTAATGATGTAATACATTCTCAGTGTAATATATTAGTATATAAAATCTAACATATATAAGTAAATTTGAGTGTAAATCTCCCATTCCCTTTTGAGTTGCCTAGCAACATGAAGGCACCCAGAACCACTGTCAAGACAATGTAACTGAAATTTGTGAGAAGTATTTGGGAGAACTATTCACTCATCGTTAAGTCAAGACCTATTCACATTAAATCTAAATTCTTGGTGGATAGTCTTTCAGTTTCTGCTGCTAGTAATGTTTTCATATGGAAAAGAGAGTGCTTTTTCATTTTCTTTGCAGCTTTCCAGTCAAGATGTTTCTGGCATGATCGATATATGTGCATAAAAATGTTGCTGTTGTCATTTAAAATAAATAATCCATGGCACTCACTGCTGGGGTTAAGCGATTTCATCCACAGAAAGATTTTGCAATGTATCTCAGGGATGGTTCTCATTGACAGGTAGAGAAATTAAATAGTACCAGTGACGTATCTGGCATATGAAACCCAAACTATCTTTACTTAAGATAAAACATTATGCTATCCTAAATGAAATGTCCATTCTCCTTTTGGATAGCCCCATATATAACTGAGAGCTGGACCTTACTATGACATTGTCTCAACTTTAGTTATAGTTTTTTCTTCACAGCAGTGCATTCAATGAGGTGATGTACATGAAGTACCTGCAACAAAACCATCAATAAAAAGTGAAGACAAAAAGGACCAAGGCCATGAGGAAACACTGAAATGTTACTGCACAAAATATACAGTTGGTTTCTTCCTCTAATTCTTGCCAGGCAAGAATTATATTCATTATTCTCTTCACAAAACATAAATGTAATTGGATACTGTAGAATATAGCCATTTTATTTACATTTAAATGTGAAAGCATGATGTGTGTGTATATGCATATATTGTCGTTGTTTTCATGTAGCTGCTCAGTCGTGTCTGACTCTTTGTGACTCCCTGGGCTGTAGCCCGCCAGGCTCTACTGTCTGTGGGATTTCCAAGGCAAGAATACTGGATTACGTTGCCATTTGATCCTCCAGGGGATCTTCCCAACCCAGGGCATAAACCTGCATCTCCTGCATTGCAGGTGGATTCTTTACTACTGAGCTACCAGGGAAACCCTATGCATGTATGTGGTTCTCCTTAAATGCCATTTCCTGGGCCTCATATACAGATACCCTAAAATTTTTATCAAAGATGATAAGTACTTGAATGCTTTGTAGTTGCAAACAATTTCTAATTTGCATTTTTTCTAATTTAATGGAGAGCTACATTCCAACTACTAAAACAATCTGATCACAGAATAAGAAATGTCTCTAACTCCAGTAGCTCAGTGGGTAAAGAATCTGCCTGCAATGCAGGAGACTGGGGTTCGATTCCTGGGTGGGAAAGATACCCTGGAGAAGGAAATGGCAACTCACTCCAGTATACTTGCCTGGAGAATTCCATGGACAGATTAGACACAACTTAGCGGCTAAACCACCACCACTAACTTTAGTATAACCATAACATTCTTGAGGGGTATATCTTGAGATCACAAATCTAATAACACATAAAACATTAAATAACTAGTAGTTGAACTTCTTTTTCAGTATCACTTCCTGCTATAAAACAAAGTTTTTATTACTTTTTAAAAGTTAATGTAAGGGTTCCAATTACTTCACAACCACACTGCGATATTGATATTGGGTAGTCAGCTGGTCTCACTTACAGGCTCTTAGTGACTAAAGTCCGAGCACAAATTACTGTCCTAGAAAATTTCAAACTGTTTTACATACCATGGAGATTTCTCACAAATATCTGAAACTAAAAGTTTTACAACCGTTAAGGATAAATCTATAAATGCCAAGACTCTATCACTGCATTAAAACTTTTTAAGTTGATTATGTCGATTGTTCTATACTATAAGCTATAACATAAACAGGGTTAAATAGTTCACAAATAAATGTGCTCTGGACATAAAACACAGTGGCAAATTTATGCTGTGATTAAAATAATATGGACATAAAATAATATTACAGACTATGAATGAATTTCTCAAGTTAATACTCAAATAAGCCTAATTCCAGGATTTTGCATTCATTGGAAATTAAACACATGTACAGATGTCAAGAGTACATAGGAGATACTTATGCAAATTAAGACTAAAATGGTCAATTTGCTCAAATATTTCACCACTTAGTTAGAAATGTAATACCAATATCATTTTATTTTGTCCTAAAATAAATTTCATAGCCAACCATAAGATTCTCCTGAAAGGCCTCTTAAAGAAGTCAGCAACTGTCACAGACTTTTGTACCTAACCACACAAGAAGAGTTTTTTAAAATCACGCCTTTTGCTTCACTAATATAAGAAGCAGATTGCTTTATCTTCAATTTATTGTGACAAATTCTAAAATGAATTTTATGTGATGATACAAACATGACTGTATTTGACTTAGAAAAATTTGTACAGCAAATATGAAGATGTTTTTGCTTCCATAATAGATTGTAGCATTTTCATCCATTTACATTTTGGGGAGTACTATAGCATACTGTTTCAGATTTCAGGGCAGCAGCAGGAAAAAGGACTGTGTCAACTAATACAAATTTCTATTTGCAAACCAGGAATCATTATTAGGTGGGGGGAAGCAGAAGGAAGCAAACCTAGGAGAATAAAATAAGCTTCCCAGCAGGATGCTGCTCTCATGAAAATAAAATAAAATAAACAAAAATCACAAGAAAATGATTTTCCCCTTGTATGGGACAGATAGTACAATAGCCCAAATGTCAAGAATTTACTCTGTGAATCAAAATTCAACCTAAATGATCATCTCTATATTTATACTTGTTTAAACTGATTGAATCACAACCTTCTACCCAATAATAAAGAAACAACATTGAAACGGTTCTTTTTATAATGATTACAAAACATTTTTAACACCTACATTCTTAGCTCTGTAGAGTAAGTCTTTCCATCTTTAAATATTGGAACACATGCTAATTAAAATATCCTCTTTATGCTTATATAGGAGTATATGAAATTGTGTGATTTATGTACTAACAAATCTTCACTTACAGCTCAATTAAAAACTATTTTTAGCTATTTGTTTTAGGTAGTAAACATACAACACAATGAAAGTATTTTAGACTAAAGCTTTCAACAATGAACTCTCTGATTAAGCAAGATAAATAAAAGTGGTCTGCTTGAAAACAAAACACAAATACAAACTAGTCTTTTACCAAGTGCTTGGCTTAAGGCAAACTGATAAATATTTAATGCCTCCCCACAAAGAAGTCCACTTATTCCCAAACACAAAGCTCTAGCGGGTGTTATTACCTCTAGCTGTAGACCCAAATCTTCCATTAGCAGAATCTATTATAATAGGAAATTGAAGCACAGAACAACTTGTTAGGAGCTTGGGCAGCCAGCCAGGCTCTAAATGCATATTCATATTTGAAGATGTATGTTTTCATTGTTAGATACACATTTCTGAGATGTTTCACATGCATCTCTTTTGTTGTTGTTTCATTCCTATGAGTTACAATAAAATGTTCCCCCATTAAACCATAAATAATCAATACTTGCACCCTTCAGGGAACCAATAGGAAATACAAAAGAGAATATTTTTTTTCCAAAACAGCACAGGCTGAGGAGGAGCTGAGAACTAAAAAAAGCTATCTACATATTTTATACTGTGGAAGCCTGATAAAAACTCCTCAGAAACATGGCTATATAAGATATCTTGGCTGGTGCTACAACTTTGAGCTTGGTAATATTTTAGCAGGAACCATAATAAATAGAAAGCATTTTAAAATAATAAATATTTATAAGAATTTTGAGTTCTATTCAGCAAATTATAAAGAAAGCTGGCTTTTATAAATATCAATGAAGTTGATGTGAGGTGAAACATATATATACATAATATAAAAGTCATTCAGTCGTGTCTGACTCTGCAGTCCATGGAATTCTCCAGGCCAGAATACTAGAATGGGTAGCCTTTCCCTTCTCCAGGGGATCGTCCCAATGCAGGGATCGAACCCAGGTCTCCCGCATTGCAGGCGGATTCTTTACTAGCTGAGCCACAAGGGAAACAAGTGAAATAAGTGAAACATAGCTAAGTTATACTGTATAAGCCCTTACTATGTTCCAGGTCCTTATATGTATTATCTGTAATCCTCAGGACAGAACTGTGAGGCAGAAATTTCATAGAAAGAGAACCTGAGGCATGAGAGGAAAGTGTATTGCTTTCTAGTAGCCCAGCTAAGAAAGATACATCACAAATTTTAACACAAATTCAAAGGTCTATGCCTACATAGCCTATTCAGGTGAATTGAATGCTATTTTGTAAACTGACATTTTATAACCTGAGCATATATGAGCATCATACATGATTTTCATTCACTCAAACAAAACTAAAATTCACATGATCCTACTATGCATTACTCCATTTGCATAATTTATACTTGATTTTTGTAATTCTTAAATTAACAACAAATGTTTCACATGGATATTCTTAACTATAATTCACTTGGACTAAACTAAAATGGACACTTGCTCCTTGGAAGAAAAGTTATGACCAACCTAGACAGCATATTAAAAAGCAGAGACATTACTTTGCCAACAAACATCCGTCTCGTCAAAGCTTCTGTTTTTCTAGCAGTCATGTATGGATGTGAGAGTTAGACTATAAAGAAAGTTGAGCGCTGAAGTATTGATTCTTTTGAACTGTGGTGTTGGAGAAGACTTTTGAGAATCCCTTGGACAGCAAGGAGATTCAACCAGTCCATCCTAAAGGAAATCAGTCCTGAATATTCATTGGAAGGACTGATGTTGAAGCTGCAACTCCAATACTTCGGCCACCTGATGCCTCGCATACTGCAGTCCACGGTGTCGCAGAGTTGGACACGACTGAGCAACTCAACTGAACAATTTAATTGTTAGAATTTTGACGGGCTCTATTTCAGCCATTAAAATAAATAAAAATACATATAAAGTATCAACAAACTTGTTTAACTAAATACTACAGAATTCAAAAAGCCAGACTCAAACATAGTCATAATGTCTTCTACATAATCGTTAATCTTCAGCAGCCTACATCCATACGTCACTACCACCGCCATTCTTTATAAAATGCTTTTTTGTGTGTGTGAAAACAATACTTTCTGCTCTAGAAACTAAATATGTATTACTTTACAGAATAATTTTATCTTTTTTTCACTTAATTGTCTAGGAAAGGATAATTTTAATTCCATATCCTATTAATTTTAATTGAATCTAATAGACATCATTTAGACAAACTTAGCCTAAAGAAATCTGAGTTTTCTAAATCAAATGCTTCAGTTTTCATTTATTTGGCTCATCTCAGATGAAATTTATTCTCCATCAATATTGAAAATAAATGTGGAAAAGCAAATTTCTCTTAGTCTTGTGATTTCAGAGATTTAGAGAAAAATTTCTAATTGAGTTTAAATTCTGATAAATTGTGAAAATACCAATCCTATTTACTTGTCCAGGCAATGCTTAGGCACTATTCAGGCTTCTGCTCAGCATTCAATGCTTAGGTATTCAGGCCTCTCGAGCCCTTCTTGGGCCCACAGCACCAGATGTCATGTATGTTATTCTAGCGCCTTAGTCTTAGGCTGGCCTAGCAGGTTTCGTTTAATAACTACAACTTCTCTAGTAAAACATATGTCCATGAGTAAACTTTACTTCATGTGTTTTATTTTTTATTGAAAAATGCATCTGATGGGGAAAATAGAATGTTACTTGCCCAGAATCACATTTTCATAGCCTATGCATGGGTCTGTCATTAGCAAGCCTATTGTGTTACAAAAGTGAACATTTTTTTCCCCACTAAATTTGCACTGGGCATGCCCCCTCTTAAAACTCCTTCGTGTGTCCTTTCATGGTGCACTCTCTAAATAGACTAACATTTCAAGTGTTAATTACCAGATCAAATGTTCAGCAGAACATGCACAAATTGAAAGGAACAAAGAAAATAAAATGAAGCTATGACTAAACAACAAGGTCCTACTGTCACAACATAGGGAACTGTTTTCAATAGACCATGAAAAACCATAATGGAAAAGAATATGAAAAAGAGTGTGTGCGTATGTGTGTGTGTATATATACATTTATATATATAGACAGCATATTAAAAAGCAGAGACATTACTTTGCCAACAAAGGTCTGTCTAGTCAAGGCTATGGTTTTTCCAGTAGTTACGTATGGATGCGAGAGTTGGACTATAAAGACAGCTGAGCACTGAAAAATTGATGCTTTTGAACTGTGGTGTTGCAGAAGACTTTTGAGAGTCCCTTGGACTGCAAGGAGATCCAACCAGTCCACCCTAAAGGAAATATTCCTTGGGATATTCATTGGAAGGACTGATGTTGAAGCTGAAACTCAAATACTTTGGCCACCTGATGCGAAGAACTGACTCATTTGAAAAACCCTGATGCTGGGAAAGATTGAAGGCAGGAGGAAAAGGGGACGACAGAGGATGAGATGGTTGGATGGCCTCACCAACTCAATGGACATGAGTTTGAGTAAGCTCCGGAAGTTGTTGATGGACAGGGAGGCCTGGCATGCTGCAATCCATGGGGTCACAAAGTCGGACACAACTGAACTGAACTGATATATACATTTAAAAATGGTGACATTTTTCTCTGAAAGAAGAGGGTGAATTGATGTGAATGTAACTATTTAGGTGAGTATTCAACTTAAGTGTGTACTCTGGTTAAGTAAATTTTTATCTTCATCAAAGCAGCAAGAGACTAATTAAGAGTCGCATTCATTCATTCAAAAAACATTAAGTGATCAGTTTGTGCCAAGCACTAATCCAAGCCCTGGGAATATATAAACTGTTAAAACGTGAGGAATCATTGACCAGCATGCAGAGCAGCGTGCTTTGTTTCTTCTCTACTTCAGACTGAGCCCCGCCAGGGACCCAAACTCTAAGGGGATGTTTATCACAGTTGCAGGCTGAATTAACCCCCAGCTACTATAAAGAAGTTAACAGACCACCCACCAGGAGGGTGATGTATCCAAAGGTCTTCCTTTAATTTAGGAGAGAAGATTCTTCCACTAAACACTTATTCTTTTTCTTTTTTTAAATTAATTTATTTATTTTAGTTGGGGGCTAATTACTTTACAACACTAAACACTTTGAACAACTATAACATTAAATCAGTTCACAAACTGTCTACAGGGTTATAGTCTCTTTTCGCTCATAAGTAGGGTCATTTCTAAGAATGAGAGCTGGTGCTACTAGCAGTTGTATCAGGTTATCAAGCTTTTACAAGCATGGTCCTGGGCAAACAAGGACATAACAGTCATACTACTTATAAGGCACTAAATTGATTTTGATTTGTTGAAATTAACTTTTTTCTTCCCTTAAACCCAAAACACACACACACACACACACACACACACACACTCATGTATGTACACTTGCAGACTGTCAGTTTCAAAAATGGATTCAACCATAGTAGTTATATGAATCTGTGCAATTACTAAGCCTTTCTTATCCCGGTTTACCTATCTGTCAAATGGGGTTAATAACACCCTCTATATGACAGAGTTCTGTGATAATTATATAATTTTTAATTCAGGATAGTGTTTGTCCTGTAAGTTTTATAAGTAATACATATTTATTATTATTTTAATCAAACATGCATTACTTTTAAAATGCACAAGTAATATTTAAACTTTATTTATTTAAAATAATTAATTATTGTTCAACATGGACTTTGGCCTTTTGAGGTGGCACTAGAGATTATCATAACACCCAGGATAGTGGTGATCCTAAAATCACTGGTCAGTAATAGACATTGTCTTGCCTGTTCTCATCAAAAGACTTTTGGAAAACTCCAGATAGTTAAAAAAAAAAAAAAGTCTCAATAGCTTTACATTTTAAAAACTGCATGCTGAGTATCTACTATGATAAGGTATTCTGTCATATATTTGATACTATTGCCCCATTCAATTGTCACATACAAATTGGCACTTGCCATTTACCTCTATAAGAATTCAATTATGAGCTGCTGCAGCTACTGACCTTCAACACCCCCTGAAAGGAGTTCAGGGTGGATATCGGGAAGGAGGGCCTCTGTGCTCTGGGGAAAACCGATAGAACAAGTCTTCAGATAGTCAGATATTTTCAGGAGAAGATTTTATAAGCCCAATTCTTGCTTGTATCTCCTCCTATCTAGAAAAGCACTAAAATTCTTCATGGTGACGTCTGTTTCTTGTGACTAGCAGTAGTCTTCATGAGACTAATAGCAATCTTCTGCAAAAATGTGTGTTTATTGCGTGTGCTCCCCATTCACCAAAAGCACATACATACTGACCTTCCCACTTGCCTCTCTGGAGCAGTTTCTCAGAGCTACCTGAAATGCTATTCCCTGGGCTAAAGTCCTCATTTGTCCCAAATAAAACATAACTCACAACTCTCACATTGTGCTTTTTTTTTTTTTTTTTCAGTCAGCACAATGTTCACCACATTATCTATGGGACAAATGAAAAAAGATAACTAATCTGTCTAAGGTTGAAAACATCACTGGCTGGCCAGGAATTGAACCTGGGTCTTTTAACTTGAAGTCATTTCTTTCAAACTGAGTTTTCCCTTTTTCCTTTTCCCTCACCATCAGACATACTCTGAGAACCTTTGGGACTAGAGTTTAGACACATGATTTGTTAGATGATCTACAGGAGAAAGTTCACTATCACATGCTGATCTTGACCTTGGAAAGTGGTCCTACACACATAGAAAGGAATTTGACAGTATCTAATTTATATCCACATTTATCCTTTGACCAGTCACATTTTTAGGAATCTACCTAAAGAGATCCTGAGAAACAGATGAGAGAGACATACACTAAACAATTGCTTGCAGCCTACTTGTAGGAGCACAAGACTGGAAAACATACCCTTAAGTGGACTCTTTGTATATCTATTTTGAGATAATCCCCCAAACTGGAAAGATAATCTAAAACTAAAGAAAATGGTTACACATCAGGGAGGGAACAAACAAGATGGATGGAGAGAGATGGAGTCTAGATTTCTCTGACTTTGGAACCACTAAAATGTTTATGAAATAAAACTTTAAAAATTGTAATGCCTTAAAGAAAAAAAAAATCACATAAAACAAATGAAGCTGTGATTATAGAGTTGGTAGCTTAACTATAAAAGAATTTTTTCAAGTGAATCTTTTTTTAAAAAATTTACTTTGTAAAAGCCTAGTTAGATGTTTAAAAAATACAAAATAATGACTAGGAATTTTTAAAAAATAATTTCAGTAACTATGTTGTATATGATAATATTAGAATTATTCTGAAACCACATGTACAGACTGAGAGCATGACAGAGCAAATAAGTTATTAGGAATGAAAACTTTCAGTAGATGAGAAAACAAATACAATATAAAATATAAAAGATTAAACACAGCCTCATAATCCTAAATGGACAAACCAGCATGAACTCATGATGCATTTTCTCTATCAAAAAATACATATTTCCCACATGGTCCACTGCTGCCGCTGCTGCTAAGTCGCTTCAGTCGTGTCCGACTCTGTGAGACCCCACAGACGGCACCCCACCAGGCTCCCCCGTCCCTGGGATTCTCAGGCAAGAATACTGGAGTGGGTTGCCATTTCCTTCTCCAGTGCATGAAAGGGAAAAGTGAAAGTGAAGTTGCTCAGTTGTGTCCGACTCTTAGAGACCCCATGGACTGTAGCCTACCAGGCTCCTCAGTCCATGGGATTTTCCAGGCAAGAGTACTGGAATGGGGTACCATTGCCTTCTTCACATGGTCCACTACAAGACCTAAAATCTACTAACATATTAACAGTGAATTGCCCTCCAGGCCTCAAGTGTGTGCATGGACATGCCCAGTCACTCAGTTGTGTCCAACTCTTTGCAACACCTCAGACTATAGCCCACAAGGCTCTTCTGTTCATGGTATTCTCCAGGCAAGAATACCGGATGCCATTTCCTACTCCAGGGGATCTTCCTGACCCAGGGATCAAATCCACATCTTTTGTGTCTCCTGCACTGGCAGGTGGATTCTTTACCACTGCATCACGTGGGGAGGTCCACAAGCCTAAATGTGGCCTCTAAACATCATTCCCTAAGGACCAGAGTTCTTCAGTGAAATGCCTGTTTCCAAGAGTAGGGCAGGAAATCAGCAAGACAATTCTGCAACATCTTCAGATGCCAGAAAGCACAGAAAATAGCAAAGGAAATTGAGCTGAAAAGACTAAAAAGCTAAGTCAAAGAAACTCCCACTAGACAGGAAGTGAAAGTGAACTCATTCAGTCCTGTCCAACTCTTTGCGATCCCTTGCACTGTAGCCTACCAGGCTCCTCCATCCATGGGATTTTTCAGGCAAGAACACTGGAGTGGGTTGCCATTTCCTTCTCCAGGAGATCTTCCTGACCCAGGGATTGAACCCGGGTCTCCTGCATTGTAGGCAGACGCTTTACCGTCTGAGCCACTAGGGAAGTCCCACTAGACAAGGGAGGGGCAACTTAAACATTGAAAAGGATAATTACAATAAACTGGAAGACATCAAATATGTTCAAAATCCATGAGTTCAAAAAGATATCTGGAATCTAAAAAAGCAGTACAAATGAACATATTTACAAGACAGAAATGGAGTTACAGATGCAGAAAACAAACTTATGGTTACCAGGGGATTGACATATATACAGTACTGTATATAAAATAGATAACCAGTAAGGGTGGTACTAGTAGTAAAGAGCCCATATGCCAACTCAGGTAGACATCAGAGACACAGGTTCAATCCCTAGGTCGAGAAGATCCCCTGGAGGAGGGCATGGCAACCCTCCAGTATTCTTGCCTAGAGAATCCCATGGAGAGAGGAGCCTATTGGGTTACCATCCATAGGGTGGCAAAAAGTCAGACACAACTGAAGTGACTTAGCACACATGCACGCAAGGACCTATGTACAGCACAGGGAACTCCACTCAATACTCTGTAATGGTCTATATGAGAAAAAGAGAATATATATGTATATATATAAAACTGATTCACTTTGCTGTACATCTAAAACTATAAATAACACAACATTGTACATCAACTATGATCCAATAAAAATTTTCAAAAAATACATAAAGCAAACTGCCCACTATTTAAGGTTACTAATGAACCAACTAACTGATTTTTCCAGAAACTTGGAAAATAAAGAGAAAATATCAAGTATTTAAACAGTTTTCCTGTGTGAACTCCACCTGGGTTTAAAAAAATAGCTACTGATGAAAAGCTTTTTTTTTTAATATAAGTATTCCATCAAAATACATTAAAAAGGAACATTAGATTATCACTGACTACTTGATGATACAAAATAATTATTGTTTACTTTTTTAGTTTGTAATGATATTGGGATTATATTTTTAAAAATAATCCTTGTCTTTTAGGATTCTTACATATTTACAGATTACAGACATTCTTACATATTTGCAGATTATAGACTATATATGATATGCTATTCGGGATTTCTTTCAAGAGAATCCAGTAAGGAAAGAGGATAGTCAGTAAGGTTTCAGACTGAAAAAAAACTAGGTGATGAGTAGTACTTATTTAAGTGACTGATGTTTACTAATATGAATCAACCTACAATGCAGGAGACTCAGGGTTCAATCCCTGGGTCAGGAAGATTCCCTGGAGAAGGGAATGGCTACCCACTCCAGTATTCTTGGCTGGAGAATTCCATGGATAGAGGAGCCTGGTGGGATATAGTCCATGGGGTCACTAACAGTTGGGCATGACTAAGTGACTAACACAATGTATACTTGGGGAGTTCTGTATATATATTCATTATTTTTAATGTTTGAAATTTTCCATGATAAAACATTTTTTAAATATTGGAGGATTAAATCAGCTTCTTCCATGAGCTCCAAAGTGGTTTTGCTTTGCTTTTGTGTGCCATTTGTTGACATTTCAAGATCTTAAGAGTCAAAATTTCTTATTAAAGTCAATCTCCTTCCCCAAAATCATCCAACATTTTTGTCTTTATTTTCGCCTCATTTTCCAATACAACGTCTGCCCCTTTCCCAACATCAAAAGGCCAGAATTTTGCCATAAGCACGGAATAGTTTAAAATTGCTTAGTGGTTTGAAGTGTTCAGGCTGGTAACTGCACTATAAGCCTTGACTAATCCATATTATAAAACAGCGCCCTTCAAAAAAGCCTGGGAAGCTATCAGCTTCTCCTCAATCTGCACAAGCAACCGTCTGACACACTTTTCTTCAGAGAGACCCATTCCACATTCAGGACCATACATGTCATGGATATAAATCTAAAAGGAATGAAGCAGGCTATGAACAAGAGTTTTTTAAAAGCTGTACTTACAAGACACTACATTATGATTTATACCAAATGAATAAAAAGTGATACAGTCTTTGAATGCATAATAAAAATCATGAATTTCAGACCTACTAATTAATTTGTAGAAGATCTACACAGAAGAGCAAGAAAATGATGGTTTCTAGTAAAGTTTTGAAATATTCATGAATCTTTATTTTCCATCCCGATTCAATGCAGTCAAGTGATGCCCAAGGTGTATAGAGGCAACTTATGTTGTTCTGTAATACAAACACAGCCCTGGCACTCCCCCAGAAAACTAAGGAATTGAATAAAATGTAACTAAGCCATGTCTGTGGTCATCTAAAGTGACTATCAAGATTAAATTACCAAGAAATTCAGAGGGAAACCAGCGAGATTCGTGAGAAATGTCTTTCTCATTGCAAAAACTTCATTAACTTTTTCATCTCTACAGAGGTACTTTATTTCTCCCACAGAAAAGTGCTTTTCACCATGAGAAATTTGTAATTTGATCCTGCAGAATTTGTAAGGCACAGCATTTTTCCTTTAGAGGTATCCAGAAAGTTGAAAGATGGCCATGTTTTGAACAGAGAAAATGAGAAGCTTGGAGAAAAGGAAAGCAGAAGAGGGAGTTCACATCCCGACACCCGTTTATAATGATCTTCATGTTTAAACACATATGAATATGTCCTTAAGGAGAGAGGTAAGTTTTTAACACTGATACATAATAACCATAGCACAGCAAGAGCCTGAGCAGCTGGTGAACAGAAAAAGCTCATGTCAGACTAAATATGAGAATTTGCTAGTAGTTCTGAATTGTCCCAGCATCACAGCAGGAAAGAAATAAAACAAAACAGAACCATGTGTTTGTTGAACCATATCTGGAGCATGGGGAAATGAGAAGGACTGGGAAGAAAGGAAAAGGTGGAACTTGCAAGGATAACCTCAGTTTACAAAATGCAAGTAGTTGTGCCATGTGTCTATTATATTAATTCATTGTATACTTTTTCTATATTAGCACTGGATATAAAATGATTAACAGAGGACAATGTTTAATATGGTCTGATTACCCTAATTTTCAGTTTAATGAAGGAAAAATAACTGTCAGTGGTACATATTAAATAAATGTCACAATTAATATTTGTATTATGTGCACAAAATACTTACCTGTGTTCTTGACCAAACCCAAATCCCTGAAATTCAATTTCTTAAATAATTGGCAAGTGCAACCATTTGTCTCCACTCCCTCTGCTCATTGCAGACCATTATCATTTCTCGTCTGGTCCACTGCAATATTTTCCTAAGCCCTTTTCTCACTTCCCTATTGCCTTGACCTTCAAAGTATCCTTCAAAACTCATTTTTAAAACTCAGCTCTGAAGCTGTTGCTCTCCAAGTTAGAGTCCATCAATAAATTTCCATCACCAGATAATAAAATCCAAGCTTCTTAGCATCATGCTCTTCCATCTTCCTCACCATCCTCTCCTTCTATCATTCTTTCACAATAAAGTGATTACTGACCACACTGTCTGCCTATGCATATTAGAATACTCCCACTTCCTCAAACCTGCAAACGTTCACTTTTTCATTCTCTAGGAAAAGCACACGAATTTGCAGGAAACACAGAGTCAGCAGCATCTGACAGACCAATGGGAAAATGCTCAATCCATTACTAATCCAAAAGGTAAATGAAAACCACAATGATATAACATTTTCACTGATAAAATTGACAAAAATTAAAATGTATGCAACATTCTACTTGACATATTCACTCAATATTATATTTTTCAGAATGATACATAACAGAAGCAGAAGATATTAAGAAGAGGTGGCAAGAACACACAGAACATACAAAAGAGATCTTCACAACCTGGACAACCACATTGGAGTAATCACTCAACTAGAGCCAGACATCCTAAATGTGAAGTTAAGTGGGCCTTAGGAAGCATTAATATGGACAAAGCTAGTGGGGTGACAGATTCCAGGTGAGCTATTTAAAATACTAAAAGATGATTCAGTGAAAGTGCTGCATTCAATATGCCAGCACATTTGGAAAACTCAGCAGTGGCCACAGGACTGGAAAAGGCCAATATTCATTTCAGTCCTAAAGAAGGACAATGCCAAAGCATGATTAAGCTACTGAGCAATTGCACTCATTTCACAAGCTAGCAAGGTCATGCTCAAAATCCTTCAAGTTAGGCTTCAACAGTATACAAACCAAGAACTTCCAGAGGTACAAGCTGGATTTAGAAAAAGCAGAGGAACCAGAGATCAAATTGCCAACATCCATTGGATCATAGAAAAAGCAAGGGAATTCCAGAAAAATATCTAATTCTGCTTTATTGACTACTCTAAAGCCTTTGACCATGTGGATCACAACAAACTGCGGAAAATTCTTAAAGAGATGGGAATACCAAACCATTTTACCTGCCTCCTGAGAAACCTATATGCAGGTCAAGAAGCAACAGTTAGAACCAGACATGGAACAATGGACTAGTTCAAAATTGAGAAAGGAGTAATCAAGGCTGTATACTGTCACCCTGCTTGTTTAACTTATATGCAGAGTATATCATGTGAATGCCAGACTGGATGAAGCACAAGCTGGAAATAAGATTTCTGGGAGAAATATCAATAACCTCAGATATGCAGTTGACACCACCCTCATAGCAGAAAGCAAAGAGGAATTAAAGAGCCTCTTGATAAAACTGAAAGAGGAGAGTGAAAAAGCTGGCTTAAAAGTCAACATGCAAAAAACTAAGATCACAGCATCCAGTCCAATCACTTCATGGCAAATAGATGGGGAAACAATGGAAACAGTGACAGACTTTATTTCCTTGGCCTCCAAAATCACTGCGGATAGTGACTGCAGGCATGAATTAAGCCTTTTGCTCTTTGGCAGAAAAGTTATAACAAACCTAGACAGCATATTAAAAAGCAGACATTACTTTGCTAACAAAGGTCTGTATAGTCAAAGCTACTGTTTTTCCAGTAGTCATGTACAGATCTGAGAGTTGGACCACACACAAAGCTGAGCAACAAAGAACTTATATTTTCAAACTATAGTGCTGGAGAAGACTCTTGAGAGTCCCGTGGACAGCAAGATCAATCCAACCAATCCTAAAAGAAATAAACCCTGAATATTCATTGGAAGGACTGATGCTGAAGCTGAAGCTTCAGTACTTTGTCCACCTGATGCAAAGAGCTGACTCACTGGAAACGACTCTGATGTTGGGAAAGACTGAGGGCAGGAGGAGAAGTGGGTGACAGAGGTTGAGATGCTTGGATGGCATCACTGACTCAATGGCCATGAGTCTGAGCAAGCTCCAGGAGATGGTGAAGGCCAGGGAAGCCTGGAGTGCTGCAGTCTGTGGGGTTGCAAAGAGTGGGACATGACTGAGCGATTGAACAACAACATATGTGCATAATATTGAAATAAAATTGTAAATGGTATCTTGTGGAATGTACAAAATCATTTTAAAAACTGTAAAAATATAAATGCACAATATTTACTATGTTTACATAACACATATGTAAAGGTATCTTTAGTGCAATGGGAAATCTCCACAAACTCATGATGGGGCTTTCCTGTAAGGGAGGCAGAAAAGGAGTCGGATTTAGGATAGAGATAGAGATTAGGTGTGTTTTGATGCTTTCGTAAGAAAAAAAAGAAACATGACATGTCAAGAGTTCTTATTTTTAAGAAGAATGTATTTCTTTTTTATTATTAAATTTTCTCCATATAAAAAATGAATAAAAAAAAAACACAGTTAATATCCTTAAAGAGCAAGGCAGTGAAGAACACAAGCAAGGAAAAGCACAATTCTGAAAAAGTGTGACTAATGCTAGGCTAGAGGGCTAGAAGGAGCTGTGAGAACAGAGAAGGTAGCTATCTAATTGACCAAGAATTACAGGACAGCTTCCAAACGAGTCACTACAAATTTAAAGATAAGATGAATAGAAGTTGAAGAACTGGAAGCTGGGGATTGTGTTTCTGCACTGAAGGCAGTACAAATAGCATTTACAAAGGGAAGGCTGCAAGAAAGAACAGGATATATCAGAGGAACCAGAAGTCATTTTTAATGGCTTAGGTTCAGACAGTGTGTAAACAGGTAAAGAGAGTTGAGGCTAGAAAAGCAAACAAGCATGAGAACCTGAAAGGAAATATATCCAACTCTCAGGAATCTGAACTCTATCCTGACAAATGGAGAGCAGCCAAAGCCTTTTAATCAGAGGAATGATAACACTAGGTGTAGATGAGAAAGACCACTGCAGGGAGACTGAACATGACCTGCACTGGCAGAAAAACAACGGGGCAAAGGGAGGGGAATCAAGAAGTATTTAGGGACTGAAAACTACAGAACTAAATTACACGTGACTGGATGGGGCAGAAGGAAAGAAAAGATGATGGCAGGCTCTGGCTTAGGCATCTGAATGAATGAGATTTCCTTCACCAAACATGGAATATGGTTAAGAGTATGTAGCTTGGTTTGGGGAAAGTGTTGATCACAACTGTAAAGTAGAAGAATAAGAACTAAGACTATCTGAATACTATCTTTTGTCCAATCCTACATTTGTTCAATGATTGGTATCCCAGATTTATTTTCACATTATTAGTCCTGGTCCAAAGAAATCTTAAGATATACATATAAAAATTAAATCTGCCTTTGTTGTTGTTGAAAGTCCTCAAGAAGCAAGAAAAAAAAAAATCTACTCCAACTTTCTAAAACAGACACACAGTTCACTAACTATTTGCAGAAGAAATATTAGAATAACAATCATGATATTTCAGCTGGTAGAAATATTTTTATATAAAAGTTTCATTATCTCTCTGGCACCATGGAAAAATAAGCTTACTTATTTATAGATGTGAAATTCTTTTAACAGATATGTGGACAGCTTGATAAACACAAATTTCCTCAACTTAACCTAATATGACCCATTATTCCATGAGAAATGTCCCTCAAACAAAAAAGTGAATGGACTTTTTTGGTTACAAAGAAAATGAAATACTAAAGAGAACCTCTTTAATCAATATGAAAGTCTAGAACCTGGCATATTATTCATGTACGTGAAGTATTGTCATTTCAAGCAGGCTACTGTGCAGGAGGTCTGTGGATCTACAGGTCAAACAACAAAACATTTTAAAACATACAACAAATGTTACTGTGTATGACACCGATCTAGGAGAGAAAAATAACCATTTTTCCCTTTCACTATTCTAATATATGATATCAAAAATGACTATTTGATATCGATTCATAAACCATTTTCCCTAATAACAGATAGACCTTTCACTGTTTTGTTCTCTAACAGCAGTGCCAGCCTGTATTTATTAGGACCAGCCATGACCCCAAAAAGCCAGTTCATTCCCTCTTTGATACTCCTCCTATCATTTTATTATCATATCAGCTATACTGATAGCTTTTGCAAATGACTGAGCTACTCTATCCCTTATGATCTGAACACGTGTTTGCTTTCTAGGGCATTCCATATCCAAAATAAAACCCTCGCAGTTCCAAAGGGAATCCTCCACATATCCACATGTAAATATTTAGACCTTTCAACTATCTCTGTAGAGATTATCTGTGTGGTAGAAAAAGTGGGGCTCTCCAAACATCCCATCTGCTCTTCCATGTCACTCAGATACCTTGAATTAGGTGAGGTCATGTGATGGGATTCTGGCCAGTGACCTACAGGTGTAAGTGATACTTGTCATCCTGGCCAAGAAAGGAGGACATGCATGGGACCCTCCAAGTGTCCCTACATCAGTCAAGGTGTCCAGCAGTTGTCCATTCAGTGGAACACCCATTAGTTTCAGGCTTAATGTGGCCATACTGGGCAGAGCTCCTCTTTCTACCTCCTTAGTAATCCAGGTTGTACCAGTAATGAGAGAGAGACAGAGATAAAACCCTTGCTGTATTCAGCAACTAAAATTGAGGGATTGCTTATTTTAGTAGAATAACCTTGATTAGCATGAACAAATAGAGCAAACCCCCTAAGGTCAAATGTGCCATCATCTCAACTGTTTCCCTTGTTATCATGGGAAAAAGGTGGATATTTTAAAAAATTAACCTCAAATCCTTCTAAAAAACATCTGTTTTGAAGAGAAACTATAGGGCTATAATTTTCAATAGTCACTTTACATCTCCTTTGAGAATAATATTACACAGAACTCCTATTTCTGAAGACTCTGATGACAAGAAAGGGCACATTATCTTGCATGATCTATTATCAAAGGGCTAAATTGATAAATAGTTTCATCCACTTAACAGCTATTTTTTGAGCCCGTTATTGTGCCAGGCACTGTTTTAATACACCACATAGAAGAAACTGAGCAAAATAAACTACAGCCTCTGCTCTTATGTTATTCCCCATCAAGCTAAAGAGATAAACATAAATAAAACAGTTGTACAGGCAACTATAAAACTGTGTCATGGCCTAGAGTCTTGTTTGCCAAATATTCCCAGCTTTCAACTTTCTGGGCATATGAATAGTAAGGCTGTATATACTGGCTCACTATGGGTAAGTAGGGGCCATTTAACTAGTTCTGGCCAATGCATTGTGAGAAGCAATATGAGTCACTTCCTGGCTCAATGTTTAATTGCCCCAGAGCCAGCTCTGTCTTTCACCATGGCCACCTGCAACACTGAGATGATGACGGCTCCACCAGTGACTAAGATTAATAGAGCCCCGTGCTGACTACAGTGAACATATATTGTGAGGGACAAAAAAAAAAAAAGTTAGTTGCTTACAGCCACTGAGATTTTAGGTTTGTTTGTTTTTGCAGCATAACCTAGGCCATCCTGAGTAATAAATGTCTTCTCTACATTGTGCCCAGTGTTGTAACTCCAAAATATCTTTATTATACTATGTGATTTTGACAAGCATTTTATGAACTGGACACTTGAGCATACAAAGTTTTGTGAAATTACTCTAAAATGTTAGTACTATAATTATAAGGGCAACTCAAACTCACTTTTTAAAAGTCTTTTTAGTTTTACCAGATTTCAACTGAACACTACATCATTCTCTACAGCATGAGCACTAAACTCAATACTTTTCAAGTACAGAGTCTGCTATCTATGGAGACCACAAGTGCTGTATAACAGACAAGCTAGAGCACCGCCTGGTAACATAGTTTGTTCTTGTGAGAGACAAGTTAATGCATGCTTTGAACAAGTTCACCTCCCAAGTGATTTTTGCTTTTCAAGAAAACTTTTTAACATTTTCTTAGTATTCATTCCCTCTAGTAATCCAGTTTCTGGCATTTCACTTTGTCTCTTATGCTCTTTCTCTTGACAGATGAATCAGGTTGCCACTTTCTTCTTGCGAGATGAGTTCAAAGGAAAATCAAAGGAGTCCAACTTTTTTTTTCTTAACCCAATTTTCCACATATAAAGTGCATTTATGTTTGCTGACTATGCACTATTAATGTCCCCCCAAATACCCCTGGGCCAGTTCCAGTGGAGAAACTTGGAAATAAGGCAGGAAGTTTACCCAGTTAGGGAGTATGCAAGATACTGCCCTTGAAGTTTTATTGGAACACAGCATACCGAGTCACACACCTGTTGTCTATGGCTGCTTCTCCCTTACAAGAACAAAGCTGAATAACTGCAACAATGTCTATTATCTGACTCTACACAAAGTAAGCTTGTCTACCCCGACCTAAATGGTCAACACTACTTAATTAGGATAATGAATGAAATCCTTAACGTAATGTTTAAAATGTCTCTCTCTAAACACTCTCCCTTTCCCAACCCACTGTCCCAATTTGCTTGCCTAGTTTCTACTCACACTCAAGAGTCACTTTCTCAGAGAAGTGACTCATGACTGTTGCCTGTCCTGAAGATCATATTCTTTGGTGACACACTCTGGAGAACCCCCATTCTCACCATACCTCATGTTGAATTATACTTCTGTTAGCTTGAGTACTTGGGTATAGTCTGTTTCTCCCATAGGCTGCAAAGGTCTTTAAAGAAAGAAGAGGTCTGGTTTTAGTTCAATGTCTGTGCTTAAGGCACAGAGTAGGTGCTCTGAAAAGTAAATGCTGAAAGAATACTTGGATTCTTGGCATACACAGACTTGATACTTGAAGTTTCAACTATCTACAAGCAATTCCAATAATCTATTACAAATATTCACTGGCAGTTCCTCTCAGGCCCTACTTTGAATCTCAAAATTGTTTGGTTAATGTATGAGTTTATTAGCTAGTCAGTGAAGCTGCTGGTACCCAAGACACTTTTTCTATTGCAGATTTGCTACTCCGTACTCATCTTCCCTCACAGAGTAAATCAGGAAATAATTTTTAATGGGTTCTTTTTAAAAGAGAAGTTCCCCTTAGAAGAAAGTCAACTGATAGTGGTAAAGGTTCTTAACTAGAATAGATACATTTGGGATTTATGTAAAAGTAAAACATTGACTTTACAGTATTTCCAGTCTGGAGAGGGAGTAAATAAAACATATTCTCTGAGGCAAACAAGACAATTTTTTTAAAGTCTTGAAATTGTTTCAACATGTTTTCCTCTGCTATAAGACTATTTATCTAAATAGTGGTAAAACTAGAGAGAGATTGAAAATAAATTAATTGTGAGAAGTGAGGACACAGTCGGAAAATGGTTGTCTCAATGGAAACCTAAATCAGGTGAAATGTAAAGTATACATAATCATTCCTCTGAAGCAACAGAAGCTGAAAGTAATATTGAAGCCAATGAACCACTGCCTATTGTAAGTATTAATAAAATTTAGTTCACATAGTTTGAGGATCTTTCTTTCTCAAAAAAAGAAAAACAAAATGAGAGGCTGAAACGTGATCACGTAGACTTGTGAAGTTTTTTCTAACCAAAGGTGATCATATAGGAAAAGGTTATAGGCCAAAAAAGGCATTCATCACAGATATCACCAGAGTAAAATACATCTCTGAACATATCCAAAGAGGAGAAATAACCAAATTATGTCTTCTATTTGGTAGCACATAGTAGTTTTGCTCTATTATACTGGGAATCCCAGTTTGGGGTTATAGAAATAATAACATGCCCATATATTGGCACTGGATCACAGGCTACTGTATGGATTAGTTTCATAAATTATATATTGGAAGAATATCTTGTAATACAACCATGAACCTAAAACTTAGAATTTCTTGGGATTCATATATACCAAAATGACTCACAGATTTGAAGGCCCCACAACACATTTCTCATGAATGCTAACAGCATTCACATTATACATTCTTCATCAGTGAGATACTGCTGTAAAATAGCCTGAAATATGGAAGTAAAATTATTTATTTTGTTATGATGCTTCTCTCAAAGAGAAAAATCGAGATGCAGATTATATCCTCAAGCAAAGCATCTTCCTCTTCCACGTTGATGTCTTTCACAGTGCTCCTATCACACCTTCTTTCACCCTACAAATTTGTCCTGGGCAACATCTCCCGTTCCCCTGGGTTCCAATGACTATATGTTGAAATTTCCCAAATCATTATCACCAGTTAGAGTTCTCCCCTGAGCTTTGACTTTGTTCAACTAACACTTAAATACTTGCCTGTGAGTATCTATCAGGCACTGGAAATAAAAAGGAAAAAATCCCAAGTGGAAACTCTTTTTTCCTCTTGAAATCTTTCTGTGTTTCTTTTAACCAACTTAGACATCTGAGTGTCATGCTTAACCCCTTCTTCCTCATACTCTACATCTAATCACTTACCAAGTTTCTTTGAGTCAAACTGAAAATCAATGAGGTCCAGCACAACACTTCTCAAACATTTCTGCATTAATACTATAGGCAGAAGAGTCTGAATTAGTACCTCAGAAAATTTATTAAGTTGGAGGGTTATCTGAAAATTGCAATAGAATTATATACCATAGTATGTTTGAACATAGCCTAATATAAAAATTTTTGATTTTTCTTACCCCATGCATGCATGCTAATTTGCTTCAGTCATGTCTGACTCTCTGCGACCTTATGGACTGTAGCCCTCCAGGCTCCTCTGTCCATGGGATTCTCCAGGCAAGAATACTGGAGTGGGTTGCCATGCCCTCCTCCAGGGGATCTTCCCCACTCGGGGATAGAATTCAGTTTTTACGTCTCCTGCATTGGCAGGAGGGTTCTTTACCACTAGTGCCACCTGGGAAGCCCCAACTATATACTTAAAGGGTCCTTTGTCTCAGAGACCCTTTTAACTCTTGCCATTTGAAACTTCTTTCATGGGTCAAAAAGGCGGTTTCCATTCTTCCTCCATCCAACTCTCCATTCTCCCTCCTTCAGCTTCTAATTCCCATGAAGCAACCCAGCAAACTCTTATAATTAATACTATCTAGAGACAACTAAGCAAATATTAAATCATTTAGCTAGAGAAGCATATAGTGAGATGGAGGATTTTAAAATCATGCCATAAATACTATTGTGGTTTCAATATTTGTAGTCACCAGAATAGTTATTAAAGGTGTTCTGAAAGAAAGAAAAAGGCACAAAATACTGTATTTCAAATTAAGCTTCTATTTTTTAAATAACTTCATTGTTATTTTTGACTCAAGAATTATAAAGTCAGTTCCATGTCAAGTTCTATTATTATCAGTGTCCTTCTCTGTACAGCTATGTCTTTGAGCCAAAGCCAGAGGTAGGAGCATTGTACAATAAAGAAATCATTAATTCTGCTCTCAAATGAGCTCTAATGTCCTGGGCTCATTAGCACATGAGCCAAGCTATTAAGAGATCTGTAACGTCTTACAAGGACTTTGATTTAGGATTGCCGCACATAAAAATGACTTCAGCTATTAGGGCAGCAATTGTTGAATCACCAGTCTTAATTTTTTTTTCTACTGCAATATAGTAACTTACTAGTAACTACCTTTAAACTAATAAGCTAGCTGATTACATTGTATCCATTATTTTTCTATGTATTCTCAACTCTTGTACTCAGTTGAAACTTTGTATCTCAACAATGAAAGTATATTAATACTAAAGAGATCATTACAAAAGACACAGAGACATAGACAAGAGGCATGGAGATCATTTGGAATCAGATACTTCAGATATTCTCGAAGTATCACTAAAATCATCTCAGTATTAATATTTTTACTTTTGAAATGAATTTTATGGATGCTTTAACATATCAATAAACCATCCTTTTCAATGTAATTTTTTCTAATTCAGCATAAAGATTTACTTTTCAATGATGAGGTGAGGGAAGTGCCCTATGACACAAAATTTAAGAAGGCAGATGCCTGAGGCATCTCATCCACCTCACCTTCATTACAGTCTTTGCCAATAAAGCCCCAGAAAGAATCAACAGTGGCTCCAAATACCCAGTATTGAAAGAATAAAGTTTTTATCCACTTAAAGTAATAAATGGTGTTCATTGAACATTTACTATGTACCAGGCATTCTCTTGAATACTTCACATGGATTACTGCTTTAATACAACAAACTGGAGGCAGACATAATAACCCACACATTACAGATGGAATCTGAGGTTCAGCATAGTTCAGTAGCTCACATAAAGTCATTTATACAGCAAGAGATAAGCCAGGGTCTAAGTAAAATGTTCTTAATCAATAAGCCATCCGACCTATAAGGAAGGGAATGATATAGATCTTTTACAAAGTAAGTTTTTTAAAACTCTCATTTCTTCAAAATGCATAAAGGAGCAGTAACTAATGTTTAATATAATATTATCAACTAGAAGCCTTGACAAACCTGCGTTAATGGATACTGCCCAGCAGGCTGGACTTATCTCTTACACCTAATACTCTATGTTCCCAACATGAATTTCCCCAGCATAGGAAATTCCGTTGATGCCATGCCCAGAACACTTAGCCAGGCCTGAGCACTCCTCTCCTAGCTGCAGCCAGGGTTGGCTGCCAGTGGCTTGAGGCTGCGCCCATTCCAGAGACCTGCCCTCTGTGGGCGAGAGTCACCTGGCCTGCGACACCCAGAGAGGTACATCACTTGCATTAACCCCATCCCCTGGCTTGCAGCCAGTGGCTGACTGATATGGAGTATGAAACCCTGACATCCCATTCCTTAATAAGGAAACCCTTTCTGTGATGCAATTCTCTCTCCAGACCACACCGTGGGATAGGCTAAGGCTGAGTGTCCTATGAAAACTCATTTATTTTCCTACCCATAATATAATTATGCAGCTGACCTTTGAACAACACCACAGTTAGGGGCACCAAAAATCTATGTATAACTTTATAGTTGTCCCTCTATAGCCACAGTTCCTAGCTATCCTCAGTGCTGCACCTGTGGATTCAACCAGCCAAGAATCATGCACTACTATATGACTGATCCTTGAAAACAGGGGTGTGAGCAGTGAGGGTCCACTTACAGGAGGAGTTTCTTTTTCAGCAGTAAATACTACAGTACTACACAGTCTATGGGTTGACTGAATCCAATGATGCAGAGGACCCTCAGATAAGGAGGGCTAACTGTAAGTTATATGTGGATTTTCAACTGTTTTGGAGATCTGTACCCCTAACCCCACCAACTCATTGTTCAAGGATCAACAATAGCATGTACTTATTGGAAAAAAATGGAAGTATAATTGGACCCGCACAGTTCAAATCCATGTCGTTCAAGAGTCAACTGTACACTTTCTTAAGGGTAGGTAACCTACTTCACTTATACCTACAACAACTCTAAGTACATAAAATATGTCAATAAATGCCTGCTAAAATATAATGTGTTGAATTTTAAGTTAACAATATAAGTATCATGTTAAATCTTACATACAAGAAACAAAATGCTGTAAAATGCTTTCTCCATACAAGAAAGTTAAGTACTTTTTTCTTTTAGTCTTCACTATGCCTTTCCAGTACCAGGTGAAGGAGGGCAAATGAGATGGGCTCCTGCTGATTGCAAAAGCCTTGGGTACCCAAACTGTCCTGAGTCAACAGGAAGACTAGAAGAGAGGATACCACTGCTAGGAAAGGACAGGAGTAATTTGGACTCCTAGTCAGACCTTCCCACGCAGTCATTAATAAAACCAGCCCTTCAGCAAATGAATCCTGCTTCAAGTGACATGCAAAAGAAAGCTAGCACCTCTCACAAGAGACACTTTAGCTACCTGTTTTCATAGTCAAGAGACACTTTAGCTACCTGTTTCATAGCTGATCACAACATTTGATAGTTGTGATCAGTCGCTCAATCACGTCTGACTCTTTGTGACCCCACTGACTGTAGTCTACCAGGCTCCTCTGTCCATGGAACTTCCCAGGAAAGAATCCATGAGTGGGTTGCCATTTTCTCCCCCAGGGGATCTTTCTGACCAAGGAATCAGCCCCAAATCTCCCGTGTCTCCTGCTTTGGCAGGTGAATTCTTTACCACTGAGCCACCTGGCTACAGTCATTCTAAATTACAACTTAATTCATTTCACCAAAAGATAGCTAGCTAGTATAGATAAAACCACATGGAATGATCAACTTAGTGATGACAATTATCATTAATCATCCATCATATTTTAAGAACAAGTATCCTAACAAGTAAAGAGAAATAAATTATCAGAATATGATTTCTAACAACTGAGTTTTCTATCATGAATGCAAGTTTATTTGTTAATGTTCAGGAATGAATTTTAGAGAAAAGCTGTTTGAGTAATTTTTAATATACTATTTTTCTTAATTAAAGTGTGTTTATATCAGTTGAACCTTTGAACCTTATCCAATTTCAGTTATAAGCCCTAAATAAGCCATCTTCTTCACTGTACCCACAGGCGGTTGGTAAAATCAAATGCAGCTGCAAAAACTCATACAGACTCTCAACACTGGTAGGTCATGCAATATAGAACAGAACTATTTAAAGTGACTGTATATTTGAAGGCTCTTCACACTTTAATTTCCACCTTTACTTCCTGAATTCAAACTCTATGACATTCTATCCAGAAGGAAATTTTTAAAAGTACCTTGTAGCATAATGAAAGTCACCGTAAGTTTGCATTCTTTCAAGAACTGATTATTAAACAAAACAAAAATACTTGTGACTAAAATATGATATGGGACTAGAAGATTATTTCAATTTTCCTAAGAATTAAACTTGGTAATTTGCAATCATAATAATACCAGTGATTTGCAGCTTATAACTTACACATTTTAAAGAAAATGGCATCAAACTTTTCCCCAAAAAACCAGATTCTTTATTTCACTCAAGGTATTCAATTCTGAAATAAAAATTATTTCTAGCAATTCTTTATCCATATTCTCATTTATTATCTCTTTCTGGACCTCAAAATAACTGCATCATATTGTAATCGTATTTGATGTTTATTTTCATCCAGCTTTAGACCTGAGCCCACCTCTGTGGGAACACCAATGTGATACCTTCCACTTACAGAGCACTTGTGATTTTCCTCATCTATACAAATAATAACATTGTTGCAATGGCTTCTGTTAGTAAAATGTTAATTTTCATTAAAATAAAAAATAGTAACTCAAGTATTCAAAACTACACAGTAAGCTGTAATATAATAACAAATATATTCTCAAACAAAGAATTGGTTTTAGAAATTGGAATACCAGTGATAAACTAAGATTTCAAAAGTTCTATTAAATTGCACAAATGCGATTATTTTAAAAAGTTATTGCATATTGTAGAGACCAAAGACAAAGTTGTTTTTTTAAAAATAAATAAAAGATCTCCCTTTGTCATTTTCCCTATAGCTGCATTAACCCTGTTCAACTAGCTCAGTCAGTAAAGAGTCTGACTGCAATGCAGGAGACCTGGGTTCAATCCCTGGGTCGGGAAGATCCCTGGAGAAGGAAATGGCAATGCACTCCAGTATTCTTGCCTGGAAAATCCCATGGACAAAGGAGCCTAGCAGGCTACAGACTATGGGGTTGCAAGAGTTGGACACGACTGATCGACTAAGCACACACAGCACTGTTCAACTGTCCAAGGTGTGAGCCAGAACTAACAGTTGTAGTTGATCCCAAATTTTGTCTGCTCAGTTATCTTGGCCTGTAACAAATGACAATAAGGAAGGAAGAAGCCCTAGTGGTCTCCGTCAGAGTGGGAATAGCAGAAACTGAACTTGGCAAAGTCTCTCATGGAGTCTTTAACTACAAGTATTGCCTGCTTCTAACTCTTTTGTCTCCCTATAACATGATTTCCAGAGAGCAGGCAAAGTGACACAGTATTAAATAAGCACAGTTTCAAAACCTTCTATTGGTTTCCCGTGTACTTATAACAAGACTCAAAGCCCCACCATTTAAAAGATTCTACAATATCTATCTGACCCCTGCATGTCTTATGATTCTACCTCTTAACCACCCTTGCCCTGACTCTTAGTATTATAGCTTTTATGGCTTTGTTTCTGTTCCTCCCACATGAGAAATTCTTTCACATCTTAGGATCTCTGAATCTTCTGTTCATGTAAAAGCACCTACACCTTAGATTTCTCATAGCTGGAAAGTCCTTTAACTGAGCCTCAGCTAATCTATTGCCTCTTTTAGCAAAGCCTTTCTTGGCCACACAAACTGACTCCCACCCCATGAACTATCACAACACCTGTGTTATTTTCTTCCCACTCCTTATCACTACAAAATTATTTTGTGGATTTATTTGTGTCCTTGCTCTTTGACTTGCTCCCTGGTCCCTATCCATTCAAAAATGAAAACATCACAGGACCAAAGACTTGTCCATTCCTCTTTTTCCACTACTTAGAACAGTGGCTGGTACATAAGCTCAAAAGTATTTACTGAACAATTAATGAATGAGCTAGTGAATGAATGAATATGCTTTATATTCCAATATGCTTATTCATACATATTCACCCAGAGTAGACAGGTAAGCCCGGGATATTAGGGCTGCTATAACTTCATTTCAGTCATTGTAAAGACCTCCCAGGGCACTCAGCAAGGCAGCTGCTAACCAGACTGAAGGAAAAGCCCTTCCTTAATAGTTCTTTTTTTTTTTTTTTGATTGCATAAACCCATTTCATCTGGAGAAAGAAAATAAAATGAATGATTTCTTTAATGTAAATCCTTAAGTAGCAAAACTGATCTTCACAATTTGGGCTGGAGGAAAACAAGCTCTGCAATCTTATCCTTGAGCAATGCTAGACCTGAGGCTGAGACTCTTAATGCTCTTTGGAGACTGAGTAACTTAGAAACAACCTGAGATTCAAAGTTCAGACTCAAATTTGCATCATCCATTGAGCAGTAATATGTTTGCTTTCCTGGGTAAAGAATTGAGTCTTCTTCCTAGAAACCTCTGCAAACCTTGTGCTCTTGACTGACAGGGATCACCCTACATTCTTGAGCAGGAGGGAAGATTTTTTAATGCCTGGCAAATACATTCATCAGGTATTGTTCAGTATAGATTCTTCTGGTCTCCTCAGTACAGTATCAGACAGGAGTCATATGTACCATGAAAACTAGTCAGCAGTATGTCTCCAAGTTTGACTTATAGCAAGTGGGTATTCATGCAAAGCAAGTGGGTATTCATGCAAAGCACAGGAGGTCAATCTAATAGTGCCGATACAGATACCTGGCTCAATCAATGAATAAAAAAAATAGATATTGACTGTTACTTGTGTTGTTCTTTGGTAACTTTAACAACAATTCTTTTCTTTTCCTTTTAAAATTGATTTCATTAAATTTCTCTTTTTATTACTGTATTATCATGTTTGTTCTGGGGAATGGTAGAGAGTTTCAATCTATGCTCATTAACAGTCAGTGACAAAAATCCCACTGGGCACACATGATAAGGAAAGCTTTCCTCATGCTGCTGCCTATCTCAGTGCAAAGAGCCTAACCCTCAAAGCTCTGCAGCATCAAGAGTGAATGGAGGCTGCTGACTCCTAGCTACATTCTTGGTCCCTATTTGCAGTGACCTTATGTAAGTTTCTCTAACAATCCGCATAAAGTTTGGGAGCACATTTTCCCACCTACACTTGAGTTAGTCATTGAAATTTGGATCTTCACTAGCTTGTGTAATGAGGAAGAATTTTGCCCGTGAAATGCGTTTTATGCAATGCTTCTACAATGAAATTTAATTAATCAGTTCTAGATTCAAAACAAAAGGACAGTTTCCCTGTGTACAGTACTTTCATTATTCCAAGTACCTTATTTGCCAAACTGATCTTTGCTCTTTCTAAAGAGCACAGAATTAACCATTTGATAAAGAAAAGCTCATTTCTCAGCACGTTGACCTACTTTTTCCTTAATTTATCTCCTTTTTTAAAATGTGAGTGAATAGATACTTTTTATGACTATTTAGCATTGAGACAACTATTGAACCATTAATCAAAATAATAAGGATTTTTCAATCTATTCAGCTAACTGCGGCCTTTAAATACAATGCCTTTCTTAAAAAGAGTTGGCACATTCTCTGAGGCCTTGCCCAAGAAAATCCCTTGAGTTCAAATCAGTTTTCTTTTATTTTCAGTCTTTGTTCTCATGCATTGTTTTAGTTTATTTATCTGAATTGAATGGCCTGTGTGCTAACCGGGAGCAACAGGAGAGACCTCCAGAAGTTGTCCGCAGAAGGTAACAATAACAGAGGAGACCTGTATTTTCTAAAAAGAATTTAACTCAGATATTCAGTTGCTCTTAAACAAGTGTCTAATGTCTAAACTTATACAACTGACCCTTGAATAATTCAGGGGTAAAGAGCAAAGGCGCACTGACCCCACACACAGTAAATACCTGCCTACTGCTGTCTTTGCCTCAGAAACAAAAGAATTGATAAATGACTTCCAGAGGCAGGAAGCTGAAACAATTTGAATAGAATCATGATTCAAACTCTATGGATTCTACATATTGTGATCTTTAATTGAGAACATTTTACTACACTTAAAGATACTTGAAATGAAAATATACAATATACGTACTATAGTTATTGAAACCAAAATCCATGTACAAGTGAATCCATACAGTTCAAGTCCATGTTGTTCAAGGGTCAACTGTACTAACAGAGAACATAATGACAGTCACATTCTAAAACCTATGAACAATTTCTGATCATTATTTAGCAAAAAAGCAAGTCAAAACATTTGCATTTCAGACACCAGGTTGAACCCAATGTGAAGTCCTTACCATAAGTAATAATGCCATTGCTACTGTTTGTTTGTATGCAAATATATACAATCAGAAACCTATATACTTTAAATTACTTCTCATTTCCTTTAGAGAACTCAGCCCCTCTGAGCTGAAAGAATAAATGAACGATTCAAATAAATAAGAATGAAGATAGGAGTAAAATAAAATTTGACATATCTCAACTTTCTTTCACAGTGTTATCTATTAATATTTCAAATAATTAAATAAATAGAATAGTTTGGTTGATGACCACATTATTAAATCTGATTCATATCTTGAGACAAATGTTCCTCGAAATATAACAGAGTTTGTGTTTTCCAAAATATAAACTAATTTTATCAAACTGGCACAAGAGAAAAATAAAATGATACTGGCACAGCCATATGACACCCAAATGTCAAACACCGCAAAGTATCTCACTCAAAACAAGAGATCACTGCCCTGCTTTATTTTTCTAATATATGGTCCACTCAGTACTTCTAAAAAAATATATAAACTCTTCTTTCCAACTGTTATTTACAAAATGTCTATATATATGTACATATATATACACACACTTGGAGTAAGATTAATAAATCCTTGAAAGTATATATATATATATATTTTCATGATTTAAAGGACCTTAACAACACACTAGTCAATGCAGTTGCTTGTGATATTGCTAAACCTCACTTTATGATCCTCTCCTATAAATTGTCCATGAGGGGACTTCCTCTTATAGACTCTTGAAACAAGAATATATCTTGTACATTTATGTTACAGGTTTATTATGATAGATTGTTCTTGCCACAGAACTGGAAACTACCAAGCCCGTTTATAAAATCTGTTGATAAAAATAGTGCTCACACTAAAGCAGACTCATTTACGAGCAACCCAAGCCTACTTAACAAATATTCAATTTCCCAAATAAGATCAGAAATGTTCTGCTACATGAGAAGAGTGTGTAGTAAGAGCAAACATTTTCCTTAATTTTTATTTTTCTTATTAAACTTAAATGAAGATGACTTTGATGAAGTAGCATGTTTTTTGAATTTCAGGTGATACATCTGTGACTCAAGGTTGTATTTTTTCAACATAATTGAAAGAGACATAAGATTTATCCTACAAAGTGTTTGAATGCCAATGTTCATCTACTCATATTCAAATCTGTTCTTTAATATTTGCTTCAGTGTACTGGTATTTGAAAGTAGATATTCTAAACACTGTAGAAATTCTGTCCATGATGAAGCAAATTGGAGTTAAATATGATGACAGTGGAGTACTCTGCAGTTTCCTGTCCTATAAAATTATGCCAACATTCACTATGGGAGAGGTGAATTGTATTTGACAACATATTCCCAGGCACTGTGTAATGAACCTTCAAACTTCAATTAGAACCTATCAGAAAGAAAAACAAACACAATTTCACGAAATGCCGCCTTCGTAGGAAAAACAAGTCAGTTGGAAAATACAGCAAGTTCAACATCATTGGCTACTCATCAAGCATTCCTTTTCCATGTTGGGTATCACATAAATGCAGATTCTCTGAATAACAGGAGGGATTGTTCCCATTTTAAAAACACAGGGCATTCAACTCACTTGATACACTTTCAGTCAACAACAATTCTACACTCCAGTCTTTAATGACTGTTCTTTCCCACTACTTACACCAAATGACAAAGACTGTTTTTTAAGTGCATTGAATGGCACTGTTAGTAAGAGGTGATCAGCATATTCAAAACTCAAAGGGAAAAACCACAACCTTCTGGGATACCACACAGGTAGCATATAAAACATCTATATGTTGGTTTAAATTAACCTAGAAGGAGAATGTTGAAGGTAAATTTTTCATCAAGTAGGTTACATTCTTCAGGGACTTTGATTCAGACTGTTCAGATGATGAATTTCCCAGTACTTCACATGGATAACATTTCAATAAATATTTTCTCAGCTAAAATGAAATGGTTTGTCTGTTTTTAACCTCTTTCCTTGCCAGTGTTTATTAGTAATTTGCAGAATTTTGGCCATGGGAAAAGTGTACATGAAAGGACTAAAGTGATGAGTCTAGTTAGCTTATAAGCTGGGATAATAGGGCTGTCTTTGCTAAAGCATTAAACAGATGAATAGAGTGTTTGGTTGTTTTCAGGTTTCATTGAGGTTCTTTTGATGAAAGTTTTCCTTTGATGTAACATTTTCAGATCTTCTAAAAGTAAACAAAGCACTTGGTGAAAAATACTCAGTGAATTTTACATAACATAGGATCTAAAGATAGCCATATGTGAAAGATCTCAGTCATATGAGACACTATTTTAATTACATTTCCATAACTGGAAGTAATAACTGCCTTCTAGGGTAAGAAACAAGATTTTGTAAAAAAAAAAAAAAAAAAAAAAATAGTACTTATCACCGCAGAATTTTCTACATACATTTTTGTAGTAATAATGTGGTCATATGATATTATCTATTTGCATATTTGTCAATAATGTGTACCAACAATTTTATCCTTAGGATGCAAGCCAGTTGACAGCAAGAGTCATATAAAATCAAAAAGAGAAGAGAGGCAAAAACACAGAAAGGGAGAGAAAATGGAAAGAAAGGGGCCTTATAGATCATCTAGTCCTACAGTTATCTGTGGTCACACATCAGGGACTAAATACATCAGCTGGTGAAAGAACTATCCTTGAAATGGCCAGCTATTTCTCAGGCCAATATTCTTCCCCTAACAGAACGATGTTTTCTTAAAAAATATATAGACACTAAAATAATTAGCATAATCTCTCATCATTAGTTTGCTTTATTTGGTAGGAAGAAAACTATGGGTATTTGTTGCTCTTTCATTAATAAGGAAGGTAGATGACAAACTTTCTCTTTGCCATTCCAGAAGATTCAGTTATCAAAGAAAGAGAGCCATTAAACTTGAAATAGTGTTAATTGATTCTCTCTGTCATTGGCTAAATACATACATACAGAATTCTTTAAGTTAAATCTAGATACAGTTTGCATTTATAGGCCTCTTTAGGACCAAGAGGTCCACATCACACGAATGATGAAGTCCTGAACTAAATCACGCAGGGTTCTTTGTCTTTACAAACATGGGCTAAAAAGCAATTTTACTTTGTTGTTTAATAATTTAAAACCACTACCTAACTTCTAATGAAGACTTTAATGTAGTTATACTAAATTTTCATTGCCCTTGTCTCCATGGAGATGAAGAAAAACTCATCGACATCCTCCTCACCAGTCACACAACTGAAAAATCTGTGAATTCACCCTATACTTCTCTGCACTAACGAAATGCACACAGAATTAAGCAGTGTAACACTATCGGTACATAACTTGATTGAAAACATAGGGTTCAGAATCACAGACTCTCACAAGTAACAGGACAGGGAAAAAAAATACAAAAACGTACTCTATCCGTGCTTCACATCAAAAACCCATACCTGGGAGTTTGGTTTAAGAACACAAACACAAACACATTCAAATCCTACATAACCTACAAAACCTTCTAAAGTAAGAGGCTTCCTTGGTGGCTCAGACAGTAAGGAATCTGCCTGCAATGCAGGAGACCCAGGTTTCATCCTAGGGTCAGGAAGATCCCCTGGAGAAGGGGATAGCAATCCATTCCAGTATTCTTGCCTGGGAAACCCCATGGACAGCGGAGCCTGGTGGGCTACAGTCCATGGGGTCGCAAAGAGTCAGACACAACTGAGCAACTAACACACACACACACACACACACACATCCTACAAGACATTCTAAAGAAAGAGGTAAGGTAATAAAAAAAAAAAGATATACAGCCACTTTAAGATAACTAGACAGAAGATAAAGCAGAGGAGAAATTCATAGAGAATGGAAAGTAAGTGGATTGAGTGAATGGTCCTAACTCAGAGCAGAGAGAGCTGCGGTGAGGATGTGTCTGCCCGGACAGGGAGACAGAAAGAAGGAGAGCTTGATCCCTCGAAAGTCTCTGAAATGCGAGGCATCAAATAATTTATAAGACAACAGTAAGAAATAAGGTTGCAAAATCTGTCTTTAAAAACAAGCTAGGCCACCAGGTGCTCTCACTAACCCTAATAAGTCTAGCTACCACCCCATTGCTGACCCAGCAGGATATAGGGGATTTAGTCCCCAGAGAAATTAAAACAGAAAGTCTTAATTCCCCACATAGTGGAGGATAGGGATGAAGGTAGGACATATATTTAAAAAAAAAAAAAAAAGGAAGAATCAACACACTGAATAGTATGATTGTGATCATCCTAACCCTTAGTCTTTACTCTATTCCCAACAGGAATGCTAGCAGACAAAAGTGTAAAAAAAAAATATTTGTGCAAAACAAAAGAGACTTCAGATGAGGAATTTTATGTATGTTCAGTCACTTCAGTCACTTTAGTCATGTCTAACTCCTTGCGACCCTATGGACTGTAGCCCATCAGGCTCCTCTTGCCATGGGACTCTCCAGGCAAAAATATTGGAGTGGGTTGCCATGCCTTCCTCTGGGGACCCTCCCAACCCAGGGATCAGAGCTGTGTCTCCTGCATTGCAGGCAGACTCCTTACTCACTTGGCCACCTGGGAAGCCCACGGAATTTTGGAGCCTCCCAATTAAATTACATCCTGATCATACTCTAGTGAGTTAACAAGATTTTCTTATGCCCACAGATATAACAATTTTGTGTCTCAAATATTTTTGGACAGTCACACTTCCTCAGACATTTTATATCTACCAAAGACAAGAAACAAAACAGAGAAGAGGAAAGGAACTCAGAAAACAAAGCAAAAGTAAAAAAAAAAAAAACAAACTGTTAAAACTCTTCAATACCATCAGAACACTAGGAAACTACATTTTGTGCATGAAACAAGAACAGGATGATATATTAATTTTTAAAAGGGCAAAGTACAATTGATTTATTAAAAATTAAAGTTATAAAAAATAATCAAGTAGTAAAAAAAAAAAAGTAAAAAGAAATAAAAATATTAGAGAAAAGATAGAAATTTAGAGGACCAATCCAATATCCAACTATGAGATCCGTAAGATAGATAATACATCATCAAATAATTAATAATACAAATTAAAGCCAAAGAATAAAAAGTATGAGTTTCCAGTGTCAAAACATTCATACCTATCACCATCAAATTGCAGAATGGGATCCATAAATAATCTTAAGACTTACAGAAGGAAAAATATGATCACAAATATGGAATGGGGAAAACTGGAAAATCCTCAGCTTCAACGTGGAAAACCAGAAAATCATTCATTCAACAAATATCCTTTTCATTCCTACATGCACCAGACATGTTGCCAGATATTCAGGAATACATCTTAGGCACTCAGGCGTGTCCAACTCTTTGTGACCCCATGGACTATAGCCCTCCAGGCTCCTCTGTCCGTGGGGATTCTCCAGGCAAGAATACTAGAGTGGGTTGCCATGTCCTCCCCCAGGGGATCTTCCCAACCCAGGGATCTAACTCAGGTCTGCATTGCAGGAGGATTCTTTACCGTCTGGGTCACCCAGGGAAGCCTATGAAGTGGGCAACCTATCCCTTCTCTAGGGGATCTCCTGCATTGCAGGTGGATTCTTTACCAGCTGAAATACCAGGGAAGCCCTTAAGGTAAGTATAGGTGATAACAAATGTGCAAAATGTATATTTGCCAATAGAAATATTACAGCATATGCTAAAGGCTAGCAGACATTATTTTTGACTGGTGAGATTACTTATTTCTGCTTTTATGAATTTTCCAAATTTTAATGTAAATATGCAATATTTTGTCATTAGGAAAAGGAAAACATGGTAATTTTAAAAAGCAATATATAGATTAGAAATAGGAAACAGAAAAGAGAAAAAGAGAACCAACTCAAGATGAACTGAATTATCATCTATATGAGCCAAGAGGCTTTTCAAGTGAAACCTTATATTTGCAGATGACACAGCTTTTCTTGATAGCCAAATACAAAGAGAAAAACACATTTCAGGAAAAACTCGCAATAAAATAGGCAGAAAATTGGTATGTAATAGTACACCCTAGGAAAAATACTTCAAACTCTACTTAATAAAAACTGAGCTCTGAGCTCTCAGGGACCTCATGCACACAGTGTCAACTGCTGCTCAAAGATAACACATCTAAGCCACTGAGACAGCCAATAGGATCAATGAAACACCAGGCATCCTCAAGAAGAATATTACAAACCAAAGGGAAACTATTATTCTACATTTGTTGCCCCAAAAAGTGCCCCTCACATATCTATAAGTAACCACAAATTTGAGAGGACACTGACCTAACAGAAGGTCCAGAAAAAAGACAAAAGCAATTAGGAGTTGCTATAGAACAGATTTTAGAAGATAATTAATGATGTAGATACAAAAGATCCCCTTGTGGCTCAGATGGTAAAGCGTCTGCCAACAATGCGGGAGACCCGGGTTCGATCCCTGGGTCGGGAAGATCCTCTGGAGAAGGAAATGGCAGCCCACTCCAGTCCTCTTGACTGGAAAATCCCATGGACGGAGGAGCCCGGTAGGCTACAGTCCATGGGGTCGCAAAGAGTCGGACACGACTGGGCGACTTCACTTCACTTCACTTCACAAAAGACACAAACAATGTATCAAACTCCAGCTGTGTACAGGTATGCTTCAATTTTTTTCACTTTGTAGATAGTGTTTTCTGTCGTTTTGCCTTTTTTTTTTTTTTAACAAATTGAAGGTTTGTGGCAACTTTGCTTCGAGTAAGTCTATTGGCGCCACTTTTCCAACAGCATTTGCTCACTGATGTTTGTGCCACATTTTCATAATTCTCATAATATTTCAAACTTTTTTCATTACTACTTACTTTATGTGTTATGGTGATTGTGATCAGGGATCCTTGATGCTACTAGCGTAAAAAACGACTCACTTAAGCCTCAGGTGATGGCTAAGATTTTTTAGCAACAAAGCATCTTAAATTATGCTGATTTGTTTTTTAGGCATAATGCTATTGCATACTTAGTAGACTACAGTATAAACATAACTTTTATATGCACTGAGACACAGAAAACTGTGTGACTTGCTTTATTGTGATGTTTGCTTTAGTGAAGTGGTCTGGAACTGAACCCACCATATCTCCAAGGTGTACTTGAAATAACCCCTTAAACTGTGGGGCAGGTAAACTAAAGAAAAAAAGGACTTCCAAGTATAAATCTCTAGGATTTGGTGGTTTATAAATTGACACTAAAAATCACTTCAAATGGTTGCCAATGGGTGAAATGGGTAACAAAAATGGATGGGCTAAGGGCTAAATCGCTTCAGTCCTGTCCAACTCTTTGCAACCCCATGGACTATAGCCTGCCAGGCTCCTCTGTCCATGGGATTTTCCAGGCAAGAACACTGGAGTGGGTTGCCATTTCCTTCTCCAGGGGAATTTTCCTGACCCAGGGATCGAACCCATGTCTCTTGTGTCTCCTTCATTGGCAGGCAAGTTCTTTACCACTAGCACCACCTGGGAAGCCAAAAAATGGGTGAAGAGGTCAAAAAGTACAAGCTTCCAGTTATAAAATAAATAAGTCTTAGGGATGTAATGTACAGCATGGTGACTACGGTTGACAATACTGTATGGAATATTTTAAAGTTGCTAAGAGACTAGATCTAAGGATTTTATCACAAGAAAAAAAAAATTATAACTATGTGATGTGAAGGATGTTAACTAGATATAATTTGTGGTGATCATTTCACAATGTATACAAATATCAAATCCTTACATCATAAACCTGAAACTGACATAATTTTACTTGTCAATTATACCTCAATAAAAAAAATATTATGACTTAACAAAGAAAAAAATACATGCTCGAGAATAGTACTGGAATCCAAATATCTTTACATCTAACCAGCAATTAGCCTGGTGCATTGTCCATAATAGACATTTACTGGATTTCCCCAGTTTTCCAGTGGATAAGAATCACCTGCCAATTTAGGGGACACAGGTTCTATCCCTCATACAGGAAGATTCCACATCTAAGCCCATGCACCACAACTACTGAGCCAAGTGCAGCAAATACTGAAGCCCCACATCTGGCACCCGTGCTCCACAACAAGAGAAACCACCACAATGAGAAGCCCACACACCACAACTACAGACCAGCCTCCTGATCTTCACAGCTGGAGAAAGCCCATGAAGCAATGAAGACCCAGTGCAGCCAAAAATAAAATTAAAAAATAATAATTACTCAATAACTTGAATGAATGTTTGGGAAAACATTCCTAATTTGATGAGAAAGACAGTATGAAGGCAAATCATTTCTCTTCCTGCAAAGTCTTTTGGTGTCACAATCTTAAACAGAAGAGAGGCCACCGCCATCAAAATGTTACCTTCTGAATGAAAGTATAACCTTTAATTTATGGAAGAATTGCACTCTTTCGCTCTTTCCATGCAGTGTGTCTTATAGAGCATTTTAGTTTGAATTTCTCTTCACTCCACATACACTCGGTCACACATAAAATTCATTCACACCATCATTCAATTTCAGTGTCCCTTACTTTTCAAAAAAGTTCTATCTGTGGTCTTCCAAAATAGTAGTATTTGAGAAGTGAACATGAATTTGTATGACATGGCAAATAAAATGAAAGCAGTAGATGATAATATCAGAATGGGCCATGATATCTTTACAGACAGAGAAAAACAGTAAAAACGCATTGATATTTTAAAAGGCAATAATTATAAGGTGAAAAAAATTACCATAAATACATACATTTCAATTCTATATAATAAAAATATCATATAACTTTAATCTGTGTTTATTATATATGAGTTTCTCTTTATTTGCTTTCACTAAATAAACTTTTCATCTATCCATCCTATTGAGTAACATAGATCAGTACATACAAGGTACATAAAAATTTTCAGCACTGTGTTTCACCTTCATTCTCAGCTTCATAATAAGTATCAAAAATTTATTAGCAATCCATAAACAGAATAACTATGGAAAGCTGCATTATCTGAGCACTTCTCAAACTTTTTTTTCAAAATTTCCCTCAAGGTAAAAAATAAATTGGATATACCCTGGGGTCTGGTGACTTAGCCCCAATTTAACAGCAACTCTGAAATTTTTTTGGAAGAGTCTGACTGCATCTTGCAAAAATTCAAATAAACTCTGGTCTACTCTTATATAATGTGTTTTCTTTAAATAAAAATATTATTAAAACTGCCCTTGAAAAAAATCAATGGCCCAAAAAGATATGCCACGTTATTGTTGTGGCTTTATGAACTCAAGGCATATCACTGAGTCATGGGTATCTTTTATTCTTCTCCACATTGCAAATTGTGTGAATTTTTTTCTCTAAAAGTGATAGTGAAATTTGTGATAATATAAGAATTATTAACTCAAATGAATTCATATATTTTATTCAGATAAGCTTTTATTTTTTTCCTTTTTGCCCCAAATATTTTTTACTGAATTTTTTACACACTAGAGTTTATTTAGATATACTAATCAACCATACCACCTACTCTCAAATGAGAAATAGAAGAATTTTAAATGTTTCTGAAATGATTAATCAATGGCTCTATTTAATGTTAAAACTTTGTATGGGTAGCTCTATTTTTGCCCCTCCTTAGACAAAACTTGCAAAAGGAGATAAATCGGTAGATGACAGGTTTATTTTAATAAAAACCAAATAAAGAAATTCAAACTGGATACAAATGCTCATAATTGGAATGGTAAAAGTCATATATGCCAGATGGATGAATCATAAGCTGGAATCAAGATTGCGGGGAGAAATATCAACAACCTCAAATATGCAGAATATACCACACTAATGGCAGAAAGTGAAGAGGGACTAAAGAGCCTCCTGATGAAGGTGAAAAAGGAGAGTGAAAAAGCTGGCTTAAAACTCAACATTCAAAAAACTACGATCATGGCATCTGGTCCCATCACTTCATAGCAAACAGGAGAAACAGTGGAAGTAGTGATGTTTTATTCCCTTGTGCTCCAAAATCACTGCCAACAGCGACTGCAGCCATGAAATTAAGACACTTGCTCCTTGGAAGGAAAGCTATGACAAACCTAGACAGCATATTAAAAAGTAGAAACATCACTTTGCTAACAAAGGTCTGTCTAGTCAAAGCTATGCTTTCTCCGGTAGTCATGTACTGATGTGAGAGTTGGACCGTAAAGAAGGCTGAGCGGCAAAAAATTAATGCTTTTGAGTTGTGGTGCTAGAGAAGACTTTTGAGAGTCCCTTGGACAGCAAGGAGATCGAACTAGTCAGTCTTAAAGGAAATCAACCTTGAATATTCATTGGAAGGATTGATGCTGAAGCTGAAGCTCCAATATTTTGGCCACCTGATGCAGAGAGCTAACTCATTGAAAAAGACCCTGATGCTGGGAAAGATTGAAGGCAAAAGGAGAAGAGGGCAACAGAAGATGAGATGGTTAGGAAGCATTCAATGGACACGAATTTGAGCAAACTCTGGGAGATGATGGAGGACACAGAAGCCTGGTATGCTGCAGTACACAGGGTAACAAAAAGTTGAACTCACCTCAGTGACTGAACAACAAAAGTAACATAAGAATGAAACCATTAAATGTGGCTTTTCCTATACATTTTATTCTATTGTTATTGTATTTCCAATTTTGAGTGCTTTCACATATTTCTCTTTTTTTTTTTTTTTTTGAGTTCTGATAAAGCTAAAACTTGTCATCTCTCTAACTCAGTTCAGTTCAGTTCAGTTCAGTCGCTCAGTCGTGTCCAACTCTTTGCGACCACCATGAATTGCAGCACGCCAGGCCTCTTTGTCCATCACCAACTCCCGGAGTCTACCCAAACCCATGTCCATCGAGTCAGTGATGCCATCCAACCATCTCATCCTCTGTCGTCCCCTTCTCCTCCCGCCCCCAATCCTACCCAGCATTAGGGTCTTTTCCAATGAGTCAACTCTTTGCATGAGGTGGCCAAAGTATTGAAGTTTCAGCTTCAACATCAGTCCTTCCAATGAACACCCAGGACTGATCTATTTTAGGATGGATTGATTGGATCTCCTTGCAGTCCAAGGGACTCTCAAGAGTCTTCTCCAACACCACAGTTCAAAAGCATCAATTCTGCGGCGCTCAGCTTTCTTCACTGTACAACTCTCACATCCATACATGACCACTGGAAAACTCAGTTACTAAGGTCAAATAGTCTAGTGGTTAAGTAACTGAGATTGCACCACCTTTTTTACATGTGCCCAAATCCTGGATCTGCCATTTAATTGCTGTGTGGACTGACTCAAGTTATTTAACCTCTATCTCTATGACTTCATCTGTAACAGGAATAACATTTCTTATCACAGTTAGTGAGAAAATTAATAAATCATCTGTAAACACAAGATTTATCACTACCTTAGAATAATTGCATTAATAATCAGGTTGAACTTTTTATCTTTCTAAAAACAGTATAGTTCCTATAAGCGTGGAAAACATATTGTATGAAGCTTTTCAATAATTTTTATTTGTATATTGCTTTTATAATGCAACACTGGAATAAATGAAACATCAAAATACACTCAAACAACTTTATCAATTTGGAATTTTTTAACTCTATTAGGTATAATCAACAAATAAAAATAGCATATATTTAAAACATACAACTTGATTTTTTTGATAATATGTGCTTGTGGATATTAGTAGGTCAGTTGTGTACAACTCTCTGTGACCCCATGAACTGTAGCCTGCCAGGCTCCTCTGTCCACAGAATTCTCCAGGCAAGAATACTGGAGTTGGGTGCCGTTCTTTGTGTTATAAAATGGTCTTTGTGGAACACCAGGTTAAGGTAGACTCTCTATGTGTTATTACTTACAACTGCATATGAATCTGTGCTGTGCTTAGTCGCTCGTTTGTGTCCGCTTTTTGTGACCCCATGGACTGTAGCTCTTCAGGCTCCTCTGTCCATGGGGATTCTCCAGGCAAGAATACTGGAATAGGTTGCCATGCCCTCCTCCAGGGGATCTTCCTAACCCAGGGTCTAAACCCAGGTCTCCCGCACTGCAGGCAGATTCTTTACCATCTGAACCACCAAGGAAGCCCATGAATACTACAGTGGGTAGCCTATCCCTTCTCCAGGGGACCTTCCTGACCCAGGAATCACATGTGAATCTACAATTGTCGAAGTAAAATTTTCTATTAAAAAATTGAAAGAAATATATACTTACACATTCTCACTATATTCCTGCACTGTTATCAGGAGAGGAACTGAGATATATATTGGAAACATAATGCAGTTTAGGCATTGGGATTCAATAAGGTATTTTATGAAATAATCACATACTACTGAAGTATCAATACATCCAAATTAAGCTCCTCCTCCGATCTCATAATATGAATGAAGATTTTTCCATCTAAAATTCACAGCTAGTGACTAGGAGTAGATGCCTTGAAGCTAGCACAGCTTGAGTTAGAATATGGACCCCATCAATGATGAGATCTGTGACCTTGTGCAAGGTCTTCCGGAGAAGGCAATGGCACCCCACTCCAGTACTCTTGCCTGGAAAATCCCATGGATGGAGGAGCCTGGTGGGCTGCAGTCCATGGGGTCATGAAGAGTCGGACACGACTGAACGACTTCATTTTCACTTTTCCCTTTCATGCACTGGAGAAGGAAATGGCAACCCACTCCAGTGTTCTTGCCTGGAGAATCCCAGGGATGGTGGAGCCTGGTGGGCTGCCGTCTATGGGGTCGCATAGAGTCGGACACGACTGAAGTGACTTAGCAGCAGCAGCAGCAGCAAGGTCTTCACCATGACTTTTCTCTGAACTCCATGCCCACTTGGTCATCCCACCATTTTGTTTTCTCAGCAATCTGTGCTTATCTCCAGCAGCACTCAGGATCCTGTTTCCAATTCAGTGTTCTCTTTTAACAATCTTGCCCACTAGGATTGGGTTCAGTCACTAAGTTGTGTCCGACTCTTTGGGACCCCATGGACTGCAGCACACCAGGCTTCCCTGTCCACTATCTACCGAAGTTTGCTCAGATTCATGTCCATTGAGTTGGTGATGCTATCTAACCATCTCATTCCTCTGTCGTCCTTCTCTCCTTTTGCCTTCAATCTTTCCCAGCATCAGGGTCTTCTCCAATGAGTTGGCTCTTCGCATTAGGTGGCCAAAGTATTGGAGCTTCAGCTCAAGCATCAGTCCTTCCAATGAATACAGAGTTGATTTTCTTTAGGATTGACTTGTTTGATCTTCTTGCTGTCCAAGGGACTCTCAAGAATCTTCTCCAGCACAATTTGAAAGCATCAATTCTTTGGCACTCAGCCTTTTTATATGGTCCAACTCTCACATTCACATATGACTATCGGATAAACCATAGCTTTGACTATAGGGACCTTTGTTGGCAAAGTGATGTCTTTGCTTTTTGATATGGTGTCAGGGTTTGCCATAACTTTACTTCCACTAGGATTTTCCTTCCACTAGCATTATGCCTCATTTATGTTTTACTAAATAATTTTAACATTTATTATTTCCCTGTGAAGAGAAATCCTTACTTTTGGTACTTTCCTTGCTTCCGTCTGTTTCTTACAGGTTTATCTAGCTCATAAATCATAATCTTCTTCTGACACACTGAAGAATGCTTATTAATACTGCTGAAATTTAAATTAATGTGGAGAGTACTTGGAACGATAAAGAAAATTAAGTTGGAACATGCACAGACTCATCTCATGCAATCTAGTGTTTGATGGTAGAATACTTCTCTGCTTTAAACCAAAGGATTGTTTGAAAAAGCTCTTAAATTGATCCCCTTCTATGATTTTATAATTTTCTTCATTCAAATGTGTTAAATCTGGCAATGTGCTTGAGAACGACAGAGCTTTGCTGTGTAGATTTAACATGACAGGTCAGCACTGAGAGTAAAAATTAAGGAACTGGTAATGTAAAATGAAAACAAACCCCCCTTTCATAAAAAAAAAAAAAAACTGTATGTGTTTAAGAAATATTAAATAAAATCAAATATGATGACTGTTAGTCATCTTTTGCTGATACAGATAGTCCTTTAAAAGAGATATAAAACCAGAATCTTCTCTCACTCAGACACAAAGAATTTCCAGAGCTTGCAATTTCTTCCTGAAATAATATAGTATAAAAAAACACAGCCTAATTTAAATATTCATGTCTTCACTTTATTTAATGGTATGCTACTGTGGCTACACATATTATATTTTAATGTTCCATGATGTTACTTCCTGTTTATAACAGCTGAAATAAGAGCCACCTTCAAGAGCAATATTATAAGTCATCATTATGAGGTTCATATTTTCTTCTTCGAAAAATGTGTTCTGCTCCTAAAAATGACAACACACTGATACTCAAAATAAGCATCTTCTTTAACATGCAGACTACATTTTTAGAAATTAGGAAATAATCCACTTGTCTAGGAGCCAAATTTCAGGAGTCAAGTCTACCTTCAAAGTATCTTGATCTAACATTCCACAGAACTAAAGCAGAAGAGATGAAACATGGAATTTAGAACAACAATTACAAAAAAAATCTGCAGGATATAATTTGGTCCCTGAACTTTTTAAAGATCAAGAATTATCAGCTGGGATTCAACATTTAAAGGATATTGCCAAAAAAATATACCCAGAATAATGAAAATGTAGGTTTGTCATTTTGACTAGAAACATCTAAGAAATGAACTTCTTTTAAAATTGCCCTCAGAAAAGGGCGGGAACAAATTTATCTCCTTTAAACACCACACTCCAAATTGTCTTTTTTTCAGTTTGGAAGAGAACAAAGAAATATTCAACAAAACGATCATAGTAGCTAAGCTAATATCATGCTCTCTTTCCCTCTTTTCCCTGACCCTCACACACACAGTGCATACACATATACTGACACACATACATATCCATATGCATACACGTTCATACACATGAACATATATACTACAGAAAAACTGTTGTGTTTTTCCTAACAAGAGGTGTATTTAGAGGTTGGGAAATGGATCATATTGGGCTGTCAATTATGTTAGAATCCAGGAGGCATTAAGTATTAAAGGATGTTCTCATATTTTATAAAAACTATGTTTTTCTTCCTTAAATATAAGCTCTACTAGTGAAATCCACTCTATGTAAAAGCTAGTTTCTTTGTCAGAAGAAAATATTATGGGGCTTTTTTTATTGCTTTTACATAAAATTCAGAATAATAGGTTTTCACACAAAATTAAAGGACAGAGTGATCTTTTGGAAGGAGTACTGATTCCAATCCCACTTGATATTGACCAGCTGTGGAATAATATCAGGCACTTTCACCTATCTGATACTCAGGGAAATATGATCTAAGCTGGCCAAGTATCTTGGCCCTTGTGAACTGATGGTTGGACACAGGATCTATGTAAGCCCATCAGAGCCCGGAAGCAGAAAGACTTTCTCTTTCTAAGATTTAAAGTGCTCAAGATCACCTAACCCTGTAACTTAGGCACCTTGTGAAGAGAGCCTGAATGAAATTAAAAACAACAAAAAGGAAAGCTGAGGAGAGAGAGAGGAGAGTCCCAGTGAAGTGACTGTAAACCCTAGTCAACACATGGTTAGATCAGGTCTCCTTTGCTCTCTCTGGACAAAATACCAAGAGTTGTCAACAGAGGCCAAACTGTGATTTCTGTCACCTGGAACTGAAGACTAATCAGAGAAACTACCTATATTATAAATTTTATATAAGTCTAGCAATGAATAATCTAAGACAGTAAACTGAAGGTATCTGAGTATGTTAAGTACTATTATTACTATTAATATAAAGTAACTTTTTCACAAAGGATGTGCCCTGGCTTTGCATTATAAAATTCAACACCTATAAGCAGCTCCCTAACACAGGATAGATATCTAATCAAAGGCTGATGAGCAAATGAATAAACAAAGTTGATGGGTTTGCATTTGGAAAAGCTATCTGTGGTATAATGTTTTATTTTCCAGCTCAATATAATAGCAAATAATTTAACAAGCCATAGAAGGTGAAGACCATTAAATTAGTATTTAATGTTCTTGAAGTAGAGGGGTCGTACAAATTATAATTCTATTTTCTTTGGCTGGAGAAGGAAATGGCAACCCACTCCAGTATTCTTGCCTGGAAAATCCCCTGGACGGAGGAGCCTGGCAGGCTACAGTCTATAGGGTTGCAAAGAGTTGGACATGACTAAGCTACTTTGCTTTTCCTTGGTTAAACCGCAAACCTCTCATTCTTAAATAGTTTAATTTTTGTACCCAATGAGACATACTTATCAAATGTTAACAGAATTATCAATAGGAAAATCTAAAGTTTCAGCAGTTTACAACCTGAGAATTAAAACTAGGCAATATCAAAATGTGGTAACTTGTAAAGCAAAAGAAAATATATATATGTACACATACACACATAATTATTCAAACTTTTCCATTCTATTGTCACTGAATTCTCTAAAATCCACAGTCATAGAATAAATAAATAGAACCTGTATATATTCAATATTATAAAGAAAATATTCAGTGTTTGAGTATTGGATTGTTGATTTGTAGTATTGTTTTCTTAATCTTGATATATTTGGTTTCTATTACCCTATAGTAATTACCAAAAGCCTCATGACTTAAAACAACATGCATCTAGTATCACACAATTTCTGTGGGACAGAAGTTGACATTGCTTAACTTGGTCCTCTGCTCAGTGTCTCACAAACCAGCAATCCAGGTCTTGACTCAGCTGGGGTTTCCTGCTGCTTGTCAGTCAAGGGCTTTTCTTAGCTCCCACAGGCCTCCAAAGTTCCCCCTTATATGACCCTCTTACAACATGGCTATTTGCTTCTTCAAGGCCAGCACAGGAATCTTTCTAACCTCTAGATGTTCTTTTAAGCATTCATTTGATCAAGTCAAGCCCTTTAAGGATAATCCCTCCTTTGATTAATTCAAAGTAATCTAATTAGAGATCTGAATCATGTCTGAAATTGCCTTTTCTTCTTTGTCATAAGATGGGACTTGATTATGAAACTGATATCTCATCATATTCACAGGTGTCACTCACACTCAAAAGGAAGTAATTATATAGCACATGTAACCTCTGGGTGCTCATCATGCCAAATAACCTAATTGTCCCAAACAGAATCCTCAGACATCCAGACCAGTCATTTAAAAGATTTAAATTTCAACTCCAAACATTAAATCTGTTTTTCACTATTGAAATTGAGACTCAAGTTTGGGGCTTCCCTCATAGCTCAGTTGGTAAAGAATCCACCTGCAATGCAGGAGATCCTGGTTCAATTCCTGGGTCGGGAAGATCTGCTGGAAAAGGGATAGGTTACCCACTCCAGTATTCTTGGGCTTCCCTAGTGGCTCACCTGGTAAGGAATCTGCCTGCACTGTGGGAGAACTGGGTTTGATCCCTGTGTTGGGAAGATCCCCTGGAGAAGGGAAAGGCTACCCACTCCAGTATTCTGGTCTAGAGAATTCCACCGACCGTATAGTCCATGGGGTCGCAAGGAGACGACTGAGCAACTTTCACTTTCATTTTACCTTTACCTTTCTTCTGTGGGAAATGAGTTGGGATTTGAGATCCAGATATTGTAAAAACTCTTTTTGGTAACATGCCTATTGCTGGTTATTGGCACATGGATGCTATGACAGATAGAAGGAGAACACATGGATGCTATGACAGATAGAAGGAGAAATGAAATTAGAACAGCAGCTCTTCTCTACCTGCTGCTGAATTAGTGCGACGTGGATCAAATGGATTAGCAGGGAAGCTGGTTGGTCAGTCTGATGGTAGTGATGCTGATTAAAAATTTCAGAAGTGAAAAGCTTGCTGTAACTAACGTATCTTACTGACATCAAGTTTTTCGTAGGTTGAGGCATTTAAAATTCAAGCAGGTGGTCATTAGAGGGAAAAGGCACAATTACATCTACTAAAAAGCACTTCTAATAATCTTTTTTTTATCCCATGAGTGTTTGTTGAGAGCATTCCTAGATCACCACAAATACATTATAAAGTCATACCACCTCCCTAAAGTTTTCAATGAAAAGATACAGGTTGAAAGGGATTTTTTAAGGCTCTGAGTCATCTCGCAGTTAATAAAAATTTGTAAGTAAATGAGGCACACCAGGCTGCACATGGCTGCACGGGGCATGAACAAAGCGGGTGAGAGGAGATGCCCCATGTCTAAGGTAAGGAGCAGCAGCGGAGAGGAGATACCCCAAGTCCAAGGTCAGGAGCAGTGGATGACAGGAGATACCCCACGTCCAAGGTAAGGAGCGGTGGCTGCGCTTTGCTGGAGCAGCCGTGAAGAGATACCCCATGTCCAAGCTAAGAGAAAACCAAGTAAGACGGTAGGTGCTAAGAGAGGGCATTAAGAGGGCAGACATACTGAAACCACAATCACAGAAAACTAGCCAATCTGATAACATGGACAACAGCCTTGTCTAACTCAGTGAAACTAAGCCATGCCGTATGGGGCCACCCAAGATGGCCAGGTCATGGTGGAGAGGTCTGACAGAATGTGGTCCACGGGAAAAGGGAATGGCAAACCACTTCAGTATTCTTGCCTTGAGAACCCTATGAACAATATGAAAAGGCAAAAAGATAGGACACTGAAAGATGAACTCCCCAGGTCAGTAGGTGCCCAATATGCTACTGGAGATGAGTGGAGAAATAACTCCAGAAAGAATGAAGAGATGGAGCCAAAGCAAAAACAACACCCAGTTGTGGATGGGACTGGTGATGGAACCAAGGTCTGATGCTGTAAAGAGCAATATATCACAGGAACCTGGAATGTTAGTTCCATGAATCAAGGCAAATTGGAAGTGGTCAAACAGGAGACGGCAAGAGTGAATGTCGACATTCTAGGAATCAGCGAACTAAGATGGACTGGAATGGGTGAATTTAACTCAGATGACCATTATATCTACTACTGTGGGCAAGAATCGCTTAGAAGAAATGGAGTAGCCATCATGGTCAACAAAAGAGTCCGAGAGGCAGTACTTGGATGCAATCTCAAAAACGATAGAATGATCTCTGTTCATTTCCAAGGCAAACCATTCAATACCACAGTAATCCAAGTCTATGCCCCGACCAGTAACGCCGAAGAAGCTGAAGTTGAGCGGTTCTATGAAGACCTACAAGACCTTCTAGAACAAATACCCAAAAAAGATGTCCTTTTCAGTATAGGGGACTGGAATGCAAAAGTAGGAAGTCAAGAAACACCTGGAGTAACAGGCAAATTTGGCCTTGGAGTACAGAATGAAGCAGGGCAAAGCCTAATAGAGTTCTGCCAAGAGAATGCACTAATCATAGCAAACACCCTCTTCCAACAACACAGAGAAGACTCTACACATGGACATCACCAGATGGCCAACACAGAAATCAGATTGATTATGTTCTTTGAAGCCAAAGATGGAGAAGCTCTATACAGTCAGCAAAACCAAAACCAAAACCTATAGCTGACTGTGGCTCAGATCATGAACTCCTTATTGAGAAACTGAAGAAAGTGGGGAAAACCAGTAGACCATTCAGGTATGACCTAAATCAAATCCCTTATGACTATACAGTGGAGGTGAGAAATAGATTTAAGGGACAAGATCTGATAGAGTGCCTGATGAACTATGGATGGACGTTTCTGACATTGTACAGGAGACAGGGATCAAGACCATCCCCAAGAAAAAGAAATGCAAAAAAACAAAATGGCTGTCTGAGGAAACCTTACAAATAGCTGTGAAAAGAAGAAAAGCAAAAAGCAAAGGAGAAAAGGAAAGATATACCTATGTGAATGCAGAGAACCAAAGAATAACAAGGAGAGATAAGAAAGCCTTCCTCAGTGATCAATGCAAAGAAATAGAGGAAAACAATAGAATGGGAAAGACTAGAGATCTCTTCAAGAAAATTAGAGATATCAAGGGAACATTTCATGCAAAGATGGGCTCGATAAAGGACAGAAATGGTATGGACCTAAGAGAAGCAGAAGATATTAAGAAGAGGTGGCAAGAATACACAAAAGAACTGTACAAAAAAGACCTTCATGACCCAGATAATCATGATAGTGTGATCACTCACCTAGAGCCAGACACCCTGGAATGTGAAGTCAAGTGGGCCTTAGGAAGCATCACTACAAACAAAGCTAGTGGAGGTGATGGGATTCCAGTTGAGCTATTTCAAACCCTAGAAGATGATGCTGTGAAAGTGCTGCACTCAATATATCAGCAAATTTGGAAAATTCAGCAGTGGCCACAGGACTGGAAAAGGTCAGTTTTCATTCCAATCCCAAACAAAGGCAATGCCAAAGAATGCTCAAACTACTTCACAATTGCACTCATCTCACACGCTAGTAAAGTAATGCTAAAAATTCTCCAAGCCAGGCTTCAGCAATATGTGAACCGTGAACTTCAAGATGTTCAAGCTGGTTTTAGAAATGGCAGAGGAACCAGAGATCAAATTACCAACATCCACTGTATCACTGAAAAAGCAAGAGAGTTTCAGAAAAACTTCTATTTCTGCTTTATTGACTATGCCAAAGCCTTTGACTGTGTGGATCATAATAAACTGTGGAAAATTCTGACAGAGATGGGAATACCAGACCACCTGACCTGCCTCTTGAGAAACCTGTATGCAGGTCAGGAAGCAACAGTTAGAACTGGACATGGAACAACAGACTGGTCCCAAATAGGAAAAGTAGTACATCAAGGGTGTATATTGTCACCCTGCTTATTTAACTTACATGCAGAGTACATCATGAGAAACGCCAGGCTGGAAGAAGCACAAGCTGAAATCGAGGTTACCAGGAGAAATATCAATAATCTCAGATATGCAGATGACACCACCTTTATAGCAGAAAGTGAAGAAGAACTAAAGAGCCTCTTGATCAAAGTGAAAGAGGAGAGTGAAAAAGTTGGCTTAAAGCTCAACATTCAGAAAACTAAGATCCTGGCATCCAGTCCCATCACTTCATGGCAAATAGATGGGCAAACAGTGGAAACAGTGGCTGACTTTATTTTTCTGGGCTCCAAAATCACTGCAGATGGTGATTGCAGCCATGAAAGTAAAAGACACTTACTCCTTGGAAGGAAAGTTATGACCAACCGAGACAGCATATTAAAAAGCAGAGACATTACTTTGTCAACAAAGGTCCATCTAGTCAAGGCTATAATTTTTCCAGTAGTCATGTATGGATGTGAGAGTTGGACCATAAAGAAAGCTGAGCACCGAAGAATTGATGCTTTTGAACTGTGGTGTTGGGGAAGACTCTTGAGACTCCCTCTGACTGCAAGGAGATCCAACCAGTCCATCCTAAAGGATATCAGTCCTGGGTGCTTATTGGAAGGACTGATGTTGAAGCTGAAACTCCAATCCTTTGGCCACCTGATGCGAAGAGCTGACACATTTGAAAAGCACCTGATGTTGGTGAAGATTAAAGGCAGGAGGAGAAGGGAATGACAGAGGATGAAATGGTTGGATGGCATCACCGACTCAATGGACATGGGTTTGGGTAGACTCCGGGGGTTGGTGATGGACAGGGAGGCCTTGCATGCTGGGGTTCATGGGGTCACAAAGAGTCGGATACAACTGAGAGACTGAACTGAATTATGAATACACTTCTTACTGCATGTGTGCTCAATCACTCAGTCCTGTCTGATTCTTTGAGACCCCATGGACTGTAATCCACCAGGCTCCTCTGTCCATGGGATTCTCCAGGCAAGAATACTCGAGTGGGTTGTCATGTCCTCCTCTAGGGGATCCTTTACCACTGCAGGCGGATTCTTTACAATCTGATCTACTGGGGAAACCCCTACATTCTCCCAAATGTTTGAAGACAAGTCGTATACCTTTCCTTAGCCTTGTCTGATATATGCTAAATACTGGCCATCTCCCCAGCATTACTCAAACAACCCTTCATTTCCACATCTACATGCCTCCTCAGAGGTATGTTATCTGAAGTTTATGTCCTCCAGATTTAACTCAGCAAACAAAAGATAGATTAGAGCTATCATGTTCCTTATTTTAAACCAAACTTGGGGGTACCTGTAAGGATTTTGGTAACCATGCAAATTACTGGAGATGATGATTACTTAATCTGGGTAGGGTTCCTTGAAAGTGCATCTTCGAACCACTGGAAATTTCGACTCAGGTGAGCCATAGGCCCCTATTTGAGAAAATTTCTCTCTTGAAATCATGTAAGATTCCATTAGCTACTGTGTAATCCTATTAAAGGACTGACACCTAATGAACTTCCCGTTCACTAAATCCCCTAATATTGTAAATATGAGTTACCAGGCAATATGAAACTATCAGTTTGAGGGACAAATCACAAACGCTTTGACACAGTACTACAGAAGTGCTGTATAATAGATGTCTCATTCTAACCTTTGATGATTTTCTGAGATCTTGATTTCATCATATAACGTATGTACCTAATGAACTCGTCACATAAATATATTTTATAAGTGGCCCCTCTAAATCTTTATTAAATTGTGGCTCTTTCTTCACAAGCGCCTCCTACCCAAAGAGTGTCTCATTTGACATATGGTACTCTCACAAGTGTTTCTCCTCCTCTTTATCTATACCATAGAACTGTTTTCTTCTGCATTATTCATAAGAAGTATTGGGTGATTTCTTTTTAATGTTATTTCCACTAATTTTCTCTGATAAGCAAGTGAGTAAACAAAAACTTAATGAAACTCTCATTGTTTCCTAGTCATATGGAAAATGTATTATGTACAAGCCCACAGTGAAAACCATAGTTACTTTCAGGAAGTAGAAATTGCTCAAGACACATTCTCTGATTACCCTGAAATGAAAACTAGATGTCTTAAAAATAGTTTGTGTTTTAAAAAAAATACTAGAGTATGTAGAAATTCAGGACAATGAGAGCCCAACTGAGGAGCTTGTACATATGGCACTCTTCCCAATCAAGTGTAGAATCCAGCCAGTAAGGACATTGGCCACAGGTCTCTATAAGTCTTTCAGCCAATCTTGCAGTCAGTTCTGCCACCCCAAGTGGGTCCCCTCTGAAAAGTATTTGGGCTTAATTGCAACCAAAGCAGTTACCAATGGAACTGGTATTTGTTCAATATGTTCCATAATACACAGTACAAAAATGTGATTAAAAAAAAAATGTTATCCAAATAATACTGCTGCTGTTGCTGCTAAGTCGCTTCAGTTGTGTCCAACCCTGTGCGACCCCATAGATGGCAGCCCACCAAGCAGGCTCCCCTATCCCTGGGATTCTCTAGGCAAGAACTCTGGAGTGGGTTGACATTTCCTTCTCCAATGCATGAAAGTGAAAAATGAAAGTGAAAAGTGAAAGTGAAGTCACTCAGTCGTGTCCAACTCTTAGCGACCCCATGGACTGCAGTCTGCCAGACTCCTCCATCCATGGGGTTTTCCAGGCAAGAGTACTGGAGCGGGGTGCCATTGCCTTCTCCACCAAATAAGACTACATGTTAACAATTCCATTGACATATCCCCATTAACTAAGATGACCCCATGAACTGTAGCCTGCCAGGCTCCTCTGTCCATGGGATTACCCAGGCAAGAATACTGGAGTGGGTAGCCATTTCCTGCTGTTGCTGCTGCTGCTGCTAAGTCGCTTCAGTCGTGTCCGACTCTGTGCGACCCCATAGACGGCAGCCCACCAGGCTCCCCCATCCCTGGGATTCTCCAGGCAAGAACACTGGAGTGGGTTGCCATTTCCTTCTCCAATGCATGAAATGGAAAAGTTAAAGTGAAGTCACTCAGTCGTGTTGGACTCTTAGCAACCCCATGGACTGTAGCCTACCAGGCTCCTCCATCCATGGGATTTTCCAGGCAAGAGTACTGGAGTGGGGTGCCATTGCCTTCTCCAAGCCATTTCCTACTACAGGTGATCTTTCCAACCCAGGATCAAATCCATGTCTCCTGCATTGGCAGGTGGATTCTTTACCACTGCACCACCTGGGAAGCTCAAGCTTTTTAAAAATTCTATAAATGATCAACTAGATGGTTTAATCTACAGAATTCTACAGACACCATTTTTTTTTTAATTCCACAGAAGCATCAACTAGAAGAAAACTGCCATCAATGGGTGGAAAAACAGAAGAATAAGTATGCCATTCTCAGTATATACAACTGAAAAATAAATATTTTAATCTCCATGACAACAGTGTTCAGACACACACACAGGAAAAAAAAAAAAAAAAAACTTTTATAACCCATTTAAATGAGTCAATGCATAGCTTTAAAAATTAAATTAAAAGGAGAATAAGTTATTCAATGTTTCTGGCTGTTGTTCATCTTTCATTCCTTTTTTCTTTTAAACTGAGCTCAAAGTAAAGGATTTCATTAGTCTTCAGAGAAGTTTCAATAAACAGTAACTTAAATGACAACAGAATAGACATTTTTAAATGATACTGTAGACACATGTTATTTTGAAAGCACTTAAGTGAAAACCTTTGTTGATAAAATTTTTTTTTTCAAGTTTCTCCTCAAAGAATTCTATAAAAATCAAAGGGGAAACATAATAGATGGGATGGGTGAATAACTGCATAAGTTATGGCTATGAACAAAGCTTAATGTCCAAAACAGAACTTGAATAAGTAGAGCTGAGAAAGTAGAAGTCAAGGGAAGGTCATACTATTTGTGTTTCAGTTGTTTGGCTTGCTCTTAACCATACATCTTGGAGTTGTTTTCTGAGCTTGTTTTAATGAGATTGTTTTTTCCTGCTCTTTTGTGGTGGAAAACTTTAAACACAGCTACGTTTGGACAGTGTTCTGTAGGCATGCTCTTTTCAAGCTAAGATTAACGGAGGCCAAGAATGCCCCCCTTTATCTTCTACCTCCGAAACGCTCAGTGACAGAGGTATATATAGGTTGTGTGATGACCCCTAGCTACATGGTGTATTTGAAAAATCACCATCAGTAGATTACAGCATACTGAGCACGGAGCATAAGACTACTATCCACATGAGAATATGTTTGCATTTAATGGTGTATCTTGATAGTGAAATTCATTATCGTGTTTCTCACTTATATATTTATCATATAATTACTTTTCTTTTAGTTCTGAGCTGATTTGTTTGTTCATAATGTCATTTATTTGTTGTTGTTTTGGATCTTATAAACCATATTTTGAAAATTGCTTAAAACAAAGAAACCCAAAGAATTGGTGAAATACGAAGCCTAATTTTACAGTAAAGAAAACCAAACTGAATGAGCATGCAGACAGTACTCATGAAAAGCATGACTCATTTACTTAATTTGATTTATTGGTTCATTCATTCAACAAACTTCCTCCCTATTCCTGATCTGTCTTTCAAAAGCTTTCAGATGAATCTCCTAACACAAATTTTGATTGTGTACTTTACTTTTCAAGAGCTTATAATAAATCTCTCCCACATCATTCTATTTTTCTCAATTTCTGTAGCATCTAATATTAAATGACTGGAAATGAGTAGACATTAAGTCAGTATTTGCGGAAAGTTTAAGATAAATTCATTCCATCTAAATTTCTCTTCCTGACTGAAATTTTTCCACTTACGTGCTTTATACTTCAAGCCTCATTTCCCACCATCTGCAAAGAAAACCTTCTTTCAAGCAACTTATCTTACAAGCCCCAGTCTTAATTCCATGCCATTGCTCTTGACGTCTTCCTCTATAGAATATATGGTTCTGCAACTCGGTAAATACTACACAGTTTTCATTAAGAGTTAAAATAACATTATGCATATCTAACATACTCCCTGTGTTTTCCATGGATTCTAGGTCATACTTCAGGATAAGGCACACTGTTAGGTTTAGCCATGGAGGTAAAATGTTTAGCACAAAATTGTGATACATTCTTTATGTATTCATGAATGCATTATCTGTTTATTACCTCATTCAATGTTGATTCATTCCAACAAATATTTGTTGGGTGACTACCAGTGCCAAACAATGTGCTAAGCACTAGAGAGATGATAAGGAAAACAGAAATAGTTCTTTCCCTCTTAAAACTTATAATAGAGAAAGAAGGGACAGTGATAAACTCATTCAAAAAGATGAACAATTACACATGTATATCCATGGCTGATTCATGCTGATGTATGGCAGAAACCAACACAACATTATAAAACAATTATCCTCCAATTAAAAATAAATTTAAAAAGAAAAAAGTCAACAATTAAAATCTATGAAAAGTGCATAGAAGGAAAATCATAGGAAAAAACAGCACCCCTAATAAGGGAATATAACCCAGTTGGGAGGTAGGAGGCAATCTAAAGAGACTTTCCCAAGGAAGTCTGAAAAATAAGTAAGTTAGGTGAGAGTGATCTTCTGAAGCAGTAAGAAGGCTCATAGATAAGGACTTTTTAACTCAGAGAGAACAGAACATATTAAGAGATCAAAAGAGTCTAGTATGAACAAGCATTACTTGAAAAACAATGGCAAAACCCACTACGGCAAGAATGGTGGAGACTTTTTTGGTGTGTCTTACAGCAGTAAAGGTGCAAACAACTCTGGCTACTGTGAAGAGAACAGACTGAAGTGGGCAAGAATGGGTGGTCTTTTTATAGAAGGCAATGATGGGGGCTTGCTCAGAGCCTTTAGAGAAAACCAGGAAGGGCAGCTGCAACTGCATAGGAGAGACACTTGGTTCTCAGATGAGGTGTGCTTGAGTTAATGATCTTATGAGAAGTAGGAGTTGGTCACTACGATAAGGGAGGGGTGCATATTTTAGTCTACTCAACCAGACAGATCATTTCTTTCTTTTGACCTTCCTGCTCCTCTCTCCTTTGGATTATGACCCTACCCTTTGGACTCTGCTTTCCCACCGGTAACCATGATAACCATCTGCTCTTTCATCTCTGAGTGGACTTCCTGGATACTGAAATCTTCTTTTCTGCCTCCCTCCAGAATAATTGGGGATTTAACCTTTGTTTATTCAATATGTTTAAGTTTTGTACTGTGTCTCAGATACTCTTCTAATTAGATGAATTAGAAGCAGTTGCAAATCTTAAAAAACACAAAGTCAAGTGAAGAAGGTATTATAATTAGATTCATGCTTTCACTCAACACCTATTTATTGAATAGCTACCATGTACCAAGCATATGGATACAGAAGTAAAACAAGACAGTACCTGATGGCTTCTTTCCTGCCATAAGGAAGATATATTGTAACACATTGTGATAAGGGCTGTTATAGAAACAGAAAAAAAAAGAAAACTGTTAAATATCAAAAGGATAGAAGAGTGTCCATTTTCATGAGAAAGTAACACTTTTGTTGAGTCATAACAGAGGAAAGAGTTTCCCGAAGATAACTGTGGAGGAAGGCCTTTCTAGACCGGGTAATGAGCATGTGAAAGATCTGAGTGGGAAATGAGAAGTTAAAAGTTGCAGAAACTTTGGTTTTCAGAAAAAATAAATAAATAACTGTGGACTTAGGGTAGGGTAGAGGATTGCTCAGAATAATAATAAAAAAAAAGGCTAACAGCAGGAAGATGAGTTCAAAGTCTGTAGTGAAAGTACAAGGAGAAAATACTGAAGTCTGGACTGTAAAGATGTAACAAGCTGTGCAGATGGAGAGAAGAGAGGAAAGTCATTCTGAGGTTTCTGAATCAGGCACCAGGGGCCATTAACTGAGAGTAAGACCACCGGACATGGAAAGCTTTGGGAGCCAAGCTAGCAGAACTCGAGTCTTTGTGCTGGCTCTTCTCTTGCTTACTCTCAAATGTTGGTACTCCCAGGGTCTTCCTTGTGGTATCTTATAAAGCACCAACAGATGTTTACAAATAAAGAAACAAACAAAACACAAATAAATAGGAGGAGGAATACTTCTGAAAAGGACATACGCTGCCAAGTTTGAGTTGTAAATTTTAATACCCAGTGCCTTAGTCCTTTCTTATTTCCATGGAATTCAGGCACTAAACTCATACTTCTCTGGGGAGGCAGATGAGGTGGTGAAGTGCTCAGATTCCTGTGCTAGACTAAAAAACCTGAGGTTTGCATACCAGCTCCTCCATATGCTAACTGACTTAACCTTTCCAAGTGTTTCTGCAACACAAACATGGGACAACAAAACTTTCTTCGTATAAATGTAGTGGAGATCAAGTGAAATAATCCATGTAAACAGTGCCCAGCACTGTAAAGGACCAATAAAGCATTAGTTTTAAGGAATAATAATGAACACTATATATTGTGTGCTGTTCCAACTACTTTCTTCTTACTAGTTCATTTGATTCCCATAACAACTCACTGAGATAGGTATTCATATTACTATTATTATTACAATCATACCCATTTTAACAGGTAAAGGAATTGAGGCACAGAGTTCTAGTGACTGGATTAATCTTACACAGTTTGCAGATGCTGAAGCCATCATTTGAACATACTTTGGAGTCAGAAATATTAACTCCAAGAGATCCTCAAGTTCCCACAAGGTTCTAAGGAGATTCCTGCTTGTTCCCATAAGCTTTCTGCAAGTGCTCACCTGCAGACACCTGGCCTCTATGAAGGATTTCTCTCCTATATGACTCATGCTCCATACTGATTTCTCATTTTTCTTAGTTCATTCCACTTATAGGCTGTACAGTACAATTTAGAATTTAATCATTTACTTCTACATTTCTCTAAAATATATGTGAATCTTGTCTTGAACATAAGCCCTTAGGGCAGGGATTATATCCCATACTTGGTATTCTATTGATAGCTTAAGGTCTGAGTATCAGTAAGCTCTCAGTGAATACTTGTTGAGCGATTGTCAGGCTCCAACGTGTCATTTCTGGAAGAAACAACTGGAGAGATTTGCATAAGGCCTGGTCATTCATACTAAAGATTTCACATTAGCAAATATGCAGTCAATGACACAGAGCTCCACTTGTGAAAATATCACCAAAGCATTCATAGAGAAGAGGCAAAGCTCTTGTAATTTGTGATGAAGAATGACTTAATCTTGTTTTGTCTATTACTGTGAAGATTACTTTTACAGTCTAATATAGAGGCATATTTAAGGATGATTTTACAGAATAAAATTTTTTAGATTTTTATCTTTTAATAATTACAATTAGGGCAATGTATCAATAGAAGACTGTTCATTGGCATAGGTCGTTACAGTACTCAGAAAAAAATGTTGGTGCATTTAAAGCAGCTTGAGAAAAAAAAAAAATAATGAGCAACCTCTGTTTTTTTAAAACAAAGTAATAGATTTAAAATGAATAAGAACAGATTTTATAGTAACCATCCAAGTGCACTATTTAGAAAGTAACAGCTTGAAAATAACAGTCCTCTGAAATAATTGTTATGCTCAAATTGTTTAAAAACTGGAGTCATAAAAAAAATGCTTAAAAGTTAAATAAGTCAGGTAAAAGAGTAAATGTCAAATCAGATCCTAGGAAAGAAGAATTTTTAAGAAGATCATTGGAAAGGCAATGACTAGCATGGGATTTATATTTTTCTAACTTAAGAAACAGTCATTGTAGCACTTGTCTCATTTTTGCCAATATCACAAAGTTTCTTTAGAGCAAAGAAGACGCTTTAAAATGAAACTTTAATCTATTTATTCATATATTCAATTTTAAGATATTTACTGGTATCATGCAAGAGAATCTGCAATAATATGGAAGTGATAGAAGACCATTTCCAACCTGAAAATAACTAGAAACCTACTAAGTACAAAATGCCATAGCTATAATGGAAATTCAAAGTCCTTTGGGAAACGAGGGAATTATCTCTTGTTCTTTTTGTACAAGAGTCCAGAAAAGCCCTCACAGCAGTGATGGCATTTGCATTGTTACTTAAGAATCGGTAGCACTTGGACAGCACTAGATGGGAATGGCATCCTGGATCAGAGGAACAGAAAAGCAAATGATGTAGAAAGTGTTCAGTGTGCGAGGCATATAGAAAAGCAGCAGGGTTGTTTAAAAGGAAGTTAAGACACATATGTGATGTGAAGACAACAAGAAATACTGAAATATTTTAGGAAGAATTTATGTAAGTAGACATATTTTGGAAAGATTAATTTGACAGTGATAGAGAATAAGTGAAAGGGAACTGATTCTGCGAAATCAGTTAAGGTATCCTCTCTCTCTGGACAGGTTAGGATATTGTATAAACAGAGATTCCCAAATTTCAGTGGATTAAATTAACAGAGACTTATTCCTTGCTCCTGCTCCATGTGATGTGGGGGCCCATGGAGTTGGAGGTGAGTAGCATTCATCCATATCTTCTCCACTCACATATCCATTTGTAAGATTATTTGTCTCTACAGTATGGTGAACTGTGCACTGGATTTTAAAGGACTCAGTCTAGGAGTAACATATGCCCCTTCGGTTCACATTGCATATAGCTATGCCTACCTTCAGGGGATGGACAAGTACAATCCTACTATGAATCCAGGAGAAGAATGGGAAATATCCATGAACAGTACCAGTGACTGTATCAAGAGGTGACTGCAACAATTCATTAATAAGGATGTAGGCAGTGGGAATCGAAAGAAGTAGAAGAGTAAAACAAATACTCTAGAACCAGAATCAAGCCTTGCTAACTGATACAGGAGGAAAGAAAGGGATCTAGAATGACTCTAAGGGCTTAAACCTAGAAAATTACTGGTGTCTTTAGTAGAAATTAGGAAGTAAGAAGAGTTGATCTGAGGGGTAGGGAGTGGTGTAGAGGATGGGGAACTTCAAACAGAGAATGTTTAGTTATTAAGTTTAGACTCCATGAAGTTATAAGCCCTGCCAGGGATGTGTAAATAAGGATATCCAAAGGACAGTTGAAAATTAGGAACGGAAGTTCAAAGAAGAGTTCAAATGTGGAAATAAGGATTTTATATTCAATGACACAGAAGTAATGTGTAATGTTTAAACCTATGGGCTCAGATGAGGCTATAAATTTTGCTTTGTTAGACTGACCTTACCACATTCTTGAGCCAATGGAGAATGTTGATCTTATTTTACTGACTTCATAGTCCCAGAGAGAATAAACTACCAATGATAAAAAAAAAATAATAGAGACAGGAAAAATTTGTAGGTGTTCTGGAGGAAGATACACTTCTATTTTAAGTAATAAAATTGGTAACAGTTATGAATTTCAAATCCTTCAGGGGTCTTTCTTTAATATAATCTTACAGCTTTTATATCTCATTCTTAGAAGGTCATCATGCAAATAAAAATGAAGACTGCTAATCTCCACTGGGATAATTAATAAGCACATACTTAAAATAATCCTCTGGATGGCACTGTAACGGTTTTGCAATTTTTAAAATTAGGCTTCCCTTTCCTTTTTCCTTAGCATGTACAGGCATAAACTTTTAGTAGAGAAGGAACAAGGTAAATCCTTTATAAAGAATTTCAAGCAAATTTCCTGAACACAGCTTCCAGCTCAATATTCTACTTATCTGTGCAGGTAAATATGAAGCAATCCATTACTGTCAATACACATTCAATTACTCTCATAGTGAAGTCAGATATATACAATGAAACACTCTGGGGAAGATTTTTCAAATTGACTTTACGATCTGTGAGTGGATTATTTAAATCAAGTTAGTAGGCCAAAACCAGTATTAAAATAAGAATATAGAGTTAAAATACTAGAGTGCACTGAATTTAATAAGTCTAAGTATTGCTTAAAGACACATTATGACATTTTCATTGTGTATGTGTGTGTATGTGTGCATCTGTTAGAAAGAACTGGCCATAATTGAAATGTTTTTTGTGTTTTTTTTACCAGAAAAGAGTTTGAAAACCACTGCTCTGCTGGAATGAGGACAAAGGAGAAAGACTGCTATGTTAATCAGGAAAATGCTTTGGTCACCTCATTAGTTACAGGAAAATATCACTACAGCTAACACTTCAACAGCCATAGAATATTCTCAGTCTTTTAAAATCCACCAGGTCTTTGTGTTCTTCAGCTTTCAACTTCATTTTCCGCTTGGTTGATGATTTATACCCAAAATTATACCTTAGAGAATGAACGTATTCAAACTGGATGTCAACCTTAATCGGATTCAGCATATAAATACTTCATTCTCCATTTCATCTTTGTTAGCAGAGCTTAAGTGTACTGGGATTTGTTTCACAATCTTACCAATAATACTACATTATTTCTGTTGAATACTAAAGCACCTTATTGACCCTGAAATTTACTACTATACTAAATATTTCTAATTGCCAAAGTAGTCTCTATCTACTTCAAAAGGAGTGAGAGGTTCAGAAGAAAGGTCAAATTTCCCGAACTTATAAAAAGATTACCAATTTTTAAAAGAGCATAAATATTCAAAATATTATCAGTAATATAGTTTATTAATCAAGACAATATTAGAATCAAAAAAGGATTAGATATGGAATATCTGATTGTTTTTAGTATTTTGAGAAACTGCCATACTTTTTTCCCAAACTGGCTGCACCATTTTATAGTCCTATCAACAGTGTACAAAGGTCCTAATTTCTCCACATCCTCACCAACACTTTTTTTAAGATAGCCATTCTACTGTGTGTGAGGTTACATTTGAATTTTTACAAGCAAAATATATTCCTATTTGACTTTTGCAAGCACATATCTTAATTTTGCTGAGAGACATAAGCATATATATTCTGTAAAAGGCTTTTTAATGTTAACTCATTAAATGAGGTTTTTCCCTAAAATAGATGTAATCCTGTAAAGAGTAATTGCAACCACCTTGATATGAAAGGGTGGTTTGGCTTGTGGTGGAGTCAGATAAAGCATCTACATGCTGGATAATAACCCATTGGAATACACTGCACCTACAAATCTAGGGGGGAATTAAGGGAACCCTAGACTTGTGTGAACTCTTACAGTAATCTAACGGCAGAGTGTAAAATTTTTATGAGCCTAAGAAGAGTGCTGGGTAAAGTTTCAGTTTGTTATATAAGGGAATTTTTTCCTGAAATTCCAATAACTGATCATTCAATTGATAGACAAAATAATACAAGTAAAACATCAGGATGTTTCTTTCACCCTAAAAATTTTTAGTGGATGCCTCCTCTTCGCCCTCACTTCTTTTCCTTTTTCTTCTTTATTTTCACTTCTCATCTCCTCCTCCCCCTTCCTCATCTTCCTCCATCATAAACATTTCAAACATATTAAAATTGAACATTAATGAATATTAAATGAGGAATGATTTTAGATGGAAAAGAATTTTTATCAATGTTGTCAATAATCCTAGCATAGACAATTATAAAACTGATTGCAATGGAAGGATGTGTAATAGTTGTATGTATGTGAAAAGCTTTTAAAAGATTCTTACTAGAATCTTACTAAAAATAAACCAAAATTAGGGAGTAAATGGAATCTTTGAGAAGATAGTGTGATATTCATAGATGTTGAAAACTATTTTCCTTTGCCATTATGATTAAACAGAGATAGTTTTTCTCACCAAATATTCCTGTGACCCCTACACTTTCCAGACCCTTGCAGTTAGGAAGGGCACATGACTATTTCTTGATAATAAAATGTGGATCAGAGAACTATGTATGACTTCTTAGCCGAAGCACTGAAGAATTGGAATTCTGGTTCCCCTGTTCCCCATCCTCTCCCCTGAACCATTAGCTGAATTACACACATCACAAGAGGAGGAGCACAGGGACCCTGAGTCTTTGGATGGATCTGTCTTGGACACTGCATGACTGAGAACTAAACCTCTGTCATGTTCAGCTATTACAATTTTGGGGTTGTTCCTATAGCATGCCCTGACCTTAATCAGACTACTATGCTGAAACTGGTTATTTAAAGAATTAGGAGCGAGATTGAGAGCAATAAGAAAGCATAGAACATAATTTAAGTCCTAAGTAAGTATTCCTCTGATCATTCTACTATTTCTCTCTCTATCTTTTCCATGTCAAATATATTGGATATACTTTTCTTTTTAAAATAGCTGTATTAGTTTCCTGGTGCTATCATAACAAATTACCACAAACTAGGTGGCTTAAAACAATAAAAATTGTGTCTCTGGTAGTTCTGGAGGCTAGAAATCTGAAATCGAGGTAGAGGAATCTATTCCATTCCTCTTTCCTAGCTACCGGTGGTGGCTAACAATCTTTGGCATTGGTTGTCTCGTAGATGCCTAACTCCAATCTCTATCTCCATCTTCACATGGCCTTCTCCTGGTATCTTGGTGCCTCTCATCCTCCTCTGATAATGGCACCAATCATACAGGATTAGGGCTCACCCTAACCCAGTATGATCCCATCTCAGTTTATTACATCTGCAAAGCCCCTAATCCAGATACAGTCACATTCCCAGAGACTGGGGGTTAAAGCTTCAACATTTCTTTTTGGAAGGTACAATTCAACCCACAAGAATAGCTTGCAAACCATAGCTTTCAACAATAGCTTACAAACAGCTTCCCACTTTCATTTTCTGGAAGTGAATGCTATAAATTGGATTTAAACAGCTCTTACTTGTAGTCACCATTTCAGAAATTGTTTTGTTTTTGTTTGACATAACTGTTACCAACTTTTAAAAGGAGAGATTATCAGAGTTCCATACTTCCTCAAATTTAAACATAATTACTTCTCTGCACTTACCGAAAATTATGTTACTATATATGATGCTCTAATAAGTCTGCACACTGCAGGCAAAATATCATGGGTTTCAGGCTTTTTAAGTGCCCCTGCTAAGATAAGTGGGAGCAGCAGGGCAAAGACAGGATCAGATGATCACAATGGAATGTAGGTGTCCCTCCAAATTGTCAGTTCAAAGCCTCTCAGTTTTTTTCCATTTGTTTTTCTCTTGATATTCAAGACTTGGTCCCTCTCCTGGCCTCCCTTTCTCTTATTCTGCCTTGTTATCGTGTATGGTCTCTCAAACCTCTCTCATAACATAGAGAGTCAGGAGCAAATATCAAAGTACAAAGTCTCCCTAAATTTTTTTTTTGTCTCATAAATTCATTAAACACATATAAGTATATTTTTAGTAGCATCTACCACCTACCACCACACCACGACCATGAAATAATAAGCACTAATTAAACCTGGGAGATACAGTAGTGAATAAACTGAGAGCTTTGTCATGCCAGAACACTCTGAAATGAAGCACAGAAATCAGATACAAACCTGGTTAAATGGGAAGAAGATTTGAGTTGGGAGTACAGAGCAAATATGAGTACAGAAAACCAGGGAATTCAAGCAGGTCTAGAGATCAGAACGTGCTTCTAGTGGTAAGTATATAAATGCAACTGTGACGAATTGGCATGAATTAGGCTAACAGAGGGGTATGGTAGACAGCAATATCATCATGGGCCCTCATTCAGAACTGAGAGAGGGCGTGACTTGTTCTATAAATCCAGTGGAGTTCAGAACGGCTCCAGCTCAAATTATAATCTAAAAAGTAGTGAAAGATGAGGCTGGAAAGAGATGCAGAGGCCCGATCATAAGGTACCTTATAAATAAGATGATCATATAATTCATCATCCAAACCAGACCATGTGTGAGACTAAAACGGGCACCTTTAATAATTGAGTTGGGGCAGGAGGATGAACCAGGGCTGTCAGAGACTAACTGGGATGTGTGGCTACATGACTTATAAGCCACATTAACTGAGCTTGGATTTTATACTAAGGTCAATCAGATGACATTACAGAATTTTATACAGAGAAGTGGCTCAATATTCAATATATTTGATAAATCTTACCCTAGCTGAAGTATAACCAACAAATGTGAGAGGGTGAAATGAGAAGCAGGAAAATGCATTAAAAGATTGCCATGATACATTTAGTTATGAGGTGATGGTGGCCTGAATCATTGTAATAACTGTGAGTCCTGTAAGGAAATTGATGAAGTAATATTAGGCTGAAGCACATGAAATTGCTGCCACTCACCATTTTTAATGTACAAAAGTGGCAGTTCCGTAAGTTTCAACTAATAGCTTTGCAGGAAGTCAGATAGATTGGACTTCTTCAGTGAGTGTGAGCTAGACAAATTAACAATTTGAAACATTAATACATTCTGGTTTTCCTCCCATGTCACCAATACTGGCTGAATCTTAGACTATAAGGGCATCCTTTTACTGGGAGGAGTCAGAGACTGACAGTAAGAGGAGGAAAAGAACAAATAAAGATCTCAAACCTGGTTTCTGAATGGAAAAGGTCAGAATTCAGGTGAGAATTAGTGGAGTAGTGTTGAAAGCAAATGACATTTTCTCTTCCCTGAACAAGTTCCTCCACAACCCACCACCACCATCCCCTGGGCTCGATCAGCCCCTGAACCACTGAGGATAAAATAATTGGCAGAGGTGAGGAAAAAAGTCAAACATATGGGTGTTCTGCATCGAGTTTAGGAATTAAAAGGGCAGACCCTAGTGTCAGATTACCTCCTGTCACTTAGTAAGTTATTTAACCTTATGCCCCAAATTTCTCTTCTACAAAATTAAAAGAATACTACTATCTACATTATTATACTGTTTTGAGAATTAAATGAGTTAATATACTTTCAGCACTTACAATAGTATGTGGCAAATTTTAATCACTGTTCAATTGTTAGATGATTGCAATAGTAATAGTAGCAGTATGAGTAGTATTAGGATCAACAATACCGACAACACTCAGATAATGGGAGAACAGTTGATAGTACACACAGGCACAAGCAGGGAACCAATCCAAACAACCATCCCCCTGAGTGCTCCACAGTTCTCAAAGCAGGAGGGAGAAGAAAACTCCCAACACTCTCATGGGCCAATCACTGAGGAAACAGAGGGGCGTCAGTTCATCTGCTAGAGATGACCAGAGTGCAGTGCAAAGTGACCAGTGGAGGAGAAAACCATGTGCCAGATGAGATGTGTAGCTGAAGCAAATAGTGAAGTTACTTTAAGAGAAGGCATTCCTTATTCCTCAGCCATAAAAGGGAACACATTTGAATCAGATCTAATGAGGTGGATGAACCTAGAGCCTATTATACATCACACACTAATGCACATGTACAGAATCTAGAAAGATGGTACCGAAGAATTTGCAGAGCAGCAATGGAGAAACAGACATAGAGAACAGACTTACGGACATGGGGAGAGTAACATGGAAACTTACATTACCATATGTAAAATAGATACCCAATGAGAATTTGATGTATATCTCAGGGAACTCAAACAGGGGCTCTGTATCAACCTAGAGGGATGGGATGGGGAAGGAGATGGGAAGGAGGTTCAAGAGGGAGGGGACATATGTATATCTATGACTGATTTATGTTGAGGTTGGACAGAAAACAAAAATTCTGTAAAGCAATTATCTTTCAATTAAAAAATAAATAAATTTGAAAAAAAAAAGAGAGAGAGAAGGCATTCCCAATCTCCACAAGTTAAGGCAATCACAATATACTCTCTATGTTGATACATTTAATCAGGGTCCAAAATGCACACCTCCCTCTTCTGACACCATGGATGCTACCTATATATGGTCACCCAGATCTTATATCAGGAGAAACATCAGAAGGCTGACTCTTGTAAAGACTCAGTTTTAAACTGAAAAGTGACCCCTCCCCCAAAAGTACTAGCTTGGATTGAAATTACCTGAAAACACCTAAATTAAATTGCTTAGCCTAAGCACCCTGAAAGCTCAGAATTATAAATAAATTCTATACTAGAAACATGAAATGTATTCATACATTTTTTGCACAACACTATGAAGATTATTCCTGTTACAAGGAAAAGCTGGGTAAAACGGAGGGGATGAAGAAAGTGAACATTAGGAAGACTACAAGGTTTCCAGCTGGACAACAGTTTGGTTGATAGTGCTTTTCTAGTGCTTGGTGGAGGACAGCTGGAAGAGAAGATGATCAATGTGCAAATTCAACTTCCAACTTTCTTCTATTTCTTTTCATTAACTCCTACCTCTCTTCAGATAACTCAGCATTATGTAGATTTTTATGGTTTCAAACACAATCAGATTGGAATGCAAATATATGTACCTTCATTCTAGCAAGCTGATTTAGATCCTAAAATGTATGTTTCCAATATATCTAAAATCAAGTACAGAATTCCTACTTCACTAAACTGAATTATAAGTTTAGAAAATATACAGTAATGATGCTAGTTTGGTAAACATCACCAATCTTGGGAAATTACTTTTGTTCCCAACCTTTCATTCATAAGAAAATAACAAAACTCACCTCTCTATCACACTAGGTTGACTCATACCACTCTATAAAAATGAGGTTAAATGAAAGGGCATAAAGAGGACAGATAAGGGATATTAAGATGAAAGAAAGATAGATCTAAGGATGTCTAAAACAGAGAGAAAAATAGATGTAAGAAAATGAAATAAATTCACCATTGTACACATTCCGTAAATGGGTTGTAGTGAAATTAAAATTCCAGGAGGAAGAACTAGTGCTGATGTCAACGTCTTATTTTCCTCACCTCCAAAACTAAATACAAAATCATAAATCCTGAAGCAAGCAAGAGGAGCTTCTTTTTACCACTGAGGTTAACAGGCTTTATACAAAGCAAATAAAATTTAATTTAGCTTTTGCGGCATGGAAAAGGAGGAAGATGAACACAGATTAAAAGACAAAATGAAGTTTTAAATTGTGAACATAGAATAAAACCTTAAATAGCTAAGAAAACAAGGTAAATTATACTTCTCTATATAAAATTACAATGCTTCAAAGCTTTTGATTAATTTCTAGTTTGGAAAGATGAAAATTTTTCTTCTTTTTGCTTATAGTTTCTAACTGTAGTGAGTAAGTAAAAACCATACATTACTTTTATTATCAGGTTTTTTATTTTTAATAGGGAGATTCAGTTTCATGTTCTATTGTGGAAGGGGGAGGACAAGGAGAGGCAATGAGATATCAAGATATAAAGGAAATGGAAAGAATCCAACACAGGAATGAAAGAGAACAAGAATGAAGGGGGTTGAGCTAGAGAAGGGGGAATAACAGACATAAATGTAAAGATAATGGGATAAGGGGAAGAGTGGTCAGGACTCCTCATCTGTCTTAAACCTAATGCTTAAACGTTCTACTTCCCAAATCTCCACCCCTTCAGATCCACTGGTCACAGACACAGTGACTTACTCAAATCATTTCTTTTAAAACAGAGAAAAGATCCAGCTTGAGAACCAACGTGTTTCCAATTTTACTTGATCGATCAGATGGGAAAGAAGTTGGGTGGGAAGACTTTGCATCACCTCCATCCCTAAGTCATGGGCTGGCCTCACAGCCACTGTTGACAGGACACAACAGCTTCTCAGAGTTGTGTGATGCCCCCTAAACTTCTCAATCTTCACACTATTGCAGTAACCCCACCCTATAAGGGATGGATCTTGGAGCTGTATGCAACCAAACTCTAACACAAAAAGCAGTCATTGAATAAAGACAAAGTAATCACAAGGAAAGAAGAATTAAAGTGCCAGTTATTTTACTGAAGCATGATCATAGTGATGAGACTTTTCAGATTATATTGCTCGATTGCCATGCCCAATTATAAGAGCATTGCACACACCATTTCACAAGTGGTCATATAACTAGTGAGTTATTCGTATATCAGAAACTCAGTGATTCTAATACCAACTATTTCAGTTGCTAAAGTTGGTATCAACACTTAGCATTCTTTCTGATCATTGCATTTATTCTGGAGTGCCTACAGACTCAATTAACATGAATTCAAGAACATGAATTCAAGAACATGAATTAACAGAATTGAAGTCTTTCAAAAAATTTGCCAAGGACTTTGAGAATTTTGGCCTCCATTCTCATATCTCAACTAGCCAAACACACTTTTTAGTTACCTGACTATTATTCTGCCCAGCTAGGGCGATGAAATCACTATTGAAATTTGCCATAAGCAGCAGGACTATCATCACCCAGGGAGATGGATGGTGACAAACCAGCAGCAAAAAATGGCACAGCAGTTAGATCACAAATAACAGCAAGCAAAAGGTAGATAATCAGGTATTAGGTACACATGCAATTAAATGCTTCAACTTCATCAAAGTTATATTTAGACACTTGAAAAAAAAATAGTGACTTATTAATTATATTATACACCTTACTTTAGAAGTAAAGAACAGGGAAGTTCTCTCTCATCACACGTACTTGATGGACTATGGCTAAATGATTGAGTTTACAATATTTACCCACAAGGAACAATTATAGTTTTCACTACAAATAAAGACTTAGGTTTTATATTGTGGCCTCGGAGGTCTGTTTTTAAAACTACAAATAACGGGCATACTATCCACTTGCATAAACATCACTCCAAATTGAGAGACAATTCTAGTCAGACAATGTATTTCACACTGTTTAAATAATACTCCCATTGAGTGGAGTTATATAAGACACTGCCAAGTTTACCTGCTGAGAAACACACTTCAATAGTTCTCACACAGCATGAAGGCATTTATCGTTATTTAAATACAGAAGAAAAGAAAAGGTTCTGATGTTTTTGACATTATAACTGGCTTGTGGTAAACTGCTGTTAAGAAGTATTCAGTGGGCTGTACTTATCCTACACAATTGGAAAGGATCTCTCATGCTGTTCCACAAAGTACTAAGGGGAACAGAAAGGGTTTCGGTAAAATGTCTTCCTTAGCTCTTACCCTGTGCTCCCATAATTCTTCAAAGTCAACCACAGACTATTTTGAAAAACAGATTAGCAATTAAAAGGGGGAAATATTTATCTGAGTATGTATGAATCTGTAATCATTTTTCTAAGAAAATAACTACACTTTTCCATTATCCTTTCTTTCATTTTCATGTGAGTATCTAAGTAGAATGCTTAGTTTTGACAGAGGAAAATATATGTTGATTTTCAGCTGTTGCCCAAATATTGAATATATAGCAATGGTACTCAGGCAAAGTTCCATGTGAGGCAAAGTATTTTGAATTAGATCAACTTTTTCCCATCTCAACCTTATCTCTATTACCTAATAGGGCTGGGTAACAAATCACTCCAAGTAGAACTATTCACAAATGGATCTAGCCATTTGTTTTAAGTGTTCTTGTATGCAAGGTCAGTTGCTAAGTCATGTCCAACTCTGTGACTCTGTGGACCATAGCCCGCCAGGCTCCTCTGTCCATGGGATTTCCCAGGCAAGAATACTGGAGTGTGTTGCCAATTCCTTCTCTGGAGGATCTTCACAACCCAGGGATCAAACCCACATCTCTTGCATTGGCAGGTGAGTTCTTTACCATTGAGCCACCAAGGAATCCCTTAAGTATTTTAACTATTACACAAAATCAATAATATATACGAAGTATAAAAACATTTGGGGGAAATGTTTTTATTACTGTTTGTAGAAGAGAAACTAATTCACAAGTACCATATATTATGAATATCCTGTTGAATTTGGAAATTTGTAAAATATTAAATTATAAGAATATCCTACCAAATTTAAGAACACATTTTAGATACTAAAAATTAAAACATACTTAGATTCAATATTAATGGACTCAAGAATGACTAACTCATGTTTAATTATCAGTCTGTTTTAAAGAATATGCTATCTTAACCCTAAGGCTCAGGTAAATGAATTCTCTTAAGACTCTTTTGTGGCTTCCCTGGTGGCTCATTTCAATCCCTGGGTCAGGAAGATCCTCTGGAGAAGGGAAATGGCTATCCACTCCAGTAAAGAGTGAAAATGGACAGATGCATCCTGGTGGGCTACTGTCCTCTCAGATGCAAAGCAGGTCAAGAATCAGAACCAGACATGGAACAACAGACTGGTTCCAAATTGGGAAAGGACTACGTCAAGGCTGTATATTGTCACCCTGCTCATTTAACTTATATGCAGAGTACATCATGCAAAATGCCATCCTGGATGAATCACTGTCAACAACTCAGATATGCACTTAGATAGAGGAACTAAACAGCCTCTTGATGAAGGTGAAAAAGGAGAGTGAAAAAGCTGGCTTAAAACTCAACATTCAAAATACTAAGATTATGGCATCCAGTCCCATCATTTCATGGCTAATAGAAGGAAAAAAAAAGTGTAAACAGTGACAGATTCCATTTTCTTGGGCTCCAAATCACTGCAGACCGTGACTATAACCATGGAATTAAAAGATGCTTGCTCCTTGGAAGGAAAGCTGTAACTAACTTAGATAGCATATTAAAAAGCAGAGACATCACTTTGCTGACAAATGCCAGTATAGTCAAAGCTATGGTATTTTCCAGTAGTCATGTATGGATGTAAGAGTTGGACCATAAAGAAGGCTTAGCACAGAAGAATCGATGCTTTTGAACTGTGGTGTTGGAGAAGACTCTTGAGAGTCCCTTGGACTGCAAGAAGATCCAACCAGTCCATCCTTAACAAAATCAGTCCTGAATATTCATTGGAAGGACTGATGCTGAAGCTGAAGTTCCAGTACTTGGCCACCTGATGCAAAAAGCCAATCCGTTGGAAAAAACCCTGATTCTGGGAAAGACTGAGGGCAAGAGGAGAAGCGGGTAACAGAGGATGAGATGGTTGGATGGCATCACCGATTCAATGGACATGAGTTTGAGCAAACTCAGGAAGATAGTGAAGAACAGGGAAGCCTGGCATGCTTGGGGTTGCAATCATGACTCCAAAGAGTCATGAAGAGTTGGACATGACTTAGCAACCGAACAACAACTAGATGCTTCTAAACAGAGGTGTCCATGAAAGCTGACTTTGTTATCTAGGTAGGTGGTACATCTTTAAAACTAAAACAAATAAAATAAAAATAAAGCAAGTTCTTCTTTTGAAGTGAGCATAGCTATTTCAAAATTAGACACATTCGAGACCAGACTAGGATGTACAGGGCTCAGAAGCTATGGTGAATTGAAGCAAGCATTACATACTTATGTTATGGAGGATTACACAGCTAAATTTAAAAGGTCAGCTCTTATCATCAGTAGTACTTCTTTGTCACTCACTTCACATATTTGATAAGTTCAACATTTACCTTTCGAATAAACACACACACAGTTTCTAAAGTGTAAAATCAAAAGCACCTAAAGGCTCCTTAAACAGCATTTATCTCCCTATTTACACCAGGAAGGCAATGAGCATAAACCATTGGTTTGAAGTATCTAATATAACATGCCCAAAACATGTGGCTTTTGGGAACTGTGACAGTTAAACAACTGAAAAAATATGAGCTATATAGACCCATTTTCTAAATAAAAATAGGTCTATTTTTTTCTATTTTTTCCATAACTCTTAAGGTTGGAAATTATTTGGGCCAGCAACCTTGAGAAAAGAAAGAATAAGGAAGCTAGTTTTCCTCTTCTAATTTCGTTTCCCATTTCCCCACAATACCTTTTAAATTTTTCTAGTTTTGTTCCAGGTTTGCCATATATCCATACCAACAGCCGAAGAGCACAGCTGCATTTAATAGCATCCACACTTACTCTCAAAGGATACCTAAAACTTTGGCTGTGATATTAAAAACATATATAGTCTACAGAACAGATAAATTTTCCCTTTTTCTGCACACAGATCTCAATTATAAACTCATTTAATTTAGATTAACTATGTGCTGAGGTAATTCCACCCATAAAAATATGTTTATGCCTGGTATATTCTGACTATATTTTATTGTTAATAAGCATGTCTAATTTTCTATGAGAGCATAACTCTGATTGCTTTATTACTGCAGCTTTAAAATACAAAGTATGCTGCAATAAACTACAAGTACACAATTTTTAAAGGAATTTTCTATTAAAACACCTCTAGTTAATAGCAGTTAAGTGAAAAACCATATTATTAAAGGCATCTAAACAACTGGGATAAAGAAACAGCTTAGGTTCCTATGGTTGTTTATTCAGTGTGAAAGAAGCCTGAATAGAGTAAAATTGATTTTTTTTTTCCTTCATAAGAATGTGTCATTTAAAGAAAAGGTACACCAGTAAAATAAACCATTGTAACACACGGTTAAATAAATGATGGCATGCCTTTTTCTTTGGCTAGAGTAATCAAATTTGAAAAGGTACTCAAAATGTGAAATTTGAAAGTTTAAGTCTCCACCCACTTAGAAATGCTGACATAGTGATGACCTTTCTCACACCTCCCAGATATTATCAAAGCCAACAACTGGTATGTCTGCATTTCATTTCAATAACACAGAAGGAGACCTCACTGTTCACTTTTATAATCTCTCCAAGTGAGTACCTTTTCAAAATTTCACTTTGAGCTTCTCTTTCTCTCATCACAAACTAACCTCTTTCCTTAGAAGATGATGCCTAAACTTCATCCTTTGTTCTCTCAGCTCCACAATGCTGTAACTTACTTGCCTCTCTGATCAGTCACACCCCATGACCTACCCTTCCCTCTCCTGAAATGTTCTTTTCCTGATCTGCCCATTAAAATTCTTCTCTTCTGTTAGGCTCAGCCAAATTCCATATTCTCTGTGAAACTGTCTCTACTCCTATGAGCTGAAAATCTTTGTTTCACTAAGAATTTTTAAGCATTTTAAATAGTTTTAGTAAATCCCTTTCCATATACATACTGCCTGTATTAATATCATTGTATATATGTATTTACTTTTTTTCTCTACTTAGACAATTCTTAGAGGAAAAGATTATGTCTCTCTCATCTTACAGTATAGGAAACTTATAGTACATGTTCAATACACTCTTGTTCAATAAATAAATTGGGATTTTTCTTCTCCCATTAATATTATTATTGCTTTACCCATGATCATAGTACATGTAAAATAGATAAGACAAACAATAAACTACTTTAAAAGTCAAATAATATTTATTCTCCTTTATCTGCCTATAAAATTTTAAATCTTAAATTTATCAGAAAGACTTAATAGGATCCCCCCAAATAAGGCAAGACTTTAATCCTTATTTTTTAAAATTTTCTTTAAAAAAGAGAAAGGAGAGAAAAATGATCAATTGTCATGTCATTCCTTAGCTCAAAATGTAGCTTACCAAACATTTACGTTGCTTCATGTAAGTAAACATCACTAGAAGACCATGTCTTTGTTTTGGAAAAGTAAAGCAAAACAATCACTCTGGAGAACAATTTTCCCACTTCTTGTAAGATTAAATGTATATTGACCATGCAGCCCAGGAATTCTACTCCTAGATGAATATGAGAAATGAAAACATACGCCTATAGAAAGACTTGTACGTGACTCATATACAGCAGGGGCTTCCCAGGTGGTATTGGTGGTAAAGAACTCGCCTGACAATGCAGGAGACATAAGAAATACGGGTTGGATCCCTGGGTTGGGAAGATCCCCCTGGAGGAGGGTGTGGCAACCCAATCTAGTATTCTTGCCTGGAGAATCCCATGGACAGAGGAGCCTGGTGGGCTACAGTCCAAAGGGTCACAAAGAGTTGGACACACCTGAAGCGACTGAGCATGCATGCATGCGTATATAGCAAATTTATTCATAATAGCTAAAAACTGAAATCTAAAAGTCGTCAACAGGTTTTAAATCTTAAACTGATACATACTGATACACTATAAACACTCAGGAATTAAAAGGATCAAATACTGATGAACACAAAAATATGGATGACTTTTACAGACATTGGGCTGAACAAAGGAAGGCAGACACAAAAAAGAACATAGTTGGTGATTCATATAAAGGAAATTCTAGAAAAGATGAAATTAAGCAGACAAGAGGTTGGGGGAGTGGGAGGAGACGCAAAAGAGCAAGCAGGACCTTTCTGGGAAAGTGGAAAGTTCTATCTCTTGACTAGGGTGGTAGTTACACAGGTGTGTACGTTTGTAAGTTGTCACCCAAAAGGTATAGTTTTGTGTGAATTTTATTTTCTATGTAAATTATACTGCAAAAAAAAGTTGTTAAAAAAAGAGGTTGTGGCTTTATATCATACTGTAAATATTTTACAGTCATATGAACTTCGTTTTCTCAGCCTCATTCTCTAGAATGGTAACCATAATACCAGTCCTCAGGGATCTCAGAAATAGTAGAAACAGAGAGAATAAAATGTCTGATATATAATTGGTACTATCCCTTCTGTAGAACAGGAAAATAGTTAAAGCTTATGAAAGTTAAATGGAAACAGGTTTAAACTTGACATACAAACTATATTTTCCAAAGAAATCTCATTACACACATCTACATAAATGTGTTTAATGTAGATAATTATCAAAACACATCACCAGAAAACAGCAGTATTTTAACTGACAGATGTCATTGAGGCCAGGATTCTAAATAATGGTTATGATGAAGGTTGGTTCTAGAAATAGAGCCTCTTTATCTGGCTTAATAGTTGCATTGTAGAAAGCCATGACCAGAATACATGACCACTGGAAGCGATATGGTTTCTAAAACTATATAACATCATTCAGATGAGTATCTGTCAATCAATTTCCAATTAACATTATAAAATAGTTGATTATTTCATTTATCTCATTAATTCCTTCATCAATTAAATCTGCATACAAGCAAAAGAAAAGCATGCATATCTTGGGAAAGAGATGTTATTCTGTTAACTCACACACACATACACAAAAGGCTAAACTTACACAGCTGTCTTTTTCTAACTAAATTAACAATGCTTATTATATTCTGGCTTCCAGATGCAGAACAACATGTTTCATGTTAACAGGCCTAGTTTCTGACCTGGCAATAATGCTAAGGAACTCAGGTGGAATTCTGGCCTCCAGACACTCTTATCTTGGGAGATAGAGACAAAGGAATACAATTCTCTGAATTACTTTATGGTGAAATTTTAAGTGCTCATTAAAATGTTGTCAAGGGCATCTCTTTCTGTGCAAAGGAATAGAGGAAAACAATGGTAAGAGAAAGATTAGAAATTGTTTCAAGAAAGTTGGAGACATCAAGGGAACATTTCATGCAAGGACAGGCATGGTAAAGGACAGAAATTAGAAGGATCTAACAAAAGCAGAAGAAATTAAGACGAGGTGGCAAGAATACACAGAATAACGGTACAAAAAGGTCTTAATGAACCAGATAACCATGATGGTGTGGTCACTCACCTAGAACCAGACATCCTGGAGTGTAAAGTCAAGTGGGCCTTAGGAAGCATTAATATGGACAAAGCTAGTGGAGGTGGTGGAATCCCAGCTGAGCTATTAAAATTCTAAAAGATGATGCTGTTAAAAGTGCTGCACTCAATATGTCAGCAAATTTGGAAAACTCAGCAGTAACCACAGAACTGGAAAACAGTTTTTATTCCACTCCTAAAGAAGGGCAATGCCAAAGAATGTTCAAAATACTGTACAGTTGTGCTCATTTCACATGCTGGCAAGGATATGCCCCACATCCTTCAAGCCAGGTTTCAGCAGTACATGAACTACAAACTTCCAGTTGTATAAGCTGGGTTTAGATAAGGCAGAGGAACCAGAGATCAAATTGTCAACATTTTCTGGATCACAGAGAAAGCAAGGGGATTACAGAAAACATCTACTTCTGTTTCATTGACTATGCTAAAGCTTTGAATGTGTGGATCACCACAAACTGTGGAAAATTCTTAAAGAGATGGGAATACCAGACTACCTTTCCTGTCTCTTAAGACCTGTATGCAGATCAAGAGACAACAGTTAGAATCAGACATGAACAACAGATTGGTTCAAAATTGGGAAAGGAGTATGACAAGGCTGTACACTGTCACTCTGCTTATTTAACTTATATGGGATTTCCCTCCTAGTTCAGGTGGTAAAGAATCTGCCTGCAATGCAGGAGACCTGGGTTCAATTCCTGGGTTGGGAAGATCCCCTGGAGAAGGAAATGGCAACCCACTCCATTCTTGCCTGGAGAATCCTATGGACAGAGGAACCTGGCAGGCTACAGTTCATGGGGTTGCAAGAGTTGGACACAACTCAGTGACTAAAACCACCACCACCACCATGAAGAGTACATCATGTGAAATGCCAGGCTAGATGAATCACAAGCTGGAATCAAGTTTTCCAGGAGAAATATCAACAACTTCAGATATACAGATGATACCACTCTAATGGGAGAAAGTGAAGAGGAACTATCTTGCCTCCTGATGAGGGTGAAAGACAAGAGTGAAAAAGCTGGCTTAAAACTCAACATTCAAAACAATAAGATCATGGCATCTGGTCCCATGACTTCATGGCAAATAGAAGGGGAAAAATGGAAGCAGTGGGGAAAAATGGGAAAAAGCGAACAGATTTTATTTTCCTGAGCTCCCAAATCACTGCAGACAATGACTGCAGCCATGAAATTGAAAGATACTTGCTCCTTGGAAAGAAAGATATGACAAAGATAGATGGTGTATTCAAAGCAGAAACATCACTTTGTTGACAAAGGTCTGCGTAGTCAGAGATGTGGTTTTTCCAGTAGTCATGTACAGATGTGAGAGCTGAACCACAAAGAAGGCTGAGTACCAAAGAACCGATGCTTTTGAACTGTGGTGCTGGAGGAGACACTTGAGAGTCCCAAGGACTGCAAGGAGATCAAACCAGTCAATCCTAAAGGAAATCAACCTTGAATATTCTTTTGAAGGATGGATGCTGAAGCTCCAATAATCTGGCCACCTGATGTGAAGTCTACCCACTGGAAAAAACTCTGATTCTGGGAAAGATTAGGGGAATGAGGAGATGGGGGTACAGAGGATGAGATGGTTGGATGGCATCTCTGACTCAATGGACATGAGTTTGAGCAAACTCTGGAAGGTAATGAAGGACAGGGAAGCCTGGTGTATTGAAGTCCATGGGGTAGCAAAGAGTCAGACATGACTTAGTGGCTGAACAACAACAAGGTTTGTTACCATAAGTTACAAACCAGATACATTCAAACCAAGCTGGAAAAATAAGACCATGGGTGGCATAATGATTAAATATAAAGCACTCTTTCAAGGTGGTTACTAACACTCCCCACAGAAAGAGTATAAGGAGGTGTGGGAAAGTTTAAAAGCAGCTGTAGCAGGTGATCTTGACCTATCTGCTTAGTCGTTCAGTCGTGTCCAACTCTATGACCCCATAGACTGTAGCCTGCCAGGCTCCTCTTCCATGGGGATTCTCCAGGCAAGAATACTGGAGTGGGTTTCCATGCCCTCCTCCAGAGGATCTTCCCAACCCAGAGATAAAATCCCAGGTCTTCTGCACTGCAGGCAGATTCTTTACTGTCTGAGCCACCAGAGAAACCCAAGAATACTGGAGTGGGTAGCCTATCCCTTCTCCAGTGGATTTTCCCAATCCAGAAACTGAACTAGTCTCTCCTGCATTGCAGGCGGATCCTTTACCAGCTGAGTTACCGAGGAAGTCTTGGTTGAATTTAAAATGTTCCTCCCCTCAAACTGAACTGAGTTGATGTGTCCCAGGCCTTGGTCATCCCTGGGTCCCACATCCTTGAGGAAATGGTTCTAGAATGGCTTTTAGACTGTTCTAGGGCAATTTCCCCTTTAAGTCTAACACTCCTTACCAAAAAAATAAAAAGGATTATCTGCAACTGGATACCTACATCCGAGATTATTATCTATGGTAACAGATAAGGAGGTCTCAACACCAGGCCTCTTAGAACCAAAGTCCATTGTCTTTGTCACTTTCTTCAACTTAGCCCACCCATTCTTCTGCCTCCACAGCAATAGCTCTGCTTTCAAATCCCTGAAACAGATCTCCAGATAAAAGAGTCTATTCTCACTAAGATCTCTCCCCTGAGCTTGAAACAAAAGAAATATTTTAATTTCACTCTTTAGAAGAGAAAGGCTTTCTCAGCACTATGTAAAATACTTCACTTTCTACAAGAACTTTCATAATAAAATATAGAATAAAAGACAGTTAACAAGAGAAAGCTACAATTACAGCTTAAGATCTACAAAGACTTTATAAAGACCTACTGTTAGAGAAAACTCCCACAAACATATTTATAATCCACAAGTTTTCTCTCATTTTTATCTGATAGCTGAAAAATACACTAAGAAATATTTCAAATAGTTTTAGAAAGGAAAAAAGTAAAACTATCATGAAATTAAGCAATGGAGTTTAACAGAACTCTTCTATACAACAACTATGTAAATCAATAGTAGTTTTTTTGAAACAGAATTGAAAACACACATAATGCATTTCAATGCAGAGTGTACAAAGACACTAAGAGTTGTAATCCTACTAAATGTCAGCAATACTGTAACCCACTTATTGTGGAGTCACATATAATGAAATTCCATTTATAGTGAAGTAGAATGAAAATTTAAAATTATGTCAATGGAATGTAATGCATAAAATATAATTCCAGTAATGTGAATGTCTTATTAGAAAGAAATCTTAGTGAAATGATGACTTCACTATAAGTCTCCAGTGTCTCTCAAAGGGGATATTCAAAATAACGTTAGATTTTAAAATCAATATTTTACTCAGTGAATTATAATAAATTCAGTTTATAATTCCTTAATATATGAAACTATACACAAGTCTACTGGAAAGATAAAAAGACATGTATATTAATATGAAACAATGTGGCATATATATCCTAAGCTGCATCTGATCATATTTATGAATAGAATGTTAAAAAAATCAATTAAACAATAAAGTGACAGAAGAAGTAAAAATTAAACACACAGAAAAAATGATGAATGTTTCCCCCTGGAAAACAAACCATTTTTTTGACTGAATCAAAAAAATTTTTTATAGATTATCTATAACGTCACTGTTTAACCCTACCCTCCCTAAACTGTTATAAAGCTTCAGTTTTTACATTAGCTTTCTCCATTTAAAAACTGCTACTTTCCATATTAGAGAGAAGCTTTATACAAAACTGAAATGCATGTCTGGGATTTACAAAGTCTGGGATCCTATTTCTATTCATTCTTACCTTTATCAAGTTAAGTCATTCATTTTAAGTACTGACACCCATGTTACTCCAAATCTAGGAGTACACTGCTACATAAAAGACTCAAAAGCTTTGTGTGAAGGCACAGAAATGGTGGTGGAAAAATAAAACATCCTAGATACCAGATGCTACGCAACTGTACAGCATATGAGAGCAGCACAGTGGAACAGGAGGCTGTAATTAAGTCCATCAGAAAGAATTTAATTTTCTCTATCAGTCAGTTCAGTTCAGTTGCTCAGTTGTGTCGACTCTTTGTGACCCCATGGACTGCAGCACACCATGGCCTCCCTGTCCATCGCCAACTACCGAAGTTTACTCAAACTCATGTCCATCGAGTTGGTGATACCATCCAACAATCACATAATCCTCTGTCATCCCCTTCTCCCCCTGCCTTCAATCTTTCCCAGCATCAGGGTCTTGTAAAATCAGTCAATTGGCCAAAGTATTGGAGTTTTAGCTTCAGCATCAGTCCTTCCAATGAATATTCAGGACTGACTCCCTTTAGGATTGACTGGGTGGATCTCCTTGCAGTCTACAGCACTCTCAAGAGTCTTCTCCAACACCACAGTTTAAAAGCATCAATTCTTTGGCACTCAGATTTCTTTATATTCCAACTCTCATATCCATACATGACCACTAGAAAACCATAGCCTTGACTAGACAGACCTTTGTTGGAAGAGTAATGTCTCTGCTTTTTAACATCTTGTCTAGGTTGGTCATACCTTTTCTCCCAAGGAGCAAGCATCTTTTAATTTCCTGGCTGCAGTCACCATCTGCAGTGATTTTGGAACCCCAAAAAATAAAGTCTGACACTGTTTCCACTGTTTCCCCATCTATTTCCCATGAAGTGATGGGACCAAATGCCATGATCTCAGTTTTCTGAATGTTGAGTTTTAAGCCACCTTTTTCATTCTCTTTCACTTTCATCAAGAGGCTCTTTAGCTCTTCTTCACTTTCCGCCATAAGGGTGGTGTCATCTGCATATCTGAAATTATTGATATTTCTCCTGGCAATCTTGATTCCAGCTTGTGCTTCATCCAGCCCAGCGTTTCTCATGATGTACTCTGCATATAAGTTAAATAAACAGTGTGACAATATACAGCCTTGACGTACTCCTTTTCCTATTTGGAACCAGTATGTTTTTCCATGTCAAATTCTAACTGTTGCTTCTTGAACTGCATACAGATTTCTCAGGATGCAGGTCAGGTGATCCGATATTCTGATCTCTTTCAGAATTTTCCAGAGTTTGTTGTGGTCCACACAACCAAAGGCTTTGGCATAGTCAATAAAGCAGAAATAGATGTTTTCTGGAACTCTCTTGCTTTTTTGATAATCCAACAGATGTTGGCAATTTGTTCTCTGGTTCCTCTGCCTTTTCTAAATCCAGCTTGAACATCTGGAAGTTCACAGCTCACATACTGTTGAAGCCTGGCTTAGAAAATTTTGAGCATTACTTTACTAGCATGTGAGATGAGTGCAACTGGGCAGTAGTTTGGCATTACCTTTTTTTGAGACTGGAATGAAAACTGACCTTTTCTAGTCCTGTGGCCACTGCTGAGTTTTCCAAATTTGCTGGCATATTGAGTGCAGCACTTTCACAGCATCATCTTTCAGGATTTGAAATAGCTCAACTGGAGTTCCATCACCTCTACTAGCTTTCTTCATAGTGATGCTTCCTAAGGCCCACTTGACTTCACATTCCAGGAAGACTTGCTCTAGGTTGGTAATCACATCATTGTCATGATAGGGTCATGAAGGTCTTTTTTGTACAGTTCTTCTGTGTATTGTTGCCACCTCTTATTAATATCTTCTGCTTCTGTTAGGTCTATATCATTTCTGTCTTTGACTGTGCCCATCTCTGCATGAAATATTCCCTTGGTATCTTTAATTTTCTTGAAGAGATCTCTAGTCTTTCTCATTCTGTTGTTTTCCTCTATTTCTTTGCACTGATCACTGAGGAAGGCTTTCTTATCTCTCCTTGCTATTCTTTGGAACTCTGCATTCACATGGGTATATCTTTCCTTTTTTCCTTTGCCTTTTGCTTCTCTTCTATTCACAGCTATTTGTAAGGCCTCCTCAGAAAACCATTTTGCATTTTTGCATTTCTTTTCCTTGGGGATGAGCTTGAACCCTGCCTCCTGTACAATGTCAGGAACCTCCGTCCATAGTTCTTCAGGCACTCTGTCTATCAAATCTAATCCCTTGAATCTATTTCTCACTTCCACTGTATAATCGTAAGGGATTTGATTTAGGTCATACCTGAATGGTCTAGTGGTTTTCCCTACTTTCTTCAATTTAAGTCTGAATTTGGCAATAAGGAGTTCATGATCTGAGCCACAGTCAGCTACTGGTCTTGTTTTTGCTGACTGTATAGAGCTTCTCCATTTTTGGCTGCAAAGGATATAATCAATCTGATTTCAGTGTCAACCTTCTGGTGATGTCCATGTGTAGAGTCTTCTCTTGTGTTGTTGGAAGAGGGTGTTTGCTGTGACCAGTGCGTTCTCTTGGCAGAACTCTATTAGCCTTTGCCCTGCTTCATTCTGTACTCCAAGGTCAAATTTGCCTGTTACTCCAGGTGTTTCTTGACTTCCTACTTTTGCATTCCTGTTCCCTATAATGAAAAGGACATCTTTTTTGGGTGTTAGTGCTAGAAGGTCTTGTAGGTCTTCATAGAACCTTTCAACTTCAGCTTCTTCAGCATTACTGGTTAGGGCATAGACTTAGATTACTATGATATTGAATGGTTTGCCTTGGAAACGAACAGAGATCATTCTATCGTTTTTGAGATTGCATCCAAGTACTGCCTTTCGGACTCCTGTTGACTATGATGGCTACTCCATTTCGTCTAAGCGATTCTTGCCCACAGTAGTAGATATAATGTCATCTGAGTTAAATTCACCCATTTCAGTCCATTTTAGCTTGTTGATTCCTAAAATGTCAATGTTCACTCTTGCCATCTCCTGTTTGACACTTCCAATTTGCCTTGATTCATGGACCTAACATTTCAGGTTCCTATGTAATATTGCTCTTTACAGCATCAGACTTTACTTCCATCACCAGTCACATCCGCAACTGGGTGTTGTTTTTGCTTTGGCTGCATCCCTTCATTCTTTCTGGAGTTATTTCTCCACTGATTTCCAGTAGCATATTGGGCACCTACCGACCTGGAGAATTCGTCTTTCAGTGTCCTATCTTTTTGCCTTTTCATACATTTCATGGGGTTCTCAAGGCAAGAATACTGAAGTGGTTTGCCATTCCCTTCTCCAGTGGTCCACGTTTTGTCAGAACTCTCCACCATGACCCGTCCATCTTGGATGGCCCTCCAGGGCATGGCTCATAGTTTCATTGAGTTAGACAAGGCTGTGGTTCATGTGATCAGATTGGTTAGTTTCCTGTGATTGTGGTTTTCAGTCTGTCTGCCTTCTGATGGAGAAGGGTAAGAGGTTTAGAGACTGAGGGGGAAATTGGGTCTTGTTCTAATTCGTGGGGCTCTGTTCAGTAAATCTTTAATCCAATTTTCTGTTGATGGGTGGACCTGTGTTCCCTCCCTGTTATTTACCTGGGGCAAAACTACGGTGGAGGTAATGAAGATAATGGCAACCTCCTTCAAAAGGCCTCATGCATGTACTGTTACACTCAGTGCCCCCAACCCTGCAGCAGGCCACCTCCGACCCATGCCTCCGCCGGAGACTCCTGGACACTCATGGGCAAGTCTGGGTCAGTCTCTTGTGGGATCACTGCTCCTTTCTCCTGGGTCCTGGTACACACAAGGTTCTGTTTGTGCCCACCAAGAGTTTGTTTCCCAGTCCTATATAAGTTCTAGCAGCTCTTTGGTGGGGTTAATGGTGACCTCTTCTAAGAGGGTTTATGCCATACCCAGGTCTGCGGCACCCAGAGCCCCTGCCCCTGTGGCAGTCCACCACTCACCCGTACCTCTCTATAGAAATCATAACCATGTTATGTGCTTACTTAAATTTAGTTTTTAGGATCTGCTCTGTTAAATTTATACTAAATGCTGAACAGAAATTTTAAAAGTGTTTAATATTCATTCCCAGTTATAGTGCAATATTTAACTTGAAAGAAATTTGCCAGTATGCTAATAATTCTATAGTGTTGAAAAAAAATAGTTGATTTATATTGTCATTTCAATTACTTTACTATTTCTTCATCTATGAATAATGTACACCAAGAGAATAAAGATTGGAGTAGCATGTCACTTTTCTATTACCTTTAAGTAAATTCTCAATTGAAAATATTGCCATGGCCCAATGAGTTCTTGTAGACTAGGGCTTCATCTGGTATTAAAAGGAAGAAAACATACCTAATTGCAACACAAGTTCCTACTCCTCCCTCCCACCCTCTCAGCTCATAAACACAGAAATCAATCAAGAAACTGAAGAAAAATTTACATATATAATAGGATGAATATTTTTTACATTATACATAATGATAAGTGGGGCTAAAGTTACAGAAGTGATCAGACAGAAGTGTACTCACACCTGAGGACCTGGAGGAAATGAGCTTTTAACTCCATTTTAAAAATATAAGAGAAAGAAGCATGTTCAAAAGTAGGGTGTGCTGAAGAAAAGGAAAGATTTCTTGATGGCTCAAAGAGCTCAGTAAAGGCATAAAGGGTGAGGATTACCATTTTGGAAAAAGTGGGTGAAAACAGATTAATTTGGAAAAGGTAAAAAAGAAAATCCTTTCCAAATGATGAGCTTAGAAAATGTTGAAGTGTTAGGGACAAAACTGGTGGAGAACCTGAAATATTAGTGTCTAATATATATTTTAAATGATAGCTGGTAAACATTTTAATCTTAGGTACTACAATCCTCATCCAAAAAAGACTTCACACATAGAAAAGTTCTGACTAAGCAAAGAAATATACATTCCTCATCCAAAGCTTAAAAACTGCTCAGCTTTTACTGTAATATCCTAAGAAAGAAAGTATGCCTCAAAAAAATAAAGTATTTTTGAATGCTTTTTATGCATCACATTAGTGGCATTGATAACAACACCTCATAATTGCACATACTGTGTTTCAGTATTGCTTGAAATGCATATCTTATAAAAATACTCATTCTAACAATCAAAGCATTAGGAACTATAGTACATGTGCAGCAATTTTTAAAGGCAATTCTTTTAGTCTGTCCGAAAAGAGTAGCTTCATTTTACAATTTTTTGTGTGTGCCTACCATATGCCAGTCTAAGGACAAGAAATAGAGCAGTAAATTTTAAAAGTCCTATTATTATGAAACTTACCATATTAATTTCTAACCATTACAAAACTGAAGATCTTGAAAGAGTAACTAATTATGTGCCCTTCTAGCTTACTGAAATAACAATAGCTCTTGAAGTTTGTACAAGATTGGATTCATCATTCAACTTATTACATAAATGAAAATCATAAACAGGTTAGACTCATTATATACATGAGTCAACTTTGACCTTAATCTATGGACTCCTGGATGAATATGGAAACTTAGGACAGTTTTGCTTTCTCAGAATATCTTAGGTAGCGCATACTAGGAAGCCTGTGGATAAAATCTGCCCTTGAAAGTTGATTGGAAAATATTTTGTATAAACTTGAGAAAAATAGTAAAGAGAAACAAAAAGTATTTTGAAGAATTTTTCAAAATATCATGTCTACATACAAAGTGTATCTGTAACTATTTGCAAAACCAATGAAGATAGGATATGCATTTTAAATATTTCCTTTCCACACCAATTTACTTTTTCTGTGTTATTTGGAGGTACATGGCAAAAAATAAATAAGTAAATAAAAATAAAAAGAGGATGTGCCAAGGTTTTCAATACAGAAGAACTAAGTGTATTAAGAGTCACTAGGGGAAAAAAATCAAGGAAAGGGATGAAGAACAACTTTATATGGCAACAATGCCTTTGACCAAAACTATCATTTATCATGATACAGAGTAGTATTATTAACAATACTATTTGTATGGCATATTTTATTTAACCCCTACAACAACCCCATGAGAGAGATTTGAGCATTATGTTCTCAATTTTCTTTATTAATACATGGCAATTGAATTTCAGAATAGTTAAATGAATCTAAACTACTGTTTAAGCTCACAGTTTTAGCAAGGACTAGAGGTAAAACTTGTATCCTGGAGTTCCAATTACAAATACAATCATTTTTTTTCCAATTTACCACAGTGAAAAATTAACTAGTTGTACATTACATGTTAAACATGATTGAAACTTTTTAAACAGGGAAGGATACTATAGCAAGTCTGTTGTTTAGTCACTAAGTTGTGTCCGACTCTTTACGGCCCCCTGAATCATAGACCGTCAGGCTCCTCTGTACGTGGGATTTCCCAGGCAAAAATACCAGAATGGGTTACCATTTCTTTCTCCAAGGGATCTTCCTGACTCAGGGATCAAACCCGGGTCTCTTACATTGCCGGCAGTTTCTTTACGGCCGAGCCCTAGGAAGTGTTTTGTCTGACTCTTTTTCTTTCTTTAAAATCTGATGTCCCCAAGTTTAAAAAAGCAGGTTTTCCTAGAGATCTGTTTGGGTTACATGATTTCCTGAGGTAGTTTTTGTTTGTTTCAGAAATTTACCATTAGACTTACTGCACAGGTAGACAAACTAAAGCTTCTCTCTACTCAGACTGTTTCTCCACCTTAGTGAATAGAGAGAGTCCAAATAAAGAGAGTCTATATTGAGAGCTTTTCAACAATCCAACTAGCCTTTTCACTGAAGACCATCCTAAAATTAATTCCCATTGTGTGACATTCCCCTGAATTGTCACCTCTACCCAAGAAGATGTTAATGAGGACAGATGCTTCATAGGTTGAAAATAATAACAAATCTTTATGAAGCACTTGTCATGTGCCATACGTTGAGTTCTTTAAAAAGTAGTTTATCAATCCCTAATAAATTCATGTCAAAAAATGAGAAATTCCTCAAAAAGTTTATTGTATCATAACTGAACTATAAATAGCCACAAAGTACTGCTAAAATTTCCATTCTGTTGCCTGCTTAAATAAGTTCTCATACTGGGCTACTAGCATAATCATTAGCTAATCATAGGACTTTGTGTTTCTTCCTATCTCTATTACTGACTTGGGTGACCTTGATAGAATTCTTCAATTGCTCTGCAGTGATAGTCTGCTATTGCTCTGCATGGTCTGTCATCTCTAATCTCTTAGGATCTACTTGTAGAATATTTTGCTCTTCTAAAGCAAAAGGTCCTGGTGGTCTAGTGGCTATGATTCGATCCTTTCACCGCTGTGGCCCAAACACCAGTCACCGGTTAGGGAAGGTGGGTTTCTTGGGGCTTTCCTGGTGGCTCAGATGGTGAAGAATCCAGACGATAAAGAATCCGTCTGCAGTGTAGGAGAGCTAAGTTCGATCCTTGGGTTGGGAAGATCCCCTAGAGAAGGAATGGCTACCCACTCCAGTATTGTTGCCTGGAGAATTCCATGGACAGAGAAGCCTGGCAGGCTACAGTCCACAGGGTTGCAAAGAGTTGGACATGAATGAGTGACTTTCACAAAGCAAAAGGGGTGTTATATGCACTGCAAATATCATTTTGAGCTTTGTGATCAGGTAATAAAAGAAAGAAGAAACTGGCTAACATTTACTGATTAACTACCAAGTATTTTCACAAATGAGGATGAGATGGTTGGATGGCATCACCGATTCAATGGACATAAACTTGGGTGAATTCCAGGAGATGGTAAGGGACAGGGAGGACTGGTATGCTGCAGTCCATGGGGTCACAAAGAGTTGGACATGAATTAATGACTGAACAACAACACAATTTTCACAAATATTATCTAGTGTAATTCTATTTTACTAATGGAAAATTTCAACTCTGTTGACTCAGGTTTATGGTCTCAGTAAGAAAAATGGCAACATGGCTATGAATCCAATTCTTTCCATCTCCCAAGTCTATACTTTTTCTGCTATTCCAAGTTATCTCCAAAGCAGAGGAATATATATGGAAATTGAAGACATATAGAAATATATGTTGTAAAGAACAGACTTGTGGTTGCCAAGGGGCAGAAGGATTCGAGAGGGATGCAGTGGCAGTTTGGGATTAGCAGATGCAACCTAGTATATATAGAATGGATAAACAACAAGGCCCTAGTGTGTAACACAGGGAACTATATTCAATAGCCTGTGATAAACTGTTCTGGAAAAGAATATAAAAAGAATGTATACATGTGTACATAACTGAACCACTGCTGTACAGCAGAAATTAACCCAACATTTTAAATCAACTACACCTTTATAAAAAAGTCTATGTTAATAAGAGTCTTTTTTGTAAGTTAAGCTATGAAGTTCACAATAGTGAAATACTACAACATAAATTCCAATTAAAATTGAATTCATACATGTGTGTTTTCAAGTATATGAGCAAATACTTTCATAAACAGCCTCAGCTGAATTTGGTACACCACAGTGCTGGAGGAAAAAAAAGCTGCTTCAAGCCAGAGACACCAAGACAACTTTTAGACTTAATTCATTTTTCTTGAGGCACTTTGAAAATTCACATTTTTTGAGCCCCTAATAGACGTACCATGCTTTATATTCATTGCTTTATATGCTCCTCACAATAAACCAATGAGACGAAGTTGCTACCTGAAGTGACAATTGCACTACTTTGTGTTCTTCACACTTGCAGCCTCATTCGGTAATTGAAAAAGGCATAGCAGGCAAGAAGCCACAAAATTGGGGTAGCTACTACAGGCTTTTGAAAAAATATATTTGATGTGGCAAAATCAACTAACCTTATTTCCTCTTTAGAATAGGACCTTATATGTTACAAGCAACTTAAAAAGAACTATAAAGTTTTAATAGTATAGCTACCAGACTGAAAACTATAATGATCCCATTTACAGCTTATTCTGTGGTCTATAAGCATTTATCAAGGCAACTACATACTTTTGAAAATTCAGAATCCTGGAAATTTTTGGATTCCTTTATTCTATATTTTTGCTTATAAAACTGAAAATCTAATGATTAAACAATCAAATAATATATTAAGTACTGTGAGAGCATTAAACTGTAAAGGGTACATAGATACACATACAAATCCTCTCAAAATCTAGGATGTTTGCACAGTTTTCTGTCTTAACTGAGAGGCTCGACTTCAAACAGAACTCTTTAAATCTTTTTATGAAGATGCCAGGGTTCTGCACTTTTCAGAAGGAATTTTGAGATTAACTCTGCTCTTACGTATATCATTTGACTCTTGCCCTTTTCATTCACAGACATATACAGTAACTATTTTTTAAAGAATCTGTTATAAAGACAATTGCTTCTAGCCTACTGAAGTAATTTCTGTAAGGTGACTTACAGAAATAATCAGTTAATATTTGTTATAGTCTAGCACCCAATAATACAAATCCTAAAATTTAAAGACTAAAATTTGATTGATACTTTGAAATTTATGCATAGCATTGAGTACTATGCATGTGTATTTATTTCTGCATAGTTTTAAGTAGTGTGTGTTTGAATAAAATGGGTTTTGAAGACTATACATTTTATTTTTCTTGTTCTTCCATAAGACCTAGTGAATCTTCAATTTAAGACTAGACTACTAACATAATTCAGAAATGATCATGTGATTTTTAAGGTATTTTATAAAAGATCAGAAAGGATCTAAAGCTCCAAAAGAGATGACAACTTAGGGTCCACAAAACCAAGAACAGGAACATATTCTAATTTCTAAAACTAACAGTGGAACATGTGTTTGTCCTTGACAAATTTCTCCTTCTCTAAAATGAGGATAATGATATTAACCTGTTGGAAACTTTTGCTGTGTAAATGAATGTGTTAACACTCACAATGCACTAGACACTATTAAACCCATCTAAAGCATCTGGCACTCAGACCTAGTTGAACAAAGAGCCTTGGGAAATCACACAGCCCAGCAGTCAATTGAGAGGACCATAAGAGGAGAGATGTCGTTAACTTCCCACAAGGTGCCTCTCCCAAGAGCCAGGCACAAAATAGCTGCTCAGGTGTTCATCAGTCAGAATTTACACAGATTAACTGGCTATTTGTACTAGATTAGGCCTGCTACAGAAAGCCAGCATTATGAGTAATAAACCACAAATAGACTAGCCTCTACAATCTTCTTCTGAATGTCATGTGCCAAACAGGATAAAGCTCCAATATCAAAATCCACATTCAAGATGACTGAAAAAATACTATTTTTTTTTATTCATATTAAACATCTTTGGCAGGCAATCCCCTAGCTTTAACTTGCAATGTAATTTTAGATTATGTCTCAAAACTATCTTTAGATGATAATTATCCGTGACTTTTAATAAGAAGAAATATTTAGGTGAAATTTATCCTTTCAACTTTCTAAAAAGTTAAATTTGTTAGAATCATCTCTTTGAAAACCATATTGTATTCAGAATCAGGATATTAAAGGAAAAAGGGAAGGAGGGAGGAAGGGAATGAGGGAAGGAAAGAAGCAGAGGTAGTGAGAAAGGGGAGGGAGGGAGGAGGAAAGACAGAGATGGTTTGTTTTAAATGATAAAATTAGGTCAGATCAAAATTGAGTTACTTTATTCCAAAGATTACTGCAAGACTTACAGAGATCTTAAAGAAGTTATAAAAATCGAAGCAGAGCATTGAGTGCTTCTAACTGTAAAAAAGTTGATAACATTTCAAAGTTTCTTTCATAAAAGAAGTCATCAGATCAATACATCACTGTGTCATTTTTAATAATAGTGCCTAAATTTAGCTCTGATACTGAAATGAATGACAAAAAAAGAGAACTCCAAGGTACATACATATCCATGTGGGATTATAGATAATTTTTGTTTTAACAAGTACATTAGCTAAAAATGCTCCCAGAAACCTAAGGCATATTTCGAGGAACACTGGGACAAAATAAAAGGCTATGTAGAGGCTTCTTGAACTTGAGTAGTTTTGAGCTATTCATATTCTTTAATAGTAGGATGGAAGTGAGATACCAAAAGCAAAAAAAAAAAAAAAAAGTTTTACAAAGATGCCTCTGAGCCTACTGGTGGTAAGATTGTTGAAGTGGAATACTCTGGAATGGCTTCTCTTAAACATGCCCTACAAATGAAAGGTTAGGGCCAGGAGATGAATTTAAAATAACCCTATGTTTATCCTATGGGTCTAGCCCAATGGATTAGTGCTTGCTTGAATTGAAAAATAATAATTTATTCATTAATTTTATTCTGCTCAAAACTCTTCAGTACCACCCACCCGAGTTAGACTATAAAGCAAAATCTTTACAGTGATCAAGCCCCCATTACTTCTCTAGCCCTTCAAATTGTGCTTTAGACCTTTGTAAGCCTGTTCCCTGTGTTCAGAGTACTCTTCCTGCTGATATCTGTATTAATCAGTCCCACAACCCCGGCAAGTGTTCACTCAAGGGTGACCTTCTCAGTGAGGTCAACCTTTATCACTATTTAAAAATAGAAACCATCCTTCATTCTTAGAACTCCTGACTACTCTTTGTTATATTTGTCCATAAATCCATCACTGGCTACATTCTACACAATATAGGTATTCATGATATTACTTATTCATTATATATTCATCATATTTGTCTCAACTAGAATATAAACTCCATAAGAGCAGGGATATGTTGAATTTTGTTTTTTTTTTGTTGGGGAGGGGGAGCTCTCTTATGCTCACTGAATACAATCATTCTTCAACCACATTCCAATACACATAGGCCCAACCCACCAATTTCTTGCACAAATTCTGGCCTTGGAATTCAGTTTTACCCATGGGTTCAGCCCAGAATCCATCTTCTTTCTGGCTACCTGGTATACCCTGAGCCTGGCATGAGTCTTGGAGAATCATGTGCCTATCTAACGCTGTTCTTCTCTAACCCCCACCTTCTTCTCCCATTCACCTCAGTGGGCTTCTGCCTTAGTTCCTGCTTAGCTACGCATTTCAAAGTTGTGACTAAGACTCCTGAACTCCAGTCTTCCAGATTAGAAACTAGACAATTTGGCCACTGACAACGTTTTCTTCCTCATCTTTTCCACAGGGTCTCCAGGTGCTAAATAAGGACATAAAACAAATTGGACAGATGACCTGGAGTCACCTATTTTATTTAAGTATTCTCTTGGAAACTCTTCTAGACATGTTCTACCCACAGGATAAAATCCTACTGGACAGCTAATGCTGGCTGGACTCAGGTGTGCATTTTATAAATCCTTTAGACTCTATAAGAACAGATAACCACCCCACTAATCTTGTTATGCACAGGCTAAACTGAAATTAGTATTCCCTGTTCTGGACCCACTAGGCCTCGATTCCTCCTTTTCCATTGTGGCCCACTATTGTAGTTCCAAAATTCTAAAGTAGATTATGAAAGGAGATGTCAGACCCTGTATAAAGCTTAAATGAATTTCTTTTTATAGGTCACTGCTAAATCTATTTGGACTAGAAGAAAGAACAATGATTCATTCTCAGAGGTCCACATTGAGAAGTCTAGCACATTAGTCATTTCCATGAATAATCAGTATTTATTAAATATATGAATAGAAAAAGAGTGGCAATGATCTACTTTAGATAAATGGGGCTGGAGAAAATACTGGGAAATCTACCAAAAAAGGAAACTTTTTTGAGTAGCAGCTATTACAGTATAACTGAAAGGTGTAAAAATTCCAAATTCTACTACTTCAGAAATCCTTCTTATTTACTAAAACCCACCCATGGGGGAAAAAAAATCCATGTTTTTCTTACAGCAATCATATCTGGGTAGAACTCTTGGGGTATCTATTTGAGTTGTTAAATAATTACATCTAAAGAAGGTGAAAAGTGTAGTCATTACAGTGAGGTGACATCTCATCTTTCAGGAGCTAGAGTAACTGAAGTGAATTAAGAAACAATTGGACAAAATAAACAAATGCAACCTAATTAAACTTAAAAGCTTTTACACAGCAAAGGGAAACCATAAACAAGAAAAAAAGACAACCCTAAGAATGGGAGAAAATATTTGCAAACCAAGTATCTGACAAAGGATTAATCTCCAAATATACAAGCAGCTAAATATCCAAAAAAAAAAAAAAAAAAAAATCCAATCCAAAAATGAGTGAAAGACCTAAATAGACATTTCTCCAAAGACGACATATAGATGTCCAACAAATCCATGAAAAAATGCTCAACATCACTAACTGTTAGAGAAATGCAAATCAAAACTACAATGAGGTATCACCTCCTATCAACCAGGTTGGTCATCATCAAAACATCTACAAACTATAGATGCTGAAAAGGATGTGGAAAAAGGGAAACACTCCTGCACTGTTAGTGGGAATGTAAATTGATACAAATACTATTGAGAACAGTATGGAGGTTCCTTAAATCACTAAAAATTAAACTACCATACGAGCCAGCAATCCCCACTACTGGGCATATACTCTGAGAAAACCATAATTCAAAAAGACACGTGCACCAATGTTCACCGCAGCACTATTTACAAAAGCGAGGACATAAAAGCAACCTAAATGTCCATCAACAGATGAACAGATAAAGAAGATGTGAAATATATATACAATGAAATATTATTTAGCCATGAAAAGGAAAGAAACTGGGTCATTTATAGTGATGTGGATGGACCTAGAGTCTGTAAAACTGAGTTAAATAAATCAAAAAGAGAAAAACAAACATTGTAATATTAACTCATATGCATGGAATCTAGAAAGATGGTATAGATGAGCCTGTTTGCAAGCCAGGAATACAGACACAGACATAGAGAACAAATATGTGAGCACAGGTGGGAAGGGGAAGAAGGTGAGATGGACAAGGAGAGTATGACTAAGATACATATACTACCATGTGTAAAATAGATAGCTAGTAGGAAGCTGCTATGGAGAAGGCAATGGCACCCCACTCCAGTACTCTTGCCTGGAAAATCCCATGGACAGAGGAGCCTGGTAGGCTGCAGTCCATGTGGTCGTGAAGAGTCTGACACAACTGAGCGACTTCACTTTCACTTTTCACTTTCATGCATTGGAGAAGGAAATGGAGAAGGAAATGGCAACCCACTCCAGTGTTCTTGCCTGGAGAATCCCAGGGATGGCGGAGCCTCTGGTCTGCCGTCTATGGGGTCGCAAAGAGTCGGACACGACTGAAGCGACTTAGCAGCAGCAGGAAGCTGCTATATAGCACAGGGACTTAGCTAGGTGCTCTGAGATGACGTAGAAGGGTGGGATGTGGGGGGTGAGAGGGATGTTCAAGGGAGGGGGGATGTATGTATACATATAGCTGATTCACTTCACTGTACAGCAAAAATTGACACAACATTGTAAAGCAATAATACTTCAAATAAAAAATTAAAATAAATAAGAGACCCAGCTAATATATCATAAAAAGAGTATGATGCGTATTAATAAATATTAACTAGAATTATAACCAAAACTTATTCCAACTTTTGCAAGAAAGGTCCTATATCTTTCTCATGTGCATATTACAGTGTACACAGAATAAGATCCTATTTGTTTACATAATAAAATGTTAAATATAAAAAACAAATAGACAGAATTGGCAAAGCATGTGCAAGGTTTTCATAATCCCAAGCAACTCTTGATACAGATTCATTACTTTGCAGGAAATCTTAGAATAAAAAAAATTTTAGAAATAAGATATATCAGCAGTTTGCAAACACCGATATGTGAGATTTTATGAATATATAAAGTATATTATTTAAATAAATTCTAACACATCCATAATAAAACAGTCAATGGTGAATATGTTCATATTCTCACTCATACACTTGACATAGTTATAAATTATTTTTACCAAACTAGTAGGCCAATGCGTAGTGAAAAAGCCAACAAGTTACATATGTAACAAAAGGAAATAACAACAAAAAAATATCAATTACAGCTTTACAGCCACAATAAATCCCCTGAAAAGTTCTCAGGTAATTTATAAAGTGTTCTCACATTTTATAGCACAGGATGTTTTAGAACTGTGCAATTTATGGTGATGTGGAAATTACATATTAAATTTTTAAGTATTCTTGCCAAACATGAGTGACAATCATCTCAAACATGTTTTTATTTTAAATCTCAGAAAACATCTAAAAACGTTTATATTCACTGAATATTTTCTTGACATTTTTTAAGAATTCAGAAGTTCCAATACAAGTATGCACTCTCAAAACAATAGAATGTAATACTAGAATCCTGGACTTGGTTAAGGAGTGGAGACTTGAGCCTTAACTTCCCTTCTGCAGAGGCATTCCATCCTAAATCATCTCTGACATGCTGCACATTTGATCACTGCATGGACATTTCCAGAAGCTGGGTGTTCCAGCACAACCCAGTTATTTCTGAACAGCTCAGAACAGGGAAGGGAGAGGAGGGAAGAGAGGTTTCCTCCCATTTTATTTAACTTAAACCTTCCTCTTTGTCACACTCTTCTATGCATTCAAATTCAGACTTTATAAAGAATATTTTAGTCTCTCTTCCAAATAACAACCCTTCCAAAAATTCAAGGATATCTCTTATGATTTCCTAAGTCTTTCTTTCTCCAAATTAACAGTCTTTACTTGGAATAATCCTCCTTTAAAAATCTTTTCAGACTTTTAATCTTTCTGCTCTTCCTCCTCTGGATTTGCATCCATTTGTCAATGCTGCACTCAAATGTGTACTAAACCAACCAACCAACCTGCTTCTAAGTTTTTTACGAGTTAACTATTCTGTCACCATATCGCACTGTATGTTCATATTGAACGGGCTGCAGTTCAGACTGCCTTTCTCTTCCTGTCTTTGTACTCATTCCTGTACATATAAAATACACAACAAATGTCTAGAAGAGGGCAACATGAAATTACTTAACATCTGGATACAAATAACAAAACGAAGTCCAGATAGGTTCTGTTCATGGATCAGCCTATAGAGACCTTTATAGATTCTTGAATCTGATAGTCACCAGCTTAGCCATCTGAATCAATTCTGGAACACCAGCAGTTGTCATAAATTTGGATGTTATATTTTCCATCAAGCCACTACCAAGACAAATGAACATTAGGAAACCTCTGTTACAGCCCTAAAGACTTCTTCCTGGATCGATCTTGATATACTATGCAATAGTCTTTGGAAATTATTTTCACTCAGTTGCAATTTACCTACTATTACATTTCCATTTCCACACATTATTTACACAGATATCAGGATAAGATTTTATCTACTGCCTTGCTGAAATATAGACCCACTCTGCATCATTTTCCTATTCTGTCAATCTTAAATTTAGTTAAGGAATTTCCTGAGAATATCTTTCCTGCTGAGTCAATACTATTCATACCACAATTCACTGTGTTCTAGAAACTACACAGGATTTAAAAAAAACAAAAAAACAAAAAAATCTGATTAAGTTTCTAACTTAGTTACAATATCTAAAAATGTTTCTTCATGTCAACATTCTTAGTAAACTGGTACCATACTATAAGGGAAAACAGAACTCATTCTAAACAATTAATTCTTGGTCAGGAAGGTCAGTGCTAGTATAATTGAAAAGAGAAAATTGATGATAGCCAAGAAAACACCTCTTCAATCAAACTCATATCCAATAATTTTCACTGAGACCTTGCTTTGACAGAGCAGCATTGAAAAGGAAACGGCCTCAAAAAATTAAATGGAAAAAAAACTTTTGTACTATAAAATGGGAACTTGAGCGTAAAACAATACTAGAAGTGCTCTTGGTTGTTAAGAATTAAGTTATTATCAGTTGCATGAACTTAAGTCACAGCTACTCCAAGCCCCAGCTTTTAAATTTATCCAACAATAAATAATGACTGAAGGTAAAATAATCTCAGATATATAAGGTATTTTCAAAATACAAAGCACTATACAAATTTAAGGCATTATGAAATATATTTTACGTAGACTTAAATATTAACAAGCTTTAACCATTTATCCATGAGCCAGTCTCTAAATATACTGCAAATAATCTATAAAATACACAATAACTGATGCTAGAATGCATAATATAGCAGTGTATAGTGGACTCTATGATATGGTTATTTTGCACAGAATTCCTTATTGTGCATAATGTTCAAATGATGTCTCAACAAAATGGCAGTATAAATTCTCCGTTCTGAATTCATTTCATCTCGTGCCTGGACCATAGAAATCAGAGTTAATTTTACCTCAAAAAAAAAAATGAGGGAGCATACCATGGAAACCTGTCAGGAACCCCCTTGATCCCTACTCTGCATGCTTTGAGCTTCAGGTGAACAGAGGGTTGGTGATCTTGGTATCTTCACTCTCAGCTGCCTAATAGTATTCGAGTACTATGTTTTGTTAAAACATCACATAACTGAGTAAAGTTAATATTTAAAAGTAGTATTTTTTTTAAATCAGCTGCCAAAGATATTCTCAAAATCATTCTCATAAATTCTATTAATTAAGCCACATTGACCCCATTTGACTTCTTAGAAAAGCAAAAGCCAAAATAGAAGGACAAAAAAATGTTATATAGTGAATGTAAGGTCATTTTTATTCTAGGAATTTTAATCAGGGGGTTATTATTATAGCTAGGAGCTTAAAGCACATTTTTTTTTCTCCCTTTAAAATAAAGTAGCAATGCTAGAAATACTAGATTGCAAGCAGAAAAACTATCAGAACTGTTGACATAGCTTATTCCAGTTAACTAAAAGAGGGATAAGTATTCTTTAAAATTCTGGCAGATTCGGTCTCATCAAAACTTTCACAAGCTACTAATCTCCACATTTTGTACTCTTAGGGTAAACATTTTGATGTTTGAAACCAACCTTAAATATTTCTTAAACTTTTTTTTTTACTTTGATACATGTTTTCCAACTTACAGAAAAGTCTGCTCAAATGTTGTATTATAAATTATTGTGTTAAATGCTGCACATGCACTTCTTTTAAAATTCATGACCAAAACTAACCCTGCAAAGTCTCCCCAGAGTTTCAGAAATCATATGCATATAAACATTAAGGCGCTCTGAGGAGAGTAATTTGAGTTATATTAAGTAGAACTGTTTTCCAAAGTCAGGTGAAGAGTATTATCTGAGCACTGTGGTCTTAATTAAACCACAAATGACATAGAGGTTTCATCCGTGTTTAAGCAAGGGGAGGCATTTCACTAAAATAAAATAGCATACCCAAAATAGGATGTCGGTAAAGAAAAGCTGAGTCTGGGGGCACCACAGCCAAGAAAGAAGAAAATCCACATACTTAACGACTTAGCGACTGAACAACAAAAAACGCCTTTACACGCCCTGTTCAAAAAGTTAGAAACAAAGTCTCTAAAAATAAAGATGTATCAGCTGCCCTCCATAAAGCTCCAAGACGAACCATAGCTTGGGAAATCTTTCTCTGCGAGGATGGAAACGGATTTGGGGAAACTTTCTAAAGTTTTTTAATTGGTTGAAAGTTTGCCTCTTAGAAAGACTTAGGAAATTAACTTGCAGGATGTTCAGTGATAGCAAGTCGACCCAGAAACGCATGGAAGATGAAAACGCTCCGTTTTCTTTGGGGGGAGGTAGGCAGACGGTGGGTGAACTCGGGGAGCTAAAAGTGAACTTGCATCAAACTTGGACCCTCTCGCCCCAAAGTGCGCTTCCCCAAAGGCAAAGCAAGAAAGCGGTCCCTCTCCAGCAAGCTTAGGACGAAAAGGACTAGAGAAGGGCCGCGGGCCCCGGCAGAGCGTGTGAGCCGGAGCCCGTGCCTCGACTGTACCTCTTTGCTGATGCGCGGGTGGCTGCCTCCGATGCTGCTGCTGCTGCTGCTCCGGGCGCTGCGCCTGGCCGCCCCCGAGGCCTCCGCTGAGCAGCAGGGCCAGGAGCACCCCGAAGGCTCGGGGCATTGCGCTAGCCCCCCGAGCGGATTCACTTTTCGGGAGCTGGAGTCGCTGCCGCCCGGTCTCCTGGCCCGGGCTAATAAGCTGAGTGCGCAGCAGCTGCTGGCTAAAGGAAGGAGCCAGCCCCCACCCACCCGGGCTCGGTCGCCGCCGGAGGGTGGGGGGAGAAAGAAGACACTCCCCCACCCGCCCCTTTCCCTGGCCCTCGCCCCACCGACGTCCCGGCCCAGGCCCTTAAAGGGTCCTCTGTGAAAGAGGCCTTTTCCTATAGCCTAGGTCCTTCACTGCGAGAAAAGATTGGCTTCATCTGTTAGCTGAACTTCAAGCTAAAGTAAGTCATTGATAAGAGACCACTTTGTGATCTGTAAAATCCCTCCACGTGGAAAGCATTCAATTTTGTGGGAAATCAGCACAGCTAGGATCTTTAGCGAAGCTCAGAAGATGGACCTCCTGAGAAAGGCCTGGCAAAGCTGCGCGAGAGCACTGGGTATCCAGGTGATCCACGCTGGGGACAAGACTGTCCCAAAGGTGCAGATGACTGCCAGGTTACTAGGAGGCAGAGGGTGAACTGGATGAGGCAGTCAGGCCAGGAGACTTACAGCTGGCTAAGCAGAAACGGGGGTTGGGCGGGGGGGGGGGGGGGGGAGGTGGGGAGAGGGGATCGCAAAATAAAACAAGCCCCCTTTATCCACTGCGATGTTTATGACGAATGTGAAGGTAAAAATATTAAGGTTTTCCATTCAGTCAGGTAACATGCATTCAAAGAGGATAAAAGGTCTTTTCGTGTCCCTTCAGACTCAAAATGTCTTGCTTCCAGTCCCCATTTCTTCCCTGTAACTCAGCAGAATTTCTGCAAGGTTTTCTGCCACCCCGTGTTCAGATGACAGTTCCTTACTAGTTTTTTGTTCGTGTTTGTTTTTTATGGTCTGTGGCTCTCATAAGATTTGGAGCAGCTCCTTACTGGATTTTTATGAGACATCCAGGGTGCTTTTTGGAGACCCAGTGAGGAGAGAGACTACTGGCATCAGTACACAATGAGGTCAGAGTGCTATGGGTGGGTCAGTCCCACACCGTAAATTGCCCCCCACCACTCAGGTCTGTAAGGGCACTGGACATTCATTTAGATAAAAACCCTCACATTATATTTGAAGCCTAATTTAAGTCTATTTTGCACACAAGCAGAAGTTTTTGCATCATTTTTTTCCCCCCTGGATGTATCTACTATATAAATTGAGGAAAGAATATATCTGTATTTTTTCAACTTATCAAGATTTGTTTATTCCAGAAAAATCTCATAACTGAAAACAGCTCTGCTGGTGGTATTGACACCAGTACAATATCTACACGCCGTCTGTCACACTGACGATGACTCCGAGTAGGTTCAGGCTTCTGTTTCACTTTGCCTGCTAGTTTTACCCAAGCATTTACACATTGAACTACAAGTTGTTTTATACAGATAACTTTTTCCTCTTTATTTTATACTTGATTTTATATATATTTTTTAAATATTATGAAGTTAAGTGATAATATCTATGGATTTCCTGTCAATAAAATAAAGGAGGGGTATTGTTCCTAATAGGATTGATTGAGACACCTTGGCCAAATGTGCTTCCCAGGTGGTGCTGGTGGTAAAGAACCAGCCTGCCAATGCAGGAGACATAAGAGGCATGGGTTTGATCCCTGAGTTGGGAAGATCCCCTGAAGGAGGGCATGACGGCCCACTCTAGTATTCCTGCCTGGAGAATCCCATGGAAGAGGAACCTGGAAGGCTACAGTCCATCATGTCGCACGAAGTCGGACATGACTGAAGCAACTACACACGCATTGGCCAAATGGTGCCGAAGTGAATGGATATCCTTCAGTGTTACCCATGTTTCCGAGTTTTATTAATATTAGTACTAGGAAACTTTAAAATCATTTTTTCTTTATTGTAGAAGCAAAATGGAAAATGGCCCAAACCTTGAGAATAAGACTGATCTCATCTCTCAACTTGTTTGTCAACACAGGGATAAAAGAAATACAAGATGATTTAACCCAAATTAAGATAAAAAAAGTATTATCAGAGCTATATATTTTTCAGATAAGCCTAATTGAAATACAATTTACACAAAATAAATACATCCACTTGGTATGTTTAAAAATGTAAACACCCATTTGACTGAGTGGGTGTTACCCCATGTACTGAGACAAGTTTGATGCTATAACTGCTTAGGAGCAATTCTTAATTCTAAATTGAATTTATTAAGCCTTTTTCTTTTATGCTTAATTGTTTTTTTAATCCCATTTCAGAATTCTTCGCTTACCCCAAATTTGTGAATATTCTTCTGTTTTTTCCTAGAAATTTTATAACCTTGAGTTTATGATTTACTGGTGGTTGCTGTAAAGGCCTTAGGTAAGGACTTTTTTTTTTCTTTAATGCAGATATCCATTCATTTTAGTACCATTTATTGAGAGAATTATTATCTTCTCATCCACTCCAGTATTCTTGCCTGGAGAATCCCAGGGACAGCGGAGCTTGATGGGCTGCCGTCTATGGGGTCGCACAGAGTCGGACACAACTGATGCGACTTAGCAGCAGCAGCATCTGATTACCTTGGCCCTTTTTCCAGAAGTCAGTTGCAAATATGTGGGTCTACTTTTGGACTCTGTTTTCATGTATCCAAATATATATATACATACATATGTATATAAATAAATTTGATAGTTTGCCAATATCATAGTCTGTATTACTACAGATTTATAGTAACCTCAAAGTTAAGTAATGTGAATCCTAAAATTTTATTTTACAGACAAAACTCTTTTTTCTATTCTAGGTCCTTTGCATTTCCATACAATTATTGGGTTGGTGCAAATGTAATTGTGGCTTTGGACTCTGAATTTTAAATCACTATCACTAGGCTGAAACACATCTTTACTAATCAAAGTAGGAACCATTACAATCAACACATTTTTGCCAACAAGAAAAAAGTTTATTTCTGTAGCATAAAAATCCATGCCTTGGGATTCAGTGAACTCATGGAAAGCATTTTCTGCCTCCTGCTGGTTGTGGAAGCATTTTCCCTGCAAAAAGTTGTTGAGATGCTTGAAGAAGTGGCAGTTGGTTGGCGAGAGGTCAGGTGAATATGGTGGATGAGGCAAAACTTTGTAGCCCAATTCAACCAACTTCTGAAACACTGGTTGTACAACAATGTGCAGTTGGTCATTGTGGAGAAGAATTGGGCCCTTTCTGTTGACCAAAGCTCGCTGAAGGTGTTGCAGTTTTTGGTGCTGCTTATCACTTTGCTGAGCATACTTCTCAGATGTAATGATTTTGCCAGGATTCAGAAAGCCGTAGTGGATCAGACCAGCAGCAGACCACCAAACAGTGATCATGACCTTTTTTGGTACAAGTTTGGGAAGTGCTTTGGAGCTTCTTCTCAGTCCAACCACTAAACTGGTCATTGCCAGTAGTTGCATAAAATCCACTTTTAATCGTATGTCAGAGTCCAATCAAGAAATGGTTCATTGTCGTTACATAGAATAAGAGAATGCTTCAAAATGACGATTTTTTTTTTTTTTTTTGGTCAGCTCATGAGGCACCCACTTACTGAGCTTTTTCACTTTTCCAGTTTTCTCCAAATACCTAACCCCACAGAATGGTCGGTGTTCAGTTCTTCGGCAACTTCTTCTAATGTAGTTGTAAGAGGACCAGCTTCAGTGATTGCTCTCAATTGGTTGTTGTCCCCTTCTGATGGCTGGCCACTATGTTCATCATTCGCAAGGCTCTTGTCTTCTTTGCAAAACTTCTTCAACCACCACTGCACTATGCATTTGTTAGCAGTTCCTGGGCCAAATGTGTTGTTGATGTTGCAAGTTGTCTCCACTGCTTTACAACCCATTTTGAGCTCTAATAAGAAAAACACTTGAATTTTCTTTTTGTCTAACATCATTTCCATAGTCTAAAATAAATATAAAATACACAGCAAGTAATAAGTCATTAGCAAAAAATCATTAAGCAAGAAATGCTCATTGTGTTTGTGTTGTGCTCAGTCACTCAGTCGTGTCCAACTCTTTGCAACCCCATTTGCAGCCCCATGGACTGTAGCCCACCAGACTCCTCTGCCCATGGGGATTCTCCAAGCAAGAATACTGGAGTAGGTTGCCATGCTCTCCTCCAGGGGATCTTTCCAGCCAGGAATCAAACCCAGGTCTCCCACTTTGCAGGTGGATTCTTTACCGTCTGAGCCACCAGGGAAGCCCAAGAATACTGGAGTAGGTAGCCTATTCCTTCTGAAGGGGAACTTGCTGACCCAGGAATAGAACTGGGGTCTCAGGCATTGCAGGCGGATTCTTTACCAGCTGAGCTAGTAGGGAGGCCCATTTAATCTATTTCAATATCAAATGGCAAAGTTCAACAATGCAAAACCACAATTACTTTTGCACCAACCTAATATTAACGTCAGCTTTTCCATTTCTACCCCCCCAAAAATAGTGTAGTAGGGAGTTTGAATGCAATTGGATTGAATATATAGATAAATATGGAAGGAAATTGATATTTTAGCAGTACCATGCCTTCCAATCCACAAAAATATGTTTCCATTTATTCACATCTTCATTCTAAGTATATAATATAATAAGTATTATAAGGAGTCCTTTGTAGTTTTCAATTTATATGTTTTAACATACTTTGTAAAATTTACCTCTTAATGTTTCATGATATTGGATAGTATCATAAACAGTATTTTAAAATTTAATTTTCATACTAATAGTAATACAAGTGATTTTGGTTATATATACATTGGACCTAGCAAAATTATTAAAATGTCTTCAAGTAGCTTATATGTAGGATGTGTTAGTATATCTCATGTACAAGATCATGCCATCTACAAATAAAAGCTATTTGACTTCTTCCTTTTCAATTTATACGACTTTCATATGTTTCCCTTGCCATATTCCAGGAAATATGTGACCTCCAATAAAAAAGTTGAATAAAGTAGTGAGAGTGGACATTTTCACCTTTATTTCTGATCAGAGGGGAAATCAGTCACTCATTCACCATTATAGTGATGGTTATTGGTTTTTAAGGCTCCCCTTTTGGCTCAGTTGGTAAAGAATCCACCTGCAATGTGGGAGACCCAGGTTCGATCCCTGGGTTGGGAAGATTCCCTGGAGAAGGGAAAGGCTACCCACTCCAGTATTCTGGCCTGGAGAATTCCACGGACTGTATAGTCCACGGGGTTGCAAAGAGTTGGACACGACTGAGTGACTTTCACTTTCTATTGGTTTTCAACAGGTGCTTGTTCTAAAGTTGAGGAAGTTCCACTCTTCTGCTGGAAGTTTTTGTGACAAAAGTGTATCAAATTGAGGCAATGCTTTTTCTTCATCTATTTAAATAAATATAAATTTCCTCTATTTGGTTATTATCTATATTTGGTGAATTACAGTAACTGAGTTTTCAATGTTAATCAAACTCACAGTCCTGGCATAAAATCTCAATTTGTCATGGTTCAGTTCAGTCGCTCAGTCGTGTCCGACTGTTTGTGACCCCATGAATTGCAGCACGCCAGGCCTCCCTGTCCATCACCAACTCCTGGAGTCTACCCAAACCCATGTCCATCGAGTTGGTGATGCCATCCAACCATCTCATTCTCTGTCGTCCCCTTCTCCTCCTTCCCACAATCCTACCCAGCATTAGGGTCTTTTCCAATGAGTCAACTCTTCACATGAGGTGGCCAAAGTATTGGAGTTTCAGCTTCAACATCAGTCCTTCCAATGAACACCCAGGATTGATCTCCTTTAGGATGGATTGATTGGATCTCCTTGCAGTCCAAGGGACTCTCAAGAGTCTTCTCCAACACCACAGTTCAAAACCATCAATTCTACGGCACTCAGCTTTCTTCATCGTCCAACTCTCACATCCATACATGACCACTGGAAAAACCATAGCCTTGACTAGATGGACTTTTGTTGGCAAAGTAATGTCTCTGCTTTTAAATATGCTATCTAGGTTGGCCATAACCTTCCTTCCAAGGAGTAAGCATCTTTTAATTTCATGGCTGCAATCACCATCTGCAGTGATTTTGGAGCCCAAAAAAATAAAGTCTGACACTGTTTCCACTGTTTCCCCATCTATTTCCCATGAAGTGATGGGACCAGATGCCATGATCTTAGTTTTCTGAACGCTGAGCTATAAGCCAACTTTTTCACTCTCCTCTTTCACTTTCATCAAGAGGCTCTTTAGTTCTTCACTTTCTGCCATAAGGGTGGTGTCATCTGCATATCTGAGGTTATTGATATTTCTCCCGGTAATCTTGATTCCAGCTTGTGTTTCTTCCAGTCCAGCGTTTCTCATGATGTATACTCTGCATATAAGTTAAATAAGCAGGGTGACAATATACAGCCTTGACGTACTCCTTTTCCTATTTGGAACCAGTCTGTTGTTCCATGTCCAGTTCTAACTGTTGCTTCCTGACCTGCATACAGGTTTCTCAAGAGACAGGTCAGATGGTCTGGTAGTCCCACCTCTTTCAGAATTTTCCACAGTTTATTGTGATCCACACAGTCAAAGGCTTTGGCATAGTCAATAAAGCAGAAATAGATGTTTTTCTGGAACTCTCTTGCTTTTTCGATGATCCAGTCATGGTAGAGTATCTCTATTATCACTAATTATAGATTATCTGTATTATATGTTGCTGATTTTGATTTACTAAATATTTCAATAAGTATTTTTATGTCTATGTTCATGAGGGCTATTAGTTTATTGTAATTTTCTTGTAGAATTTATATCTAGTTTTGGTATCAGAGTAATGCTGGCCTTATATAATTAGTTGGAATATGGTCCTCCCTGAATGTGCTTGTATAGAATTTATACTAGTGAAATCATCTGGACCCACAGTTTGGGGTTTTTTTTGAAATATTTTTGTTACACATTTTATGTTTTAAGTAGATATAGAATGATTCAAATCTTATATGATTCAAATTTCTTTCTTGTATCAGTTTTGATAATTTGTATCTTTCAAGGAAAGTATCTTTTTGGCTGAGTTGTCAAGCTTATTGGCATAAAGTTATTCTCAATATTTTTATTATCCTTTTAATGTCTATGGCATCTGTAGTAAATGATATTTTTCCCCAATATTGGTAATTTGGGTCTCCTCTATTTTTCTAAAAAATCAGCCTTTTTTAGAGCATTGTTAGTTTCATTTATTTTTTCAAAGAATCAACTTTTGGTTTCATTTATTTATTTTCAATTTTCTGTTTCATTGGCTTCCCCTTGTATCTTTAAATTTTCTTTCCTTCTACTTATGTTAGTTTATTTCACTGTTCTTTTTAGCATCCTCTGGTAGAAGCTTAGATCACTGATTATAGACATTTCTTCTTATATGCGTGTGTACATGCTCAATCATGTCCGACTCTGCAGTCCCAGGGACTGTAGCCCACTAGGACCCTCTGTCCATGGAATTTTCCAGGCAAGAATACTGGAGTAGGTTGATATTTCCTACTCCAAGGGATCTTCCTGACCCAGGGATTGAACCTGCATCTCTTGCATCTCCTGCATTGGCAGGTGGATTCTTTACCACTGGCACCACCTGGGAAGCCCTCTTAAATGTATACACGTGTCCTAAGTCCCTTCAGTGTGTCCAACTCTTTGCGACCCTATGGACTGTAGTCAGCCAGGCTCCTCTGTCCATGGGATTCTCCAGGCAAGAATATTGGAGTGGGTTGCCATGCCCTCCTCCTCTTCGTATATAATGAATCACTATTATAACTTTATGTTAATATTTATTAAAAGACTTTAAAGTTGAGCATATTTTCTAAGCAGAGCCTGAGCTACAACTAACAAATTTGGAGTTAAAAAAATTTTAATTCCAAATCTTTTTTTTTTTTTGATTGAAAATCTTAAAAAAATTTCTTCTGATTTCTTCTTTGACATATGTGTTATTTTGAAGTGTGTTGTTGCTGTGGTCTCAATGTCTGTATCTCCCCAAGATACAGACATATATATATGTTATACATTGACATTCTAAAGCCTACAATGATGGTATAGGAAGTGAGGCCCTTGGGATATGATGTGGTCATGAGGATGGTGATTCATGAATAGTGTTAGTACTCTTATAAATAGACTTGAAAGTTTCCTTGTCCTCTTCCACCATATGGGGACACAACAAATAGACTTGAACACAGGTACCAAATTTTCTGACATCTTACTTAATCTTGTGCTTTTCAGTCTCCAAAACTGAGAGATAAATGTCCATTCTTTATAAGCTACCCAGTCTGATATTTTGCTATAGCAACTAGAAATGGATTAAGACAGTTGTTAATATCCAATTTTTTTGAGGTCTTTTTAGATATTTTATTGTCATTAATTTCTAGCTTCAGGCTCTTATGGTCAGAGAATACATTTAAATACTTTAAAATTTATTAAGACTTGTTATTTATTGTAGCACACAGTCTAAGTGAATGTTCCATATTCAGTTGAAGAAAATGGTGTTCTGCTGTTCTGAGTTGGAGAGTTCTGAAAAGATTAATGAAATCAAATTGGTTGATAGAGTGGTTTTTTTATGCATATTCATTTGTTGTTTATTTGTTTTATCCATTACTATGAGATAAATATTTAAATCTCCACTGTAATTAATGGTATTTCTATTTAACTTTTCCAGTCTTAAATTAGTTATCTATTGTTTCATAAAAAATTACCCCCACATTTAGAAGCATAAAAAATAAACATTTATTATCTCAAAGTTATTATGGATCAGGGATTCAGAACCCATTATTTGGGTGTTTTCTTCACTTGGGTAGGTCTCTTGACTGCAGTCAAGACATTAGTCAGGGCTCAGTGGTAAAGAATTCCCCTGCCAGTGCAGGAGACACGGATCGATCCCTGGGTTGGGAAGATCCCCTGGAGGAAGAAATGGCAACTTGCTCCAGTATTCTTGTCGGGAAAATTCCATGGACAAAAGGAACCTGGAGGGCTACAGTTCAGGGAATTGCAACTGAGCAACTGAGCATGCATGCATGCATAGTCACCAGCAGGCTATGATGGGACTGAAGGATCCAATTCTAAAGTGGTTTTTGGCAGGAGGCTTTAGCTCCTTGCCTCATGTGATGTAATCTACTTCTCCTCAAGCACATGATCTGAGAGGGAGAAAGGAAGGAGGAATCTACAATACTATTTATTATCTAGTTCCAGAAGTTACATACCATCTCTTCTGTCAAATTTTAATCATTAGAAGCAGGATAAGTAAGTATAGATCACACTCAAGGAATAAAGAATTAACCTCCACCTTTTGAAGGAAGAATATAAAAAATTTGTGGGTATGTTTTAAAATGACCAAAATCCTGTAAGATTCTGCTTACAGGAAAAGGAAATCATAAAATTAAAACTTACAGAATCTAACTAAAAAAATGCAAATGCAATATAAAACATAAAAAAAAATGTACTGTAAAGGGGCTTGAAGACAGATGCTACAAAGAAAAGATAACACATAGTGCTATAGACTAAATGTTTATGTCCTTCCAAAAATCATATGATAAAACCTAACCTCTAATGTAATGGAATTTGGAGGTGGTGCCTTTGGGAGGCGACTAAGTCATGAGAATAGAGACCTCATGGGTGAAATTAGTGCTTTTATAAGAGAGACCCCTGAGAGCTCAATTACCCATCTGTCATATGGTCTATGAACCAAGAAGTCAACTCTGACCTTACACAGAATCTGCCAACCTCTTGATCTTGGACTTTCTATCCTCTAGAACTCCGAGAAATAAATTTCTGTTGTTTATAAGGTGCTAAATGTATGATAACTTGTTATAGCAGTCCAAACAAAGACACACAGATACAACAATAGACAGTAACCAAACTGAAGCACAAAGAGAAAAAAAAAATGAACAGAATGAGAATTGATCTCAGAAGTAGAGGCAGGTGGGGGTGATGGTGGGGAAGGACATAAAAGATTATAGAAGAAAATTGCCTAAATTTTCCAAAATTTTATGAAACTGTGAACTCGGAGTTTTCATAAAATTTTGGAAAATTTAAGCAATTTTCTTCTATAATCTTTTCTACTTCTTTGTGTGTCCATTAATTACTGACTGATTGCTAAAATGATGAAGTATTATAAATTTTATGTTGTTGAGTTTGGTTTCTGGACTTTGACTTCTTCATTTCAAATATGTTTTTTGTTTTGTATATTAATCACTTCTTGGCCTTTTGGCTAAGATTAAGTGTTTTGTGGATCAAAATGATCCTTTCAGTGTTAGTTGTTAAGATTTTTTTAAGGGTATAAATACAGTAGCCTTCACTTTAGCTCTAGCTTAGCTCTTCTATTAATGCATGACTCCTCTAAGGTAGATGTAGGATTATAGAACTGTAATACCACTTCACTGTAACTGGCTAGAAATGACAGTTACAGCCAGTAGACTGACCGTCTTCCAATCTTGTACGTTCAACTTCAAATTTACATACACAGTTCCTCTGTATCTGGAATTCTTCCATGTAATTCTTCACGTGGTTTCACAGAATTTCAAATTTCCTGGAGAAACTTAATAGTCAGCCAAAAACAAAAGTGGACCCACAAATAGATTCCTGGAGGTTTATACCTCAAAATCAGTCTTTGCCAGTACTCTGCTTTGCAAATTTAAGTTGCCTCCCCAAACTCTGATATTTATCTTGCAATTCAGTGGGACTGCTGTGCTTTGCTAGGGTTTTCTCTGCCTGCCCTACAGTTCATAAACTGTCTCCAGCAGAAAGCTGGTTCAGTCACTGGCACCAACGAGTGTGCTTCTTCTTTCTCAAGACAATCTTTTTTCTCAAGGCACTATTATCTAGTGTCTTAAATTAGCATGTTCACATTTTCCCCAGTTGTTCATATTTTTCCCTAGTTGTGTATATACAGGAAATTCAGTACCTATTAGTCCCTCATGGCTAGGAGTAAATGTCTCAAAGTTACAGTTTTTAATTTTCTTTTTAAAAGACTAGATATTCAATACAAATAATGAGAATCCATCCTAATGACTTAAGAAATGCAATGAGCAGAACAATTTTGAGGATCACAGCCTCGGACTAGTCTATTAGTTCTTCAGATTTGATAATATGATCTTTGAATTGGCTCACAGGGTTTAAAATTTTTTCAAACTATACTTAATAGCGTCTCACAAACTTTAAGAAAACAGGAGATCAAGAAAATAATGGGGAAAATAATTTCAGCTAATAAAGTTAACATTTCTTACAAATCTATAAAATTATGTCAGATTATTTGTTGAATTTATCCATTTTATAAATAATGGGGAAGTCATAGCACTACTTATTAATAAGCTAAGGACTTTCAAAATGTATTCTCTAAATCGTTAACCACTAAATATTTTATTGGCAATGAATGTGGGAACATTTTATCCTACAAAGTAGTATTAAAGGTCAGAAAATTAAAGATTTACAAGGTAGGAAACTTTTTTTTGAAAAAGTGTGTTTTATCTCTATTCAGTTGATCTTGAACAATACAAGTCTGACCCAGGTGTGGGTCTGATTGTGCACTGATTTTTAAAAATACTAAATATTCTGGTGCTGAACGACCCACAGCTGGTTGAATCTGAGAATGCAGACTGCTGATATGGAAGAACCAGGTATGTAAAGAAAACATCAACATGGAGGGTCATTTATAAGGTATACATGGATTTTTTAAACTGAATAGAGAGGGTTGAAACCCTCACTCCCACATTGTTCAAAGGTCAATGTAACTTAAAAGACTAACCTAAAAAGAAAAATGTATAAGTTAGAACAGCATAGATCTGAAAGGAACAAAGTACAATTCAAGACAAAATTGTTAAAACACTCTGAAAACATAAAAACTTAGAAATACCATTTTATATTTTACTTAGGAGGAATTAATTAAATCATACCATTAAACTGTATGGAAATAGGGCCTTCCCTGGTGACTCAGTGGTAATGAGTCTACCTGCCAACACAGGAGACACCTGGTTCAATTCCTGATCCTGGAGATCCCACTTACCTTGGGGCAACTGGGCCCATGTGGCACAATTACTGAACCCACAGTCTAAAGCCTGGGAGCCGCAAGTACTGAGACCACATGCAACAGCTGCTGAAGCCCATGTGCCCTGGAGCCCGCGCTCAGCAATGAGAAAGCCACTGTAATAAGAAGTCTATGCACCACAACTAGAGAGTGGCCACCACTCTCTGCAACTGGACAAAAGCCTGTGCAGCAGCAAGGACCCCACACAGCTGAGAATAAATAAATAAAATTAATTTTCTAAACCTGCATGAAAATAAATGTAGCAATAAAAAGTTTCCAAAATATTATAGGACCAATACTATACAGAAAACTATTAAAAGTCAGTTACATGGCCAATACACAAGCTTAATGTCAATTATGTATGCTTTTAAAATTATTTTTGAAGAAAAAGATATTAAAATGTAAGTTTTTAGTAACTGCCACACATAAACATGTAATCTGCAGAAGAAATAATGGCATAATAGAAATTAACCCCACAGACTAATCACAAAATACAATTATTTTTTGTGTAATTTCTATAGCTCTATCTAGAAAATGATACTGTTTAATTGTTAAGATTCTAAAATATGAAAAAAATTGAAATTTAAAAACAGGAAATAAAAGAAACATTAAAAATAGAAAAAAAAATGTTTTAAATCTATAAAAAAATTGTCAAAAACATCTATGGAGAAAGGATAAATATAATCTGGACAAATTCATGGGCTTTTTAAATTCCAAAACTATAGAGGATCAGGTTTTTTCAATAAATAATTTGAGACCAAATATGAATTATAATATTTTTACCGAGTACTGTACATTCAATTCTACTTAAAACCTCATTTAAAGTAGATTGAAAGTAGTTCTAGGGCTTCCCTGGTGGTTCAGTGGTAAAGAATCTGCCTGCCAACGCAGGAGACATGGGTTCGATCCTTGGTCCAGGAAGATCCCACATGCTTTGGAGCAAAAGCCCAAGCACCACAACTACTGAGCCTGTGCCCTAGAGCCGAGAAACTGCAACTACTGAGCCCACAGGATGCAACTACTGAAGCCCACACTCTAGAACCTGTGCACCACAACAAGAGAAGCCGCCACAATGAGAACCCCACTCACTGCAATGCAGAGCAGCGCCAGCTCGCTGCAACTAAAGAAAAGCCCATGTAGCAATGAAGACCCTGCACAGCCAAAATAAATAAATCATTTTTTTTAAGTGTAGTTTTAGTGTTTTGAGAAGCCTCCATACTGTTTTCCACAATGGCTGTACCAATTTACATTCCCTGCAACAGGGTACAAGGGTTCCCTTCTCTTCACATACTTATAAATATTTGTAATTTGTGGTATTTTTGATGATAGCCATTCTTACAGGTGTGTGGTGATATTTCATTTTGGTTTTCATTTGCATCTCCCTGATGATTAGTGCTGTTGAGCATCTTTTTTTTTCCCCCATGCCTGTTGGTCACCTGCATTTCCTCTTTGGAAAAAATGTCAGTTCTTCTATTTTTTAATCAGGTTTTTTTTTTTTTTGATATTGAGTTTTACAAGCTGTTTATATATGTTAGATATTAATACCTGATTGGTCATGGCATTTGCAAATATTTTCTCCCATTCTGTATGTTGTCTTTTTGTATTGCTGATGGTTTCCTTTGCTGTACAAAAGCTTTTAAATTTAATTAAATCCCATTTGCTTATTTTTGTTTTTATTTCCATTATTCTAGGAGATGGATCCAAAATAACTGCTGTGATTTATGTCAAAGAGCATTCTATTTTCCTCTGTTTTATAGTATCCAATCTTACATTTAGGTCTTTAATCCATTTTTGCTTCTTTTTATAGGCTGAAGAAATTGATGTCTATCTTGTACTTATGAAAATAAAGGTTTTAAATTGGGAAGTAACATGATCCGATCTCTGTTTCTGATGAACAATTCTATCAGCGTGGAGGGTTGATTAGAACAGCTGAGTAAGGAAAGTGGAAGCAAATGACCCTAATAAGAAAGTATGGTATTCTTCAGTCATCCATTCTTTATAGAGACCCTGCTGACTAGAAATTAGACACTGTGGCTACTACAGAAAACATAGCACTTACATTCCAGTGAAGAAACAAATGATAAATTAGTTAAAAAGGTTTAAATGAGTCATTACGATTTGTTATAACACTATGAAAGAAATAAACAGGATACAACAACTATAAAGTGAAGGCTCTTTAAATAGGGTGTCAGGAGAGCCACTCTGAGTAGGTGACACTTAAGCTGACATCTGACAGAGCACAGAACCCCGATGAATGCAAGGTCATTGGGAGAAGAGAAAATATTTTGGAGATGTTTGAACAAGTGCATTAAAAAGACTTGTTAACCAACCGGATATGGGGATTTAAGGATTATTCTAAAGTTTCAGGTTGAAGCAACTGGCTATCTGGCAGTGTTAATACTGAGATAGGAAATACAGGAAGAATGTCAGATGTGAGTTAGAACTGTTGAGGTAACTGCTGTTGGAGATGCCAAGTTGGTTATTTTTAGTTCTTTTATCATATTTCACAGTTCTCCCATGAACAGTTCACATATTCAAGGGAACAGATTTCTCTATGACATTGAGGAATGGGTATGAAGGGAATAACTAGAAGACATAGCTAGCCTAGAAGCAAATATAAGCATACAAAATAATTAAGAATAAACATTTGCATTAAGTGTTCCACTAGAAAACAGACTCTGAAGGAAACATATTTTTGCTAATATTTTATTGGGAAATACAATCCCAGGGAAGCATGAACACTGGGAAAATGGAATAGAGTAGAGATGTGTGTGTGTGTGTGTGTGTGTGTGTTAGTCACTCAGTTGTGTCTGACCCTTTGCAACCCCATGGACTGTAACCCACCAGGCACCTCTGTCCATTGGGGTTATCTAGGCAAGAATACTGGAGCGGGTTGCCCTTCTCCAGAAGATGCCCTTCTCCAGGGGATCTTCCTAACCAGGGATCAAACCAGGGTCTTCCACGCTGGAGGCAGATTCTTTACCATCCAAAGCACCAGTGAAGCCCTAGTAGGAGATGAGATAGGACAAAAAAAGGCAGAGTGTTATGGATTGGGACACAGCTTTATGTAAACTGACACCTGGGTCATGTAAGACATCTTTAGAAAGATCACATAAAGCTACTCTGCCTTTAAAAGGAGGAAGAAGAGAGAAGAATTTATCCACTCACTCCCATCCTCCCTTCAGTCAAAGTTCCATCTTTTATGAATTAGCCCCTTACACTTCCAAGCTGCATATGTGTGGTGCTTAGTGACATGGAGAGCTGCAACCCATATCTTGAAAATCAGTGGCAATGTGAAACATAGAAACAGGAAGTAAGAGGAAGTTGTATCCAGGTATTAAAGGGAGATCAGGGGCAGCAGGCACAGTAGGAATGTCAGTATAAAGCAGAAGCAGCTGCCACAGCAGAAACCTGGCTCTAGTCCAGTGAGACACAGCAAGTCACTACTGTAAGTAGAAAGCAGGGCAGGTGAGCAGGCCTGGGGTGGTGTATCAACTGAAGCCAATGCACAGTGAAAGATGTGGTGAGGGGCAGAAGCAGGGGTAGACAAACAGGTCTACCCTCTTTGACACATAGGAGGAGATAAGGCCAGATCATTTTAGCCTTAAGAACACTGATTTCACTCTGAGTAAGAAGAGCAGCTATTACTATACTGCGTTTTGAAAAGATGTCTCTGCTGGTTGTGTAGAAAATAGCCTCTCAGAAGCAAGTGTATACATAAGACAATCAGGGAAGCAGAAATCCAGAATTTGTGATGGTGTTTTGAACCAGAGGAGTAGCTTGGTGGAGAGCAGTGACAGGTTTGGATATATTTTACATGTAGAGCCCACAGGATTTCCTTGCTTCACACTTCTCGTAAACTCAAATTTCCAGTGGATTAAGAAGCTAGCTTTTAAAACTGTTAAAAATAAAATCAAAAAAAGCATTAGAAGGAAATACAGTCAAAAATAGGGAAGGTAACTTTTTAAAATTCAAAATTCATAAACAGATCAACATTAAAATAAATAAAATGAACAGACAAGCAATAGTCAAGTAGAAAATATGTGTAATATATAAGAGATTAGAGTTTAGTATTTAGAATATATTAAATCACCTTATAAATTCAACAGGAAAAAGGCAAACAATTCAACAGAAAAGTGGGCGAAATTTACATGAAGAATATTCACAAAAAATGAAACAATAGCAATATATATACAAAAAAAGCACTCAATCTTGTTGGCTAGCAGGAAAAAAAAATTAAAACAAGAAATGTCAGGTTTTGTCCATCAGGTTGAGAAAAAAGAAACGCTGAAACATTCACGGACTGGACAAACATGATAATGGGGTGTACATATACTGTCCAGGGAAGTATATAATTGGCCAATGCATTAAAGCCCATACTGATAAAATACATTAAAAATGTAAAATATCTATCATCTCAACCGACTCCAGTATTCTTGCCTGGAAAATCCCATGGATGGAGGAGCCCAGTAGGCTGCAGTCCATGGGGTCGCTAAGAGTTGGACACGACTGAGCGACTTCACTTTCACTTTTCACTTTCATGCATTGGAGAAGGAAATGGCAACCCACTCCAGTGTTCTTGCCTGGAGAATCCCAGGGACGCCGGAGCCTGGTGGGCTGCTGTCTATGCGGTTGCACAGAGTTGGACACAACTGAAGTGACTTAGCAGCAGCAGCAACCCAGCAAGTCTATTGAATAGCTATTCTAGAGAAATATTCCCATATCACTAAAAAAGGGTATGCAAGATACTGATTATATTATTGAAAAATAAGAAGTTTCACAAATTTTCACCAACAGAAGACTAGATAAACCTATGAGGCATACATACCAGGTAAAAGAATAAAGTATATCCATGGGTCCTGACATGGAAAAATATCCAATATATAACTTACCCAAAAAAGGAAATTTCCAAAAAACACATAACACATGCATGATAAAAGGATGTGATGACTATCTGAATATAAATTTTCTGAGTCCAGACAGTTGTGAGGTTAGATAGGGAAAAATAAAGTAATTATTAATTATGGTATTAAAATAGCCTATTTGAATAGCTTAATTATTAATTCCTAAACCTAAGTGAATTATATATTCCTGCATGTCATACTGCATCATTTGTCAGTCTCTTATTATCAGATATTACTTCAAATAATACAATAAAAATACAGTGCAAGTCAATTATAATGTAAAAATGAAAATCATGCAAAAACTATAAAATGTCATGAAACCAAGAATAGTGACTTTGGGAACTATACAAGTCATAGAGAAGACCATTTGATATCAGTCCAGTTAGCAATTGAGGAAAACAAAATGAAGCATGGGAACAAGAAAATTGCTTGAAACATTGCTTTAAAATCAAAATGTTTAGCAAACAGAGCTTGCATATTTTAGCAAAAATGACCTGCTTTAGAACCCAGTTGCAACAGTCAGACATGAAGCAAATTACTTCATATCGTGTTATTATATAATTTTGTCAGAAAAAAATTTACAGCAAAACACTCTAGATTCATACCTTGGGAATGCCAAAAATTAAAGCAATTAAAATGATATCCCTGCCAATATAGAGGAATCATGGCTCCCGAGGCATGCTGGATGCAGAGAAACTGAAGATGTAGTCAACCAGATTTTGAAAATAACTACAACAGGAGGTTTGAAAAACAAAGAGGTCGTTTTCATCTCATCAGTCCTAGATGAAGAGATCAAGCCCTGAGCCTTTGGAGCAGGAGCACCAACTCCAAGACAGTAGACTACCAGAAAACTAACCATAGGGAGTAACAAGTAGTGAGAACTCACACAAAGGAAACCACTTGAATACAAGATGGGGCATCACCCAACCACCAGTAGCACCCTGTGCAGGACACCTCATCTAAACAAGCAAAACAAAAATGCAAACCCAACCATTAGCAGACAGGATTACCACCTCACTCAGCCTTGCCCATCAGAGGGGAAAAAAAACAACTCAGTTCAAATCTCACCCTATATGAAGCTTACACAAACCACTGGACCAACCTTAGGAGAGCAGAAACCAAAAGAAAGAGAGAATTCAACCTTGAAGCCTGGGAAAAGAAGACCTCAAACACAACAAGTTTAAAAAAAAAATGAAAAAGCAGAGAAATACTACACAAATGAAGGAACAAACTAGAAACACACAAGTCCAAATAAATGAAGAGGAAATAGGCAAACCACCTGAAAAATAATTCACTAAAATGATAGTAAAGATGATCAAAAACCTTGAAAACAAAATGGAGAAAATGCAAGAATCAATTACCAAAGACCTAAAAGAATTAAAGAATAAACACACAGAGACAAACAACACAATTACTGAAATTAAAATACTATAGAAGGAATCAATAGTAGGATATATGCAACAGAAGAATGAATCAGTGAGCTGAAAGATAAAATGGTGGAAATAACTTCTGAAGAGCAAAATAAGGTAAAAAGAATGAAAAGAACTGAGGATAGTCTCAGAGACCTCTAGGACCATATCAAATGCACCAACATTCAAATTATAGGGGTCCCAGAAGAAGAAGAGAAAAAGAAAGGGTATGAGATAATTTTTGAAGAGATTATTGTTGAAAATTTCCCCAACATGGAAAAGGAAATAGTCAATCAGGTCCAAGAGGCACAAAGAGTCCCATACAGGATAAACCTAAGGAGAAACATGCCAAGACACATACTATCAAACTGATAAAGACTAAACACAAAGAAAGAATATTAAAAGCAGACAGGGAAAAGCAACAAGTAACATACAAGGGAAACCCCATTTGTTTAACGGCTGATCTTTCAGCAGAAACTCTGCAGGTCAGAAGGGAAAGGCAAGATATATTTAAAGTACTGAAAGGAAAAAATCTACAACCAAGATTATTGTACTCAGAAAGGATCTCATTCAAAATTGATGGAGAAATAAAAAGTTTTTCATACAAGCAAAAGTTAAAAGAATTCAGTACCACCAAACCAGCTATTCAACAAATGTTAAAGAGACTTATGTAGTCAAGAAATACAAGAGAAGGAAAAAAGATCTAGAAAATCAACCCCAAACAATTAAGAAAATGGCAATAGGAACATATATACCAATAAATACTTTAACTGTAAATGGATTAAATGCTCCAACCAAAAGACACAGACTGACTGAATGGATACAAAAACAAGACCCATATATATGCTGTCTACAAGAAACCCACTTCAGACCTAAAGACACATATAGACTGAAAGTGAGAGGATGGAAAAATATATTCCATGCAAATGGGAAGCAAAAGAAAGCTGGAGTAGCAGTCCTCATATCAGACAAAATAGACCTTAAAGAATATTACAAGAGATAAGAAAGGACATTACATAATGATCAAGGGATCAATCCAAGAGGAAGACATAACAATTGTAAATATCTAGGCACCCAATATAGGAGAACCTCAATACATAAGACAAACAGTAACAGACATAAAAGGAGAAATTGACAGTAACACAATAAGAGTAGAAGACTTTAACACCCCACTCATACCAATGGACAGATCATCAAAAGAGAAAATTAATAAGGAAACACAAATCCTAAATGATACATTAGATGAGATGGATCTCATTGATATCGTCAGGGCATTCCATCCAAATGCAGGAGAATACATCTTCTTCTCAAGTGCACATGGAACATTCTCCATGATAGGCCACATCTTGGGTCACAAATCAAACCTCAGTAAATTTAAGAAAACTTAAATCATATCAAGCATCTTCTCTGACCACAGTGCTATGAGATTAGATATCAATTACAAGAAAAAAACTATAAAAAACACAAACACATGGAGATTAAACAATACGTTTCTAAATAAACAACAGGTTACTGAAGAAATCAAAAGGGAAGTCAAAAAAATTCTAGAAACAAATGACAATGAAAACACAACAACTCAAAACCTATGGGATGCAGCAAAAGCAGTTCTAAGAGAGAAGTTTATAGCAATACAACCCCACCTCAAGAAACAAGAAAAACATTGAATAGACAACTTAACTTTATACCTAAAACAACTGGAAAAAGAAGAACAAAAACACCCCAAAATTAGTAGGAGGAAAGAAATCTTAAAGATCAGAGGAGAAATAAATGAAAAAGAAATGAAATAAACAGTAGTAAAGATTAATAAAACTAAAAGCTGTTTCTTTGAGAAGATAAAATTGACAAACCTTTAGCCAGACTCACCAAGAAAAAAAGTAGAATCAAATCAACAAAATCAGAAATGAAAAAGGAGAGGTTGCAAGAGACAATGCAGCAATACAAAGGATTAAAAGAGTCTATTATGAACAATTATATGGCAATAACATGGATAACATGGAAGAAATGGACAGATTCTTAGAAAAGTTCACGCTTCCAAGACTGAACCAGGAAGAAAGAGAAATTATGAATAACTCAGTTACAAGCACTGAAATTGAAGCTGTGATCAAAAATCTCTCAAAAAACAAAAGCGCAGGACCAGATGGCTTCACAGGAGAATTCTATCAAGCATTTAGAGAAGAGCTAATGCCTATCCTTCTAAAACTTTCAAAAATTTGCAGAGGAAGGAACACTTCCAAACTCATTCTATGAGGCCACCATCACCCTGATACCAAAACTAGACAAACACAACACACAAAAAAGAAAACTACAGGCCATTTATCACTGATGAACATAGATGCAAAAATCCTCAACAAAATTTTGGCAAATAGAATTCAGCAACTCATCAAAAAGCTCATACACCATGATCAAGTTGGGTTTATTCCAGGGATGTAAGGATTCTTCAATATATGCTAATCAATCAATGTGATACGTCATATTAACAAATTGAAAGATAAAAACCATATGATAATCTCAATAGATGGAGAAAAAGCCTTTGACAAAATTCAGCACCCATTTATGAATAAAACTCTTCAAAAAATGGGCATACAAGGAACCTACTTCAACATAGTAAAGGCCGTATATGATAAGCCTACAGCAAACATTATTCTCAATTGTGAAAAACTGAAAGCATTCCCCCTAAAATCAGTAGTAAGACAAGGGTGTCCACTTTCCCCATTATTATTCAACATAGTCCTGGAAGTCCTAGCTACAGCAGTCAGAGAAGAATAAGAAATAAAAGGAATCCAGATTGGAAAAGAAGTAAAACTCCCACCATTTGCAGATGACATGATATGGTACATAGAAAACCCCAAAGATAGTATCTTAAAATTACTAGAGCTAATCAGCGAATTTAGCAAAGTTGCAGGATACAATATCAATACACAGAAATCACTTGCATTTCTATATACTAACAATGAAAAATTAGAAAGAGAAATGAAGCAATCAATCCCATTCACCACTGCAACAAAAAGAATTAAATATCTTGGAATAAACTTACCTATAGAGACAAAAGAACTGTACACAGAAGATTACAAGACACTGATGAAAGAAATCAAAGATGATGTAAACAGATGGAGAGATATTCCACATTCCTGGGTAGGAAGAATCAATATCATGAAAACGACTATATTGACAAATGTAATCTGCAGATTCAATGTGATCCCTATCAAATTATCAATGACATTTTTCACAGAACTAGAATAAAAAGTTTCACAAACCATATGGAAACACAAAAGATCCCGAATAGCCAAAGCAATCTTGAGAAAGAAGAATGGAGCTGGAAGAATCAACCTTCCTGACTTCAGTTTATACTACAAAGCTACAGTCATCAAGACAGTATGGTACTGGCACAAAAACAGAAATATAGACCAATGGAACAAGATAGAAAGCCCAGAAATAAACCCATGCACTTATGGATACCTTATTTTTGACAAAGGAGGCAAGGAAATACAATGGGGCAAAGACATCTTCTTCAATAAATGGTTCTGGGAAAACTGTATATCTACATGTAAAAGAATGAAATTAGAATACTTCCTAACACCATACACAAGGGTAAACTCAAAATGGATTAAAGACCTAAATGTAAGACCAAAAAGTATAAAATTCTTAGAGGAAAATATAGGCAGAATACTCGATGACATAAATCAAAGCAGGATCCTCTATGACCCACCTCTTAGAATAATGGAAATAAAAACAAAAGTAAACAAGTGGGATCTGATTAAAATTAAAAGCTTTTTCACAGCACAGGAAACTATAAGCAAGGTGAAAAGACAACCCTCAGAATAGGAGAAAATAATAGCAAGTGAAACAACTGACAAGGGATTCATTTCCAAAATATACAAGCAGCTCATACAACTCAACACCAGAAAAACAAACAACCCAATCAAAAAGTGGGAAAAAGACCTAAACAAACATTTCTCCAAAGAAGACATACAGATGGCTAACAAACACATGAAAAGATGCTCAACATCGCTCATTATTAGAGAAATGCAAATAAAAACTACAATGAAATATCTCCTCACATCAGTCAGAATGGCCATCATCAAAAAGTCTACAAGCAATAAATGCTGGAGAGGGTGTGGAGAAAAGGGAACACTCTTGCATCGTTGGTGGGAATGTAAATTGATACAGCCACTATGGAAGATGGTATGGAGAGTCGTTAAAAAACTAGGAATAAAACCACCATATGACCCAGCAATCCCACTCCTAGGCATATACCCTGAAGAAACCAAAATTGAAAAAGACACATGCATTCCATTGTTCACTGCAGCACTATTTACAATAGCTAGAACATGGAAGCAACCTACATGTCCATCAACAGATGAATGGATAAAGAAGTTGTGGTACATATATACAATGGAATATTATTCAGCCATAAAAAGGAACACATTTGAGTCAGTTCTAATGAGGTGGATGAATCTACAGCCTATTATAAAGAATGAAGTAAGTCAGAAAGAGAAAGATAAATATCGTATTCTAACACATACATACAGAATCTAGAAAAATGGTACTGAAGAATTTATTTACAGGGCAGCAATGTAGACACAGACATAGAGAATAGACTTACGGACATGGGGAGAGGGCAGGAGAGGGTGAGATGCATGGAAAGAGTAACATGGACACTTAGATTACTACATGTAAAATAGATAGCCAATGGAAATTTGCTGTATAGCTTAGGAAACTCAAATAGAGGCTCTGTATCAATCTAGAGGGGTGGGATGGGGAGGGAGATGGGACGAAGCTTCAAAAGGGAGGGGATATTTGTATACCTATGGCTTATTAATTTTGAGGTTTGATAGAAAACAACAAAATTCTGTAAAGCTATTATCCTTCAATTAAAAAATAAATTAATTAAAAAAAACAAACTAAAATTAATGATCCAAAAAAATTATATCCCTTATTTTGATAAAATTAAGAAAGATATTTATTCTGTAATTTTTATCTTATTTTTAAGATAAAGTGCCAATAAAACTTTTCCGCTACACTTACAATGAAATGTCCTTTTTCTTTAAAGAATTTATATCCAATGACATCTTGCACAAATTGTATTCAGTCAATAGGTAACGTGTCCCAAATATCTCGGTGCTGCTTTAAACTCTGATAACTTCAGATGCATAAACTTTACAAACTTACCCCAAAAAACTTATTTGAAAGTTTATTTATTTACATTTCCTATATATGCAATTAATTTTGCAGAAGGCAAGTCAGAGTGATGAGATATGGAGGGTGGGGATTGATGGGGGATGAGAATTTCAATGATATATCATGGGTGATCAGATAGTACGGGTAGGAGAAATGTTTCTAAACTGACTCAGGAAGATTCTTGCTAAAACTTGACTCTACAAGGATGGTGACTAAAGCCCAAGGTTGAGGCACAGTCCAGAAAAGACCTCAGAATCACCTGACCACAGTTCGGTCAAGGACAGTGTCTTTGTCACTCTGAAGTTCTTTTAGGGGAAAAAAGAAATGTTTACAATTAGTCAAAGCAAAATTTTAATTTAAAGATAAATAGTCTCCAGGTTCAGCTCTGTATGGTGTGCACTGAGGCCTTATGGGAAAGATCATTAAGGTCTCTGAGCAAGAAGGATTCTATGTTGTGGCCATTATGTTCCTTCAGGTGTCTGATGAACACTTTGAGCAGCAATATGTTGCCCTGAAAGGCTGCTCATTCTTCCCAGGGATAGAGAAGTGCATGGACACAAGATCAGTTGTGGCCATGGTCTGGAAGGGCCTGGATATGGTTAAGTCAGGGAAGGCTGATGGCTGGGGAGACAACCCGTCAGACTCTAAGTTGGGCACCATTCTCGGGACCTCTGCACTCAAGTTGGCAGGAACATCATCTGTGGTAGTAACTCAATAAAAAGTCCTGAAAAAGAAACCAGCCTATGGTTTCAGCTGGAAGAATTGGTTGATGACATGTTTTGTGCTTATGACTAGATCCATGAAAAAGAGGTGGACGAAGCAGCAGCCTCCTTGGGCACCACTCTATGTGTCCCTGGATACAGCTCTTCTTACTTAGATGCAGTAGGATTGATCATTCTTCTTTAAAGCTAGTTTACCAATAAAACCTTTGGAAACCGGAGGAAAAAAAAGAACCAGGGAACACTTAAGCAATATAGAAACAGATCAATTTAAATTTATTTTTAGATTTATAAATATATGTGAAATGATAAAGAAAGGATAGCACCCAGAACTGATTATCAGTTGAGAAAAAACATTAAATTATGTTATGACTGCATAGCTTACATAAAAATAAATACCATATGAATTCAAATTACAACAAAACAAAATCACTTAAAAAGTATAAACGAAAATATCAGAGATTATGTAGATAATATGGGGCTTGAAATTTCTTTCTAAACAAATCACAAAGCTCAGAACCACAAGAGAAAAATTACTTAACTCATGAAAATGTAAGAAGCCACATGCAAAGTTAAACTATAGGTCAAAGACTGTGAGAAATTGTTTTCAAACCATTCATGGGTACACGGTTTATGTACATTTTTTTTTTAAGTTTCTATGAACCACTGACAAGAAAGTAAACAATCCACATGCTCCACACATGTGAAACATACATTGCCTTTGGCCCAATTATTCCACTTGCAGAAACGTATGTTTCACAAACACAGTCTGTTTTACCTCAGCCCTTGTTTCTCTAATGTGAATTACTCATATTTGATTCATAAGGGAGAAGATGCAAAACACAGAAGCTGTGAATATTTATATATTATTTTTCCAGGAAAAGGAAGCAGAGAAATCAAGAGAAAAATACAACCTTAAGCAGAAAAGGGAAAAGCCCTTAGCTGGGCTGAAGCAGCAGTATCAGGACTCCATTCAGCTTTATTTTAGAAAATAAAGTAAGTGCCTGAGCCCAGGCCTCCCCCATGATGGCTCACCCTCAGCCTCATGTCGCTTTCATCTTTGGCAATTTGTATTGCTGCCTTCGTGGCATACACCCAGTTTACAGCTCCACTTAAGCTGTATGCTTTCAGCACCACCAGCTCTACACTTATCGATGTTATTATTTAGTGATTTTGCACATTTTTAATCTCCACTGTGCAGCTACCAGGCACAAAAAGCTCTCTTGCCCAGACCATTCACATGATCTCCCTAAGTATCAATTTGGTTTTGTGGTGCTCTAGTTTCAAATGTGCAGAGGTACTGAACAGTCTGCCACAACTCTATGTTATGTTCTAGCCTTTTAACTGCACTATTTTGAAGAACATGTGGTTTTTTAGGTTCTCATGCATAGCATTAAGAAGAAAGTCTATTCTTGTACAAGTGAGCAGGAATGATTGCAATGGTACATAATCGGAAACCTAGTCTATCCATTTGGGAATGGTTAGATAAATTATGATCTGTCTTTTCTATAGAATCCCATATCATTATCAAAATGAGGCATGGAAATTTCACCAAGATATATTGTTTAAAATGTCTCTAAGCGATATGTATTTTTTACATTAAAATCAGGAATATAAAACTGTATCTACAAGTACCAGATTATTCTCAGTGGTTATATATAAGGATGCAAATTTTATTAGTGGAGAATTTTCAAGTTTTAGTAAATATGTTTCTATATGATTTAAAGCTTGTTAAAAACAATATGCATATATTCATGGATAATTTTGTAGTCATCTTAAATAAGCTACTTTAAATTCAAATACTAAAAATCTACAAGAAAATTTTCAGCTCTTAGGAGAGAAAAGGATAGAAATGAACAAAAGATAAAAAAGGACAAATAACCTTTCTAAGTAAATATCATGTTTATCTCAGAAATCATAAATAAAATGACAATACAAGCACAAGTCCTTTTCATTATAGGGGACTGCAATGCAAAAGTAGAAAGTCAGGAAACACCAGGCGTAACAGGCAAATTTGGCCTTGGAGTACACAGAATGAAGCAGGGCAAAGGCTAATAGAGTTTTGCCAAGAGAACGCACTGGTCATAGCAAACACCCTCTTCCAACAACACAAGAGAAGACTCTACACATGGACATCACCAGATGGTCAACACTGAAATCAGATTGATTATATTCTTTGCAGCCAAAGATGGAGGAGCTCTATACAGTCAGCAAAAACAAGACCGGGAGCAGACTGTGGCTCAGATCATGAAGTGCTTATTGCCAAATTCAGACTTAAATTGAAGAAAGTAGGGAAAACCACTAGTCCATTTAGGTATGACCTAGATCAAATCCCTTATGAGAATACAGTAGAAGTGACAAACAGATTTAAGGGACTAGATCTGATAGACAGAGTGCCTGACGAACTATGGACAGAGGTTTGTGACATTGTACAGGAGACAGGGATCAAGACCATCCCCATGGAAAAGAAATGCAAAAAGGCAAAACAGCTGTCTGAGTAGGCCTTATAAGTAGCTGGGGAAAGAAGAGAAGGGAAAAGCAAAGGAGAAAAGGAAAGATATTCCCATCTGATTGCAGAGTTCCAAAGAATAGCAAGGAGAGATAAGAAAGCCTTCCTCAGCAATCAATGCAAAGAAATAGAGGAAAACAACAGATTGGGAAAGACTAGAGATCTCTTCAAGAAAATTAGAGATACCAAAGGAACATTTCATGCAAAGATAGGCTCGATAAAGGACAGAAATGGTATGGACCTAACAGAAGCAGAAGATATTAAGAAGAGGTGGCAAGAATACACAGAAGAACTGTACAAAAAAGATCTTCACGACCTAGATAATCACGATGGTGTGATCACTCACCTAGAGCCAGACATCCTGGAGTGTGAAGTCAAGTGGGCCTTAGACAGCACCACTACGAACAAAGCTAGTGGAGGTGATGGAATTCCAGTTGAGCTATTTCAAATCCTGGAAGATGATGCTGTGAAAGTGCTGCACTCAATATGCCAGCAAATTTGAAAACTCAGCAGTGGTCACAGGACTGGAAAAGGTCAGTTTTCGTTCCAGTCCCAAAGAAAGGCAATGCCAAAGAATGCTCAAACTACCGCACAATTGCACTCATCTCACACGCTAGTAAAGTAATGCTCAAAATTCTCCAAGCCAGGCTTCAGCAATACGTGAACCGTAAACTTCCAGATGTTCAAGCTGGTTTTAGAAAAGGCAGAGGAACCAGAGATCAAATCGCCAATATCCGCTGGATCATCGAAAAAGCAAGAGAGTTCCAGAAAAACATCTATTTCTGCTTCATTGACTATGCCAAAGCCTTTGACTGTGTGGATCACAATAAACTGTGGAAAATTCTGAAAGAGATGGGAATACTAGACCATCTGACCTGTCTCTTGAGAAACCTGTATGCAGGTCAGGAAGCAACAGTTAGAACTGGACATGGAACAACAGACTGGTTCCAAATAGGAAAAGGAGTACATCAAGGCTGTATATTGTCACCCTGCTTATTTAACTTCTATGCAGAGTACATCATGAGAAACGCTGGGCTGGAAGAAACACAAGCTGGAATCAAGATTGCCGGGAGAAATATCAATAACCTCAGATATGCGGATGACACCACCCTATGGCAGAAAATGAAGAAGAACTAAACAACCTCTTGATGAAAGTGAAAGAGGAGAGTGAAAAAGTTGGCTTAAAGCTCAGCGTTCAGAAAACTAAGATCATGGCATCTGTCCCATCACTTCATGGGAAATAGTTGGGGAAACAGTAGAAACAGTGTCAGACTTTATTTTTTTGGGCTCCAAAATCACTGCTGATGGTGATTGCAGCCATGAAATTAAAAGACGCTTACTCCTTGGAAGGAAGGTTATGGCCAACCTAGATAGCATATTTAAAAGCAGAGACATTTCTTTGCCAACAAAAGTCCGTCTAGTCAAGGCTATGGTTTTTCCAGTGGTCATGTATGGATGTGAGAGTTGGACGGTGAAGAAAGCTGAGCGCCACAGAATTGATGCTTTTGAACTGTGGTGTTGGAGAAGACTCTTGAGAGTCCCTTGGACTGCAAGGAGATCCAATCAATCCATCCTAAAGGAGGTCAATCCTGGGTGTTCATTGGAAGGACTGATGTTGAAGCTGAAACTCCAATACTTTGGCCACCTCATGCAAAGAGTTGACTCATTGGAAAAGACCCTAATGCTGGGTAGGACTGGGGGCAGGAGGAGAAGGGGACGACAGAGGATGAGATGGTTGGATGGCATTACCGACTCGATGGACATGGGTTTGGGTAAACTCCAGGAGTTGGTGATGGACAGGAAGGCCTGGCGTGCTGCAATTCATGGGGTCGCAAAGAGTCGGACACGACTGAGCGACTGAACTGACTGAACTCAACAAGCACAAACTTTAAAATATATACAACAGATACAGCTGATGAAAGTCAATATCTTCATTAACTTAGGAGCACATCAAAAAGTATGTGTTTGTCTGAAAATATAGATGACAGCTCCATCCTCAGATCTTTCTGTTTAAACTGGCAAAGAGGAACAGAAAAGTTGGATAGAATAACATGGTGTTGGAGAGCCATTAATCCACAGAAATGAGCAAGGTGTGGGAGTGGTTAAAGGAGGCATAGATGGTTAGGGTTTGAAGATAGCAAGCTTTTCCTTGCCTAAACTCAGAATCAATTACAAGTTATACAAAGAAGTCAGGCAGAGGAGTAGTGGGAAGTGGGTATAATGTATAACATGATAGTACTATTGGAGAATGTATCTTAATTGTGTAGCCGCAAATTCTCAAGCCCCAACTCAGAGGTAGTTAGATACTTATGCACCTACTGACAGTCAACTCTGGGGAACTACAAGCACTCCCATAGAGCCCACCCAAATAAAACTTTGTTATGGGGCTGAGAACCTGAGCAGGCAGACAAACACCAAGAGCAGAAGGCCTAAGCTTCACATGCTTGAATCCCACTCACCAATTTATCAACCAGATAGTTCACTCCACCTCCCATGGAGAAGAGAGAATGAGGAGACAGAGAACAGGAATGTCAAACCACATCCCTTACTGGAAAAGAAGAAGGCAAGTAAAAGGAAGGCCCACCCCTTCTCACAGAGACTAGGAGAAAAGGAGGAGATTCAAATGTATAATTACTATTTCTCTTCTTAAGAGATGAAACATTTCAAAGAATAATTAACTCACATATATGAATATAAATTATAAAGCATACTATAAAACAGTTTCTACTATTTTAGAGGAGATTTGTTCCTTTCAGATTTTTTAATGTAACTTCTCTAGCAGATAAACTTGAAAATCTTATATGTAATATAAAATGCATCATTAACCTTGACTTACAGAGTTTTAAGAATACAGAATGATCCTTGAATCAGCACTTCTCTGAGGAGAAAAAATAGGGTTTAACTTTATATGTTAATGTCTAACAATATTCTTTAGGATCAATGCCTTACCAACCTATTTGCCTCACATTGTATCATAGTTTAACTGAGAACAAAATATTTCCATGATCTACATGAAGGCAAAAATTATAAAAAGGAACATATGAAGAATAACAAAGTACTCATAGGTTCATTATAACTAGTGTAGTACTACAGAAATTTTCCACTAAAAGAACGCATCAAGAGAAGTATTCAGAAAGAAAAAGATTTGACAGACTCTCTTAATTTTAAATCAGTGAGCAAAATGCCCTTATAAAATTCTAACACTCTGTTCTTGTCAGGACACATAGTCTCAAAACACTCAATCAGAGTAATTAGGGAAAGGCTAGAAGAGATATTCATGATAAAAGATCAATTTTAACTTTCTCACTTCTCATTTGATCTTTTCTACCCCTTCTACTCTAGAGAAATGACCAACTTACAATTAAAATTCTTCTCTTCTTACACATGTTTGATGCAGGCCTACAGGAAATCTGTCAAGACCTCTTTTTGCTGTATTTGTGATAAGTACTGAAAAAGATACTGACCCTATCAGTGTCAGTATCAGATATCAACCCTCCCCACTGTGTTGAACTCAGACTTGCCGTGTGACTTGTTTTGGCCCGGGAAGTGGGAAAACGTGATATTTGTCATTCTGTGCTTCATTATGCTTCTCCCCCACTCTGTCATGAGGACTAGCAATGCTCCAAGTAAGCCAGAACCATCAGCCTGGGTTTTAGAGTAACATGCAGTGTAAGTGAGACATAAATATTTACTGTTGTAAGACCCTGAAAGTTTAGAATTGTCGTTGACTGCATTAGACCATACCTATCCCTATAGGTACCAAGAATCATCCAAGAGAAGGGAGAAAAAAAAGCCTTCAGTGTACTTTCCTCTTCTGTTATTAAAAGTAAATAAAAATCATTCTTTTTAAAATTCATCTTTAAGTGCTTGACTGATTATACGAGAAAATGATCATTTGGTCTAGACTAAAATGGTCATTTGCTCTAGACTATAGACTTAACCCCTTACCATCTTTATTTCAATAAAAACTGGTAACTTCCTTCTAAATACAGAAATTTATTTTAGTACTACCTTTAAAAAAATTGTCATCTGGTAACTGACCTGGAGTGAAAAGAAAACAAAATAATGCCAACTTTTTCCTATTAGGAGGAAATTGTATTATTATCCAATTTCTGAATCAAACAAACATCTATTTACTCTTACTGTGAATAAGCATAGTTTAAATTAATAAGAGAATGAATAATAATTGTGCTTTTAGAAAATTATGTAATTTTCAAATGAGAAACACTAATCAACACTTTCTTGGGCAAAGAAGGTTATGCTACTAAGAGAGTTTGAAACTTTCAGTTAAAATAACACTGTTAAAACGGTTTCTACCACCTTTATTTGAATGGTATCTCTGCTGCCAGAGAAAAGCTGCCAAATGTGTCTAGAATTGATTAATAAGGAGAATAATTGCTTCCTACTAATTTTAATCTTTTTACAGCTTTGCCTCTCATGGGATAAACATGAGGGCTATGTGGCTTTATCATCAAATCTGAATCTAACCATTCCCTTGCCAGCAGCCAATGAGGTGCAAACACAAATTAAACTAGATTGAGGATTATATTGCTTGGCTGTTTGAAAATTTATATTACTTGCAAAGCATGCAGGCAAAGAGCAGCAGATGGGCAGTACAGAGCAAAATTTTCTTTCTGGATATTGCCCATCTGTTCTCCTTTTTTGTGTTTCCACTTCAAACTATTCTAGGTGTCCTAATTTTCCTTTCTTTCACTCCTTCTTTCTTTTTTAATGGTTTTATAAATTAGTTATTCAAACTTTCAGTGATCAAACAAGTAACACAGAGTTAATTTTCAACATAAGCAATAATAATAATTACTAGTGTATATTGTGGTCATACTATATTCCAGTCAGCCTCCTGAAGTTTTTAAATGTCTTACCATTTTGTCATAACTACTAAGGAGATTTTACAGATAAGGAAGTTGAAGAATAAGAAGTTCAAGACAGTTATCCAGTTCACAGTGCTAGGAAATGATAGAATAGAATTTCAAGGCTGTTTTAAAATATCAAACCTTGCAAGAAATAAAAAACGTTTTTGCTCTAAAATTTAATGTACTATTATGAATATTTAAATTTTATTTTATAATCAAACTTAAAAAACATTTTATTTAATTTCTCTCAAATTCATCAGAAAATACAAACAAAATACTTCACATATTTCAAATATTTGTAGGATGTTATAAGTGATGAGATTTTAAGTATCAAACCACTGAATTTCAGATTTGGAATGGACATGAAACATGATCTTATCTAGCGCTTCCAAAAAATCTTTGTGCAATGGAATCCTTTCTTTAAATAAAGTATGAATAAAGTATGAAATGAAAATCAAACACTGAGAACCAGTAAAGTTAATCTAATGTGTAAAACCAGATCAAAGTACCTGAATACAATCGGCAGTGGGACAGAAGGAGTTACCATTGGAGGGACGAGGGAAGAGATTTGGAGCCTTGCCCCTTCAACGGTTCTCTATCTTTGTCCCTCTTTTCCCCTCTTTTGGACCTCTAGGGCATCATCCATTCCTGAATAAAACTAACAACCCTCTAATGATGATATCTGCCTAATGAGAAGATAATGTTTATTTTACAGGTCTTGGTTTTACTAGAACTCAATTTACAAAAAATCTCAAAATGTAACCACCTACCTTTACTCACTGTCTCTAGACTCAGAAGCCAATCTTATGCCACAAAAGGAATCTCCAGAAGAAGTTTAAATTTTTTTTAAGGGATCTATATATTCAGAAATGGGCAAAAGAAGGACCTATAGGAAGCAGAAGAGCTTTGGGGAACCAACCTTGGGAGCAGACATACAGACAGAGCAGCCTACCAACACGGTGTTTCATCAACCTGAATTGAATGCTTTCCCACTTTTGCATGCCAATACAGTGGCATAAATATTAATATAAATTAATTTTTAAAAATTGACAGTTTTGAAACATGGATCCCTTTAGACCATGTATTAAGGTTGGGTCAGTGCTACACTTTAATAACTAGGTTAACAACCTAAGTTCAGGCAAGGAAGTAGAAGTACAAAAGGATCAATAATCAAGACGGGAAAATTTGCTTTGTCTTGATTTTGTTTTTAGACCTAAAGAAAGGAGAAATCTCTTCTTTCTTCTACTGCATTTCATGGCTATCTTTTCATAGGACCTAAAATCTACATCATACTATCATACTATATCTACTGTACAGTCTAATAGGACTAAATTAGCTTTTGTGGGCTGACCTAGTAACCAACTTGATTAAGAATAAAATATGCTTTTATTTAGGAATAACCCAAGGTCCAAATAACCAACTTATATATTGGGGTTGTCTTTGTGTACATCACACACACACAAACACACGCACATGCACACACACACACACACACACACACACACACACACACAAACACACACCACATGGGCTTCCCTGGTGGCTCAGATGGCAAAGAATCGGCCTGCAATGTGGGAAACCTGGGTTCGATCCCTGGGTTAGGAAGATCCCCTGGAGGAGGGCATGGCAACCCACTCCAGTATTCTTGCTTAGAGAATCCCCAAGGACAGAGTAGCCTGGTGGGCTAGAGTCCATGAAGTTACAAAGAGTAGAACATGACTGAGCAACTAAGCACAGCACACACACACACACACACACACACACACACACACACACACACACACACACACACACGGTGACTGTGATTAGTTAGGCTCTCAAATCTAAGAAAAATTAAGGACATGGATCTTATTCTTGGCATAAACATTTGCAATCTTGTCCCCAGTCCGTGTTCATTCTCTCACACACATTCTATCATAATATAGCTAGAGGGGACTTGGAACATCTGGACTAACCACAGAACAGCATATTATTTTCCTATATATCAATGACATCATCCTAAAAGGGCCACATAAACAATAGGAGGCAGCTACATCAGAAGGGTGATAACACAAATGAGCTCCCAAAAGGGAGAAGGAATTATAAACAGTCAGGGTTCTACTATATTAGTGAAATTTGGGGGACATGCAGGTAGATCCTTTTGAAAGGACAGGACAAATCATTGTATCTTACACCTCCCAACATTAAAAACGAAGCATGGTACTTGCTGGGCTTTCTGTGGTTCTTTCAAGTCTTTGATAATGGTACTGATACCCACCAGGGAGAAGATATTGGTTTCAAGTTAATATCTTGCTAGGAAAGGAAAACTCCAGGACATTTCACTTGGCTCTCCTCCCTACCATAGTAACTTATATTTCATGGTTCAGATGGGTAAATAGAAGGTGTTACTAGTTATGAAATATATGTATTCCAATCATACACTCAAGATGTGGTAAAATAAACATGGGGTGATGAGGCAGAGTTTATTGGTTGGTAACATCCATTCCCCACATCATCCTTGCTAACAGCCTCACTCTAACTCTAACTCAGGGGAGCAAGGTGCTCATCCCAACTGAATGCATCATGACAAACCTTCCCTGTTTTTCCTATACTTTTTTATTGTTAGGGTGGACACATACAACACAATCCTAGAAATGATTTCTTAACAGAGTGTGTTAGATTGATGTTCTTTCTTAGAAAATTGTTTGTTTCCTAAAAGGGCAATAGGCATAAGATTAGCCTTTTTTCCTTACTTTGACCTTGCCTTGAACATGAATGCAGAGGCAGGAATTGCAGGGGTTGTCCTTTGACATGAGGGAATGTCAAAGGGAAACAGAGCTATAGCCTCTGATATCATGGAACTGTTCCACTCACTGACATCTGTCACCTCCACACCTCCTGGGATAACTGCAATATGAATGCTTGATTATTTAAACTACACTAGTTGGAATTTTCTATTATCTTCAGGCATACATAATCCTAATGAACACAGACGGATTTATCTCAGCCTAATGGGAGGTATCTGTGGGTCAGAACTCGATCAATTAATTTCCTTAAGGCTTAACTCTTCCCAGTGGCTCATCAGCATACTTAGTCCCCTAAAACCAGTGTTCATTCAGGCTATTATCCATTCCTGATTCCTGTGGGAATTTCTCTTTCCACAGGGCACGGTTATCCTGGTTAATGTTATCCTGTGTATTGTGCTGTTACTAAGAGGTCCTCCTTCTGCAGACCTCACCTTCCTTAATCCAGGGACTGAGAACCTGTAAACAGACTCAGGTCTTATGAGTTCAAATCAAGCCTCTATTCTTCAGACCCAGAGTTGTTGGTATATATAAATCAAGCAGGGCCTTAAAGAACTGTCCATCTTTTTCAGTGCTAGAAATTCCATGGTCAATTGGCCACCTCAAAACAACAACAAAAGCACCACCACAACACCTGTGTTCATGACCAATTTGATTTCTTAGTTCCACTGCCTTTTATGGTAACAAGCCCTGTTTGCCTCTGCAAAGATGTGAGAATTGGACCATAGAGAAAGCTGAGTGCCGAAGAATTGATGCTTATGAACTGTGGTGCTGTAGAAGACTCTTGAGAGTCCCTTGGACGGCAAGGAGATCAAACTAGTCAGTCCTAAAGGAAATCAACCCTGAATATTCATAAGAAGACTGATGCTGAAGCTGCAATAGTTTGGCCACCTGATGTGAAGAGTTGACTCACTGGAAAAGACTCTGATGCTGGGAAAGATTTAGGGCAGGAGGAGAAGGGGACAACAGAGCTTGAGATGGTTGGCTGGCATCACCAACTCAAGGGCATAAGTGTGAGCAAACTCTGGGAGATAGTGAAGGACAGGGAAGCGTGGTGTGGTACAGTTCATTGGTCATAAAGAGTCAGATAGGACTTAGTGACTGATCAATGAATAATAACAAAAGATGATAGATAGAGTTTCTTTTTTCTTTTAACACAGACCTAAAGATTCTCTTATTTACAGTATGTGCCTTCAGTCAAGAATTTTGAAACTGAGCAAACCATTCTCTCTCTCTCTTTTTTTTTTTTGAGATGTCCATGAATTTAGGAAAAAAATCTCTCATACTCACTGAATTGCCCTTCATACTTGACTATAACAGCCACTGGTTCCTCACAGCTTTGTTTTGAATTATAGCAGATGACCCCAGGGGATAATTTAATTAGTGGCTCAGGTATCATATGCCATTGGCTATCAGAGTTCTACCCTTTACTATTTGCTAAAATTTTTCTGCCTTTAGGCCAGTTAACAAGTCTAAAACTTGTCAACATGCATGTGTTCAGGAGCTCTTTTCCCACCCCATCCCCTATTTTCCCTTAAGCTTGTTGACTGCAAACATTTCTGGTCCTAATTTTGTATTAATCAGGGATCTTCACTGAGAGCAGCAAACACTGCTCAGAGCAGCAGACACTGGCTGATTCAAGATAAAAGAATGTTTTGAAAGAAATGCCAAGGGGGCTGGAGAGCCAGATTCGGAGACCACAAAACCAGAGGAGCAGCCAAACAGTACTCTAGAAACTGACCACTTCTTGTGGTGCCATTGTCACTGCTGAACATTCAAAGCCACAGAAAACACACCACTGACAATTCTTGAAGTCATTGTCAGGACCCTTGCCACTGCCCTGGACAATGGTTGTTGCTGCTACAGTTGTCTTGGTCTTCTACAGAATGATTCACTTCTGTGTATATTTCTTTGCGTCATTATCTCATAATTTGGTTTCCAAGCCTAAGTACAAAGGAGGCTAGACATGCAAGCATCATAAATACTTGCCATATAAGACAGTAGACTATCTCTCTTCCCAAGGGTTTTTATATGGGTAATTCACTATGCATAGGAAGATTGTATAATAGACAAACAAGCAGAACGACAAACATTCAATATAAATTGTTAACATTTAACAAGTTATTATCATCGCCATGTGCTGTTATGAACTTTCTACATATGTGTTTTGTTCTTACGTTACTTCATTTTGGAGAGGAAACTAAAGTACAATGAGTTTAAATAGCTTCTCCGAAGTCACAGCTAATAAGTAACGGGGAAAAAATTCCATTTCAGGTCTATCTAATGCTAAATTCACCCTCTTACCTGTTATAGACACTGTTTATAACTGCATAATTAACTTCTCACAAGGTCCAAAAATATATAGCAATTTTGACATATGATATTGGTTAGCTTTTGGAGAAAATTGATAAAGAGATAAAGAAATGTCATATGAAAGAAGAAGAATATAAGATTGTGATCGAATTTAAAACCCCACTTATTAGATTAAGACTTTTGCCATGGGCCTAAAATTTCTTAGGATTGTGAAATTGGGTCACAAGTCCCTAGTTACAAAATTAGACTTTACTTTAGAATATATTGTAAACCTCTGAGCAGACCTCAGCAGACATTTTTTTCTGCTCTAGGACAATGACTCAATATTCTGCTTTCTGGATAACATCAGCAGAGATAACAAAGTGATATTGCCAGAGGTAGTTTTCTCTTTACTGGATGACTAAACAGCAAAATAATAGATTCTGACATTTATAATAGCTATATGGTATAAAGCAACACTTTCACAAAAATTTTTCAATGTAATGTTTTCCTTGTTTATGAGTATTTTTACATTTTAGGTTGAAAGTATTTATATGTATTTTGAGGTAGCTTAATCAAAAGGTTAGAATAAAAAGACTGATATAAGGTATCGATTTGTATTATTTGTCACATATAATGGTCTCAAAACTGCTCAATATAGGATATGAAACATTATAGGTTTAATTGTTATTAATTGAAGAATGCTAATACTTTGACTTATCACTAATTATATGTCTACAACTAGTCTTACCTGGTTTTCCAAGCCTCTTTTCCATTCCACTCAAGCTTGAAGTTTTCTTGTCCCTTTATCTCAACAGTTAATTTCTTCTTATAGTTTATTAAAACAAGAAAGAGCATCTAACATGAACTCTCAACATTCATCTCCATTTCAATTTTCACCTTTTTCTTATTTTTGTTCTTATTCTTATGCTCCCTTCCCCTCCCTCCTTCCTCCTCCCCCAATTGATAGAATAAGAAGCAGGCACAGAGTGGATAAGTAACTTATTCAAGGTCAGGCTGCCAAGGTAGAACTAGAATTTTATCTCAAGTGGTCTGACAGCTGGGTCAAGAATCTCTGCCACTTCACAGATTAACTCCATTTTTTCTGGGAATGGTTTGAAAGATAAATTATAAGTGGAAGCCCAACAGCAATGGATCTCTAAAGAGGCAATATGAAAGGATCAGACAAAAGATGATGCAATTCTTTGACTAGAAGAAAAAGAGTTGGGATGAATAGCTGAGACCAACTTTTGAGGTAAAAAGGATATAAACTTCAGGAACAACTAAATTAAAGATATGAGGTAGAGGGTAGAGTTAAGAAAAATTCCAAACTTTCTTACATGGATATCCATGTCAGAGGTGTTACTGAGATACTGAATTTGAAAAAATATGCTTGCACCCATATAAAAACAGTGAGTTATTTTAATTAATCCATGCATCCTACTAACAGTGGCAGTCAGAATCCCAGCATTCAGAAATGAAAAGGTGAGAGAGAGATTGGTGGTCATGGTGATGATGCTGAGTTTCAATCTACTGAATGAGTGATCATTACTTTTACTTCCCTTATACTTAAACCAGTTCTAGAACTAAGTTCATGGAGGTACTTATTGTGAGAGAAGAAAAACTGCAGAGCCTGTAGATCAGTCCAATCCTGAATTCCAGTTTAATACTCTAATAATATCATTAAAGATATATGTGCCTTTTAGCAGTTACATAGAAAACAGGATCCATTTTACTTCAATCTCTGTTGTTCCAGACAAGTTCTTGGTTCAATGCCTGAAATTAACATTATAAGAAAAACAAAGAATATACTGGAGGCTATTGCATAGCCTTTTACATACTTGAAATTTATACTACAAAATTTTTTCTCCTAAGAAGATGCAGTACATTTATACAATGGAATATTTGCTGTTGTTGTTTTAGTCACTATATCATGTTCAACTCTTACCCAACTCCATGGTCTGTAGCTCACCAGGCTCCTCTGTCCATGGGATTCTCCAGAAAGAATATTGGATTGGGTTGCCATTTTCTTCTCCAGGGGATCTTCCCAACCCAAGGTCTCCTGCACTGTCAAGCATACCTCTGAGCACATGGGAAGCCCCACAATAGAATTGAAAGGTATGAAATATGCCATCTGCAGTGACACGGATGGCCATAGAGACTGTCATACTGAGTCAAATAAGTCAAACAAAGGCAAATATATGATATTGCTTACATGTGGAGTCTTAAAAAATGGTACAAATGAACATATTTACAAAACAGAAATGAGTTACAGATGTAGAAAACAAACATGGCTCAGTTCAGTTCAGTTCAGTCAGTCATGTCTGACTCTTTGCAACCCCATGGACTGCTGCAGCATGCCAGGCTTCCCTGTCCAAACCAATTCCTGGAGCTTGCTCAAACTCATGTCCATTGAGTCGGTGATGCCATCCAGCCATCTCATCCTCTGTTGTCCACTTCTCCTCCCACCTTCAAACTTTCCTAGCATCAGGGCCTTTTCTAAAGAGTGGCCAGAGTATTGGAGCTTCAGCTTCAGTATCAGTCCTTCCAATGAATATTAGGACTGATTTCCTTAAGGATGGACTCTTTGGATCTTTTTTCAGTCCAAGGGACTCTCAAGAGTCTTCTCCAACACCACAATTCAAAAGCATCAATTCTTCAGAGCTCAGCTATCTTTGTAGTCCAACTCTCACATCCATCCATGACTACTGGAAAAACCATAGCCTTGACTAGACAGACCTTTGTTGGCAAAGTAATGTCTCTTTTTAATATGCTGTCTAGGTTGGTCATAGCTTTTCTTCCAAGGAGTAAGTGTCTTTCAATTTCATGGCTGCAGTCACCCACTGCAGTGATTTTAGAGCCCAAGGAAATAAAATCTACCACTTTTGCCATTGTTTCCCCATCTATTTGCCATGAAGTGATGGGACTGGATGCCATGATCTTAGTTTTTGAATGTTGATTTTAAGCCAACATTTTCACTCTCTTCTTCACTTTCATCAAGAGGCTCTTTCATTCTTCTTCACTTTATGACATAAGGGTGGTGTCATCTGCATATCTGAGGTTATTGATATTTCTCCCACAATCTTAATTTCAGATTGTGCTTCATCTAGCCTGGCATTTCACATGATGTACATTGCATATAAGTTAAATAAGCAGGGTGACAATATACAGCCTTGACATACTCCTTGTCCTATTTGGAACCAGTCTGTTGTTCCATGTCTGGTTCTAACTGTTGCTTCTTAATCTGCATACAGATTTCTCAAGAGGCAGGTCAGGTGGTCTGGTATTCCCATCTCTTTGAGAATCTTCCACAGTTTGTTGTGATCCACATAGTCAAAGGCTTTGGCATAGACAATAAAGCAGAAATACATGTTTTTCTGGAACTCTCTTGCTTGTTCTATGATCCAACAGATGTTGGCAATTTGATCTGTGGTTCCCTTGCCTTTTCTAAAACAAGCTTGAACATCTGGAAGTTCTCGGTTCACAGACTATTGAAGCCTGGCTTGGAAAATTTTGAGCAGTACTTTACTAGCGTTTGAGATGAATGCAATTTTGTGGTAGTTTGAGCCTTCTTCAGCATTGCCTTTCTTTGGCCTTGGAATGAAAACTAACTTTTTCCAGTCCTGTGGCCACTGCTGAGTTTTCCAAATTTGCTGACATATTGAGTGCAACACTTTTACAGCATCATCTTTTAGAATTTGAAATAGATCAGCTGGGATTCCATCACCTGCACTAACTTTGTTTGTAGTGATGCTTCCTAAGGCCCACTTGACTTTGTGCTCCATGATGTCTGGCTTTATGTGAGTGATCACACCATCATGGTTATCTGCATCATGAAGATCTTTTTAGTATAGTTCTTCTGTTTGTTCTTGCCACCTGTTATTATCTTATGCTTCTGTTAGGTCCATACCATTTCTGTCCTTTATTGAGCCCATCTTTTCATGAAATATTCCCGTGGTATCTCTAATTTTCTTGAAGAGATCTCTAGTCTTTCCTAACCTATTGTTTTCCTCTATTTCTTTGCATTGATCACTGAGGAAGGCTTTCTTATCTCTCCTTGCTATTCTTTGGAACTCTGCATTCAGATGGGAATATCTTTCCTTTTCTCCTTTGCTTTGGTTTCTCTTCTATTCACAGCTATTTGTAAGGCCTCCTCAGACAACCATTTTGCCTTTTTGCATTTCTTTTTCTAGGGGATGGTCTTAATCCCTGCCTCCTGTACAATATCATGAACCTGTGTCCACAGTTCTTCAGGCATTCTGTCTATCAGATATAATCCCTTGAATCTATTTGTCACTTCCATGTATAATCATTAGGGATTTGATTAGGTCATACCTGCATGGCCTAGTGGTTTTCCCTACTTTATTCAATTTAAGTCTGAATTTTGCATAAGGAGTAAATCAAACATGGTTTCCAAGGGGGGAAGCAGGGGAGGCATAAATTGAGAGACTGGGATTGATTTATACACACACTATATATAAAATAGATAACATTTAATAATAACCTACTGTATAGCACAGAGAACTCTACTCAGTACTCTATAATGGCCTATATGGGAATAGAATCTAAAAAAGAGTGAATATGTGTATATGCATAACTGATTCACTTTGCTGTACAGAAGAAATTAACACAACGTTGTAAATCAACTATACATCAATAAAAATTAGTTTTAAAATATAACATAAATATTCTACTTAAAATCATCCAAAACATCAGAACAGTGACAATGGTAGAAAACTCATTTATGCCAATCCATCAAAGACATTCCATGTCTTTCTCATAAATAAACACTTCTGAAATCTATTGACTTTAAGCAATCTGAGGAATTATTTTCTCAAGGTTTCCAAATGTAATGCTAGCTTCCCACATTATAAAAAAGACCTCTGAGTATTCTTTTATGGACTGAATTCTTCATACTTCAAGTGACCAAACTAATTGCTAAACTTAAAGTAAGAAACTGACTATCATTTATACAACTAAAGTTGGAAGTAACTACAACGAAAACAAAGTAGGATGGAAACAACTCTTGGAATACATACTGTAAATACAATATGCCATTCTTGCCTTGAGATTTATTAATCATCTTTGCTTTGTTCACTTGATGGTTTAGTTTTCTAAGATCACAGAGTTAAGAAATGGGCTACATTTACTATTCACCCCTTACTAGTATGAAATAATCTTAACAGTAGCAGCAATACTTTTAAGTATCACTGGATTATGATTCCCTCTATCTATGAATAGCTTGGAGAAGGCAATGGCAACCCACTCCAATACTCTTGCCTGGAAAATCCTATGGATGGAGGAGCCTGGTAGGCTGCAGTACATGGGGTCGCTAAGAGTCCAACACGACTGAGTGACTTCACTTTCACTTTTCCCTTTCATGCACTGGAGAAGGAAATGGCAACCCACTCCAGTATTCTTGCCTGGAGAATCCCAGGGATGGCGGAGCCTGGTGGGCTGCCGTCTATGGGGTCGCACAGAGTCGGACATGACTGAAGCGACTTAGCAGCAGCAGCAGCATCTATGAATAGCACTCAACATCCTCACTAGTTGCCAACTTCCTATGTCGTCTGATATATATACTCACAAATAATTTTCAGTTTAGTCCAACATTTCCCTGAAGTTTGCTATCTACCAAGGCTCTCTGAGTGGTCCCCTTCACTTTGCTTCTGCTGTCTGCCCTTGATGAAAATATTATTTCAGGATAAGTGCAGCTTATCTTGTTGCTTACAAAGCTACAAAGCCACTAGAGAACAAAATGATACTTCATTTGCTTCCATCTTTACTGTCTGCTTCATGCTGTGTTGCTCTGAAAAAAAAAAAAAAATGAAAAAGTGGAATGTGCCTCTTTTGACACATTCTAAATCAAAGCACTGAACTGCTTTGCCAGAGCCTCCCTTGGTTCATGGAATGTTTCATAAAGAGTCCATAGGTCTATCTCTGCACTGCTTCACACTTCGACCCCAACCAAGTACAAACCACCACCAAGTCCTTTCTCCTTCATGTAAATAAACTCATGAATGTCCTGAGTAAGCAGTAACTCTTTTAATATACGGTACACGGTATCTTGACTACTGGGTTATTGTTGGTTGGGCCTACTTTTGTGAAGGATTTTAAGAAATACTAGAACCATAATTTTCTGGAAAATGCTAAGCATACTTTGGCCTGAAGATAAGGACACTATGGAGCTGTCCTTCCTGGAAATCTTTTCCCTGCTAAACAGTGTTTCATATATCCCTAATCCTTCTAATTCTTTCCTCCAAGATAGTCATATACAAACCTATGTTTATTTGTTCTGTGTAGTTGTTATATGTGGTTTAGAATGTATTTTTTAAAAATGATGAATTTTGACTCTAAAACCTTAAAAGGTCTGGAGAAAATCCTTATATATTATTCATTTGAAGTATAAACAGAATTTCCTTTTCAGTCCCTAGAGAACTTAAAATATCTGTCAACTTTTAACAGAAACCACACTAACTTGTACTGCAATATTTACCTAGTGTTCTCAAGCTTATTCTAACTGTAGCTTTGCCTCAGCTCACTCAGAGTAATATGCTAAAATCAAAAAGATAAAAAAGAATGTTAACTTTTTTTTCCAAATTCAGACACAGTTGTCAATTCTGGAAGTCAATTTGAAATAAGGCAGTGTGGTTATTGTTGGCATCAGAGAAATGGGAGAGAGAAAATCATCTACAACTTTGGTGTGTACTATGCTCTAGCACTTTAAAATCATTCATTATTTAACCAGATCTATGGAGGAGAAACGGGTGACAAAGGATGAGATGGCTGGATGGCATCATTGACTCAATGGACATGAGTTTGAGCTAACTCCAGGACATAGTGAAGAACAGGGATGCCTGATGTGCTGTATTCCACGTCAGTTGCAGAGTAGGATACGACTGAATGACTATGACTGAACAACAATAACTAAATGCAATATTCTCATGCTTCCACATGAAAAAGTGTCTGAGCTGCGCATGATGAAACCACATAACAAGTATTTTCCAGATACCACCAAGAGCAAGTTGCCAGGAAGTATATTTTCAAAACAAGAGTTCAATTCTCACAACTGGAAATGCTCTTGGCAGGAACACATTATCCAGTACTCAAAGGCACAGATGAGGCTCTTGGAATCTCCAGATCCATAAACTTCAACAAAATCCACATAGAAGAAAAAATAAAATTTGGGGGAATAGAGATTTTATTTAAGAAAAAAGTAAGGAACTACTGTAATATCTGTAGATAGTTTATTTATATGTGCTTTTTATTTATACATGTAATTTAAAATGTGTAGCTATATTTACAAAATCTCCAAGATAGCTTTTATGATTTTTGTTATTCTTTTTGCTAACTTTGATGAAAGTGACTGCAGTGGATTTGCTGGTCACCTGTTAAATGTGTGGCAAGAAGAGGTGGCAAGAATACACAGAAGAACTGTACAAAAATGATCTCCACAACCCAGATAATCACTATAGTGTGATCACTCACCTAGAGCCAGACATCCTGGAATGCAAAGTCAAGTGGGCCTTAGGAAGCATCACTACAAACAAAGCTAGTGGAGGTGATGGAATTTCAGTTGAGCTACTTCAAATCCTAAAAGACGATGTTCTGAGAGTGCTACACTCAATATGCCAGCAAATTTGGAAAACTCACCAGTGTGCACAGGACTGGAAAAGGTCAGTTTTCATTCCAATCCTAAAGAAAGGCAATGCCAAAGAAGGCTCAAACTATGGCACAACTTCACTCATCTCACACGCTAGTAAATTACTGCTCAAAATTCTCCGAGCCAGGCTTCAACAGTCCGTGAACCAAGAACTTCCAGATGTTCAAGTTGGTTTTAGAAAAGGCAGAGGGACCAGAGACAAAACTGCCAACATCCGCTGGATTATCAAAAAAACAAGGGAGTTCCAGAAAAACATCTACTTCTGCTTTATTGACTACACCAGAGCCTTTAACTGTGTGCATAACCACAAATTGTAAAAATTCTTAAAGAGATGGGAATACCAGACCATCTGACCTGCCTCTTGAGAAACCTGTATGCAGGTCAGGAAGCAACAGTTAGAACTGGACATGGAACAACAGTAGTTCCAAACAGGGAAAGGAGTAAGTCAAGGCTGTATATTGTCACCCTGCTTATTTAACTTATATGCAGAGTACATCATGAGAAACGCTGGGCTGGATGAAACACAAGCTGGAATCAAGACTGCTGGGAGAAATATCAATAACATCAGATATGCAGATGACACCACCCTTATGGCAGAAAGCAAAGAAGAACTAAAGATCCTCTTGATGAAAGTGAAAGAGGAGAGTGAAAAAGTTGGCTTAAAGCTCAACATTCAGAAAACTAAGATCATGGCATTTAGTCCCATCACTTCATGGCAAATAGACGAGGAAACAGTGGAAACAGGGATAGACTTTATATTTTTGGACTCCAAAATCACTGCAGATGGTGACTACAGCCATGACATGAAAAGATGCTTACTCCTTGGAAGAAAAGCTATGACCAACCTAGACAGCATATTAAAAAGCAGAGACATTACTTTGCCAATAAATGTCCATCTAGTCAAGGTTATGGTTTTTCCAGTAGTCATGGATGGATGTGAGAGTTGGACTATAAAGAAAGCTGAGTGCTAAGGAATTGATGCTTTTGAATTGTGGTATTGGAGAAGACTCTTAAGAGTCACTTGGACTGAAAGAAGATCCAACTAGTCCATCCTAAAGGAAATCAGTCCTGAATATTCATTGGAAGGACTGATGCTGAAGCTGAAACTGCAATAATTTGGCCACCTGATGCGAACAGCTGACTCATTTGAAAAGACCCTGATGCTGGGAAAGATTGAAGGCAGGAGGAGAAGGGGATGAGAGAGGATGAGATGGTGGATGGCATCACTGACGCAATGGACATGAGTTTTAGTAAACTCTGGGAGTTGATGATGGACAGGGAGGGCTGGCGTGCTGCAGTCAATGCAGTTGCAAAGAGTCAGACATGACTGAGCGACTGAACTGAACTGAACTGTTAAATGTGTTAGTCTCTCAGGTGTGTCTGACTCTTTGAGACCCTGTGGACTACAGCCTGCCAGGCTCCTCTGTCCATGCAATTTTCCAGGCAAGAATACTGGAGTCCGTTGCTATTCCCTTCTCCAGGGAATCTTCCCTACCCAGGGACTGAACACTTGTATTCTGCATTGCTGGCTGATTCTTTACCATCTGAGCCACCCAGGAAGCCCCTAGTCAGCTCCTATTGGCTCCTTTATGCTTCCTAAAAGTGTTATTAATTTTGGTTTGGGTATCTACCATTTCACCATGCAGCTCATGTGTTCTGGGGAAAGTTAAATTTCACAGGGGAGCATTTGATTGATCTAAGCCAATCAGCAGATTTCTGTTCTCTTGCACAGTGATTGGTTCAGCTCTATGTGACCTTAGTCAATCCAACTGGAAACCAAATTTTTAAAAGTAAATTTTACGACTCTGGCTTAGAACTCTATGAAAGAAACACTTCTATTTCTGGAGAACAGATGTTTACAAACATTGGAACCACTGGGGCTATGTTATTAATATGAGGAAACCTCGAACACAAACTTGACAATGTAAGGAAAAATGGAAAAAAAAAATTGAGGTCTTTAAAGATATCTGCAAGTTGCTGAATCAAAATAAACTCAGCATGTTTCCAGATTTATATATTTATGAAAGCCAACATATCCTCTTTAATATTTATGTCACATTCACTGGGTTTTTTTTTTGTTTGTTTGTTTATATGAAAGATAAAAATACATTATTGTATATGCAGGAGACCTGGGTTTGATTCCTGGGTCAAGAAGATCTCCTGGAGAAGGGAATGGCTACCCACTCCAGTATTCTTGTTCGGAGAATTCCATGGAAAGAGAAGCCTGGTGAGCTACAGTCATGGGGTCATATAGAGTCAGACATGACTGAGCGGCTAACACACACACACACACACACACACACAGAGCATAATACAGACAAGACAAGATATATTAGCTATGAAAATGAATTGCTGAGCTCTAGAGATTTCTTTCTCTAGAGGTTATACTTTCAAAATACGGCATTAGGCACAAACAGCTTTACTTCTCTGCCATTTTTATAGATAAAAGATAAAGTATCAATTACCTTAACTACTTATTTCCACTTTTTAAATATTTCTGCAAATAGAAATAGTAATAATCTCTTTTAAATTTACATTAGAGCTGTTGAAAGCTCACACGAGTTTTCCTTTACCTTGGAGATTACATGTACCACCTGTTTCACTAATGATGAAAAGAGCAGATGGAGGTGTTAATATGTTAAAAACTTTTAGAATTTGATTAGAGGCAACTCCTAAGGAATTTTTTTCTCCAAAATCTCACCCAAATTACTAATTTACTGTGTCCTTTGATAAAAAGATGAACTTCTTAATATTAAAACATTATTTCTCAAAAGTCATCAATAATGAATTACTTTAAGAGATCAGTAATTACAAGAGATAAACATCAAATTTTTAAAATATTTAATTTACCCTTATTCTTAGGAATATCATAAATTAGGTAAACATGTCATATTTTAAAGTATGAGAATGTTGTATATTGTATCATGATGGATAATATTACATTATATAAACATCAAGAGGTTGGATTCTTTTATACCCTTAAATCTTTTAACATTTAGATATTTTAAATGTTTATAATTTGAGCTGTTTGGACTAAAAACAATAATAACTTAAATTTTTAAATAGGTGATTAATCAGGAACACATCTCATGTATTTCTCATAATAATTATTCGGGGTTAATATTCCTTATTTACAAATTAAGAAGCTAAGGGGTATAGAAGTTCAGTAACTTGGTTAAGGTAAATGGCTAGCAAATAAAGAGCCAAGGCTCAAATCCATGGATTCCAACTTCAAGCCTATGGGATTAATCACCCAGGATACCAGAACTTTTTCAATTTAAAATTTAGCAAAATAAGAGGCTTCCAGTTCAAGGTTGTAGAGTAGAAGGATGTGTGCTCATCTCCTGCGAGAGCACCAAAATCACAAGTAGCTGTTGAACAACCATTGGCAGGAGAATAACGGGACCCACCAAAAAAGATACCCCAAAGACAAAGAAGAAGCTGCAGCAATACAGTAGGAATATGACCTTGGATGCCAGCAGGATTTGATTATAGGACTTTCACAGGACTGGGGGAAACAGAGACTCCATCTTGAGGGCACAAACAAAATCTTGCATGCACCAAGACTCAGAGGAAAGGAGAAGTGACCCCACAGCAGACTGAACCAATACTACCTGCTAGTTTGGAGAGTCACCTGTGGAGGCATGAGTTGGCAAGGGCTCACCAGAGGGATGAAGGCACTGGCAGCAGCAATCCTGGAAAGTCCCCCTTGACATAAGCACTCTTGGAGTTTGCCATTAACCCTGTCATAGAGCCCGGTAAATCCCAGGGCTGGATGCTCTCAGATCAAACAATTAGCAGGAAGGGAACATAACCCCACTCATCAGCAGATAGATGGATTAGAGCTTTACTGAGCAAGGTCCTGCCCACAAGAGCAAGACCCAGTTTTTCCTACCACCATCCCTCCTATCAGGAAGCTTACACAAGCCTCTTAGCCTTCTCCATCAGCAGGCAGACAGAAGAAGCAAGAAGAACCACAATCCCACAGTGGCTAGAGCAAAAACCACATTACATAAGTTCATCAGGATGAAAAATCAGAAAGTTATATCTCAGATGAATAGACAGGATAAAACCCCAGAAAAACAACCAAATGAAGTGGAGATAGGCAACCATCCAGAAAAAAGAATTCAGAATAATGATAGTGAAGATGGTTCAGATTCATTGGAAAACAATGGAGAAGATCCAATAAATGTTTACCAAAGACCTAGAAGAACTAAAGAATAAACAGAGATAAATAGTACACTAGAAGGAATCCATAGCAGAGTAACTGAGGCAGACGAGCAGATAAATGACCTAGAGGACAGAATGCTGGAAATCACTGCCACAGAACAGGATATAGAAAAAAGAATTAAAAATAAATAAATAAAGAGAGCCTAAGAGATCTCTGGGACAGCAAACATTAAATGCACCAACATTTGCATTATAGGGGTCCCAGAGGAGAAGAAAGAGAGAAAGGATCTGAAAAATATTTGAAGAGATAATACCTGAAAGCTTCCCTAATATGGTAAAGGAAATAATCAACCAAGTCTAGAAAGCACATAAAGTCCTAGGCAAGATAAACCCAAGGAGGAACACACCAAGACACACAGTAATAAAACTGACAAAAATTAAAAACAGAGATAAAATATAAAAAGCAACAAGGGAAAACAACACGTAACATAAAAAGGAACTCCCATCAGGCTATCAGCTGATTTCTCAACAGAAACTCTACAAGCCAGAAGGGACTGGCATGATATATTTAAAGTGATGAAAAGGAAGAACTTAAAACCAAAAGTACTCTACCCAGCAAGACTCTCATTCAGGTTGATGGAGAAATCAAAAACTTTCCAGACAAGCCAAAGTTAAGAGAATTCAGCACCACCAAACCAGCTTTACAAATGCTAAAGGAACTTCTCTAGGCAGAAAACACAAGAGAAGGAAAAGAACTACAGAAAATAAACCCAAAACAAGAAAATAGGAATAGGATCATACATATCAATAATTACCTTAAATGTAAATGGATTAAATGTACCAACCAAAAGACACAGACTGGCTGGGTGGAGGAAAACATGTGCATGTATGCACTTCCACTTTCTCTGTTTGATCCCCCAAATTTTATGTAATTATTTTATATTGTAGGCTAAGCATGTTCCCATTATGGCTTGCAACTGTAATTATCATTTATTTTTTGCCTGGCTATTGATTGTGATAACTGATAAACATCTTTCACTATTGTTATTATGCAACTATTACTCACTTACTACCACCGTATCATGACTGGTCAACAGAAAAATAATATAATTCTATATCACCAAAACTACCATTTACTAGAAAAACCTAAAATCACTTTTTAAAATCCAGATACACATCAGAATTATCTTGGAAGTTTTTGAAAAATACAAATGCCCAAGTATTGCTTTTTTTCCCAAAGCTCCAGACATATTTCTAATGAGCAGCCATGTTTAAAAATGACTGGACAATGATCTTTTACTTTTATCTAGTTTGTTTCACTTCTCTATTCATATTCAGTGTTCCTATTTCATTGAGTTTATGTTTTCCAACTTCTCCAACTCTTCATTTTTTTCTAATGTTCTTTCTATAGCCTTTATCAAGCAGAGTAGAAAAGCTTCGGCATACATACATATAAACACATATATTTAACATATATGCAGAGTACATGATGCAAAACACTGGGCTGGATGAAGCACAAGCTGGAATCAAGACTCCCAGGAGAAATATCAATAACCTCAGATACGCAGACCACCTTTATGGCAGAAAGTGAAGAGAAACTAAAGAGTCTCTTGATGAAAGTGAAAGAGGAGAGTGAAAAAGTTGGCTTAAAGCTCAACATTCAGAAACCTAAGATCATGGCATCTAGTCCCAACACTTCATGGCAAATAGATGGGTAAACAATGGAAACAGTGACAGACTTTATATTGTCACCCTGCCTATTTAACATATGCAGAGTACATCATGAGAAATGCTGGGCTGGAGGAAGCACAAGCTGGAATCAAGATTGCTGGGAGAAATATCAATAACCTCAGATATGCAGATGACACCACCCTTTAGGCAGAAAGTGAAGAACAACTAAAAAGCCTCTTGATGAAATTTAAGGGATGAATTTTCTTGTTAATCATAATATACTGCATTATAGAAAGCCAAAAATCTATGCAGAGATGGGAATAAAGTGATCAGATAATAGATTTATTATTTATAAGTGTTCCAGTTATTTTGATAAATGATGTGAAAATATTTTTAAAACGATTTATAGTTTTTTCTGTTTTGTGTTCACAAACACTTGGTGATTTCCTATCATTCTATCAAGATTCACAGATTCATCTACCTTATCACTTAATACATTTCATGCTCACATAGTGTCCTAAAAATACCATCCAATTATGTTGAATCCAAGTACCACCCAGTCACCTTAGCAGTTTCTGAAATTGTACAACTATTTCCAAAGATAGAAAGACTTTGTCATCCTGGGGATACTGCCAAGACCTAACCTTCAAAGCCTTCCCAAAGAAATATATTTCAACAGGGCATATCTGCTGCATGGATTGAAAAAAATATCATACATCAGATATGGAATTAACATGACTGAATACAAGCTTAGAAAAATTAATTAGGCCTCCATTAAATGAACTGGCCAATTGATAAAAATTGATTTTTGATAAAATGTAAGTTTGTGACACCCAGCTATCTTTCTCTCTGCCTGAGCCTCCACTTTCGATAAATTACTTAGCTCATGATTGTTCACTATTCTTTATAGCTCTCTGATTTTTTGTAAATGTTACTTAGTCTTCTCCATAATTTGATTTCAAATGGAAAATATAAACTTTATTTCATAACAATAGTGCTTGACATACAAATATTCTTGCTTGTAGATAATGTGTCAGAATGGTTCTTCTAACCATCTTAGGCCTTCTGAAGCCTCTGTGATGGTGATTTGCTATTTTCCTTGGACCTATCCTCTTCCTATCTTTTCTTCTCTTTCTCTGGTAAACCCAGTAGCATCACTCAAGTTCCCTCACTGTTTGACTTCTTGTAGCATTTGGACAGAGGAAAGCACCATCAAAATAGAGAGCAGGAGAGAAATTAAGACATTTTATTCTAACCACTTCTTTACCTCCTTACTTTGGGCCCTGTTTCTGTCAGTAGCTTTCTCTCCCCCTTGTCCCCACATCAATACCTCCCCGTCCCTTCCTGCATGATTTCTCTTCCAGCTGGGCTCCAGTACCAGGAATTCTTTACTTGCACCCTTCAGATCTAGGGATGGTAATGGTTAGGCTCTGATAATATAACTTGTTTGCTTCTTCAACCTTGCCCATACCTGGCTAAGTAGAACTTTTTAGGTGAACCTCATTTTTAGTCATTTGGGGTGAAATTGTTTCCTGATACAACCATTTGGTTGCCAAAACAGTTCTCCTCAAATATTGCTACCGATAGTTTGATTTCCTTCTGCTGTTGGACTTTAGCTTTTCAATTGCCTCCTAGACCACAGACCCATGGAGATGCATATCTGTCCTTATTCAACGCTGTATTTTAAGCTCTCAGAAAATACCCAAGCACAAAGTCCAGTAAATGTTTGTTGAAGAATGGATGGAAGTTTCAACTAAAGATCAAGAAATAGAACATTTGCTTCTGTGATTAAAACTATCCTTCTTTTACCACTTGCATGAAGAAAATCTGAATTACATTTAGTACAAATTAGAATTAGATAGTTTATGTTTGAATTATACAGTAGTTCAACTTCATTATAGATTAAATGGACTTTTTGAGTTCTTTTAGGAAGTTTATCCTCAGCCAAAATATTTTTTCTTAAAGACTATGCATCACAATTTGCAAAGAGACAAATTTACAACTAAACATGTAGAAACAACCTTTGAAATTGAAGACAAAATAAGCTTTCTTTATTTCTTTTGCATCTACCATAGTCCTGGAAATATAGCCTCTTAATATTTCATTAAAGAGGGACTGATTGTGGGGCAAACAAAATATGATGTCTTAGATACAATTTTAAAGTTGTATCATCAAAGGTATGTTTTCTTGTAACAACTGTGAGCATCTTTATGAAATGAAATATGTCCACTTAAAATTCATATTTTGAATTCCCAATCCCTAGTACCTCAAAATATAACCATATTAGGTGACAGGCATTCAAAAAAGTGGTTTCATTGAAATGAGGCTGACAGGGTGATACCCTTATCCAACATGATCAATGTCTTTATAAGAAGTGAGAAATACCAGGAATGCTCAGGTACTGAGAAAAGGTCATGTGAAGACACAGTGACAGGAAGGCCATCTGCAAGCCAAGAGGAGAGGTCCTACAAAATAACCAACCTTGGCAACACCTTAAGCTTGGACTTCTAGCCTCCAGAACTGTGAGAAACAATTTTCTTGTGTTAAAGCTCTGATATTTTTTTATGGCAGCCCTCAGGAAATGAGTGTCTTAGTCTACTATGATAAGATCTTCAACGCTACCTGGCTTTTCAGATTCACTGAGGTGGCTTTAGGTTGGATCCATCAAATTTTGTCTTAAATCAATTACCTTAAGTTGTTAAAGAAAACACTGTTTCATTCCCTATGAAAAAAATGTAAGTGAAGCAAAAACCATGTGGATACATGAAACTGCAAGTAGAATTTAAACAGTGACAACTACTTTGCAACGTAAAGTAAGCCACGGACACTCAGGATAATTCCCTCCAGTAAAGAAAATATAGCTTTTCTACTTTTTATTCCCAGATTTTACCATACAGTAGGTACTCAAATTTTTATAGAATGGCTGAATTGATAACTGAATAAATTCATATTATATTTCACAGAAGTACTTCTTAAAGTGTGGTCCACGGGCCATCAGCTTCAATGTCACCTAAGAACTTCTTAGAAAGGCATAACCCTGAATCTAACTCTAGACACTGAATCAGAAACTCCTGGGACCCTGTGATCTGAGTTTTAAAAGCCTTCAAGTGAGTCTGATGCAGACTAAAGTTTGAGAACCACTGTTTGTCACCACGCAAATCCAAGTGTCTCAACAATAAATGGATGATTTTGAAAATGTGTGTGGGGAGAAAGCATTCCTTATCTCATAAACAAATTGAATTATTTCTTCTAGATATTATTTTAATAGCAATTGATGTTTATTAAAATGAAATGTTTTATTAATTATTTGAACTCCAAATCTTGTAAATAACTACTCATTAATATTAAATATTGATAATATATTAATAAATTATAAGTTCTTAAACATCTAAATTTGAAGTAACATTTAAAATATTTATGATGGTCTTTCAAAAAATAGACAAGGTAATACATCGCACTTATACAGTGGACCATTAGCAGCATTTGTCAATATTAGTAGTAGTCCTAGTTCATCCAATATTACTCACTTAACAATTACATGAAAGGAGAGACTTAAACAACTATCACAATATTGTAATGCAATTACCCTCCCATTAAAATTAATTAATTTTAAAAATGAGTCTCTAATATTTTCATGTCACATAAAATTTGATGGATGGTTCTCAACAAATTAAAAACTTTTATAAATCTTGAAATATAATAGTAAAAAGGAATTACCTGTAACGAAGGTTTTATTTTTTTCACTATTCTTTATTTTATTCATCTCTAAATGACAGAAATTAGGAGCAATGATTTTTAACTAACTTGGATTTGTCAAAAGAAATACATTAAATCCATTTCCACATGAACACGTCTAAGAATCTTTCACATATGTAAACAGCCTCCCTGTAATCAAGTTTCACTATTAATTTTTCAGATTAAGAATGTTTTCATTTCATAATCTAGTGTTTAAAAGGAGCATAAAAAGAAAAATCTCTTACTCACAGAATTTAGAGCCAGTGAAAAATCCACTATATAATCTGCTTGTAGTCATAATAAATTACATTAAATAGCAAATATCATATTTACCTCAATGGTAAAATGTTTTAAACTTGTTTGCTCTTAAATTATAGCATTTTTACTCATTTATGTTACAAAAGGGTACTGTATTTTTGTAACATAAAGTGAAAATTGAGAATTCTCATGTGGCTTGTTAAGGTCACTGTTATCACTGAGTAATTACTAGCCCCAGGTTTGACTCTTAGTTAACCAGCCAGGCTTGTGAACAAGAAGACTGTGATTACTTGGAGTCTAGTGGAGTATTTGGTAACTACAGTAAAATTTTAAAGTAATGATGAAGGAAAATAACATTCCAAGGTCCCTTTAACAACTCCAACGTAATATGAACATTAAAAATTCTATTTATGACAAGTAGAAATAAAAATCTATACAGTAGAGCTAATACTTTTGTGATTTGATACTTATATTCAATGTGAATGAAATGCTAAATTCTGTTAAACATTAGGGAATATAAAGACATCTTTTTTCTTAACCCATGTCACAGAATCCTTGAATTCTATGGATCTGGGTGGGACCCACAGGTCAAAAACTCTGATGTGGAGGAATAGTATACAATACCGTGAAGTTATCATCAGTCAAAGGCAAAATGTGGGAAATTCCACAGGGTATATGATTCAGTCACTTCTGTTTTTAATTTAAAGAAACAAATACAACAGATTTTTTTTAAGCTTAAGTGGCCTTCAAACAAATGTAAAGTTAAGATTGCAATTCAAATAAACCAACTATAAAATGCATTTGGAAACTGTCAGGTAAAAATGAACATAGACAGGGTATTAGATTGAGTTTAACAATGATATTTAGTATAGCAATGATATTGTGATCAGGTTTTAAAATTCTTATCTCATATATACATACTGAAACTATGGTGGATGAAAATTATATGTTACCTTGGCATTGCTTTAAAAGACACAAAGAAAAAAAAGAAGGTATTGATGAAATAGGAGTAGCAGTATATTGGTGGTTTTTAAAGGTGTATCCATGGGGTTCTATTACACCACCAATTATAATTTTGTGGATTTTAGAATTTCCTTAATAAATTGATGCCGAAAATTGAAAAATTGCCAGAAGCGATGAAAGAAAGAAATTGAATCTAACTTGGCAGGAAATTAAGTTTTTAGAGGTGATACACAGGGTACCTCCTTCCACACCTCACATCCACTAGACCCACCATTTTACTGTAGCTGTTGTTTTAGCCACCAGTTGTGCAGAGGTTCACTCTTGCATCTTATTTCAGCTGGTCCTCATCTCTCTCATGTACTCTTAAGAGGATGATACTCTGCTGTGCCTCAGTTGGGTTGTCAGTAAGAATCCATTCAGCCATTCTGAGATGCAGGCAAACTTGACAGTGTAAGAGAGCTAACACCCCAAGGGCATTTCTTGACTAGTGAGAAACTGGGGCTGTTGAAAGCTACCCCTTTTCCATTCCTTCAGGAGACAATTCTACAGCCTCCTCCTTTAACGGGACTTAGACCCAGTAGCTTACAGTGATCATCTTAACTATCCTTGGATTATCTGTTTCACTCTGTCCATTGCCCCATCCTCGTTTCCTAGAATGATTTAGCAAAATAAGCTACTTGGACATAAGTTCTTGCCTTAAGCTCTGCTTCATGGAGAACTTAAGAGAGTAAAAGGGAAATTAGTTTATAAATCATGGTGAATTTTCTAAGCATTAAACAAACCAGTTAAAATATTCTGTCAATTGAGTGCCCTGGGAAGTCATCTCTGAAATAAAGGGCTTTGTTGAACTATAATACCTATAAAAGACAAAAGCTGGATGAAGTAGAATCTTGCAGAGAAAGACTTGAGATCACAATAATGAAAATCTGACACTTACGAAAAGAAGAGGAAGCTCTAAGATAAAGACTGGGCAAGGAGATCTAACAATGACTCCTTGTAATAGTCCTGCAGGAGCTTTTCAATGGTAGTGGAAACAATCACCACAGTAAAAAATTACAAGGGCTCTCAGAGAATGGGAAACTGAAAACATAGGTAAATGAACCAGCAGAGAGGGACAGGGCCTCTGTGACAATGTTAGGTGAGGACTTACAGACTGATGTCTCTGTTACTCTTGCTCTAGACTTAGCTTGTCCTGGAGGCTGGCATCCAATTTCTGAGGACAGACGAAGAAACGCAAAGAAAGTAACAACAGATTGTTAGCACCAATGTATTTCTCACAGGCTGTGATCCTTCTTTCAAAAAGTCTCTTTGAATCCATAAGCAGGGAGTCAGCTACTGCCGGGAGAAATATCAATAACCTCAGATATGCAGATGACACCACCCTTATGGCAGAAAGTGAAGAAGAACTAAAGAGCCTCTTGATGAAAGTGAAAAAAGAGGGTGAAAAAGTTGGCTTAAAGCTCAACATTCAAAAAACTAAGATCATGGCATCGGGTCCCATCACTTCAGGGCAAATAGATGGAGAAACAATAGAAACAGTGGTTGACTTTATTTTTTTGGACTCCAAAATCACTGCAGATGGTGACTGCAGCCATGAAATTAAAAGACGCTTACTCCTTGGAAGAAAAGTTATGACCAACCTAGACAGCCTATTAAGAAGCAGAGACATTACTTTGCCAACAAAGATACGTCTCATCAAGGCTATGGTTTTTCCAGTAGTCATGTATGGAGGTGAGAGTTGGATTATAAAGAAAGCTGAGAGCCAAAGAATTGATGCTTTTAAACTGTAGTGTTGGAGAAGACTCTTGAGAGCCCCTTGGACTGCAAGGAGATCCAACCAGTCCATCCAAAAGGAAATCAGTCCTGAATATTCATTGGAAGGACTGATGTTGAAGCTGAAACTGCAATACTTTGGCCACCTGGTGCAAAGAGCTGACTCATTGGAAAAGACCCTTATGCTGGGAAAGATTGAAGGTGGGAGGAGAAGGGGATGAGAGAGGATGAGATGGTTGGATGGCATCACCGACTCAATGGAGATGAGTTTGAGTAGGCTCCAGGAATTGGTGATGAACAGGGAGGCCTGGTGTACTATGGTCCATAAGGTCACGAAGAGTTGGACACAACTGAGTGACTGAACTGAACTGAACAGCTATTGGAACGATGATGCAATTGTATATTAACAGGAAGGATCAATCCAAACTATTGAAGAGTTAAGTATAGCATGTGCACCTGCTACACAAAAATGTCTAGATGTAAACTTCAGATTTGTGCTTCCCTGGTGGCCCAATGGTAAAGAACCCACCTGCCAAGGCAGGAGATGTGGGTTCAATCCCCAGGTCTGGACGATTCCTTGAAGAAGAAAATGGCAGCCCGCTCCAGTATTCTTGCCTGGGAACTCCCATGGATAGAGAATTCTGATGGGTTACAGGTCAAGAAATTGTAAAAGAGTTGGACACGACTTAGCAACTAAAACAACAACAAAACTTCACATCATCACGTTTGTCATTGCAAAACACCAACAATCAAAACCGGTACTATAGGGACTTCCCTGGTGGTCCAGTGGTTTGGAATCCACCTTGCAATGCATGAGATGGTTAGATCCCTGGTTGGGAACCACATGCCCCAGAGCAACTAAGTCTGAGCAGCACAACTAGACAGCCCCTGTTGCCTCAAAAAAGGTTCCACATGACACAACAAAGTTTCCACATGCCACAACTAAGACTTGATGTGCTCAGTTGTGTCTGATTCTTTGCAAACCCCATGGACTGTAGCCTGCCAGGCTCCTCTGTCCATGGGGATTCTCCAGGCAGGAATACTGGAGTGGGTTGCCATGCCCTCCTCCAAGGAATCTTCCCAACCCAGGGACTGAACCCAGGTCTCCCACATTGCAGGCAGACTTTACCATCTGAGCCACCAGGGAAGCCCTCAAAGACTTGCCAAATAAATAAATAAATATTTTAAAAATGAAAAAAATATATATGTCAATCATATTCAATCTTTTTCCTATTAGAGTTCTGCTTCACTTTATCATATTTAATCAACTTTAAATAGCACTTAGGAAGTGTATAACTGCACATTGGTCACTCTTAAATTGATCTCACCAAGTATTTCCAAGCAGTTTTTCTAGTATTAATTTCTAACCCTCTTCAATTTCAAGATAAGAATAGTTGAAAGGTATTGAGGTAGCAGAGCTGAGACATGGGGCCTGAAGCACAATGGCAATGCCCATGAGAAAGGCTTCATTTGCTCACAGCTCTCCATGGTTTTTGAGAGACTGTTTTTTCGTCTTTGAGAAAGCTTATAACTGGAGAAGAGGACCCTTAGGCAATTTCTCTTGGGAATAACAATCACAGATATTCTTAGAGAAAAAAAATGACTGACTCTCCTTCCCTGTCACAACTCAGGGAGAAAACTTCTCTTATGATCAGTAGAAGTAAAAACACAACTCTTGTCTGAAGAATAAATGCAGAAAATACATCATCTTGCCTTTCCTAATTTTCTCAGTTACTGATTAGGAAAATACTACCATAATTCAGTTAATCAAATTGCCAGTTAACTGTATGTATGATTCTCATTTGCTATGTAGAGTAATAGAAATTTATTGTTCAGAAAGTTCTGTAATAAGAATATTGAGAAGGATTACAATTTTTATAGTCTAAATTTACTATACTGATTTTTTGTGCAATATTGATATTTTTCATAAGTGTCCCTGTGTTCTTATTTTTTTATCTTTGTAGAGCATAAGAAGAAATGTTCAACCAAACACTATTCCATCTTGTATTTTTTTAATAGCAAAATCCATGGGTATCTGATAACCAGTTGACAAACCCAGAGACACTGGAGATGTCTATACTTAGTTGTTTCATCTATATATAACAGAGCAAAATACAACAGCTATTTATGGTTATTGCTTCACCAATTCTGAGAATAAATTTGTAAAGTCATGTGTGCATGGTGTAACTCTTTCATTTTTGTTGTGTTTAATAATATACCCAGAACATTCCAGTGATTAGGGGATTGCCATATCACCTTACCTCGTGATGTGTAATATCTTTATTCAGTGATATGCAGCAAATTTTTTCCATGCTTACCTCACGTCATTTTATAATCATAAAGATCCCAGAGATGTAGAGCTGAGCAAATCCTTGATGGCAGAAGGAAAATCATGGAATGACAAAAGGAAGGTCATAAAGATGTCTGACAGGGCAGAGGAGTAGAAGAGGTGCTTCCTAACCCTGAATAATCTGCTAACCATTCCCTATTAGGAAAGATTCCAGTCTGTATTTCCGAGACTCAAGAATCCTTCCTCTACCCATATGAAGCCTCTTTTTAAGTCAGTAAGCACAAGCACTTAATGAACATCTGCTATGTTCTTACCTTGGAGTTTGCACTATGTGGGATTCAAATACACAACAAGGCTTGACCAGTAAGGAGCTTACAATCTATTTGTGATGCTATAGCTAAGATACAAAAAACCATTAAGGTCCAATGAGTGGTACTCATCTGAAGGAAATATAGTAGACTGAATCCAAATAAACTCAGTAGAGCTGGGGTTATCTGCATGCACTAGGTAGGGTTTGTGATGTGGCTTAAGTGTTGGCCATGATGTTGCAAAACTAAAGGGAAAACAATTCCAAGCACTGGAAATAAACATATATCTGCCCTGATTCAGGGTTAGGTTGATGTAAGGTATCCTAATAGAGATAATCCTCAAATTTCTAATGGAGTTGATTGACATGATTATTGGAGAGAATGTGGGTAAACATTTTAGGATACAGGGAAAAGAGAAATAAAAATTGTCTATAAGAAAGAAAAAGATCAAACACTAAATGAGAGGTTCACTGGTACAGAGCAGTGAGAGACAAATAAATACTTGTGATGATGGCAGTAGTCTGTGATATAGGGCAGAGGAGACAAAGAGAACCAATATTTATGAATGACTTCTATGCCCAAACAAAGTATTAACTGTCTTATTAAACTACAACCAAATTGGGTATCAACAGTTTTATTATATTATCCTCCAGACATCCCTGATGGCATCCCTAAGTATTGTCTTAATATTGCACAGTCAACCAAGACCAGGTTGTAATTTTGGACATGACTCTCCCTAAAGACTAAGTGATAATAGAAGAGAATTCCTGAACAATAAATAACTTATATACTGCAAAACAGAGTAGTCCAAGCCCTAGGAGTAGTTTACCCTGGCCTGCCTCCGCATGTTCTTCCCTCAAAACTCATCTGCCATCTCCAAACCTCAGAAATCTCTCTGCCATGATTGAGATACCATTCAGACCCTGTTTAAAGCAGACTTAACAAAGTGTTGAAACTTACTTCCTTCAGGAAGGAAATTTGCTGTTCATCCATTATTTCCATTTTTTTCCATCTTCATTTTGCTTCCATTATCTCAGTAAATATCTGTACCAAATCCTCCACACTCTGATCCATCTAATGTGATGACTGCTGTCTACCATTCCAGGCTCTTCAAACTGTAGAGACTTCAGCTCCTACTACAAGGTTGGAAGCCACTACTGACTGTTGACCATCAAGACAATCAAGCTGCTTCTGCACCATTGGGGATATTGGTATGTTGTTTTGTCTTCTCTAAAGAATCATTACCTCTATCGCAAAATTTAACCTAACTCCCCAAAGCAGATTTAGTTTTTTTAATTTTTTTAAAAAATTCTGAGTACTTGTTTATGCCAATCTTTATTCCAGGAACTGGAAATATAGTGTCAAATAAAACAGGTAAGGTCTCTCTGCTCTTACAAATTGAGCGTACGTTCTGAGAATTTGAGACGTTAGAGCTTTTTCATCAATACTTCATGTATATACCAAGCACACCTCTCCAAACTACATGGCAATGTACTTTTTTGTTTCCACATCTCTTTCTCATTATATTCTAAGCAGTTTAATAACAAGTACCAGGACTGTTACCTAAGGGTCTCTGGTACCTAGCAAAGCACCCAGAACACAGTTTTGCTATTCAGCACCCAAGCAACCATTGCCATCTGTCAATGTTGGTGGATTCATGTTTAATAAATTGAACTTTTCACATATCAAAGATATGTGAAAAGGATACATTTCCTCTGTAAATACTTCAAGGATCGTATATATCACAAACCTTTTGATAAATGATTTCTTAATTTTTTATTTATTGATTAACTTCAATTCTGCCCTCCTTCTCAAGTGTTCTTCACAAATACGTTGAGTTTGTCCGGAGGGGAGTAGTTGGTGTTTGTTTTTCACTTTTGCATTGTTTTGCCCACTATCTAACACATCTGTCCTCTTTCTCTGGAAACTGGGAAATGGCTGAGAGAGAACAAAGAACCTCAGTAATCCTAAAACATGTTCATTCTGTATCTTTTTTACTTTTCACTGTAAGTCAACAGTTTCTGTTTACCTCTCTTCTAAGGTTTGGATCTTTAAGCTTTGGAAACTTCTGTTTCTTATACACTCTTAACTTTTGAAAGAAAAAACTAACTTGCATTTAGCCAGTACTGTCTCCACCAGTTTTCTGTAATTTAAGCTGTCACATCAGCTCCCGAGTCAAAAATGTTCTGTGAGGAAGATAGTAGCTTCTGCTCATCATCTTTTCTCTCACACAGGTCGCGGCCAAATGTATTGTGCAAACATAGATGGCATTATTTTTCTGTAGCAACACAACTGATGTCATTTTGTATTCTTTCTCATCAATTACTAAATTTATATTGCAATATATGTTTACTATTTTTTATATTCCAGTACATGATTATGACATAATTCCTTAACTAAAAATAAGCACTTTCTGTCTAATATCTCTCTTACTTTCTTTTTTTGCAATGTTTTTCACAATTTTATTTGTCTTTTAACTTTGAATTATGACACAGAGATGTTTAAATATTCATGCAGTATTCTCAAATTTTTTAACATTGTTCATTTATGGCTTTTGAGTTTTGTGGTCTTTTCTGCAAGTCCTTTTCAACCACACACTTATTTCATCTATCTTATAAACCTTTACAGTTTAATCTTTAAATTTTTTGCTAATTTAAACTATTTTGTGTAAGGAGTAAAATAGAAATCCCAGATTTTTTTTCAAATAATTATTAAGATGTTTAACTTTATTGACACCCATTTCCCATCACTAATTTCACCAACCACACTTATCATTAAAAGAAAATCCTTTTCCTATATATCCTATATATCCTATATCCTATATCCGATATATCCGATATATCCTATATCTATTGATTTATCTGGATATAATTTTCTCTCTAGTATTAAATTATTTCCATTATTGTACATTGTCCCAATATCCATGGAATTTTTTTAAAAGAAAAATGGTACAGGTTTATAAAAATCAGTTCTATCAAATATTAAAACTTGTGTGAAGCTACATTAAAATAATATGAGAACAAATATATATACAGAAAATTAATGAACGTAAGTTCAAAAAATTCATATTGAAACTTCATACCCTTTTTACTTTCCAAGGTCTCAATAATGAGTCTTTATCTCCTTCTCTAAAAGCATCCTCTCGTTGTTTAGACATCTCACTATACCTTCTAGTTTCTCACGACTGCTCCTACAGTATTTAATCCAAACTATCAAACATTTAGTATTAGAACCATCTTGTACCAGTCAAAATGCAGCTGTCCTGGTTAAATTCTCCAATTATTAGACTAGGTAACAGTTTGAAGTAATAATTTGCATTCCAGATTCCATTTGTAATTTTAACCAGTAAAACTTGGGTGAATCAATCTGACTTGTCACTATCAGATGGCTGTCTTCATTGCACACTAGTTTTAATTTTCATTTTAACTTTGAAGCAACTTTACTTCATTTATTTACTTTGAATATCAAATATAGTATTCCTTTACATGACATAAATATAATTTCATATCCTCTCCTTTACCCAACCAAGTATTGCTGGTGCTTTTATTTTGAAATGCAACCTGAACACTTTCCTAATTTTTTATTTTAAAATATTTCAGGGATGTCAACCCTCTCAAAAATCATATTAAAGAATCATGGAGAAAATAGTTGTTTGCCACTTTAAATGGGGAGAAGCTGGGCTGCAAATAAAATTGTGCACTTTTTATACAAGTAAGTCAGTTGTTCTGGGAAATGAGCCTAGGGAATTTGTCTTCTATGTTAGCAAATCAGTAAATAGACTAATTTTTATTTCCATTTAAGATAAATCATAAGATTGGAAGAGAGTAGTTTCAGCCATCACCTAGACAGAATTCTATAAATGCTATGCCAAAAGAAAGGTTGATTTCACAAATTTTTATAGAATTTCTTTGTAATATGATTTCTTGACTTTCTTTTTTTTTTTGAAATGTTAAAGTCAGAGAACTGTAACTCTGTGTCTCAAATTAGAAGCCAGACTAACCAAGAGAAACGGCATGGAGTTTTTCTGGAAAAGAACTACAGTCAGAGTCATTGTGATATTCATAAATGCTTTTTTTGAGCATGTCCTCTAGGTCCAAAGTTATCCTGGTCTTAATAGCATTAAACACTTGTTTTAAAATCCAAAGTTACAACAGTTATCAACAGGAGGAAAAGTCTGATAAACATTACTCACTTATGGCAATGCAAACTCTAATCAGTGTTCTACTGGTTAAAAAAAAGTTTCATAGTGCAAGCCCTTTCATGATTTCTATATATTAATTTTATTATAATAATAAATGCATCATTCATATTTAATGTTTAAGGTTTGATTTTATGAAGTTTTAAATTTTATAATATAATCAAAAAGCACTTCTAAAAATAAGATTCAAAACTATTAGTGAGGTTCAAATATATATACCTTATTTTTCAACATAATTCCATAATTTTAACATAACAGTTTAACTTAACATCATAGAAAGCATAACTTAAAATATTATACGCAAGAAACTCCTCAGTCTGTCCATGTTTTTATTTTCATCAGCATCTCCAGTTTTCTTTCCCTGTTTTGTGCAGACAACACAGTAACATTCTTACATTAGCCATAATTTGATGTAGTTAAGAGGGGTCCAAAAGTCATTCTGCATGTAGAGACATAGAAGACTAGAAATCAGCCTTGGGAGAAGGTGAAGGTGAAAGGAGCTGCTATTAAGCTATATTCTATTCCCCCCAAAGAGAGACTTCACTGGACCACTGGACCCCTTTTCTTCCCTCAATTTTCTATTGGTACTTTCAACAATTAAATAGACTTATCTCAGACCCACAATACACAGGACATAGCTGACCACACACTCAAGAAAAATGACCAAAGAAATGTTTCCCTTTAATGCACAGGACAATTAAATCTGTAAATGATTAATTCCACAGTATTAACTTTTCACCATTTAGGGGAAACACAAAATTACAGAATGCTATTTGACTGCCATATACTGAGAATGAGATTCAGCATTGTATTTCCATAAAAATTTTTCATGAGACTAATATGTTGCTACATTATGTTGAGTATAAGAGATGCAAAAATGAGGTACATGTAATCCTTTACCTCACAAAATACATGTTCATTCAATAACTCATCACCCTTCCCCAAATCTCTCATGCCTATCCCTGCCTCTCTGTTCTCACTGTGGGGTCTCTAGTACACATTTTATAATACCTCTAAAATATCAGGAGCAAGTTTCAGTGAGGCTGAGCATTATGGTACTAAGAACATGATCTTTGAAGGCAGAGAAACTTAAGATTCAAATCTTAACATTAACAACAAGTTTTTGAAGAAGTTAGTTCAACTCTCTGGTCTTAAGTTCATCATTTGTAATATATGAACATTAACACCTGTATCAAAATGTTTTCGCAGGGAGTAAATGAGATAACAGTTGTGCAAGTCTTTTGGGAAATTATCAAGTCTAAATAAGCCTCTATTTCCTATCTTCCACTGGCACTGAGAAAATGATATAAACATATTTTGTAAACTGTAAATTAATCTAGTAATTTTAATTTTGTTTTGAATCCATCAAGCACATTGATGCAGATAGACTAATCTCTTTAAATTTGCTTTAATATACAACATGCCTCAAAACCTTGATCAAGTCTCCATTATCTTTTCTAAGGGAGTCTAGATCTTCTACCTGAATTTCAAGGTCACCAAAAGTTGTTCACATTGTCCTGACCCAGTAATTTCCCAATTATTTCTTGAGGTCTACTGTAATTCCTAAATCTTCTCAGGACAATTTGGACAGCCATGCACATTCTCTCCTTTCTAGGCCGTGGAGCTCACTTCTAGGGCTTTTAGCCTCTAGAACTGTAAGACAATACATTCCATTGTTTAAGCCACCCAGTCTGTAGCACTTTGTTAGGACATTTTATCAAACTTATACATGTCATTTTTGAATCTTTGTTAATGTTTCCATAAAAGCAGATAAAACACTCAGAGTTTCAAAATCAAACACTGCACAAAATCTCTACATCAATACTAAGTAACAATTATCCCCACAAAGCTTAAAATGCTACTAAGTGATGATACCCTGAGAACAAGACCCAAATAGTCTTGTCCTGTGACTGTGCAGGAGGAAGTAGAGGAAAGGCACAGGGGTTTTTTTTTAAGAGTCATAAGACCTAGAGAACCCATAAATTGTCAAGTTCTGAAAAGCTTGGGAAGGAAATATGGGAACATTAACTGATTTGGGAAAGGATTTGACAGGTTCCAATTTGGGTGTACAACGTAGGAAAACATGGTAAGATCATTATGGTATCGGAGTAGCCTGAACCCTCTGAACCCTAAAAAACAAACAAAACAATCAAAGCTCCTTCCAAAATCTGCTAGAGAGTAGAATAGAAAATAGGGCAGGGGCAAAGAAAGAAAAAGGTCATCTCACCTTGGAGAGGGGAAAAAACGACATAAAATCTCAAGAGACTATGAAGACATTTTTCCAACACTCCACTACACTAACAGAAGAAGGAGGTCTAGAACAGTGAAGCTAGGAAGTACAATCTTACCCACTTTTCTCTCCTAAGAAAACTAACCTCAAGCATTCACAATGAAAAGGACTGCAGTCAAATCATAGATAAAATTATTGCAGCAAAACTTAAATTAAGGAGAAAGTTTATGTCTCCACAGACAATGAAGTTGCATAAAAGAGTCCCACAAAAGTTACCTAATCAATAAAAATTAGTCCAAAGAAGTTAAGAAATTGTTACAAATTGTATATTAATAGCTTAACTAAGAATTACACAAACTCATAAATGTGGTGAGTAGAAAAAAATACAATTTGATAGATTGCTGAAAAAACTTGGAAAGAATTCTAAATAAAAGAAAAAAATCATCCCCAAATGAAGACTAAACTAGAAGGGACACATACACACACACACACCCCTGGCTTAAGAGAAAGAAAACATTTAAAAGAGTTAATGTTTAAACAGTGAAACAAAATAGAAATAAAAGGGAATTCAAAAGAAAATGATAAAGATCACTGGAAGGTAGGCAAGATCCAACATATGAAAACTATGGCAATAAAACAGAATACTAAAACCACAATTCAAAAACACTTTTGAAAAAAAAGAAAGGCTGAAAGTACATATTGCAAGGCATATTGTATATCCGGATAAATGACCCAGAACAGGATATATTCAGTCACAATTGGGAAAACAAAGGAATTTTTAAGAAAATGGAAAAATTGAGGATGGGGCTGTAGTTTGAACATTTAGGCAAAAACATCAAGCTGTCTAAAAGGCGAAAAAAATTAGATTGCTGTTAGACTTTCTGACAGCAGTACTTTATGCCAGAAGATAACTGAAGAAACCTGTTTGAAAAACATGATGAAAGGAAGTATAAGCCAGTAATTTTTATATTCAGGCAAACTGCCATACATACATACAAGTATACTATATATACAAGCTGAAAAGCATTCAACTATTAGGAGAATCAAGAACCCAGAGAATTACTTCCATGAGCATTCTGAAGGAATCAATTAAAATAAAAGTTTCAGGCAACCTAAGTACATTGGGAGCCATCAGCAAGATGTTCTGGAAGAAGTTTAAGGATATATTTATCTGAAGAACTAAAACTAAATGATGGTTATAAAGAAAATAATATAGTCACAATAACTATATCCTCTAAAAGTATAGATACATTATAATTATTTTATACTGAATTAGGGAGTAAAAACTGATACTAAATGAGGTAGTCCAACAGATGGCACCTCAAAATAATCTGAACCTAATTCTAAGCTTCTGCATATAAATTCCAGTCTAAAGGTAGTACTGCAGATAGAGAAGCAAATTACATGATACCACAGGAAGAAATGTGACAAATTCAGAATTCCTCAGGACACTTGACTCAGCTTTTTCAACAAGTCAACAGCATGATAAACTATAGGAGGACCATTCAACATTGTTGTTTAGTCACCAAGTTGTGTCCGACTCTTTTGTGACCTCGTGGACTGTAGCCCACGAGGCTCCTCCGTCCATGGGACTTCCACATTAGAAATAATCTAAAAAACACAATAACCAAACATAGTGAGTATTCCTTGCTTGGATCCTAATTCAAATTCAACTGCAAAAAGATATTTTTTTGAATTTGGGAACATTTGAATATGAAAAGGATGCACGTGTGTGCTTCATCGCTCAGTCGTGTCCGATTCTTTGCGACCCCATGGATTGTAGCCTGTCAGGCTCCGCTGTCCATGGGAGTTCTCCAGGAAAGGATACTGGAGTTGGTTGCCATGCCCTCCTCCAGGGGATGTTCCCAACCCAGGGATCGAACCCAGGCATCACACATTGCTGGCAGATTCTTTACCTTCTGAGCCACCAGGGAAGCAAAAGAATACTCGAGTCAGTAGCCTATCCCTTCTCCAGGGGAATTTCCCAACCGAGGAATCAAACCAGGGTCTCCTGAATTGCAGGTGGATTCTTTACCAGCTGAGCTACCAGGGAAGCCCTATGAATAGGATAGTGCTGTGGTATGCTTAGTCGCTCAGTCGTGTCCAACTCTCAGCAACCCCATAGACTGCACCTTGCCAGGCTCCTCTGTCCACGGGAATTCTCCAGGCAAAAATACTGGAGTGGGTTGCCATGCCCTCCTCCAAGGGATCTTCCCAACCCAGAGATCAAACCCAGTCTCCTGCATTGCAAGCAGATTCTGAGTCACCAGGGAATTAGACCACAATAAAAATTATAATTAGGTAAGATGTGATAATGGCACTGTGGTTATGTAAGAAAATGCCTCCCCTTTTTGGAGATGTACATTGACATATTTAGAGGTTGAAACGACATGAATTCTGGGATTTGGACTGAAATACTTTAGTATAAATAATTGGAGGATAGATGGAGCAAATTTAGCAAAATGTTGATGATTGGGTGATGGGTCACACTTCATAATAAAAATTTTTTAAAAAATGAAAAAATGGCACCCAGAAGACTTCCATGTCAAATCCCTGGAACCCATAAGTATTACCCTACTGAGAAAAAGAATCTTTGCAGATGTAATTGAGGATCTTGAGATGAGATCATCTTGAATTATCTAAGTGTGCCCTACACAGACAGAGGAGAATATACAGAGACAGACAGAGGAGAATATACAGAAGAGCAAGGAAGTAATATGGCCATAGATGCAGACATTGGTGTTATACAGCAAGTTGTGATACAGCATTGATGTGATGCCAAGGAATGCTAACTGCCACCAGAAGCTGGAAAAGGCAAAGAATGAAATCTGCCCTGGAAGTCTCTGGAGGGGATTTGGCCCTGCTGACAATTTGAGTTTCGACTTCTGGCCTCCAGAATGGTGAGACAATAAAATTTTACTGTTTTAAACCACTAAGTTTGTGGTAATTTGTTACAGTAGAAACAAATTTGTGGCAATTTGTTACCTTATGAAACAAATACACTAAATTTATTAATACTCATAGTGTCAAGGGGGAAACTCAGCAGGGCCTAGAGTCCCCTTGTCTCTGCATGGCCCAGCAATATTTGCTTTTCCATCTCCATAGAAGTGTCTTCTCTCCTCTGTAGCCCCAAACCACTACCTCCAACATCTTTTGTCTTCAACTGAGAATGGCATTTGAGATGAGGATTTTGTCCTTTTTGGTGAGTTACTCAGTTTTCCTGGTCTCTACTATGTATATATGTTATTAAACTTTTGTTTGATTTTTTCCTATTAATTTATATTATGCCAATTTAATTCTTAGACCAGCCAGAGGAACCTAGAAGAGTAGAGGAAATTTTCTGCCTCCCTAGGATAGAAAACAAATTGAGGCAACACATTTCTCACTGAGGAATACTGATATAGTTCATATACCGGATACCATGACATGTTGTTAACTTTGACTAGAGCTGGAGCAGATGGGGGATATGAAATGGGTTCAGGCATGGTGTAAGGAGCCTACTGCTTAGGCTATACAAGTTAGTAGACCTTACATTAAAGTAGAAGTCTCAGTGGCAGCTAAAGAGAGTGAAGGATTTATGAAAAGTCCTAGCAGGTGAATCACAATGCAGGCAGCTGGACGATGGAACAAAGTCAGGCCATCTACAGTGAAGAATTATGTACTTTTTGAAAAACCGTTCCTGGTGGACTATTGAGCCCTGGTAAAGATGAAACACTTGACAATAGACACCAAGTGGGCACACCTAAGGAACCTCCTATCATGAGCTGTATTCCATTAGTATTAGGTCCACTTCATCATGAAGTCAGACAGACCCAGCAGCCATCATAGTAGCATGGAAGTGATACATCTACTAACTCAAACAAACCTAAAGCCCATTAATAAGACACTAGAGCAGGCATCCCATAATCCTGTATCCCCCGCCATACTTGCACTAGTGCTACTCCCTCAACTCACACTGAAGGTCATATGAGAGGAGGAAGATCTGAAACAAACAATTGAAAGAACGGGAAACAGCCTGAGCTTGGCTTAAATGATTGAGATTGCTTTGCCACTGTATTTATGGATGATAGAATGTGATACTGGAATTTCCTTGAAAGTAATCAGGAGTAGACAGCATAGAGTAATGAAGACTGGTTGTAGATTGATAATTGTTAAAATTATATGATGAATATGTGGAAATTTATTATATCACTCTCATTATTTATGTTTGGCATTTTCCATAATAAACATTTCTGAAGTAAATCAGGCTTACTTGGTGGCTCAGATGGTAAAGAATCTGTCTGGGTTCGATCCCTGGGTCAGGAAGATCCCCTAGAGGAAAGAATGGATTCCCACTCCAGTATTCTTGCCTGGAGAATTCCATGGACAGAGGAGCTTGGTGGGCTGCAGTCCATGGGGTAGCAAAGAGTCAGACATGACAGAGCGACTAACACGTTCTCTTTCACAGGCAAGAAAATAAGGAAGTCCTTGGTATTAAGTCTTCACAGTATTAAATCTTCATTATGAAATATAACTTCTTGGAATGATATTCCATATTTTTGCATCACCAAGCCAATTAGCCTACCAAGAAATCTACAGTGATGAATAGCAGTGGATTGGAATGTTATGGTATTCAAAGGATTATTTTGTATATAAGGGGTCGTTTTGTGCCTATCACGTTGGCAAGATGCCGAATGCCAAACTAAACTGTAAAAAGAATAATGTCTTTATATTCAAAATCAAGAGCTCACAATATATTTATTGTCCTATTACTACAAAATGTTCAGTTTGCAATCCAGTTTCTTTTGTATCTTCCTTGACTAAATCTCTTAATTATACAACCATATAAGTAGAATTATAGCATTTTAAAACTCAAAGTAAATCGAAAGATCATTTACTCTAACTCTTGTATTTTACAAGTAAGGAAACAGGATCTTTTGAAGTTCCCAAAATATAATTGACTGAGCTGAGACTAAAACCTAGAACTTCTGCCTCCCAACCCAGTACTTCTTCCACTACCCACTCTAAACATAAGATAATGTCCCTTTCAAAAAAATTCTTCCTGATTGCAGCTAATATAAACTTTCCAATGAATACCGGAGAAAGCTTTCTCACACACCTTTTTAATAACTCCATCTCCTCTGCTACCTTAATAGACAATGAATGTCTTAAAGGAGCCTTTGTATTTGATATTGTCAACCTCGATTAACCTTGGGATTCAATTAATCTTAATTACCCCAGATCTATCACAGTACCTGCTATATTATTATAACAGGTAGTTAATAAATGCTCACTTGAGAGTAAAGGATGTGGCAGATCTACATGTCAACAACTACAAAGCTTCATCTGAAAGCAAAATGATCGTCACTTTTTGTTAAAAAGATGACAGAGGTGATGTGATATATTTCCAACGCATGCGTGTGTGCTGAGTCACTTCAGTCATGTCCAATTCTTTGTGATCCTGTGGACTATAGCCCACCAGGCTCCTCTGTCCATGGGATTCTCCAGGCAAGAATACTGGAGTGGTTGCCATGCCCTCCTCCAGGGGATCTTCTCACTAGTGCCACATGGGAAGTCCCATATTTCTAATGAGAGTGTTAGTCGCTCAGTTGTGTCCGACTCTTTGCAATCCCATGCACTATGGCCCTCCAGGCTCCATGGAATTCTCCAGGCAAGAATATTGAAGTGGGTAGCCATTTCCTACTCCAGGGGGTCTTCCCAACCCAGGGATCGAACCAGGTCTCTCACATTGCAGGCAGATTCTTTACCTCTGAGCCATCAGGGGAGATATAGACACAAATAGGTCTGAAGCACTATAGTCAGTGTGGGTCTTTTCTTTGTTTTGTGAAATGAAACAAAACTCATTTCCAACAATTCAAGTTGGTAAGTGGCATATAAAGTGTTTCTTGATTTATGTAAGAGCCATAAAAACCCAATATACAGTTTTATTTAATCTAAGTAATGAAGAAAAATTGATATAATCAAACAAAATGTATTAAAGTTTTATAGTTCATAATTAGAATATATGCTAAAACCCCATCACTATTTATCCAAAATAATTTAAAATTCATTTTAGAGAGTAAAACTATTTTTTAAGTGTCAAAGAAATTAAAGAAAAAACTGAATAAATTCACTTTCATGCCCAAAAAAATCTACAAAACAATATTTAAAATTTAATAATTTTTTCTTATAAATAAATTCTTATCTGTTGTATTTTATTTGTACAGGGAATTCATTTTTTGCTTCTATGCACAGAATCTCTAACACTGTAGGAAGGTTCTTTGAATAGGAATACTTTCACTTGAATCCAATAGAAACATTTTACTGCTCTGGAAAAATGAGTTACAGCAAATTAAATAGCTGATTCTTGTGTTTATGAGGGCTTCTTAGTGCACCCTTGTGGTCAAGTAATGAGTTACAAATGCAATCTTAAAAATTCCAGAGCATAGAGCCACACGTAAAAGAAGCAACTGTGAGTCATCCGTTTGGTACTTTCAGAAAGCACCAGCCATTGTCTTATCTGGCACCTGGGGTGGAGGGAATGAAGGTTTAGTGTAAGTCTTGTTTTTTGAAAAAGAAACACAAGATAAATGATTTGAATAAGAAAGCTTAGGACAAAAAGATTATCTCAAATCAAGTCTGTAAGAGAGGCCATTGAAAATAATGTTGAATAATATCAACACTGAACAGTATCGGCGGATTCATTAACTACAGTTTGCTTATTCAAACTTCTGCGTTCTGTCATATGAGAAATGGTCTTTGGACAATGCTTTCTAGGTTTTTCAATTTGTCAAATCTAGTCACAAATCTTGCCTACTTTTTTTTTCTTTAGCTGAACACAAGAATGTCTTGTCCTGGACAGAAATAGATATTTTGTTCACATCAACTGATATACCAAGTGAGATATAACAGACTTTTTACCTTTAAAAAAAAAAAAACAAGCAAAAAAGCAGTGTATTTACTTTTGAAAATAAGACAACAAAGAAAAACATTTGCAGGCTGGACTGCAAGTTTGAGATTTCTGAAAAATTAACTTTCTACAAAAGTATTATGTTACATTTTTACATGTATGGATATCAGAATGAAAAGAATTTGTCTGGGATATGTAAATTTATATAATAGAAAAATATAGCCTAAAACATCTCTATTTCTCCTTATAATTTCTAAGAGACTTGTGGTTAACTCAGATAACTGTATATTAAAAAGAATCTCATGCAAAGGTAAACTAAGCAATATACAGAATATTTACATCAGTGTGTGCATGCATGCTAAATCACTTCAGTTGTGTCCAACTCTCTGTGACCCTATGGACCATAGCCTACCAGGCTCCTCTGTCTGTGGGCTTCTCCAGGTAAGAATATTGGAGTGGGCTGCCATGTCCTTGTTTGTAACACGGGCTTCCCAGGTGTCCTAATGGTAAAGAACCCACCTGCCAATACAGGATATGCCTGAGACAAGGGTTTGATCTCTGGGTCAGGAAAATCCCCTGGACAAGGGCATGGCAATTCATGTCAGTATTCTTGCCTGGAGAATGTCACGGACAGAGAAGCCTGGAGGGCTACAGTCCATAGGGTCACAAAGAGTTGGACACAACTGAAGTGACTTATCATGCAGTGTTTATAATAGCAAAAATTTGTAAACAGTCAAATGGATGACTAAATTATTGTATATTCACAAAACACAGTGATGTCAAATAGTGTATAAATGTTACATGCAACAACACTAGTGAACATAAACAATTTAAATATAAGTGGGAAAAATAAGTTCAAGAAGTTAAAATGTGGCATAACTTATTTTTATAAAGTTAAAAAATGAAAACAAAACAATCTACCTGTTGAATATGTCTCCAATTCAGTTCAGTCACTCAGTTGTGTCTGAATCTTTGTGACCCCATGGACTGCAGCATATCAGGCTTCCCTGACCATGACCAACTCCCAGAGCTTGCTCAAACTCATGTCCGTCAAGTCAGTGATGCCATCTAACCATCTCATCCTCTGTCATCCCCTTTTCTTCCTGCCTTCAATCTTTCCCAGAATCAGGGTCTTTACAAATGAGTCAGTTCTTTGCATCAGGTGGCCAAAGTATTGGAGTTTCAGCTTCAGCCTCAGTCCTTCCAGTGAATATTCAGGACTGATTTTCTTTAGGATGGACTGGTTGGATCTCCTTGCAGTCCAAGGGACTCTCAAGAGTTTTCTCCAACACCATAGTTCAAAAGCATCAATTCTTTGGCGCTCAGCTTTCTTTATATCTTAGCAATGACTAAGACATAGCTTTAAAAGCAACATAATAACCATATATGATCCAAGATAACAGCAGCTAGAAGGTGGTGAGACTCAGGTTGGGGGCAGAAATAGTAAAAACCACATCATTAGATGTTTTATTTCCTGAACTAAGTATTAGGTTAATGGGTATCAGTAACACTGCTTCTCTTAAACTAACTAATATAAAAAAAAAACTAATTAACAAATAAGATATGCAAGAGAACTGAAGAGAGAGAATGGTAAAATAAAGACAAATATTAGTCCAAGTCTATGCTCCTGGAATACAGACTTAGAAACACTAGGATACAAAGGAGGACAAATGTTAATTAATACATAAGTTTTCTACCAAGTATAGAAAACATCATAGGTATGTAGTATAGTTGAGCATTACAGATGTTCTAAAACTTTGTAGTTCATCTCTGAATCAATAATTCACCTTCCAGTGATCTATTCACATATAGGTACATAAGGGCAGAGACCACATGTCTGTTGTTGATCTTTCTTTGCCCCCAAAATCAAGCACAGTGCTCTGCACATAGCTATACTTAATAAATATTTTATAACAAATGGAATGTGATTCAAATATTAATCCAGTCTATATTCAAGAAGGGCCCAAAATTAAAAGGGAAAAATATTTTCCAAAAAATATCATTGTACACACACTTTAAAATCACTTACATAAAAAAAAGACCTTGAAACACATTCCAAAGTATATGACAGTAATTAACAATATATTTTTATGAGAGTATTATCTGGAATATCTTTAGATAAAGTACAGAAACAAAAATTTTCCCTTTCTTTTCACCTTTTATTATTTTAAAATTTTAAATGCCATCTTTTCTTTCTAGTCAAATAATTTCTGCTTGATGGTTCATAATAAAACTAGGAATTCTGCCCACCAGCAGTCAAGACAAATAGCCTTTGCCTCATTAGAGAATCTGGTGTGTTATGAGAAAAAGCCAAGGCGAGAAGAAACTGGAACGTGAGATAGGCCAAGAAAATTGCAAAGGATTTTAAGAAGATGCCAGCTGGCCTGAAGGAGAAGTAGAAGAGCCTTTCCTGGAATGAAATTCAATGATTATGCCAACCTAGAATTGGGTGAAATAGGGCACTAAGCAGAAAGTCCTGGTTAAAGGCCAGACAACTTAGTAGGAAAGATGAGAAAGGGAGCAGGTGGATAAACTCCATTGTAAACTCAAGTGTTGAAAACAGCCAAACTCATAACTGTTCAGTAGAAATGGAAAGATATTGAGAATATAAATATTAGTAACTTATTTTTTTTAGAATTCACTTAATTTGAAAACCAAACTGTCACGGACGTACAGGATTAATCTCTATTTTCAACATATCCTCCCCACAGCAAATTCAAAAAACAACATGCTAGGGGAAATATTTATGTGCCTGTTAGGTGCTAGGTACTTGAGTTAAACCTGGAGAAAGTGTACTTCAAATGAAGAAACAGAGGATGACCAGAGTATAGCTAGGAGAAGGGTATAAGAAGGTGTGAACATCTAAAGATGCAACACTATCTCACCCATGTGAAGAACTCTGGGTAAAGTGTGGCTGCAATATAGAGTATAAAAGGACAAAATGGAAGATATTGGATTGAAATGATTTGGGCCAGATTTAGACAGAAGGCCTCTAAATAATATTAAGCTTTTACTAGATTTTATTTTTCATGCTAAATGCTATGAGAATTCATGAAGTGTTTTATTTTTAGCCAAGTTCCTAATCAACTATGTGTCTGAAGAATTACTTTGGTTACAGCAAAAGGAATTTATTAGAAGAGAGTGAAAGTAAAGAAGGGAGAGATATAGAAAACAGTAAAGATGTCTAGGTAAAATAGAATGGTGCTAACTCCTTCTGGCCAAGAAAGTGTAGCAGGGACTGAATTTACCTTCCCACTTGAAGCAACTAAAGAATGGAAATGAAATATATGAAACAACATTTCCAGCATATTACACAAAGGACAGTGATTCCTGAGATAGGAAGTTCAAAGAGGTGAGTTAGATCTACTATTATCAGACATGACTGAGTGACTGAACTGAACTGAACTGAACTGAACTATCTGAACTTACTGCCTTAAAACAGTTTCCTGCATTGTACTGCAGGGGGGTAGTTACAATGGAGGAAACTAACAGTCTCTGGGCAGAGAAAACAGCTGCAAATCTAGAAAAAGCAAGGTAACAAGAGTCAAAGGAAAGAGTATCACTTAAAATAGAGCTTCACAGAGACTGAACTCCAGAGAAATATGCAGGGTTCCCCTCTAGGATGTAGACACACTGGTACATTAAGTACTCACTGGTACATTAATGTGAGTAAATAAAGGGAGAAGTTATCTTGTGCTCACCCAAAACCAGAAACAGTGCTTGCTCCCACCAGCCAGATTACGACTAGAAAAACTTTATATTTCAAGGTGCACAGTGTATTCAGAAGGGTCAGTAATGGAGTAAAATTAGGCTTAAAGTAAATGGTGCATTTGTCCTGAAAATCAAATTTTAAAAACAGGACCAGAACGAATCAAACTATTTCCAAGTATTAACAACTTATTTGCATTGAGAATAAAGATCAAGAATATTTCTAGAAATACAAAAGTGTATAGCACCAAAGAAGTAAAATTTCTATTTCTTGCCATTTGATTAAAAAATCAATAAGCACCCCCTAAAGAAGCAGGTAATTATGTTAAGAGAAAAACCGATCAATCAACTGTAACTGACCCAGACACCCACAACTGGAACAGATGTTAGGATGAGCAGACAGAACATGAAAACATGTTCATCATTATAATTATTTTTATATATTCAAAAGCTAGAAAAATTGAACATGTTAAGTAGAGACATATAAAAAGATACTTAGAGATCATACGTCATGATCAAGTGGAATTTATCCCAGAGATTCAAGGACAGTTTAATATCTGGGGATCAATCAGCGTTATATACCACATTTATACAATGAAGAATAAAAATCCTATGACCATCTCAACAGATAAAGAAAAAGCTTTTGACACAATTCAGCATTCATTTTTGGTAAACAAAACAAAACTCTCAACAAAGCGGGTAGAGAGGGAATGTATTTCAACACAATAAAGGCTATATTTGATAAGCCCATAGCTAACATACTCAACAGTGAAAAGCTGAAAGCATTTCCTCTAAGATCAGAAACAAGACAAGGATGCCTACACTCTTACCATTTTTTTGAACATGGTATTGGAAGTCCAAGCCAGAGCAATCAGACTAGAAAAATGAATAAAAGGAATCTTAATTGGAAAGAAAGAAGTACAATGGTTAATTTGCAGATGACATGATACTATACACAGAAAAAAAAGACACTTTCAAAAAACTACTAGAGCTTATCAATGAATTTGGTAAAACTGAAGGATACGAATAAATATGCAGAAATCTATTGCATTTCTGTATAATAACAATGAATGATCAGAAAAAGAAATTAAGGAAACATCCCATTCACCATCACATCAAAAAGAAAAAAATACTTACAAATAAACCTGCTTAAGGAAGTAAAAGACCTATAGTCAGAAAAACTTAAGACACTGATGAAGGAAATTAAAGATAATACAAATGGAAAGACAAACCTTGTTCACGTACTAGAATAATTAAATATTGTTAAAACGAACATACATCCCAAGGCAATCTATGTATTCAACGCAATCCCTATCAAAATACCAAGGGCATTTTTCATAGAACTAGAAAAAAATAATTCTAAAATTTGTATGAAAACACAAAAGACCCTTAATATAATCAAAACAACTTTGAGAAAGAAGAACAAAGGTTGAGGTATCATGTTACCTGATTTCAAACTAGGCTACATTAATAAAAGCAGTATGGTACTGGCACAAAAACAGACACACAGATCAATGGAACAGAATAGAGCACAGAAATGAACCTACACTCACATAGACAATTAAGTTATGACTAAGGAGGCAAGAAAATACAATGGGAAAAAGACAATAGTGTGGGGAAAACTGAACAGCCATATACAAAAGAATGCAACTGGACTACTCTCTCACACCATACACAAAAATAAATCCAAAATGGATTAAGGACACACGTAAGACCTGAAAGCATAAAACTTCTAGAAGAAAACATAGGCCATACTCTCTTTGACACTGGTCTTAGTAATATTTTTTTGGATATGTCTCCTCAGGCAAGAGAAATAAAAGCAAAAATAAACAGGACTACAGTAAACAGAAAAGCTTCCTTTTGCATCGTGTAGGAAACTATCACCAAAACAAAAATACCACGTACTGAACAAGGAGAAGATATTTGCAAAAAATATAACTGACAAGAAGTTAATATCCAAAATATACAAAGAACTCATAAAATTCAATGTGAAAAAAGCAAACAAACTGATTTTAACATGGGCAGAGGATCTGAACAGAAATTTTTCTGAAGAACACGTACAGATAACCAACAGGAATGTAGAAAGATGCTAAAAGTCATTAATCATCTGGGAAATGCAAATCAAAACCACAATGAGATATATCTCACACCTGTGAGAATGACTATTATCCAAAAGACCACAAATAATACATGTTAGCCAGGATGTGGCAAAAAGAGAACTAACGTGCACTACTGGTGGGAATGTAAGTTGTTGCAGGCACTATGGAGAACAGTATGGAGATTACTCAAAAAATTAAAAAGATTCAACTACCATAGGATGCAACCATTACACTCCTGGGTATTTATCCAAAGCAAATAAAAACACTAATTAGAAAGATGCATGCACCCCTATGTTCATAGCAGTATTATTTACAATAACCAAAGTATGAGAGCAACCCAAGTACTTATCATTAGATGAATGAATAAACAAGATGTGGTTATACACACACATACACACACACACACACACACACACACACACACACACTGGAATATTACTCAGCCACAAAAAGGAGTGAAATCTTGCCATGTGCAGCAAACGGATGACCTAGAGGGTATTATCGGAGAAGGCAATGGCACCCCACTCCAGTATTCTTGCCTGGAGAATCCCAGGGACGGTGGAGCCTGGTGGGCTGCCGTCTATGGGGTCGCACAGAGTCGGACACAACTGAAGCGACTTAGCAGCAGCAGCAGCAGCAGAGGGTATTATGCTAAGAAACATAAGTTAGGGAAAGACAAATACTGTATGTTTTCACCTACATGTGGAATCTTAGAAAAACCAAACAAATGAACAAACGCAATAAAACAAAAACAGAGTTATAGATACAGAGAACAAACAGGTGGTTACAAAGAGGGATTGGGGGAAGAGAAGAAATAGGAGATGGAGATTAAGAGAAACAAACTTCCATTTGCAAAATAGATAAGTCACAGGTATAAAATGTATGGTGTGGAGAACACAGTCACTAAATAATATTTTTGGTCACATATCATAACTAGACTTATCATGGTGATCATTTTCAAATGTATGGGAAAAATCACTATGCTGTTCAAAGTGTTAATATTGATCATTCAGTCATGTCCAACTCCTTGCAAACCCATGGACTGTAGCCCATCAGGCTACTCTGTTCAATGGGACTCTTCAGGCATGAATATTGGAGTAGGTAGCCATTCCCTTCTCTATGATGTTCAAAAAAGAACTAACAAAGTGTTGTGGGTCAACATTCAAACAAACTTGGAAACTAGGATAAAAGGTCAGATTTGTGGTTACCAGAGGCCAGCGATGCGATAGGGGGATTGGATGAAGGCAGTCAAAAAGTACTACAAACTACCAGTTACAAGATGAATAAGTACTAAGGATGTAATGTACAATATGATAGATATAATTAACATTTCTGTAAGTTACATATGAAAGTTGTTCAGATAATAAACCTTGAGTTCTTATCACACAGTTTTTTTGTCTTTAAATTTTATTTCTATATGAGATAATGGATATTCACTAAGCTTATTGCAACAGTCATTTCATGACATATGTAAGTTAAATCATTATGTTGTATACCTTAAATTTATACATTATTGTATGTCCATTATATCTCAATAAAACTGGAAAAAATTAATTAATTAAAAGTTGTTGCGCTGTGTTCAATCATGTCCTACTCTTTGAGACCCCATGCACTGCAGACTGCCAGGCTCCTCTGTCCATGGAATTTTCCAGGCAAGGATACTAGAACAGGTTGCCATTTTCTACTCCAGGGTATCTTCCCAACCCAGGGATTGAACCCACATCTCCCGCATTGGCAAGAGGATTCTTTACCACTGAGCCACCTTGGAAACCCAATTAAAAAGCAGAGACATATAAAAATATATATATTGCAGTGTATTAAAATTAGGTAGTGTGACTCCTCTAGCTTTATTCTTTATTCAAAACTGCTTGGACTATTCTATTCTATTCATTTCCCTTTCCATACCTACTTTAAAATATATTTGTCTAACATTTTGTGTCACAGACAGCAAATATTAACAGGTGAGTCGTGCCAGATAAGATTTCCTTATAAGATTTCTGCTGTCCTTTGGGGAGGAACAAGCCTGTTCGTAGGCTTCCCTGGTGGCTCACCTGGTAAAGAACCTGCCTGCCAATGCAGGAGATGCAAGAGACGCAGTTTCTATCAATGGGTCGGGAAGATCCCCTGGAGAAGGAAATGGCAACCCACTCCAGTGTTCTTGCCTGGAGCATCCCAAGAAAAAAGGAACCTGGTGGGCTCCAGTCCATGGGGTCGCAAGAGTCGGACATGGCTTAGCAATTAAACCGCCACCACCACTAGGTAGGTTTGTAAGTCCTTGGATGTTGAAAACAGGTATCCCTTGGTATACAAAAGTCTTCCCCTCCAAAATTTAGTGGCCTTTAAGGTAAATTTCTTTACATTTAAGTCCCATTTGCACCAACAGCCAGCCAGTTATCTATCTATCTACATATATATAGATATATGTATGAGCCAGCCTCAAAAACAAAATATTGGTAAGTGTTTCCTTCTGTTTTTTGGAAGAAATTATGTAAAACTGATCTTAATTATTCTTTAAATATATAGTTGTCTAAGTCTACAAAAAAAGATCTTCTTGACAATTCGAAAAGAATTGTGTTTAATTTATATATCAGTTTGTTGAGAATTGAAATCTTTATTATGCTGAGCTTTCTAATCCATGAACATTGCTTCCCTCTAGAGTTATTTAAATCTTCTATATATCTTTTGTTATAGTTCTACAGTTTTTAGCATACAGACACATTAATGGATTTTCAAGTGCTGAACTAGCCTTGCATAGCTGGAAAAAATAAATCCACTTGGTCATTAGACATAGCTTTTTAAATACACTGATGTATTTGCAATTGTTTTGTTGAGGGTTTTTGTGCCTATGTTCATGAGGAAGTAGTTCACTTTTTTGTACAGTCTTCATCTGGCTTTGGTAGTAGGGTCATGCCAGCCTCAAAAACAAAGTATTGGTAAGTGTTTCCTTCTCTTTTGTTTTCTGGGAGAAATTATGTAAACTGATCTTAATTATTGTTTAAATACTTGGTAGAATTCTCCAGAGAAACCACCTGGGAGTGTGTTTTGCAGAAGTTTTCAAATAAAAGATTGATTTTTCTAATATTTACCAAAGAATTCAGATTATCTATTTCATCTTGAGTTTTGGTGATTGGCAGGATTTGATGACTTGGTCTAGTTAACTCTCATTTGCCAATACCTATAAACTGGTTTGGATAATGTACTTTGTGAGATGCCACTACTGACAGAAGCTGGAGGATGACTACATGGACTCCCTCTGTATTATTTTCACAACTTCTGATGAAATAAATGAAAAGTTGAATAAAAAGAAATACATGTACTTTTAAGAGGCATTGTTAACAATTTGTTAAATTGTACAAATTAATTCAACTATTTATTACTAAGAAATTCTACCATGTGATTCTTAGTTTGTTGCTTTTCTTTGATAGCATCCCTTTATGGTTGAAATGGCAAAAAAATAGAAGTAGCAAAATAAGTCAGTCTTCTCCAACCTTAATTTAGCAGGAAAAAAAACCTCTAAAAGCTGCAGGCTGTACTCACTTCTCGTAGGTAGTATACCCTACAATTGTGATAGGTAAGCTTTTTCAAAATGGAAGAAGTATTTTAGGATATGCTGATATTTCAATTGATAAGGATTATTTTCATCATAACCAGTATTACCGAGACTTAACAGACTGTGAATTTTTTAATGGAGAGGTATTTAATTATGAGTCATCAACCTCTCTCCTACCTGCCTAAGCAGGAAATAAGCTCCCCTCAGGTCCTCCAAGATTTTTTTCTGGAGGTGCTCAAAGAAATGTTTTGATTGTGCTTAAAAACCAGTCTGTCAGCTGCAGTCACCATGTCACATTTACACTCGTCTTTAGCTCTCCTTTTGGGTTTATGTAAGTTCACACTCCCTGATTGCAGAAGTTCTTGGAAAAGAGTGCCTGCTTCTAGTCACAAAAACTCCAATGCCCCATGCTGTTGGACTCTAAAGGACTAGAAAGATTTTGTGTGCAATGACGATGTGGGAATGCCTGTGAGAATAAACCCTGCCCTCCAGGGCCCCCTGGGGGCACAGTATCTACACAAATAGTTCCATCAAATTCAGTTACTATCTCTTGTCTGAATACCACAAGGTTCTTCAAGGAATGAAGGAAATTAAATCTCTTTACAACCCCTGTTGTTGAGTTAAATTCTCCTTTAAAGGGTAATGGGCTCAAAAGTAAAATAACCAGTTTCTCTAGCCTCTTCTTAAAAAATCTGTCTGTACCCTAACTAAAACTCTTCCCTCTTTTTCTAATTAGGAAACAAAGATACTTCACAGATATGGACTGATATTTGTGGTTAAGTAGCATTAGAGAAAAGTGTCAGCATCATCTTTGTATCATCTTAGCTAGTAAAAAGCTTCCTGTACCAAAAGGATACATGGGAAAAAGGGAAAATGTGAACAGCAACAAGTCAGATCTCCCAGACATTAAATACAGTAGTAACAGTTCTGGTAGAGAATTACCAGCAAACTTGGCTCATAGCGTTTTATCAGAAGTGAGTATTTTGAGCCTAAGACTTAACCATTATGATGAGTCAGCAGCATTCTGGCTCTCCATCCAGTATTCATGAGATTTAAGACTCTCTCAGTATGCCTGATATTCAAATGCCATAAGAGAAAGTCTGGAATTGTTAATTTAATGACCTATTATCCCTGTTTGCCAGAACTCATCAGGCAACTGATCATTCATCCTTGGGTCAGAAACTTATCCCTGATGCAATCAGCCACAGAAAAACCTTTTAGACAGCACTCTTAAATGTTCTAAGAACATAATAGATTCCTCTGCAATTGAAATCTTGGTAGTAGATGGTTATGCTCAATGTCTCAAGTATTTTCAATAAATAGAATAAGACTGTTTAGCCCATCCATTGCTGGCATAGGCTTTGGAGTCAGACAAACCAAAATTTACTCTATGGGTGCCTCTTAACTAAAAATATAGGCCTGATATATTTTCCCATGTGAATATTTGTTTGTGTCTCCCCTAAAGTTCCTATGTTGAAATTCTAATCCCTAATGCGATGATGTTAAGAAATACACCTTTGAGGAGTATTCAGTTCATGAGAGTCGAGCCCTCAAGAATGCAGTTAATGCCCTTATAAAAGGAGAACCGGAATCTTGTTCCTCACTCTTAGCTCTGCACTATGTAAAAATACAAGAAGAATATAGCCATCTACAAGCTAGTAAGTGGGCCCTCACTGACACAGGATCTGCCAGTCCCATGATTCGTAACTGTGAGAAATAAATATTTTTGTTTAAGCCATTCAGTCTGCAGTATCTTGTTAGAGCAACCCAAATTAAGAAAACAGATCACACATGACCAGCATTTGTGAATTAGTCAGTGAATGATAAGTAGGTTGTTAATAACAAGCTACTAGTATGTGCTACATGTTTTAAAAAGGATACCAAAGTTAAATTATAAAAATAGATCTTTTGGAGTCTACAAGCAATAAATGCTGGAGAGGGTGTGGAGAAAAGGGAACCCTCTTACACTGTTGGTGGAAATGCAAACTAGTACAGCCATTGTGGAGAACAGCGTGGAGATTCCTCAAAAAACTGGAAATAGAACTGCCATATGACCCAGCAATCCCATTGCTGGGCATACACACCGAGGAAACCAGAATTGAAAGAGACATGTGTACCCCAATGTTCATCGCAGCACTGTTTATAATAACCAAAACATGGAAGCAACCCAGATGCCCATCAGCAGATGAACGGATAAGGCAGCCGTAGTACATATACACAATGGAATATTACTCAGCCATTAAAAAGAATACATTCGAATCAGTTCTAATGAGGTGGATGAAACTGGAGCCTATTATACAGAGTGAAGTAAGCCAGAAAGAAAAACACCAACACAGTATACTAATGCATATATATGGAATTTAGAAAGGTGGTAAAGATAACCCTGTATGAGAGACAGCAAGAGACACAGATGTATAGAACAGTCTTTTGGACTCTGTGGGAGAGGGCAAGGGCGGGATGATATGGGAGAACGGCACTGAAGCATGTAAATTATCATATGTGAAATGAATCGCCAGTCCAGGTTCAATGCACGATACAGGGTGCTCGGGGCTGGTGCACCGGGATGACCCAGAGGGATGGGATGGGGAGGGAGGTGGGAGGGGGGTTCTGAAAGGGGAACACATGTACACCCATGGTGGATTTATGTCAATGTATGGCAAAACCAATACAATATTGTAAAGTAAAAAAATTAATTAATTAAAGAAAAAAGATCTTTTGGGAGCACTTATATCAACGTGATTCAAAGCACTTGACATGTATTAACTCATTCAATCTTCACAAGAAACTTAGGAAGCAGTTATTATTAACACCACTTTGTAGATGATGAAACTGATAAACAAAGAGATCAAATAATTGGTCCAATTATTGGTCCACACAGCTGGCAAATGGCAGAGTCAGAATATGCTCTTGAGTTGCCTAACTGCAGACTTTGAGCTCATAATCAATGCACTAACTAAGCCTTCTTTCAAATAAATTTGGGAATGACTGCCAAGTAGATTTTTTCAATAGAACATATGAGAGAAACTAATGAGAGAAACTATTGTGTTTAAATTTACTGAATCTATAAGATGAGAAATAGTTTATATGTATTATTCTGCATGTATTAGACTATAAAACTTGTGTTTTCATAAATCATTTCACAGGATATTCTATGGTCTTGCTTTAGGACATGCTGCTCACGGTATAAAAATTCATTCCATAAAAATCAGTCTCATTATTCCTTTAGAGTCAATTCCCATTTATTAAATTGCTAAAATTTGAAAGTGGAGAAATTTTATGCATGGCACCAGTACTGTGCCTTTACAATGTCTTTCACATGAAGAATACATATGTCAGTTGACATAGAAACAGAAACTAATCAGACGTAAAAGTCCAGGAAGCTAGCATTAGAGGTCTAATTGTTTATTCACTTGCTTGTTTCAGAGACAAAGATTCTATGATTTGATCAAAGAGAGTGTTCCAAGATCAGTGGGACTGGAATGAGTTCTATCAGCACCAGAAAGAACATAGGGAAGGGTCATAATATCCGTATCCCAGAAGATAAAGGTAATAATGCTGGGCTTTGGAAGAGAGAAGGATAGAGTAAAGTTCATTTGGAGTGACACATTTAAATATGAGATTCAGTTAAACTTTTATAACCAGTGTACCAAGCTATTAGTGACTGTCTAATTTAGGACAGTGGGACAGATACCTACTTGGTTTTTTCTGCCAATGCTTATGAGTTCATGAAAAGCATAAAATGTACTGTAGTGAAGACTTGAATGGATGTGTAAATTTGTAAATGTGATCTCTGTTGCGTGCAGTCCTCAATTAGAATTTGTCACAGAGAATTAATCAGAATTTCTCATAGTTACCTTTAAGGAGTGCGGTGGAGAACCGGGGCACAGTGCTTCTGTATTCTCAAGGGTTCTGGAATGGCATGCCTAAGTCTCACTCCAACTGAGGAGGAAACACAGATAATATAAACATAAAGGGGGAAGTGAATGATTAGGACAAGATAAAGGTAAAGAAGCCATAAAGAGACCATGTGAGCAACAGTACCAGTTTGCCAGTATCTCAGACTTTTAATTTGTATTTTATTGATGTGAGGTTAATGTTTCATCTCTGTATATTTTTAACTATTACAATATCTCTTAGTCATAATCCTTGTCACTTTTCTTTTGTTTCTTTTTCTTGTTTCCTTATAGGAGTTTATCTTGTTATTAACAAAAGAAAATGTGAAAGTGAAGTCGCTCAGTTGTGTCTGACTCTTTGCAACCCCATGGGCTGTAGCCTACCACGCTCCTCCGTCCATGGGATTTTCCAGGCAAGAATACTGGAGTGGGTTGCCATTTCTTTCTCCAGAGGATCTTCCCAGCCCAGGGATTGAACCTGGGTCTCCTGCATTATAGGCAGATGCTTTACCATCTGAGCCACCAGGGAAGTCAAAGATAAGATTAACTCTTAGTCCTAAATATTCTATAGATCTTCCCATGAAATATAACTTATTCCTAAATTTTGTCAATGACATCTTTTATTGTCTATTATTAAGCACTGAATGGAAAGCTAAAGTGTACACCTCCCAGACTGCATTGTAGTCGTAAATATCCAGATAACTAATTTTGATGTAATAAAATATACTTGTAAACTACTGTGTATAAAATAAATAAGCTACAAGGATATATTGTATAGCACAGGAAATATAGCCAATATTTTATAACTAAAAATGGAATATAATCTGTGAATCACTATATTGTACACCTGAAACCTATAATACTATATGTCAACCATACTGCAATAAAAATGTATAAAAAATAATAATGCTATTTTGAACTCTTGAGGTATACACACAAAGAGGCATAGTTTCAGAATATACTCTTGTGTTTAACTATCTTTAGTCTTCTTTTCATGATCCTTTGCTCCCCCAGGAAATGCTTTCTCTCAATCACTGAACTCAGTAAAGTTTTTGTTTTCTCAGTTTGAAGGGAAACCCAAGGGAATAAAGCAAATTCAGAATGACAAACTATAGATCTTCTTTCTCATTGATCAAAATTGTGGCAACATTTGTGACAATTTTTTTTCAGTTGTTAAAATTGCTAGGCTGTTTGTTGGTATAAAATATGCAACTAAAATCAAGCAATATTTTTAAAGCTGGAAAATACCGATATGAGGCTAACATAATTCCTAATATTAGCATGTTTTCATTAATGTTATAAAATAAACCATATATATATTCATTAAAATAATATATCTATTATCACTTTTAATATCTGTATAAAAATTAAATTGTTCTTTATGAACATGTGACTTCACTGAAGTCAGAGAAACTCTTACATCACTTTATTCTCTCAAATAGCAATACATTATACTGCAGATGCTACCTAAGCTTAATAGATATTTGTAGATTGAATAAATTAATGAAAGATCAAAGTTCCCTTGGACTTCAAGGAGATCCAACCAGTCCATTCTAAAGGAGATCAGTCCTGGGTGTTCATTGGAAGGACTGATGTTGAAGCTGAAACTCCAGTACTTTGGCCACCTGATGTGAAGAACTGATTCATTTGAAAAGACCCTGATGCTGGAAAAGATTGAGGGCAGAAGGAGAAGGGGATGACAGAGGATGAGATGGTTGGATGGCATCACCGACTCAATGGACGTGGGTTTGGCTGGACTCCGGGAGTTGGTGATGGACAGGGAGGCCTGGCGTCCTGTGGTTCATGGGGTCATAAAGAGTTGGACACACAACTGAACTGAACTGAGTGCAACATTCAGTCCTGCTTGGTCTAATACTCTTAAAAGACACTCCCACATCTGTTCCTCAGGCGTTTGCAACATATATGGGAAAATTTTTGCAATTTTTTGGTAAATGAGCTAGCTATCTCTTCCCTGCTCAGACTTTGCACCTGGCACTCTGAAGGATGCTGAGTAATAATCAGTTATGAGTTTACTGGCAATAATGGTACTTGAGGGGTAGGGTAGGCAGGTAATGGCCCATCATTATTTTCTACATTATAATCCCCAGAACCTGTACATATGATACCTAAGATGGCAACGGATTTTTCAAATATGATTAAGTTAAGGATATTGAAATGATTACCCTGAATTATTCCAGTGAGTCCAATGTAATCCCAAGATTCCTTAAAAATGGAAGAGAGAAAGGGAAGGAGAGGTCAGCATGATGGGATATGAAAAGGACTCAGCCCCTATGGTTAGTTTTGAAGATGGAAGATGGGGATCATGAATTGCAAGTAGGTAGAAAAGGCCAAGAAATGGAATTTCACCTGGAGTCTCCAGAAGAGACTCTAGCCCTGGGGAAATAAGATCCCCCAAGCCACATGATACAGCCAAAAAAGTAAATAAAAAATAAAATAAAGATTTTTAAAAAACTGGAAACATTCCCACTTTTTGTAACCTGGCAAGTTTTATTTTTGTTCTTACTTTCTTATAGAAGCCCAGAATGGAGTATATTAAAAATAATATACAAAATATGTGTCATTATCAGAGATGTTTGCATTCTGATGCATATTTTTATTGTACTTTAAATTGTCACATTTTTCTTAAAAATAGTTTCCTCTAGCAATAAATTATACTGGATTTTATGAAATGTAGACATAAATATCAAAAAGCATATATCAAGAAAAAATCGGTCCATTATACAAATTTGAAGGATTATTTTTATATACTGCTTAAAAATTTTCTACTAGGTATCTTTCTTCTAATCATACTTTCAAAGTATCAATATACTAAATAGTCCTAGAGTTCTCCTTTCTACTCTCATGATTAAAAAAAAAGACAAATCTTTTCCTGCTAATTATGAAGGAGAATGAAATCTATTTCATTTTTAGCATTTAAACATTTAGTACTGATTTAAAATCCAACCATGGCAGCTAAACTTCTCTATTTCTTTCATACCAGCAAACAGATGGTGAAGTCAGGGACTCTACGGTAAGACTGACATTTCCTTATGCTAGTGGATTTTGTAGGCCACTCCCAGTCCCTAAAGTCACTTAAGTAGTCATTGTTTCTGCCTGTCAAGCAAGATAGTTGTTAGCCTCTGTGAATATTTCCCTAATAGCTCCACCAATCATTTTTATCTCTGCTGTCAACCTGAGATTTCATTAGCAAGTGTGAAAAATGCTCACAAAGTAACATAAAGAGGTACTGGACCAATTCAGTCTTTCTGAGGAATTTTTACTTATATCTTGTGAGAACTGTTACAGTCCTAGAAAAGACTTTGGAAATCACTATATATCTAATATTATTCTTCCCTCTCAATAAAAATAGTAATGTCTATTTTCCCCAAATCATGGAGTCATCTTAGCTTTTCTTCTTCTCACATACCACACCCAAACATCAGCAAAGTCTGGTGGTTCTACTTTCCAAATGAAGTGAGAATCTCACCCCTCTACAGATCCCACATCAGTCCAAAGATCACCATTTCTCACCTGTTTTATTCTAATAGCTCCCACTGTATCTGCCTGCTTCTACATTAGTTCCACTATAGTCTATTTTTACACCACACACATAGTATGTTTTTTAAAAAACACACACCAGATTATCCCCTTCCTCAACTCAAACCCTCCAGTGTATGTCCATTTTATAGAGAAAAAATTCCAAAGTCCTTATTAAGGCCTTCATGACCTGTCTGCTGACAGTGTTACAGCTGTATCATTCTATGCAATTCCACAAACATGCAAAGCAAGCTCCTCCTTTGGCCTGAATTGTTCTTTCCTCAGATATTGCCCTGTCTCACTCTTCCACTTAATCTGTGTCTGTAACTGAAGTGTTACTACATCAGGGAGGCATTTTCTGACTAGCTAAAATAGCATCCCTGTGAATTTCTCTGTCCTTTTTTTTATTTCTCATATTAGCATGCATCACCAAACACACATACATACACACATATATACACATGCATATGTATGTAGACGTGATAAGTATGTACGTAGAGACATGTACATATATATATATAAAAATTTAATCAACCAAACTATAAAACTATAAGAGCCAAGATTATAAATTCCATGAGAGCAAAGACTTTATTTTATTGATTGCTCTGTGCCCATAATAAGGCACTTATCAGACCTAAAATAAGGTCTGAAACATAGTAGGCACTTAATGAACTTTTTAAATAAATGAATGAATCATCACTAAAAGAATATAATCCAGATAAGAGTTTATACACCTATGTATTTAAGAGAAAAAGAAAGCCCAAGATGCAACAGAAAATAAGAGTATCTTTCAAAGTTCAAACATTAAGTCGAAGGACATGAATGAATTTATACAGTGAGTATGTGAATAAAACACAATGAATTATTTTGATCTGACTAGTCTGTTTCTGAATTTATGCTCCTGAAGAATCACGCAAGAAGCAGGTAACTTAAGCAGGGACTGACAGATTCCAGCCGTATAATGATGCCTCTTTTCACCCACTTATCCCTGGCACCAGAAAAGGAATATTTGTCATCACTGTCTGCTGTCCTCTAATTTTATTCTCCTAGTTGTAGTGTTGTCTGAACTTACAAAATTAGTGAAGCCACGGCATGAAAATGCAAACCAGATTGGTTTGGATGAGTTAATCAAAATTAGTCACTAGGGCAAGAGCTCTGACATTTTTTATCCTAGATTAAAGATTCTAACAGTATGTTCTAAAGCCTAAAATAATAAGACAAAATCTGCTTAAATACTGGTAAAATTGTGTTGATAGCTTTTAGCTCATCAGGAAGCATCAAACTAAGACTAACTCAGGCAATTCATATATGAATATTTCTCTGACAGAACCTCTGCTTTACAATGTTTAAGGGAAATCAGTTTAAAACAAAAAAATAAGTGTCAAAGAATCCATGTGCATTTGTGAATTAAATTGATAAATCATTACTGACACTAAGATGAGTTTAGAGGAATGCAGTAAAACAAAAAGTATTAAAAAGAGCATTACATTGGAAATGGGAGATAGGGGTTCCAAGTCCTCACCTAGTCTTCTGGATGGTGTTGGACAAAACTGACTCTCAGTTGCCATGTTAAATAATGTACTAGATACAAGTTTTTAAAGGAAGGGAAAGGATATCAGAATTATTTGTAGGATTTTATGAAACTACCCATGTCCTTCTGTAGCTTCTCAGTTCCTCATCAAGACGCTGAACTTTCCAGTTGTTATGTGTAGGAGCTGGCTGTTTCCATCATGGGTGTTGAGTAGGGAGAAAAATGGTTGAGGACCACAGTTGAAATAATTCTTTTCAACTCTAAAATCTCATTTGTTATACAGAAATAAACCACAGGTAAGTATTTAGAATGTACAGAATTATCAAGATACTTATCCTAGAGGGAAGATTATAAAGTTTCCTTTAAAAATTGTCCAAAGTTGGTAGCTATCTTCCTGGTTTACACACTCCAAGTACAAGTATTTCCTTATATTCAATGTAACCATAGTTCTGCTATAATTTAAAATCTCTATTATTCCACAGAAACAAAATATGTACTTAAAATACTAAAAAAAATTCCCCTTATTTTACTTGAAATCATCTCATAGTTCCTTTCTCCATCTTCTCTTCTAATAATAATATTCTCTGGAAGAATCAACCTTAAATCTAAATTTATAAGTAAAAAAGTTTCCATTAGTTCTAAATGTAAAAATTTTTCTGATTAAATGAATACCTTAGGTAGCAATTAACTCCTTTTTAATTCCAATTACATTGTATTTTATTTCCTGATTTTCTGCTTAATTTAATAATGGGAAAGTTGTGATATTCAATAAGTATATGTGATCTAGAGACAAAAAATACCGGTGATGTGAGTAATTTTGTGCATTTAATACCTGTTTTTTATACTTTTATGATTTCTCACCAATTTTTTTAGAAACCAAGTTTATAAGTGATCATTTGAAATTTTTCAAATTCAAAAATCATTCTTCAAAGTATTTTTAAGTTGTTGTTGTTCAGTCGCTAGGTTGTTTCTGACTCTGAAATCTCATGGCCTGCAGCATGCAAGGCTTCTCTGTCTTTCACTATCTCCCTGAGTTTGCTTAAACTCACGTCCATTGAGTCGGTGATGCCAACAACCATCTCATGGTCTGTCAACTCCTTCTCCCCTTCCCTTCAATCTTTCCCAGCATCAGGGTCTTTTCAAATGAGTCAGCTCTTCGCATTAGGTGGCCAAAGTATTGGAGCTTCAGCATCACTCCTTCCAATGAGTATTCAGGGTTGATCTCCTTTAGGACTGATTGGTTTGATCTCCTTGCTGTCCCAGGGACTCTCCAAGAGTCTTTTCCAGCACCACAATTCAAAAGCATCAATTCTTTAGCACTCATTCTTCTTTATGGCCCAACTCTCACATCCATACAAGACTACTGGAAAAACCATAGCTTTGACTATATGGACTTTTGTTGGCAAAGTGATCTCTCTGCTTCTTAACACACTGTCTAGGTCTACCACAGCTATTCTTCCAAGAGGGAAGTGTGTTTTAATTTCATGGCTGCAGTCACTGTCCACAGTGATTTTGGAGCCCAAGAAAATAAAATCTGTCACTGTTTCCACTTTTTCCCCATCTATTTGCCATGAAGTGATGGGACTGGATGCCATGACTTTTGTTTTTTGAATGTTGAATTTTAAGCCAGCTTTTTCACTCTCCTCTATCACCCTCATCAACAGGATCTTTAAGTAACAACACCAAAAAAAGATTTTCAGTCATAGTTAAGACCACCAATTATAGTTAAATAATCATGAAGTATAAGCTGATGATCCTAACAAGCTGGAAGTGTTCCTTGTAACACAGGTGACATCAGCAGCCAAATTAATGGGCTGTTTTGAAGACAACAAATTCCTTTCTTGCTTCTTAGAAATTTGTTTCTGGTTTGAAATTTCCATGAATAGAATCACTTAACTTGGATTATGACACTCATGTCAAAAGACCACTATTACCTTGTGCATGTTATGTGAATTGAAAACTGCAGAATTAACCCATTATTATTTACACACAACACAGCTAAGTTTTGTCAATTTGCTAACTGTCATCTTGAAAAACAGGAAGAAGAATGCTGAGGAAATTATCCTCATGAGAGAAGTAGAATTCAGAGAGAAAGTCTTGGGTATAGGATACAGTGCAATGAAGCTAAACTTGGAAAATCTTCAACAGTGGGGATCTGGGCATTCATCCTAGTTGTAATGTGAATAGGGTTACCAGATACAATATAAAACCTCTAGGTAAAGACAATACAGAACCTCTAGGTGAGACTTCTCTAGTGGTTCAGACAGTAAAGCGTCTGCCTACAATGCAGGAGAGCTGGGTTCGATCCCTGGGTGGGGAAGATCCCCTGGAGAAGGAAATGGCAACCCACTCCAGCACTCTTGCCTGGAAAATCCTATGGACAGAGGAGCCTGGTAGGCTATAATCCATGGGGTTGCAAAGAGTCAGACACGACTGAGCGACTTCACTTTCAGGTAAATTTGAACAAATATTACAATTTGGAATATACTTTTGTTTTAAAATAATTCCTTATTTATTTAAAATTCAAATTTAACTGGATGATTATTATTATTATCACCATCACCATCATTATTGTCATTGTTGCTATTGTTTAGTAAGTCGAGAACCCATGGTATGAAGGCGACACACCTTTGGGTAAGTAGTTTGAGTAAAGGATCACTGTCCATTGTCCTCTTGCCATTGAATTTATTCTTATTTGCAGCTACAAATAAAGAGGGAGAAATCTGCAAAATTTAGCTTGCTCACAGAAATGTTCTTGCTTTTTCTTTTTCAAAATTCATCCACATTATTACACTCTTCAAACATCAACTCCTCCATTGAATGTATAGCTTGTACAATGAATTGCACCAAGCATGCACCATGAAATAAGGAATGTAAAAAAAATCCTTTCTTTAGTGAACTTATACTCTTGTAGTACAGCAAGAACAAGCATGCAAATTTTAACAGCACAGAATATGTTATAGATATATAAACAGAGAACTGAAAAGTACTAGAAGATTTCAGAGGAAGAAAAAAGTATTTCTAGATTGTTTGAGGCCTAAGAAGTGACTTATGTTTCCTGTCCTATGACACACTAGTTATTGTCCAACCACAGAGCATCTAGAAATGCTGGGTAAAATATAGAAAACAAGCTTTTATAAGCATATTTTATCTCATCTGAGGACAAGGAAATTCCCAATCGTTGCTGAAAGAATGAATGAAAGAAGAAAAGAGAAAGCACTGACAACTTGCATAGTTGCTAAAACTTCCGGATATTCTTCATGAAACATTTATTGATTTTCATAAACTAAAGGCTTGTATTTTAAGGTCCAGATAGAAGTAAGAGACAAGATCTTGGACAGAGCTATACTTTGTACCCATGCAGGTAAAAAGGTTTAGTAAGGGAAAAAACTGGTTGACAGCAAACACAGACAATAGGGATAATTCTGTATATCTAAGCACAGAAGGAACAATATAAGACAGTGGAAAGAGCTTCTGCTTCTGAGTAGAATGTAGAAATATGCAAACATAAATATTTCTCATGGTAGCCACAAGAAACAATGACAAATAACAAGTTCTATGGAAATTCTATGGGAATACCAAAGGTTGATGATTCATGGAAACTTTAGAAGCTAAATCCAGCAAGAAATAAACCATGCACAGAAAAGTAGTGAGAGTCAAGACAGCTTCCATGCCTGGGGCACTTGTCTTTTCTGGGTACAAGTGGGCAGTAAATGGGCTTATCATGGAAAGGGTTTGCAGAAATGAGGAGAAACCAGCCTAGCTTTTTAAACTTTCACACTGGCAGAGAGGATTAAAATCTGGAAGAGCCCCAGATATAAAAAACAAATTCATGTGCCTGACAATTTCTCCCCAAACTCCCTGAATTTTGGTGAACAGAAGAATGGGAAACAGGGTGCAATGTTACACCTTCTGAGGGGCAAGGTTTCCAGAGCCCCTCTGGAAATAAATCCTTAGAGTCATAGCTGACAAAGGCATTAAAGGAAAAAAAATTAGAGAACAATATCTATCATGAATATAGATGCAAAAATCCTTAAAATATAAGTAAACCTAATCTGGGAATATATAAAAACAATGCATCTTGACTGAATGGAGTTTAACAAAGAAGTGCAAAGTTGGTTTAATATCAGAACATCTGTCAGTGTAATCCACTGTATTAACAAAATAAGTCACATAATCATTTTCAGTAGATGCAGAAAAAAATATTCGATAAAACTTAACACTCATGATAGAAATCCATACCTACTAGAAACAGAAGATATCATCAGTCTAATTAAGGATACCTAGAATAAATCTATAAATACTTAAGTAAAACATCAAATGCTTTCACTTCATATATATGAAAAAAAAGACAAAGATGCCCACTCTCAATACTTTTACCCAAAATTTCACTGCAGTCTTCAGAGGGACAATAAGGCAAGAAAAAGACATTTCTTTTAGAAAAAAAAAAATATATATATATATATATGAAAGCAAGAGGTAAAGCTGTGTTTATTCACAGATTGTATCATTGTATGTAGACTTAAATAATCTATAAAAAACAAATGCCTAGAATGAATAAATGAGTTCAGCAAGGTCATAGAATACAAAGTCAGTATTTTTTTTAAAAATTAGTTTTGTTTCTCTATATTAGCAAGAAACTACTGTGAAAGGAATCTTTTCAAAATATCTTGTAACTGCTATGTTTAACATGGATAACCAACAAGGACCTATAGTATAGCACATGGAACTCTCCTTAATGTTATGTGGCAGCCTAGAGCAGAAAGGTGTTTGGGGAGAATGCATACATGTATATGTATGACTGAGTCCCTCCTGCTGTTTACCTGAAACTATCAAAACATTGTTAATCAACTATACTTCAAAATAAAAAGTTCAAAAGAAAAATACAGTTTAAGCATTAAAAGAACACAAAATATTTGGAAAGAAATTTACAGTAAAAGATATACCTGCCCCATACACTGAAAATTACAAAAGTCATTTGAGAGAAATTAAAACAAACAGAGGGATATTCTCTGTTCATGAAGGAGACTGATTTTGTGAGGCTGCCTGCCACAAGGCCTTTATCATTCATCTTTGCAGTCCTGGTGAGATGAGATCCTGTTTCCCTCTCCCTGCTCCCTCCCTCACTTCCTTCGGTAGAGCTGCAGGCTATAAAACTACTTAGATACATATCTAAGACATAGTTATTGCCCTCAAGTAATTTATAATATTCACAGAAGACCAAAATTTCCCTGATTTTAGCAATGAAACATACATATTAATTTTTCCAGTATCGGCCCCAAAGGCAAAATAAATTCCTCACAGGTAGGTCTTTATCTACTTTGTCTATTTAAAAAGCTCCATTGTGGACCTAGAGATTACCATATTAAGTAAAGTAAGTCAGAAAGAAAAAAACAAATACCATATGTTATCACTTACACAAATGAACTTATATATGAAACATAAACAGACTCACAGACAAAGAAAACAAACTTACACTTACCAAACAGGAAAAGGGGGTGGGCAAAGGATAAATTACGAGTTTGGGATCAGCAGATACAAACTACTGTATATAAAACAGATAAATAACAAGGTCCTACTATGTAGCTCAAGTAATTATATTCAACATCTTGAAATACACCATAATGGAAAAGAACATGAAAAAGAATATATATTACAACATTGTAAATCAAATATACTTCAATAAAAAATAAAAACTGGAAAAAAAAAACCCAGTGTGAAACAACAAAAAAACTATATCATACAAGAAAAAAATCAACAGGTTGGCTGCAGTCAATGATTATCATAAAGTTGAAATCAATTCATTTGCTACCAAATGAATGCTGCTGCTGCTGCTGCTAAGCCGCGTCAGTCGTGTCCGACTGTGCGACCCCATAGACGGCAGCCCACCAGGCTCCTCTGTCCCTGGAATTCTCCAGGCAAGAACACTGGAGTGGGTTGCCATTTCCTCCTCCAGCACATGAAAGTGAAGTCGCTCAGTCGTGTCCGACTCTTCGCGATCCCATGGGCTGCAGCCTACTAGGCTCCTCCGTCCATGGGGTTTCCCAGGCAAGAGTACTGGAGTGGGGTGCCATTGCCTTCTCCAAAATTAATGCTACCAAGTTTTAAACAAAATGCAACTACCTTACTCCATAATAAATCAAGGGCAAAATGAACTACAATAAAAATTTAATATGTATTTGATCAGATCTAATTAGCATTTAATATGATGTTTAAACTTTTTAATAGTGTCTTTATTGTGTCATACTGGAAGGTGCCTTTTGAACAGGAACTCAACTACAGTGAAAGAACTCAGTGCTTTATAGACACAATATTTCAGGACTAATTTGAAAAGGATATTGAAAGTGGATAACCGGTGAGAGGTTTTCATTAAACCTAAACGGGTTCTGCGAACTAACAGGAGGTATAAGCTCAGTATATAAAATAGAGTAGTTTCTAAATAGCCATCTCATTTGATTCGGAGATGCAAATAAATATATCCATGGATGAAAGTAATTGTTTTAAATGTTGTTATTTGTAAATTAAAATCTAAAAAGTAGTACTTCCATATTAAATGATTGGTATAAATAATAAAGAGCAGAAATTTAATTTAGATTTAATATTATAAGACATATTTTTACGTATTATGTTGTTACTGCATCTCACAAAATATTTTCCTCAATTCATTGGACTTAATACTGCAGTGTGTATCAAATATATGCAAACAGCCTGTGAGTTTGAATTTATACTGTCAAAATAAGTCATCAGTCTTCTCTGGAGGCATGGGCTGAGGTCACAAATGAGAAGACCATAACTATCTTTCATTTTTTCCACTACTAAAGTATGAGTAATTTTGAGAAATCAAGCACATCAGCACAATATCTTTAATTATGCACATTTCTATTTGTTTTATACTCTCCCATGTTTAAGAGGAGCTAGTTTTGAAAGGCTAATCTAAATCTTGAAAGTTTGTATGACTTCAGGACTTTACAGCTACTGCAGGAAGAATTAAATGAAGATTTATACAAGATTCATATATAAAATACTCTCATCAACACCCTCTTTTTATTTTTAGTGTCTTTAACTAATGTAATTAAAGTTACTGTAAATAGGTTACAATTAACAAATATTACGCTCAAGTAAAATGTATTTTTTCAACATATGTATCATATAATAGAGTGCGTGCATGATTGTTTCAACTTTTATCACTTAATGATACATACTCCTAGATAAGTGATTTAATTGAAAGTTTTTACACAATGGCTACCTCATCAAGTCTATTTAAATTTGAATGTGGGTATAAAGTTATTCTGGTGAGAGGTAAGCTTTGTTTATGAATTTAAAACCATTCAGTTTATTCATGAAACTAAATTTCATTAATTAAATTAAATAAACTAATTCAGTTAATTCATGAAATTAAAGGACGCTTGTTCCTTGGAAGAAAATCTATGACCAACCTAGACAGCATATTAAAAAGCAGAGACATGCATATATATGGAATTTGAAAGATGGTAATGGTAACCCTATATGCGAGACAGAATAAGAGACACAGATGCATAGAACAGTCTTATGGACTCTGAGGGAGAAGGTGAGGGTGGGACGTTCTGGGACAATAGCATTGAAACATGTATATTGTCATTTGTGAAGCAGAACACCATTCCATGTTCTATGCATGGGACGGGTGCTCAGGGCTGGGGCAATGGGATGGCCCAGAGGGATGGGATGGGGAGGGGGTGGGGGTGGGGGTCAGGTTGGGGGGCACGTGTGGACCCATGGCTGATTCATGTCAATGTATGGCAAAAACTACTACAATATTGTAAAGTAATTAGCCCCAACTAAAATAAAGAAAAAAAAGAAAAAGAAAAAAAGCAGAGACATCACTTTGCCAACAAAGGTCCATCTAGTCAAAGCAATGGCTTTTCCATTAGTCATGTATGGATGTGAGAGTTGAACTATAAAGAAAGCTGAGGACTGAAGAATTGATGCTTTTGAACTGTGGTGTTGGAGAAGACAAGATCTTTGAGAGTCCCTTGGACTGCAAGGAGATCCAATCAATCCATCCTAAAGGAAATCAGTCATGAATATTCACTGGAAGGACTTATGCTGAAGCTGAAACTCCAATACTTTGACCACCTGATGAGAACTGACTTCTTGGAAAAGACCCTGAAGCTGGGAAAAATTGAAGGCAGGAGGGGAAGGGGACAACAGAGGATGAGGTGGCTGGATGGCACCACTGACTCAATGGACATGAGTTTGAGCAAGCTCCAGGAGTTGGTGATGGACAGGGAAGCCTGGTGTGCTGCAGTCCATGGGGTTGCAAAGAGTCGGACACAACTGAGTGACTGAACTGAGTTTATTCATTCAGAAAGGCTTCTGTGACAGTACTGATTAACAGTACAAAAAAAAATTCTGACCTCTCTTCACTGATATGAGAGTTTCTGTGGGAAGCCGACCTATCCAACCTCTAACTGCCACCATTCGGCAGCAACACCGATGTAATGTGACCCAAAGTGATGTCACCTCAGACTGAGAAACAGCCCTGCTTTGTTTACACTCTTTTTATTTACCAACTAAATGCAGAGGACTGTGGGGTCCTAAGGATGGTGGAGACACAAGACAGAAGGAACCCAAGGTCCTGAACTACTTGAAATGAGGCAAACTATCAAAAAATAGTTGTATTGGGTGTTACTTGGCAAAATACAATCTTCAGTCACCTAAACCAAAATTTTGTTTTGTGCTGTTCGTTAGTCTTATAACATTTGGTATTATTTTAATTAATAAAGACATAAGTAATTTGACATGGGACACTTCCTTTATGAAATATCTTGCAATGTAGCATTGGCTTAGTGATTAGGCAATAGACAGGAAGAAAATTGATATTAGAAATGGAAAACATGGATAACTATATTATCCATGGCAAAACATCTGGTAAAACTATGAACATCAACAGGTTAAAATTTACCCAGCTTTTAGCTCTAGGAAAAGAGCTTAGAAAAGTCAGAATGTTAATAATCGGTTATTAGTGCTGTTATTCAGTCACCCAGTCATATCTGACTCTTTGCAACCCCATGGACTGCAGCATGTCAGGCCTCCCTGGCCCTTATCATCTCCCAGAGTTTGCCCAAGTTCATGTTCACTGCATCGGTGATGCCATCCAGCCATCTCATCCTCTGATGCCCTCTTCTCCTTCTGCCCGCAATCTTTCCCAGCATCAGGTACTTTTCCAATGAGTCATCTGTTCATATCGGATGACCAAAATACTGGAGCTTCAACTTCAGCATCAGTCCTTTCAGTGAAGCCCTTAAAATTAGTTATTATCCCCTCCATATTTTGTATTTTCATGTACTTTTAAATATTCATATATCTTAAAGCACCATAAGTCATTACTTATTAGTGTTGTTTTTATGAACAGTCTAAGTTTGGATTTATTCACATATTTATTTGACCTCCTGAATTTCCATATTTCTATGTGAAATTACTACGCTTCTGCCTGAAAAAAAAGAAAGAAAGTGAAGTCGCTCAATCATGTCTGACTCTTTGCGACTCCATGGACTGTAGCCTACCAGGCTCCTCTATCCATGCGATTTTCCAGGAAAGAGTACTGGAGTGGGTTGCCATTTCCTTCTCAAGGGGATCTTCCCAACCCAGGGATAGAACCTGGGTCTCCTGTATTGTAGGCAGACGCTTTTATCGTCTGAGCCACCAGGGAAGTCAGCCTGCCTGAAGATACTTCTGTTCATTCAGATCTGCTGGTTCTGACTACTCACTTTTTTGGTGTGAAAATATAATTATTTTGTCTACATTTTTAGAGGATGTTTTCTTTGATATAAAATTAATGTAGGCATATTATTCCCCTAATATTTTTAAGATATCATTCTATTGATTTCTGAATTCTATCTTTCCACTAAGTAACTAGCTGTCAGGTAATGAAGTGTCTTTTTTCACTTTTGTTAAAATTTTCTATTTGACTTTGATTCTCAAAGTTTTGCTATGATAAACCCAGGTATGATTTTTTTGAATGTATTCTGCTCGAAGTTTCCCAGCACAGTAGCACACACACTTCTAGTCATTCTACTGCATCTTTCATCAATTTTAGTAATTCTTGGCCATTATTTATTCAAATATTGCCTCTGTCACATTTTCTCTCTCCTTCTAGAACTCTGGATAATATACATGTTTCCATGTGTCTCTGATGTTCTTTCTCTTTCACAGATTCTAACTGGATATTTTCTGTTGTTTCTAATGTTTTGAGGAATTCCTACTTTTGGTCTAAAATAGTGTTTTTTTTCAATTTCTGATTCTTTAGTAACATTCTCTAACTTTTCATCTTTTTACATATTTTCCTTGAACATATTAATTACAGTTATATTAATATTCCTATCTGCTAACTCTGGTTACTAGATTACCTGTGAATCTGCTTCTTTTGTTTATTTTTTTCTCTTTAATTCTGATCCTATGATTCTATCTCATAATGTGCCCAGTGTTAATGAAATGGCACAAATTTTGTGTTAAAAAAAAATTGTAACTCCAGATAATATTGACATCCTCTAAAGAGGTTTTTTTTTTTTAATTCTCTCAGCCTAGAAAATAGAGTTGAATGGAGTAGCTGTCATCTTAATCAAATCACCGACTAAGACAAGTGGAGTCTAATTACAGTCTTTTGTTAAGACTCCTCCGGTTTTTATTCAGTCCTAAGGTAAGTCCCTCAATGTTTTCAGCTAAGATACAGGTGTGTTTACTAGTGCCGCCTTCCCTGGTGGATCTTGAACACTATTCTTGTGTAAGAGAGCTAACAGTAGGCCACATCATGTAGGAACTTACATGTCATTGTATGAACTTTGGCTTTTCCATTCAATAAAATGGGGAATCAATGCAGCTTTTCAGCAAAGAAGTGAAATGAAAATTGTGTTTTAATGGACCATTCAGTTCCTGTAATGGGAATAAATTTTAAAGAAACAAGACAAGAGGTAGGAAGAAGTCTAGTGAAATTGTCTCCCTGTAGTAACAGAGTAGCAGTTAGATGCCATGTATACTTTGAATTTACTGCAAACAAGATTTCTGGATGATAGAATGTGGGATAAGGAAAAGAGAGTAGTCAAGAATGAATTCAAATCTGGGGACCAGAACAATTGAAAAGATTTAGTCATACCAATCAAGATGAGGATTACTTTTATTAAATTTGGAAAGAAGAAGGTAGTGGAGAGGGAGCCAGTTTGGGAATTCAGTTTGGGATTCATTAATTTTATTTTATTTTATTTTAAGCAGGTAGATATGGAGTCTGATATTCAAGGGAATGATCTGGTTGGAGAGAGAAATTTGTGAGTGGTATTTTACCACTGAAATTGATATAAATAAAACATGAAGAACCCCTAAATGCATGGAATCAAATTGAAAATGTAGAATATTTTGTGAGTTTTTTTTCATTTTTCATCATTTTAAGGCCATGTTGTCCATAAAGAGCTGAGATAACTGCCTCAATTCCAATAAAAAGAATGGTTTTGCCAGAAGAAATGACTTTATCAATACTAATATGGAAGAAAATTTGAAACTTTCAACACATATTTTTCAACCATCAGTAAGGCCCAGGCTCAAGCTGATGTAAAAGATGTTCAGAACATTTAAATTTCTATACAGGAAGATGACTGGATTTTACTGCCAAGGTGCATTCACTCTCTATTCTGTATTCATTGTAATCATTTCCATCTGTATTTTTCATTACATATCACTTTTTACAATCTAAAAATTTTCAATATTATCTTCATGTCACTAGAAGGCAATAAACTACTTATGACACAATTTTAAATTGTTTGGAAAGAAAATAAGCTGTTATAATAGAGATTAGGGCAAAAGACTGAAAAAGAAAATACTAGATACCTTCTTATAATTGGGAGTCAAAGATCTAGAGAGCAGCTATATGTGAAGTTGAATGATTTTGACAACAATGTTAAATAGGTTTGTGATATTTGATTTATTTTTCAATTTCTGACCAGAATTGGCATTTAGAGAAAAGGAAGAAAATGTAAGATACATCTGCAAACATTTCAGACTGTCAGTTTCTTCATTTCAAATAAGTTGGCTATAAAAGAAAAGAAATAAAGTAATTATCAGTTGAAGAAGGCCAATTTAAAAAGACAAAATATATGTGTGACATACGTATATGTATAACATTTTTCTAAATTATGGTGCCTATTTTGAAAATAAATTTTAAATTTAAAATTTAGAATGAATTACAGTATTTCTATAATTAGTAGGTATGTTTACGTTCAGGGCACTGAGAAATGACACGACATAGGCAAGCTCACTTTAAAAACTCATTGATGTACCATCTGTGAAATATATCTGCAATCATCTATCACTCCCACTAAAAACATCATGGTTTTGTGTGTGAGTACAGGAAGAAAAGCTTTCAAAATTTTTTCATGGTAAAGAAAAGTAATAAAATACATCTACAAATGTTACAAAGCAATAATAGAATCTTTCCAATATGTATTTCCAGCCCATGAAAATAAACAGAGTACTTTTTAAAAAACACTGTGTGTTTAAAGCTCTGTCTTCAAAATATATCCAGAATCTTACTATGCAAATTCTAGAGTCTGGATCATCATCATTTCTTGTCTGTTTTAACAGCCTCCTAACTAGTTTTTCCACTTTGCCCTTTGGTCAAATATACTTTACTCTCAGCACAGCAACCAGAGTGAGCCTTGAGATCCTATTATTCTACTGCTCTCAATTCTCTTTCTAGTATTTATTTCAGTCATTCAGCCACTCCTGCCTCCTGGCCCCTCTGTTATCTCCATCACGACAGGCACAGTCTTTTCAGAGATTCTTGTAGTTCCTCTCCCCATCATACCAAAAAAACTTACTCTCTTACTCTTTCAGGTTTTTGCCCAAAGAGCACCTTCCCAGTGGGGCTTACCCTGACTCCATGCATTTAATACCCCCGATCTGCCTACCCTCCCCTGCTTCCTTTCCCATTGGGCACTTTTCTTCCCTGCTAGAGTGTGAGCTCCGAAAGGGCAAGTAACCTTGGCTGTTTTATTCTGATACATCTCAAATGCTCAGAATCATTCTTGCCACTTAGTGTTTATAGTAAACACTTCATTAATGAATGAATAATAATTTCAGCTTCAATTGGGAAACATTATCAAAACTAATTTCTGAAAAAGAAGAAAATTTAAAATGTTCAATATTATCTATCTCCCCCACCCCACCCCAAAAATCAAAAGACATCACACAGGAGGTGGGCAGCTGTTTCTTTTGGATTTCAAACTTACTTCACCACTTAATTCTCAATACATACGAGTGATTCTGCTTTGTATAGAATTGTTTCATGAGAAATCACAATAGCAACAAAAAGAGAATTACAATTGAGTTTGTTTTGGTAAAGAAATAAGGAGGAGGCAAAGTTGAAAACAATAGTGTTCTGTTTACTAACACAGTAGGAGTGTTCTAATGGACACATTATCACATTGTATATATTTAGTATATTTACTTAAAAAAGAACTGTAGTCTTCTCTTCCTCGGACATAAATGTCCTTATGACACTGTTGAAATACTAATATGACATAATATGGTATAAGAGAAAAGAACTGAATAGATGTAATAAGAAAGTCATTGAAAAGAAAAAGAAAAGGTTTAGAATATTAGTTTGTGGTACTAACAAAAATAGCTATTAATAAGCATATTTCTCATCATTCAAATATTATTTTTTAGATAAAGTAATAATAAACTACTGACATATCAAATAGATTGGGAAAGTGATGGAAATGGTGACAGACTTTATTTTCTTGGCTCCAAAATCACTGCAGATGGTGACTGCAGCCATGAAATTAAAAGATGCTTGCTCCTTGGAAGAAAAGCTATGACCAACCTAGACAGCTTATTAAAAAGCAGAGACATTACTTTGCCAACAAAGGTCCATCTAGTCAAAGCTGTGGTTTTTCCAGTAGTCATGTATGGATGTGAGAGTTGGACTATAAAGAGAGCTGAGTGCCAAAGAATTGATGCTTTTGAACTGTGGTGTTGGAGAAGACTCTTGAGAGTCCCTTGGACTGCAAGGAGATTCAACAATCCATCCTAAAGGAAATCAGTCCTGAATATTCATTGGAAGGACTGATGCTGAAGCTAAAACTCCAAAACTTTGGCCACCTGATGTGAAGAAATGACTCCTTGGAAAAGACCCTGATGCTGAGAAAGATTGAAGGCAGGAGGAGAAGGGGACGACAGAGGATGAGATGGTTGGATGGCATCACTGACTCAGTGAATGTGAGTTTGAGCAAGCTCCGGGAGTTGGTGATGAAAAGGGAAGTCTGGCATGCTGCAGTTCATGGGGTCACAAAGAGTCAGACATGACTGAACTGAATTGAACTGATGTATCAAAATACGATAAAAACAGGATCATTTGTATTTTCCAGAAAACATTTTTAGTGTGCTAATCAGAAAAAAAAAATAACATAACTAACTGTATTGTTATGGCCCCAAATCATGATGTAATAACAAATACATATGAATATTCAGTCTACTTGACTGACTCAACACAGTAAGCTATTCTCTCCACTTTTAAAGATACTGACTAATGTCCACTGCATCCTGAATGCTGCTAACTATTATCCAAGTGCCCTTACACTTCTGCTCAAAGAGCTCATGTTAGAGAAAATCTTCAGCCAGAATCCATACCTTTTTCCATGGTGGGTGAATGAAAAGGCCAGGTGGATGAAAATGCTGGTCACATAGCCAGACCACAGATCTTTTCCAACCTCCGAGAACTAACACTAGTGAAAAGTCCTCTGAATGCACTGAATGTGGGAAGGTCTGTAGTAATAGCTTCTAACTTGAATGTCAGGGACAGAGAAAGGACCATACATGTGCTGTGAATGTGAGGAAGATTTCAGGTAGAGAACATCCTTGATTTGTCAGAGAGAAGCTATAGTTGTTTACGAATAAGTATTCATTTACTTATTTTCTAATCTACCTTTTTACACTGGCAGGAATTCTCATCTGTTTTATTCACTCTCATACCACCAGGACAAAGCACAGAGCCTGGTACACTAAAATACTGAAGGAGTTCAGAACATACCACCTAAAACATGCCACTTTAACACATTGATTAGTTTGAGCTGAAAGCACTTGAGAAACAGCAGATGTGAGGAAGGGGTCTCTAACCTCCCCCTTTCTACCTAAAAGCAGGTCATAAAATTACCTATGAGAAAGTGTGTTTCCTGTACCAGGGAGAGAAAAACATTCTTATCTTCAGAGACTAGGAATCAATAGCAAAATGGATCTATAAAAGCAAATCTGCTAAAATAACCTTTTTCTTCCATTTTAATCACTGCACCACTGTCCTACTTGCCCCTAGCCCTAAACCCTTTGTTTTGTCCTATCCCCACAAATTATTATTCTTTATTTTAAAAGATAATTTTTTAGACCTAATGGCTTGTTTGAATCTTCATTTTTCTTTTAAAAAGTCTCATGTACATGTAAAAATATTAAATGAAATGAATGTTTGTTTGTTTGTTTTTCCTGCTAATCAATGTCTGTTTAATTCTCAGGCCCATCTACAGAACTTAAGAGGACAGAAACAAGTTTTCCTCTCCGAGTCAGTGAATATTTTTTTTAAGTGGATATGCTTCCACTAGTAGAGTTGTATGCTTACCAAGATTCAGTTGAATTCCCTAACTGTTTATGCCAGTTTAACTTGTTACTACAATTATGTAATTAAATTAAATTTTATGCAAAGTGATTAAATGTGTCTGATGATGGGCTTGCTAAGTAAACTAAGTTAAATGCTGTGAAAGATTTCATAATTGTGAGTCACTAACATATTCTTTGTTGTAGGAAGTATAGATGAGAAAACTGTTAAAAGCTGACAGAAGACAAATCTAGAAGGAATTTGCACTCAATTTTTTTTTGCAAGGGCATGGGTTCCTATTCTAAGTTTAAGGATACCAAAATCAGAAATTAGATTGCATTATAGATCTGTTCATATAAGAAGGGAAAAGTAAAACTTCTCTCAGCCAATCCATCAAAGTAAAAGTTTTGGATCTCCATCAGCAGGTTGGCAAATAAATACAAACTGGCTTTTACAATGAAAGTGGAATGTTGAAATATGCATCTATAATTTTTTTCTATTATATTCAACTTAAAACAACTATTTCAGTCAGCTTTCTACTACTGGCCTTGAATTGAGGGACACTGTTATACAACATATAGAACATGTGATCTGATACATTCTTTGAAAAGTTTTTTTTAATTATTTCATGTTGTCGGTGAAAGTAATCAAGTTTTGACAATCATCATGAAAGAGCATAAAAATATTTTAGTTTTAATTCATGCTTTATTTGGGGCAAACTATTAATATTCCTTTCCTTTAGAAACATTATCTTTGATGAAAACATTGTTTATATAAAAAAAACTGTTCCAGACAGCCCAAGTTTCCAAGGAAACATGCTTCAAATTCTTCCACAGAATATGCAAAAGAAAACCTCTGAGTGAGGGACATTGCCTGAAACAATAAGCCAATTCAAGATAAAAAGAAACAACTGGCAAAGTGACTGCAGTGGCTTTGTTCAAAAGCCATGAAAAATCATTCTCTTTTGCTTTACAGATTTTAGTACCCAGTACCAAGATTTGCCTATTGTCAACGGGGGAGAGATTAAAAATAAATTGGGTTTGAATGCTCTTGAATTTGTATGGTGGTGTCTTTGCCCCTGAATGATATCCATGCAGCTAGCTGGTTGTTGAGATTAAACTGCCTTGTAGGGCAGTTTGTGGCAGTTTTTAGCATTCTTTCTATAGCTGAAATCAATATGACTTCCCTGATGAAGAATGGAAACAAGAGACTATAAAAAAATAAAGGAAACAAGAAAGATCCTGCCACATGTAACATTATAAGTTAGTTGTGCATCCAGAATACATTTACAAAGATTTATCATTTGACCCATTAAATAATTATCTTGTTGTTTAGTCGCTAAGTTGTGTCTGACTTTTTTGAGACCCCATGGATTGTAGCCTGCCAGGCTCCTCTGTCCATGGGATTTCCCAGGCAAGAATACTGGAGTGGGTTGCCATTTTTTTCTCCAGGGGAACTTCCCAAATTAGGGATCAAATCTGCCTCTCCTACATTGCAGGCAGATTCTTTACCATCTGAGCCATCAGGGAAGTCCTTTTATCACTCTACAAAAAGAGGAGGAGAAAGAGAAGCAGTAGTGCTATAAGACACAACTACCTCTGATCTCTATAATCCAAGGTCTGAAAGTGAAAGTCACTCAGTCGTGTTCAACTCTGTAACCCCATGGACTACATAGTCCATGGAATTCTCCAAGCCAGAATACTGGAGTGGGTAGACTTTCCCTCCTCCAAAGCATCTTCCCAACCCAGGGATCAAACCCAGGTCTCCCACATTGCAGGTGGATTCCTTACCAGCTGAGCCACAAGAGAATATATAATCCAAGGTCTCAACCATACTATCTACTATTTTAAATATGTAAGTCAAACAAATAGGTCTACAACTGAGATCAATTCGTTACTTTTTACTTTTTTAAGTTTCCAGTAAAAGTTCACATTAAATTTTATAAAACAAACTCTGAAATAAATTAGAAATATAATAAGTGAAATTTCTAGAAATAATTATATCAGTGCCAGTTAGCAGCCTAAATGTGTATTAAAAAACCAGTAAGCAAGTTTTAATACAAGGCTTCAATATAGGGACTAACCCTGCTTGAATAGTTCAGTAAGCTTGAAATTCACAAGCCAGGACCAGATTTCCCTGTTCGTGATGTTTAAAAGTTGCTAGACCAGAAATCATGAGTGAAAACAAATTTAAATCGAGCTTGCTATTTTTTTACACTCTCAATTATGCTTATTTTTTATATTCAGGCCCCACAAACACAACAATAGCAAAAGACCACTTAATAATTATTAATTGTTAATAACTCGTACACTTAAAATTTGGTTATTATAATTACCATAACAAAATGTTCAGAATTAGTCATTTATTTCATTAAAATTAGGTGTTTTGACCTGTGGTTTACTAGATTAGTAATTATATAGGAGTATGTGGTTCACTTTTTAATAAATCCATTTAACTTTGCACATCTGTACTATTGCAATGTCTGACTTTCCCAATCAATAGTTTTCACTTATGAAGAGGAGTTGCAAATATAAATGTAAAAAATCATCCTTCAAACTAAGATATTGAACCTCAATTCACTTATCCACAAAGACAAAAAGAAAAACCAAATGTCTTTAAAGATCTTTTTTATATTCCATTAATTTCTATGAAGTAAAATATTATAAAGGAATTGCTAGGAATCTTACCATGGCATTTATTTAGAAATACTGCAATGCTGAAATAATGAAAAATTATTAACAGTTAAAGTTCAGCCTTTCTCTGAATTTCCTTAGTATCAGTGTGGGTATTAAAAACTTTTATTGTGAATGTGAAATAGCTATCTATGTCTTCTGTATTTGTTCATCTCTTCCTTAATATTAACAATGGTGAATCATCTGTTCACCATTGCTATTCACTGTGTGCATTTGAGTACAGTGTAGAGGGATTCAGAATTGCTTTCTACTGGGTTTACTCAGCTGATAAATTCGAGCAAAGTTAGATAGATCAAGAAGTAAGCTTATAAAAGAACAAAAACAACAGACCTTAGAATTTTTGCAAAATAATAGCATTATCCTTTGACTCTGGATTAAAATGAAGTCATATGAAGAGCCAAATAGAATTCAATAGCATCATATCCATATACATTTTGGTAACAGATTGTACCTGATTGTTGAAGATTTAAGAGTTTTCCCTCAGAAAGATGAGAAATAATAATAATTGAATAGAGGACATATTATTCATGGGTATCTAACCAACCACATGGAGGTATGCTAAGTACATAAATAAAACTCTTTGCATATGCAAACAGTGCTCAATGCTGAAATCAAGGGAAGAGACAGTATATAGTACACATATTATAATATGATGTAGAATATAAAATATCATGTCTATTGTATTATTGTTTCTTGCTGTTGAAGAAGATGATAGGTAACAGAGTATTTACTATGAGCCAGGTGTTTTCCATGAATCAGTTTCATTTATTTCTCAAAGAGTCAATGGGATAATTAATGAGAGTAGCTCTATTTATAGAGGAAGATATTTCCGAAACTATACCATATCAGTTTCCTTGGTTTAAAAAAATTAATTCTTAAAATCATATGACAGATGTCATTATTCCTTATGACTAAATTATGAGAACAATCGTTTTTGAAAATAATGTAAATCAGATCATTTTACTCATCTTTCTTAACCTTCTGGCCCCTTCATCTAGAGCAAAAAAAAAAGAAAGAAAGAGAAAGAAAGCCACCCAATTCATGCGCCACCTACTTAATCCAATACCAGTCATTTTAAGAGGACAATTTTAAAGACATATATTAGGCTATCTAAAATCACTGACTCTTAGAATTAAGTCAATAAAAAAGTATTATGAGAACAGTGGCATAAAAGAAAGAATTTGGTGCCTACAATTCAAGACGAAATACATTCTTGAACTAAATATTTTATAGCTATAAAAATAATATTATTTTTAAATTGGAAATGTACAGAAGTATAAAAAAGAAAATATCAATCACCAAAAAATCCCACCTATCCAGGATTAACAACTGTTAATATTTTGGTATATCAATTTAGTTCAGTCACTCAGTCGTGTCCAACTCTTTGTGACCCCATGACTTGCAGCACGCCAGGCCTCTCTGTCCATCACCAACTCCTGGAGTCTACCCAAACCCATGTCCATCGAGTCGGTGATGCCATCCAACCATCTCATCCTCTGTCATCCCCTTCTCCTCCCACCCCCAATCCTACCCAGCATTAGGGTCTTTTCCAATGAGTCAACTCTTCGCATGAGGTGGCCAAAGTATTGGAGTTTCAGCTTCAACATCAGACCTTCCAATGAACATCCAGGATTGATCTCTTTTAGGATGGATTGATTGGATCTCCTTGCAGTCCAAGGGACTCTCAAGAGTCTTCTCCAACACCACAGTTCAAAAGCATCAATTCTGCGGCGCTCAGCTTTCTTCACCGTCCAACTCTCACATCCATACATGACCACTGGAAAAACCATAGCCTTGACTAGACGGACTTTTGTTGGCAAAGTAATGTCTCTGCTTTTAAATATGCTATCTAGGTTGGCCATAACCTTCCTTTCAAGGAGTAAGCGTCTTTTAATTTCATGGCTGCAATCACCATCAGCAGTGATTATGGAGCCCCAAAAAATAAAGTCTGACACTGTTTCCACTGTTTCCCCATCTATTTCCCATGAAGTGATGGGACCAGATGCCATGATCTTAGTTTTCTGAACGTTGAGCTTTAAGCCAACTTTTTCACTCTCCTCTTTCACTTTCATCAAGAGGCTCTTTAGTTCTTCTTCACTTTCTGCCATAAGGGTGGTGTCATCCGCATATCTGAGGTTATTGATATTTCTCCCGGCAATCTTGATTCCAGCTTGTGTTTCTTCCAGCCCAGCATTTCTCATGATGTACTCTGCATAGAAGTTAAATAAGCAGGGTGACAATATACAGCCTTGACGTACTCCTTTTCCTGTTTGGAACCAGTCTGTCGCTCCATGTCCAGTTCTAACTGCTGCTTCCTGACCTGCATACAGGTTTCTCAAGAGACAGGTCAGATGGTCTGGTATTCCCATCTCTTTCAGAATTTTCCACAGTTTATTGTGATCCACAGAGTCAAAGGCTTTGGCATAGTCAATAAAGCAGAAATAGATGTTTTTCGGGAACTCTCTTGCTTTTTCGATGATCCAGCGGATATTGGCAATTTGATCTCTGGTTCCTCTGCCTTTTCTAAAACCAGCTTGAACATCTGGAAGTTTACGGTTCACGTATTGCTGAAGCCTGGCTTGGAGAATTTTGAGCATTACTTGACTAGCGTGTGAGATGAGTGCAATTGTGCGGTAGTTTGAGCATTCTTTGGCATTGCCGTTCTTTGGGATTGGAATGAAAACTGACCTTTTCCAGTCCTGTGGCCACTGCTGAGTTTTCCAAATTTGCTGGCATATTGAGCGCAGCACGTTCACAGCATCACCTTTGAGGATTTGAAATAGCTCAACTGGAATTCCATCACCTCCACTAGCTTTGTTCGTAGTGATGCTTTCTAAGGCCCACTTGACTTCACATTCCAGGATGTCTGGCTCTAGGTGAGTGATTACACCATCGTGATTATCTGGGCCATGAAGATCTTTTTTGTACAGTTCTTCTGTGTATTCTTGCCACCTCTTCTTAATATCTTCTGCTTCTGTTAGGTCCATACAATTTCTGTCCTTTATCAAGCCTATCTTTGCATGAAATGTTCCTTTGGTATCTCTAATTTTCTTGAAGAGATCTCTAGTCTTTCCCAATCTGTTGTTTTCCTCTATTTCTTTGCATTGATCGCTAAGGAAGGCTTTCTTATCTCTCCTTGCAATTCTTTAGACCTCTGCATTCAGATGGGAATATCTTTCCTTTCCTCCTTTGCTTTTCACTTCTCTTCTCTTCCCAGCTATCTGTAAGGCCTCCTCAGACAGCCATTTTGCTTTTTTGCATTTCTTTTCCATGGGGATTGTCTTGATCCCTGTCTCCTGTACAATGTCATGAACCTCTGTCCATAGTTCATCAGGCACTCTGTCTATCAGGTCTAGTCCCTTAAATCTATTTGTCACTTCCACTGTATACTCATAAGGGATTTGATCTAGGTCATACCTGAATGGACTAGTGGTTTTCCCTACTTTCTTCAATTTAAGTCTGAATTTGGCAATAAGCACTTCATGATCTGAGCCACAGTCTGCTCCCGGTCTTGTTTTTGCTGACTGTATAGAGCTTCTCCATCTTTGGCTGCAAAGAATATAATCAATCTGATTTCAGTGTTGACCATCTGGTGATGTCCACGTGTAGAGTCTTCTCTTGTGTTGTTGGAATAGGGTGTTTGCTATTACCAGTGCGTTCTCATTCTGGTGATGTCCACGTGTAGAGTCTTCTCTTGTGTTGTTGGAATAGGGTGTTTGCTATTACCAGTGCATTCTCATGGCAAAACTCTATTAGCCTTTGCCCTGCTTCATTCTATACTCCAAGGCCAAACTTGCCTGTTACGCCAGGTGTTTCTTGACTTCCTACTTTTGCATTCCAGTCCCCTATAATGAAAAGGACATGTCTTTTGGGTGTTAGTTCTAGAAGGTCTTGTAGGTCTTCATAGAACCGTTCAACTTCAGCTTCTTCGGCGTTACTAGTCGGGGCATAGACTTTATTGTGATATTGTGATTATTATGATATTGTGATATTGAATGGTTTGCCTTGGAAACAAACAGAGATCATTCTATCATTTTTGAGATTGCATCCAAGTACTGCATTTTGGACTCTTTTGTTGACCATGATGGCTATATATTTTGGTATATACATCCTTTCAATCACATGAATATATACATGCTTTTTAGGTTTTTAGAAAATTGGATATGTGTTGTTCTGCACTTTTAACTTAATGAAAATATCACAATATTTCCCTTGACAGGAAGTATTCTTCAAAACAATTCTTAAGGTTATTCATTATCCAATCACATGACAAACATAATTTAGGAATCCCTTATTATTGAACAGAGATTATTTCTACTATTTGTAGTAACCACTCTAGGACATAAAATTTGTGGGGATGCCATGTAATTTTCATTAGGATAAATTAATAGAAGTGAAATTTTTAGCTGAACAGATACACATTTTGGTCTTTGATATTTAGATCTTTTTCACTGGCTCCCTCAAAGTAAATACAAATATGGCTATTGCTGATGCTGCTGCTAAGTCGCTTCAGTCGTGTCTGACTCTGTGCAATCCCATAGATGGCAGCCCACCAGGCTCCGCCATGCCTGGGATTCTCTAGGTAAGAACACTGGAGTGGGTTGCCATTGCCTTCTCTGAATATGGCTATTACAGTGTGATAAAACAAATCATGGGCTTCCCTTGTAGCTCCGTCGGTAAAGAATCTGCCTGCAGTGCAGGAGACCCAGGTTCGCTCCCTAGTTGGGAAGATCCCCTAGAGAAGGAAATGGCAACTCACTCAAATCTCACGGACAGAGGAGCCTGGTGGGCTGCAGTTCATGAGGTCGCAAAGAGTCGGGCACGATTGAGCAACTAACACTTACTTAATTACTTACAACAAATTATGAGCGCTTTTGGTGTTTTTCCACTTTACCCTCAATTATTCCTCCTTTAATTGATGGGGTAGAGGAGTAGAGGGAGGTATCACAGTTCTGTAGTGCCCCTGGCTGTTGTTGTTCAGTTGTGTCTGACTCTTTGTAACCCCAAGGACTGCAGCACGTCAGGCTTCCCTGTCCTTCACCATCTTCTGGAGCTTGCTCAAACTCATATCCATTGAGTCAGTGATACCATTCAACCGTCTCATCTTCTGTCGCCCCATTCTTTTGTTTTCAATGTTTCCCAGCATGAGTCTTTTCCAGTGAGTCACTTCTTCGCATCAGGTGGCCAAAGTATTGGAGCTTCAGCTTCAGCATCAGTCTTCCCAATGAATATTCAGGACTGATTTCCTTTAGGATTGACTGGTTTGATCTCCTTGCTGTCCAAGGGACTCTCAAGAGCCTTCTCCAGCACCACAGTTCAAAATCATCAATTCGTCAGCACTCAGCCTTCTTTATGGTCCAACTCTCATAATGGAAAAACCATAGCTTTGACCATAGAGACCTTTATCAACAAAGTGATGTCTCTGGTTTTTAACATACTGTCTAGGTTTGTCATAGCTTTGCTTCCAAAAAACAAATGTATTTTAATTTCGTGTCTGCAGTCACCATCCATAATGATTTTGGAACTTAAGAAAATAAAATGTGTCACTGTTTTTTACTTTTTCCCCATCTATTATCCATGAAATGATGGGACCGGATGCCATGATCTTAGTTTTTTGAATGTTGAGTTTTAAGCCAGATTTTTCACTTTCCTCTTTCACTCTGATTAAGAGGCTCTTTAGTACCTTTTCACTTTCTGCCATTAGACTGGCTATCATCTACATATCTGAGGTTGTTGATATTTCTCCCAGCAATCTTGATTTCAGTTTGTTATTCATACAACCCAGTATTTTGTATGATGTACTCTTTCTAGAAATTAAATAAGCAGGGTGACAATATACAGCTCTGTCATACTCCTTTCCCAATTTTAAACCAGTTCATTGTTCCATGCCTAGTTCTAACTGTTGCTTCTTGATCCTCAGGAGACAGGTAAGATGTTCTGGTATTTCCATCTCTTAAAGAATTTTCCACAGTTTGTTGTGATCCACATAGTCAAGGCACCCCTGGTGGTTGCCCTCTAATCCTGCAGCCTTCTTGCTCTATTTCACAGCCAGGGTTTAGTGGTCCTTCATTTTCCTGGATTTCAGAATTCTGAGGTTTCTTTTACTTATCAGCCAATGAAAAAGCCCTCCCCTATTCAAGACCTTGCTCTTTCATAAACAATGGGACCCTGATGACACAGTTCTTACCTTTCACATCCCTGGCCATTTTCCCAGATAAGAAGGGCAGGATTGGGGGTGGATATATTTCTGCTTTAGTGGATAGTCAAGCAGGCCCCATGCAGGGACCTTAGGCATAGACCTGCAGCTGAGCATCTACTTCTCAGTTCCCTGGAGGCAGGAAAATTTGTATGACCAAATAATGATAACCTTAAGGGGGCAGTATTGCCTAAAATCACAAGGTTGCCTGCCTATCACAGCTGACCCAGACAAAATACTGCCCTCTGGAAAAAGTAGTGTTGCTAGAATATTTGCATATTACAGTGTCTATTTCTCTGCAAGATTGCCAACACTGTTATTTTCTCTTTTTGTTAAACTAATTTGAAAGGAAATAATGGTATCATGTTCATTTAATTTGGACTTTTTTGATTACAAATAAGGTTACACCTTGAGCCAGACATCCTGGAATGCGAAGTCAAGTGGGCCTTAGGAAGCATGACCATGAACAAAGCTAGTGGAGGTGATGGAATTCCAGTTGAGCTATTTCAAATCCTAAAAGATGATGCGGTGAAAGTGCTGCACTCAATATGCCAGCAAATTTGGGAAACTCAGCAGTGGCAACAAGACTGGAAAAGGTCAGTTTTCACTCCAATCCCAAAGAAAGGCAATGCCAAAGAATGTTCAAACTACCGCACAACTGCACTCATCTCACATGCTAGCAAAGTAATGCTCAAAATCCTCCAAGCCAGGCTTCAACAGTATGTGAACCATCAAATTCCAGCTGTTCAAGCTGGATTTAGAAAAGGCAGAAGAACCAGGAACCAAATTGTCAACATCCCTTGGATCACAGAAAAGCAAGAGAGTTCCAGAAAAACATCTACTTCTGCCTTATTGACTATACCAAAGCCTTTGACTGTGTGGATTACAACAAACAGTGAAAAATTCTTCAAGAGATGGGAATACCAGACCGCCTGACCTGTCTCCTGAGAAACCTGTATGCAGGTCAAGAAGCAACAGTTAGAACCTGACATGGAACAACAGACTGGTTCCAAAAAGGAAAAGGAGTACGTCAAGGCTGTATATTGTCACCCTGCTTATTTAACTTATATGCAGAGTACATCATGTGAAATGCCAGGCTGGATGAAGCACAAGGTGGAATCAGATTGCTGGGAGAAATATCAATAACCTCAGATATGCAGATGACACCACCCTATGGCAGAAAGTGAAGAACTAAAGAGTGTCTTAATGAAAGTGAAAGAGAAGAGTAAAAAAGGTGGCTTAAAACTTAACATTCAGAAAACTAAGATCATGGCATCCCATCCCACGGCTTCATGGCAAATAGATGTGGAAACAATGGAAACAGAGACTTTAACGTTTGGGCTCCTAACACTGCAGATGGTGACTGCAGCCATGAAACTAAAAGACATTTGCTCCTTGGAAGAAAAGCTATGACCAACCTGGACAGCATATTAAAAAATATATACATTACTTTGCCAACAAAGGTCCATCTAGTCAAAGCTATGATTTTTCCAGTGGTCATGTACAGATGTGTGAGTCGGACTATAAAGAAAGCTGAGCATGGAAGATTGATGCTTTTGAATTGTGCTGTTGGAGAAGACTCTTGAGAATCTCTTGGACTGAAAGGAGATCCAACTAGTCCATCCTAAAGGAAATCAGTCCTGAATATTCATTGGAAGGACTGATGCTGAAGCTGAAACTCCAATACTTTGGCCACCTGATGTGAAGAACTGACTCATTGGAAAAGACCCTGATGCTGGGAAAGATTGAAGGTGGGAAGAGAAGGGGACGACAAAGGATGAGATGGTTGGATGGCATCACTGACTCAATGGACATGAGTTTGAGTCAGCTCTGGGAGTTGGCAATGGACAGGGAAGCCTGGCGTGCTGCAGTCCATGGGGTCACAAAGAGTTGGACATGACTGAGCAACTGAACTGAAGGTTACATATTTTTATAATTTCTACTTTTACAAAAAAAAGCAGCTTTGGAATACACATTCTCACTTAAAAATTCAGTAAGAAAGTACAGTCTGTCATAATTTCACCTCCAGAGAAAATGAATTATATATATATATATGCTACAAGAATTTCTCCTATGTAAATATATGTATGCGCGCATGCTCAGTCGTGTTGGATTCTTTGCGACCCCATGGACTGTAGCCCGCCAGGCTCTTCTGTCCATGGGATTTTCCAGGCAAGAATACTGTAATGGATTGTCATGCCCTCCTCCAGGGGATCTTCCCGACCCAGGCACTGAACTCCTGTCTCTTATGTCTCCTTCATTGGGAGGCAGGTTCTTTACTACAAGTGCCACCTGGGAAGTCCAAAGCCCTTAGACCACATATCAAAGTCAGGTACAAGATCACCAATGAGATTTGCATAAAATGGTGAGAGGAACAGATTTTGTGGGTCTTCACCTCCCACTCACATTGAGTACATAAAAGGGCTGGGGAAATTTGGTAGAGAATTTTTGGACCGTTGGTGTGCTTAGCTTCTCCCCAAGGAAGAGGAATCGGGTTCATCTGTCTTCATGTCAGAACCAAAGAGAAGTCCTTTGAAGAAACCATTTAGAGAGAGTGATGCATGTCTAAATATGAAGGTGACATAGGAAACTCTTCCTCGAGGAAACCACTGGTGTGAGACTCAGCAGTGTGAGCTGGAAGGTGAGCAGTCTGTGAGGAAACGACAGAAAAGCCTGAAGAGAAACAAGTAGTTTTAAACAACATCAAGTCTCACAGAGCTCAGTGCACTCATGAAAACATCAGTCAAGAAAGAACTTTCCTGCTCATTTCTCCTTTGCTCTCCACTCGCTAGCTCCAAGACCACAGGAGAGAGAAAGAAGGATTTACTCAGAGAAAGCAGGAAAGAGGAAGTCTAGGGACACAGAAGTCAACACAATGGTGGGCTTGTGAATGCGCCCTATGGTCTCATCAGTCTCAGAGTCTCTGTATTCAAAAAATACAGAGTGTGAGTGAAAATGCTGTGGCAAACATGGCAAATTGGCAGATTTCATGACCTGACTGGCACAGAGCAAACGTTAACAGCATGTGGGGATGCGGTGACAGAGATGCCTCAGTGGGCTTCTAGATTGCAAGAGAAAGTTTGCTTACCCCCCAAATTGAGTCTTTAGTCATCTCTGAAAATAAAGTAAGGAAAATTTAATTTCCTATATCAAACTCAATTTTGCAAAAGATTATTTTAACTTTCAAGTATACTATACAGACTGCCATCCAGAAGTTGACTCAGAACAGCTACCTCGGTCTGGCTATGGAACAAGCCTCACACCCTCCTTCTCTTTCTGGAAATATAATTTGGTCTTGTGCTCTCTCTCCCTTTCTCCCCACTAATCACCTGTATTTTTGTATAGGTGTATACCTGTGTCTGCCTAGTGAAGCATCCTTGTACAGCCCAGCCCCAACCTCTATCTTATTAGTGTTGAGCAATATGATAGCCTCATTTTGAAAAATATGACAGAATCCTTCCAGAATTGAGAGTTCATTTCTTCATAACCTTTTTTTTTTTTAGTTTCTAATATATCTGACAATGTGATACATGTTGGGCATGCTACAAAGAAGACATTGTCTCGGCTTCAGTGAATTTGTAGATTAGGTGTAGAAAGAGGAAACTAAAGACATAATTACGAGGAAATGAGAAAATTGTAGTAAAATATATATCCAAATTGCTGTAGGAGCACAGAGAAAAGAGAAATTTGTTCTTCCTCTGGACTTAGGAATACCTACATGCAGGAAAAAATAGCTAAAGAACAAATTAAGTGTAACTGAATAGCCGTTTAACCATTCCTCGTCTTCCTGTTCAGCACACTGGAACATCACTATGAACAAACAACAGGAGTGCATCACCTAGTTATTGCCATGGAAACTGCCGGCTCTGCTAATCACCTGAATGAGACTCTTCCTTCCAAGTTAAGATGGCTCCTTTTGTATGGAAAATTTAGGGTCTTGTGTGATCCTCAGTGTTCCCAAATAGCTGCCCTACTAATCCCACTATTGTCCAAAACACCACTATTAGAATCGTTCCATTGAAACTGCATCACTCTCTTCAGATGGACACAGATGATCGTACATTTGTTACCTAATGTATAACTCTCTCTTTGGGTGTTTCTCCTTGTATACTGTGTAACTGGTATACAATTGTGTAGTCAGCTGGCAAACTCAGCATAGCCTAGAGCTTAAGAGCAGGATTTCTATAGTCAGGCAGCCTCTGTTCAGAGCAGGACTCTGGTATTCTGTATAAACCACTATGCCTCAGTTTCTTCATCTACAAAATGAAGATGTTATGAAGACTTAATGTCACCCACATAATAAGCATTTTTAACTAACTGTACTGTCTTTATTATCTAGAAAACCATTCAAAACAAGGGAAAATGAATAAGAGGCCAAAAGTAAGAGTTTCTAAAGGAAAGGAAAAAAAGACTTTTGAACAGAATTCTTGGAAGAAGAGCACTCTTTCGCATTCTAAGTATCTCTTTTAGTGCCTTATCATCTTTGAAATATTCCAGAGAGAAACATGCTTCCTAATAAATCTGTAAATCCTATCTTCAAAGTTGAACTGTGGAATAAATCTTGAGTTAATGATTGCTACTCTGCAACTTCTTTGCATTAGGATAAATAGAAATATTCTTTCAAACAGATACACATACAGACACATACTAGAGAGTGAAAAACATGATACAGTTCAGCATATCCTTTATCTACAATTTCATTCTTAGATAATTTTTATAAACCCATAGTTATGATATGCATAATCATTAATTACCTAATCCCTCTCATTTCATTTTAGGAAGATATTTGTACTATTTTATTAAGCAACATCATTATTGTATCTATTAGTAAATTATTAAGTGAAAATCTCCTTTTAAAATTTAATGGTTTTAAGTAATACCCTATATATTATACCCTAAAATGCTTATTAGCTTAAAAGCCCTTCTTCTAACCACCTGGTTGATTTTTATTCTCAAAATGGTTTTTGCACAAAAAAGCTCAACAACATTCCCTCATTCATAAAACTGTTACAAATTTGATCTTTACAACAGGGTAAGGACAAGAAACAAAATTACTAGCACTTTGTGCCAAAAGTCTTTTGCTTTTCTTTACAAAATTGCTTACTTCCTTCTGAGATTAATGTTCTGTCAGTGGGATCTGGGCAATGACTAAAACTTTAAAATAAGGAAGGGTGACCCCTAGTGTTGGCCTTCAGAAACCAAACTCATGTAAAACTACATAGTTTCAAAAACATGGGAAGAATCAGTAGCATGCATTATAAAAATAGTCAAAATACCCAATTTACTTGCCTTTTTTGGCTGTTGACACAAAAATCATTATTATTTAAGATATTACTAAAACACTTAAAGAAAATCTTTGGAACCACAACACAATGCCTCCTACATAAACTTCCTTTCATTCACAGCAAATGTACAAATTCAAAAAGAATAAAATAAAAAGGCACAAAATTTGCCTGAATAAGCAAAGAGAAAATTAGCCAAGGAAAAAAAAATAAACCCTAAACATTAACTCCACATTGGACTGTAGATGACAAATTATATATAAGCCACAACATTAGACTTGTGTGAAGTACTTAGTAAGGAAGTCTTGAGAGAATTACTTCCTCACTAGTTTTTGCATAGAAAGATTCACCTTCAATAAACTCAAAGTTACCAGTTCTTCAGGGAAAGGAAAACAGTTCAGCTTAAATACCTGTCACTTGTGACGAAATGAGAGGACAAAAGTGAATTACTGTGTCCTTTGAACTCAATGTCACTTCAACAAGAGAGGCTCTGGAAAAAAGAAGCCATGCTGGGACAGGAAAACCTTACAAGTAAAGGGGAGTTCTTCCTGAAGAAAAAAATACACTATGTAGGAAACTCCTGCAGTTCTTTCCTACTAAGTTTTATTGCCATTATTTACAAAGATTCTTGACTGGAGCTAGCTTGACACCAGCACAGAGCTAAACAAAACTTAGACATTTAATGCATTTTCTTTTTTCTTTTTTTTTATTTTAGTTTCAGGTGCCAAAAAGACGTAAGAGTTAACTAGGAAAAGTTTGTGCTTAGAACAGCACTGCTACCTCCTTTCACTCGTATGGACTCAACAAGGAACAGTACAGAGTGATGTGGGAAATAAGGAATAAGAAGGAAACTGAAAGTGGTGATGAAGTAACTGATTTAACATGGGAGGTAGAACTTAAAAGGATAATAGAACTTCTGCTCTTAACAATGATTGCTGACCCATCACCCATCACTTTTGAAATACATTTGGTTCTTGGATGTGGACTCACTGTCTTGCTTTGCTCTGAGTCCCCGAAAAGAAAATCTTTGACTTGGGGAGAGCCTCACAGCTGGGACCTTGAGCTTTCCAAACGCAAGCTTCATCAGCAAACAGTTTCTACTAGTCATTTAAAATCCAAATCCTCCTGGAGTCCCCAAATTTTGTTCAAAGTAGATTTTCCTTTTTATTTTTCTCCTATATCCTCTGATTTTACTTGCAGATCCCCTTCACTTTTATCAAGAAAAAAAATACCTTTATGTTTCACATAAATGGTTCTTAATAAACATTTATTATCTAACTTGTAACTATAAATTATTTAGATAACATGTGCTAAATTAAAAGAATGCTTTGAAAGACTATATTTGTACTAACAAAAAAACAAGATTTTTCTCCCTAAGACGATTCAGTACTAAAAGATTTGTTTTATTCCTTTAATATTTCTAACTTCAAACATTTGCAAGAAAGTAAAATATATTTTTTAAAATCTGCATTTTCCATATTTTGTAAAAAGAATTCAGGCAAACAGGTGGTCTCAAGTTTGCGTTGTTATTCAGTTGCTAAGTAGTGTTCAACTCTTTGCGACTCTATGGACTGCAGCACGCCAGGCTTCCCTGTCCTTCATTATCTCCCGGAGTTTGCTCAAACTCATATGAACGTCAATTTAAAGGGAAGAGTAACAAAAAGCAAACAAGGGGCCCTAGGGAATTATGCTTACAGCACATAAAGGAAAAAAAAAATTAGGAGGTGGGGCAGGGGAGATGGAAAGAGATGCAAGAGCTTTTCAGAGCAGAGTCTACCCGCAATAAACAACATTGAAAACTGCTAGAAAAGAGTCTTAGCTCTCCATTGCTGTTGTTCAGTCGCTGTCATGTCTGACTCTTTGTGATTCGATGGACTGCAGCATGCCAGGCTTTCCTGACCTTCACTGTCTCCCAGAGTTTGCTCAAACTCATGTCCACAGAGACGGTGATGCCACTGAACCATCTCGTCCTCCGTTGCCCTCTTCTCCTCCAGCCTTCAATCTTTCCCAGCATCAGGGTCTTTCCTAATGAGTCAGCTTTGGCGAAAGTATCTTCAGCTTCAGCATCAGTCCTTCCAATGAATATTCAGGGTTGACTTCCTTTAGGATTGACTCTTTTGATCTCCTTGAAGGCCAAAGGACTCTCAAGAGTCTTCTCCAGTAACACAATTCAAAAGCATTAATTCTTCGGCGCTCAGCATTCTTTATGGTACAATGTTGTCATTATATTCCCACAACCAAGGGCTTTCAGTTATAAGCAATGTTTCTCATAAAAATTTCTCATTTATTTAGTAAGAGGGTAACCCTTAATAAGTGCATACATAATTTCATTTTGTATGACTGATTTACCTGCCTACTGACACTCATTCTTGTAGAGCCTCAGCACTGTCTGGGAACTTTCATTTCTTGTAAAAGCTGCATCAATTTCTTCCAGTGACTAATTTAATAAGACACTGAAATGGCTTCTGTGAAATTCAGCTTTCAAAAATGCACAGAATCTCAGAAAAGAGCTTATGCACACATTTTGCTTTCTTTTATATAATAATCCTACCAGGAAGCATAGCAAGTCCAAAGAAAGGTTGAGAAGACAATCTTTCCTTGCCAAATAAAGGTACAAAATAATGTCTTATTCAAACACACATACAACACTCCCAAATCTAAATGAGTATGAAAGCTAAGTAGTAATGTTGAATTTTAAGCCAGGTTTTTCACTCTCCTCTTTCACCTTCATCAAGAGGCTCTTTAGTTCCTCTTCACTTATGTCATTAGAATGGTATCATCTTTGAGGTTGTTGATATTTCTCCTGGAAACTTTGATTCCAGCTTGTTATTCATTCAGCCTGCATTTCTCATAATGTACTCTGCATGTAAGTTAAACAAGCAGAGCAATCACAGCCTTGTCACATTCCTTTCCCAGTTTGGAACCAGAGAGTTGTTCCACGTCCAGTTCTAACTGTTTCTTCTTCACCTAAATACAAGCTTTTAAGGAGACAGGTACAATCCATCTTCATACATTTAAATATATTTGAGTTTTCCTCTATATATTCAAATATATTTAAATGTATAAATATGGATTTTCAGTGAAATGAAATCATATTAAACATAGTTTTTCAACTTTCTTTCTTCCCTTACTAACATCTTTATCAATCAATATCCACCTCATTGCTAGATCAAAAAATATGCACATTCCTCATCTAGATATGTAATGTCATGTAAGCCCCCAAAATATTATAACAAATAACACTGCCACCAAGCATATATGAATATGCTCATTTATTTTCATACATTGATTAATTTAATTCAGATAAAATTTAGAATCATGATTTTGTTGAAATTTTCATTTGAATTACACTCTATTTATAGGTTAATTCAAGGACAATTGGTATTATTCGATGCTGAGTTTTCCTATCTAAGAACATCCTATAAGTTGGTTCATATTTCTCAGGTCAGCAATTCTCAGTATAAGTAAGTGGCGTATTTACATATACTAACAGTATAACGCTACTATAAACATCGGGATTATCACTTTGTCCTGTTTTTGGAAGCAGTTTTAAACTACCTAAAAAGCTTTCATAAGTTAGAAAAATTTGTCAATAAAATCATCTAATCCTACTACCTTTTTAGGTGCCAGATTTTTCTTCTAACTGTTGCTCTGTTCAGGTTCCCTACTTTACATGATTAGAATTCAGCAATTTATATTTTCTTAGAGATAAATTCAATTAATCCAGTTTTTCACAGTTATTTTGTCAAATACTTGTTTAAAATATTCTCATATTCCCTTCTATATCTTTAATCAGAACCCACATCTTCATTATAACAATAACTAATATTTCAGATTCTTAATATATGCCAATCACTGTATTAACATAATTCTTCCAACTCTTGAGATAGGTACTATATTTTTTCCTTACTTCTCAGATGAAGTAATTGAAGAATAAGTCAATGTTACTTCTCCAACATCATACAGAAAGCAAGTGTCCAATCAAGGATTCAAACTCAAAACCTATGTTCTTAATGTGTATACCATAAAAATCTGGCAACTGTTAGGTTCTTTCAGTTGCAAATTGAACTTAGTTTTGTGAAATGAAGAAATTCTCACCAGATCCCTGCAGCATAAGTTTCAGGAGTGGGTCTTCTCTTTAAAACAAGTCGTAAAACATTTTGCTTATGTATCTCCATAAAAATCATTTTTGTATTATAAAATTAAATTTATATACAACATTTATAATACAAAAATTAAAATTTTGTATTATAAATTTAAGGAGTTACAAAAAGATAACTTTCTGTATGTTATATGACTAAAAAATAAACACATTTTAATATATTCATTTAAACTCATTAAAATATATCCAGTGGACTCTAAATACCACAACGATTTCACACTCACCACAAAACATTCTCAAAAAACTTTAATAAGTAAAAATTTTCCATCCTTCCTTGTTTCCTTTTTATGTTTCATTTGATCCCATAACATTTTATACCAAGGTGATACATATTTTTATCCTGAGCATCTTTTATTTATTATCTTTTAAGATTTTTCTTCAAGAAAACTATGCATGTAAATTTAATGTTTAATTTCCTTTGATTATAAGTTTCTGGGTGTTCATTGGAAGGACTGATGTTGAAGCTGAAACTCCAATACTTTGGCCACCTCATGCGAAGGGTTGACTCATTGGAAAAGACCCTGATGCTGGGAAGGATTCGGGGCAGGAGGAGAAGGGGACGACAGAGCATGAGATGGCTGGATTGCATCACCGACTCGATGGACATGGGTTTGCGTAAACTCCGGGAGTTGGTGACGGATAGGGAGGCCTGGCGTGCTGCGATTCATGAGGTCACAAAGAGTTGGACACGACTGAGCGACTGAACGGAACTGACAAGTTTCTGAGTGTTAAATTATTTTTTTCTTTTGGATAGAATTATTATTATAATTACTAGTTGTCTGTTGATTTAGCAAGTTCACAAATTTTAACAATTATTAATCATAAAGTGTAAACTTTAAAAATGTATTTCTTAATGAAATGAATGGGGCTAAAGATTTCCTGGTTCTATTTTTTCTTATTAATTCATATATTTACTAGCAAATGTTAATACTGCTTAAATGAGACAGAGCTCAACATTCATATTATTCCTGTTTTCATTTTCATAGATATAAATGCTAAGGAAATTTAACCATATAGATTAATAATTGGTTCTAAAAGGAGTTTTGATATAGCAATGTTTTAGATTCTTTTAGCACATTATCAGTCACAGGACAAAAATTACTTAGTGGTATTTCTTTTAAAATTGTTTTTAATGATTGATCAGTGAAAATCCTTTCAAATTCTCCTTAAATTTATTCAGTTCTATGATAAGAAATCTCCTGACTTGTAAGAGGATTTGTTACCTTTCATTATGCCTTCACTTCTTCAATAGTGACATCAGTATTTCCAAATGTTCTTTCCTTGACATCCTGGTGCTTTTTACATACTGGTGCAATTTACCATTGCAATATTCAAGAAGTGTAAGTGAGATGTATGCTTTTGTAAAGGAGAAAATTAAAATGAAAAAAGCATAATTAGAGTCTGTATGGATGATAAAGTTGTGGAAATTGCTTCCTTTAATCTATCCATGAGTCCAGGTAACTTTTGGAGAGTCTGAACATATGTGCAGAAGAACGGAGGACCTCAGATGCAGACCACTTCTCTATGCTCTAACAACTCTGGGGCTCAGTTTCTCACAATTTTTAACATCAAAATTTTAGGGAGAAAATCATAATTGGTCCATCTTGGGTGAATTCTTCAACTTAACGAATTATGGCTACTGGAAGAGGATCACATACTATAGATAGAGGCACCAAGAATTGATCACTGTGCCATACAGTAGGTCCTTACTGAATTCTACTCAATATTAAGTAAATTTGCACTTATGGTTTTCTTCATCCTTAAATTATTTTATGTTACTTTCTTAATTCTACTTTTGTTTAGCTAAATTTTTAGTTTGTTTACTTTCAACAGTTTAAATAGACGCTTTTACTGTTATAAATTTCTCCCCAGTAGTGTTCTACCTATATCCTTTAGGTATCAATATGTAGTAATATCATTAATTTCTAAGTAATTTATAATTTCAGTTGATTTTCAATGTCAAGACACATTTAAGAAAGTGTTTTTATAGCTTCCTTTTTTGCTGAGGCCTCCAAATAATATCTTCCCTGCTGTTCTGTACTTGCCTATTGTCAGATTTCAATGGAATATCTATAATGCTCATCTTTAAATATAAGCAGTTTATGGCACGCTCTGCTCAAAATACTACAATAGATGTCCATCAAGTTTTGAATAAATTCCAAACTTCTTACTGTGTTTTAGATCACTTTATTTGGCCCTATCCCACACCACCCTCACCTGATGTGATCACATCCTCACTCTCCCAATGTGTCTACACTGGACAGTTTGCTTATCCTGGAGCACGACAAGGTTGTTGCCACATGCTTCATGTGACCTTGCAATTGGTGCTTACTTTGTCTGGAATTTTCTTTCCCTGGATCTTCACTAGTTATGCTCAGTTACTTCATTAAGGCGTCCTCTCGAACATGACCTCCTTAGGAACAGCTTCATCACTCCCTTCATTATTTGTAGTAAAAGGCGGGGGTAAGGGATGATGGGAGGATATATATATATGTATAGATGTACATATACATACACATATATATATATACATGTGTTTATATACGCAACATCTGTGGGAGGAAAGAAATGGGAAGCTGCTAAGAGACAAAGACTCTGTATGCCCCATGTACCTTCTGAATCTTATCCTATGTGACCCAATCATCTATTTTAAAAAGACTATGTGATGACATTAAGAGAGGGGAGGATTAATGAGAATAAAAGGAAAAACTGATAGGGGAATGAAAAACATTTGTTGGGTCATAGAATTTCTGTAGATTTATGTAAGGAGATGGGAGACAAGAAGGCATTCCAGAAGACTTAAACAGCATGTGTAAAAGCATAGAAGGTGAGAAGAAAATAAGGAACATGCTACTGAATATTTTATGCAAATTTGTATCTTCAGGGCCTAGTTTACTAGAGACAAAAAATATACCTGTCTCGGTAAAGCAGTGGAAGCTTGTTAAGGAATAATGGAAAATAATATTGCCTAGGAAAAGTAGGAACAGATGGAGGATTTTAAAATTCAAGGGAGAAGGTTAGCTTTGTTGTGCTAGGAAAACGTAAGCCATTGAATGTTCTTGAAAAAGGGAATGGTGTGGTCATATGAGTGCTCAAACAGGATTATTGTACATCATTGTAATGAAAGAGCTAAAACCTGGAAGCAAGGTGTCCAAGAAGATGATCCTTATAGTTAGTCGCAAAGGAGATAGTGACCTAATTAGGAGAATGGCTTTGGCTTACAAAAGAAATATCAAAGTAAATTCAATCCACACCATAGGCTTTGCATATATAAGAAACTGTTATTCATGTTTGTTCATGTAATTCATGCTTGTTCATGCAAAGATGCACAAAATATGACTCCTTTCTTCAAGTGCTTGATTTTAATCATTATTTACATTTGATCCCAAATCTTATAGTTTTATGAACATCTTCACAGAAAAATTTCCCATCAAATACTCATTTGAATTATAATCCATCCCATTGTACAGTGAAGATAATAAAAGTACTATGGGTTTAAATGTTATGACTAGGAAACAGCACTGCCAAGCCCAAGGGACACAAAACTGGGAACCAAATTTTCAAATCCCAGGTTCTGCATATTTTCACAATATTATGCTTTAGGAGGTCAGTAAACTAGTAATCCTTTGAGTATTTTTTATGTTCCAGTTATGTCTATTATTATGTCATTTCATCTTTTTAAGTATCCTACAAACTAGGAATTATTAACATTGTTTACCAGTATGCAAAAATGAAGCTTCAGAAATGTTAAGTAGCTTACAACAAGTCATCCAGCTTCTAAATTGCAACAGGGAAGAAGCTTTTGTATTTTATTACAAATTAATAACTAAATGGATGCTCCCTATAAGCTTAAATTATACATAATGGCCCATCTCTGGGAATCCTACTCCCCAAGTAATGAGCATTAAGTTAAAATACGTTTGTTTAGCTCACAGGAAACATCCTGACCAGGTCCACCTATGAATGACTGCAGGGAGAGAGAAATTAACACACTCCCTTGGGAGGCTAATGGGAACCACAGAGTGTTTGACTTTACTTCCTCCGCTTCTAGTATAAAAGGGGTCTGAATTCTAACTCAGACAAGATGGTTCTTTGGGGCATGAGCCCATCATCTTCTTGGTTAGCTGGCTTTCCAAATGAAGTCATTATTCCTTGCCCTTAACAACTCATCTCTCAATAACTGGCCTGTCGTGAAGCACACAGTATGAGCTTAGACTAGGTAACAAAGTGGCAGCATGAGGATCCAAGTACAGCCTTGTCGAACCCAAGACTCTGAGCTCTGAAAAGCACAGTATCCGTCAGTATCAAGACGGCAGTAAGAGTGCCACAGGAACAAAGAGTTATGAGAAGGTTCCTAAGAACTTTGGAATCCAGTGAGAGGGCGTTTCTGTGGACTTCTGAAGAATGAGTTGACATGTAATGAAGAAGTAATGAAGTAATGACAAGTAATGAAGAAGACAACTGTGATATCATGATACAACAAGAAACATAAATTTGGTCTTCATCCCCAATTCCTGGCACAGAGTTCCAAAAATCCTGAAACTTCCTCAGCAATAGGGATGAAGAGTGTCCTTTATTCTTCAAAGGAAGTCCCTTTAGACCATATCTGAGTTTAGGTTGAGAAAGCAATTCTTTATGGCCCTTAGATAGCGTTAGGATTGGTGACGGTTGCCAGAGGAATAACCCATCTGATTAGAGGGTTGGGACTTTCAATCTCACACCCTAATCTCCCACTAAGGAGGGTTGGGGGGCTGGAGGTCAAGATAATAATCACCAGTGGTCAATGATTTATCAGTCACTCCTACACACATAATGGAATCTTCATGAAAACCTTAAAGGCAAGTATTTGGAGAGCTTCCAGGTTGGTGAATGCATCCTTGTGTTGGAAGGGTGGGAGTCACCAAACTCCATGGAGACAGAAGCTCCTATGCTCAGTACCCTTCCAGACCTTTCTGCATATGCCTCTTCATCTGGCTGTTCATTTGTATCCTTTATATTAATATTCTTTATAATAAATTGCTAATAGTTAGTGAAATGTTTCCCTGAGTTCTGTGGGTCACTGTAGCAACGTAAGGAGGAGGTTGTGGTAACCTTGGATTTGCAGCCAAACTGGACAAGAGTGCAGATAACTTGGGGGTCCTCTATGTGTGACTGGTGTCTGAAATGCGGGCAGTGTTGTGGGGCTGATTCCTTAACCTATGGCTCCAGGTACTTTGTGTCAGAATTGAATTAAACTGTAGGGAAGCCAGTTGGTGTCCACAGAGAACCGAAGAATTTCTTAGTGTGCAAAACCCACACATTCGGTATCAGAAGTCCACAGAAAGACATAGATCATTGTAGCTACCAAGAGATGATAATCCAGGCTAATCTGGCTAAAAGTCTCTATTGTTTAAAATCAAACTTAACTCAAGATTTTGAACTAAATGACTTGGCTAGTAGTTGTATTATTAACCCCAATAGGAAATTTGCGAGAAGACACTGGATGGTATAGGAAAAAAGATTATAAATTTAATCCTGAATATGTTACTGCGCTACATTGAACGCCTAAGCACAATGCATGCCCAGTTGACTTTTGTAAAGTGGCCAGATAGTTGGAAACTGAAAAATATGAATTCAGGAATCTATTAAATGAGTATAATAATATCTACCTCACAAGTTCATACTGAAAATTAAATATAATTATACAAACAAAAAGCCTTTAAAAATGGGAAGCCATTGTTTTTTTTTTTAAATAATTTTTCAGAGAAGAGAGAGTTGTGGTTCTGGGGGAGATGAGATTTTTGAGGTGTACTGTTTAACAGAGAGCACAAATATTAATACAACAATATTAATGTTATTATTGCACTATAGAGGAGTGAAAAGGAATATTTTAAAAAGATTGAGCATTTATGGGATAAGAAGAGAAAAACTTGAGAATTGCAGAACAATGTAATACACTTTCCCAGAAGTCAAGGAAGCACAGTTTTAAAGACTGAAATGCATTTAAGATTTAAGTAGATTGAGAGTGAATACATGGCTATTAAAGTTGACAATGAGTCGATCTTGAGATAGTGATCCCAACAGAATGAGAGAGAAGAAAAAAACAATTACGTGAATTTAAGTCATGTGAATAGACGTGAAAGGGACACTGAAGATGCTCCTGTAAGATATTCAGCAATAAAGGAAAAGAAGGAAAGAGGATTGTAGCTAGAGAGGGATGTGGGAACAACTATGAATGTTAGAAAGGCTGTGTGATTCTAGTCTGAAAAAGAGTATCTGTAAGAATAATACTGCTTATGAAATTGAAAGAACTGGGTCAAGGACAAAGAGACAGTTTGGCTTTATAGTATAATCATCTCTTTCTCTTAAATTGAAAGGAATCACAAACTGAAAAAGAAAAAGGGAAAGTGCCCTGAATCTTTCCAAATAAATAGGAAGAATAATAATTTGATGAAGACTAAGAATGGAACTTGAGGAAGAAGAGACTATGAAATTGGAAAGATAAAGGGAAAGAACAAAAAACCCACGGCAGTTATTCTTTTGAATATTTTGTTAGAGAACTATTAAGAGATAAATTAAAAAAAAAAAGGCAGTGGTACAGGCGCAGTTAAAATTGGCATGAAATTGCAGTAGGCAAGAGCTGAAAAATACTTTGTGCTTTTCTCTTCTATAGAGTTGCGCAACTAGGGATAAGAATCAGATTACACAGGCAAAGCAAAACCCTGGTAAATCAACAAATCAAGAGTGCTTCAACCCATTTTTTTCCTTGCAAACAAAACAACAACGCATTGAAGTTGTACTATAGATTTCTACACTTCAGCTTCATAACAAGATAAATAAACCAAGTTTGGAGACTGTTCATGGACCAAATCCTACTCCCTTAATGTTGCTGCAGTGAGAAAATTACCTCCAAAATTTGTAAACAATGACATTATACATGAAAAATTTTAAATCTCATTCATTAGTCATTGATTGCCTGTGCTAAAGAAGTTAATTTTTAACATAAGACTGTGTTTAATAAGCAGTTGAAGAAATTAGTCATAATGTTTTCATACTTGCAGTTCCATACCTGCAACATTGAGAAAAGCACCATAGGAAGATCTACTTGTGACTGTATTTCAAATTAAAATAAGTCAATATAGACATTTCTAGTAAGTAAGAATTTTAAGGAAAGACTATGCCACAGAAATTCTGAACTGTTCACTGTAGTTTATTTCTGAAACTATGTAGAATTTGTATAAAATGTTAGGCAAAAGAGAAAGATAATATATTCAAATTTCTCTTTTAAATTTTCTTACAATAAAAACTTCTAAAACACACAGACACACCACACACACAAACACACACACCTTACACACACACACCTTACACTTGTAAAACTAAATTTAAGGACATTGGTATTCTAAAGATCTGCTCAGGGTGGAAATATTTCTTGTTTGTGGAAGAAAAAAAATTGGTGGGAAAAAGAAAGGAAAGAGAAGAAATAAAGTAATAATAAAGGAGAGGAGAAAAGAATAAAAGAGAAAGGAAATGAATAAAGGGAAACCAAATATAAAAAATTACAGTTTAAAAAATGTGCAACACTTGTCAAATACACACTAAGCTCAGTATTGGTCATAAATTTATTTCGTTTTTTTTTTTCTTTTCTCAAGTTTAGTTTGTTCCTAAATGGTTCACTCACATCCCCACATTTTCCTGCCCTATACTAATCTCCCCAGTAAAGGCAGGGGGGCAGAAATACTTAAAGTATAACTAGTTAGTCTATGGATGTAGGCTTTTGAAAATTTAGCACATATACTAGTATAAAACAGCAAGCTTATGCAGTACAAAGTATGAAGTTCTTTAAACCAGGCATAGTTCTAAAGTTTGAAGGTTTGTAAAACATAAGCTCAGAACATTATCTTAATTCAATTCTTATATTACTTATGTAACATACAACAAATAGAGAAATACTTCCTAAAGTGAGAAGAATGAAGGGAGGGAAGGAGGCACAGGAAGAGAAGGATGGAAAGAGGGAGGAAAGAACGAAGGCAAGAAGAAGGAAAAGAAAAAACATTCCTGAACCTTGGATTTTTAAAGGTTGCAGAATGTAACGGAAGCCTATGTACAAAATATTAACTATGAGTCCAATACTTCTTTTTAATCTCAGAAAAATCAAATATTCTAATTTAACAGCTTCAAGATAACTAGCTTATTAGCAAATGACATAAAAGTAAAAAGCTTCAGGCATACCCCCAAGCCTTCTCAAATGATACTTTCCTTTCAGATGGCTATTAACTCTGACCCAGATGTAGTTCTCAATTCAAATAAAGGAATCACTCTCACTATTTTCAGCTTTTTGGAAAATGATAATAAATTAATCTGGCATCCAGAAACGACAATGAAGCTTGTTTTTATTATAACAAGCTTACTCCTAGATTATGAAGTCTGATTGCCTTTAAGCTGTTGATATATGTTTTTAATCATATCAGCATTAAATTTTCAACAGGAAATTTTCTTTATTGCTTTATTTTATTTTATATCTTTTCATGCATATGTTTTAGGGGATGTATTGTTGGTAACTTAACAGCTTTAAACTCATAGTTAAGCAGCCATGATTTACTAAGACCACAAAAAAAAGCACTTACTTGCAAAAACTAGCACTGAAGGAAAACCTATCTGTAAATACAAAATTCTCACCCTTAAAGTTTTATTTTTCTTAATGTTTCTTTCACTTTTACATTCTTTTTCTTTTGTATGGACAATTTCCATCTCAGAAATTCTCACCAGATCCCTGCAGCATAAGTTTCAGGAGAATTGAATTAAACTGTAGGGAAGCCAGTTGGTGTCCACAGAGAACCGAAGAATTTCTTAGTGTGCAAAACCCACACATTCGGTATCATCTTCTCTTGCTTAGAATAATTCACAGTAGCTAAAAACTACAAACAATCCATACGTCCATAAACTGGTGAATGGGAAAACAAAATATGATATATTCAAACATGAAATACTGCTCAGCAATTAAAGGAACAAAGGGCAACATTATGGAGATAGAAAAAATATTGATGATTTTTCAGGGAGTTATGCTGTCTAGGTTGGTCATAACTTTTCTTCCAAGGAGTAAGCATCTTTTAATTTCATGGCTGCAATCACCATCTGCAGTGATTTTGGAGTCCAAAAAAATAAAGTCAGCCACTGTTTTCACTATTTGCTCATCTATCTGCCATGAAGTGATGGGACTGGATGCCATGATCTTAGTTTTCTGAATGTTGAGCTTTAAGCCAACTTTTTCACTCTCCTCTTTCACTTTCATCAAGAGGCTCTTTAGTTCTTCTTCACTTTCTGCCATAAGGGAAGTGTCATCTGCATATCTGAGGTTATTGATATTTCTCCTGGCAATCTTGATTCCAGCTTGTGCTTCCTCCAGCCCAGCGTTCCTCATGATGTATTCTGCATATAAGTTAAATAAGCAGGGTGACAATATACAGCCTTGATGTACTACTTTTCCTATTTGGAACCAGTCTGTTGTTCCAGTCCATCTTAGTTCACTGATTTCTAGAATGTCGATGTTCACTCTTCTCCTGTTTGACCACTTCTAATTTGCCCTGATTCATGGACCTAACATTCCAAGTTCCTATGCACTATTGCTCTTTACAGCATCAACTCTTGCTTCTGTCACCAGTCCCATTCACAACTGGGTGTTGCTTTTGCTTTGGCTCCATCCCCTCATTCTTTCTGTAGCTATTTCTTCACTGATCTCCAGTAGCACAGTGAGCACCTACTGACCTGGAATCAAGATTGCCGGGAGAAATATCAATAACCTCAGATATGCAGATGACATCACCCTTATGGCAGAAAGAGAAGAAGAACTAAAGAGCCTCTTGATGAAAGTGAAAGAAGAGAGTGAGAAAGTTGGCTTAAAGCTCAACATTCAGAAAACTAAGATCATGGCATCTGGTCCCATCACTTCATGGCAGATAGATGGGAAAACAGTGGAAACAGTGGCTGACTTTAGTTTTCTGGGCTCCAAAATCACTGCAGATGGTAACTACAGCCATGAACTTAAAAGACGCTTACTCCTTGGAAGAAAAGTTATGACTAACTTAGACAGCATATTAAAAAGCAGAGACATTACTTTGCCAACAAAGGTCCGTCTAGTCAAGGCTATGGTTTTCCAGTGGTCATGTATGGATGGGAGAGTTGGACTATAAAGAAAGCTGAGCACCAAAGAATTGATGCTTTTGAACTGTGGTGTTGGAGAAGACTCTTGAGAGTCCCTTGGACTGCAAGGAGATCCAATCAGTCCCTCCTAAAGGAGATCAGTCCTGGGTGTTCACTGGAAGGACTGATGTTGAAGCTGAAACTCCAAAAGTTTGGCCACCTGATGCGAAGAGCTAACTCATTGGAAAAGACCCTGATGCTGGGAAAGATTGAGGGCAGGAGGAGAAGGGGACGACAGAGGATGAGATGGCTGGATGGCATCACCGACTCGATGGACATTGTTTTGGGCGGACGCAGGGAGTTAGTGATGGAAAGGGAGACCTGGCGTGCTGTGGTTCATGGGGTCGCAAAGAGTCAGACAGGACTGAGTGACTGAACTGAACTGTTGTTCCATGTCCAGTTCTAACTGTTGCTTCCTGACCTGCATACAGGTTTTTCAAGAGGCAGGTAAGATGGTCTGGTATTCCCATCTCTTTCAGAATGTTCCACAGTTTATTGTGATCCACACAGTCGAAGGCTTTGGCATAGTCAATAAAGCAGAAATAGATGTTTTTCTGGAACTCCCTTGCTTTTTCGATGATCCAGTGGATATTGGCAATTTGATCTCTGGTTCCTCTGCCTTTTCTAAAAGCAGCTTGAACATCTGGAAGTTCATGGTTCACGTATTGCTGAAGCCTGACTTGGAAAATTTTGAGCAGTACTTTACTAGCGTGTGAGATGAGTGCAATTGTGCAGTAGTTTGAGCATTCTTTGGGATTACCTTTCTTCGGGATTGGAATGAAAACTGACGTTTTCCAGTCCTGTGGCCACTGCTGAGTTTCTCATATTTGTTGGTATATTGAGTGCTGCACTTTCACAGCGTCATCTTTCAGGATTTGGAATAGCTCCACTGGAATTCCATCACCTCCACTAGCTTTGTTCGTAGTGATGCTTCCTAAGGCCCATTTGACTTCACATTCCAGGATGTCTGGCTCTAGGTGAGTGATCACACCATTGTGATTATCTGGGTCATGAAGGTCTTTCTTGTACAGTTCTTCTGTGTATTCTTGCCACCTCTTCTTTATATCTTTTGCTTCTGTTAGGTTCCTACCATTTCTGTCCTTTATTGTGCCCATATTGCATGAAATGTTCCCTTGGTATCTCTAATTTTCTTGAAGAGATCTCTAGTCTTTCCCATTCTATTGTTTTCCTGTATTTCTTTGCATTGATCGCTGAGGAAGGCTTTCTTATCTCTTCTTGCTATTCTTTGGAGCTCTGCATTCAAATGGGTATATCTTTCCTTTTCTCCTTTGCATTTCGCGTCCCGTCTTTTCACAGCTATTTGTAAGGCCTCCTCATACAGCCATTTTGCTTTTTTGCATTTCTTTTTCTTGGGGATGGTCTTGATTCCTGTCTTCTGTACAGTGTCACAAACCTTCATCCATAGTTCATCATGCACTCTGTCTATCAGATCTAGTCCCTTAAATCTATTTCTCACTTCCACTGTATAGTCATAAGGGATTTGATTTAGATCATACCTGAATGGTCTAGTGGTTTTCTCCACTTTCTCAATTTCAGTCTGAATTTGGCAATAAGGAGTTCATGATCTGATCCACAGTCAGCTCCCAGTCTTGTTTTTGCTGACTGTATAGAGTTTCTTCATCTTTGGCTGCAAAGAATATAATCAATCTGATTTCAGTGTCAACCATTTGGTGATGTCCATGTGTAGAGTCTTCTCCTGCGTTGTTGGAAGAGGGTGTTTGCTGTGATCAGTGCGTTCTCTTGGCAGAACTCTATTAGCCTTTGGCCTGCTTCATTCTGTACTCCAAGGCCAAATTTGCTTGTTACTCAAGGTGTTTCTTGACTTCCTACTTTTGCACTCCAGTCCCCTATAATGAGAAGGACATCTTTTTTGGGTGTTAGTTCCAGAAGGTCTTGTAGGTCTTCATAGAACTGTTTAACTTTAGCTTCTTCAGTGTTATGGTTGGGGCATAGACTTGAATTACCATGATATTGAATGGTTTGTCTTGGAAACGAACAGAGTTCATTCTGTCATTTTTGAGATTGCATCCAAGTACTGCAGTTCGGACTCTTTTGTTGACTATGATGGCTACTCCATTGCTTCTAAGGGATTCCTGCCCACAGTAGTAGATATAATGGTCATCTGAGTTAAATTCACCCATTCCAGTCCATCTTAGTTCACTGATTGCTAGAATGTCGATGTTCACTCTTGTCATCTCCTGTTTGACCACTTCCAATTTGCTAGTAGTAATAAGTTGATATTTAAAATTTCATCTATTTGAGAGAAATATATGTGCTTTAAAATATTTATTTATATTTATAAATTTATATATATGTAAGCTTATTTTATCTTAAAGTTATACCATCATTCATACACTGCTTTATGTCAAAGATCACTTAAAAAAGCATTATATTTGAAGTGAACTCCCTGTACATATTTAAACTTTCAAATTTATAACAAAGTTTAGTCTGTTCAGTTTTCTAGTCCATTCACTTTTACTTCATTGTGAAGGCTTACTGTCTGACCAAAATGTATTAAAGTGAAAGTGTTAGTCACTCAGCTGTGTCCAATCTTTGTGACCCCATGCCCACCAGGCTCCTCTGTCCATGGAATTTTCCAGGCAAAAATATTGGTGCGGGTTGCCATTTCCTTCTCCAGAGGTTCTTCCTGCCCCAGGGAGCGAATCCTGGTCTCCCACATTGCAGGCATATTCTTTACCCTTTGAGCTACCAAGGAAGCCCAGGAACCTTAAGAAAAATTCATACTGCCCAATGAGTTTGCAAACTGGAAAGATAATTTTCAGTTATATTCCCATCATTTCTTTTTGTCATTAAGAAGAAGTCATATATGTGTTGAGCTACACATTTTTTCTATGCAGTATACATAAGGAGACTTTGATAATACATCCCTGACCCAAAGAAAGAGACCTAAAGGAAAGATCATTAACACCTTCTTTCAAATGACAGTGAACCTGGGCCTCATCCTGAACACTCCGCTGTCTTCTCCATTTCCTTCAATTACATATACAGAAATGCTTAATACTTTGACATTTTAGTAGCAGCTGTTTTTCCTTTCCAAACCTTGATTGTTTTTAAATGTTCTTCTATGTAACCTAGGCTTATATCTCTGACCCACTATATTTGGAAAATGGGCCAGACCACCAACATCAAGTGGCCAAAATTGATTTTCACTCTTTCCCTCATTTGTTCAACTGAAGATAAGGGAGTGGGAAGTGGAGATGATTGCTTTTACTGAAATATAAAATCATTTACGTTCTTCAAGGTTTAATTTATAATCTAAAAGTAATTATATGTATGAATAAAGGATTATGAAAAAATTTGAAACAAGGAAAAATGACTGTTCAAATGCCAAAGTTTTAAACACTTAAAAAAAATAAATGCATTATAATGAAAATATTGGTTATAATGAAAAAATTTTCCTTCATATCACATCTTTCTAAAAAGAGGACTCTTTCTGAAATCTCACAATAAATAATTTATTTCTGTAAACTTAACTTCAAATCAATATATCCTATTATTTTATAAGCTATGTCCTGAGTAATTTCTTAAAATCCACAGATTGGCAGTCAAATAGACTTCAGAATAATTAAAAGAAAAATTAAATCAAATCAATTTCCCTATGTTAGACTGACCAAAAATTATATTTGATTAATTTCATGTTTTGTTAATAACCAAATTTATAATACACACATACATTAAGGTTTTCATTTTTAGTAAACCACACAAAACAAAATTAATAATACATAAACAATTCATAATAGTAATAAGAGACAAATAACAATTGTTAAAATGAACAAAGGATCTGAACACACATTTTTTCTAGAAAATATACAAATGGCCAATAAGTCCCTGAAAAGACATTCAAAATTGTCAGGAAAATGCAAATCAAAATCACAATGAGATATCACTTTATTCTCAGTAGGATGAGTATAATCAGAAAGACAAATAAGACAGATGCTGGCAAGGATGTATAGAAATCAGAACTTCATATGCCATTGGTAGGAATGTAAAATGGCACAACATAGCAATTCCTCAAATGACTATCCATAGAATCACACAAAATATGATCCAACAATTCCACTGCTAAGCATATATACAAGAGAAGTGGAATATATATCCGCTTCAAAATTTGTACAGGAATGTTCATAGCAACCTTGTAATAGCCAAGGAATAGAAACAACCCAGTGTCCTTCAATCAATGAGTGGATAAATAAAATGAGAGATTCCATATAATAGAGTATTATTTGGTCTTAAAATGCTACGACATACTGATACATGCTACACACCATGGATAAGCCTTGAAAACATTATGCTGACTGAAAGACACTAGTCATGAAAAAAGACATATTTGATAATTCCAATTACATGAAATGTCCAGAAAAGGCAAATCTATATAAAGACAGAAGTTAAATTAGCTGTTGCCGAGGGCTAGGGGGGCTTTCCTTGTGGCTCGTCGGTAAAGAATTTGACTGCCAACTCAGAAGCCGTGGTTCAAAACCTGGCTCAAGAAGATCCCCTGGAGAAGGAAATGGCAACCCACTACAGTATTATTGCCTGGGAAATTCCATGTACAGAGGAAACTGGCAGGCTACTACAGTCCGTGGGGTTGCAAAGAGTTGGACATGACTTGGTGACCAGGCAACAACTAGGGTTAGGGTGGTAGGAGGATGGTTGGGAGGAAATGCAGAGTGATTGTAGATAGCTATGGGGTATCTTTGGGGGATCAGGAAATGTACTAAAATTAATTCTGCTGATGGTTGCATAACTCTGTGATAAGATTAAAAGCCACTGAATTGTATAGTTTAAGTGGGTGAATTATAAGGTATGTGAATTATATGTCAGTAAGACTGGTAACCAAAAATTATTAGAATAGTGGTTGAGAATAACACATCACTTAATATTCACAGAAAGGGATCTGGCTGGTTAAAACACACTAAATAACTGTCATCCAGCACTCTTATTATTACCAATTTGGTGAACAATCCCTCCACTTCCAATAAGATCAAACGATAATGTTTAGAACAACTTAAATTGAGTCCTGAAGTTGTTTTCTTGCTCAGCTAGATAAACAAGAATTTTTTTTAACAAAAGCTTTAACTAGGCATCTCTTGTTTCAATAAAGCCCAACGACAATTAAGGCTTTAACTTAGAGATTATTTGTAGTAGTAGAAATAAATAACATTTCTGCCCTGCGTTGGTAAGTGTGACTTCAAACCAGCACTATCCAATGTTATCTCTGATAAAGTAGTTTGGGACATGGAACAAGACCAGAAACAGACATTTATTTAATAAACACATATTAAAAGGATATAAAATTTTATAATTGTTATAAAATTCCTCTAGCCTACTTTCCAGAATTCATGTCTGCGTGGTTAGTTTATTGCTATTGTGATTAGTTCTTTATCTTAAATATTCAATATATCATTCACTTTTCTTATTATATAGAGTGATGCTGTTTGGATTTCCTTCATCCAGCAAAAATCACAATTTTAAAATTTATGATGAAGTAAAGGAAACTTAATAAACAAAAACACAATGAACTTATTCTCTTTGTTCTTAAGAAATACTAACTAAGGAGACTAACGTCACAAATTTTGTTCACACTGTACACAATTATTTTGATAGGAAGCAATTCATACAAGACTCTATTAAATACATATCAATGTTTTATATTAAAACTGGGAGTTACTTTAAGTGACTAAGGTAATTTGCAAGAAAAAGTTAAAATTTTCACTCTGAGTAGTGTCAACTCTTATTAAGTTATATTAAAAGTCACTTATCAACATTATCTTGGACATATCTGCCCTTTAATAACAAACAGTTTATCTACCAGTAATATTTTATGCAAACTAGGCTTTGAAACAGTCTGAAAAGTATTTGGCAAAGAAAATCTAATTTTTAATTATTGTGATATAAGCAACTGAAACTGACTTGAAGTTATATTTTTGAGACGTGAACTAGCAGAGATCTGTAGAGTTACGTATAATGTGACAACTGAAAGAATATGAAAATTAAATTTTTGTAAAAAGTTACAAGGATCTATAGAAATTTTAAGTACACATTAATAAGGCACTGTAGTTTTCAGATGTCTGTGAATTTATTTAAATAACAACTTCTTTCCTTAAGAAATAATATAGCATTTTTATTTTTATGCATTATGTACAATATAAGAAAGAAGTACTGTGCAGTGATATGGTTGAAAGGTTATTATTACTCCAGTGACAGAAACAAAAGTATATTATCACTTGGATGATGTCAATGAAAGGGTATCATTACTATTTCTGAGGAGAACATTCTGGTAAGTAAACACACAAGTACAGTATTTATTACATTTTAGTCTACATGTGTCTCCAAGGAAATAAAAAAGAAAAGCAATTAGTTTGTGTTGCTGGGGAAAAAATCTTTGGTCTCATTTGTTCAAGAAAAATCTCTGAATCAATTATACTTTTATCAACTTTTCCTTCCCATTCTAGCATTCTGTTTTGCCATCCACTCTACAATTCTCACACATATCTATCTCAAAGTTACCTTATGAGGAAGAGTGAAAACAAAAATCCCAATTGTAAAAGAAAATGTTTAAAGTTTTCAACGTTAAGTCTATTCACAGTTATGTATATTAAACAGAATCATATCTACTGCATCATTATAAGAATCTGAAAATAAGGATATTTATGCTAAGAAATGCCATTATGATATGTAAATAAATTTTTCCAAAATTTAATTACTGTAAACTAAGATTAAGCTAATCTGTTATTTAAATGACTACTTATTAGCTCCTTAGAAATCAGTGCTCATTGTTCTTTGCATTTGTCCAAGTAAATGGTCAGGTGTAGAAACTTTTGAATACTATTAATGACATATAGATACAACAGATCACACCTAAAGCAATATATTTCAAAAGCAGAATTATCTTTGCAGAAAAAAGACTGCAGCTGGATTGTAACATATGCTAACACTACTGTTTCTCTCATCAAACTTTTCTCTCCAAATCTAGATAATATTAACAAAGAAAAAAACCAGAGAGAAATTAGATACTCAAAATACACACGGCCTGTTTTACCTCTATTGTCAGTCAGGTATACGGGATAAAATATGTAGTCTCTACATAAACAAAGCTTCCACCATGAAAGTAAAGGAAGATCCAGCTGGGGATGCTGGCTACGTGACATTTTCTTGGCAAGATCACTTTATTGGCAATGATTTGCATATGATGTTGAGTGAGAAAATCAAAGTACTAAAAGTTATGCAGAGTTAGATTTCATTTAATAAAACCAAAAGACCAAATAAAATCTCTACATATGCACATGTGTATGGATACATATGGTTATATATCCATGGCTTTAAAAGATACCATAAAGAAGACAAGACACAGGCTAAGAGAAACTATATGCAAGTTATACCTGATAAAAGTACCGTGTCCAGAATATAAAAACAACTCTTACAATCCAATAAAAAGTCTCTATACAAAAGGATATGCAAGTATCTAAATAACCTCCCAAAAAAAGGTCTTCAATATAAGTAGCCAGTAGTGAAATAGATACTTAACCACAATGTGATACCTCTATATATCTACTACAGTGGCTATAATTGAAACAGCTGACAATCTCAGGTATTGGTAAAATGTGGTGAAACTGACATCTTCTTACATTTCTGGTAGCAACATATAATGATACAGCTACTTTGGAAAACTGGTAGCTTTTTAGCTTGTTAAAAAGTAAAATGTATACTTACCATATAACCCCTAAATTCCAGTCTTATGTATCTACCCAAGAGAAACGAAAACATATTTACACAGATACTTGTAGGCAGATAAATATTATTTATCTTCTCTTGCTTAGAATAATTCACAATAGCTAAAAACTACAAACAATCCATACGTCCATAAACTGGTGAATGGGAAAACAAAATATGATATATTCAAACATGAAATACTGCTCAGCAATTAAAGGAACAAAGGGCAACATTATGGAGATAGAAAAAATATTGATGATTTTTCAGGGAGTAGAGTAGGAGCAGGGGTTAACTGCAAAGAAGTACAAAGGAAATTTTTTTAGTGACTAAATCTTATAAAACCAGATTGTGGTGATGATTTGCATAATTATATAAATTTACTAAGCTTCATTGAACTGTATACTTTAAATGAGTGAATTTTTACATGTAAATTATCCTTCAATAAAGCCGTTAAAATATTAGATATGTAAGTTACCGGGGAAAGGGAATGTGTTTGGTGATGCTATTGAATTGAGGGAAAGAACGGTTGGGACAGCAATTGAAAAAGAAAAAGCTTGACGATAAAACTCATATATTCAAAACAGATATTATATAATATACATTTTTCAAAAACTTCTCTGAGTGCATCAGATATTAGGCACTATGAGAATTTTCTGATACTTTCAATTTTCAAAATAAAACAAAGTGAATAACAGACATTTCAAGAATCAGAAATGTATATTTCAGGCTAACAACATTATTTTTTTTCAATTCTGTAACTTAAATAGACACTAGCCTGACCGTAACTTTGTTATACAACTCATTACATTCCCTCAGAGGGACAATCTCAACGTTAATTTAAAGGAAATGAGAATGGAAGAAATAATAAACACCTTCCTAGTTTGGCCCAGAGAAGAGTATCTCCTGATGGGAGGGAATCACTGGATCACATTAACCATATTTTGTTCTGAGATTCACACTGGTTTTTGGTCTTGCTTATAGATTGTTTCTGTAATCACCATGCTAGCCAAGGAAGATCTTTTTTTTTTTTTTTTACATCAGGTTGGATAAATGAACATTCCTTGGTTCCCCATAGCACAGTTCAGACATAGTTGGAAAGTTCACAGAAGATTATTTAAAAAATCCTTGAAGGAAAGGGCCATATCTTATCATTTGTATATTTCTAGAACTGCTGGCAAGTATGCTGCCCAGTAAGTACAAATTAACTAAACAGAAAGAGAAAATACAAAGAGTATCTTTATACAAGTTAAACTGGTTTGCATCAGATACATTTCCCCCTCTCTGGAGTGTAGACCTGTTTCATCCAAGTAGAACCTAGGACAAAGCTGAGATTTTACCAGTCTCCTTGCAGTCTCTATTTCTCTCCATGTGGTACACAAAATCCACCACAGATCCTTCTTAATGTAGAGATACTTTAAAGACCAAACGAAGGAGATAGACTCCCTGCTTCATTCTATTCAGGGTCTGACTTTGAAGTTCAAATTCCATGTAAAAAGAATCACTTTTTCTCCAGTTAACTGACACAAGTAGTTACTTTTCCAATTAAACTGTCTCCGTTTATCTTCATCTAAAAAAATCTCTAATCTCAATATTCATGAGATAGACATGAGAGCTATAAAGGAATTGGGGTGTGGAGTTTTGTTTCTTTGCATCATGTTCTACATTTTCATTATCGTCTTTCTCTGCATATCTCACATTGGCCTTCTACACTATCATATCCAATAAGCTTCCAAGCATTATCATTTATACTAGCAGAATTCCTTTTTCATTCTTGCATCCCCTGTCAATGCTAACTCTGAGTTATTATTTTGACCTCTTAAAGTATGTCTTCATTTCTTGAGAATTAGAAAATAAAGAAAAACTTGAGGTTGTTGTCATTTTCTCAGCAGTGTCCAACTCTTTGTGATCCCATGGACTGCAACATGCCAGGCCTCCCTGTCCTTCATCATCTCCCAGAGTTTGCTCAAACTCATGTCCACTGAGTTAGCGATGCCATCCAACCATCTCGTCCTCTGCTGTCCCCTTCTCCTCCTGCCTTCAATCTTTCCCAGCATCAGGGTCTTTTCTAATGAGTCAGCTCTTCCCATCAGGTGACCAAAGTATAGGAGCTTCAGCTTCAGCATCAATCCTTCTAATGAATATTCAGGATTGAATTCCTTTAGGATTGACTAGTTTGATCTCCTTGTAGTCCAAGGAATTCTCAAGAATTTTCTCCAATACCACAGTTCAAAAGCATCAATTCTTCGGCACTCAGTCTTCTTTATGGTCCAACTCTCACATCTGTACATGACTGCTGGAAATACTATAACTTTGACTATACAGACCTCTATTGGCAAAGCAATGTCTCTGATTTTTAATACAGTGTCTAGGTTGGTCATAGCTTTCCTTCTAAGGAGCAAGCATCTTTTAATTTCATGGCTGCACTCACCATCCAGGGTGATTTTGGAGCCCAAGAAAATAAAATCTGTCACTGCTTCCACTTTTCCCCCTTCTATTTGCCATGAAATGATGGGACCAGATGTTGTGATCTTAGTTTTTTTATTGTTGAGCTTCAATCAGCTTTTTCACTCTCCTCTTTCACTCTCATCAAAAGGCTCTTTAGTTCACATAAAGAATATCAAAATGGTTCTGTGAAACAACTGAACCTTTGAGGTATGACACACTTAAAAATAAGCAAACTAGTAAATAAGTTAATAGGTAAATTCTTCAATAGATTCTTTTGGACTCAAAAGTTTGGACTCCCAAACTTTTCTGGATTCTTTCCTTTGCAGAAGTCTTTTTATCAGCAGCTACCAAATGACCATTACCCAAGTCATGTGTTTCATAAATAAAAATGAGGTCCTAGGCGGGTAATATGAGGAAAGCTTAAAAAGGACTTTTATTAAGTGTAGATAGGCTCATAAAGAGGGATAGTGCAGAATCAAAAGGCCTGCAACAGGCTCAGGTCTGAAGGGGTTATGAAAAGGAGCAGTTATAGGAACTTAGAGAAGGTAGCTTTATGAGAAAGCCCATCTGAAAGGAGCTGGGGGCTTCAGTTGAGGAAGCAGCTAATCTGTGGTGACCAGGTTACCTGGAAAAGGAATAAACATCCTAAATACTTTCTCCTCCCACTCTCGCCTTCTGAAAGTACATGTGTCCCAGATGGGCTAAATGTAACAGCAAACACAGGGGCTCTCAAGCATGGTGCCCATAAACATGAGCATCCTGGACCCATGGAGCAGTGTGAGAAGAGTGGAGAGTGAACCTGGAAGGGTCAACAATGCATGTTCTCCAACATATCACAGGTTGCTAATAATTATACAAAAGCAAAGAAAAGGTAGGTTGGCAAAATAACTGCTTGCTAAAATTAAGTCAGATCCTAAGCATGGGAAGAACAGAGTGTGTACTCTTTTCAAAACTTTATTTTAACTGAACAAATTTTAAAGACAACAGAATTGGTGCCTCACAGAAATCAAATGCAAAGATTCAGTAGACATACAATGATTAGTATACCTGACTCTCTCCAGCTATCCTATAAACTTGAGAGCAGAAACTTTTTTATCTTTCTGTCCCCACTGCCTGAGATACATTTATTGAATGAGCAAGTGAATGAAAAGAATGAATCAACTCTATAGACTAACCTAATACTCAAGGCTTGCCTAATAACACTTTCTTTTTAAATTTATTTAACTCAAGTACAGTTGATATACAATATTATGTTAGTTTCAGGTGTACAACATAGTAATTTGACAATCAAATACATTATGAAATGATCATCACAATAAGTCTACTAACCATCACCATACAAAATTATTATTGTATTAATAACTATTTCAATATTGAAACTAAAATGAAAGTTAATCGCTCAGCCATGTCCAACTCTTTGCGATCCCAGGAACTGTAGCCTGCCTGACTCCTCTGTCTATGGAATTCTCCAGGCAGGAGTACTGGAGTGGGTTGCCATTTCCTTCTCCAGGGCATCTTCCCTACCCAGGGATCGAACCCGGGTCTCCTGCACTGCAGGCAGATTCTTTACCAACTGAGCCACTGGAGAAGCCCAATAATTTCATTATCACCTACCTCTATTTCTCTACTCTTATCAAACCAATTCCAAATATCCTATATTTTTTTCTATCTGGTAACTTTGATAGCCTTGTGTTCTCTTCAAGAACAGAATTTCTCAAACCTGATTCTTGACAATAAGGTCTGATTATTATTATTTTGGAGGGGACTGTCCTGTACATTGTAGGATGTTTAGCAGCATCCCACTAGATGTCAGTAGCACTTCCCAAGTTGTGACAACCAAAAATCAAAAATACCTCCAGATACCCCTAAATGTACCCCTGGGGTGGGAGGAGGAGGTAGGAAAGCGGGGATTCTCCCTCATTGAGAACCACTGTTTTACACTACCACTCCTCTCTTTTTTTTTTTTCAATAAAGCCACTTTTAAGATGTCACCTTTACAGAAATTTTATATTTCCTGAAACTGTGTATCTTCCTTTCCTCAGCCATTGTAATAATGACTTTTAATCTTATCCAGAGACCCTATCACCTTCCACCTTGAATTGGTTTGCCTGAATTCTTCTATTAAATGCAATTGCTATGAGAATGAGAGCATTTCTATATTTTTCAATACAATTTATCTTTTGTAATATACATTCAATAAATATTTTTAAATGAATGGTTTTGTTTTTTTCTATACGCAGAGTTGCCATCAGATAGTCAGTTTCTCTTTGCAATTAAGTAAAGGGTTTTAGAGAAAGGTGAATCTTTGAGTCTCTAACATGACAAATTTCTTTTGATACTAAGGAGTTAGGAGCAGTATTTACTCACTTCCTAGGGTATGAAAGAGGCTTATGACCCTGAGAAAAACAAAATTTAGAAAAATTAACTATCCATGATTTCAAACATCAAAATTCAATGAAGGATTTCAGATGCTTTTTATAAGCAGTTTTTTCTTTTTTAAGATTCCTAATTAACATAGGGATCCAAATTAAGCATTTAAAAACAAATTGAGGAGACCAAATGTGTGGTTTTCATTGGCTGATATTTACCATAAAAATCTAAGTTTAATAATGAGGCCTATAAAGTTGTTTTCATCTTCAAAGTGCTTTAAGACATTAATTACTGTAAGACTTCTATGCAATAAATAATTAAGTATCATTATCTCTCTCTTTATTGATGGGAAAATGAAACAAAATTGTTTAAGAACTTTCTCTAACTTACTTAGGTCAGGTACAGTGTTAAATATGTAACTCTTTACAGCACATCTTTTTTTACTTTAAAAATGTGATTTAAGAATGATTTTTATAAAATATATTTTATGAAGTTCAGTAACAGAAATCTCAAATAATTTTTAATATCAGACACATAAATAATAAACTCTCCTCTTCCACTAAATATTAAATCAAACTTCAATTTTCAGTGTTCCAGTTTGAACTATAAAACTTTAAAAAGTGGTAAGTGATTTCCAGAAATAACGTTTCCATTCCTTCAGCATCACTATTAGTAATTAGAAGAACACTTTCTTCAAGAAAATATGTAGTCTTTTAAAAATTCTAGCTCAAACAGATAATACAGTTCAAAACATAGTCTGATCATATTCCAGGATTTACAAACCTAGCACGTCCCTTGGGAGATAAATGACATGAAATTTACTCTGTTGTCGTATTTTATAATGTACTTGGAAATAAATTGTTGGAAAGTTTTACATATTTCTGTCAATTTTGTGTTTGTGAATTTGCAGCTTCACATGAATTACAGGATATTTTCACAGATTTGGAGAAACAAACTGCTTGTCCTCTTCTTTCCATAGAGTATGGATTGTCTTTGTATGTGAACCACTTACTCATAATACAGATATTCAAAATGACATCTATATCCGCCCACTCAATATAAATTGATCTTTTCCTTGACACTGTTGACCATTTCTGTGCCTCTTTTCCAAAGTGGTCACTTAAGTAGCAACTTCTCACTAAACATTCACTTTCTACAATCATACCTTGTCTTCTGCTGAGCAGTATTAATTTCTACACAATAGGTCAACCTATAATTTCACTTGTTAAGAAAATACAAACATTTACCAGTTTTACAGTTGTATCCATTAGCTGCTTAATAGTTTAGGACTGCAATGCAGGAAGCATTTAAGAAAGGAAGGAAGCCAAGAGAGTGGATGGTGAGAGGAAATGTGTCAGTGCTTAACATTTCAAATAAAGGTTGTCTGCTCAGTGTAAAGGAAGTGAGGGAGAGGAAGGAACATGATAGAGAAGTATTAGGAGTTTCTATAGCAGCAGAAAGGAGAGATTTTAGGAGCAATCACTGTCAGTGCTATTATATCTTCACTCGTAGAATGACTCAACTCATATCATGGAAGTCTGGAACTCCGGCAGGACAGAGATATGGTTAACCCCTGAAAAAATAGCCATTGAAAATGTTGCCTTGAAACAGCATTTTTCTTACTGTGCATACATTTTTTGGTATCTACATGCTTGTCACCATGACATTAATCAGAATGTGCGGGTGAGAGAAATAAAAAGAATAAGAAAATGCCCCTTAGAGGAAACAGAAAGCAGTCAATGCTAACATTTCTCCTAAATTCAAATGGAATATGCAAGTGTAAAAATACAGTCAGAGAGCGAAAGAGACACAGATGTAAAGAACAGACTTTTGGACTCTGTGGGAGAAGGCGAGGGTGGGATGATTTGAGAGAATAGCATTGAAACATGTATATTATCATATGTGAAACAGATCGCCAGTCCAGGTTCAATGCATGAGACAGGGTGCTCAGGGCTGGTGCGCTGGGATGACCCTGAGGGATGGGATGGGGAGGGAGGTGGGAGGGGGGTTCAGGATGGGGAACACATGTACACCCATGGCTGATTCATATGCATGTATGGCAAAAACCACCACAATATTGTAAAGTAATTAGCCTCCAATTAAAATAAATAAGTTTAAAAAGATACAGTCATAAATATTTCATTTGCTCCTTTGTTTTCTTGCAGAAGTTATCTGAGTCTCCAGTGATTGAATAAAATTTGGCAAAATATGACTTATGAGGTATATTAAAGTTAAACCTTAGATTAGGTTATAGTTGTCTTTATTAAAGTACATACATTATTTTGAAGAGATGAAGGCAAAAAGGGAGCCATGGAAGGATGGATGAACATAAGGAAAAGGACAGAAAGAATATCTTCACTGACTACATACTACTCTGTAAGATACACTTGTTAATCATTTTTACATGCATCATATTTAATTCTCACAATATGCCTACAACATATGGATTTATATACTAGTTTTTATAAATAAAAAAATTCTATTGTTTTTATCCATTTTCTTTATCCATTCCTTTATCCCAAGGAATGGATAGAAAAGATTGGTACATATATACAACAGAATAATACTCAGCCATTAAAAATAATGAAATAATGTCATTTGCAGCAACATGGATGGGCCTAGAGAGTGTCATACTGAGGGAATTAAGTCCGACAGAGAAGGAGAAAAATATCATATTATACCCCTTATATGTGGAATCTAAAAGGAAATGATACAAATGAACTTACTTACAAAACAGAAATAAACTCACAAACTTAGAAAACAAACTTATGGTTGCCAAAGGGAAGGGATAGTTAGGGATTTGGGGAAGGTCATGCACACACTGCTACACGGCTATATTTAAAGTGGATAAACAATAAAGACCTCTGGTATAGCACATGGAACTGTGCTCAATTTTATGTGCCAGCCTGGATGGGAAGGGGGTTTGTGGGAGAATGGATATATGCATGTGTATGGCTGAGTCCCTTCACTGCTCACCTAAAACTACCACAACATTGCTAATCTGCTATACTCCAATATAAAATGTTTTGGGGGTTAAAAAATTAAAATTAATTCTCCAACAAGTGGTGTTGGTTGGGAAAACTGGTCAACTACATGTAAAAGAATGAAATTAGAACATTTCTTAACACTATACACAAAAATAAATTCAAAATGGATTAAAGATCTAAACATAGGTCTTTAAAGAAACTATGTAGGTCAGAAACTATAAAACTTAGGAAAAAACATAGGCAGAACACTTTCTGACATAAATCACAGCAAGATCATCTTTGATCCACCTCTTAGAGTAAATAAAAACAAAAATAAACAAATGGGAACTATTTAAACTTAAAAGTTTTAGCAAAATGAAGGAAACTATAAGCAAGGTGAAAAGACAACCTTCAGAATGGGGGAAAATAGTAGTAAACAAAACAAGTGACAGAGAACTAATCTCCAAAATATACAAGCAGCTTATGGAGCTCAACATCAGAAAAGCAAACAACCCAATTAAAAAATGGGAAAAGACCTAAACAAACATTTATCCCAAGAATACATACAGATGGCTAATAAGTACATGAAAAGATGATCACCATGGCTCATTATTAGAAAAACGCAAATCAAAACTACAATGAAGTATCACCTCATACCACACGGGTCAGAATGATCATCATCAAAAAGTCTACAAACAATAAATGCTGAGAGGGTGTGGAAAAAAGGGAACCCTCTTACACTGTTGGTAGAAATGCAAACTAATACAACCACTATAGAGAACAGTAGGAAATTCCTTAGAAAACTAGGAATAAAACTACCATACGACCCAGCAATTGCACCACTGGGCATATACGCTGAGGAAACCAGAATTGAAAAAGACACATGTATCTCAATGTTCATTGCAGCTCTATTTAAAATAGCTAGGACATGGAAGAAACCTAGATGTCCATCAGCAGATGAATGGATAAAGAAGTTGTGGTACGTATACACAATGGAATACTACTCAGCTATAAAAAGGAACACATTTGAGTCCATTAAGTGAGGTGGATGAACCTAAAGCCTTTTATACAGAGTGAAGTAAGTCAGAAAGAGAAAGACAAGTATCATATATTAATGCATATATATGGAATCTAGAAAGATAATACCAACAATCCTACATGCAGGGCAGTAAAGAAGACACAAACATAAAGAACAGACTTTTGGACACAGTGGGACAAGAAGAGAGTGAGATGATGTGAGAGAATAGCATTGAAACATACATATTACCGAATATAAAATAGACAGCCAGTGGGAGCCTGATGTATGACACAGGGAACCCAAAGCTTGTGCTCTTAGACAACCTGGAGTGATGGGGTGGGGAGAAGGGTGAGAGGAGGGTTCAGGAGGGAAGGAACACATGTATGTCTCTGGCCAATTCATGTTGATATACACCAGAGGCCATGACAATATTGTAAAGTAATTATCCTCCAGTGAGAATAAATAAATAGCATTTTTAAAATTCTTCGGGAGTACAACAGTCTAATATATAACATGTATTTATTTATTCATTGGTTAGAATACTATATAATATGATCCTTTCAGAAGACTAATAAAAATATAGTGAGAAAGATTTGAGGTAGACAGAAAAGACACAGAGAAGAAAGAAAAAGAGAACATCATAGCACAGACTTATTTCTGGATAGCTCTGCCAAAAATTAATGCAGTGACATTAATCTTACTATGCATTTATCATCAGACAGTTTTCAATTCATTCAATGCCACTCATTTCTCAGCCACAATGACACAGTGCCAATTAAAATTAATTTTTCATATATTTCTTCAGATACTTTTAATGGTTTATTAAATTCCAAAAGCTACATATTACATCTACTGTCTTCTATTCTCAAAGTTTGTAATTCGACAGGAAGCTATCAATCTTAACATAATTTATCCTTTGTAAAACCATGTTACTTATTGTTCACTGATTCCAGTGCGCTCTAAAATTCCCAATATGCTATATATATATATATATCAGCTTATAGGAAAAATAGCTTTATCAAAATCAATTAAAATTTCTTTATGATTACATACTCTTTCTACTTCACCTTCCACAGTATCTATGTATTTCATACACATATAAAGATCTAAAAGTGGAGTACTTTTTTTTTCCTTGCATGGTTATTTTCTAAAATATCGTTTCCTTAAACATTTAGGAACTCAAAGAGGTTACTTGCTTTACAGAAAGGAATAACCGAGAGCTCTAGCCTTTTTTTCTTGCTAAAATAGATTATCATTTTGAGTAGTTTGAGAATGACAAAAAGTCAGAGGTTACAAAATTTATTGATTTTTTTTTTTGGTGCTTTTGCTATTATGAAACTCTGATGTCTATCTGGAAAGAATGAGAAATATAAAGTATCAAATCTAGGTTCAGTGGGCTCTGGAGTTATTTGTGCTAAATGTGGGTATTCTTTCATATACTATTTAGGATTTGAAGAGCTGCATAAGACAGAAAACAAAAATTACTAATGTCTTGAACAAAACCATAGTATAATTCTGTCTCATGTAAAATAATTTTGGGGTAAGGCAGTCAGGAGATTTCAAAGACTAGTGCTTCCCATTCTAAAGGTCAATCATAGTTTGAAAAAAAAAAGGAGAGGAAGACAAAGAGTATATTTCCTCTTTTTAAAGAAGACTGCATAAATCCCACACAAATTTCCACTTACATGAGTGGAAAGAAGTCAGTCACATGATCAAACCCAACAATAAGACAGGAAACACTGTTTTAGCTAGTGAGGAAATCAGAATTTTATTGTAAAAAAAGAAGAAGAAATGGACATTAGGAGGCAATTAAAAATCCATGACACAACAGCGTTCCCTCTTTGTCCCTCATTTTTAAAAGCATTCTTTAAATACTTTTAAAATCATCTGCTATATGCTTTTCTTTGAGTAATGGCTTTCATTATCTAATACCTAACTTATCAACTCTATGTAATTGTCATTGTTTTCAAAATTTTATTTATTATTCAGTTCTGTCTCTAAAGTTCTTAATTTCCAAATCACTACTGTCTTTTCTGGGGGCCTTCCCTGGTGGCTCAATAGCAAAGGATCCATCTGCCAATGCAGGAGACACAGGTTTGATTCCTGGGTTGGGAAGATCCCCTGGAGAAGGAAATGAAACCCACTCCAATATTCTTGCCTGGGAAACCCCATGGACAGAGGAGCCTAGCAGGCTAATCCATGGGGTTGCAAAAGAGTTGGACATGACTTAGCAACTAAACGATAACTGTCATTTCTACTTGACCTTTCTACAGTGTGACAGACACACTGTGATGCCTCATCAAACCCCCATTCTATTTTTTTGCAGAGGGATGCAAGGGGTGAACAGAAGAAGACTATATTTACCAGTGTCCTTTCAGTTCAGTTCAGTCGCTCAGTTGTGTCCGACTCTTTGCGACACCATGAACCGCAGCACGCCAGGCCACCCTGGCCATCACCAACTGCTGGAGTCTATCCAAACCCATGTCCATTGAGTCAGTGATGCCATCCAACCATCTCATCCTCTGTCGTCCCCTTCTCCTCCTGCCGTCAATCTTTCCCAGCATCAGGGTCTTTTCCAATGAGCTAGCTCTTCGCATCAGGTGGCCAAACTTTTGGAGTTTCAGCTTCAACATCAGTCCTTCCAATGAACACCCAGGACTGATCTCCTTTAGGATGGACAGGTTGGATCGCCTTGCAGTCCAAGGGACTCTCAAGAGTCTTCTCCAACACCGCAGTTCAAAAGCATCAATTCTTCGGTGCTCAGCTTTCTTTATAGTCCAACTCTCACATCCATACACAACCACTGGGAAAACCATAGCCTTGACTAGGTGGACCTTTGTTGACAAAGTAATGTCTCTGCTTTTTAATATGCTGTCTAGGTTGGTCATAACTTTCCTTTCAAGAAGTAAGCGTCTTTTAATTTCATGGCTGCAATCACCATCTGCAGTGATTTTGGAGCCCAGTCTCCTTTACTATAAATTAAAACCATATGACTAAATTCAGGGCAATGGAATACTGAAAGAAGTGATATATTCTTAAAAAATCCCCTCTGATAGTTCACTTTTTCTCCTATATCTGAGACATGTGTGATGGAATCCAAGATGGCAGAGCTAAAGATCTGAAGGTGTCTAACAGATGTAAATCATTGTTTAGAGATGAACAATCCAGGAAAAATTACTACACAAACCCCTATCAGACTTCCTGTTAAAATCATGAGATTTGCCATTATTTCTTCTATAAAGCATTAATTATACTGATTAACACAAACAGGTATAAATAATTTTAAGGGTTCATTATATTTTCTAGTGAATCAAATATAGTTCATACCAGATTAGCTGTTAAGTGGACGAATTGTGTTTAAAATGATAGGTTTTCTTGATATCAACCAGACAGATTAAAACCCAAGGTTAATCAAATTATAAAAGAGGAATTATTTATAATAGCATAAAGGAGAAAAATCACGATCAATTAGGGCAAATTCTGGAAACTCTTCAAATAAGTCTAATGATTTTGATTAGCGTTCTTTCAATGCTATGTATACCCATTGTCTCTGTGATCACAGCTGTCGTCTAATCTCTGTTTTAGCATCTTACTTTGTACAGAATAAGTGTTCCATTATAATGATGATAATGTTAATGATTAAAGTCACATGGAGGATGTATGATGAGAGGAATGAAGAGAAACTTTTAGAAAAATAAGACCCCTTCCAAAGCAGTTTTAGAAAAACTTCAGTAATATTGAGCTTCCATGATAGCTCAGTTGGTAAAGAATCCACCTGCAATGCAGGAGACCCTGGTTTGATTTCTGGGTGGGCAAGATCTGCTGGAGAAGGGATATGCTACCCACTCCAGTATTCTTGGGCTTCCCTTGTGGCTCAGCTGTTAAAGAATCTGCCTGCAGTGTGGGAGACCTGGGTTGGATCCCTGGGTTAGGAAGATCCCCTAGAGAAGGGAAAGGCTAATTACTCCAGTATTCTGTCCTGGAGAATTCCATGGACTGTAGAGTCCATGGGGTTGCAAAGAGTCAGACACAAGTGAGGAATTTTTCACTATCACCAATGTTAATGAGGCAACATTGTGAAAATGAATCAACACATTAAAATCCTAATTGGTACCCTCACTTTTCACTAAAAATAAAATGTCCTCTGAAATTCAAAAGTCAACACTTGCCACCTCATTTTTTTCTCTGCTGACATGTGAATATTTAGCCTTCCAATGCCTCCACACCTGAAAGAAGTCACAAGAAGGATTCTCTACCCAAATAAGAAAGAATTTGAATAAATAAGCAACACAGCTGAGGTAAGGCTCCATCTACAGTTACTGAACACTTATAACATGAATTGCAATATATGTAAATGTTTTTAGACTACAAAGTGCAAGGACAAGTCTTTCTCATGCTGTGTAGTCTGTGCAGAAATAATGATGATATTAATTCTAGTTGTTTGAGCAGAAGTCACATTAAAATCATATGGAAGATGTATGATGAGAAGAATGAAGGGAAAGTTTTATAAATATAATAGGACCCCTTTGAAAGTAGTTTTAGAAGAACTTCAGTGAAAACTGGCACTGTTAACTATGACAAGACAAAAGAGAAGAAAGGGAGGAAAGGTATTCAAAAGAAAAAGAAAAGCACGGGACTAAAGTTTTTTTTTTTTTTTTAAGTAGTGCAGAAAGAGAAAGAAAAAAATTATGAGATGCAACAAAGAGCACAAAATAACACAGGTTTATCCTATGCTACTTTCTTCCAATTTTCTCTGAAAAGAAAAATTGGTCATGACAACAGAAAAGAGACAGGGTTATCTCAGGTGGGAAACCATCAGGAAACCATGTAGGGTACAATGACATCAACTATGGAAGACTGTTGCAAGTACAAAGGAGAAAATAATCTGACTTAATTGATAACAGACAACTTGCCCACACCTTCCAAAAAGATTTTAAAATTTTTTCATACTTAAATAGAAAGAGTCAGATTATAAGGAATTGAAAAGGACTGAAAGTGCTTTTTTGTGAATGTTTGCATTTGTATTCATTTTCATGTCCTCATCCCCAGTCCCCAGCCTGAGCTCCCACCTTACAAAGACTGCCTGGCATAATGAACTGTCATTAAATGTCTGATGAAATGTTCATGAATTCAAAGTGCTGTTCTACAGAAGGGTACAAAAGCATACCTTATGTCCAATGATGTTTTATATGTTGGAAACTGCACAGAGCTTAATGTTACATTTATTTACTTAATTTTCACACCTTTGAGGAAAACACTTCTCTACCTTGGAATGTATCTTTAAACTATCCAAGACTGTAGTCTGGCAAAGAACACAAAAGGAGCAGCAGAGGAGAAAGCAGATAACCAAAAGACAAATTAATTCACCAGATCTTCCTTAGTGATAAATGGACTGACAGATGTCAATGCCAAATTACCCTTATATCCATAGACTCTAAGTGTTGCTTCTCAGGAGATGTGCTACTGCTAACAAAAAATATATACAAATATTAAGGAACAAATTTAGATGTTTATACTACAATGACTTTTGACCTGAAGAGAGTGATCTGTAGGTAGGGAATAAATACTATGGTTGGCAATTGCAGCAAAAGAACCTACCGATTCTATATGATGTGTTTCTTAAAAACCTAGAATATCAGAGCACTTGCTGATCAGACATGAAGGAAGATAATAGGGAGCTGTAAAAATTTTTTTTCTTCCTGAAATAGATGACAATTTTGAGAGGCTTGAGAAATGATAAAAAGTCATGAGCTACCTCTTCTTTTGATTTGTTATGCTTCTGCTGTCAGGTACCTCTTATGACTACTTGGAAAAACTCGGAAATATGCAATATCCAGTCGTGTTTTAGTGTGCCACGGAGCTAGGTTAAAGGAAATGTGTGTGTGTATGTGTTCGTTCAGTCATGTCTGACTCTTTGCAACCATGGACTGTATGTAGCCCACTAAGTCCTCTGTCCATGGGATTCTCCAGGCAAGAATACTGGAGGGGGTTGCCATTCCCTTCTCCAGAGGATCTTCCTGACCTCAGGATTGAACATGTGTCTCTTGTGTCTCCTGCACTGCAGGCAAATTACCACCGCACCATCTGGGTTTATACAAAGGAAATGTAAGAGCTATAGAATTTAATCTTTAAATTTAGAAGAACAGTGCATGCAGAATATAAACTAGGAAAATATGAGGAAAAGCATGAAGGAGTAGATAACAATATAGAATCACCTATTTAAAAAAGTAAGAAGGAATAAAATCTAAATCAACAATGATCCCAGACATAGGCCTTAGGGGCTCTTCAACCTATCTGACTCACAGTGAAGTCATCGTTACCCGCTGGAGAGATGATCTTGCTATTCAAAAGGGCAGGGGAAACCTGAAGAAGGGAGCTAGGGGGAATAATTTCTCTCTGAAAAAAGAGATTAGAACTTAAAAAGGGGACTATTTCCACTGACTTGTGCTTCTATGAAAGGAACTGAATCAGGACTTCCACTTCTGGTCCTACCTTGTGTCTTCTTGCCTCTGACTTTTTATGAAATTACTGCAATCTGTTTCTATATCTACTATTCTACTGACCTGTACTAAAAATCAAAAAATATCTACTATAAAATGCTTTTGTGACATACTTGCAATAATAACCAATGCAAGTATTGACCTTACCATAATTAAATCTGTATAACAATTTTGTTATGCAAAGGATGTTCCTGGACTTAGTACTTTTAACTATTATCCTATAACACTGTGCAACTTAAGTCTATATAATGCATTTTTATTTTTCAAGGCTCTTTCATTTATGTTGATTTCTTCTGTTCAGTTCAGTCGCTCAGTCGTGTCCAATTCTTTGCCACCCCATGGACTGTAGCATGCCAGGCTTCCCTGTCCATCACCAACTCCTGGAGCTTGAATCAAACTCATGTCCATCAAGTTGGTGATGCCATCCAACCATCTCATCCTCTATTGTTCCCTTCTCCTCCCACCTTCAATCTTTTCCAGCATCAGGGTCTTTTCCAGTGAGTCAGTTCTTCATATAAGGTGGCCAAGGGATTGGAGTTTCAGCTTCAGCATCAGTCCTTCCAATGAATATTCAGGACTGATTTCCTTTAGGACTGACTGGTTTGATCCCCTTGCTGTCCAAGCGACTCTCAAGAGTCTTTTCCAACACCACAGTTCAAAACCATCAATTCTTCAGTGCTCAGCTTTCTTTATAGTCCAACTCTCACATCCATACATGACTACTGGAAAAACCATAGCTTTGACTAAACAAACCTTTGTTGGCAAAGTGGGGATTTTTTCTGTGAGATAAGACAAATATAACTTCTCCTGGTTTTGAAGATACAGAAAACAAAGTATCAAAATGTCACACAGCTAAATCTAAGTGCAGAACATACCTCACAATTCCCAGCTCATTGAGAAAAGAAGTTAAATTCTCTGTCCTGTATTTACCCTACCCCACATTGAGATGTACATATCAACACATACTTAATCTAGCTTGTCATTAAATATTAGTGAGACATTTTAATTAATATCTTATTCCAACAATAAGCTCCATAAGTCTCTTTTTGTTCATCATCATAACTCTCACATAAATCATGGTCCCCAGCACATTTGAGATGTTCAATAGATTCTTATTACAGGAATGGATGGATGATTTTCTTTTCATTAAGTGGTACCTAATCTTTGTCCCTTCATTTAATTGTACTTCAACTGTATCACTTGCAGCTCTCTGTTAAACTTGGTTATCTCTCCATTTCCTTCTGTTAGACTGTGGATTCTTAATTATTGACAACCATAAAGACCTAGTACAGATCTCTGTCCTGCTGTGGTATCCAATCAGTGATTGAGAAAATTTTTTTCTCCATGCAGTCTAGGAAGTTTGCTAGTATGATTTTATAAGGGCCATGATCATTTATTAGAGACAAGCTACCCATACAGTAAGCCCCTGATGAATTTCAGGACATACAACATTTTCCAAGTGAGTAAATAATTCTTTCTTGGTCCAGAGCCATGACACATATTATAGGAACCATGAATGGCTGCCTGACAATCCATGTAATATCACCTGAGAACAGGTAAAAACTGAACACTCAGACTGGCCATTTGCATTGTGACATTTCTTGCTAATATGTTAATACTGCCAGTAATTGCTCTCAGTTGGGGACCAAATTCCCTAAAACAGGTGGTGATTTTTTGTGGGTTCTGTTTCTTGTTTTTACATGAGCGTCAAGCCCTTACCCTTGAATGTGAGAAATGCCAATGGTTTAAAAAAAAAAAAAATACTGACCTAACATTCTGTACAATTAGAAGCTGCACTTTGCCAAACTAGAAAACTAAACATTTCTAAAAGATTTCCTGCATATCTCACACCTAAAGGGAGATGTGACATTTTCAGTTCTTGTGTCTCAATCAGGAATAAAGTTCTCCCAATTTAAGAAAGGAAAACAGCCATAATTCAGAGATATTTTAAAGGTCAGTAATATATGACATAGAGCTGAAGTCTGTGAAAAAAAGTCACTACTTTTAAACGATGAAACTATCCACTCAACCTTCAAGAACACTAATTAAAATGATAACTTTCTAAAAAAAAATGCTAAGTCAGATATTTCACAAAAGAAGAGCCTAGTTTCAATGAAATTCAACTTCATATAACCAAGAGGTTCTTATTAATAAATGTCATTCAGATCCCTACACAAATGATATCCACAGTGATACAGAGAAAATTTATTGATCCTAATGATTCAAATCTCTGAATCTTCTTACTCCTAATCTTTAAGGATTAATTTTTTTTTCACTTATATGCCTTTGTAAGGGACAGCTAAAGGTCATCCCAGGTGGCACAGTGGTAAAGAATCTGCCTGCCAATGCAGGAGAGGCAGGAGACATGGGTGTGGATGATCCCTAGGTCAGAAAGATCCCCTGGAGTAGGAAATGGCAACCTACTCCAGTATTCTTGCCTAGAAAATTCCATGGACAGAAGGAGCCTGGCAGGCTACTGCCTATGGGGGTTGCAAAGAGGCAGACATGTGTGAGCATAAGAGAGAATGGAAGAGAGGTCAACCATTTCCTTAAGTTTCCTACAGAACTGCATTTATTTTCATACCTGAAAAATAGCTATCTGCCTGATTCATTTCTAGTTCTTAATCACTTGCCTTTGGTCTTTCTGCTTTTGCTCCTAGTAATCCCCAAAATAAGAAAAGTGTCTTAATTGTAAACGATGAAAGCTTCAGTTGAAAACCTGCATGCAGAATTTTTGTAAATCATTTTAATTTTGTTTTTTTATTTCTCAACACATTTATAATCTCCAGTTTTGCCTTAATGATTGGTTTTAATACAGACATAAAAATTATAATTTATAAATACATCTAACATAAAAACAAACCCTTTCCAATCTGCTTTAGCCTCTAGAGAACTCATCAGCTTGAACAAAAGACTCTGGGAACATATGAATGGGTGTCTTAGTTAGCTCAGGCCACTATAACAAGAGACCATAAGTTAAGTGTCTTATAAACAACAAAATTTTATTTCTTACACTTATGGAGATGGAAAGTCCAAGATGAGGGTGCCAGTGTGACTGAGTTCTGCAGAGAGGCCCCTCCTGGGTTGCACACTGTCAACTTCTTGTATCATCACATAGCAGAGAACAGAATGGGAAAGCAAGCTCTCCTCTGACTTTTATAAGGGAACTAATCCCACTCATGATAGCTCCACCCTCATGACCTCATCAAATTCTAAATATCTCCCCAAATCCCTACCTCCTAAAACATCATTTAGGGGGTAGGGTTTCAACACATGAATGTTGGGAGAACACAACATTCACTCATAACATGAAATATTGCTTTATCATGTGGAATGTCAAAGGGGAATAGAATATACCACTTCAACATATGTCACTTGGCATAAGAACTATTTTGAGCTGAAGGCAATAGAGAAGCAGCAGATACAAGTAGAAATCTCTGCACTTCCCCCTTTTTCCTGAAAGCATAAATTTCCATTTGTAACTGTGGTCCCCTCTCCACAAAGAGGAAAACAATTATTTGCAGAACAAGCCACACTCAATAACCGTTATCTACTATACATTTTCTAGTCATCTTCCCATAATTTACTGTCCCAAGTAGTCCAAACTCCCTTTTCCTTTGTTAAAATTGTATATATGCCCTGAACCTAACTTTCCCTTTATGCTTTCCTATTTTATCTATGTGGGCTGCATACACATAAAATATTAATGTCAATAAAGAAACATATGTCTTTCTCCCATTGATCTATCTTTTGTCAATTTAATTTGCAGACCCTCAAACTTTGATTCTAAGAGGGAAGAGGAAAAGTTTTTCTGTCCCAGCAATACTTTTGGCTGCAAGAAAGAGAAAAGTCACTGAAACAAAACTGGCTTCAGTAAAGACATTTGTTATGTCATACAGAGAGTTCATAGATATGGCAGGGTAGGAATGGTTAGTTGGTTAATCTGTCAGTCCATTATACCATGAACAACTCAGGTTCTTTCCATCTCTTCCCTACTGCCATCATCTGACTGTAGACATATGTCCTTAAGCTTGTTTCCTCCTGATAGTGAGATGGCTGCAGTAGCTTCAAACATTGCATCCTTACACAACAATATTCCAAAGCCAGAATGAACAGAGGACATATTTTGTTCTTCACATCCCTAAATACGAATGGCTAAAAGCGTCCCTAAAGCTGTCCAACTGATTTCCCTTTACATATCACTTGCCAAAATTCTGTCACATGCCCCGGCCAGAATGAATCACTTGGCAGGGTATGGAATTACCATAATTGGCTTGGACTAATCAAGCTTCACCCTTGGAGTTGGGGAGGAAGCCAAATTCTCTTGATACTCAACACCCCTGGGCAGAGCATGAATAAAATCAGTGAATGTTTGCTTGTAGGCCTCCAACCGATACTATCTGTCATGGTTTCTAATGCTATCTCTTTGTTCTGCTCATGCATTTCTTTTTCTTTTATTTTTATTGTATGCTTAAGATGCTGCCTTACTTGTTTTATTTTTCACAACCCCAAGTTTGTAGCACCAATTTAAAGAGTTCCCACTAGACCACTTTGTGGCATGTCTTATAAATAGACTAACATTCAGTTCACAAAAGAAGCACTTACAGTCACATTAAGAAATGTAATTGTCCATTAACCTTCCTAATCTTTGAAGATCACCAATATAATTCACTCAAGACACCTAGGGGGCAGGAAGTAACCATAACATCATTCAGCAGGTTCTATTACTTTAGTTCTTCAGACTCAAAGATCATGATGTTTGTGAAAACACAAACTCCTCAAGACCAAGACTGTCATCTCATCTCCCACAGTGTTATATTATGGGCAGTTAATATTTATTAGCTAAATTAATAAATTAGAATTATTCTTTTTGTGTTTCTCTTCTATAGACTGACTAGATGAAGACTGCCTTTTAGAAGTTCATTAAACCTACCCTATCTATTTATGGTCTGATTCTCCTTCACCCCAGAGAATCTAGGTTCACCCTGCAAAAATGACCACTTGCTATACATTAGACTACACCATCCTACTTCACTTCACATATTTGTGTTACTACTTGACATAAATGTGTATTTAGGGATTATAATGACAGCATTATTTCTTGTCACATTATAGGGTTCAGAGGACTCAACTTCAGAAGGCTCGAACATGTGCTGGTGGGAAAGGCCTTTCAGCAGCTAGCCTTTGCCACAGTCCAGGGTCACGTCATGCCTTCTGACAACTCCACCAATATTCCACCATTCAGTTTTCAATTTCTTGAGCATGCTCATCTTTACACCTCTTCAGTGCAATTGCCTGTAAAGTTTCCCATGACAGAAAAATATCCTTTCTCATTTGGTCAACCTTTGAGCCATCTTGAGATTCACTCTTCGGGCATAGCTTGCCAGATAACCTCAAGTAAAATTAGACATCCTTTTTCTAAGCTCCTTTAATCATGCTTTTCTATAATTTTGTTATGGTTTGTTTGAACTTTTAACATGCTTGTTTCCCTATTTAGGTGGCAAATTTCTTGAAGACAAATTCTCTATTTTATTCATTTTTTAAAAATTCCCATTACTTTTTGCAGTACCTGGAACATAGAAAGTACTTATCAAATATTCGCTAAATTAAAATTTTGAATTTCACATAAATCTAAAACAATCAAAGAAATTTTCTACTATCATTATAGTGCTGAGGTCCTGTGTGAATTGTATAACTTACTGCCAACCCTTTCTTAGACTGTAAGTAGTCAGCCTCACTGACAGAAATACTCTCTAGGCAAATGCATTCTCAGACTTAAATCTCACTATTACAGACAGGAATGTAAACTGCCATATGTTGAAGATTTTTTGTTTTATAGTATGTTTAATACCCAGTCAATTCAATGCTTCTCTCCAGCTATCCAAAGTACTTCAGATTTTTCCAATTCTTTTTCCTTCTTTATTTTTTTTTCTTTTCTTTTTCCATTTCTATCAGCTCATTGTAGAACTTGCAGCTAGATCAAGTATAAGATGGTTCTGAACTGTTTAATTTAAATATTCTTCAGTTACTTTATTCTTTAGTTCAAACAGAATAGTAATGACATGTAATATTGTCTCTTTCAAATTCCAAGGAGCAAATTTCTTGCGTACTATTTTAGCACAAAAATTTAGAAATACCTTCACTGATGTGTAACGTTTTCCCCTTTCACAACTAGCACTTTTTGGTGCCATAACTGTCCCATTCACTTAGGATTTCTGTATCATCCCCTAAAATGTAAACATCTCAGCAGCAGTAACGCTGCTTTTTTCACTGATGTGTTTAAAATTCCTGGAACAGTGCCTGGCTCATACCACAGGCACTCAGTCATTTCTGCTGGGGTGAATGAATATATTTATAGCTCATATATCCATGCACATACAGCTTAAAAGACCTTTCCACGTCTGTTCTTATTTTCTCTCATCCTAATTTCTTCTTGTTCTTATTCATATTAAATTTTACATAAACTAATATATGCAAAAAAACTAAAACCAACTTCATCTGTTTTCACTTCCCAGTCTGTTTTATACACCACAATCAACTTTAACTTACAAAAGTATTTGAAGATCCCATTCTACCAATAATATCTTAGTTGGAATCAAAAGATTTCTATAATTTGGCTTAACTTAATTCAGCTCTAATTCAATGTGGCTGCCTACTCATCAGTTCTGAATAAATTTACTTTACATTTTCCTGCCTTGTATCATCACTTGTACTCTTGATCTCTCATAGAATGCTCTCCTTTTATACATATGTGTCCCCACCCACAGACATCTTACACAACTTTTAGGTGCTAAGATTATCTTACTTCCTCCAAGACATCACCCCTGATTATTTCAAGAAGTCCCCAACAATGAAAGTAATTATGGTTTTAAAAGTTTGAGGAGAAACTAATAGAATGTACAAATACTTTCTTCAGAGAACTATGAATATATACATCCACACAATACTCTCCTAAGGAATCAAAAATGCTTTTAGTGGTCCTGTGCCACTCACAAGCTAGCTTATATCTTTAGGTATCAATATTTTTCCCTCCAACCAAGTTATAAAAACCTGAAGAGTATGTATGTGTGTGTTCAGTCACTCAGCCATGTCCAACTCTCTGTGATCCAGTGGACTGCAAACCAATAGGCTCTTCTGTCCATGGAATTTTATAGGCAAAAAATACTGGAGCAGGTTGCCATTTCTTTTACTCTAGGGGATCTTCCCAACCCAGGGATCAAACCCGTATCTCCAGTGTATCCTGATTTGGCAAGCAGATTCTTTACCACTGAGCTACCTGGGAAGTTCCTTGAAGACTATAAACCATGCTATAAATGTGTATTTGTTGTTGTTGTTCAATCAATAAGTCATGTGATCTCTGTGATCTCATGGACTGCAGTAAGCCAGGGTCTCCTATCCTTCACTATCTCCCAGAGTTTGCTCAGATTCATGTCCATTGAGTTGGTAATGCTATCTAACCATCTCATCCTCTACTACTCCTTCTCCTTTTACCTTCAGTCATTCTCAGCATCAGGATCTTTTCCAATGAGTCAGATCTTCATATCAAGTAGACAAAGTATTGGAGCTTCAGCTTCAGCATCAGTCCTTCCAATGAATATTCAGGATCGAATTCCTTTAGGGTTGACTGGTTTGATCTCCTTGTTGTCTAAGGGACTCTCAAGAGTCTACTCCAATACCACAATTCAAAACCATCAAATTTTTGGTGCTGAGTCTTCTTTGTGGTCCAACTCTCACATCCATACATGATGACTAGAAAAACCATAGCTTTGACCAGATGGACCTTTGTCAACAAAGTGATGTCTCTGCTTTTAAATCCCGTCTAGGTTCATCATAGCTTTCCTTCCAAGGAGCAAGCGTCTTTTAATTTCCTGACTGCAGTCACCATCCATGGTGATTTTGGAGCCCAAGAAAAGAAAATATGCCACTGCTTCCACTTTTTCTCCTTCTATTTGCCATGAAATGATGGGACCGGATGTGATCTTAGTTTTTTGAATGTTGAGTTTAAGCCAGGTTTTTCACTCTCTTTCTCCATCATCACGAGACTCTTTAGTTCCTCTTTAGTTTCTGCCATTAGAGTGCTATCATCCACACATCTGAGGTTATTGATATTTCTCCTGGAAATCTTAATTCCAACTGGTAATTCATGCAGTCTGGCATTTTGCATGATTTACTCTGCAGAAGATAAATAAATAGAGTGACATATACAGCCTTGACGTACTCCTTTCTCAATTCTGAACCACTCCATTGTTCCATGTTCAGCTCTAACTGTTGCTTCTCAACCCACACACAGGTTTGTCATGAGCCAGGTGAGAAGGTATGGCATTTCCATCCCTTTAAAAATTTTCCATAGTTTGCTGTAATCCACACAGTCAAAGGCTTTAGCATAGTCAATGAAACAGCAGATGTTTTTCTGGAATCCCCTTGCTTTCTCTATGATCCACAAATGTTGACAATTTGATCTCTGCCTTTTTAAAACCCAGCTTGTACATCTATAAGTTCTCAGTTCACGTACTGTTGAAGCCTAGTTTGAAGGATTTTGAGCATAACCTTGCTAGGATGTGAAATGAGCACAATTGTATACTAGTTTGAACATTCTTTGGCATTGCCCTTCTTTGGGATTGGAATGAAAACTGACCTTTTCCAGTCCTGTGGCCACTGCTGAGTTTTCCAAATTTGCTAACATATTGAGTTCAGCACTTTAACCACATCATCTTTCAGAATTTGAAATAGCTCAGCTGGAATTCCATCACCTCCACTAGCTTTGTTCGTAGTAATGCTTCCTAATGCCCACTTGACTTCACACTCCAAGATGTCTGGCTCTAGATGAGCGATCACACCATCCTGGTTATTCAGGTCACTGAGACCATTTTTGTACAGTTCTTCTGTGTATTCTTGCCATTTAATCTAAATCTTGTCTGCTTCTGTTAAGTCCTTATCATTTTTGTCCTTTATCATGCTCATCTTTGCATGAAATGTTCTCTTCATATCTCCAATTTTCTTGTAGAGATCTCTAGTCTTCCCCATTCTATTTTTTTCCTCTGTTTCATCACACCATTCATTGAAGAAAGCCTTCTTATCTCTTCTTGCTCTTCTCTGGAACTCTGCTGTCACTTGGGTATGTCCTTCCCTTTCTCCTTTGCCTTTTGCTTCTCTTCTCAACTATTTGTAAAGCCTCCTCAGACAGCCACTTTGCCTTTTTGTATTTCTTTTTCTTTGAGATAGTTTTAGTCACTGCCTCCTGTACATCATAAATCTTCATCCATAGTTCTTTAGGCACTCTGTCTGCCAGATCTAATCTCTTGAATTTATTTATCACCACCACTGTATAATCATAAGGTATTTGATTTAGGTCATACCTGAATAACCTAGTGGTTTTCCCTACTTTCTTCAATTTAAGCCTGAATTTTGCACTAAGGAGCTCATGATCTGAGCCACAGTCAGCTCTACGTCTTGTTTTTGCTGACTGTATAGAGCTTCTCCATCTTTGGTAACAAATAATATAATCAATCTGATTTCAGTAATGACCATCTGGTCATGTCCATGTGTAGAGTTGGCTCTTGTATTGCTGGAAGAAGGTGTTTGCTATGACCAGTGTGTTCTCCTGACAGAACTCTGTTAGCCTTTGCCCTGCTTCGTTTTGTACTCCAAGGCTAAATTTGCCTGTTACTCCAGGTATCTCTTGACTTCCTACTTTTACATTTCAATCCCTTGTGATGAAAACAACATTTTTTTTTTGGTGTTAGTTCTAGAAAGTCTTGTAGGTCCTCACAGAACCAGTCAACTTCAGCCTCTTCAGCATCCATGGTTGGGGCACAGACTTGGATTACTCAAGATATTTAATGGTTTGCCTTGGAAACAAACCAAGATCATTCTGTCATTTTTGAGACCACACTCAAGAACTGCATTTCAGACTCTTGTTGACTATAAGGGCTACTCCAACTCATCCAAGGGATTTTTGCCCACAGTAGTAGATATAATGGTCATCTGAATTAAATTCTCCCATTCCTGTCCACTTTATACCACTGATTTCTAAGATGTCGATGTTCACTCTCACCATCTCCTGCTTGAATATGCAGAATTTACCTTGATTCACAGACCTAATACTCCAATTTCCTATACAATACTTTTACCACTTTCAAAAGACTAAGATCATGGCATCTGATCCCATCACGTCATGGCAAATAGATGGGGGAAATGTGGTAACAGTGACAGACTTATTTGCTTGGGCTCCAAAATCACTGCTGTGACTGCAGACATGAAATTAAAAGATGATTGCTCCTTGGAAGGAAAGCTATGACAAACCTAAACAGCATATTAAAAACCAGAGACATCACTTTGCCAACAAAAGTCCAACTAGTCAAAGTTATGGGCTTTTCCAGTAATCATGTATAGATGTGAGAGTTGCACCATAAAGAAGGCTGAGAGCTGAAAAATTGATGCTTTCGAACTGTGGTGCTGGAGAAGACTCTTGAAAAGACCCTGGAGAGCAAGGAGATAAAACCAGTCAATTCTAAAGGAAATCAACCCTGAATATTCATTGGAAGGACTGATACTGAAACTGAAACTCCAATACTTTGGCTCCCTGATGCGAAGAGCCAACTCACTGGAAAAGATCTTGATGCTGGGAAAGATTGAGGGCAGAAGGAGAAGCAGGCAAGATGGTTGGATGGTATCACCAACTCAACAGACATGTGTCTGAGTAAACTCCAGGAGATAGTAAAGGACCAGGAAGCCTGGTGTGCTGCCATTCGTGGGGTTGCAAAGAGTCGGACATGATTGAATGACTGAACAACAGTGCAATACTGTTTTCTATAGCATCTGACTTTACTTTCATCACCAGACACATCTACAACTGAGCATCATTTCCACTTTGGCCCAGCGGCTTCATTCTTTCTAGAGCTATTGAATAACTGCCCTCTGCCCCTCCCCAGCAGCATATTGGACACCTTCTGACCTGTGGGCTCATCTTCCAAGTGTCATATCTTTTGCATTTTCATACTGTTCATGGGGTTCTTGAGGCAAGAATACTGGATTGGTTTGCCATTCCCTCCTCCAGCAGACCACATTTTTGTCAGAACTCTTCACTATGACCCATCTGTCTTAGGTGGCCCTTCATGGCATGGCTCATAGCTTCATTGAGTTATGTGAGCCCCTTCACCATGACAAGGCTGTGGTCCATGAATGGGTAAATGCATATATATTCTTATATAAGTTCTACAGTGTCTTAATTAGAGCTAAATTTTTTTTAAAATTTAAAAATCTTTGTTTTATTGAAGTCCATTTTATAAACAATTGTAATAAACTAATGACAACTAAGATTGTATAAATTTTCTACTCATGCTGCCTATTGCAAAATTGTTTATGCATGTAATCATAACTACAGTTTTAAAAAATCTCCAAAATTATTTATAACATTCCAATTTGAGAAATTCCAAAAATCTAAATATAATTTTTATAACACTTTGATTATATAGGAAGAAAAAAAAAAGCAATTTTCCAGAGAATTTTGTGCCTCTGTTGCCCCATACATTCACTTTGCCCTATACTTTCTACTCCAAAATCAACCATTATATATATATTTCATAATATATTTTATAATGTATAATATACTGTGAAAACAATTGGATACTTCCCTTAAGTCAAAATTGTATTCAAATGTTTAAGTGCCAAAGGGCAAAAATGTGATAGAGGCCAGAAAAGAGAATCAGAAGGAGAGAAAGTATCTCCAGGAAGGAGAAAAATAATTACATGTCTTTAAAAGTTTCATAGAAACATGCAGAGAAAATATATTTTCAAATCTCTAAAAGGAGTTATTTTATGTTATGAAATGCTCTTCTCTAGAAGAAACTAAAATCCCTTCTCTATTATAACTTGTTTCTACAATCTTATCTCTATTAAAAATATGAAATACTGTAGCTTTTTAATATACAGCATTCAATTTACAGAGAATTTTTACAATCAAAGATAAAGCCAATTTCAAAGGAATAGGTAACCATAATAGGAGTCTTCTGCAAGAATGTACTTGTTTCACTCAAATTCTCCAGAGGAAATAAACACATTTCGAATATACAAAGTACCATTCATCATTTTGTTAAAAGTATAAATAATCCACCAGGGGAAATGTGGAGGGAAAACACCCAAGAGCAATATATGACTCTGGAATGCAAAATTAGTTTGGACAAATTATTAGAAAACATACTGTAAAGAATAATCCTTTGCTCTCCACAGACTGAACAAAGTGACACAGAGAGAAATTCACATTTTTTTATCCAATAAAACCCTCCCTCTAGAATAAGTGAAAATATGAGACAAGCTTTCCATAGAACAAGTAATCATGCCTTAATTCTCATTGTTCTCCAGCTTCTGCAAAATATCTTCACATTTTTAGGACTCTCCAAATGGATATAACATGAATTCAAAGATGGAACGAGACTTTCAAATGTCAGAAAGTCCCAGGTGCTACCCACAAAAACAAAAGCATGCAAATCACAAAAACTAGCTATTCATTAATGCACAAGACTGGTATAATAAACAGCCTTTTAACCAGCTCTAAAATCCTTTCAGCCTTTGTCTTTGGCCTGTTTGTTCAGTCTGCAGACCCATGTAGACTGTGTGGTATGGTATTTTATCAGAAGCCCTGAAGTTTCTAAACCTGAAGATAAAATTAAGTCCCATGGAGAGAGAATTTTGATCCAAATTTTGCTAACTCAGGAGTGGATTTGGGAGTCTCAACAGCTCTGTCTCTTCAAGTAAGAATTTGAAATATTAGTTTGTTTTTAATACTTACATGACTAAGCTCATCTAGGCTAACTTGGCATGTCTGGGCAAGAGATGGATTGTTCTTGTAAAACCAGAGGAAACAAATTCTAGATCTACTTCTTCCTTACATACCATAGGTCACACTTCTAGTTCAAACCCTAATTACTTCGTATTTGCCTTTTTTCCCCTATAATGGTAGTACTTATAACTTGTTATGAGCTACTCATGCACACAGCCTTTATTAGATTTTTTAATATATTTATTTTAATTTCATAAAATAACATAATAAAATATATTTTAATAACTACTTACTTTGGCCCGTTATTATCTTAATACTTTACAAGTATCATTTCAATTAATCCTCATTATAATTCTATGAGGTGTGCACTATTGTTTTCGTCATTTTAAAGATAAGGCACAAAGAGGTTAAATAATTTGCCCAAAGCCACATAATTTGTAAGTAATGAAGCTAAAATATGAATCCAGGCAGCCTGACTTCAAAGTGCATGCTCTTAATCATTATGTTCTCTGAAATATCTCCTTATACAAACATTTTTATTCTACACTTGCCATATTCCTTCCTTGAGAAAAAAGGAGAAAAAAAAACAAAAACAGCTAGCCAATAGATTTAAATGAATACTCTTGACAAGGGCCCACTCTTTTCAGCCATCTCCACCATGGTCCAATGCTAACCAATGAAAACAAACGATTTGCTTTCTCTTATAGTGAATTTGTTTCCCTTGACAGCACAAGCCACTTACTTGTGCCATCTTCCTCCTTCAGTCCTTGCTTTTTCTGCACCATGCACCTTTCCCTCGTCAGGTTCTGCTAAAAGACCATGTGAAGCTATAATTTGTTTGCAATTTCCTTACCTGATTCTTCATCTAACAGAACCTCCCCCTGCTAGGCAGAACATGACCTCAGCCCTAGTAGAGGACAGGGGCTATAGATTTCTTCTACATAACTGGACTTTTGAACTTGATCCTAAAGAGCCAATCTTTCCCTGATATAGTCACTGCTCACTCATGATATCATCTCTTCAAAAAGTATGGCTCTTTCCTCCTTCAAATATTGCTTGAGACTAATCATAACAGTACTTTTAACCTAGACAGCATATTAAAAAGCAGAGATATTACTTTGCCAAAAAAGGTCCAGCTAGTTAAAGCTATGGTTTTTCCAGTAGTCATGTATGGATGTGAGAGTTGGACTATAAAGAAAGCTAAGCACCGAAAAATTGATGCTTTTGAACTGTGGTGTTGGAGAAGACTCTTGAGAGTCCCTTGGACTGCAAGGAGATCCGACCAGTACATCCTAAAGGAAATCAGTCTTGACTATTCATTGGAAGGACTGATGCTGAAGCTGAAACTCTAATACTTTGACCACCTGATGCGAAGAACTGACTCATTTGAAAAGATCCTGATGCTGGGAAAGATTGAAGGCGGGAGGAGAAGGGGACCACAGAGGACGAGATGGTTGGATGGCATCACTGACTCAATGGACATGAGTTTGAGTAAACTCTGGGAGTTGGTGATGGACAGGAAGGCCTGGCGTGCTACAGTCCATGGGTTCGCAAATAGTTGGACACGACTGAGCAACTGAACTGAGCTGAACTTTTAATCTAAGAAATATCTGCATTTGTTTGTATGGCAACATTTTTGTCATTACACTAACACATTCTATACTCACTTAGTGAGCTCTCCATATACATTTGTGGAAGGAAATGAAGTTAGGAGGAAGAAGTAATAATGGAAGTGGGGGTAGGCTGAGGGCAAGAAATGGCAAATAACATGAATTACTTATTTAAGGTATTGTTTCACTAAGTTGCTTCAGTAGTGTCCAACTCTTTGAAACCCCATGGACTGTAGCCCACCAGGCTCCTCTGCCCATGGGAATCTTCAGACAAGAACACTGGAGTGGGTTGCCATGCCCTCCTCTAGAGGATCTTCCCAACCCAGGGACTGAACCCACATCTTTTATGTCTCCTTCATTGGCAGGTGGGCTCTTTACTACTAGCGCCACCTGGGAAGCCCTAAGGTGGTTATTCAGTCACTCAGTCATGTTCAGTTCTTTGCCACCCCATGGACTGCAGCACGTCAGGCTTCCCTGTCCATCACCATCTCCCAGAGCTTGCTCAAACTCCTGCCCATTGAGTTGGTGATGCCATCCAACCATCTCATCCTCTGTGGTCCCCTTCTCCTCCTGCCTTCAATCTTTCCCAGCATCAGGGTCTTTTCTAATGAATGAGCCAGCTCTTCACATCAGGTGGCCAAAGTACTGGAGCTTCAGCTTCAGCATCCTTTCAATGAATATTCAGTCCTTTCAATGAATATTCAGGATTGATTTCTTCCAGGATTGACTGGTCTGATCTCCTTGCAGTCCAAAGGACTCTCAAGAGTCTTCTCCAACACCACAATTCAAAAGCGTCATTTCTTCGGTACTCAGCCTTATTTATGGTCCAGCTCTCATAATTTTAAAGCAAATTTCTTGTGCTTTTACATTTTTTAATCTAAACTTTAGCTTCCAAAAGGCAATTATAACAATTAACTATTTAATTATATCTAGGGCATAACAGACCAAAATAATATAAACTAGGATAATATATGTACCAGCAGCCCCACCCATAAGACTTTATCTAATAACCTTGGATTCCATTTTTAAAGCCCAATCTTTTAAGTAAGGATTTATTTTTTATCATTTCTAAAAATGTTATTCCAGGGGGAAAATGAGATGCAAAAAGATAAATGTTAGCAATTAAAGTAGAATCTTCTATCTTATGCTAGATGGTACATTTATAAAGCCACAAAGAAAAATATGAATCATCTTTATGACAATTGTTAGAAGAATCATTAGTACTAGTCTTGCACTAAGTAAGGAAATAAATTGCTTTGCTCAAAGTTTAATCTATTTCTTTACATATTTGCTAAAGTGAACAACACTTTCTATGCTAGAAGGGCAGCTAAGGACACTAAACTTCAAGCAAACAATTAGTATGCTTTACTATTATAAAACACCTAGTTGTGGATAGTATAATTAGACTATATAAAATGTAGAGGCTTGTTTTGATTGACCTGACTTGTCAAATCAAGTCAAAGCCATGAAATAATACTTAATATGGACAAATAATCACAGGCACATGAATCCCGTTTCATAACCCATTACAGTAGGAATTTTGAACAGCATAAAAAAGAGAGCAGAACTTTTTTTAACATATATAGCAATAACAATAATCATTTTCACAGCAAGAGTTCCTACTTTTTAAAACCCATGACATCTTATCAACTTTCAACTATACAAGAACTATCTTTTGTTATGTTCCTTATTCATTTACTTTCTACTTCTCCTCTCATTAGCCAGAATCCTATTAGACATTTACCTAACAATTTACATTATATGTGCTTTTGAAGGAGAGTCAAGTAAAGGAGACAAAAGACAAATCAGTATCTTGTATTCTTGGATAACTGCAAAATATTGATAAAGGAAACAGATACTATTGTTTAAAAAAATAGTTTTGAGGGCTACAATGGAGTTAATTTGTCAGCCTGATGGACCTCTCTAGCAACATGTATCACTACCATTTCTGCATAGTTGGCTCCACTGCATCTGTTCCTGTTTGGTATAATACTACCTCCACAAGTGTCACGTCTTAATTTTTTTTTTTTTTTACCAAAACCTACCCATTAATGTCAATCCTGTGCTTTAAAATGGTGCTCTCCATGCCTACAGAATAATTCTCTATCAATCCAACAATATTCTTAATAATTTGACCTTAGAGAGGTTCTAGTATCCTGCTTCGCCACCATCTTGTTCTGTTACCCAGCTCTATGGGCCTCAATCACTCAGCCTTCTCTTAATTCACTATACTCTTTCATACCATTTTCATATCTCACAAAGTCTTATGCATTTGTCAATGCCCACTATAAATGTTATTTCCTCTGTGAAATCATTACCTACTATTGAAGGAAGAGGAGGTTGCTTTCTCCTCTATTTTCCAAACAGATACTTATTCATAATTATTATATTATGTATGCAGTTAGGCCAGGGATATTTGCTTACATGAGAGGTATTATGGTACACTGACAATAGTTTGGCATCTAGAGTCAGCCTAAGTTATCTTACTGGGTTTTTATATTAGATTATGTAGTTAAGTATTCAGTCCTTTACATGCGTTTTGTTAAATGAACAAGTAATAAAAACTTTCACTTCTCTTTATATGAGGTGATAACCTATGGATATCCTTCAAATATATAAAATAATTTATTTTTAAACGAAGTGAAAAAAAGCACAAGAGTAATTATATGCCTTGGTTTTTTTACATGTTCAATGTTAATCTCTATAAAGAAGGGCTTTCAAATTCCATGTATTGACAGTAATGTCACAGAATTTAAAAGTATAACATGTCATCTCTAATGACTTTTAAAAGGTTTAAGTGTTAATAATGAGTCTTTCATTGACAATTTGAAGTTTTTTAAATATACTTTTGCTTAGATTTTACATTTTTAATTTTGAATTCAGTCTTTTTTCAAAATCTATGATTTTGAATGAAAGGCAAGAAAAGCTATAAAACTAATAAAATATGTTCTTAGTGTAAGAAATACTTGTTATTCCAGGGAAAAATCCCATAGGTGGCACTTTAAATTGAGTAATAAAAGGAGTACTAAGATAAGACTAGGGTAAGCAAATGCAAAATAAGCCATGCCCCTGAAAAAAAGTGGACTGAAGTGTTCCAGAAATATTACTACTAATTTAAATATTCAGTATTTTTGGTTTCACAGATCCAGACGGTAATATAATCTTTACGCAAATTCTTTTAATATGTCTTTCCTGAACAATTTAGGAAGTTTCTACTGTGGAGAACTGGGGGTGGGCAAATCTAACTTGTATGTGCAAGATAAATACATACATTTCCATAAATTATATTTGGATGGGGGTACATAATTAAAGCAACATCACTTGAAATAAATAGCAGAAAGCAGATTCTGTGTTTTGCAATAATTTTACAGTGACTGAAAAGCTATGAAGATTGGATCATAATCACTGAGACCCTGGGTACAGCAGATGGATCATTATCTAAGCACACAGGCTGGAACAGCAGAGCTCAAGCATCTTTCAGTCCATGGAGCTTTACAGGCCTTGCTAAGTAGGCAAATTTTCTATATTATTCACAATAAAATGTCCTCACAGACAGCATTATGAACAAGGACAAAATAGATGTGCACTTATATGTGTATATTCTCTATATATAACATTGAAAATTTATTCCTTGCAAATCATTTACAGAAAAACTATATTATAATTCCAGATGGCTGCTTAATTTTATCATGAAATTTATTTCAAAATCTTCAAACATTTTACCACTGATATACTATATTGGCAAAGATATATGTGATTGATTAAAATTGATGTTTATAGCAGGTGGTCAAATTACACAAATCTGCTTTGCTGTGAAGCTGTATTAAAAACACCGCTTGTAAAACTAATCTGCCATTTTAAGGAAACAGTTCAAGCCAATCCAGTAGCGGTTGCTTTTTTTTAAAAAAAAATTGACCATGCCCTACCAATATGCTAATACCCATCTGGGACATAATCCATTAAAATAATCCAAAGATGCCAAATGAAATGATGACTAGACTCTTTCATGTGATGACTGAAAATAAGCTGAAAATATTCTGAAAGCTCTGTTTTTCTCACTTATTTTATGTTGTTTTATATTATGTTGGAAACTTGTGAGCAAAATGTCATGCTGGCCACAGAAATATCTAAATTCTCTTGTATTAGGTTCTTGAGTAAGATGGGTAAATGTTTCCCAATATGGCATCTGCCTACTCTATAGAACCCTAAAGTATTCACAAAGATCATATCTAGGGGATAACTAAAGTATTCAGATGATAATGACTGGAAAACAAATCACTCACATTGACCATCTCATGTTTGGTAACGTTGTTGATGAGAACACTGTAGTGACAGGACTGGATAGCAAGATGTGTCATCTACAGGTGGCTAGTAATATGCTGACATCAGCTGTGCCATGAGCACAACCAAGTGGATCATTTTGTTAGAATTCAGTACTAAAGATAAAATAAAAATAAAACAAATCAAAAGAAACTAAATAAAATAAATTGGTTTATATTTTAAGAGTCATAGATCTGACTTCGAGGAAATACTTATAAAATCTGGATTCCTATCAGAAACTCAGATTATTGGGGATAGAAGAAATGGGTGACCTATTTTTGAAATTATTTTTAACTTAAATACATTGAATTTTTAAAAAAGAAAAAAAACTCTAATGATGTAATTTTTAAGTTTTCAAAATTTCATTTCATGGAATTTTTAAAAATCTAGTTAATACATGTGTATGCATAGCATTTATATATATAGCTATATATATTATTTTGGTGTATATATTTACATATATATTTTTAGATGGAATTTTGGGTTTATCACTCTAGCAAAAGTTAATATTGTCACAACATTTGCTGGTATAATTTGAAGTCTTTAATGTTACAGAAAATAAAGTGCCATTAGGCTTTGGGAAAAATGGATTGGTTACAATTCATAGGATACCAAACTACCAAGTTTATTTTCAAGTACAAGATGTTTTGAAGTTTCTTTATCATTTATTTGACTAACTCCTTCCACTGCCTGGGCTTCCCTGATAGCTCAGTTGGTAAAGAATCCACCTGCAATGCAGGAGAGACCCCTATTCAATTTCTGGGTCCGGAAGATCCGCTGGAGAAGGGATAGGCTACCCACTCCAGTATTCTTGGGCTTCCCTTGTGGCTCAGCTGGTAAAGAATCTGCCTGCAGTGTGGGAGACCTGGGTTGGATCCCTGGGTTGGAAAGATCCCCTGGAGAATGGAAAGGCTACCCTCTCCAACATTCTGGCCTGGAGAATTCCATAGACTGTATAGTCCGTGGGATTGCAAAGAGTCTGACATGACTGAGCGACTTTCACTTTCACTTTTCCACTGCCTGTGGGCAACTTCACATAAACTTAAATATGTACAATATTGAGTAGGATTTTCTTTTTAAGGCTGAAAAGTTGTTTTAGTTCTCATCCAAGAACTTACAACTTTGCTATATCAAAAGAACTCTAGCATTTCTGATCAGAGAGTGGGAAAAAACTTACACTCATGATATCTTCCTGGGATCTACAGGATGAAGATTCAAATCTTCAACTAGGTATTCAAGATTCTTTTTCATTCATTCATTCAACATTCATTGCACAAAACTGTGTCTGTTACTATGCAAGACTATCTACAATATATCCAATTTTAATGACTCCTACTTTATTTTACACCAGATTCATAAACACACACACACACACAGCACTCAACTGGACTGACTTGTCTACTCCCTCAAATACACTCTGCTCCTTCCCATTATTTGTTGTTTTCCACACACCATTTCAGGCAAGGATGACACTAAGCTAAAACACACAGACTCAGAATTCCTGTTTTCAAGAAAAACTCAAGTTTCTAAGGGTAGAGACTTTCTTTGTTAAACTCTTAAAATCACTCTCTCAATAGTTCTCATTATTTCTCAATAATTACTTATTGGAAGAAGAAATACTTGCAATATATAAGATTATAAGAAGCAAGTTTAATATGATTCGTGGATATCTTTAAATGAGCTTTTCTACATAATAGACCTGGCACTACTACATAAAAATATTTTGAGGGTTTATGCAGCATAATACCCTTTTTGTTAAACTGATAAGAAAAGATACTATACTTGATTTTAGCCAAAAGACCAAGAAACAATAAATATCACCTAAATAGCAGTTGAAGTAACTGCTCCGAAAGTTGCAAAATCCATAGATTTTCACTGTCCGTGTTTATGAAATTATTTTTCATTGAAAACAGTAAAATAGTCTTCAATGCACACTTTTAAAATTCTAAATTTGCTTAATGCTATGAGTAACTGTATAATCCAGCATCTCTAGTTTTAGGCCAAATCATTTCTCTGTGCTTCTAAAAGTCAAATCTCTCTGCTACCCCAGCTTGATGAGTAACATCTATTAGTTTGGAAAGGGCACAACTGCATATATAATAGCAGGCTCTGTTAAACATTCAGTATTCCCTTTGGCAAATGACCAAGAGATCAGTTTATCTCGATACAGAATATCAGATTCTGAAACCCAGCAGTACATTGCAATGGCCATTATTTTTCCAAAGCAAGTCACTTCTCTTCACTTAGCCCATCCGTACAGAGCACCCACTGGCCAGTGCTCCTGAATCATATCTTAATCTGCTTACCAGTGCCCATTTCTGAGCCTCAGAAGGCAAGGGGAGAGTGTCAACAGAGATCTGTATCCCTTAAAGTCAAAATTAGAAGAGATTAAGCAGACTTTAAGAATAAAACCCTTTAAAAGACATATTTCTTTTCCCTTTTTCTTTTGTTAAAAGAGGAATCCATATAAGTTATGAGTGAGGCAAGAGGGAAGAGGAAAGGAAAAGGATGCCTTCACCCTAGCCCTTTCTCTCAATGGCTGCTGCAAGTACTTACTGGACCCAGATTCTCCAATGGCAACATTACACAATGTTGTATAGCTTTCATGACAAAGTCTCTTACATCATCCAATTGCAAGACTGAAAATTTAATATAAAAATGCTCCAGAGGGAATGTAGAGTAGGTATGGGTGGGTTCCTGTGTGGGTGGCAGGAAAAACAGGTACTGTTATAAAAAAATATCCATGCAGTTTTAGGTTTAAATCCATCTGTGGAAGTTCTCTCACATTTCAGTAGGCCATTCTGTAGTTTTAAATCTCTGCCAGCAACTAATCTATAATCAGGATGTGTAAAAGTCAGGATGGCAGTTACCTTTGTTGGGAAAGAAGGTACACAGTGACTGAACAGAGGAGTTTGGGGTACCAGTCATGTTGTGTTTCTTGATTTGGGTGGTTGTTACACCAATATGTTCACTTCATAGGAATTCATCAAGCTTTTCACTTGTGATTTGTGCAGTTTACGTGATATATATTTTTTAAGCTTTCTAAAAATAATAAAATTAAATCTGCTACCAAGTTAAAACTCAACAATTTCCCTATTGTCAAATGACTTAGAGTCTTCTCACCTTGACATTTTATTTGCCAATATAGAAAAGGCCTTCACGCTAAATCCTGAGAAGAGAAACATGATGCAACAACTTGAAAATTAATAAGGAAAATAATATACTCTCTGCCATAGTATTACAAATAGTATGCATCATCTAATATAATTAATTTCTACAGTTATGAATCTATTTCTTATACCTTAAACTTCCAGGATAATATTATAATATCCCAGGGTCTCATAAAAAGATTCCCCTCCAGGGAGAAGCCTCAACTTTGGATGTCACAGACCACGACTTTTCAGTGGGTCTATCTTTCCCTTATTCACCTCTTAGTTTAGCAAAAACGAGTGATTAGCATCCATGATCCTCTGCAACATTAGTCCTGCTACTCGGAAAGAAGAAGGTAAAAAGGCAGCAATTTCTACACTAGCATTCCAGTTGGGCAGCCTAGAAAGTAGAAGTGTCATTTTGTTCCTTTCTTTTTGAAACCTTCTGGGCTCTACTAAAGGATGCTGTTAGTGATCTCTCTTTAATAATATCAGTTTTTCACTGCTATTCACCACAGAAGAAATTCTAGTTTAAGATAAGTCCACCTTGTTCCCTAACAAAGGAGGGAAATATTTATTATTATGCTATCAGAAAATGAGACATGACCCATGGTAGCCATTTGTGTAGTGTGCCAGGCTGACTGGCTGGCCACCCCTGCCTGCCTTCACTGCCCTCTTCTCAGGTGATAAAGACAAAAGGAAGTGGATTCTGGGTAAGATATTCACCATTTGAAATTCAGAAGCACCCAAGCTCCTCTATGGGTATGGAAGTAAAACACATTACCTAGGACTGTTTTAGTTATGAGTAACAGAAAAAGGCAAGTCACGGTGGCTTGTGGGAAAGAAAGGGGGTAAGTAATCTATAGGCTTAAGAAACTGAACATTCAATAGGTGCTAGATCCAGAGGCTCAAAATATATCAATAAGTAGTTACTCTGTTCTTCTCTCAGGTCTGCTTTTCTTTGCATGGACTTCATTTAACCAAGCTTATTCCAGGGAGTAACAAAACAGCTTCTAGCAGCTCCAGCCTACAATTTCTACTTTCAGAAACCACAGTGGAAAGAACTCCTTCTTTTCAGTAGTCCAGCTCTAGGATTGCTCTGCCAAGTAGGGGTCTCACCTCACCCCTCAAAATTTAAGCTCCGCAGGCACAGGAACTAAAGTCATTGTTTAGGCCTGGATCACAACCATGTAAGGATCTAGGTAGGTAGTTATCTCTTTCAAAATGTAAGCCCTAAAACAGGAAGCAGGATAGTTGTCCAAAAGGTGAAAAAAAGTTAGAAAGGTAATGGGTTCTAGGTAAGCAAGAGAAATAGATATTCAGTAGTAGTATTTTAAAATAAAATATCAATATCCTAAGGACAGTAGAAAACACAATATGTCAATTTAAAAAATAAAATAATTACAGCTTTGTTCAGTGTCTTATGCCAGTCTAAACTAAGGTTCCCAGTTCACACTGTCTCTAATGAAGACACTAGTCTGTCTCTGAAAGAAGCCTCCTCTGAAGACAGAGTCCTATTTTTCTCTTATTAAACTCCCGCTTAAACCCTTTCTCACTCAGCCTATAGTTTTTATCCAAAGTTCATTCTACTATCATTCAAAATATTCTCCTTCATTATTTCTTCTAAGCTTCGTCTAAAGCCAAAAGGAGTGCTATGTAGAATATATAGATCTGGGTATACAAGCCTATACTTTAGATAAAATTAAGAAAGAAAATATATACAACATTTCAAAAGAATAAACACACTCTCTTCCTCCCGGGGTCTATTAGTTAAAATACTAGAATGACATGATAATAACATGGGCTGTTGACACCCTATGCTAGCAATATATTAAGACAGACTTAGAAAAAGCATAATCTTTGAAAATGTACCTAAAAATAGCCTGCCAATCAAATGCTTTCTACAGAGCTTACAAAGGAAAGGTTATGGCCTCTCCTTCACAGAAGATTTTTAAGAACCAAAAGAGAAATGTTTTAGGTTAGTTTGAATGCTATTGGGCCTGGAGTCAGGAAAATAGACTCTCTATATGGCTTCCCAGGCTATAATTCACTGACAGTCAAACAACTCAATGATGGTAACACCTACAAACAAATTGTTATATAAGACATTCAGGAACAGGCTAAGTAAAAAAACTTAAAGACAAATTACAGGGTAAAATCCTGGACTGCTAGAAGATGGAGTGTTTGATCCAATTTTACCTGTTGTTCTTGCTATTTGCTAGTTGTTATATGATAGACTCTCTTTGAGGAAAAAAAATAATATTCACTATCAACTATTGTAAAAATAAAATGCTCCATAAAATCTGTATGATGTTATCCTTATTTCTTTAGGGATCTAGACATTGTAAGCTTTTAAACTTTTGTATTGTTTCCTAACATAAATGGCTTTCTAACCCTTTAAAACTGTTTCATTAAGATCTAGACTTCCTTTTTCCCCTATAATTTTTATATTCATCTTTCTGCTAAATTTCTGTTAATTTTAACTTTTACTTATCAATATTAAAAAATAATTTTTAGCTTCATTCTCGACTAATTTTCCGTTTCTCAGATTGCTGTTGGATTTTGATTTTCCTAGAAAACAAACCAAGATTAAGGGTTTTTCCTCTCCTTTTATTCAAAAGAACTTAGCAAAAATTCCCAGCCCAGCAATTGTCATCAAATGATTTAAATTATTTATTTACTATTAGCTAACATTTTAATTTCCTACTTCATCTGCTTGGGCCACTTTGTAAGCTTTGTTCAAATTATATTGCCCCTTAATTTTATAATATAAAAGCTACTATATGCACCAGTGCTCCCATAAGACCATATTACTTCCTCTACATTATTTCTAATGAGCAATACTGTGATTATTATTTACTTGACTTCCCAACTGTTATGTAAATACTTTGAGGTTAGACACCATGTCCAACTTGTTCACTGTGGAATACTGAGCTCTGGACATAGTTCCCAATATATATAGTAGTATATATGCTCAATGAATACAGTTTTCCTTAAAGAAAGAAATAAATGAATGCATTAATGTATGATTTCAGTGTTTGTTATACAGTAGACTCTCACTCATTCATTTAACAAATGAAAGTGTTTTCTATATATGGAAAATTATTCAATAACAAGTATGTAATATAAATATTGTGGATGATATATGGGCAAATGATGGGACCATATATGGGCAATGATATAGTGAGGTGTCTCATCAAGATATTAAAAGTAAGAGAAAAAATGCTACCTGAGAATAACTATAAGCCAATACATAACTGATTCAAGCAACAAAGGAAATCAAAAGGAGAGTATCTACAAAGTTGGCCAGTTTTGATAGGCATCTTGTTGAAAGTACCATTCCCCTGGTGGCTCAGATGGTAAAGAATCCACCTGCAATGCAGAAGACATAAGAGACCCAGGTTTGACACCTAGGTGGAAAAGGTCCCCTGGAGAAGGAAATTGCAACCCACTCCAGTATTCTTGCCTGGAGAATTCAATGGACAGAGGAGCCTGGCAGGCTACAGTACATGGGGTCTCAAAGAGTTGGACATGACTGAATGTCTAACTCTTCTTCTCTTATTGAAAGTATAATATATCAAAAGATGGGCCATCACAAGTGAGGATAATTAGGAATGTAATCCTAGAAAATGAAGTGTCTCAGAGACAAATACTGGCAGTGTTCATCTAGGTATTGTTCAAGAAGAAAATGATGGCCCAAAGATGTGACCTTCCCAATTCAAGTAGAAATATCCCTATTGTGCAGGTGGGTGCATCAGATTCTCCTTGTCAGATGCCATTAAATATCTTACTACATAACACACTCTCTTGTCCAAGTCAAGTAAGTTCTTAAATTTCTCATACCACACTAGGATATGGTATCCAGAGAGTCCAAGATGGATATGGGTATTGAGCTGCAGTCTTTTAAAATAAAATAAGTCATTTGAGAGGAAAAACTTCAGGGAAAAGATAAAAAGAATGTCAAGTCAGACATCTGAGTAAACTATCAATTAAAGGGATTAAGGAAATGGGTTTTATCCCTGGTTCAGGATGATCCCCTGGAGAAGGGCATGGCAACCCACTCCAGTATTCTTGACTAGAGAATCCCCATGGACAGAGAGGTCTGATGGGCTACAGTCCATGGGGTCACAAAGAGTTGGACATGACTGAGGCAACTTAGCACAAGCCAAAAGGAAGAATGAGAAAGAGGCATAAAAGCACTCTTGAGAAAGAAGAATGGAGCTGGAGGAATCAACCTTCCTGACTTCAGAAAATACTACAAAGCTACAGTCATCAAGACAGTATGGTACTGGCACAAAAACATAAATATAGACCAATGGAACAAGATAGAAACCCCAGAAATAAACCCACGCACCTATGGGTACCTTATTTTTGACAAAGGAGGCAAGAATATACAATGGGGCAAAGACAGCCTGGTCAGTAAGTGGTGCTGGGAAAACTGGGCAGCTATGTGCAAAAGAATGAAATTAGAGCACTTCCTAACGCCATACACAAAGATAAACTCAAAATGGATTAAAGACTTAAATGTAAAACCAGAAACTATAAAACTCTTAGAGGAAAACAGGCAGCACACTCGATGACATAAATCAAAGCAAGATCCTCTATGACCCATCTCCTAGAGTGATGGAAATAAAAACAAAAATAAACAAGTGGGACCTAATTAAACTTAAAAGCTTTTGCACAGCAAAGGAAACTACAAACAAGGTGAAAAGACAACCCTCAGAATAGGAAAAAACAATAGCAAAGGAAACAACTGACAAAGAACTAATTTCCAAAATATACAAGCAGCTCATACCACTCAATACCAGAAAAGCAAATAACCCAATCTAAAAGTGGGAAAAAGACCTAAACAAACATTTCTCCAAAGAAGACATACAGATGGCTAACAAACACATGAAAAGATGCTCAACACTGCTCATTATTAGAGGAATGCAAGCCAAAACTACAATGAGATACCACCTCACACCAGTCAGAATGGATATCATCAAAAAGTCTACAAACAATAAATTATGGAGAGGGTTTGAGAAAAGGAAACCCTCTTGCATTGCTGGTGGGAATGTAATTTGATACAGCCACTATGGAAGACAGTATGAAGATTCCTTAAAAAATGAGGAATAAAACCACCATATGACCCAGCAATCCCACGACTAGGCATATACTCTAAGAAAACCAAAACTGATAAAGGCACATGTACCCCAATGTTCACTGCAGCACTATTTATAAGACCTGTAACACAGAAGCCACCTAGATGCCCATCAACAGATGAATGGATAAAGAAGCTGTGGTAGATATATACAATGGAATAGCATTCAGTCATAAAAAGGAACACATTTGAGTCAGTTCTAATGAGGTGGATGAACCTAGAGCCTATTATACAGAGTGGAGTAAGTCAAAAACAGAAATATAAATATTATATACTAATGTATATATATGGAATCTAGAAAGAAGGCTCTGATGAATTTATTTTCAGAGCAACAATGGAGAAACAGACATAGAGAACAGACCTATAGAAACAGGGGAAGGAGAGGAGGGAGTGGGTGAGATGTATGGAGAGAGTAACATGGAAATTTACAATACCATATGTAAAATAGATAGCCAATGGGAATTTGCTGTATGACTCGGGGAACTCAAACAGGAGCTCTGTGACAATTTAGAAGGGTGGGATGGGGAGGGGATGAGAGAGAGGTTCAGGAGGGAGGGAACACGGGTGTACCTAAGGCTGATTCTTTTTGATGTATGACAGAAAACCACAAAATTCTGTAAAGCAATTATTCTTCAGTTAAAAAAAAAAATAAAGTGGCAAAAAATAAAATCTAGCACAAAAAAAGAAAAAAGGCATATAATGGAAAGAGTCGAAGTAGAGGAAAGAAAACAGTTTGAAAAAGAAATTCAGGTGGAGAGTTGAAATCGGAATATCTGGAGGAACATCCTTAGCTCGAAAGTGTAGCCACTTTTTAAATGATGTCTACAGTGTCAGACAGAAGAGGGAAAACAATTAAGGGTTTGCCATTCTATGCTTTCCAGAGGCTTCAACAGTGAATACTCTGATCAGATGTGGCCTTGAGAAGTCTAATTTTATACACATGCCCTGTGTACTTGAAGATGTGTGTTTTATATGTGTTTTCAGTGTGTTTCAATATGGGCTCACTGCTTGACACTGATCTGTTCTTGATGTGTGATGAATCAGAATCCTTGCCTGAAATGGTTCTGAATAGACCTGCTATGGTAATGAATGCATGATACAGTGCTCCCCTCTGGGTCAATAGCACCCAAGAGGTGCTATTTTCTCTGACACCAAGTCTCTGTGTCATTTCCTTTTTACCATAAAAGAAAATGGAGTCTAACTTTTGAAACTTTTTTCAGTAAACACTTGTTAACACTGCAAGTCTTTATTGAACATTTATGCTGCAACTAACTTTCTCCCTATTCTTTCTGAATCTTCTCTGATTTTCTCCTTCCTCTTCCAACTTAAAATTTCTCAGTGACACAAAATTCACCCCAATTTTTCCATGGCCTCCTCTGATGTAATGATACTGGGGGAAGGCAATCAGTCATCAGAAGAGGCTGCATGGAGAAGCATTATTAAAGGGAGTTCCTTTTAAAAGATCTAAACCCTGATAACATAACAGGGCTACCGCAGGTGGTGGTGCATCCATTCTCTTCTAAGATGGCAACCTGCAAGACTGAATCATGGTCCAGAAGGAGCCTAACACTACAGCTATTTCATTTATCTAGATACCCAACCAGGAGAGTATTTCTGGGAGAGGGTGAGAACAGAGAAGTAGGCTCTCAGTAGACACTCTTTTTCCTTTCTTTTTATAATTGTGGAAGGAATGCTTAATTTGGTTGAAGTTTGTAGTTGGGCTACAAAAATTTACAAATTACAAATTAGTTAATGGTCAAAGAAGTCATTCTGCAAGAAAAAGTCATTTGTCACTATATTCCAATAACCCATTCACCTCAGCTTAGCAAGAACAATGGAGAAAAATGTCAGAATGTTATTCCCTGCACTTGATACATTTGGAAGAACTTTCTGATGGAAAGAAAAAACAAAAGCCAAAATCAATATACAATATTCTGTAAGTAAGCTCCTTGCTTTAGAATCTTGAACACTTTAACAAAATATGCTAAAAAGAAAAATAGCAAAACAATGTTTCCAGTAATGAAATAGTTGAAAGATAATTAGAAAATTCTTATTTGTACAGTGATACATAAAAAGAAGGAATAAAGCTAAAACATAACAGGCAGTTTATCTTTCCTCCAAAATATACCTTTCTTTATTCTCTTCTTCCCATAAGAAAGAAGTTTTAGGGGAAACATTGTGTTCCTCTAGATGAATATTGTTTAAATGTTGTTCATGCAATACAGATCTTTTATGTAAACGTTTTTTGGAAGTGTGATAAAATTTTCAATTTAACTTAGTTACAGTTCTAAAAATACCATTTGAAAGTGGAATACAATCTCAAAATTCAAGAGAATAAATTGTTACTAGTTTGATACAGGAAGGGAAAAAAACCCTCAATTTCAGTTTCAGCTCAGATAATAATATAAACGAATCTCACTATAATCTTTTAATTTGAGATCATTTCTGCAACCCAACTGGCTTTAAAAAAAAAAAATCCTATCTTTGCCATCAATCTCCTTAGCTTCTTTATTTTTTCTGTCCTATTAATGCCTATTAATGGAGATAAACATGTAATCAGCCCTGGGGACATCAATCAAAACTTTTAAAATAATGGAAAGAAGTTACAGGATATGTGCTCTTTACTTGATTATTTCAACCCATTTTATTTGTGGCTAATCTTTTCTGTTACATTTATTTTTTCATTTCAATCAGATTCAATACAAATACGGATACAGTATTGGGTTATTCATCGACTCAATGGACATGAGTTTGAGCAAACTCCAGGAGATAGTAAAGCACAGGGAAGCCTGGTGTGCTGTAGCTCATGCGGTTGCAAAGAGTTGGACACAAATTAGCAACTGAACAATAAAAAATTGGGTTATTTATATTATGCAAAAAATATAAAAGCTACACAAGTACTTTACTAGTTTCTTTACTAGTGGAAAAGCCATCCAATGACTGTGTGCATTAATATTTATTATCTCCATTTTACAAATGACATAATGGAGACTAATAAAGAAATTATTTTGCCCAATATATATCCAAGCCTCTATGATTTCAAAGTATTGCTACTGTGTTTTATATTCTAAAGCAAAACAATAAAAAGTTTGAATGCTTTTAAAGTACGAGAGGTTATTCTAATAATATTGTCAAAATAACTGTTAAAATTTCACTTGTCTCAAAAACTGCACCCCCTTTTAGGCATCATCTCAGCTGCTATATTTCTTCCTTAACACTCCTCCCTTTCTTTTCATAATTATTTATACTTTGCTTCACTTTCTGTAATGCTATATTTTCAAAAACTTATCTTTATCCATTCTAACCTGTCCTTTCTACTTGAACATCCTTCATCCCCAGAAGCCAAATTTCTACCCACTATAATTTATATATATTACCACTTGGTTAGACTTGACCCCGTTTGTCACAATTTTTAAGAGGCCACAGATAATATTCATGTTGTGGTACTCTGTAGCCAAGATAAAGCATAGTTCAGAACTTCTTTAAGTCTGCTGTGTGCAGTTTATGATAGTGTAGTACTGTATACACATAACCAAAAATCAATGGAAAGCAAATACCACAGGGAGAATCAGGCACTATATTTAATGTACTTATAGAGCAAGAAAGAAAACATTTCAAGCAAATGGATAAAAGCAAGTTTGGAAAGTTGAAGAAAAAATGGATCACTTGTTTTATATGATGCTTACCTTTCTTTAGGGAATCTATAACTTGGCCTTAGGTTCAGTGTGCTTTCACTTTCTCATCCTATAAAAAATGTCTGTTTGGAACACCTTGAGGGAAACACCAGATTAAGATGATTCACCAGGGTATGCTAGGAGGTTCATATATCTTCTCATTCTCATAACTCTAAGAAATGAACTCTCAAAGGCTTGAGTAGCTCTCAAAAGATAGATGTAACAAACAGCTAAAATATAAAAAGCCAAGTTCTAAGTTGCTCCAGACACTGATACCTCTATTTAGGGAGGTAGAATAACTCTAGCCTCCTAAATATTTCTATTGACCAAAATGCTGCCCTTTAGAAAATTAAGAATTGGGTTCTAATATAAAATGTAATTTATAATTTTAATATGAATTGTTCATAAGCATTTCCTGAGCACTTACTTCATTTATGTTCCATGTGTACCTAGCTTAGCGTTGCATATCTCAATTATTCATTCAATGATTTATAAAAGAGAAGACTATAGCACAGTGGTTATGACTATAGACTCTGGAGCAAGACAGAGCTTGATTCAAAACTGCCCTTAGCCTTCTGGTATAAAAGTCTAATTCATAAGGTTGTGTGAGAACTAAAAAAAACAAAAAAAGAACATACAGTATTTAACCAAATACTTTGTGCACAGTATGTGAAAAATAATGTAATCCAATGTTATTATTTCTACCTGATAGTGTATATTAAGCTTACTGTTATCAATCACTGCAACAAATTACCACAAATTTAGTGACTTAAGTCATGCTGATTTATTATCTTAGAGTTCTGGAGGTCAGGAGTTTGAAATGGATCTCAGTAGCCTGAAATCTAGGTGTCAGCAAGGCTGCATTACATCTGAGGCTCTAGGGGAGAATCTGTTTTCTAGCTTTGCCAGCTTCTGGAGGCTGCCTGCATTCCTTGGCCCATGGCCCTCTTTCACTTTCAGAGCCAGGAATAGTCTGGCGAGTTTCTCACATCAAATCACTCTGACTCTAATCCTTCTGCTTTCCTCTTCCATATTTAAGGGTCTTTATAGTTACTTTGTACCTATCCTGAAAATACAGGATAATTTCCTTATTCTAAACTCAGCTGATTTGCAGCCTTGATTGTATTTGCAACCTCTTCCCCCCTTGCCATGAAATAATTATGCCAACAATTTATTCATAGATTTGAGGATCAGCAGGTGACTGTCATGTGGGGGGAGGTAATTTTTCTGCTTACTGCATACTGAGTGGTATTTAAATGTTATTTATTAGCCATAACATTTTTTAAACTTAGGCAAAAAAGGAAAAGACTGATATTTACAAGATCCCTTTTCAAAATAACACAGTGATATTAGATAACAACAAAGTCAACACACTGTAAATGTATTCATTAAGTTAAACATATTTTATGATTATTTTCACAAATTAAAAAAATTCTGTGAGCAATAATCATATCCACTTTTAAACTATATAAATGTAGAAGTATGTGATGATAAATGAATTCTCACCAGAAAATTTAATTTTTTATAATTTTAAGAAGCAACAATATATGTTATTCCTGAACAAATTTTTTAATTAACCTTTAAGATTAAACCCTTGAGCTTGAAATTAAAAGGAGATACAAGAGGCATAAAAGAACCATGCCAGGACTTCTCTGATGGTCCAGTATATATGCTTGCAATGCAGGGAACGCAGGTTTGATTCCTGGTCAGGGAACTAAGATCACACATGCCACAGGGCAACTAATGTGGCCACGGTCCAAAACAAGAGAAGCCCACACGCTGCAACTAGAGAAGCCTGGGCACTGCCACGAAGAGTCTGCATGCTGGAACGAAGATCCAGCAAAAAAAAGAATAATGCATCCTGGAATTGTCTATCTGATCTGTAAGATAAGCCCTCATTTCTCAAACCAGTAAGTAGATTGTGAATCAGTTTATATTTAAGTACGTTAAGTCTTTCAAAACTACTTCCAGAGTGCAATCAATGTGGACTAGGTGTCAGGGACAAAGCAGGATTTTTGATCAGCTACCTAACAATTTTGACTCATTGTTTTCTCTTAAAGCTGATAAATATTATGGACTCACTTCTCTTGCCAACCCTGACTCTGAAATACAATTCTAAGCTTTCGTTGACCCTCTGAAGCCTATATACAAACACCAAATGTGTCCATAGGCTAGGTGAAAAAGGTTTGTTCTATTAGAGAATTAGATATGATTAGACTGATCAGCAAAAGAATAGGTTTTCAAGGACAAGGGAAAGAGCCAGAAACGGCCAAGTACCTCCTACACAATCTGGCACAAAATTCATGCTAAAATCTGGTAAATTTTCCTACCTTCTTTCTCCTCCCAGTGACTCAAGGTTTGGGAAAAGTCTGAGCAATGTGAGTTGGGCAGAAGAAAGAAAATAAGTCTCACTGACACAGAATAAGGAAATATATATAACCAATGTAAAGTTGATTTGATAGTCAAAGCCTTTCCACTTACAGTAGTAGATTTCTTAGGTAGGATAATTCTTTGCATTCACTGCATCCCGCTGACAAAGCTAGACAATGTATATTATTCTCTGCATTTTAGGTCGCAAGACTAACACTTATTTCAGGAAGAAAATTAATGTCAAAGGCATAAAAAAAGAACTCAGAAATTTAAACCCATGCACTTTTACATTTATCCACGTTTTTATTACAAGTAATTATAAACTGATTTTTCTTCATTCCATGGGCCTATTGGAACAAGTCTGCCAGTTTAACATCTGGCTTAGAAAATATATGCAGAAACAGTTTATTTCAGCTCCTTAAAGAATCAGTTCATGTACCCAGACTTGGTTAAGCCCGTTCTCTTAATGGTTCTCTTGAATAGCACTCATAGTAACAATGAAGTAAATGTGTAATTATTTAATGGTTTTTTTTTCCCTCCCCAAAGAATATAAGTTCCATATGAAAGGGTGGTGTCTGCCTTGGTTTCTGCTAGATGTCCAGTGCCTTCTGCTGCTATAGTTGTCCCATGAAAAAATTAATGAATAACTCCTTTTCCTTAAGATTCATCTTAGATTAATTCTGCATGGATTACCTCACTGTCCTAATGTTTCTGCCAGCCTTCTCCTGTCACCTGCTATCCTGCATGTGTCCCATCTCCAGCTCTGGATACTGGTACTTAAACTCCCCACAAAGAATTTTTTTAAACCCAGATGAAGTCTAATCTTCTTAGAAACAGAATTTGATATAAATCTGCATTGCCAGCCTCTGACTTGACCTTAGCATCTTTCTTCTGCAAGCTACCTTCATCTGATGCCCAGGAGATGATATACAGTTTATTCAGTTTAGGGTAGATGTTGGATAACATATCTGATAGTTTGTACCAAAACATTATGAAAAAAAAAGGTGAACATTTTATATTGGAACTGTAGCCTTATAAGCATTATAAACTAAATTTAGCCTGATTAAACAAGAAAAAGAAGGAATTTATTATAAGGATACAGATATATTTCATTAGTGCCTAAGGACAGAAATGTAGGCTGATTTTAGAGAAACAATGGAACTAGAAAAGTGGAAGACATCAAAAACCTGGAAACTTTCTCCTCCCCACCGCTTCCTGCTGAGTACTAACTTCACCTGTTCATCTCTCTCTGAAGGTTACAGAGATACAGTGAACCAAGACGCCCATTCCATAGCATCCTGATTGCATCTTATCTATTCAAGTGGCTCCCCTAATTTTCAATTTTAACTTGGGGCCAAATCTAAAATCCCATGAATATCCATCTTGATCCAGGTGATGGGTAAACAAATTGGTTATGGGTAAACAAATTCTGGAACATTCACAAAATGAATATTATGAAACAGAATGAACCATTGAAATATGCAGCAACATTAACGATCTCAGAAAAACTACAGAGTGATATATATAAATGTCAGATCACTGTGTTTTATACCTGAAACTAACATAATATTTCATGTCAACTGAATTTCAATTAAAAAGAGAAAAAGATATATTAGTTAAATGAAGTCAGACATGAAAGACTATACACTGCTTGATTCTACTTTTATGAAATTCTAGAAGAGCCCAAACTAATCAGGCAAATTACAGTGTTTGTTTGGAAGGGAGGTAAGTGGAAATTTTGACTGCAAAGAGTTACAAGAATACTTTTGGGGTGAAGGAAATGTTCTATATTTGTGGTTTTATGGAGGTTTCAGTATACACAGCTGCCAAAATTCATCGAATTATACATCAAATATCCAGAAATGAATACATTTGTGTAAGTAAGTTAATGTATTCAATTGTTTACTTCTGAATAACAGGTTACCTGTTGCTAGGGATAAAAGAAATGTTCACAAACAGGCATCAACTGCAAAGAAAGTCCCCAATAATAAAGTGGAGAAAAGAACACTTTCTGTGGATATGAGCCACCCTCTCTCCCCAGCCACTCCAGCTGGACCAATGGGCTCATGAATAAAGTATTCAAGGCATCAGTGATAGAGGCTATGCATGGGTTAAAAAGCATAGTCTTCCCTTCAACAAGAATAATTCTGACTGTTATTATTGCTAAATACCTAACATGCCATCAGCTGAATCTGATGTTAATCCTCTTTTGTGGCACTGTACCCAAAGAGATTAGCTAGCCAGGATGACCACCCCATCATAGAGGAGGAAGCAACATGTCAGGAGAATAAACGCAATAGATACGGCTGTACCTTCCCTGTCTGCACTATTTTGTAAGCACCAGGACTCACAGGTTAATGAAATTCCTGACTTTCAATCATGATAGCCACAAAACTGCTTTTGGTCAAAGAAAACATTGACCAGCAAAAAATGAGGAAAAGCTTCACACCCATGGAATTTACTGGTTTTATGATATGCCACGTCATATTTCCTTGCCTGATACAAGTAGAATACCCTGTTAAGGACAAGTAATAATACCCTGTTCAGCTAGATGCTATCCTACAATATTTTGTGTATGTTTTTAATCAGCAAACAACACTGTACTAGAGCCAGAAGATAATGATCAAGGAACTAAGAATTGGGAATGGGAGTGTTTCCTCTCACTGTTATTCTTAGGGACCCAGTCATGCAAGCTTGTCTTCCCACGTCCCATCTTTTAGCTTTACAGGTTTAGAGGACTTAATTCCTGAAGAATAAATGCTTGCCCTAGTAGACCTAACCATGATTACACTGACCTTAAAGTTTAAACCTTGAACTCTTCATGTCACAAAGCCAACAGGCAAAGAAGGGTTTACTACACTAACCAGAGTAATGGATCCTAATAGTTACTGCTACATAATTAAGGCAGAGAAGATTCCGGGGATTTTCCGGATTGTATCTTAGTTAGTACACATATGTACACATAAAAATGAAGTTTTATATCACCTCATCAGGTAAAGTACCATAACCAGCTAAGGTGCTAACTGAGGGCAAATGGAATGGATAGTAAGTGAAGGAAATTATAAACACTGACTATGCCCTCTTATTTACTTGTTAAAATGAGGCAGGTAGAAGCTAAGCCCATTTCCTTTTCTGATTTATGGTATACATATTTGCATATATCGGTCAGTTCGTTTACCAATCTTCCTTTTCTTCTATTTAATATAAAGTGTATTAGTAGAGATTAACCTTACAGTTTAATCTATAAGTTATAAGCTATCAAAAGAGAAATAAATTCAGTTAGAAAAGGAATGTATATCACCTACAGATAGATAGTGATTCATGGAATTATGTCCCCCCAAAAGAATTACCTTTTGGGGGAAAAGGTGAGCTATATGAGGCCAGATGTATATGTGGCTATATAAAGCAGAGTTATATTATTATGTAGAAGCATGAAGTTGAATGGTTGTTGTTCTTGAAATTAAAATATGAGTAGAAAGGCATATGTAGACTTTGAGTTGACAAAGTGTAAACTATGCCAGACTGTGTTCAACTTGGCTCCACTCCTATTCCCACTTGCTCTGGAATGAGTATGTGCACCTAAAATTTGTGTGCTGAAGCCCTAATCTGCGATGTGATGGTGTTTGGAGATGGGTCCTTTGGGAAATAATCAGGGTCATATTAGGTCATGAGGGCCCTGCCCTCATGGGACTTAAGTCCTTATAAAAAAGAGTAAGAGACATGAGATCTCTCTCATTGCCATGTGGGGACAGAGTATGCAGATGGCCATCTAAAAACCAGGAAGAGCTCCCTCACTAGACACTGGATCTGCCGGTACCTTAATCCCGGACTTCCCAGCCTCCAACTGTGAGAGATAAATATTTTAAGTCACCAAGTCTAAGGTATTTTTGGAATAGCAGTCCCAACTAAGACATCTTTTTAACTTTTAACTGCTTAAAGGAGAAGAACTTGAAACTACATTTCCCAGATCTCGTTTGACTGGATTGTTCCAAGTTAGTCTGCAAAGGGCAAACAAGCATTACATGCAGAAGATAGTAAAGAGAAAAAGCGTTATTTCCTGGCAGCCCTTATAGAAATATGCATAGGTAGGCGCGAGATTCTATGATGAGGGCTTCAAAATCATCCACTTGGGGTGCCTCAAGCAACAGGAACACTAGTAGCCACTGCTTAGAAGTTCTTAAGATTCACAGTGGTCAGACGAACTCTTGAAAATCCTTTCTAGGTCTACTGGCCACAGACTTGGCTTCACTACCCTCACTCACCAGCCATAACTATGGTTCTGTCAATAATTGTTGTGTCAAACCCCTTCCTATCGAATAATCAGAGAGGTTTCTGCTTTTTAAACCTTCCAATCCAGGAAAATACCACAAGTTTGAGACGGCCAAAAAGTAATTTAGAAATATTTTTTAAAAATTATGATATCAGTTCTGATGAAGTCATAGATCAGAGGATTTTGCTACACAATAGTCCACCTCAAGGGCTACTTGTATGGGAACTAGAAGGGCTACTGTTATCTTCATTTACTATAAGAAAATTTTTATAGTAAATTTTTTTTTGCAGTTATGCATTTTTTTGATAGGAAAAGGAGGAAAAGTAGTTCACTACATAACTGTGAACACAAAGCTTTAGTCAGAAGAATGAACCATCTTTTTGATTCTTACTCTCTAGGCAGGATAATCCTTCAAGGCAAATCTCTCACCCAGATTTCAGTTAAGCTCAGTAAATTTATTAGAGGTGAGCTCATATTACTATATATACAATATAATATATCACATTTAATGTAACAATAGAATTGAAATATTTTGTAAATTATACAACATTTTAGATCATTGAAAATATGGCATTTAATACCAGAGGGCATCGAATGATGAATGAGTAAGTGCTCAAGGAAAACAAATTCCAGTTTCCTGCTCCAAGAAACATTTCATGTCAGTGACTAAAATTGGGGGTTTTGTTTCAAAATTAATCATAAAACTAATGCTGATTCAGAGGAGATTCTTTTGCATGCGGTGGTTAATCTGAACAAAGGCTCACTTCTAAGTATTGAAAGTTCAAAACGAAAGCTCTGTTTGTGATCGTTACATTTAGCTTAAAAAAGATTATGCTCACTTAATAGAAAATACTTGTGGTTGTCAAAAGAAACATAATGGTCAATTAATGCTGCTGGTAAAGAGCATTTAAATATTTCATTGTTATAGAGAACTCATCATTCAAATCACTGAATATTTATTCCTTTTTCATGTGTTAAGAACAAGGATAAATTAAATAAGTTATTCATTAAATATCTATTTAGCCTATAAGAATTAAATAAAACTTTTCCAACTAAAAATAATCCTGGCCTCTTGCTACATTTTTACCATGCTAGCAAATGACATCCTGACATTCAAAGAGCTAGACAGCTACAGTGAACCCAATGCGCTTTTGGCACAAAGTCAAACAACATTCTATCAAGCAACACCACTGTCTACTATATAATGTGACACCTAAATCTATCAGGAATATCATATTCAGCTCCTAGATAAGTTCCACTGTTGACATGTTCTTCTTAGCATCAAGTGACAAGAGAAAGTGTCCAGTAAAAGTTCTGAACTTCAGGCACTCTGGAAGCATGACAACCAAATCTACAGTCAACTAAGCAAAATGCTTACCAAAATGGTAAACTGATAAAAATGTAACAAGTGACAACCAATTGTGAAAGATGTTGATTCTAAGGCAGGTGCACAGAGGGCAGGATACCTGAAATGGTTCTGGAACATGTTACAATCCAATCCGAAACAAGGCGCGAACAGGACGAGAGCCAGAAAGTGATAACAGCAGAGCAGCTACGGCTGTCAGAGATGGAGCAGAGGAGAACATGTCAATTTAAGAAAGACTGAATAAAGCTACAATCTACAGATGATCTCTAAAGAAGCAGCACTTTCTAAAGGACAGAAATTGGTATAGAAAAGACAAGAGCTGATTATTTTTAGGCAATACTGTTTAATCCTCTGACAATGTAATGTTATTTATGAGAAAATGACAATAGTTGTCATTTGTTGATACCTACTAGATGCCAGGCATTGTACCAGGCCCTCTATTTCTTTATCTTATTTAATCCTGGTGATGATAACTCTTTAAGATAGTCAGTATTATCTTCCTTTTATGTATATAAGGAAAGCAAGGTTCAGAAGTTAAGCAACTTGCCCAAGATCACACAGCCAGCAACTAAAAAAGCCAAAATTTGATACCAAATTTATGGGGCTCAAAATCCAAGCTCTTTTCCTATTCAAAAAATTGTGAATCCTATATTTATCAATGCAATATACATATATAAACACATGTATAGAATTTGAATATACATATTCTTGTACATTGATACACAAGAATATACATATTCTTGTATACACATATATCATACATGTATCTTAGGACACTTTGATAACTGTACTAGGTGCTAAAAGGGAGGAAAAAACATATGTTGACCATTTCCCTGTTCACCTATTCACTATCTGAAAGACTAAAATAGCATAAAATCATGGTGGGAAATGGAGATCTTTAAGGAAGAAATGGTAGTTAGTACTGGTTAAGAATACGTTAAATAATTTTGGTCAATTTACTGGGATTTTCTGAAAAGAAACTTCTTAAAGAAGGTTAAATATTATACATGTTTTTTATAAGATATAGAAATAAAGAGGCTTTCATAATGATTCTTTTAGAGGAAAAACCTTATCATTCAGTGAAATTTCAGATTTCTCATAGAAAATTCAAAAATTCTTTTATATTATTTGCCATACAATAAGCAGATTTGGGGATGCTACAAAGGAGAGATTAGGAGGATGTAGAAATTGGCTAAAATGATTCAGAAACTGGAGGTTGATTTTCTAGAAAAAGAGCTAAAAATATATACTCCTGTATTAAACAAAGTTCCAGAGATTATAGATACTATATTGTTATCACGTTTTTTCCTCAAGTTTAAAAACAAGAATGCAGCCCTCTTCAATTTATTGAGACTGATGATTTAGTCATATGCTACCTTCTCCATATAATTTCCTCTCTTTAGCTGTCATCAGCTATTTTTTTTTACTTTCCTTTTTTACTTTGTTTGAATCAACCTAATAGCAAATTAAGAAGATCGAGGATGTGTTTCCCTAGTAGTTTAACAGAAAAATCAGATGAATAAAATCACCTATAGGGGATGTAAGAGCAAACCAACACCTTTTTCTAATTATTAATAGCTGTGCAAACATCAACTCAATAGCTTTGTTTGTGCCTCATTTCCCTCCACTGCAAAGTAAGGCAACTGAACTGCATGACATCTGACAAAATTCATCAGATCTATAGTCTACATTTTTGTACAAGTTAACTTTTAACTGTGGCTGAGGAGAGGACATCTATGGGAAAGTCTACCTTTATTACAGCTCTTGTTTGCTTTCCTTTTTAAATAATATGTCATACTTTTTTTTTAATAAATTTATTTATTTTTATGTTGTACTTTTGTAAACAAACATTACTACAGATTTTTTAATCCAATATTTTGCGATAACTGACATAACAGAATTAACTCTATTATCTTTGGCAAATATCCACTAAGTGTCTTCTAGAAATAATCCTCTGTACACACATTTTAAATACCTAGCACAGTATCCTCCCCCCTTCCTCCTTTTACACTCAGGGGAGACTGATTTCACTGGTCCCAGTAACTAAATACCCATTCTTTTCAATTTTTCCCTTTTTTTCCCAACTTTATTTTACATACTCTAACAAGTGACTTGACTGGGCCTCTCACACTATCTGACCAAACTCATTGTGACTTGAACTCTGAAAAGAAAACCTTTGCATTTCCCTTTTGATCGTTTTAAGGGTATGTCAATCTCTGACTATCACTCTCTTGTTCTAGCAAGAATAAGTCTGGCTGCCTTTGCCAGGTCGTTATCAAATTTCTCTTGCTTTTGTGATAAGAGTTTGGGATTTCAACTAACTGAAGGAAGGTTCCCTGAGACCAAGGCTACAGCTGGATTCCCTGAATTATCTTCATCTGTCCCACATCTCTGTGCATCGATGGAGCTAAAGCTTGACAGCTAGATTATAATGTTGCCTTTGTGTGACATGAAAAACCTTTGTCTGTCAAATGTAAATTTACTAGGTCTGGCATCCACAAGGTCATTCTGAGGAAAGAATGCTTTGGATTGGATCTATTTGAGTTTTAAAGCAGCAGTTGTTTTTGCCTTTTTTTTTTTTAACCAGTAATTTAAGCCATTTCTTCAAAAGGAATTGTTCTTCAGGTCCAGAAAAAATGACTCGGGCAATTTTCCTTCTATTGCTTTCCTTACTGATAAACTATAGCAAAGATCCAAGTTACATCATGCAATTTTTGAAGGATAATCCATGACTTGGATTTTTTAAAATGCAGAGTATCTGTCACCATCCGGTACTGGATGAGTATCCTCATCCAGTATTGTAACTAAAACAACTTTATCCCATCTAAGTGGTTAGATTTAATACTTCAACTAAAGAGGAGATTGGGACACTCAGAAAAGAGACCTTTTCCCTCTTATTTTCCCCTTGTTTCACACTCCAATTCTCTTACAACAACAAACGTGATTGCTGCCACTGTACTGCTAGACACCTCCCACACTGCCCACCTGCTTTTCAAATTTTACCTTTTACCATATTAAAAGCACATTTAGAATCACATTTCTCCCCAACCAATTGCAAACAGGATGTTCTCAAAAGTACGAGTTATTTTAGTTAATGTATTCATTTCTTGGGCTTCCCTGATGGCTCAGTGGTAAAGAATCCACCTGCAACGCAGAAGACAGAGTTCAATCCCTGAGTTAAGAAGGTCTCCTGGAGATGGAAATGGCAACCCACTCTAGTATTTTCTTGCCTGGAAAATCCCATGGACAGAGGAGCCTGGTGAGCTACAGTCCATGGGGTCGCAAGAGTCGGACATGGCTTAGTGACTAAACCTACACCACCATTCATTTGTTGGGCTGCAGTAAGTGAAATGAAGTGAAGTGAAGTGAAAGTTGCTCAGTCGTGTCTGACCCTTTGCAATCTATGGACTGTATAGCCCATGGAATTCTCTAGGCCAGAATACTGGAGTGGGTAGCCTTTCCCTTCTCCAGGGGATCTTCCCAACCCAGGGATTGAACCCAGGTCTCCCACATTGCAGGCGGATTCTTTACCAACTGAGCCACAAGGGAATCCCTTGTGCAATAAGAAATTACCACAAATTTAGTGGACTAAAATAATAGGAATTTACTCTTTTCCAGTTCTGAAGGCCAGAAGTTCAATCTCAAAGTGTCAGCAGAACTTTATTCCCTTGGAAAGTTCTAGGGGAGTATTGTTCCTTGTTTTTTCCACCTACTGTGGCTCCAAGCATTTTCTTGGCTTGTGTACACATCACTCCAATCTTTGCTTTCACAGTCACCTTACCTTCTCTTCCACTTCAAGTCGAGGTGGAGTCTCCCTCTGTCTCTGTCTTATAAGAACACTTGTGATAGTATTTAGAGCCCAGAGGACAAGCCACAGTAATCTCCTTCTCTCACTATCCTTAATTTAGTCACATCTGCAAAGACTTTTCTTTCCAAAGTAACATCTATAAGTCTGAGAGATTAGGATTTCATACATTTCAATGATATCTGCCACAGACGGCCTGGGCCATAAGTAATTTTATTTCTTTGGATCTTTGGAAGAAATGCTCACAATTTATCTTGTTAAAGAGTTAATATCAAGTATCTCAGTCTTCATTTATATAATATCAACCTATATTGTTCTTTTAATTTTCCTTATCAGTGTTGAATATTTGTTCCAAGATGGGGCAAACTATGTCAGAATGATTTATTTACCTCCTTCAAATTTCTTCTCTATTTTTATCTATTCTCTGAAAAATAATGTTTATTCTTTTGACTAATAAAATAGTTATTATATTAAAGGCTACCTTTAACTCTCTTTGTATTCCTTTTTATCACTTATTTCTTTATTCCCCATAATGTTCGAAGGTCTATGACAGTCATTGACTTTTAATCCCAAAGCTCCTTAGTTTTACCTAGGAATCCCAAAGACTTTCATGAAAACATTCTTGTCTTACCAGTAATCTTCAAACTAGGCAGGCAAGTGTGTAGAAAAGGATGACCAAGTCTCTAAGGACTGTAAAATATTCCCCACTAACAAACCAAAATTTCAAGTACTTTTTGAGACAGTCAGTATATGCCCTAGAAGTTCTAACAGAGTAACTTCAATAAGGCACGAAGGCTGCCAGCATGTAAGTGAATAAATAAAGGTAGAACGGTATAGTTTAACATTTCAAGCTGAAGATCCTTTCATTCAAGGGAGGTGCCATAATCAACAGCCTGCTATGGGGAATGGTTGCTTAAAAGAGAGAAAAGCTAAGCACTCAAAGGTCAGAAGAAAATACCTGGAGATCCAAAAGTTAGTCCAAGGAATTGTAATCTGAGTAGGAGACCCCACTGACAAGGTAGCTGGGGAGGGAACGAGATGAAAGGAATCTTCCTGTAGAGAAACCAGGAATTATATTGTCAGAAACTTCTCTAAGCTTGTTTTCCTAATTATAAACTTAATGTAAGCACGTGGAAAAATTGAAAAGTACAGATATGCATTTTAAAAGACATAAAAATTATTCATAATTCCCATCACCCAGATAAAACCATAATTAATTTTTTGCTGTAATTCCTTTTTATAAAAACACATTTATTATAATATTAAAGTTATTATGTATATATATTATTTTGCCTCTTATTTTGGTTTTTCCCTTAATATTGCATGAAGATCATTTTCCAATTTTATGAGTATTCTTTGCAAACATTATTCCAATGAATGCATAACACCTTATCACATAACTTCACCTAAGTATTCCTCATTGTTGGACATTTGTTTTAGATTCTATGCTATCTTTTAAAAAATGCATCAGCAAACATCTTAGTATATAATTCTTTATATAGATCATTGATTATTACTACTGTATAAGAACCTAGGTGTAGAAATACTAGATCAAGAAAATTAACACTTTTAAGACTCCTGACACACAGTAAATAAAACCATATATATCAATGACTCAGTATAGTCCCTGGTACTAATTAATGCTAGCTAATTTTTAATAACTTGCCACTCAAAAAATAGTATATTTATATTTATATTCTTATTGTTATCCCCCTTTAACTAGAATTTTGTTAGAAAAATATCCTTACAAGAAACTCTACTCAATGTTATATGCCAGCCTGGATGGGAGAGGGGTTGAGGGGAGAATGGATACACGCATATGTCTGGCTGAGGCCCTTCACTGTTCACCTGAAACTATCATAACATTGTTAATCAGCTACCCTCCAATATGAAATAAAAAGTTTAAAGTTTGAAAAAAATATCTCTGAATCTCCTTTGACACTTGAGGGTAGATCCCAAGTTCTGATCACCCAACACCACCAATTACCTACCTACCCGGGTTCTATATTAGTTTCAGGTGGGGCACATGTGATTTCTCATCTCTCTGCTCTGAACATTCAGGAATGTTCCAAAGTTCAGATAACCCCTCTCTAAACCACATCCATTAGTGCCATGCTGTGTGTAAAAGTGAAAGTCTTAGTTGCTCAGTCATGTCCAACTCTTCGGGATCCCATGGACTGTAGCCCACCAGGCTCCTCTGTCCATGGGATTCTCCAGGCAAGAATACCAGAGTGGGTTGCTGTTCCCTTCTCCAGGGGATCTTCCCAATTCAGGGATAGAACCGGGGTCTCCCATAGTTCCGGCAGATATTTTACCACCTGAGCCACCTGGGAAGCCCATGGCACACGGAGTGCCATTCTGTGTGCAGTTTACATTTTCTGAAATTTGAGGGTAAGGTAAACTGACCTGATACCCAGAACTGAACAGATGGCACATATATCCACATCCAAATGAGAAACGTTCTATGTGGTTGGTATCCTTCAATGAATACATTTCTACTTTATCCAAACCTTGCTAAGAAGAAATTACCAATGTTATTTTTTCTAGTCCATAAGGCACTCAGATACTGTTACTGTGAGTATTTGCTTCTTTCTCCCCTATTTTGAAAGGCACTTTTGGTTTAATGCATAGAGTTGTATTATAGTTGCCTTGCATTTGAACATAGGGATGATTTACAAAGGTTTCTTACAAGTGTGTGCTATGTAATCTCAAAGGGCTGACCTTTTATCACTCTTAAAATTGGGAAGGAATTAGCTCATTAAAAGGCAGTATCATATCCCTTATTCAGCTGTTATGAAGTTCAACTTGAAATACAATATATTTTAAGCCTAAGCATATATTCTCTCAAAGTATGAGTATAGTATCATACTTCATACTATTATAATAGTACAATATGCTTTGTGTAATTCTATAAAATTTCACCCTAATGTTTCTTAATAATAGCAACGATTCAGCTGTACTACAAGAAAAATCATGTCCTCTCCCTTAAAGGTTCATCATGAATTACTCTTGCTTTATTACTAAGTCTATACATGGCTATTATCCAAGTCTCTTAGTACCACTATTCCAAGCGAATTTTACTGTATAACATCATGAGCTACACACATAACATCAATTAGAATAGTCAATTCAGTTCTGAAGTCAGGAGTAGGGTTTCTTCCCATTAGTACATAATTCTCTACAGCTTGAGACATGTGTTCAGCATCAGATTCATATTTTAGTTTGTGACAACTGAAATACTGCAAATGGTGAGTACTCAAGATAGAGGTGCTGTTGTTCAGTTGCTAGGTTGTGTCCAATTCTTTGAGATCCCATGGACTGTATCACGCAAGGCTCCATGGGGTTCTTTCTCTAGGCAAGAGTCCTGGAGTGGGTTGTCATTTCCTTCTCCAGGGGATCTTCCCAGACAAGGGATCGAATCCACGTTTCCTGCATTGGCAGGTGGATTCTCTACCACTGAGCCACCAGGGAATCCCCAAGATAAACTAAGTAAAGACAAATATTAATCTATGATCCCAACACACATGGTCTGAGAACTTATTTTAGGCAAAAAAAAAAAAAAAAAGAAAGAAACACACATCCTATTCATCACTATAAGTGCTTATCACAGGACACATAGTAGAGATGGTTTTTGTAAAAGAAAGGAAAAGAGAGAAGAAGTTAAGGAAAAAGGAGGGAATGAAGGGATGGAGGGAAGAAGGAAGGGGGATTGAAGTAATACACCACATGCAACAACTTATCGTACTAAGTCCCCTACTCACGTTTCTGGCTAATCAACCCTCAAACTTTGGTGCCATCATTTATGCTGCTTATGACCACTGTCATACTTGACCTTGGCGTAGTCACCTGGATTTGTTTTCCTTTATCGCTGATTTTGACTTTGTGATACAACCTTACTAGTTGTTTGTTGTACTGTGAACTCCAGGCACAATCACTACACTAGTCTGCTGTTCAAATGGATTGCTTTATTTTGTTGTTCCAGGATCTTCTCTGTGCGTCAATGGTTTGGTTTGGAATTTTCTAAACTGGACCTTGGTTAAATTTGCTATTCAATTAAGAAGAGCCAAACTTCCTTATGCTGCATATTAATCTCACAAAAATTCTGACTGGTTCAGCTATCACAATCTACCCAGATTTGCTTAGAACTTCATTTTTAGCAGCCCTGAAAGTAATTAGAAATATCTTTATGACTATGCGGTAAGCAATCAATATAATTCAAAAATTATTCTTATGCACAATTTAAGAAGAACTTTTAGATATGCACAAAGAATAATTAGCATGAAGATAATCTAACATGAAGGACAACCAAATGCACAAACTCAAACTTTCTGGTTTCTCTCTTTCTCTCTCCCTATTATATATTTAACAGTTTTTTAACTATCTAGTTTACACTCTAATTTATTTTGAAACTTTTTCATTCATATTTTTTATTTCCAAAGAGCTATGACACAAATCCCAAGTTTCTCCATATCTTTAGGAGCATATAAAACCAGGGAATTTGAGGGTCAAAATATGTCAAAGGAATTTCAGAAAAACATCTACTTCTGCTTCATTGACTATGCTAAAGACTTTGACTGTGTGGATTACAACAAACTGTGGAAAATTCTTAAAGAGATGAGAATGCCAGACCACCTTACCTGCCTCCTGAGAAACCTGTAAACAAGTTAAGAAACAACAGTTAGAAGCAGACTTGGAACAATCAACTAGTTCCAAATTGGGAAAGGAGTACATCAGGCTGTATATTGTCACTTTGCTTATTTAACTTCTATGCAGAGTACATCATGAGAAATGCCAGATTGGATGTATCACAAGCTGGAATTAAGATTGCCAGAAGAAACTTCAATAATCTCAGATATGCAGATGATACTACTCTAATGGCAGAAAGCGAAGAGGAACTAAAGAGCCTCTTGATCAAGGTGAAAGAGGAGAGTGAAAAAGCTGGCTTAAAACTCAACATTCAAAAAACTAAGATGATTGCATCCATTCCCATCACTTCATGGCAAATAGATGGGAAAAAAGTGAAAACAGAGATATTTTATTTTCTTGGGCTCCAAAATCACTTCAGATTGTGACTGCAGCCACTGCAGAAATAAAGATGCTTCCTTCTTGGAAGGAAAGCTATGACAAACCTAGACAGCATATTAAAAAGCAGAGTTATCACTTTGCCAACAAAGGTCCATATAGTCAAAGCTGTGGTTTTTCCAGTAGTCAAGTACAGATGTGAGAGGTGGACCATAATAAAGAAGGCTGAGTATGGAAAAATTGATGCTTTTGAACTGTTGTGCTGGAGAAGGCTCTTGAGACTTCTTTGGACAGCAAGGAGATCAAACCAGTCAATCCTAGAGGAAATCAATCCTGAATATTCATTGGAAGGACCGATGCTGAAGCTGAATCTCTGATACTTTGGCCACGTGATGCAAAGACCTGACTCACTTGAAAAGACCCTGAGGCTGGGAAAGATTGAAGGCAAGAGGAGAAGAGGGTGGCAGAGGATGAGATGGTTAGACAGCATCACTGGCTTAATGGACATTAATTTGAGCCAACTCCAGGAGATAGTGAAGGACGGGGGAGCCTGGCGTGCTGTAGTCCATAGGGTCACAGAGTCTGACACAACTTAGTAACTGAACAACAACAACAATATGTGACTCCGCCCTCAGTATATTTGATTTCAGAGCAAATTTAAGATTTTGGAAAAGTGATATGGCCAACAAAAGGTAGCTTTATTCTGCCAGATAGATTACAAAAGAGTGAAGGAAGCAACGAGGCAAGGAGACCAACTGAGATGTGTAGCCAATTGTGTGCATGCTAAATTGCTTCAGTCGTGTCTGACTCTGTGCAGCTCTATAAACTGCTGCCCACCAGGTTCCTCTGTCCATGGGATTCCTCAGCCAAGAATACTGAAGTGGGTTGCCATGCCCTTCTCCAGGGTATTTTCCCAACCCGGGATCCAACCCACATCTCTTATGTCTCCTGCATTGGCAGGTGGGTTCTTTACCACTAGTGCCACCTGGGAAGCCCCGAGTAGGGGTAGCAGTTTAGTCACTAAGTTGGGTCTGACTCTTTGAGACCCCATGGACAGTAGCCCGCTGGGCTCCTCTGTCCATGGATTTTCCAGGCAAGAATACTGGAGTGGGTTGCCATTTCCTTTTCCAGAGGATCTTCCCCACCCAGGGATCAAACCTGGGTCTCCTGCATTGCAGGTGGATTCTTCACCAACTGAGCTACCAGGGAAGTCACAAGACCAATTTATATTTTATTCTTCAAGTTTTTCTTTATTTTCTAATTCTTAAGAAATGAAGACATACTTTAAAAAGTCAAAATAATGACTCAGAGTTAGCACTGATAGAGAATGCAAGAATGAAAAAAGAATCACACTATGGTCAGGACATCTCACAAATTGGATTAGAGGACATCACAGCACTGTGGATGTTCTGAAGGCCAAGAGTTCCAACCAGCTCTGCTAAATTTATTAAGAGAATAGAAATTCTCTTCATCAGTCTTGTCTTTGCCCCTTACTGTGAACAACTGTGGAAGTAAGAATACAACCACATACTCACTAAAGAGACCTTGACTTAGACAGTATTATACTTTATGGAACTTTTCTTTTAATTGCAGAGATTTTCTATTTATTGAAAAACATTTGCATTGACTTCGAATGAAATAATCAATTTAACGTCTCTGAAATTCTGAACTACCTATATTGCAGGTCCTGTATATCTAGAAAAACACAATTCACACACTCCTGTTTCAGGAAGTGAATAGTCTTTTGGAAATATCCCAGCCTTGGTGGCACTGCTTCATCCTGTGAGTTTCCACATGTGTCATCAAGTGTAAAACACACGTGGACTGCAGTGTGACCATCTCCTGAGCAGGCCTGAGGCTCTTTCCCAACACCTTGGGTACCTGAAGTTTAACTGGTCTCCTGGAAAATATTTCCTATCAATTATCTACTTGGAAAAATTATTAACCATGTTCTTTAATATTTACTGAGATTTGTATTATAAACTGTATACCAATGTTATTTTTGACATTGATTTCAAATGTCATGAGAGATATTTAAATGAAACATAATTAGAAGAGGCAAAATGAGAAAAAAATAAAAGAAATATTCCCTAGGCCCAAAATGTTATTCCTGCTGCCATTTTTCACCAGTTCTCTCTCATAACATTTCATCTTTGGCATCCAGTTAAGTACTTTCTCTGCTCTCCTGTACTGCCCAAGGCTGTATTGAGCTTTTATCACTCTCTTTGAAATAGAAATTGACCTGCTGTTTACAACAGTACTGTTAACTAATACAATTAAGTATTTGTATTCTCTCCTCCCTCCAGTTTTCAGTCACCAAATAAAACTTCATACACAGTGTTTCCCATATTTAAGGGTTAAACTGGAAAACCTGAACCAGCTAGAAAGCAATCCAGCTCAGGGCATAAATTTTCCTTGATGCTTTTATTTTATTTATTAACCTGGGGAAGTCTCGCTTCTTGAGAGAGTCTACGGACTAAAAAAAAAAAAATTAAATGCTGTCTTAAATTCTTCCAATGTCAATGTTAAACTTTATACGATATATATATATATATATATATATATATATATGTTAGAGTGGCTATTATTAAAAAGATAAAAGATAAATACTGGACATAGAAAAAAGGAAATCCTTGTCCCCTTTGATGGGAATGTAAATTGGTATAGCCACCATGGAAAACAGTATAGAGTTGCCTCAAAAAATTAAAAATAGAACTACCATATGATCCAGAAATTTCACTTCTGGGTATATCCAAACACAATGAAATCACTACTTCCAAGAGATATATGCGTTCCTATGTTCACTGAAGCATTATTTACAATAGTCAAGGAAACAGCCTAAGTAACTCTGGATGGATGAATGGATAAAGAAAATGCAGTATTTACAGTTGACCCTTGAACAAGATAGTTTTCAACTGTGTAGGTCCATGTATATGCAAATTTTTTTCAATACATACATACTACAGTACTACACGATCCACAACTTGTTGAATTCAAAGATGCAGAAGTAGGGACACACAGTGCCAAATGCCTGGAGAATCAGCATCCTTAACCCCTAGCTTGTTCAAGGCTCAACTTTATATAAAATGAATATTATTCAGTCAAAAAAAAAATCCCACCATTTGCAACAACATAGGTGGAACCTATGGGCATTATGCTTAGTTCTAGAAGTCAGAGAAAGACAAGTATTGTATGAGCTCACTTACATGTGGAATCTTAAAAAAAAAAAAAAATGGTGGCTGCCAGAGTTGAGGAGGGTAGGGGAAATGAAGGTGAAAGTGAAGGTAGGCAAAGGATAAAAATTTCCAGTTATCTGTGAATAAGTTCTAGTGATCTAATGTATGGCATGGTGACTATAGTTAATAATGCCATATTATACACTTGAAAGTTACTCAGAGAGTATCTTAAAACTTCTCATCACAAAAAAAAGGTAACTATGTGAGATGAATTATCATGCTGTACACCTTAAACTTACACAATGTTATACATCAATTATTTCTCAGTACACCTAGAAAAAATTTCACATTATACTTACATTATGAATTTAAAACCATTAATGCTAGTCTAGAAAATAACATTCAGAATTACTATTTAAATTAATAAAAGAAAGACAAACTAATACCATGAAAAGAAACAGAATCTGAGAGGCCAATTTTGTCATTTTGATTATATGGATTTACTAAAATCAACAATTCTCTGAATTATTAAGGATATCAAAGCAGCAAATACAACTCATCTCCTTTTTTTTTAAACCAAGTGACCAAAGAGTCTGTAACATTTAGAAAACTAGTAATTACTTTCATGGTATCAGAGTGGGATTTGATTGATTTGATTTGTTTTTATCCTTCCAAGAGAAATCCTTTTGCTTAACAAAAATCCTTAAAATGTCATCTGAATTTTCACAAACAAGACAACAGCCACGCCTGACTTTTCAACTTTTAAACTGAATGAACACTTGTAGGTCTTACTTGACCTCTCAGCCACTTTTGACATGGTGACTATTTCTTCTACCTTGAAATGATTTCCTCCATCATCTTCCAAGATTCTTCTATCTTAGATTTATTCTTCTATGGTACTCTTTCTTAGCTTCCTTTAAGCTTCATCGTCCACCTTTTCCCTGTAAATACAGTTTTTATCCAAATTTTCTTCATTTATACACTTCTGATTCCTATTAACCCTTTGTCATGAAACATCTTAACCAATCTTGTGATTTCAACTACCATCTGTTCAGCAATGAGTTTCAAATCTATATTTGCCTCTCAGATCTCTATCCTAAGCTCCAACCCATATATCCATATGTTTATTATACATCATTCATCCCTAAAGCAATAGATCCCCAACGGAACTAACCATTTTTCCCTTACATACCCATTCTGTCAAAACTCTATGATGTGGATCATTACCTAACTATTAGGTTAAAGCTGAGCAATCAGCTTTAACCATTCTATCATTTCCATCCACTATTTAATTTTTCATCCTGTCCTAATGATCTAACCTCCTTAATAGCTCTTTCACCAACCCCATTCTCTCAGTTCCTACCACTTCTACTTTGGCTCAGACACTCGTCACCTCTTACTTGTGATCCCCAACAGCCTCCGAACAAGTCTCCCAAGTTTATTCTGAAACTTTTCTATCCCCGTTTCATACTGATCCAAAGTTGTCATTCTTAACTGAGCAACTAAAAGCCTATATAAATGTTAGGGAAGGAGTAGGGTGAAAGAAGAGACTCTTCTTTAGTTAAACAAATCATATTACTGATAAAGTAATTTGGAAAATCTTACTGGAGAGTAATAATTTTTATGTTGAACTTAAGATCTTTTAAAGAAAGCCACATTATTTCTATGTATATTGAAAAAGAGTGTGTATTTTAAAAAGAAAGAAAGGAAAAAACTATATTGCACAAGATTCTTTAGTGGGTCCATATTATCTTTAGAATAAAGAGCCATTTGTTTAGCATGTTTTATAAGGCTCTCGATGATCTGGATCCGTTGATCTCCCCCAGCTTCTCATCAATGATCACTAAACATAATACTGCACAAAGCTACAGGTGATAAAAGGCTATTTTATGTCTTAATATCTTTGTACATGATATTTTCTCTATTTGAAATACTCATCCTATAGGCATGCACATACATACACACATATTTCCTTTTGGCTGTTATCTTCTTTTCTTCAAGAAACCCATCAAACAAAACTGCCTTTAGAACATCTTTGACAAAAAAATAAATTATTTCCAGTATTAAAAAAAAATGCCTCTCTCTGTTCTTATCTTTAAATATTGTGTGAATTCCTCTGTTATATTACTCATCACACTAGAATGAAATGCTTGCTTTCTTTATCTATATTGCCTTCTACACAGTGAGCTTCTTGAGAACAAAGATTACATTTTTCATCCCCATATCCACAGTATCTAACCTACTATTTAATAAGTGTTTTCTGAAACCACTGAGACTTTTTTAGTGTTCTGGTAAACAAGAAACAGTAAACAAATACCTCAACAGATTTGTTTTGAATAATTCATATTTGCAATCCTTTCACTTATAACGTAATTCTTAATATTAAGAGAATAATCACCAAATGACTAATCGCATTCAACATATTATGTAACAGAGAAACTGAAATCTAAAGTACTCAATGAAAGTCATTAAAGATAAAATAAGACATAAAATTCCATGTTTTTTAATTCTCATAAAGTAAAAGCTAGCCAGTTAGTCAAATAAATTAGGTTTAGTTCATCTGGTGATTTTCTCTTTAATTGGCTTTAAAACTCAAATTTATAAGCCTATTAACAAAAGAAGACAAATTGCTTCTAGTAGATAGAACATAAGGAAATTTGGTGACTGCAAACTAGCCTGAATAAATTGTAATGCAAATCATTTTCGGGAAAAAGTAGCCCATTTAAGGAAGATAAACTTGCTATTATTAGCTAAAATGATCCATTAATGTCTTTATTATTATGTGTATTAATTATTATGCAACCAACTAGTTAGACAGGTCAGCTCTGATTTGTTCCAATTAAACATACAATTAACAGTTACCATGAAATTTGAGGAATCACAATAATGATGTATTCATGACCACTGTGAAAATATGTTTAAAACATCTGACTGCCTGCCAAAGTTGTTTATCATCTTAAGCTAAAGAATTGCACAGGGAGTTGAAGAAATGAAAACAGCTTTTGTTTACCGCTCACCTGGCCTGTTACACAATTACTGTATACACAGTGTGTAATCAGAATCCAGGATAAGACAACAGCTTTACTGCCACCAACACAATCAGAGAAAAGAGTCATCTGCACGGTCTCACAATGCTCCCTGGCCATGACCAACACCTGGACATTCAGGCCACTGGTACCCAATATGCTATAAATCAGAGCACAGAGCATAGAACCTTTAGTGTATCATTCAAGATCAATTCTGCTAACCTTCTATGGTATCCCTGACTTATTTCCTTCATTGTCTAACCCTCTCATTATCCACTTGAATTATTCATTCTTCCATTCACTTATTCTTTCACAAAAAAATGTATTAAGTTCTCACCTTGCACAGGCTCTGTGTATCATGCACAGTACATGGAGGATTCAAGATGAGGAAAACAAGCAAGGTTCCTGCCCTTATGTAAGATTTTATACTCTATCTGAGGAAACAAGCATGACTCACTTAAATACATATAATTCTTAACAAGCATCATAAGGAAAAAATATATAGGCTAATGAAGATATCTTACGAAGAAGGGAGAGAAGGATCTCTATTAACTCCTCTTAGTGTGTCTTCTCTGCTCAGAAATTGTCTTAGTAGCTGTCCACTGACCAAAGCTTTCACACCTGAAACATGAAGATGTTTGAGAAATATTTTCAAGTGGCAGGGATATTCCTCAGATGTATCTAAATGTTTTTTTTTTTAATATTTTAAGCACATGCCTTTAAATTCCATATATATTTTCAGGTTGTGCAATTTCTTGGAGTAATAATTATCATAAGCTTATTGTCCATTGTAAATGTAAGAAAGAGATCTTTTGGTCAGTGACTGGCCTTATAGGAGCTTTTGGGCCTGTTCCAGATGCCAAAGTTTTGATGGAGTTGTCTAGAAATTAAGGTAAATATGAAAAGTTAGCTAAGACTCCTTTCCATTAGAGTTGACAGGAGAGAAAAGAAAAATAGTTTTTAAAAAATCTCATGGCTATCCTGAAGGATAATAATAAAGTTATCTTGTGAGAGACACTTCATTACTATGCATTAAAAATAGCCTAGCACTCACACTATCACACTTCTATGCCAAGGTAAGATTTAGCCATACCAGGATGGTAGTTAAAGCATCAGAAACTGTAAATCAATGTCCACTGTTTAAAAACCTGAGCCTGACTGGTTTTGCATATGCAACAAATTCTGTAAAAAATATTAATTTGACAACTTTCAGTTCCACGTATTCAGAGTTAGTGTTATATAAACTGTCAACCATAGTCAGGTTGAAGAAAAGATGGATTTACTCAGGAGAACCTATCTTCTCAGTCTGCCCCACATCATCTTTTTTAAATAAAGGAGCTGACAAAGTCAAGGGCAAAGTAAGGAAAGCTGCAGAGTTTACGAATCTCTCAGGTTAGGGTTTTACTGCTTAAGTACAGATGCATCCTTGGCTTTAAGATCCCCCTTTCACTAACACAAACTCCACTCCACCTTTCCTAGCACCAAGGAATGATTTTACCACAGAGGGCAAAGATCAATAACATGTTCTAATTCGGGACACAAAGAATTTTCCTTGGGGACCAAAGATTATGATATTACTTCCAGGTAACAGGACTTTTCCAAATTTTTTTGAAAATTTTAGACTTGAGAATACCACTTCATAGAAAAGTAGGAAAGGCAAAGAAAAACAGAGCAGCCCTTAGTCAAAAATATCTTAGAGGTCAGGCATCCCCTCTCAAGAGGCACAAGTTCTTGGAGCTCTTGTCATACCTGCCTCTGCCCAACCGTGCCTGACCTACCTGATTTTGAGCCAGTTCAAGTCCTGCAGATCAAACAACCTGCTTAGTCCCTTCCCAGGACCTTGATTAGGGTGACTGCAGCTTCCCCGTAGCCTGCAGCAGGCCTGACCAGCTCGTTAACCAGAACTGGGACGCTGCGGACTGATCCAATGCTCCCTCCTAACTCATGCGGCTTCTCACCTACCAGAAGATGTCATAGCCATGGGCACAAGCTACTTCTAGCTTTGAAAACCACAAACACATACACAGTCACTACTTTCTGCAGAGCCTTACCCTGGGCATTCACACTTTATACTCTTTTGTATCAGCTCAAAACTTCTCCTGAAAGAGCTCCCAGTTTGTGTTTTGTACTTGTTCTTCTTTCTGCCAAGGATACTTTTCTGCTGCATCTCACCACATTACATCATTTTTATTTATTTATATTTCCCAACTCAGGGTGAAGGTTTTCTACCTATTCAGATATCCTAAAAATTATTAATTACCTATATCCATCCTGTTTAACACAGTGGTAGGTACCACAATAGCATCACTTGTTCACTCAAAGAGTTTTGAGACTGTTACTTTGATCACCATATGAGAGTTAATATAGTGGTTTGGAGATGACAATGATAAAAATGAAATACATTTAACAGATACAGCTTACTAAACCACATTCAAAATTGGAGTACTATACTATCCAGTATAAAGTGTTACTTCCCTGCATGAGTGGCTATTTGCAAAGCTGATTTACAATGTGGCAAACAAGAAAATGGGATGACATACGACAGTAGAGATGCTGCAAGAATTGCCATGCAGGCACTATACTGCTGTTCTCAAGTACCACCTACCATAAATTCTCACAAGATAAACTGTATACCAGAGGAAGCAATGAACCATTTTCTTTATGCTTCTTCCATTCAGCCAGAACTCTAAAATTAAAATAGGAAAAGTGAAAAAGAGCCTCTACTTTGAAATCAGAGTGGAGAGCACCACAGAGCACATCTGTGACTGGTTCAAACTTTGGATGGACTTATGTGACCTTGGACAGGGCTTCTCAGGTGGCACAAGTGGTAAAGAACCCTCCTGCCAATGCAGGAGATGCAAGAGATGCAGGTTCAATCCCTGGGTGAGGAAGATCCCCTGGAGGAGGGCATGGCAATTCACTCCAGTACTCTTGCCTAGAGAATCCCATGGACAGAGGAACCTGGTAGGTTACAGTACATAGGGTCACAAAGAGTCTGACATACCTGAAGCAACTCAGCATGCATGCACACATGTGACCTTGGACAAGACTGAATCTCAAAATTCTCAGTTGCTTTCTGCTTTTATTTTTATTTTTTAAGGAAGAAATACTTTCTCTATTAATGTGAGGATATTATAATATAAAACTGTCATGTGTCACTAAAAATGAGATATATATGTGATAAAACTACATAATTTGACATGTGATATATAAAAAATTCATTTTAAATAATGTCATAAAAGAAATACAGTAGATGCATATATCTGGTTACTAGATACGCACAGCACAAGTTTGCCACCACTCCAGTTTCTGATATTATGAGCTTCCTAATTACGCCTAAGAGAAGTTCCTTCAGTATTTACTATAATGTTGGCTTGGTCTGAGGAGGCCTTACAGATAGCTGGGAAGAGAAGAGAAGCGAAAAGCAAAGGAGAAAAGGAAAGATATTCCCATCTGAATGCAGAGTTCCAAAGAATAGCAAGGAGAGATAAGAAAGCCTTCCTCAGTGATCAGTGCAAAGAAATAGAGGAAAACAACAGATTGGGAAAGACTAGAGATCTTTTCAAGAAAATTAGAGATACCAAAGGAACATTTCATGCAAAGATAGGCTCGATAAAGGACAGAAATGGTATGGACCTAACAGAAGCAGAAGATATTAAGAAGAGGTGGCAAGAATACACAGAAGAACTGTACAAGAAAGATCTTCATGACCCAGATAATCACGATGGTGTGATCACTCACCTAGAGCCAGACATCCTGGAATGTGAAGTCAAGTGGAACTTAGAAAGCATCACTACAAACAAAGCTAGTGGAGGTGATGGAATTCCAGTTGAACTATTTCAAATCCTCAAAGGCGATGCTGTGAAAGTGCTGCACTCGATATGCCAGCAAATTTGGAAAACTCAGCAGTGGCCACAGGACTGGAAAAGGTCAGTTTTCATTCCAATCCCAAAGAAAGGAAATGCCAAAGAATGCTCAAACTACCGCACAATTGCACTCATCTCACATGCTAGTAAAGTAATGCTCAAAGTTCTCCAAGCCAGGCTTCAGCAATACGTGTACCATGAACTTCCAGATGTTCAAGCTGGTTTTAGAAAAGGCAGAGGAACCAGAGATCAAATTGCCAATATCCGCTGGATCATCGAAAAAGCAAGAGAGTTCCAGAAAAACATCTATTTCTGCTTTATTGACTATGCCAAAGCCTTTGACTGTGTGGATCACAATAAACTGTGGAAAATTCTGAAAGAGATGGGAATACCAGACCAACTGACCTGCCTCTTGAGAAACCTGTATGCAGGTCAGGAAGCAACAGTTAGAACTGGACATGGAACAACAGACTGGTTCCAAATAGGAAAAGGAGTACGTCAAGGCTATATATTGTCACCCTGCTTATTTAACTTATATGCAGAGTACATCATGAGAAATGCTGGGCTGGAAGAAACACAAGCTGGAATCAACATTGCTGGGAGAAATATCAATAACGTCAGATATGTGGATGACACCACCCTTATGGCAGAAAGTGAAGAAGAACTAAAGAGCCTCTTGATGAAGGTGAAAGAGGAGAGTGAAAAAGTTGGCTTAAAGCTCAACGTTCGAAAAACTAAGATCATGGCATCTGGTCCCATCACTTCATGGGAAATAGATGGGGAAACAGTGGAAACAGTGTCAGACTTTACTTTCTTGGGCTCCAGAATCACTGCAGATGGTGATTGCAGCCATGAAATTAAAAGACGCTTACTCTTTGGAAGGAAGGTTATGGCCAACCTAGATAACATATTTAAAAGCAGAGACATTACTTTGCCAACAAAAGTCCGTCTAGTCAAGGCTATGGTTTTTCCAGTGGTCATGTATGGATGTGAGAGTTGGATGGTGAAGAAAGCTGAGCACCGTAGAATCGATGCTTTTGAACTGTGGTGTTGGAGAAGACTCTTGAGAGTCCCTTGGACTACAAGGAGATCCAATCAATCCATCCTAAAAGAGATCAATCCTGGATGTTCATTGGAAGGTCTGATGTTGAAGCTGAAACTCCAATACTTTGGCCACCTCATGCGAAGAGTGACTCATTGGAAAAGACCCTAATGCTGGGTAGGATTGGGGGTGGGAGGAGAAGGGGACGACAGAGGATGAGATGGTTGGATGGCATCACTGACTCGATGGACATGGGTTTGGGTAGACTCCGGGAGTTGGTGATGGACAGAAAGGCCTGGCGTGCTGCAATTCATGGGGTCACAAAGAGTCGGACACGACTGAGCAACTGAACTGGCTTGGTGGTGCCGAATTCTCTTAGCGCTTGTTTGTCTATAAAGCTCTTGATTTCTCTATCAAATCTGAATGAGAGCCTTGCTGAGTAGAGTATTCTTGGTTATAAGCTTTTCACTTTCATCACTTTAATCATGCCACTCCCTTACAGCCTGCAGAGTCTCTACTGAATAATCAGCTGATAACTTTAAGGGTATTCCCTTGTATGTTATTTGTTGCTTTTAATATTCTTCTTTGTATTTTAATTTTTGTAACTTTTAATCCTCCAGTTCTTATATTTTAATTAACTTGTAAGGAATGAAATAAAAATTCATACAAATTTTTAAGATATAAGAAGAAACTTCAAGAGAATTATCTTCCCAAACACTCCCCAAGTACATGCCTATGCATACAACTTCCAAAGGGCACATAATTTAACTCTCCTTTGACTTTATTGAAACTGTAATCAAAAGTTTTGGGAGCATAACTTTGCAGTGTGTATCTTAGGTTTGCAACTAAGTGGGTCTTTTTTTACCTTGAACAAGTTATTTAAACTTTTTGAATCTCCATACCTCCATCTGTAGGATGGAGCTAATAATACCTCCTTGACAGATTTGCAAGCTTCCAACAGTGAAATGTTAACTGTTGTCTAAAAGAGAAGGTACTCAATAAAATTTCCCAGTTTCTCTCCTAGCATCCATGCTTCCCACTTTGCTAAAACCAAGCAAGAGAAAGGGAAACAAAAAAGTGCATTATATACATTTTTCTGCTTTTCCTTTTCACCCAAAACTACCTCATGAAAATTCTGCAAAGTATCTTGATATAGCTCTAATACATTTTTATAACCGCATTATATGCAGCTGCTGCTCCGTCGCTTCAGTCATGTCCGACTCTGTGCGACCCCATAGATGGCAGCCCACCAGGCTCCTCCGTCCCTGGGATTCTCCAGGCAAGAACACTGGAGTGGGTTGCCATTTCCTTCTCCAAATATATGCAGCTAGAATAGTTCAATCATTATAATGGATATTCATTTTCCTCCCAATTTTTTTTTGCTTAATTAAACATCCATATATATTCATACTTTAACTCTCTGGTTTAAATACCCAGAATGGGATTGATAGATCAAAGGGTATGTGAGGTATTTTTCCTTTTTTATTATAATAACTGTCCTAACCCCCAAATCAGAAATTCATATATCTACCAGCAATTTTTGAAAATACAGTTTTCTTTGTATCACTGCAAGCACTAGGAAGATTGCAGTCTCTTTTATTTTGACTCATACAATCAGGATATAATGACATCTTACTGTTAATTTAGTTTGCATTTCCCTGGCTTATAGTGAGTCTATAATCATTTCATTTTTCTTTGTTGACCTTTAAGGTTTGCTGTCCTATGAATTGCCTATCCATGTCCTTTGTCCAGTTTTTCAATTAGAAACATACCCTCAATGATTTTTTTTTAGAGATATTTAGTATTTCATTATTTAGAAAAGAAATAGACTCCATCTGTGTTTTTGGTAAATGAACTTTTAAATCTTAATGTAGTTTTTCTGGCTTGTTTAAAAAGTTTTGTTAGAAATCCATAAATTTATTCTCTTTAAGTTTGTTTTATAATAAATCATGTATTAAATTCTGGTGGCAGATTTCCTGATAATGAATCATCGTCCATTCCTAAAATAAAACCTTTATCATAGTGTATTAATTATTTGATCAACTGTAAGATTCTTTTTCTAATACTGAATTCATTTTTTAAATGTTAAAATTTCAAATTGATCTAGAATACTTTCTCTACCTAAGGGATACAAAAATGTAACACTTATGATCATTTACACATATATTTCTGTGTGTATATGTACATATACATACACTGCTTTTTTCAAAACAACTTTTCCCCCTACCAAATCTATTCAAAATTGAAAATGGTATACTAAAGTTTCATTGTAAATATAAATTCTAATAGATTTTATTTTCTAATAGATTTTAGCTTATATATTGAGTTGTATGTTTGGTACACAAAAGTTTATAATCAGCATATCTCCTTCATAATAGAAATTTTGTTATTATATAATCACTCTTTATCCTGATTAGTCATTATCTTTGCATTTCAACTTCTCTAATATAATTAATGTTATTCCTGCTATATTTTATTTAAATTTACCTTGTTTCTCTCTGCTCATATATTTGCTATAATGTGTTTCCTATAATGTTAGTACATGGCTGTGCTTTTTTTACTTCAATTTGATGATCTCTTTTTTTGTAAAGGGAGACTTCAGTCAATTAACATTTAATGTAATGACAGATATAACATTTCATTCCTTATGTTACATCAGTTCTGCGACAGTGCTTATTTTAAAACAGGAATTTGTTCCAACATGACTGATATATTAGGGAAAAATTTGGACATAAAATAGATTTTATGCTACTAAGCCCTCATGTCGCAACGACTGAGCCTACATGCTCTAGAGCCCACACATGGCAAATAGAGAAGCCCACGTGCCACAATGACACTGGAAGCAGCCAAATAAATAAATTTTGTTTGCTTATGAATCATTCATAAACATTTTCAAAAACCCTAAGTAAAGGTAGACTACTGTACTGGCTGAACGAGCCATCTAACACACAAAACACACCATGCTAACAACTGGGACATGTGTTGGCTACTTCAGTCCACAGTATGTGTTACCCTACATGGTTCTGACTTTCTATTGTTTTGAATTAAGAACTTCTCCACATTAAAAAATACTCTTTTAACATCCCAAAGATGGCTAAGCATCCAGGTTCAAAAACCTGTAAGTAGAGCCTGTAAAAGAAAAGCTTTAAGTATTGTAGAAAATCTCAAAATCAAGTGTTCTGAAAGAAATAAGGGAAAACATGTGTCTCCCAAGCAAGAAGCATAAGGGAATCCACATTGTGGATCATCAGAGACAATTTAGCAAAAATAAAGTCTATGCTGGGAATGACTTCAAATGCTGTGAAAATAAAATAAAAACAAAGTCTAAAGAAATACAAAAAACCGAAAGATTGTTGAGTATATGAATTAAAGACCAAATAGCATAACAATTGAGAACAACCTTTCTCACAAAGTACAGTTTATGTAAGACTTCATTCACTAAACCCTGCAGCTTAGGGTGGTTTGTGCCTGTTGTGGTGGGGCGGTGGGGGTGGCGGCTGCTGCTGCTGCTAAGTCGCTTCAGTCGTGTCCGACTCTGTGCGACCCCATAGACGGCAGCCCACCAGGCTCCGCCGTCCCTGGGATTCTCCAGGCAAGAACACTGGAGTGGGTTGCCATTTCCTTCTCCAATGCATGAAAGTGAAAAGTTAAAGTGAAGTCGCTCAGTCGTGTCCGACTCTTCACGACCCCATGGACTGCAGCCTACCAGGCTCCTCTGTCCATGGGATTTTCCAGGCAAGAGTACTGGAGTGGGGTGCAGGGGAGTGGTAATTAAAGGAAGTAAAAATAAGGACTTCCCTGGTAGTACAGTGGATAAGAATCTGCCTTCCAATGCAAGGGACACAGGTTCGATCCCTGGTCTGGGAAGATCACACATGCTGCAGAGCAGCTAGGCCCACGTGCCACAACTACTGAAGCCCATGCTCCTCGAGCCTGTGCTCCACAGCAAGACAAGCTACTGCAACAAGAAGCCCACACACTGAAACTGGAGGGTAGCCCCAACTCTCTGCAACTAGAGAAAAGCCCAAGCAGCAGTGAAGACCCATTGTAACCAAAAGTGAATAATTTTTTTTTTTAAAGAAAGGAAGTAAAGATGAGGAAGGAAGATTGAATAAGAACATCTCTGTCGAGAGAAGACTTGCAATCTAATTTTTAACAGTAGAGAGGTAAGAAAGATACATATCTTATTAAGAGCTTCATTAATTTAACTATTAAAAGTGGGAAAACATAGAACATACCAATTAATGTGAATAAATAATGAAATGAATCATAAGCCTCTAACCAGCAGAAATAAGGAAAAGATAAAAGAAGGAAAGAAAATGTAAAATGCAGTCAATTCTTTAACTCAACATATTAATTTCTAAAAATGACTGTCTTTTGCAAAATCATGCAATTGAAAGGCTTGTGGAAAAACTGGGGTTGGATGTATGACACTGAAAGATTTTGTCAGTGACACATTAATAAAAAGATTGTAACCTAATAAAATTGGGAGGGCAATTTTTCTCTCTTTTATATGTCCCCAGATAAAACTATTTAAATGCTTTTACTTTTCTTCCTCTTATCCACTATAATCTCTCAGGTTTTGCTCAAATGGTGTGCTTCAGGTTGTAGGCTAATATTCATTCCTCGTATATCCCTTTATTTTCAAGACTCCATAATTAACACTACATTAACAGTCTAAGCAGTAGGATATTATCATCCACATAGATTTAGCTCCAAATCCTCTCCTCTCTGTGTCAGGGTGTCGCTTCTATTTTACTTGTGGTTTGAATATGTTGCTTTCTCAGTTCTTTTCTTCTAATGCAGTATATACTCCGCTATTTGCATAATCATAAATACCTTTCCTACATTCTGAAATATGAGTATCTTTTGTGAGCACGTTAAGATTACTGGCTTGAAGACTTTCTCCTTTCAAGATGTTACTCCACTCTCTTCTATATTACCTTTTATAGATGAGAAATCCATTGACAGATTTCTCTTTCCTTTGTAAGAATATTTTTTGGATAAAAGTTTATAAGGATCTTTTAAAAACTTTCTACCATGAAATCCTTAGGTGTATGCCTTTTCTCCTCAATTCTACTTGAACAGCATTAAATTCTCTCTCAAGAGAGAGCATTGGGTCTCTCTTCATTTCTAGGAAGTTTTTTATTGTTGGTTTAATCATTTATCTATTCTTTTTTCTCCTTCCAGAACTCCATTTCTTCACATATTAGTCACCTTCCAAAGTCCTAAAATTTCCATAAATCTATTTTTATAATGTGTGCATTGAGATATTTCTTTCCTTTGATCTTTCAAGCCACTAATTTTCAGGTCAACGTATTCATTAAGGTTATACTTAAGGCATAAGTATAAAGATAAACTCAGTTGCTTACCCCAATTGCAGTGTATTTCTTTTTTATTTTATTTATTTATTTATGGCTATGCTGGCTCTTCGTTGCTGCACGGGCTTTCCTCTAGTTGCAGAAAGCTGGAGCTCCTCTCTTGTGGCAGTGTTCGGGCTTCTCCTCGCACTGGCTTCTCTTGTTGTGAGGCACAGGCTCTAGGGTGCTTGGGCTTCAGTAACTGCAGCTCCCAGGTTCCAGAGCCCAGGCTCAGGAGTTGTGGCGCTCGGGCTTAGTTGCTCCGTAGCATATGTGATCTTTCCAGATCAGGGATTGAACCTGTGTCTCCTGCATTGGCAGGCAGATTCTTTACCACTGAGCCATGACAGAAGCACTGCAGTGTATTTCTTGATCACATAAAGTGTAAATGGTAAAAGTTAGGGGGAGTCTGCTCTGCTCAATCAAGCCTGTCTGGCAGAAACTTGTTATCTTCAACGTAAAGTTTCCCAGGTCACCTTAGACATCTCCATTCAGCCAGCAAATGGGGAGAGAATAGACATCACCATTAGAAGTTTGTCAGTTCTGGAGCTGGTGCACATCACTTCTAGTCACACTCCATTAGCAAGAGCTCTATCAGTGAGGGTATTCATTAGGGTAAGAAGGGCTGGGGAATGTAATCCACCTACCTGCCCAGGACAAAGAAAGGCCAGGTTGTGTGGAACACATCACAGTCTCCGTTACCTTCAATTCTTCTGGTAAATTCTCGGGTTAGAATATCTTTTTTTTTTTTTTGAAGGGAAACAGTAGATTTTATTTTTGTTTGTTTCTTTGTTTTAGCTTCAAAGGACTTCTTGAAAAGTATCTGAATCTCCTTAGAACTCTAGATTTCAGTTCAAATTATTATCTACCTCATCCAGAAGTTCAATCCTGTCTGGCTTGTGTTTTGTTTGTTCCGACCCATCTTCCTCTCTAGTTGCTGGACTCCTTTAGATGTTTTTGGTTTTGTTTCATTTTTCCTGCTCAGTGGCACTTAAAGCTGGTTGCACAGTACCAAAGTGGTGAAAGTGATACATATATTGGAGGCCCAATAGCAGTATAGAAATTCTTGCACCTGTCATTCTCTCCCAGACTTGGGTACATGAAAGATATCTGAGGATGGTCCAATTCTCTTTTACTTTATTATTTCCCCTTTGGAAAATGTTATTTCCCCTTTGGAAACTAATGGAAACAACGCCTACAAACGTGGTGATCTTCCACTGGGTTTCCACTAATCTCTAAAGGGCCAAGATCTCTACAGATTTTGGTGATTAGAATCTAGCCCAAGGCTCCTTTAGTGGTGCTGGGCCACTTACCCCATCAGAGTGGGAGAAATGAAGGCTTCATTTCCACCCAGCCGTTCCATGGGTTCTAGCAGCCATTTGAGTCAGGAAAGACAGTTTCGATGGAGTAGGTAGGTACTGGCGACCCACTCCGGTGCTCTTGCCTGGAAAATCCCATGGACGGAGGAGCACGGTGGGCTGCAGTCCATGGGGTCACTAAGAGTTGGACACGACTGAGCGACTTCACTTTAACTTTTCACTTTCATGCATTGGAGAAGGAAATGGCAACCCACTCCAGTGTTCTTGCCTGGAGAATCCCAAGGACGGAGGAGCCTGGTGAGCTGCCGTCTGTGGAGTCGCACAGAGTCAGACACGACTAACACGACTTAGCAGCAGCAGCAGGTAGATAATGAAAAGGAAGAATACCCAATTTAGTTTACCATCTTCCCAGAATCTCATGTTTTTAATCTTTGCACATTAACTTAGAGAGACATTTATTTACCCAACAGCAAAGATGCAGTGTCGATCTTTTACACTCTACCTGCTTATTCCTGTGTTATTTAATGAAGAAATATATGAACAAAATGCAAATCACAAAGATTCTATGATATTATAAAAGAAATATAGTTGCATCCACCCCAAGGATATATAGTAACATAAACTCAGTTACTGATGAATCAAGATGCTATTATATGTACCTTGGTAAACAGCCATGATTCCAATGTAATTATCATTAACTCTATAAACAGAATTATGCCTTTTTTTTCTTTTTTGAAATAACAAAATCTTCTAAACTTTCATTTTTACCATCAACATTTTAAAATAGACAAAACAAAGTTTAGAATAAAATGTTTAATTTATCACAAATTTTAAAAGTTTGTCAATTCAAATTAATAAGATTTTATTCTGAAGACAAAATATAAAATAAGGTTATATATAACAATAATATTCACGTGTCCTGGTATTGGATTTTAGTAATCAGTACTTCCTAGATCTATTTGTACTTATTATTTTCTAGAATAATCCTGAATAATAAAGGCATTTTCTGTTCTCTGTGATTTTAACAATCACTCATTATAATTAAAATGGCTTGAAAATATCTTATTTGCCCAGGAATGAAGAAAAAAACTTAGAACTAAAAGAGCTATTATTTTGACTTGAACAACAATTACCCTTTTGCTCCCATCACAACTCTTTCTTACTTTCAATCCGGAGTTTGATAATTTGAAAAAAAGAAGAGAGAGGTAATGAAAAGAATTATATGAAACTACCTCTTCTTACCTCCATTTCAAAACTTCAGTTTTAGAGGCCTAGTGACTGCAGTATTTATTATTCAATAAACTTGTAATTTCTAACAATGAAGGCAAATTTTATAACAATCAGGCCATTTGTTTTTCCCAGGAAACTTGCCATAATAGAATTACCTTTCAAATTGCATACTGTTATTATGCAGTAGTATTAAAACACTCCTACTGTGAGCGTTAATTTGCACAAACCACCACTGCACTTGCTACTCATGAGAATACAAATAACAAATTACACTTTTGAAAACTACATTTGAATTTGAAAATATGACCAATATCACTTGTTATCCCAAACAGAAGGAATTGGCTGTGGTAACTGGGTAAAAATATGACTGCTTACATCCAATATGTTTTCCAATTAGAGGATGTCATGTGAAAAAAAAAAAAAAAAAAAACCTAGTTAGTTATAATTATGAGGGTGTTTTTTGTGAGCCACTCTCCACATTTCTCCTTTGTGTTCGTGCGTGTTCAGTCACATCTAACTCTCTGTGACCCCATGCATTGTAGCTTGCCAGGCTCCTCTGTCCATGGTATTTTTCCAGGCAAGAATACTGGGGTGGGTTGCCACACTCTTCTCCAGGGGATCTTCCCAACCCAGGGATGGAACCTGCATCTCCTGCATCTCCTACATTGGCAAGTGGATTCTTTACCACCTGGGAAGCCAAGATATCCTTGAGGGGTTCTTTAAACCAGCCCCATCTGAAAATGGAAAACAGTGTGGAAGATGTCAACTGGGGGGAATTTAGAATGAAGCTTAAGAGTACACACTGTTTCCACTTACTTTCCACAGCCATTTCAAACAAGTGAGGCTGAGCAGTTTCCTTGCATGCCAGAAAGAAAAAGAAATGTAGTTGTTATTCTCCAGCAAAGTCCAAGCGGGGGAGTAAAGGGAAATTTCACAGGGATGTTAATTCTGCTATTAACTGTTCTGCTCTCCATTTTCCAGGTAAACAATGAATTGCTAAGAACATGTGAGGCAGAGGTAACAGCTTATGTAAAGGCAAAGAAACATGGAATCATCTGGATAATTGGTGGAAGAGTAGGCTGTACAGAGTGAGTGCAGTGTAGGATGCAAGGGTACCAGGACACAAAACTGGAAAATCAGGGGCCAAATTATTTAGCTCATCTCCACAAAACATCCTGCATATTATACTTCATATGCTTTTAGGATTTGATATGAGGAAAAACATAGAGGAAAAGCCTCATGCACAAAAAAACAGCTTCCAGTTCAGTGGAGATAACAAGAAACGTGATTAAGAAAAAAGACAGACTTAAGACACATGTAGGGGAAGAATCAAAAGAACGTTGTGTCTGATGAATGGGAGGTGTCAGGAAAGACAAAAGGAATAGGATAGGATGAAAAGAGAAGTAAAAAATGACTTTCAGTCTTCTCATTTAGGAGACTAGATAACTAAGAAGAGGAATTCAAAAACAGAAATGTATTTGAGAATGAGTACGATGAGTTAAGGGAATTAATTTTAAATTCTTTGAGCTCTGGGATATAGGACATTCACCTCAACACTAGCAAGTCTTAGAATTCACATTCTGGGGACTTCCCTGGTGGTCCAGTGGTTAAGACTGCCTTCCAGCGCAGGGGATGTGGGTTTCATTCCTGGTCAGGAAGCCAAGACCCCACGTGCCTTGCTGCCAAAAAACCAAAACATAAGATGAAATACTGTAACAAATTCAATAAAGACTTTAAAAATGGTCTACACGAAACAAAATTTTTGTAACAAAATAAAATTTTTAAAAAATTCACATTCTGCATGATTACAATTTGCTCAGTCATGGTGAAACGCATTATAGAAGTTCCTCAGAAAACTAAAAATAGAGTTGATGTATGATCCCACAGTCCCACTCCTGGGATATATCCAGACAAAACTATAATCCAAAAAGATATGCTACATGCACCCCGATATTCATAACACTATTTACAATAGCCAAGACATGGAAACAACATAAGTGTCCATTGACAGATGAATGGATAAAGAAGATGTGGTCCATATACATGATGGAATATTACTCAACCATAAAAAGAATAAAATAATGCCATTTGCAGCAACATGGAAGGACCTAGAGATTATCATACTAAGTGAAATAAATCAGAAAGAGAAAGACAAACATCATATGATATCACTTACATGTAGAATCTCAAACATAACACAAATGAAATTATCTACCAAATAGAAACAGACTCACAGAGAACAGACTTGTGGTTTTCAAGGGGGAGGAGGCCTAGGGAAACTGAAGGATTGGGAGTTCGGGATTAGCAGCTGCAAACTATTATACACAGACTGGATAAAATGGACTGTAGCCCGCCAGGCTCCTCTGTCCATGGATTCTCCAGACAAAAACACTGGAGTGGCATGCCCTCCTCCAGGGGATCTTCCCAACCCAGGGAGCGAACCTTCCATGTCTTAGGTCTCCCGCAATGGTAGGCAGGGTTCTTTACCACTAGTGCCACCTGGGAAGCCAGTACCAACAAAAATCCCACCAGTCATCTAGTACCCCGGAGACCATCAGCGGAGTCCCCAAACAAGCACAACAGTCTGTACATGAAGGCACAGTCCTTCCTCGAGTACTCGGTTGAGGACACCGACAAGGGCAAAGTGTCCGCCCACCAAGAGCTCAAATACTGAGGCTCTAAACCCAGCCAAGAAACATGAAAGAGACCTGCCCGAGGCCGGAAGGATGCAGGGTTTGAGCCCACCAGCACCCGCCCCATCACCCTCCCCGACATCACCAAGGGCGCGCAGTACCTCAAGGGGAACAGAGCAGCATGGCGGTCGGTCTTCAGGAGCCACCGAGCAGGACCACTGGACAAGGAGCGCAGGCAGGGCCCTGCGCCTCGACCCAGGGGGTGGGACGCTGGGCGGATCCAGCCGGAGCGTCAGCACGCCCCACGCCGTCTCTACACCACGCGGGCTTCCTGCTCCGCCTGCGGAGCCCATCTCCTTGTGGAAGTCTGTGTCTGCCCCAGCCGCCAGGTGGCACCTGAAGGGACCTAAACAGGAAGCAGGGCCACGTCGTAGAAGAGGCGTGGTGGCCAGCACCCCCGTGTTTGTTGTGAAGGCCCCGTGGGCGAGTCCTTCCACTTCACTGCCGACCTGAGGTCCACACCTGCGGCCGGGCCGCGCGGAGGTGTCTGACCTGGGGCGACCCTGCTGACGGACAGCTGCCTCAGGCAAGTCCTGGCGGAAACACGCAAGCACAAAGACCTGAAGGAAGGCGTCCCAAGCCTCAGACAACTTCCAAAACTTGGTCATAAATGGCCTTCCAGTCCCTCTTCCCTGGCAGGACTCGGTGCAGCGCCCTGGTCCAGCTGACAACCAACCGCAGCCAGGAGCTCTCGCGTCTTCCTCGCCACACCTCGCCAGACTGTCCAGACCCGTGTTGTCCCACCTGACAGATTTCAGGGCTCACTCCTGCCATCACTCCATGTGAGCACTCGATGCCTTTTCTTTACATGTCTATTTCAAGATTTCAGAGCAGCACAGATGCCCTCAAAGCTGGGTATTATTTATCTGCCTGGTGGAAATGGCTTTAGCGGTGAGACCCAACACTTTTTCATTTTTTTCAGAGGGAAACTCAAATGCCCCAAATATCTACAAGAGTGAAACTGCTTTCTTTAATGTATGCCTTGAGTGATATTCTAATTGAGAAAACTGGTAGATTCTTTATACCCAGCCTACCAGGAATATTTAAGAATGTGGCTTTTTCTGACTACACCCCTCCAATTAACACTATCTGCCACTTGTGTGGCACTCTCCTGCCTTGTAAATACTAACCTCTGCTGCCATTCCAACATATGCAAAATTGTGAAGATTGAAGCTGAGGTTCAGAATGTTTTGAAAAGTTTAGATAAGAGATCAGTTATAATAAACTCTCCTTTCACAATGGTTCTATGAAATCATGACCCTTTGACCAAGGCAGGTCTTTTACTCTCTGTCTATGGGAACTTTAACAATTATGATATGTGCAGCACCACTCTCTCCTTCAAATCATGAAAACTCTCCTTTCTTCCTGTGGCTTGCTTGTCTCTCATTCTGGAGTTAGTGGTTGGGTGGGCAATCAAAGGGCCACACTTACCCCGTAACACTATAGGACTAGAAATGTATTTTGGTTTGCTATGGCAGCCAAGACAAAACCAAAGACTGGGTGGCTTAAACAGTAAAAATTTATTTTATCACAGTTCAAAGGCTAGAAGTCCAGGATCAAAGTGTCAGTAAGGTTGATTTCTTCTGAAGTATTATTCTCTGGCTTGTAGGTGGCCATCTTCTCCCTGTTCCTTTATATGGTCTTCCTCTCTGTACACATCTGCATCTAAATTTCCTCTTATAAAGAAACATGGTCATTTTGGATTAAGGCCCACCCTAATGACCTCATTTTAACTTTGTTGTTGTTCAGTAACTAAGTCATGTCTGACTTTTTGAGACTCCATGGACTGCAGCGTGCCAGTCTCCTCTGTCCTTCACTATGTCCTAGAGTTTGTTCAGATTCATAACCATTGAGTCAGTGATGCTATCTAACCATCACATCCTTCTCCTTTTGCCTTCAATGTTTTCCAGAATCAGGGTCTTTTCCAATGAATTAGCTCTTTGCATCAGGTGGCCAAAGAACTGGAGCTTCAGCTTCAGTATCAGTCCTTCCAGTGAACATTCAGGGTTAATTTCCTTTAGGGTTGACTGGTTTGATCTTGCAGTCCAAGGAACTCTCCAGAGTCTTCTCCAGCACCACAATTCAAAAGCATCAGTCCTTCGGTGCTTAGCTTTCTTTATGGTCCAACTCTCACATCCATACATGACTACTGGAAAAACCATAGCTTTAAATATATGCACCTTTGTTGGCAAAGTGGTATCTCTGCTTTTTAATATGCCGTCTAGGTTTGTCATAGCTTTCTTTCCAAGGAGCAAGTGTCTTTTAATTTCATGACTGCAGTCACGATTTACAGTGATTTAAATACATCCTTAAAGAACAATTCCAAGAATACAGTCACATTCTGAGTTACTGGGGGTTAGCACTTCAGTATATGAATCTGGGGAAAACACAACTTGGCCCATAACTGGATGAACAAAAGTTGGCCAATCATTATATCCCATATGCCTAAATAGAGAGGTTGGCCCCATTTGAAGATTTTTTCAGGCAAGATTAAGCAGTGTCTTTTTGAAGATTGGTAAGAATGTGGAAAAAAGATCATATTCTACTTTCTAAGATCCAGAGTTCCAAGAATGATATAGATTTGGAGTTTACCTATAAGGTTACAAAGATTCTTTTTTTTTTTTTTTTGGTAGGTTGAGAAACCTGTTAAGCACCAACATGAGGAAAACAGACATGAGAGAGATATGGGGAGAAAGAGAACTATCCCTTTCTGATATTATATATGCACATATATCCAGCATGTCTAAACTAGGGAGCTTCTGTAATATTTACTGAAGGCCATATGTTTTTCTTTTACTACTTAGCTTGGATTTGACACTTACAATTGAAGCGTCATTTTCACTTCATTTTCAGTTGAAAAAGCCTAACTAACTAACCATGGAGAAATAGATACATTTGGTAACATTAAGTTAGGTAGACTGATGGTTTATACTGCTGTAAATATGAATCAATCCTAGATTACCGAACATTGTTAACAGTCACTGTGTGTACATGAATGCTAAGTCACCTCAGTTGTTTCCAACTTTGCAACCCTATGGGCTGTAGCCCTCCAGGCTTCTCTGTGCATGGGATTCTCCAGGCAAGAATATTCCCGACCCAGGGATCAAACCCCATCTCTTGTGTCTCCTAGCATCGGCAGGTGGGATCTTTACTGCTAGCCCTACCTGGGAAGCCCTAACAGTTAGTGCTCCTCCACAATTACTCCTGAGTCCTGGCAGAAGCATCTCACTCAGACACCTGGATGAATTTCAAGTTTCTTTAGCAGTTGTGGCCTGGGGTTTTTTTATTACTGAAATACTTGTGGTCTCACATTCATGTTGATCAGTTCAAAAAGTTAGATGATCACACAAGATAATCAAATCATGCACCTTTTTACCATTTAATTTGTTTCATAAATTAGTCCCTTTATTTTATGTAGGTCTCTCACCATGTGTAGACTTTCGGTGACTGATTTCCTTTTCATATTCTTGACCTCTCAGCTTCTCGCCTGCGCCTCCCTCCTCGAGTCCAGCCATTTGTTTCATTTGTTTTTCAAACTATACTCTCTTAACTACATGAAGTCAGTGAGTTCTTTATGTTCCAAAGGTATCTTCATCACCCTAGAATGGATAATCTCACAAAATAATAACAAACCCTGGCCTGAGTTTAATCTTCTGCCTGGCCTGTGTTTAACATGGTTCAATTTGTCTATCTTTCCTTCAAGTCTCCATCTACTTATTTTTTAAACATGTTCTCTAAGGACATAGGACTCTTCATACTGACCGTCCACCAGTAATAGCTTTGGCATCTCTAAACCCATCTAGCAATTCTTTGAACACTGCTCTTCCTTTCTCAAATCTGTGCAGATTTTCTGTAACTGTTTGGTGTCCCTCCCATAAGTATGATTGGAGCGAAAGGTAAGTAAATGGATTCCAAAACCGTTCTTGCCTAGAAGCTGGGAATTGAGATGAATGATGTTAGTCATGCAGCCCAGTCCCAAATCTGCTTAAACTTCATCCAGCATCTAATCCAAATTAGAATGGGATCTTCAATCACATATCAAAAGAAGTTAAAAGTTTCAAAATTTACAATTTGAGCCTTGAGGCATTTCATTAGATTAACAGATGGTGTGCAACATATTGGGCAATACAGGAGCTAAAAATGGGATTGGCAAGACTACACTCACAGAGATCATTTCTACAGTTCGTTACTAAAGAACTTTTCTTGCACATGTAGAGCACTGATAATAAACCAGTGATCTAGTAAGTTAGAAAAAACGGTGAGAGGGATTGGCTATTGTGGAAGTTTTGTGTTTTGTTTTAGAGAAACTCTTTGTCTACAAGATCCAGAACCTTTAGAATTTAAAATAATAGAAAAAAATCTAGAATTTACTAGAATAGTTTAAAATTTTTTCAAATGTGAACAGTAGAGTAAGCTTGCTGATTGATTGAAATCAGGTGGTAGGTATGTTGCCACCTTTTACGACCCTATGGACTCTTTGTGACCCCATGGACTGTGGCCCACCAGGCTTCTCTGTCCATGGGATTCTCCAGACAAGAATACTGAAGTGGGTTGCCATGCCCTCCTCCAGGGGATCTTCCTGACCAAGGGTTGGAACCCGCATCTCTTATGTCTCCTGTATTGGTGGGGAGTTCTTTACCACTAGCAGCGCCTAGGAAGCCAAACAGTTGAGTAAACTTACTGATTGATTGCAATCAGGTGATAGGTGTGTTATTAGTACCTATGTCTTTTGAATGTCTGAAATACTTCATGATGAACTATAGTAAGGCATTTTTAAAAATGCCAACCTTGGACCCAACCAAGTACCAAGGTGTTTCATTTTGAAAAGCTCTGGCTCCCCTTTCCCTCCCTAATTCGGAAACTGAGAAATAGATACAGAAATCAGATAATAATTATGACATCATCTTTATCATTTGTGAAGCAGCATGGGGAATGTTGCTTTAGGTCTCGAGTCAAGTGCCTTGCTGACCCTGACCTCCAAACTGAGGCACTCACCCAAGCCCTGGTGTGGTGGACATCTGCGGAAGCAGAGCTCTCCCTCGTGACATCACTGGACCGAAGTGTATCTTCTCCGCAGGCAGAAAGATGTGAAAATATAGGAACAAGTGGCTAAAATGAGTAGAAGGAGCATGAGAGAGCTTCCTTGAGTACTTGAAATGTTTTACTTCTTGATCTGTACTGATTTTATAAATATTTAAAAATGAGAACATCTATCAAGCTATCAAATCTATTAAGATTTAAGTAGTTCTCCATATATGTTAGTCTATTAGGACTGACACCCCAGAATGCCACAGACTGGGTGGCTTCAACAACTGAATCTATTTTTTTTCAGTTTTGGAGGCCAGAAGTCCAAAATCAAGGTGCCAGCAATGTTCTCCTAAGGCCTCTCTTTTTAGCTTGCAGATGGCCATCTTCCTCCTGTTTCCTTATATGTTTTCCTTTTTTCTATGCATACCCATCCTGGTGTCTCTTTATCTTCTTATATAAATACAGCAGTCATATTGGAAAAGGACTCCACCCTTAGAGCTGCATTTAACTTTAATTGCTTTTTTTAAAAGCACTCTCTCCTTTTGCAGTCACATTGGGGATTAAGGTATGATTGCAGTGGGAGTGGGGGCGGGTGCCATTCAATCCATAGCACCCTATATCTGGTATACCTCAACAAGAAAGTTAAAAAGAAAAGCTGAAGCAAATTTCATAAAAAGGGAACACTTCAATGCAAACCAAGAGGCAGAATTCACTGTATGAATTTAAGACATCTCAAATTTTCCAGGTAAAATTTTTATAGTGGAGCCAGGTGTGGTTGGGAGATGGGAGGCAGATGGGGGTAACAGGAAGGAGATAAGAGATAAACAGATGTGTAAAGGGAAGAGAAGGGGGAGAGAAAGGGAATGATGGAAAGGGGGAGGAAAGAGAAAGGAGAGGAAAAGGAGAGAGAGAAAGAGAGGGAGAAAATGAATAAATATGACTCTATGAGAGTCAAATATATGGTTTGATGGTTAAATAAATGAACTCTAGAAGCTGACTGCCTGGGCTTATGTCTCAATTCAGTCACTGAAAAACAATGTGACCATGGGGAAATCACTAATTTGTTGCATAAGGTATAGAATATACCTACCTCATGTGATAATATACAGAATTAAAAGAAGTGATACATGAGCAGCCTGGCATATGTTTAAGAAATGCTGTATAAACATCTACTGTTATCAGTAAAGTTTAAGACTTACATCTGGAATGCAATGTGTAAACAATGAATGAAGACCTACCTCCCTCTATGGAGACCCAAGGATGGTGCACAGCTTGGGATAGAGACCATTCCCTTTTTCACTCCCATGCTTGCTCCTTCTGCTTGGGCCTAGGTTTGAATAATCACAGCCAGCTCTGAACACAGAACTAGACAGATTGCTCCACCGAACTATGCTGAGGTGGCTGGAATGTACACTGTAGTTCTCGTGTGATTTTATTTATGTCTGATATTTCCCAGCATAAATCCAATTTCCCATCTAGGAAGTGCTGATATCCTACCTTTCTATGATAAAGCTAAATGAGAAATCTACAGTTGTCAAATGTAATCTTTTCGACATGGGTTATCTTGCTAAGTTTTGTTTTTTGGGTTTTTTTTACATTGAAACAACCAAACAAAACAACACCTCAGCAAAGGCCTTTTTATTCCCCTCCAGTTCACTGTGATACAGGTTGATAGAGCACACCAGCCCAGAGGAGAATCCTTTCTGAAAGATGAAAATGCCAGCGTTTTGCTCATTTCCTATCTTGGCACTTCCAGAGGCTACAACACCATGCTCTAACTGGGAGCTGGAAAACCACAGGTAATGTTTACTGTGTGTGTTTATTAAAAGGTGTTAACAAGTAATTGCATGGTATAACCCACTTAGACACATCTGCAATGGTGTTTCTACCCTGAGTCTGAGGAATGTTTCCTTGGCATAGATTTTTAAGAGCTTTTAGAAGGAATATGATTCTATAGTAGATGCCAAATTTGTGGCTTCATCCAGTGCAATTCAGATGGCAGACAGGATGTGGTTGAGCAGTTATGGGGGTTGCAGTGAGTCAGCTATGGAGACAAATGTTTCCATGGTGACCTTCCCCATTCATTCAGTGTGAGGCCTCCTCACACCCATGAGAATTAATGACATGGCATTAACACTGATAATCATAATGAAGAGAGCTGTCTGACAGTGGGGCAACCCAACCCTGACATTAGTGAGGACATAAGATAGAGGAATTTAGCCAGTGTGTAGAGGAATAAAATATTGAACTACAGCGAAAGGAAATCCATTTCTTTTTCTTTTATAGAATAGTTTTCCTGCCAGAATGGACCCTGCTGCTGACAGGCTTCTATAGTCTCCCCTCTGAGAATTCTTTTAGTACTACAACCAAGTGGGGGTAGAAATAAATAACCCAAAGTAGTGATTCACTGAAGGTCAAAAGAAACAGGATGAGAGAATATAGAAGGGGCACAGACTTAAACTCGACTCAGTCATCCCAGTTTGTTTGTTTGTTTGCTTGTTTAAATACTTTAAAATGTTCCTTAGGAGGCCCTTTTAGGAAAAAAACTTTCTCCTGAAAAACCTACCTTTTTCTATAGCTTTGCAAAATTTCATTCCTTTCAGGGAAAAAGTGCTTTTCACATCGTGCTAATAGCAGCACTTTATTTTTGTGTGCAAAGATGTGGGGCATTGTACAAAGAATGTGAAACACTGGGAGTCTACCCTCTACCTCAGATACCAGCCTGAGTAAAATTATAGACACAAGGAGAGTTTATGGTTTTTCAGAGCAGGATGTAGATATTCACAGGCTCCTAGAGGACCGGGTCTTGTGATTTAGTTAGTCATTTGCATGGTTATCTCCTTTATTAAATTTTAAGATTCCATAGAGCAAAAATTTCATCTTACTCATCTTTGGCATCGTAAGCCCCACTCCCAATGCACAGGCACACATGCAAATAGACACAAATACTTGTGTACACACAAACATTAATCTAGCATCCTTCTTTATATACCACACACCACATTACTACATATCTCTTCATGAGTGGATTTGACTAGCCCATAAAACCTCCGGTGAGGCAGTTAAGCAGTTTGTATATGAAGTTTTAGAAATCCATAGAGCTAAATTATGACAGTTTTTTAAACTATGTAGCACTGTTTTGCTTTTTTAAATGTTTAGACAAGAAGATTTGACACAAATACAGTAAAGCCTGACAGGAAATAAATGAAAAACATGTGTGAAAAAATCAAGACACTCTCAAGACAGCTGGACTATTCAGATTGATTAAATGACGTCTACAGAATGCTGATGGCTGGACCTACTGTGGCATTTATTAATCCATCAAATATTTATTGAGATCCTTCTCTAATAGCTGTTTGTTCTGTGCCAAGCACCATTTTAAGTCCTTTATCCTTAGTAACGTATTTAATCTTCTCTAAGAGGTAAACATTATTATTAAAATACCTATCTTTCAAGCAAGTAAACTAAAATACAAGTAATTTAAGTAACTCATCAAAATCGACACAGATAGTAGAGATGGAGTCATAAATTGAGCCAAGCAGCCAGGCTCCAGATCATAAACTCTTAACCCCTCTGTGATACTGCCAATCCTTAGGCTGGGAAGTCGGATTAAAGCCATAATCAGGAGGTATGTCCTTTTTCTTTGTTTTCATGAAGCTTAGAGAAGGCAATGGCACCCCACTCCAGTACTCTTGCCTGGAAAATCCCATGGATGGAGGAGCCTGGTTGGCTACAGTCCATGGGGTCACGAAGAGTCAGACACGACTGAGCGACTTCACTTTCACTTTTCCCTTTCATACACTGGAGAAGGAAATGGCACCCCACTCCAGTATTCTTGCCTGGAGAATCCCAGGGACGGTGGAGCCTGGTGGGCTGCCGTCTATGGGGTCGCACAGAGTCGGACACGACTGAAGCGACTTAGCAGCAGCAGCAGAGTTTTGAAAGAGAGACATGCTGAAAACAACCAATTACAGTCACAAGCAGCAAGTGCTATATGAGAGCCAAGGGAAGAACTGTAAGGACAGAGCAACATAAATCATCCTAACCTACGGACTATGAGGCTTCTCACAATGAGGAAAAGATCCAGAGAGTAAATGAGGTGCCATTTCCATACCGACTTTGTTTCCTTATTGTCGTTGGTGATGAGGTATGAATGGCTGAGCCAGAAGGGTTGAGTCATATTCAGGAGGGAATCTTTCCAAGTAATTCCTAAGGTCAACTGATGAGAGACACAACTCTGGTAAGTGTGTCACAGGACAGAAAACATCTGACTAGACAGGGACCAGCATACCAGGTGAAACGTGTCAGCCTGGTTGACTCTTGGGAGGGAGTTGGGAGAGAGACTGTTGGGAGGGAAAATATTTCCACAAAGCTAGAAGTGTAGATGTGGACATTCTAGAAAACAGTGCAGTAATAATCCTGAGAAGCTCTGCTAAGGTAAGAGAGAATGCCATAGATGTGACAGATTTTGGGGAGCCAGGCACCTGCTAGAGAAAGTCCCTCTAAAAGTCAATCTAAATCTTGGCTATCATTACACATTTATATCCATCACCGTAATAGTACATATTGAGCAGTTTCTGTTTACCAGACTGTATGCTAAGACTAAGGGGAAACAATTATTATTACTATTGTTGTTGTCATCATCACTGTTGTTGTTATCCTGATCAAACTTATGACACAGTAGAGCTGAGAGCCTGACCCATGATCATTGCACAACCCCCAGAAGTCATTTGTCACTTACGGCTGCTGATTGACACCTTTTTGACTCTGAAAGTTGATAATCAAATCTAAGGGAATATATTGAAAAAAATGCAAGTTTTTTTTTGCTCACTTCAAAGTTTTTTTGAATTTCAAGTATTGGTTGATTAGCTTCTTTCAGGCAACACTAATTACAACAGATTATGTAGGACAGGGCACAGTGGAGGTCAGAGGAAGCCCTAAAACTGGAGAAAAGTATATTTTAAAATGTTAGGGAAACAAATAAACAAAGAGTCAAGAGGACAAACATAAGTATTAGTACTCAGAGCAAGCCAGGAGTTTTAGAGGCCCCAACAAACAGCTTCTAGATGATTAGCAGAAAGTGAAAGTGAAATCGCTCAGTCGTGTCCAACTCTTTGCAACCCCATGGACTGTAGCCTACCAGGCTCCCCCATCCATGGAATTTTCCAGGCAAGAGCACTGAAGTGGGTTGCCATTTCCTTCTCCAGGGCATCTTCCTGACCCAGGGATCGAACCTGGGTCTCCCAAATTGCAGGCAGATGCTTAACCATCTGAGCCACCATTAGCAGAAACAGAGGGGTAAAAGTAAAATGTGTGACCAAAGAGGCAGGCTATCTGAATTGCCAGGCAAGCCAAAGCAATGTAGAGACAAAGCCAGACTCATAGGACATGAAGCCAGGACCCCTGAGCCCAGGCTGCCTGCTCTCCTGCCCCTGCTTGTTGGGTTCCCTCCCATCCTGCTGAGAATGAATGAGCCTGGGTGGAGACCCACATATGGGGAGAGCGGAAGCAATAACCAGAAGGGAGTCTGTAAGTGGGAGCAGGAGCTGCTACATCAGAGTTAGTTTAAATGGTTAATGGTCTTCCAGTGTTTCCTAGGCATACCTCAAGTGACTGAAGTGTTTAGACTAAAATATTCATTTTTAAGAAATAAATGACTGAAAAATCATTCTTAAAACCTTCTGAGATAAGAAGGGCCTTATTTGGGAGCCACAGAATTTTAATGCTTTCCAGTACTTTCCTTCTGCAACTTTGCAATTGCCCCGTACTTTCTGCATCCTCTTCCAACCATCATCACTTCTAGGCTCTTCAAACAAACCAAAATGTGGCATACTGGGACATCATTTGAAGAATATATTGCTCCTGCCACCCATGTTTAAAGGCGCATCTTTCATGCCCTAAATTGTACCTTTACGTTTAATTATAATTATGGGGTTAGCCAAAATGTTCATTCAGGTTTTTCATAAGATCTTATGGAAAATCCCAATGAACTTTTTGGTCAACTCAATAGTTTACAGGATATTTGTTCATCTTTCATGCATCATAACTAGGACTGCTAAATACTGGGAAAAGTGATTTGAACATATCCTTTATAAAATGCCAATGCTTAGATAAATGCATTTTTACTACCTAGGCACATAGTACTTAACTCTGTTATTCCTTTTTTAAAATACAGGTTCCACATAAGTTTATTGAACTCAAATAATAAACTCTTTGAAAATCTATACCTGAATGAGTTTCAAGGAGAGTCCTCAAAATCTAACCAGTTCACTAACGTTGTGAACCAGGAAGTGACTTCCTTATTTCAACAATAGGAAGTATTTTTATGACCTATAGTACCTTGGGAGGTACTTTAGGGGTATATGAAGCAAGAAGTTCCTTCCCTGTTTGCAAACCTCTAGCTACAAGTTATTGCCCTTGGTCTTGATGCTATTGGCTGACTGGCTTATTAAGGATTTGATGTATTGTCTTTTGTCCTTTGGCTCCTGTCACTGTCTTCACTTTCCTGTCCTTCTCACTGTATCTGCTCGGTTCTGGAATCTCTTTTTGGTTGCCTTTTCTCCCCTGTACAAAATGTTGTCTTGTCTTCTCAGCATTTTAAAAGGTTTCCCCAGTGACTTGAATTTGAAGAAAGCTGCAGGGTCGTAGCTCAGTGACAACCTTAGAATGACAGTGAAATCCCTAAACAGGGACTACTCTTTCTGAATAAAGAAATCTAAAAATAAAAGCTGTCTGCAGCTGGGACTGTGTGCCAAGACAACTATCACTGAGATGCAGAAGAAATTGAAAGCATAAATGAAAAAACAACCTTGCTAGAAACGACTAAGGTGTTAAATTGGTGCCAAGATAGAAAACTAGAAAAGGCCAACTTCATAGTAGGTGGTTTATCACTCACAGATAGTTTAATGTGGTGGAAGTTTGATTCATCCAAGAAATGTCAGCCCCAAGATCGAAAGGACACAGCGAAGAGACTCTTAAGTCAGCCTGACTTCCTCAAAACAACTGGAGAAATTTCACGTTCCCCGGGCACCACTTGCTGCTTTTCTTCCTTCTACACAATGAACCCTTGTTATTTTATTGATTTCTTTTCCACCAATGAGCTTCCTTGGGATGGCAAATTTTTAAAATTATCAGAACCAATCCCATGTCTCCCTCTCACTAAACCCATTCATGCCTGGCATATGATTTCACAACATCCTAGTTTGGAGCTCCTGTAAGCTCACTCTGACTGCTATTTCAGTGCATTTGACCTCTAGTTTTTCAACCCCTCCCTCTTAATCCTGCCTATCATCCCCATATAGTTTCACTTCTTTTCTCCTGGAAAAGTTTAGACCACCTGCTTGGTTATCACTTGTTGGTATCCATTAGTGAAGTCTCAAATCACTATACCCACAACGGTGATAACACTTGAGGGAAAAGAAGTATACAGTCATGCAGCTAGCGCTATTAAAAATGTTCATTTGTCTTTTCAACTGGACCATCCAATGCTGCCCAGCAACCCAATGTGTTACTCTTTCAGCTCCCTCAACCATGAGCCACAAATATGACTTCAGATCTAAACTAAGCTTTGAAATCCTCTTTATTCTATATGTCCCATTTTTTCTTAACAGATGATCTGTATGGGGAACAGTGGAGCTCTCTATAGCATATAAGGCTACAAACTATTTCTGTCTACATGGCATATCATGTACTTTCTACCAGCACAATTGAAAAAGCACTCCTTCTAGAACTTTTTATTTGATCACCCACTTTTCTGGCTTTCCTTCAGATTATAAAATCATGCTTATTTCTCTTAATTTAGAAGGAAAAAAAAAAGTGACTCAAACCTATGTTCCTTCTCTAGCTGTTTCCTGCATTCTCTATCCTTTTATTGTTAAGGATAGCCTTCACCTGCTGTCTTTACTCATTCACTCACTTTCCCATATTTCATTTATTTTAATGAATATAATTCTTTTATATCATCATTAAAATAATGCATGTACCTATTTTTAAATGAAGAATAGTAATTTCCATACCTCCTACTGTCTACCTCCTGATTTGACTATTCTTGGTCCCCTCTTTTAACACTTTACGCCACCTGCATGCTACCATTTTAATACATCTCTTCACCAATGGGTGTATTTTTTTTTCTTCTCTTATTTTAATAGAGTAGGTTCTTCAGTTCTGACAGAGCTTTCTAAGTTCTTGTGTATCTGAAAATGTTGCTCTTCTATTCTCGTGCTTGATTAATAGGTGGTTTGGATCTTGAATTCTTTGTTGAAAAACAATTTCCCTCAGAATTTTGAAGCCACTACCCCTCTATCTCTAGCATCTATTGAGAAGTTCAATGTTATTGCAATTATTGTTCATTTTTTATAGTCAATTTTAAACTTTAAAAAATTCTCAAACATAAGGAGAGGTACATAAGTAACACAAAGAATTTCTTTCCTGTTCCATGTGAAAATAAATTGCCAATCTGAAGCCTCAATGCCCTGAATACTTAAGCATATATCTCCTACAAAGACGTTCAACATGCTCCTACATTAAAAAAAAAAAATGCAGTCATCAAGATCAGAAAGTAAACATTGATGCAACATTATCAGCTAACTGGTTTAACTCTTTAGGCCACCTCTTTAGACCCTATTCAAGTTTGCCAATTGTCCCAATAATGTTTATTAATATTTAAAGAATCCAGTTCAGAATCACCTCTTACAGGGCTCTTTCCCTCAGTCTGGGCCAATTCTTCAGTTTTTGCTAGGCTTTTATAACTCTGACACTTTTGAAGAGGATGGGTCAGCTATTTTGTGGGACAAATGGCCCTCTGATTGGGTTTGTCTTGTGATTAAATTCAGGGGATGCATTCTTGGCAGGACTATAACGTAAGTGATGCTCTCTCTCTCTCTCAGTGAATCATAACAGCTTTATAATGCATGGTCCATCTCTATCCATTCTTTAACTTTTAAACCTTTAAGCCCATGTCATTACATTAAATATATATCTCATGTTGACAACATGTACTTGAGGACTTCTTTATTTATCTGTTATTACAGTCTTTGCCTATTAATTGGTACATTTAAATCATTTGAATTGATGTAATTATTGATAGGGTTTCATTTAAGCCTACAAACTTACGATTGGTTTCTGTTTGGCCCATTTCTTTGTTGACTTTTTGCTTCTTCTGGATCATATAAATTATCTTGTAGTCAATTTTTTCTCCACTGTTGGTTTATTAGCAATATCTATATCTATCTATCTATCTATCTATCTATATGTATATATATAATTACTATTTATTTATTTCTTTTTGGCTGTACTGGGCCTTCATTGCTACTTGAGGCCTTTCTCTAGTTGTGGAGAGGGGAGACTACTCTCTAGCTGAAGTGTTCAGGTTTCTTATTGCCATGGCTTCTCTTGAGGAGCATAGGCTTCTAGGCATATGGACTTCAGTAGTTGCAGCACTTGGCCTCAGTAGTTGTGGCTCATAGGCTCCAAAGTGCTGGCTGAGTGGTTGTGGCACACAGGCTTACTTGCTCCATGGCCATGGCATATGGGATCTTCCTGGACCAGGGATCAAACCCATATCCCCTGCACTGGCATGTGGATTCTTAACCACTGGACCACCGGAAAAGCCCCTGTTTTATATTTTTAGTGACTTCTCTACAACTTACAATATGCCTCTCAACTTTTCACAATTTGCTTTTAAAATTATTAAATTATTTAAGCTATTTATTCAACATCAAAATATTATTATACCTCTTTATGTATAGTATGAGGACATTACAGTATAAACTTATATCTCCTGCACTTGGTACTCTTGTTATCATATACTTTACTTCTACATATGTCATCAGTCACAAAATACATTGTCATTATTTTTGCTTTAAATAGTATAATATCGTTTAAACATGTAAAAAATAAACAAAACAAAAAAAGAATTTTATGGAAGTTGAAAAACTTCTGGAAATGGATGGTGGTCATGTGAATGTACTTAGTGTGAGTACATAGTGTGAATGTACTTAATACTACTGATCTGTACACTTAAATATTAAAATAGTAAATTTTATGTTATGTATATTTTATTATTACAAAAGAAAATATTTTATATTTACTACTAATTAACCACTTCTGGCACTTTTGAGTCCTCTTTATACATATAGTTTTCCTTCAGGGAACATATACCTTCAACCTAAGAACTCTGGGCTTCCCTTGTGGCTCAGCTGGTAAAGAATCCACCTGCCATGCTGTAGACCTGGGTTTGATCCCTGTGTTGGGAAGATCCCCTGGAGAAAGGAAAGGCTACCCGCTCCAGTATTCTGGCCTGGAGAATTCCATGGACTATACAGTCCATGGGGTCGCACAAAGAAAACAAAAATCTGTAAAAAAAAAAAAAATAATAAAGTGCACTTTTATATTAATTGCCACCAAGACATGGAAGCAAATCTAATTGTCCATCAGTGGATGAACAGATAAAGAAAATGTGATATTTACATACCATGAAATATTATTCAGCCTTAACAAAGAATGAAATCTTGCCATCTGCAACAGCATGTATGGACCTTAAGGGCATTAGGCTAAGTAAAATGTCAGACAGAGGAAGGACAATGCTATATGGTCTCACTTATATGTGGAATTAAAAAATAAAAGACAAAACAGAGATCATAAATACAGAGAACTGACTTGTAGATGCCAGAAACTGGAAGTGGGCAAGTGGGGAGGTGGGTAAAATGGATGAAGAGGATCAAAAGTTACCAACTTCCAGTTATAAAATAAATGAGTCCTGTGGCTATAATGTATAGCATGGTGACTATAATTAATAATACTATATTGCATATTTGAAAGTTACTAAGAGAGTAAACCAGTCAATCCTAAAGAAAATCAGTCCTGAATATTCATTGGAAGGACTGATGCTGAAGCTGAAGCTCCAATATTTTGGCCACCTAATGCGAAAAACTGACTCATTGGATAAGACCTTGATGCTGGGAAGGATTGGGGGCAGGAGGAGAAGGGGACAACAGAGGATGAGATGGCTGGATGGCATCACTGACATAAAGGACATGAGTTTGAGCAAGCTCCAGGAGTTGGTAATGGACAGGGAAGCCTGGCGTGCTGCAGTCCAGGGGGTCATGAAGAGTGGAACACGACTGAGCAACTGAATTGAAGAGAATAAATCTTAGAAGTTCTCATCACAACAAAAAAATTATAACTAGGTATGGTGACAGATGTTAACTAGACTTACTGTCCTTATCATTCTATAATATATGCAAATATTGAATCATATTGCACACAAGAAACTAATATACTGTTATATGCCAATTATATCTCAAAATTTTTTAAATAAATAAGTAATTTAAAGCCTTTATTTGCCTGCTTTTTTGGAAAATATTTTGTTGGATGTAAAAATTCTTTTAGCATTTTAAGAATACTGTTTCATTACTTTCTGACTTGCATGTTTCTGAAAAGCAGTCATCTTATTATGTGCTTATTTTGCCTCTGGCAGGTAGGACTCAACTCATTTGTTAAGGAACTACAGTGCTCTGCTATCTGTTGGCCAATGTCTGAAAATAATTGTTTCATATATTTGGTCTAGTTTTCTAATTGTTTGGAAGGTCATGTCCTATACCAGTTTCTCCCTCATAGATAAAACAGAATTTGCCATCTTATCTCACAAGTTACGTTATATGTAAATACATGATTTCTTCCAATTAAAAGACAGATATTCTTCACCTGGATTTTTTTTAAAAAAAATTTAAAAACCAAAATGAAACTATAAGTTTCTATTTCTTTCATCTACATATTTGTTCCTGTCCTCTTTCTTGCTTGCCTTTTTAAAAATTAACCTGACTTTTTTCTTTTGAATGTGTCTGTTGGCTTTTCAGGGAGAAGGCAATGGCACCCCACTCCAGTACTCTTTTACCTGGAAAATCCCATGGACAGAGGAGCCTGGAAGGCTTCAGTCCATGGGGTCACTAAGAGTCGGACACGACTGAGAGACTTCACTTTCACTTTTCCCTTTCATGCACTGGAGAAGGAAATGGCAACCCACTCCAGTATTCTTGCCTGGAGAATTCCAGGGACGGCAGAGCCTGGTGGGCTGCCGTCTATGGGGTCGCACAGAGTCGGACACGACTGACGCGACTTAGCAGCAGCAGCAGCAGTTGGCTTTTCAAATGTACATTTTTACATTATTTTTAATGAATGTTTATGGGATTACAACATGCATTATTAATTTACCATGATCCACTTAGAGTTAATTTTATAGCATTTTAAATGAAATCTAAGAACTTTGCAAAATGAGTTCCTTTTATCTACTCCTATCCTTTTTGTTATTATTGTTATATATATTATTTCTACAAATATAGAGTTTATAGTTTCAATCATATAATTTTTTTCTCAATCATAGGTTTATAGTTTCGCTTTTGTCATATGACTTTTACAGAAACTAACAGAATATACTTGTATATTTAGCTGTGTATTTACAGAACACTGGTGAAAGAAATGGAGTTAAGAATATACTTGGGTCCTCATATTCTGAGAATTCTGTAGTCTACGCTTCTTGTCACTTCATAAAGGAAAGCAACTTCTCTCCATCTCTTCCATACTTCTGTTTTTATTTCACTGTAGTAAAGATTTTGTTAACCAGAAGCAAAAGCCAGACTCTGAAATATTTCATCTCTATTTCTTCCACTATCGGGTGTGTTCACTCTAAAAGAAAAAGTATCATCTTCTTTTCTCTTTTTCTTGCTTAACTTTGCTGACTCTTCCCCTGACCCTCTTTTGCTGTTTGAAGGCCACACTCTGTCTTGGTATCATCCAGTAAATGGGGTTTGACTCATTCTTGTGCGTTGTCTCTCATTCTGCTTTAGCCAAGCTGAGCTCTTTGTTTCCTGAATTCACCCTGCTGTTTTCCCAGCCTGTTTTGTCTCTGGTTCTCCTTTGGAGGGACAGTACCTTCATCCATTGACCATCTGGAAAAACACCTTTGAACATTCAGGTCATGCATCATCTGCACCCACAGGCTTCTGTTTCATCTCCTCTCTCCCAGATGGTAAAAACCATACCTTCCTTTGGGCCCCCAGGGTGCCCTGCATATCCTCCTGCCTTTGTTCTCTTAACATTTAAATGCACTTGTTTGTTTATCTGGCCTTTACAAGCAGTTTTAGATCCTAGAACACACCTCTTTCCTTTTTGTTTCTAGCACTGTGTCAGCACTGGAAGTTGCTGAATGAAAAAATAACTAATTAACTGAACATATGAAGGAAGGAGGAGAAGGAAATGGCAACCCACTCCAGTATTCTTGCCTGGAGAATCCTGTGGACAGCTTAGCCTGGTGGGCTGCCATCCGTGGGGTCACACAGAGTTGGACACGACTGAAGCGAGTTAGTACGCATGCATGCATTGGAGAAGGAAATGGCAACCCACTCCAGTATTCTTGCCTGGAGAATCCTGGAGAATCTCAGGGACAGAGGAGCTTGGTGGGCTGCTCTCTATGGGGTCGCACAGAGTCAGACACAACTGAAGCAACTTAGCAGCAGCAGCAGCATGAAGGAAGGAATATAAGTTTGAATGAATTATGTAGTAATGGGTAATTTTAAGATAATAAATATTTAAACAGTAAAGCAGTATCATAAACTGAAGTTAATGATAATGAAGTTTCTGAGAAGAAAATGTAAAGGTAATATCACAAAGAAATAGTTAAGAATTGACCAAATCCTAATTGAGATCTCTAAATATAACTTGGATCCCTGTGTACAAGTTTTTCCATTTTTTTCCTTGAGAAATGTAGATTGGCATGAAATCTATAGCTGATTGGCATAAGATGCTCATAGCATCTGACCAAGCATAAGAAGCCAGCATAAGAGAGTCCAAGAAAAAGAATGCCTTCCCTGGAAAGACAAAATGCAAATGTGCTCAATCATTTTAAGAACTGGTAGAGGAATGGATTTAAAATTCTAAAAAAGTTAAGTCCAAGGCAGAAAAAAAAAATCTTCTCTTAAAAATCAGTGTTTCAATGATGAACAATTTTGGCCAATTAAAGTTTAGAGTAATTGCTATGGTGATTTTGGAAAAGAATGAAGCTAATGAGTTTCTGAATGTCAACTGCAATTTTTGAGTACTTTTAATTTGCAATCTCTTTATTTAATGGAAAAAGCATTGAAGATTCAGTCTGAATGTATTCAAACTGCATTTTAGTCTTTACAGCTGTACTTTACCATAGGAATTATGTTCTACTCTAAAATCCATTCAGTTTTTGGAAGTCAAGTCTTAGATATCCCCATTAAGAGTGTCAAATCATATACTGTGTCAGATTCCAAAAATAACTTTGCTCAGTGCTATACAGGATAAGAATCTGCCCTGATATACTAATCCTCTGATCTAGAGGAAAATAGTTGACAGATTGCTTGACCTAGCAAATCATTCAAATAACTCTGCTAGAAGCAATGGCCCTAACATTTTTTTTTATTATAAATTTTTGATTCCTATCAATTTCACTGAAGGAAAGTTTAAGAAAAGTGTCCAAAGATTTTTTTAATTCACTGTACTTTAAATGTCTATTTCAAGTAGACAGAAAGCAATCCTCTGTCTTTCCTACTTTTGCAGAGGCAATTGGAGGAAATAATAACAGTGACAATTTGTCTTTTCCTTCCTTTTTTAGATATTAATTATGATAAATGCAAAAATACAGCCCAGACACCTACACATTTAAATCTACTTCAGCCTAGACATTTACCTGAAGATCAATAGCTTGAAAACCCTTGTAAACCACGTGCACACATATAATTGGTGCTTTTCCTCTCACTTTAGAACTTTGCTTTTTATTTCCTAGCATTGATGTCTACAGAGAAAGGAATGAAATGACACTACAAAGTCTAATGCACCAATCACATGAGCCCCATCATACAAAGAAGAGAGTAATGAGCTGACTTTTCTCACTTTTCTGCTTGCATTTTCCACTCTTGATTTTTAGCACCAAGCTAATATTTGATATCAGAAAAAATGCACCAAAATGAAAACACAAAAAGCCCAAAAAAGTCATCAAACCAAGGATGACTTTCTGTGTCTGCTTTTCAGATTCACGCTGCCAATTATTTCAGGGATAAAAAAACTCAGAGACACAAGGATTACCTACTCCTACAAATGCATTATTTTCCCCTTAGTTGTCAGGATGGCAGGCAACACAAAAACAGACATGAAAAATATCCATTTTCTATGTTTTTATATTCAGTTAAAGGTTTTTCTAGTTCAACATTCACTAAAGCAAACTACTGTAGGAAAATACCTGCCCTGTGGTTTCTCTCTCTCTCCCTCTTGCAATTGAAAGTCTAAAGAGAGATCCCACTAGTTCTGAGGTTTTAGTAACATGTGTTATGATTAACTCATAAATGATTAACTCAGGCACATTGATCTTTGCTTTCCTTTTTTTTATTTCATTTTTTATTTTTTGTTAATATCATCCATTCTTTATTTTTTTAAATTGAAATATAGTTATGCTATGTTAATTTCTGCTGTATAGCAGAGTGATTCAGTTTCACACATATATATTCTTTTTTAATGTTCATTTCTGTTATTACTTATCCTGAATATTAAGTGTAGTTCCCTGTGCTATACACTAAGACCTTGCTGTTGATCCATTCTGTTTATGTTTGCATCTACTAACCCCAAACTCCCTGATCTTTAAAGTAAGCTTTGTTCAAGATAAACACACACACACAAATGAGGAGTTCAGTACAATTACTTGAGTGCTAGAGGACATGAAATTTTAACAAGTAGTATGTAGGTAATGGTCCATGTTATCTACAGATCTATTAAGATAAATTATATCTAATTGTCTGTACTTTTGCAATAGACATTCTTATGCTCTTTCTCCATCAATATTTGATAAATTGTAAGCAAGAACTTGTACCCCTCTCCAATAGTGGTCAATTGTCAGAGCAATATTACATTTAGGTGATTTTTTTTTAGACTCTCTCAACATACTACTTTAGTGGGCCTTCAGAATATTTTTCTGTAAACAATTAAATAACTTTTCAAAATCATACCATGGTATCTAAATAATTTAATAATATTTTAAACTCTAAAGGCTTTAAATGTTTTACCAAAAAAAAAAAAAAAAAGATTTCACAGACAAGCATCTTCCTTTGACATAAGAGATACAAAGCTCTGAGAGAGGAAATGATCTGATCAAGGTCAAACTTTGAGTTAGTGAACAAGTCAGAACTAGGAAACAAAGACTTGTCAAGTGTGAGATACATTCATCAGCACTAAATAATGATAAGATGTCAGAACATTTCCATTATCTTTTTTTTTTTCAGCTGTTTAAAAGCTGTTTTTAATGGGTTATTTCCTTACGAAGCCCCTAAAATATAACCTTTTATTTTCAAACTGTAGGGTTTTTTAAGTTTAAAAACATACTTTGTATTGAAGACTTAAGGATTTTGAAAGAATAACTTGGAATTTGAAAATGGACTTTAGAACTTTAGATATGGTTGTCACTTTATATGTCCTCTGAAAATCTATTTCATCAAGAATTTAGGGGGTACTTCATTATTCACATGCACGATTGATAGCCGTTTCTGCTTTTTTCGCATTTCTTACTTTAAACCCAGCTAGTAGTTGGTGGCAAATAGAAGACTGAAAACTAAGTTGAGAAAAAAAATTTTACAAGTAGACAAGTTGAATAACTATTTCATATTTCTACAGGGAGCTTTATAGGCTGTTTAAGGGAGTCACAAATTTGTATTTCTGGAAACTGACCCATTGAATTAATCATATTCTTTTTTTCTAATGTGAACATCTTTGCAAATCCTTTACTATTTTTTTAATCCTTTAATTTTGGAGAAGAGTATATTGCTCGTTTTGTAGGACCTTGTGTCTAATGAAGTAGCAGACATTAAGCAAATGTTACTGAAATTTATTTGAGACTGTGGCCTGGGACTTTTTCATTGTACAAAGTATAGTCTGATATTTTAAATTATATTTATACATGTAAATGTATTACCACTTACTGAGTCACTAGTGAGAGAAATAGACTACAGATTTAAGAAATCAAACCATAGGAGATCAACAAAGCCTTTAAAGGTCCCCAATTAACACATTTATTAATTGATATTTTTATAACTGCTGTGTGTGTGTGTGTGTGTATGTGTGTATATATATATATATATATATATATATATATATATATATATATATATACTTTTATAACTGATTTAATTTCTGTTCTCTTTGTTATAGTTTAAGAAATGATTTGAGACTGCCCTGGTGGTACAGTAGATAAGAATCTGCCTGCCAATGCAGGGGACATGGGTTCGATCCCTGGTCTAGAAGTATTCCACATGCCATGGGGCAACTAAGCCCCTGCACCACAACTACTGAGCCCTTGCTCTAACACACACACACACACACACACACATACACACATGCCTGGTGCTACTTGTCAAAAGATATGCATGAGTTCTAAAGTGAGTAATTGTCTGTCCTGCCCTTATACAGTTTGTACTCAGCTGTTGCTCTGTGACAGAAGTTGCTCTCTATGGGATATAGCTTTGTATGTAGATCTCTAGTCTAACTGTTAAAATAATGCTTTTTATCATAACCACAAAGCACTTAATTGCACGGAGCAATTTAGGAAAGAGACTCTGAGTCAAGACAGATCATAATCTAAGGCATATAACACTGATGTGGAAAATGTTCAGGGTAGGCAGACAACAAAATAATAAGCATTATTATAATGCAAATTAGCAGCCTCACTGTACTTCTCTTCAGGGTAAATGCCCTTCGGACAACTCACCTTTGATTGCTAAATTATTTAAAGGGATTTCAGCAACTATTATTTTCTCATTGAGCTTTCACTCCTCCAGAAATCAAACTTTGAGAGCACTTTATCACTGGATAAAGGGATAAGGGATGGGATGAAGAATATGGTAAAAAATAATTAAGTTCAAAGAGTCATTTCTATGCAACACCATTTGAGCTGATTGTTTTCACCTCATATACCATCACTCAGGTCAGTCCCACAGCAGTGTCCGACTCTTTGTGACGCCATGAATCGCAGCACGCCAGGCCTCCTTGTCCATCACCAACTCCCGGAGTTTATCCAAACTCATATCCATTGAGTCGGTGATGCCATCCAGCCATCTCATCCTCTGTCATCCCCTTTTCCGCCTGCCCCCAATCCTTCCCAGCATCAGGGTCTTTTCCAAAGAGTCAACTCTTCGCATGAGGTGGCCAAAGTATTGGAGTTTCAGCTTCAACATCAGTCCTTCCAATGAATACCCAGGACTGATCTCCTTTAGGATGGATTGGTTGGATCTCCTTGCAGTCCAACGGACTCTCAAGAGTCTTCTCCAACACCACAGTTCAAAAGCATTAATTCTTCGGTGCTCAGCTTGCCTCCCAGTCCAACTCTCACATCCATACATAACTACTGGAAAAACCATAGCCTTGACTAGATGGACCTTTGTTGGCAAAGTAATGTCTCTGCTTTTTAATATGCTGTCTAGGTTGGTCATAACCTTCCTTCCAATGAGTAAGTGTCTTTTAATTTCATGGCTGCAATCACCGTCTACAGTGATTTTGGAGCTGAAAAAAAGTCAGCCACTGTTTCCACTGTTTCCCCATCTATTTCCCATGAAGTGATGGGACCAGATGCCATGATCTTAGTTTCCTGAATGTTGAGCTTTAAGCCAATTTTTTCACTGTCCTCTCTCACTATCATCAAGAGGCTTTTCAGTTCCTCTTCTTTCTGCCATAAGGGTGATGTCATCTGCATATCTGAGGTTATTGATATTTCTCCCGGCAATCTTGATTCCAGCTTGTGGTTCTTCCAGCCCAGCGTTTCTCATGATGTACTCTACATATAAGGTAAATAAGCAGGGTGACAATATACAGCCTTGACGTACTCCTTTTCCTATTTGGAACGAGTCTGTTGTTCCATGTCCAGTTCTAACTGTTGCTTCCTGACCAGCACACAGGTTTCTCAAGAGTCAGATCAGGTGGTCTGCTATTCCCATCTCTTGAAGAATTTTCCACAGTTTGTGGTGATCCACACAGTCAAAGACTTTGGCATAGTCAATAAAGCAGAAATAGATGTTTTTCTGGAACTCTCTTGCTTTTTCATATACCATATACACAGCTAATTACTAAAGATCCTCCTCCTTCATACAAAGGATGACTATAATTATCCAGCACTTTTTTGTATTCCTTGATGAAAAACAATTTTTAAATTGATTAAAAACACAAGAAGAAAAATATTTTGGGAAAGGTTAAATAGGACAGAGAAACATGTATTCAAGGAAATAATAACAGCAATAGTGATAATAATAACAAACAGCTTTTCCTTGAATCTTCATAATGTGATGTCAAGCTCCTAATGTTCTTTAAAAATCTTTTGGTTCTTCTCAATAAATCTATCTTTCAAGAAGAGAAGGAAAATGTGGACATTTTCAGATATTTGTGTATTACAATGATCGGTTAGCAAAAAGAGAGGAAATTAAAGAGGAATGAACTTTTTTCTGGGAATGTTAACTGCTATAGACTAATATATTTTAGTACCTAAAACCTACAATTTTGCAGTCAAATAAAATATATCAATAAGTAAACTGGTAAATATTTTAAAGGCTATCACTCCATGATGGTAAAAACATTAAATTCAGCTTTTTTGTGCTTGCTAATGAGAAAACAAAATAATCATAACTATAAAACAAAAAGCTTGCCCTGAAATAAAGATTATAATTGTTTTAAGTTGCTAAGCTTTAATCAAATCACATTCAGATCTGCTTTAATGGAACACAGGTATCTAAAAATCTCCACACTTTGCAAAAGAATGGAATTAAAACTATATGAATTGGGGAATGATACTCCAAAAGTTTGTCAGTGAAACAGTAAAAGAAAGAAAAAGAGAAAGGAAAAAAACCTAATGATAATGGTAGCAGTTTTACACTCATTAAATGGATAAGAAATATATAGATACTACAATGAATATGGCACTTTGAAAAGTACCTGACGTATATGGAAGGGTCTCAGTTTGTGAGTCATTGTGAAATGTGGAAGGAAGGTTCTCTGAGTCAATAGGAAGTGAAACATAGATGTGGATGAATGTGAACCACTGTCCTTGTAAGGTGTGAATCGTGTACGTTTTGTATATTCTTAGGAGGCTCAACTCAGCAGTGTAGTTTCCTGGCTTTATCTGTTTGTCTTTTTTTTTTTTTTTTCTTGTAGCAGATGAAACAGTGTAAAAACAAATGCAAAGTTTGTCTTATGCTAAATTTATTTCTTAACATATCAATTGCATTGGAACAAATCCACATTTTTAAAAAAGAATTGTTAAAACTGACTGGGCAAGTTTGGTTGAATTCAAAATATTATTGGTATATACCAGAACTTAAGAAAATAATTTATCTGGGTCTCAACTGCCTAGTATACTCAAATCTCAAATAGCAATTAAATGAAAGGAAATGATCCTATCAAGTACACATGAAAACAAGAAGACAGTGTCAGTTGAAGGAATTGTTAGACCAGGACTCAGTTCAGTTTAGGTCAGTCGCTCAGTCATGTCTGACTCTTTACAACGCCATGGACTGCCACATGCCAGGCCTCCCTGTCCATCACCAACACCCAGACTTGACTCAAACTCATGTTCATTGAGTCGGATGCCATCCAACCATCTCATCCTCTGTCGCCCCCTTCTCCTCCCGCCTTCAATCTTTCTCAGCATCAGAGTCTTTTCCAATGAGACAGCTCTTCGCATGCGGTGGCCAAAGTATTGGAGTTTCAGCTTCAACATCAGTCCTTCCAATGAACACTCAGAACTGATTTCCTTTAGGATGGACTGGTTGGGTCTCCTTGAAGTCCAAGGGACTTTCAAGAGTCTTATCCAATACCACAGTTCAAAAGTATCAATTCTGCAGTGCTCAGGTTTCTTTAGAGTCCAACTCTCACATCCAAACATGACTACTGGAAAAAATATAGCCTTGACTAGATGGACCTTTGTTGGCAAAGTAATGTCTCTGCTTTTTAATATGCTGTCTAGGTTGGTCATAACTTTTCTTCCAAGGACTAAGTTTCTTTTAATTTCATGGCTGCAGTCACCATCTGCAGAGATTTTGGAGCCCCCCAAAAATAAAGTCAGCCACTGTTTCCCCATCTATTTCCCATGAAGTGATGGGACCAGGTGCCATGATCTTAGTTTTCTGAATGTTGAGTTTTAAGCCAATTTTTTCACTCTCCTCTCTCACTTTCATCAAGAGTCTCTTTAGTTCTTCACTTTCTGCCATAAGGGTGATGTCATCTGCATATCTGAGGTTATTGATATTTCTCCCAGCAATCTTGATTCCAGCTTGTACTTCCTCCAGCCCAGTGTTTCTCATGATATACTCTGCATGTAAGTTAAATAAGCAGAGTGACAATATACAGCCTTGACGTACTCCTTTTCCTATTTGGAACCAGTCTGTTGTTCCATGTCCAGTTCTAACTGTTGCTTCCTGACCAGCACACAGGTTTCTCAAGAGTCAGATCAGGTGGTCTGCTATTCCCATCTCTTGAAGAATTTTCCACAGTTTGTGGTGATCCACACAGTCAAAGGCTTTGGCATAGTCAATAAAGCAGAAATAGATGTTTTTCTCGAACTCTCTTGCTTTTTTCATAATCCAGTGAATGTTGGCAATTTGATCTCTGGTTTCTCTGCCTTTTCTAAATCCAGGTTGAATATCTGGAAAGTTCATGGTTCACATACTATTGAAGCCTGGCTTGGAGAATTTTGAGCATTACTTTACTAGCGTGTGAGATGAGTGCAATTGTGCAGTAGTTTGAGCATCCTTTGGCATTGTCTTTCTTTGGGATTGTGATGAAAACTGACCTTTTCCAGTCCTTGGCCACTGCTGAGTTTTCCAAATTTGCTGGCATATTGAGTGCAGCATTTTCACAGCAGCATATTTTAGGATTTGAAATAGCTCAACTGGAATTCCATCACCTTCACTAGCTTTGTTTGTAGTGATGCTTCCTAAGGCCCACTTGACTTCGCATTCCAGGATGTCTGGCTCTAGGTGAGTGATCATACCATCATGATTCGCTCTGTCATGAAGATCTTTTTTGTATAGTTCTTCTGTGTATTCTTGCCACCTCTTCTTAATATCTTCTGCTTCTGTTAGGTCTATACCATTTCTGTCCTTTATCGTGTCCATCTTTGCATGAAATATTCCCTTGATATCTCTAATTTTCTTAAAGAAATCTCTAGCCTTTCCCATTCTATTGTTTTCCTTTATTTCTTTGCACTGATCACTGAGGAAGGCTTTCTTATCTCTCTGTGCTATTCTTTGGAACTCTGCATTCAAATGCATATATCTTTCCTTTTCTCCTTTGCTTTTTGCTTCTCTTCTTTTCCCAGCTATTCGTAAGGTCTCCTCAGACAATCATTTTGCTTTTTTGCATTTCTTTTTCTTGGGGATGGTCTTGATCCCTGTCTCCTATGTAATGTCATGAACCTTCATCCGTAGTTTTTCAGGCACCCTGTCTATCAAATCTAATCCCTTGAATCTATTTCTCACTTCCACTGTAAAATCGTAAGGGATTTGATTTAGGTCATACCTGAATGGTCTAGTGGTTTTCCCTGCTTTCTTCAATTTCAGTCTGAATTTGGCAATAAGGAGTTCATGATCTGAGCCACAGCCAGCTCCTGGTCTTATTTTTGCTGACTGTATAGAGCTTCTCCATCTTTGGCTGCAAAGAATATAATCATTCTTATTTTGGTGTTGACCATCTGGTGATGTCCATGTATAGAGTCTTCTCTTGTGTTGTTCGAAGAGGGTGTTTGCTATGACCAGTGCATTCTCTTGGCAAAATTCTATTAGCCTTTGCTCTGCTTCATTCTGTACTCCAAGGCCAAATTTGCCTGTTACTCCAGGTGTTTCTTGACTTCCTACTTTTGAATTCCAGTTCCCTATAATGAAAAGGACATCTTTTTTGGCTGTTAGTTCTAGAAGGTCTAGACCAGGGCAGTGGTTCTCAAACTCCAACATAATCTGAATCAACTGTTTTCTATTTTATGCAAGCACAGGTATGCTAAGCTGCTTCAGTAGTGTCTGACTCTTTGCAACCCTATGGACTGTAGCCTGCAAGGCTCCTCTGTCCATGGGATTCTCCAGGCAAGAATATTGAAATGGGCTACCATTTCCTCCTCCAGGGAATCTTCCCACCCAGGGATCAAACCCATGTCTCTTACGTCTGTCTCCTGCATAGGCAGGTTGGTTCTTTATTGCTGGTGACACCTGGAAATCGACTGCAGTGTTTGCTAAAACTCAGATTTGCCCACCCCCAGAGTTTTTTTTTTTTTTCAGTATTTGCATTTCTAAATAGTCCCAGGAGATGCTGATGCTACTGGCCTCCTCTAGGCCATGCTTTGGAAACACTTGGTTAACCCATCCTATCACTGAAAACGGTTGACAATATTGGAGAAAAATCTCTTTACCTTGTGGTTACCATTAAAAATGTGACTTTCTCATCAATAAGATACCAATAACCTTTCTCTAAGTTTCCTTGGCTTCCCGCATAGATCAGTGGTAAAGAATTCACCTGCCAAGCAGAAGACACAAGTTCGATCCCTGGGTCAGGAAGTTCACCTGGAAAAGGAAATCACAACCCACTCCAATATTCTTGCCTGGGAAATCCCATGGACAGGGGAACCTGGCGGGTTACAGTCCATGGTGTCCCAAAGAGTCAGATACAATTTAGCGACTAAAGAACAACTTTCCTTTTTCCACTGTTAGTGGAAAAAACAAGAAGAAGAATAAAGATAAATTTAATATTTAGGTTCATATGTTATGATGGGCATTTTGATTACAACCTACAAGTATTTGTCATTCTCCATTGTATAGAAGCTATGCAGCTGGCCCCCTCCACCAATGAGCCTCGCTTAGAATAAGTCATTTAGGTTAAACTAATTCCTCCTGGGCATCCATGATTGACTCAGAGAAAAAATTAGGACTTCAATTCAGCAGTTTGGGAAGCAACATTTGCTTTTCTCCAAACCTGAATTAAGAAACAGGTCACTCCAGAAGCTACTGGCAGCCACTTTATAACCATAAGGCAGGACAGACTGAGGGTGAAGCTGAAACTGTGGGGGACCAGAGCCAGGAGAATTACAGAAAAATAGGGCTAGACTCTTCACTGAACAAAACCTGAAACCCAGACTATCGCTAAAACTCTCTGTTATGAAAGTGAATTAACTACTTTTAATCTTTAAGCCAGTTTAGGTTAGATGTCCTGTACTTTAACCAAAAATAAACAAATCAAAAGAAAAAAAAAAAAAAAAAAGACTCCTACCTAAAGAGGTACAGACAACAGCAAGAAAAGACCAGAGTTACTGAGCAAAGGTAGCAGTTAGCATATTGGAAGGATGCATTCTCCATAAAAATCTACTGATGAACATTCTACTTAAAGTGAACTTCAGCTATTTATACATTCAAGGATCAAGATCTTATTAGTAAGAATTCTGAGGGAAAAAATTTCAATTCCAGGTAGTAGAGCCTGGAGAATTCCCCAAAAGGATCAAAGGAAAGAAAGCATCTAGAAGAGTTAAATATATAAGCTATTTCCATGGCCACCCTAGCTAAACTTAGGTTATCTATCCAGAAAAGGAATGTAGTTTCCATTCATGGTGCAGCTAGTCATTCTTAATAATTATTTTTGTCAACCCTACGAAGTCTGAAGTAGAGACTATTGACAATATACCAAGATATTGTCACATAATATAATAATATAATATAATAATGTATAATATAATAATATATAATATAATAAACATAGATATCTGGACTGAGTAGACTACTGATTATAGTGTTTTGAGCAGACTGAGCCAATTCAAGCAGTCTTACCTTCAGTCAACCTTACTTTCACCTTAACCCAAATTTACTTCTGCCTAAATATGTTCCGGAGAAGGAAATGGCACCCCACTCCAGTACTCTTGCCTGGAAAATCCCATGGACGGAGGAGCCTGGTGGGCTGCCGTCTATGGGGTTGCACAGAGTTGCACACGACTGAAGCGACTTAGCAGAAGCAATATGTTCCGTTTTTACCAACAGAAAACAAAAACAGAGCCACGACAAGTGAACGATCCAAGGAGTCAAGAAAAATAAATTTAATTTGCCAGTTTGCCTATCAGAAGAGAGACCACTTTCACTTGGTCTAAGGACAGATTAAGCCCAGTAAACCCAACAGTAATCAGGAAGAAACTTTAGGGGTGAGAACATCTGTTGAAATCCTACCTCTGCTACTTAACTTTGGACAATCTGTTTAACGTTCTTGAGTACCAGATTTATCATCTGTAAAATAGGGATAACATGTAAATCACAGAGGAACTTTTCTGGTGTGAAAAATCAAATAGGACAGCATGTGAAAAGCATCTTGCAGTGCCTGATAGATGTGTGTGCGTGTGTGCTCACTCAGTCATGTCCAATCCTTTGTGACCCCGTGGACTGTAGCCTTCCAGGCTCCTCTGTCCATGAGATTTTCTAGGCAAGAATACTGGAGTGGGTTGCCATTTCCTCCTCCAGAGGATCTTCCCAACCCAAGGATCAAACTTGAGTGTCTTGCGTCTCAGGCATCTTCTGCATTGGCAGGCAGATTCTTTACCACTGTGCCACCTGGGAAGCCCAAATGCCTTCTAGATATTAGATGCCTAATATATGATGGTTTCCTATTTTTCCCTTACCCTAAATACCTCAATAGCCTCTTAAAACAAAACATAAAATCATTATATTTCACCAAATTCTTTAAGCTTTTCATGGAGGAGGGCAATCTGAGTTCTGTTGACCATAGGTGCCTTAAGGGCATGGCTGTACTGGAGGAGTTTTCATTTTGAGAGTCCTCTAAACAGTTTGGGCAAGGGGTGCCTACTGGCAAAGGAAATCATAATAATATCCAGGGCAAAGTTCAGGCATATACAAAAAAGATAACAATTAGTTCCATAGAAACCATAGAAATACAAAGTTTCCTATTAGCAAAAAGGCAGAAGTTCTTTATGTTCCACTTGACTGGCAACTTTAGCATTTGACATGACTGAGTGCGCACGTACACACACAGTGTGACATGAGACCTAAGGACTGAGTTTGTCCACGGAAAGTAAGTCATCAAACAACGAAGCTGCAGGAAAATTGTGTAGCATTTTAGGATTCATTTATAAACACAGTCTCCTGGAACATTTCTACAAAGCTGATGAAATTGTGGTCCATTTTACTCCTGCTCGCCAAACAGTAATAATCTCAAACTGCTGAGTTTAAGAAGAAAAAGGATACCTTACCAGCTTTTACATATACCAATCCTGCTGATTTTTATGTACTAAAACCTGCACTATTGGAAATTCCATCCATCAAAAATAATGTACATTTCTAGGTCTATATTTACAAGGTATGTATTAATGGATGGGTGGCTAGAGTTTTGCTTTGTTTTTTTCTGGTTGTTTTAACATTATTTTTGTCACCTGCAATGTAGTTTTTTAAAAACCTTGTCTGAATGATAGGTTCACCAAAGAAAATTGTAGAATATACTCTGAAAAACAGAATGTTTAGTGTAATAGTTTTGTGATTTTACTGCCTGCCACAGTCACCTCATTATTCAAAAAGTATACCTGGGTGTTATTCAGAAGATATAGTGTTATAAGAAAATTTAATTTCATGGGATATTAATTTATAAAGCATTCAAAAATTTCTATCATATTTATGGTGAATTTGTAGGACACTGTTTGGCTGAAAGAATATAGAGAGATTAAAGAAAATATTTGTCTGGTGCCTAGCATACAGAGATGATTTTTTTCAATGAACATGGCTGGATTCCCAGTTCTGCCATTACCAGCTAGATGACCTTGAACAGATAACCTGAAAATTCCACACAATCAGGTACTAAAATTAGAGAAGGATCAGTAAGTACCACAAAGATCATTGTGAAGAACAAATTAAATAATAAATATAAAAATGTTTTCTAAATTAAAGAGTACTGAAGCAGTTTTGAAATATTTAATTGTCTGCATTCAAGCACCTCAGCTAATTATACCTGTGTGACCTTGAGAAGTAATTTATTCTGCCTAAGAGCCCAAGTTTTGCATCTATGCATTACAGAAAAACAGTAACAACACCTATATTCCTATCGTATCTGCAGAATACAAGTTCAAATGAAATTGTACTCTCTACAAGAGCATTGTCAACTGTAAAATATTATAAAATTTTAATTGGATAGGTGTTCTTGTCCCAAGTACACTAATGTGAATTTTTAAAACAGAGAGACAGTTTAGTTCAAAATATTAAATTATAAACTTTATGAAGTTAGTGATTCTGTTTGTTCCTTGATGTATCTTGAACTCATAGAACACTGCCTGATATATAGCAGGTGCTCAATAAATACTTATTCAATAAATATTAACCTAAATATATAGAAAAATATATGGTGAAGTTTCTTTGTTAATAGGAACAGGTTGAAAAAAGGAGATTATGATTTTTTTGCTACTAAGAAATGAACTGCAAGCTTCCCTGATGATTCAGCAGTAAAGAATCCACATGCCAAAGCAGGAAATTTGGGTTCCATTCCTGGATTGGGAAGATACACTGGAGGAGGAAACGGCAACCCACTCCAGTATTCTTGCATGGAAGATCTCATGGATAGAGAGGCCTAGCAGTCTGTAGTCCTTGGGATCTCAAAATGTTGGACACAATTTGCAATTAAACCATCACCACACCACAAGACATCAACTAACAATGAGAATGAAGAATTTTTTCTGGAGGGTAAGGACATTATTTAAGAGAGGACTGTGTACTTTTATTCCATGATTTACATTGGGAAAGAATAGTCATATTACATTCTTCTGGGAAATGGCAACCCACTCCACTATTCTTGCCTGGAGAATCCCAGGGACAGAGAAGCCTGGTGGGCTGCCGTCTATGGGGTTGCACAGAGTTGGACACACCTGACGCAACTTAGCAGCAGCAGCAGCAGGGGGCCAAGAAATATATTGGTTTTCTTCCACATTTGTGAGGAAGAAAACAGAACAATGAAAATAAACTAAAAGCAAGCATTTAGCAATCTAGGCATCTTTTCAAGGAAGAAAATGTGATGTACCTCTTCAAATTGATATCCTTTTGTCCATACACCCTATGTTTCTATCTGCATGTACACCTAAAGCTAAATCAAGTAATTACTGTCATAATAGTGACTTTAAATTCTCAAAGAAATGATATCACATTCAGTGTTGTCCTTTCTAATACAGGGAAATGTATGTTTCATAAATGTATCCCACAAAAGCAAAGAATCACTATTTTTTAAAGTTACGGTATTAACTTTTTTCCTCCAAACATTTTAATTAAGCATCCACTATGTGTTTGAATTGCATATAATTCAAAGAAAGAATAAATATGACCCATATTATAATGAACTTTGTAACTCAGTGAAAGAAAAATTTAACCTCTTTTTTGTTTAAATTATTTTATTCATTCAATCTATTTTCCTAGACCACTGATAAATATATATCAGGCTTATTTTATGTAAAATTTAAAACAATTCATATTAATATTAATATACATCTGGGTTGATATTCTGTATTTTCCTTTCCGGATAGCCTTGCTGTTTACTATTAGTTTTTTGTTTGCTTTTGTGTATTTTTATGTGTGTGTGAGTGTATTAGTCAAGGTACAATATTGTTTTCCCGCGTTACTTTCTGGCAGCTTCCAATGTATATTTCTATCCAAATATTCATCCATAATATATTATAGTTATTAATTTACTTGCCTGTCTCACCAACAGCTATTGTTATTATTGCTTAGTCACTAAGTCGTGTCTAACTCTTTGCAACCCCATGGACTGTAGCCCCCTAGGCTTCTCTGTCCATGGGATTTCCCAGAAGGAATACTGAAGTGGGTTGCCACTTCCTTTTCCTGGGGATCTTCCCCACCCAAGGATCTAACCAGCATCTCCTGAATGGCAGGCGGATTCTTTACCACCGCGCCATGCAGGAACACCATGTAGCACAGTACCCGGAATATTATATACAGTGATTAAATGTAGAAGGATGGGACTTCCTTGGTGGTACAGTGGATAAGGACCCACCTGCCAGTGCAGGAAACGTGGGTTTGATCCCTGATCTGGGAAGATTCTACATGCTGTGGAGCAAGTCCATGCACCACAGCCACTGAGCCCAGCTCTAGACACCATGAGCCACAACAACTGAAGCCTGTGTGCCTAGAGCCAGTGCTCCACAACAAGAGAAACCACCACAATGAGAAGCCTGTGCACCACAAGAAAGAGTAACCCCCAACTAGACAAAACCTGCAACTAGATAAAACCTGCACACAGCAAAGGAAGACCAACCACAACCCAAAAAAAAAGTAATAAAAAAAAAAAAGATTTTTTTTTTTTTTTTAATGTAGAAGGATGAAAGAAAAGAAGAAAGGAAGGGAAGGAGGAAGAAGATAAACGTAAATACATGTCGTGATTTATTCTAAGTGATCACATGATTTGAGTAAACATGGAGAAGATTTAACAAGTGAATATATTGATGCCAAATTACGCTGGAGGTTTAAGAGCACACAAAAGCAAAAGAAACAAAGTAATAGGTGGTTAAGTTTAGAATCAGGAATTAGAACATGTCTATCTACCTGTCCTAGTTAACCTTATACATTCTTTGTTGTTCAGTTGCTAAGTCATGTCCAAATCTTTGAGACCTCATGAAGTGCAGGAGAAGGCAATGGCACCCCACTACAGTATTCGTGCCTGGAAAATCCCATGGACAGAGGAGCCTGGTGGGCTGCAGTCCATGGGGTTGCTGAGAGTTGGATACGACTGAGCGACTGAGCGACTTCACTTTCACTTTTCACCTTCATGCATTGGAAAAGGAAATGGCAACCGACTCCAGTGTTCTTGCCTGGAGAATCTCAGGGATGTGGGATCCTGGTGGGATGCCGTCTATGGGGTCGCACAGAGTCGGACACGACTGAAGCGACTTAGCAGCAGCAGCAGCATGAAGTGGCACTCCAGGCTTCCCTGTCCTTCACTATCTCCCACAGTTTGTTTAAACCCAGGGATCAAAGCCAGGTCTCCTTCATTGAAGGCAGATTCTTTACTGTCTGAGCCACCAGGGAAGCCCTATGTATTCTTTATGCCACACAAAGAGAAGTCACAGCCTCCTCAGCTGGATGGGGTCTACTCTTGCAACACAAGTCACCTTGAGCCATCAGAGGTTCAGGTTTCGGTAGCCAGACTAAAGCGGAGCATTGCGGTTGTTACCTCAATGACACAGCAAGAAGTACAGGAAGCACTTAATCATCCTCTCTTTATTTTTACCTTTTTGCCTAAACTACCTCGATAATTGGCTTACCTCTCCATGCCGTCTAGAATGTGGAGAGCTGCCAGAGCTGCCAGAGGAAATTTGCCCAGTCTTAACCCTTGGTACCAATTTCTTCATTACTACTCACCCCCACACTCTAAGTAAACAATGAAACAACTAGAAACTCACTGAGAAAAGTTCTGCCAAAATTACATGCCTGCTGCTTCCAGGCTTGAGAAACAAACTCAAAAGTGATTTGCAGTTCACTGCAACAGAAGCAGTGAAACAAAAGCACAGATAAAAATCCAGTCTGGTGCAGTCCTACAGAGCAGGTTTTACTGGTAGAGTGGCAATCTCAGGACTACACTCTGTGCTTCCGCCCTAAGGGCATGCCCCAGGAATCTGGGATGGCTTCCCACCACCATCCTGTCCTCAGAGGACATTTCTCTCTGGTATCTGTTAGGACAGCTGAAAAGATGGTATTTTACCAAAATAAACTTTTTTTTTTTTTATTAAAAGTTATGATTGCACCTGCAATACAGCCCAGCATGTGGCATGTCAGCTTTGTTGTAAACTATTTTCCTGTTACTATTCCAGGAAAGATATCTATCGGTGACTGCCTGTAGAGTAGGGAAAAAATCCGAAATGGAGTGTTATAACTTATAGCCCAGAGGATACAAAGAAAAGAAAACAGAGCAACAACAACCTGAGATTCCATATCCTCCTTTCCCTTAGGAAAAGGAAAGATTTACCTGATTTTGTATAGCTTAGTTCATACATGCTAGGATATTTTTAGAAGACTATGAGAAAAGAAAGTGCTACATTCAACTAAATTAAAAATGTATTAAAAATGTGGACAGATATTGCCAAATTACACACCAAAAAATGCTTTACTTGTATGACCTTTCCAATCTTACCCAAACCCCAAGCAGTTCCTCCTTCATGCTGGCTGGTGTGCAGGTTTGGGAGGCTGTATTTTTCTCCCTGTCCCATCCTTTGTCTTTCTAAAGATTTAGTTTAACTGATCCCTACTCAGAGACACTTTTCTTCCCTACTGGGTTCCTTATGGGTTTTCTCCATCAAAATTCTTACAAATTATTAATATTTAATCTATTTCCTTGCTTGTATCTATTTCCTACAGGGGAATTTATGTTCCCAAATGACAAGTACTTTCTCTGTCTTATTGATCATTGCATTATCAAAACCTAGCTCTCTGCCTGACAGATATTTAATACTCAGATATTTTGCTGAATGAATTAATGAATTGTGCAATCCGGTGTTAACCATATTTAGTTTATTGGCCTTGATATTTGTTTACTGCATAATCTTAAGAGTTAATTTGTTGTTGTTGTTTAGTCACTAAGTTGTGTCTGACTATTTTCCGACCCCATGGACTGTAGACCTCCAGACTCCTCTAACAATGGGATTTCCCTGGCAAGAATACTGGAGTGAGTTGCCATTTCCTTCTCTAGGTGGAGGATCTTCCCAACCCAGGGATCAAACTCACATCTCTGGCATTTTCAGCATTGGCAGATAGATTCTTTACCACTGAGCACCAGGAAAAAAACCTAGAAGTTAATAACTTCCCCTAAATATCTTTCTTTTTCCTTATTTTTTAGTTATAACCACATGGAGTTGTTGTGAGCATTCAATGAAATATTATGATTAAACAGCACCATATCTAACAAAAAAGAATTCAGAAGAGTAATCAGTTGTTATTGCCTAAATTAGAAAAAGGGGCAGGCAGATAGGTGAATGGGTATACATACCCAATCAGGCACTCATCGGGAATTATATATTTACTCATGACAAGTGGAGGCAACTTTGAGTTGTTGATTGGCAGTTTCACGGAGGCATAAGACCACTATCTACTGACCACAGTTTGGTTAGGAGGTGCACACATGCCTCTAGGAGGAAACCATTAAGGATACTTCTCCCTTAAGAAATTCAAGGGGTAGGATTTCCACAAATTATTTTATTCAACTTCTTCTAGATCCCGTGGTGTCTTCTTTCCCTAGCTCGGCCCTGGAAAGAATCAACTGTTAAACAGCTGTGAGATGGATAAGGTTTTCAGAACTTTATGCTCAATGCCATCCTCCCATCACTGCCCATCACTGCCCAGCTAGAGAAAAGGAAAGGTCCGGAGAAAAACATCTAAAGCAGGATACTGAGTCATTCTACTGTCTTTGTGAAGGAACACAAAGAAATTTGTTGGAGGCTCATGTTTGACTTGAAACAACAGAGATGAGATTTACTCAATTGAAAAACATGGCCAAATTTTTTAAAAACCTAAAATGTTCTACTTTGGTATATATTTGTGTGTAAACTATACCCATAGAAGTAAGGAATCTTCTGGTAATGAATTATAAATTCATTTATAAATCATATAAGTGATTTCTACTTTATAAATCATATAACTGAATTAAAAATGTCACAAAGAACAATACAATATTTATTCTAACTTTGAAACTGTGTGCACATTAACATTTGGTTCAGTTCAGTTCAGTTGCTCAGTCGTGTCTGACTCTTTGCGACCCCGTGAACCGCAGCACGCCAGGCCTCCCTGTCCATCACCAACTCCCAGAGCCCACCCAAACTCATGTCCATTGAGTTGGTGATGCCATCCAGCCATCTCATCCTCTGTCGACCCCTTCTCCTCCAGTCCACAATCTTTCCCAGCATCAGGGTCTTTTCCAATGAGTCAGCTCTTCGCATAAGGTGGCCAAAGTATTGGAGTTTCAGCTTCAACATCAGTCCTTCCAATGAACACCCAGGACTGATCTCCTTTAGGATGGACTGGTTGGATCTCCTTGCAGTCCAAGGGGCTCTCAAGAGTCTTCTCCAACACCACAGTTCAAAAGCATCAATTCTTCGTCGCTCAGCTTTCTTCACCGTCCAACTCTCACATCCATACATGACTACTGGAAAAACCATAGCCTTGATAGACAGACCTTTGTTGGCAAAGTAATGTCTCTGCTTTTAAATATGCTATCTAGGTTGGCCATAACCTTCCTTCCAAGGAGTAAGTGTCTTTTAATTTCATGGCTGCAGTCACCATCTGCAGTGATTTTCGAGCCCAGAAAAATAAAGTCTGCCACTGTTTTCACTGTTTCCCCATCTATCTGCCATGAAGGGATGGGACCAGATGCCATGATCTTAGTTTTCTGAATGTTGAGCTTTAAGCCAACTTTTTCACTCTCTTCTTTCATTTTCATTAAGAGGCTCTTTAGTTCTTCTTCACTTTCTGACACAAGGGTGGTGTCATCTGCATATCTGAGGTTATTGATATTTCTCCCAGCAATCTTGATTCCAGCTTGTGCTTCCTCCAGCCCAGCGTTTCTCATGATGTACTCTTCATATAAGTTAAATAAGCAGGGTGACAATATACAGCCTTGACATACTCCTTTTCCTATTTGGAACCAGTCTGTTGTTCCATGTCCAGTTCTAACTGTTGCTTCCTGACCTGCATACAGATTTCTCAAGAGGCAGATCAGGTGGTCTGGTATTCCCATCTCTTTCAGAATTTTCCATAGTTTATTGTGATCCACACAGTCAAAGTCTCTGGCATAGTCAATAAAGCAGAAATAGATGCTTTTCTGGTACTCTCTTGCTTTTTCGATGATCCAGCAGATGTTGGCAATTTGATCTCTGGTTCCTCTGCCTTTCCTAAAACCAGCTTGAACATCTGGAAGTTCACGGTTCACGTATTTCTGAAGCCTGGCTTGGAGAATTTTGAGCATTAATTTACTAGCGTGTGAGATGAGTGCAATTGTGCAGTAGTTTGAGCATTCTTTGGCATTGCCTTTCTTTGGGATTGGAATGAAAACTGACCTTTTCCAGTCCTGTGGCCACTGCTGAGTTTTCCAAAGTTGCTGGCATATTGAGTGCAGCACTTTCACAGCGTCATCTTTCAGGGTTTGAAATAGCTCAACTGGAATTCCATCACCTCCACTAGCTTTGTTTGTAGTGATGCTTTCTAAGGCCCACTTGACTTCACATTCCAGGATGTCTGGTTCTAGGTGAGTGATCACACCATCGTGATTGTCTGGGTCATGAAGATCTTTTTTGTACAATTCTTCTGTGTATTCTTGCCACCTCTTCTTAATATCTTCTGCTTCTGTTAGGTCCATACCATTTCTGTCCATTATTAAGCCCATCTTTGCATGAAATGTTCCCTTGGCATCTCTAATTTTCTTGAAGAGATCTCTAGTCTTTCCCATTCTATTGTTTTCCTCTATTTCTTTGCATTGATTGCTGAGGAAGGCTTCTTATCTCTCCTTGCTATTCTTTGGAACTCTGCATTCAGATGGGAATATCTTTCCTTTTCTCTTTGGCTTTTCTCTTCCCATCTTTTCCCAGCTATTTGTAAGGCCTCCTCAGACAGCCATTTTGCTTTTTTGCATTTCTTTTTCTTGAGGATGGTCTTGATTGCTGTCTCCTGTACAATGTCACGAACCTCCATCCATAGTTTATCAGGCATTCTGTCTATCAGATCTAGTCCTTTAAATCTATTTCTCACTTCTACTATATAGTCATAAGGGATTTGATTTAGGCCATACCTGAACGGTCTAGTGGTTTTCTCCACTTTCTTCAATTTCAGTCTGTATTTGGCAATAAGGTGTTCATGATCTGATCTGCAGTCAGCTCCCGGTCTTGTTTTTGCTGACTGTATAGAGCTTCTCCATTTTTGGCTGCAAAGAATATAATCAATCTGATTTTGGTGTCGACCATTTGGTGATGTCCATGTGTAGAGTCTTCTCTTGTGTTGTTGGAAGAGGGTGTTTGCTATGACCAGTGCGATCTCTTGGCAGAACTCTGTTAGACTTTGCCCTGCTTCATTCTGTACTCCAAGGCCAAATTTGCCTCTTATGCCAGGTGTTTCTTGACTTCCTACTTTTGCATTCCAGTCCCCTATAATGAGAAGGACATCTTTTTTGGGTGTTAGTTCTAGAAGGTCTTGTAGGTCTTCATAGAACTGTTCAACTTCAGCTTCTTCAGTGTTATGGTCGGGGCATAGACTTGAATTACCATGATATTGAATGGTTTGCCTTGGAAATGAACAGAGATCATTCTGTCATTTTTGAGATTTCATCCAAGTACTGCATTTCGCACTCTTTGTTGACCATGATGGCTACTCCATTTATTCTAAGGGATTCCTGCCCACAGTAGTAGATATAATGGTCTTCTGAGTTAAATTCACCCATTCCAGTGGTAGCCAGCATAAAATCAACACATTTTAATTTTTACCTAAAAAATTTTTTAAACTAGACCTTTTTGGTTTGAATTGTTTAATTTGTTTAATCTTCTATTGCTTTGTGAAACCTTCAGCAAAGTGTATTACACAAACTCTATTTCATACTCTAGTCACAGGTCTACAAGAAGCTCTTTATAAAACTAAAATAGATGGCATACCAAGGTCAATATTTTCATTGACAGTGGCTCTAGATCTGCCTAAATATCCAAAGTATTTGAAGGTGTGTGTTGGGAGTGAGTGATGTTAGTATGGTTTTTTTGGATAGAGCACTTTTGAAAAAAGGTTTCAGTTTATTGTTCAAAGAGTCAACTTCCTACTTTTAACACAGTGACTCTCAGTCTTGTGATATACAGCCCTCGCTTTTTATTGTAATTATTTTGTTATACTCTTTTTATGATCCTGAAATAAAGTTATAGATTTTGTAACCTACTAACACACATAATTCAAAAAGGAAAGAAAGAATACTTGAACACTAAATTATAGACTCATCAAAAGAAAAGAATTTGTATTTCAGGAATTCCTTGGAAGTCCAGTGGCTAACTTCAAGCTTTCACTACCAAGAGCTGACTTTGATCCCTGGTCAGGGAACTAAGCTCCAACAAACTGCGTGGCACAGCAAAAAAAGAAAGAAAAAAAAACCTGTTATTTCAACATGTAAGGACTTAGGAACTAGCACACCAAAAGACATATTGAAATTGTTAGATACTTGCATCTATGTGAAATGAATTAGATATGATTTTGATTAGCAGAGTGTGATTAATTCATTTAATGTAACTATAAGAAAATGAAAGAGGACAAATATGCATGGATGCTAGAAAAAAATAAAACTGGTTTTACAAGAAAGTATGTTAAGTGGAATAATGCCCTCATCCCACCCCAAGATTCCATGTCTTCCCTGGAACATGTAAATATATATATATATTAAGGCGTATGGCAAAGACAAATGAAGGTGGAATACAGATTTCTAATAGGCAGATTATCCTGCATTGTTTGGGTAACATGAGGGCCCTTAAAAATAGAACAGAGAGTCAAAATCTGAAGAGATGTGGAGACAAAATCAAGGTCAGAGTGATGTGATATGAGAAGGACAGGGCTCACCTTCAATAGCTGTGAAGATGGAGGAGTAAAGGAGTGCTGGCAACCTTTAAAAGCTGGAAAAAGGAAGGAAATGACTCACCACCGCAGCCTCCAGAAAATACCACCATCCTGTCAAAAACCTGAATTTAGCCCAGAGAGAACTGTGTCAGATGTCTAACTTATAGAACCATAAGATAAGCAATCTTTTCTTGTTTCAAGCCACTAAATTTGTGGTAATTTCTTACAACAGCAATAGAAAATTATCATACAACAAGTAAACATGCCAATCTTATATGAGAAAGGGGGACATAACCTTAAGTGAAATAAGGATGATAAATAAAGACAAATTACAAACTTTTATAAGGGAGAAGAAAAAGGGGGATATATGATACTCTCACAAAGAAACTATGCTTTATAAATATAGAGTCAAAATATTTTTTTTATTTTATAGCATGGGATGATACACAGGTATCAGAAAGGACACCTCACTTGCTGGTAGCCTACTACCTGTCAAGGCATATATTGGGCTCTGGTACTTAAAACTTGGAAGTATATCTCTCTAATGGTTTGGGGAAATAAAGGATGTATTGGGAAGAAGTAAACAAGAAAACTTTATAAAACTAGAGTCTATAGAGAAGCTGTCCATCTGTCCTCCAGGGACAGTATCAAAGTCTGAATAACAACCCAAAATTATAAAAATAATTTTATTGTGCTTTTCTACAATAAATGTCTTATTTTTAGATGATAGAATAATTTAAAATATGTAGGTTGTAAATGTTATGGGCTAAACTGTGTTCCCTCAAACACAATTTTTTGTATCTGTATGGTTATAATTTTCATCAAATTTGGAAAAAATTTTAGCCACTATTTCTTTAAATATTTTTTCTGCCTCTCCCAGTCTGGAGACTTCAAATATGTGTACATTAGGCCACTTGAAATTGACCCAGAGCTAGATGATGCACCATTTGTTTTCTTTTTAAGTCTTTTCTCTACTTTTTTTCATTTTTGATGTTATATTCCTGTATCTTTAGGTTAAATAATCTTTTCCTCTGCAGTGCTTAGTCTCCTGTTAATAATACCATTTAGTAAAATGTATATTTTTAAGTCTCTGACTTTGTAGTTTTCATTCTTAGAAATTCTATTTGGTTCTCTGTTATATCTTCCAACGTTCTTACTATTACCTTCAATCTTGGGCTTCCCAGGTGGGGCAGTGGTAAAGAATCTGCCCGCCAACACAGGAGACACAGAAGATGCAGGTTCAGTCCCTGGGTCAGGAAGATCCGTGGCGTAGGAAATGGCAACCAGCTACAGTATTCTTGCCTGAAAAATTCCATGGTTGGAGGAGCCTGGTGGGCTACAGTTTCCATGTGGTTACAAAGAGTTGGACATGACTGAGCAACTGAGCACACACACACATGTTCAGTCTTTCTCCTAGCTACTTTAACATATAGAGTTACAAGTATTTATATAGAGTTATATTAAAGGATTTAAATATCCTTGTCTGCTAATTATAACATATTTATCTATTCTCACTGACTCATTTTGATTGGCTGATTTTTCCCCTTATGATGGGTTGTGTTTTTTCCACTCTTTTTATGTCTAGAAAAATTTTGTTAGACATCAGGCAATAAAGATTTTACCTTGTACAGTGCTGGATATTTTGTATTATAAAAATATTTTGAGCTTTTTCAGAGATAGTGTAATCTGATCCTTTGGAGTCTAGCTTTTAAGATTTGTTTATGTTAGACTATAGTTGTGTGTGTTTTAGTTAAATATTCTCAGTGCCATGACTAGACCTTACTACCCAGGGCCCTGTGAATTGTGTAGTTTTCTAACTTGGCTGATATGTACAATCGCTATTTCCCTTTCTAAGTGTTCTCTTTGATTATTTTGGGTATTCTTTTCCCCTCAGTTACTATTAAGATTTTCTCAAATGAATGTGCTGATCAGTACTTTGCTGTCTGTAAATGGGCGATTCTCAGTGGTTCTCCAGAATTTTATTTTCATGTAGCTATCTCTTTTTTGGTATTCTACCTGCCATGTGAACTTTAATTACTTTCTTCTCAGATTCTTGGAGCTTCCCTGGTAGCTCAGTTGGTAAAGAATCTGCCTGCAGTGCTGGAGACCTGGGTTCTATCCCTGGGTTGGGAAGATCCCCTGGAGAAGGGAAAGGTTACCCACTCCAGTATTCTGGCCTGGAGAATTCCATGGACTACATAGTCCATGACAGTGGACTCATGTCCAATGAGTCAGTGATGCCATCCAACCATCCACTGTCATCCACTGTCATCCCCTTCTCTTCCCGCCTTCACTCTTTCTCAGCATCAGGACTATATAGTCCATGGGGTCGCAAGTAGTCAGACACGACTGAACGACTTTCACTTTCTTTTCTCGGATTCTTACCTCAGCTTCCTCAAATTAGGAAGTCCACTGATCTCCACCTGAGTTTACCCTCCATGTGATCTGGACACTCTCTCAAGGTTGGCAAGATCAGAGGGCTCACCTCATTACTTTCCTGTCTGCCAGAGATCGCTGTTCTTTGTATTTGAGAGCAATGTCTTCACACTGTCCTTTCCTAATGTGTCCAGAGTTTTAGTTGTTTCAGATTGAAGGGTAGATTTTATTTTTCTTTTTCTAACTTGGCCACAAGTAAAGTCAATGTGTCTTTTAAACTACATCTATCTATATGGATTTTTCACATATTCAGTTTTAAAGTTGGAGTTTAAATTCATGAGTCTAATCTATTTACATTCATCATTATTGCTCATATACATGAATGTTTCACCAACCTTAATTTATTTTTGTTTAGTTTCTTTTAATGCTTTCTCTCTTTAACAAAAAGTTTTCCTAAAGAAGACAAGAAATTAACAAATTCTTAAAATTCTTTAATTCTCCTTCACAGCAATTCAGTTCAGTTTGGTTGCTCAGTAGTGTCCAACTCTTTGTGACTCCCTGGACTGCAGCATGCCAGGCCTCCTTGTCCATCACCAACTCCCGGAGCTTACTCAAACTCATGTCCAATGAGTCAGTGATGCCATCCAACCATCTCATCCTCTGTCATCCCCTTCTCTTCCCGCCTTCAATCTTTCTCAGCATCAGGGTCTTTTCAAATGAACTAGTTCTTCTCATCAAGTGGCCAAAGTATTGGAGTTTCAGCTTCAGCATCAGTCCTTCTAATGAATATTCAGGACTGATTTCCTTTAGGAGGGACTGGTTGGATCTTCTTGCAGTCCAAGGGACTCTCAAGACTCTCCAACACCACAGTTCAAAAGCATCAATTCTTCAGCACTCAGCTTTCTTTATAGTCCAACTCTCACATCCACACATGACCACTGGAAAAACCATAGCTTTGACTAGACGGATTTTTGTTGGCAAAGTAATGTCTCTGCTTTTTACTATGCTGTCTAGGTTTCTCATAGTTTTTCTTCCAAGCATCTTTTAATGTCATGGCTGCAGTCACCATCTGCAGTGATTTTGGAGCCCCCCAAAGTAAATTTTCTCACTGCTTTCATTATTTCCCCATCTCTTTGCCATGAAGTGATGGGACCGGATGCCATGATCTTAGTTTTCTGAATGTTGATATTTAAGCCAACTTTTTCCACTCTCCTCTTTCACTTTCATCAAGAGGCTCTTCAGTTCTTCTTCGCTTTCTGCCATAAGGGTAGTGTCATCTGCATATCTGAGGTTATTGATATCTCTCCTAAAAATCTTGATTCTAACTTGTGCTTCATCCAGCCTGGCATGATGTACTCTGCATATAAGTTAAATAAGCAAGGTGACAATATGTAGCCTTGACGTACTCCTTTCCTCACAACAGTTCACATCATATAACTTTTTTCAGGAGTTTTTATTCTGGATTATTGTGGGTGTATTTCCTCTTTTTATTGCATCTTAAAAAAATGGCTACAATAAGAGCAAACTTCACCAAGTCAGTCACCTTTAATTCATGTATCTTTTGCAGCAACTGTTGGATTTTTCTCTAATTTTATTTTATTTAAAACTGTAGTCTCTGTGAGTCATTGCATAGCAATTCTCTTGAGGCTTTCTGTGTCTGAGAATTTTTTTTTATTATTATGCAGGCATATTTGAAAACTTTAAATTATTTTTCTTTAGTACTTGTAAAATACCTATTTATTATCTTCTTATATATGTTTATTGACAAATCTGATATCAATCTAATTTTAGAGTCTTTGTTAGTGTTCTGACCTGGAAATCTTGATATACATATGTGTGTGAATTTGGCTAGCCACACTCTTATTTATTTATTTTGGCTTTTTTTTTTTTAAATATAGCTTCCAAAAAAAATAAAATAAAATAAAATAAAATAAAATATAGCTTCCATAATTTTAAATTCACAATCTGTTTCTATGGCTATCTGTAATCCAGAAATTCCTTTTGTAATGGCTGTGCTCCTCAAGTGTCCTGCTGTATTGTTCTGTGAGCTCGTTTTCACCAGAGCTAGTTCCTAAGATTTGCTGTCCATTAAAATCACCTGTGGATCTTTTAAAACTCCTAAAGTTGAGTCCCACTTCATAGCAATAAGATCAGCATTCTAGGAAAGGGAGCCACATGTTAGTATTCTTTAACATCTCCAGGTGATTTCAACACTCAACAAATTTGGGAACCACTGTTCTAGAAGTATCATCCATGCTATCAAGTAAAGTGTATTGCCCAATGTGCCAGCTCATTGAGTCAGGTAGTACATGTGAGGTGGGGTTGATGACTCCTAAGGTGAAGAGCTCCAAATAGCAGAAAAATCTCTCTATTCCAAAAAATCTCAGATCCATCTTCACCTTTCACCACCCTTGGCAGTATCAGCATTAGAAGGAGATATTCCTTGTATTATACTTCTTTAGTACTGAACTGTACAGAGAACCACTTAATCACTGGTCCACACCCTACACCAATAAAATCTGAAGCTGTTGGGGGTGGGACTTAGGCATTAGTATTTCTTAAAGTTCCATAGATAATTCCATTGTGCAGATAAAAGCTGAGTACCACTCTTCCAAGAATTTGGAGAATGGAGTGGAGACACAATTGCCTGAAGACAGATTATCTCCACCTATTTTTCTTAGATTCTTACAAAGAATTATCTGTTTTGTTCTATAGCTCAAATTTGACCCTTGAGATATTCAGATAAGAGTTCTCAGCAGGGATTTGGAGCGGGAGTTAATTGCACCAAGATTATGGGGGGCAGAGGAGCAAGAACAAAACTGTATGCTATCCCAACACGGGTATGCATTCACACCAATTGCTGAAAGAACAACAGAGAGGTGATAACCCAGATTTCTCTCACAGTGCTCTTCATTTTCCTGTTCTGGTTGCTGAAGGTCGAAAATAAAAGAGGATTCTAGCAGTTGGGCTAATTTAGTATCTTGGCTGAAATTAGCATCAAAATCAGTGTATATTAAAACCATTTCAAAAAATTAAATAAAATAAAAGCTTTGTACATAATGAAAAAACAGAGTTAGGCTCTAGGTTCAGATGAAGTTTTGAACACCTTGTGGGCATGTGAACATCATGCCAGATTTCTTGTTATATAATTCCTTGTTATATAGACCTGCCCTGCACATTGCAGGACATCAATCATCTCTGGCTCCTGTTTTTCCCTCCAAATAATAATCATATGATGTTGTTCAGTTACTACATTGTGTTTGACTCTTCTCAACCCCATGGACTATAGCACAACAGGCTCCTCTGTCCTTCAGTATCTTCTAGAGTTTGCTCAAATTCATGTCCACTGAGTCAGGGATGCTATCTAACCATTTCACCCTCTGCCACCCCTTTCTTCTTTTGCCTTCAATCTTTCCTAGCATCAGGGTCTTTTCCAATGAGTTAGCTCTTTGAACCAGGTGGCCAAAGAACTGGCACTTCAGCTTCAGCATCAGTCCTTCCAAAGAATATTGAGGGTTGATTTCCTTTAGGACTGACTGGTTTGATCTTACAGTCCAAGGGACTCTATGAAGAGTCTTCTCCAACACCACAGTTTGAAAGCATCGATTCTTTAGCAGTCAGCCTTCTTTATAGTCCAACTCTCCTATCCATGCACGACTACTGGAAAAACCATAGCTTTGACTATATGGATCTTTGTCAGCAAAGTGATGTCTCTGCTTTTTAATACACAGTCTAGGTTTGTCATAATAATATATTGTGCCAAAATGTGAAGAATCCTGCAAGCCCTGAAAAACCTGAACCTTATCCTAAAAGTCACTGGAATATGTTAAGGTTTTTTTGTTTGTTTGTTTGTTTGTTTTTTAAGAAAGGAAAATACAAAGTTTAACTGAACAGTAGTGAAGTAGACCATGCTATCAGTTCCTTAAAGGAGGCATCACTTTGTGCCTTGACTACACCAGGGTTTAGACAATAGTATGGCAAACAGTAGATAATAAATAGATAGGTAGACAGATGAATGTATGGAAATAAAGAGAAATAGACAGGGGCAGAGACAGAGAGAAGAACAAAAGAAGTAGGAAGAACAATTAGGGGAAGCTAATATAATTAGTTATTTATTAAAGTAGCAAATTAAAGTAATAATGAGGGAATAATAATAGCTAAATAGAAGAGAAAATTTTGAAGAAATAATCAATAGGTACTGAGGAATAGTGTGATATAGCCAGAACAAGAATTCTGTAGCCCAGACATAATCCCTGATTTAGGTAATAATTCCTTTTTTTAATTATTATTTTTTCTCTACGTGGTTCATTCTTGCTTTGTTTTTTTTGGCTATGCTGTAAGACTTGCAGGATCTCAGTTCCCTGATCAGGGATTGAACCCTAGGCTACAGCAGTGAAAGCCCAGAATCCTAACCCTTCAGCCAACAGGGAACTCCCAGTAATTTTCTTTAAGCACAGAGAAAGCACAGTAATATGAGAGGCCCAAAGACAGAGCTACTAAATTGTGCATTTCTGTAGGATATGCTTAGTTTCTCAAACTCATCTATATTTTTTCATATCATGTTGCAGCATACTCGGGTGTAAAATAAAACTTCAACAAATACTTGTTGAATTTATATAAATAAACAAGACTTTGTCTTATTCATGTAATCAAGCTGCTCAAATTTCCGTCACTTGCAGCTTCAACAATGGGTCTCTCTGATGTTAGCTGTGATCAAATGAGCAGGGTTTGGTGCATACATACAACCATTTTTCAATTGTTCTTATAATTTTATACTTTATAGTTCTGGATTTATGCTAGTTCTTATTGGAGTGATCATATTTTAAAAATAGCTACTCACATAGCATTAATTATCAAAACCAGTAATATGCATATTTAAAGGAAAGCTTAGGGTGTGGCAAAGGAATTTGAAAGGTGTTGCTTCCCTGGTGGCTCAGAAGGTAAAGTGTCTGCCTGCAGTGTGGGAGACCTGGGCTCCATCTCTGAATCGGGAAGATCCCCTGGAGAAGGAAATGGCAACCCACTCCAGTATTCTTGCCTGGAAAATTCCATGGATGGAGGAGCCTGATGGGTTACAGTCCATGGGGTTGCAAAGAGTCGGACACGACTGAGCAACTTCACTGGTTCACTGGCTCATGTGTAAAGGATATACCTTGCTAATGTAGAAGTGAATTGAACAAATGTGGCAGTTTATGAGAGAACAAAATAAATGAGAATGTGGGAGATAAATTAAAAAAAAAAAGCAAAAGGCAAGAAAAGTTAAAGAGAGGAGGTCATGGATGTCAGTGCAAAGAAGAGGAAGCCTGTGACAAATAGAGTGCAAAGGGTTAAGAATAAGTGCAGGATAGAGAAAAGCAGAGTAGAGTAGATTATATTTATGAACTTCTGAAGTCGCTCAGTTGTGTCCGATTCTTTGTGACCCCACGGACTGTAGCCTAACAGGCTCCTCCGTCCATGGAATTTTCCAGGCAAGAATTCTGGAGTGGGTTGCTATTTCCTTCTCCAGATCTTCCCAACCCAGGGATTGAACCTGGGTCTCCAGCATTGTAGGCAGATGCTTTACCATCTGAGCCACCAGGGAAGAGAGCTTAAAAAAGAGAGAGGAACATGAATGAAGAATGGCTTGGTCATTGATTGATTGAGCTAACTTTGAACACCTTACAGAAAGATATAAAGAAGAGGCGGTTAGTGAGGAGATGAAAAAAATTAAACACAAAAAATTTTTCAGCATTACTCACAAGGTATTATTCGTAAGATATGGAAAAAACCTGTGTCAGTCAACAGATGAATGGATAAAGAAGTGGTAAATACATACAATGAAATATTATTCAGCCATGAGAAAGAAGGAATGCTACCATTAGGATCTTGAAGGCATTATGCTAAATAAGTCAGAGAAAAATGCTGTATGATCAGTTACATGTATGATCTAAAAAAGCTGAACTCACAAAAACAGAATTTAATGGTGGTTACCAGGGGCTGTATATTGTCACCCTGCTTATTTAACTTATATGCAGAGTACATCATGAGAAACGCTGGGCTGGAGGAAGCACAAGCTGGAATCAAGATTGCCAGGAGAAATATCAATAACCTCAGATATGCAGATGACACCAACCTCATGGCAGAAAGTGAAGAACTAAAAAGCCTCTTGATGAAAGTGAAAGAAGAGAGTGAAAAACTTGGCTTAAAGCTCAACATTCAGAAAACTAAGATCATGGCATCTGGTCCCATCACTTCGTGGGAAATAGATGGGGAAACAGTGGAAACAGTGTCAGACTTTATTTTGGGGGGCTCCAAAATCACTGCAGATGGTGATTGCAGCCATGAAATTAAAGGATGCTTACTCCTTGGAAGGAAAGTTATGACCAACCTAGACAGCATATTAAAAAGCAGAGACATTACTTTGCCAGCAAAGGTCCATCTAGTCAAGGCTATGGTTTTTCCACTAGTCATGTATGGATGTGAGAGTCGGAATATAAAGAAAGCTGAGCACCGAAGAATTGATGCTTTTGAACTGTGGTGTTGCAGAAGACTCTTGAGAGTCCCTTGGACTGCAAGGAGATCCAACCAGTCCATCCTAAAGGAGATCAGTCCTGGGTGTTCATTGGAAGGACTGATGTTGAAGCTGAAACTCCAATACTTTGGCCACCTGATGTGAAGAGTTGACTCATTGGAAAAGACCCTGATGCTGAGAAAGATTGAAGGCAGGAGGAGAAGGGGACAAGAGAGGATGAGATGGTTGGATGGCATCACTGACTCAATGGATGTGAGTTTGTGTAAACTCCGGGAGTTGGTGATGGACAGGGAAGCCTGGTGTGCTGCAATTCACGGGGTCGCAAAGAGTTGGACACGACTGAGCAACTGAAGTGAACTGAACTGAACCAGGGGTTGGGTTGGGGTAGGAGCAGGACTGGGGAGATGTTGATGAAAGAGCAGGAAGAAAAAAAAAGCTACAAAATACAGTGAGAAGAAAACAAGTAACCAAAGGCACTTTAGTAAAATTAAAGTCACTGTGTTAAAGTTATTAAGTGAAACAACAGAACTGAGATTGTGCTACAGAGATAATAACTGAACTCAGAGAAAAATCTTTTAGAGAAGAGAAGTCAAACTGCAATAAAACACAAAAGGAAAACACAAGTGTTTATATGTTTTTCCTATCATATTTCCAGTTAGCAAATTTGTTTATTATATCTGACTGCAGAACAAAAAAAAGCTTTCAAGGGTGTCAGAGAAAAAGTATACCTGGGAGAATATTGAAGAGGGTAACCTACCTGTGCTCTCAAATCTAACATAGAGAAACTAAATTACAGAAACAGATGAGAATTAACTATTGAATATTCAGTAATTAAGGCAAAGTCTTGGACACTGAGACAATCAGAGCACCTGTGGTTGGCAAGACCATCAAAATGACAAGATAGTTTGTTCCCAGTTCCTCATGTGTTGATCTTCCTTTTCAGTCCATCTAATTAACCTCCCATGTTCTTTGCCTTCTGAAGGCCTTATCTCTCTTCCCCAGGGTCTGCCATTGGATAAGCAGGGATAATTGCCATTAAAATGTTAATTGATAATAGATTAAGGTGTTTTGCATTTACGCAGAAAACACTTGTATAAATCCTTTTAGACAAGTAGAAGAATACATGTAGCACTGGTTGTTTAAAAAATGACTGAGAGAAGTCCCAGATGTCAAGACTGCTGGTCTCCCCTAGGCCCTTAGATACACATTTTTTTGGCATGTATTCTATAAAGAAATATACATATACCATGTCCTCCCAAAGGAATATTTTATATCCCCATAGTCTAGAGGAAATTAAAGAAATCTGAATTAAACTTAATATTCATTGTCCTTCACGCCCACATTTGGTTTGATGGAATTGTTAGGTAGGTAGAATAGGAAACAGGAGTCCAAAATGGCGGTGTGTAAAAGACAAGGAAGGGAAAAGCCCACGAAGATAGAACAAAGGAAGGTCAAAGGAAGGTCCGAGGACCGGAGTGAGAACTTCAGGTAGAACAGCACCCCTGGCTAAGCCCAATTTGCATAGGGCAGGCCCAGGGGGAAGGAAAAAAAAACATATAAGAAGCGGAGCCAGAGCATTCTCTCTCTCTCCCGCGCGCTGGGACGTTCTTCTCTTCGTGTCTTTGGGTCGACGGTCGGCATGCCCTCATGCTTCAAAGATGTATTTTCCTGCTATCATCTAAATAAAAGAACTCTAACACTGAGCTGTAACACTGATTCCTCTAAGAGCTATAACACGGTCTGTTCGAGACCTGTGAGCTATAACACGGTCTGTCCAAGACTGGAGAGCTGTGACCCGCCGAGGGCTCTAATGTCTGTCACTCCAAATCTGTTGTGACGAGACAGAATCGAGGAGCATACATTCACCTGACAGAATCATAAGTAGTGGGGAAAATTTTGACAAAATGGGCAGCATTTTAGGCAATAGAAGGAAAAATGACTTAAAAAGAGAAATGTGGTAGTACAGATTAATGTGGGTGGTGAAAATCTACATTTTCTAAGTTAATAGTGCTTTAAAAATTAAACGATTTTGAAGGCTAAGATAGCAGTCAAAGTGGGTAAAATGGAATATAATTGGAATAAAGGAGAAAACAGTATAGGTAGCAGAAAAGCATATAGGATAGTATAACCTTACAATGATATATATTTCTTAATAACTTATGGCAAATCTTGATAAATTGTAAAATATTTCTTCCACTCCATTGTCTTTTTACATACTTTGTGTCTCCTATCAATTTGCAGCAGCAGATGAGCTTGTTCTCATCATAAGATTAACTGAACCTGAATACTATGTGAACAGAGAGGTCTTTCTGAAGAAAGGTGTTGTATTCTTTATTCGCAGATACTGTCTCACACACAATACATACACAGACCTCTGATAATATTTTACATCCCACTTTGTGAAAATAAAATATTTTATAAAGACTAATTAAATATCATAGAAACTCCTATTAACAACATCTAAAAGAAAAAAATACAGTGAACCTACCAGTCCCACAGAATGAAAACCACAATTACAGAAATTTAATCAAACTAATTACATGGGTCACAGCTTTGTCTAACTCAATGAAACTATGAGCCATGCCATGTAGGGCCACCCAAGACAGACAGGTCATGGTGAAGAGTTCTGACAAAACATGGTCCGCTGGAGGAGGAAATGGCAAACCACTTCAGTATTCTTGCCTTGAACAGTATGGCAACAGAGAACAGAGAACCCCATGAACAGTACAAAAAGGCAAAAAGATATGATATTGAAAGATGAACTCCCCAGGTAAGTAGGTGCCCAATATGCTACTAGAGAACAATAGAGAAATAGCTCCAGAAAGAATAAGGAGGCTGAGCTAGAGCAAAAACAATGCCCAGTTGTGGATGTGACTGGTGATGTAAGTCCGATGCTGTAAGAACAATATTGTAAAGGAGCCTGGAATGTTAGGTCCATGAAGCAAGGAAAATTAAAAGTGGTCAAAATGGAGATGGCAAGAGTGAACATAGACATTTTAGGAATCAATGAGCTAAAATGGACCAGAATGGGTGAATTTAATTCAGGTGACCATTATATCTACTACTGTGGGCAAGAATCCCTTAGAAGAAATGGAGTAGCCATCATAGTCAACAAGAGTCTGAAATGCAGTACTTGGGTGCAATCTCAAAAACAACAGAATGATCTTTGTTCATTTCCAAGGCAAACCATTCAATATCACAGTAATCCAAGTCTATGCCCCAACCACTAATGCTGAAGAAGCCAAAGTTGAACAGTTCTATGAAAACCTACAAGACCTTCTAGAACTAACACGAAAAATGAAGTCCTTTTCATCATAGGGGACTGGAATGCAAAGTAGGAAGTCAAGAGACATCTGGAGTAACAGGCAAGTTTGGCCTTAGAGTACAAAATGAAGCAGGGCAAAGGCAAAACAGAGTTTTGCCAAGAGAACACACTGGTCATAGCAAACACCCTCTTCTAACAACACAAGAGATGACTCTACATGTGGACATCAGCAGATGGTCAATATTGATCAGACTGATTATATTCTTTGCAGTCGAAGATGGAGAAGCTCTACACAGTCAGCAAAAACAAGACCAGGAACTGACTGTGGCTCAGATCATGAACTCCTTATTGCCAAATTCAGACTTAAATTGAACAAAGTAGGGAAAACCACTAGGTCATTCAGGTATGACCTAAATCAAATCCCTTATGATTTTACAGTGGAAGTCACAAATAAATTCAAGGGATTAGACCTGATAGACAAAATGCGTTAAGAACTAAAGATGGAGTTTCGTAACATTGTATAGGAGGCAGCAATCAAAACCATCCCCAAGAAAAAGAAAAGCAAAACGGTTAAACAGTTGTTTGAAAGATATATCCATCTGAATGAAGAGTTGCAAAGAACAGCAAGGAGAGAAAAGAAAGCCTTCCTCAGTGATCAATGCAAAGAAATAGAAGAAAACAATAGAATGGGAAAGACTAGAGATCTCTTCAAGAAGCATGCAAAGATGGGCACAATAAAGGACAGAAATGGTATGGCCCTAACAGAAGCAGAAGATATTAAGAAGAGGTGGCAAGAATACACAGAAGGACTTTACAAAAAAGATCGTCATGACCCAGATAACCACGATGGTGTGATCATCCACCTAGAGCCAGACATCTACTTGACTGCGGAGTCAAGTGGGCCTTAGGAAGCATCCTATAACAAAGCTAATGGGGGTGATGGAATTCCAGCTTAGCTATTTCAAATCCTAAAAGATGATGCTGTGAAAGTGCTGCACTCAATATGCCAGGAAATTTGGAAAACTCAGCAGTGGCCAAGGACTGGAAAAGGTCAGTTTTCATTCCAATCCCAAAGAAAGGCAATGCCAAAGAATGCTCAAACTACCACACAATTGCACTCATCTCACACACTGGCAAAGTTATGTTCAAAATTCTCCAAGCCAGGCTTCAACAGTATGTGAACTGAGAACTTCCAGATGTTAAAGCTGGATTGAGAAATGGCAGTGGAACCAGAGATCAAATTGCCAACATCTGCTGGATCATAGGAAAAGCAAAGAATTCCACAAAAAACATCTACTTCTGCTTCATTGACTATGCTAAACTCTTTGACTGTGTGGATCACAACAGACTGTGGAAAATTCTGAAAGAGATGGGAATACCAGACCACCTGACCTGCCTCCTGAGAAATATGCATGCAGGTCAAGAAGCAACCATTAGAACTGTACATGGAACAACAGACTGGTTCCAAATTGGGAAAGGAGTATGTCAAGGCTGTATATTCTTACTCTGCTTATTTAACTTATATGCAGAATAAATCAAGAGAAAAGCTGGGCTGGATGAAGCAAAAGTTGAAATCAAGATTGCTGGGAGAAATATCAATAACCTCAGATATGCAGATGACACCACCCTTATGGCAGAAAGTGAAGAAGAACTAAAGAGCCTCTTGATGAAGGTGAAAGAAGAAAGTGAAAAAGTTGCTTAAAACTCAACATTCAGAAAACTAAGATCATGGCATCTGGTCCCATCATTTCATGGCACAAAGGTGGGGAAACAGTGGAAACAATGACAGACTTTATTTTTGGGGGCTCCAAAATCACTGCAGATGGTGACTGTAGTCATAAAATTGAAAGACACTTGCTCGTTGGAAGAAAAGCTATGAGAAACCTAGACAGCATATTAAAAAGCAGAGACATTACTTTGCCAACAAAGGTCTGTCTAGTCAAAGCTATGGTTTTTCCAGTAGTCATGTATGGATGTGAAAGTTGGACCATAAAGAAAGCTGAGCGCCGAAGAATTGACGCTTTTGAACTGTGGTGTTGGAGAAGATTCTTGAGAGTCCCTTGGATTGCAAGGAGATCCAACCAGTCAATCCTAAAGGAAATCAGTCCTGAATATTCATTGGAAGGACTGATGCTAAAGCTGAAACTCTAATACTTTGGCCACCTGATGCAAAGAACTGACTCCTTGGAAAAGACCCTGATGCTGGGAAAGATTGTAGGCAGCAGGAGAAGGGGGCACCAAACAATGAGATGGTTGGATGGCATCACCGACTGGATGTACATGAGTTTGAGCAGGTTCCGGGAGTTGGTGATGGACAGGGAGGCCTGGCGTGCTGCAGTCCATGGGACTGCAAAGAGTCAGACATGACTGAGCGACTGAACTGGACTGAACTGAACCAGTCCTGCAATTATTAGACAGGCATGCAGAACACTAATTCAAGAAGAGTGTTGTGACCTCCAGATATGTATTCTCTTCATGGTTCTGGGAAATCTATTACAAACCTCTCTAATCACATATCTGATCAAAAATAAGCTCTGTTTACATAATTATTTAGTAGTTCTTTTGAGTCAAACTATCATTTTGTAAAGATATTTATGAAAAGGTGATCTTATATGCTATTCTGAAATGTTGCCCTCAAATGCAGTTTAGGTTATTTTTGTGTGTCTCTAATATTGTTTCAAGCTTTTCTGTTTTTACAGTGCACTGTTTCTGATTCTTTCTTTCTCCTGCTTCCTTTTCAATGTTTATTTCCTCTCCTTGATGTAATTTACCATCTTTTAGTGATTTTGTGTTCAGTCCATCTGTTAAAGTTCTGTTTCCATATTTTTCTCTATTCTCTCAATCTAGTAATTATCTTCTCTGGATCATCTATGTTTTGTTTCTCAGTATTAGGGGATTCCTAGTATTTGCAAGTTATATTGAAAGTTTTTACTACATCATAATAGTTCAGTTCAGTCGCTCAGTCATGTCTGACTCTTTGCAACCCCATGAATTTCAGCACGCCAGGCCTTTCTGTCCATCACTAACTCCCGGAGTCTACCCACACCCATGTCCGTCGAGTCGGTGATGCCATCCAACCATCTCATCCTCTGTTGTCCCCTTCTCCTCCCTCCCCCAATCCTATCCAGCATCAGGGTCTTTTCCAATGAGTCAACCCTTCGCATGAGGTGGCCAAAGTATTGGAGTTTCAGCTTCAACATCAGACCTTCCAATGAACACCCAGGATTGATCTCTTTTAGGATGGATTGATTGGATCTCCTTGCAGTCCAAGGGACTCTCAAGAGTCTTCTGCAACACCACAGTTCAAAAGCATCAATTCTTCGGCGCTCAGCTTTCTTCACCGCCCAACTCTGACATCCATACATGACTACTGGAAAAACCATAGCCTTGACTAGATGGACTTTTGTTGGCAAAGTAATGTCTCTACTTTTAAATATGCTATCTAGGTTGGCCATAACCTTCCTTCCAAGGAGTAAGCGTCTTTTAATTTCATGGCTGCAATCACCATCAGCAGTGATTCTGGAGCCCGAAAAAATAAAGTCTGACACTGTTTCCACTGTTTCCCCATCTATCTGCCATGAAGTGATGGGACCAGATGCCATGATCTTAGTTTTCTGAACGTTGAGCTTTAAACCAACTTTTTCACTCTCCTCTTTCACCTTCATCAAGAGGCTCTTTAGTTCTTCTTCACTTTCTGCCATAAGGGTTAAGCCAGGCCCAAAATACAGAAAGAAAAGTGCTAGGGAAAGAGGCCAACAGAATAGTAAGTTGACTGGATCAGTGCAAAGACTTCCAGTTTTAAAATTATTTGAAATTTCCACTTATTGGTCTGTTTTTATTTGATAATTTCTCTCTTTGATAGTCACTCAAAAATATATATTTAAAAGAGAAAATCAGCTATTTTAAGTAGTTGATAAAGTGATGGTGCATACACTATGTTTTCCTTTTTAGAATGTCAGTATCTGAAGAACATCAGAATGTGTTCTATTAGTGTAGTATAGCTTGTTGACTTCATCAGTTAGATGTAAGTTTTGTCCTCTTGTAATTGTTTACAAAAGCAGTTTATGATTTGTCATCTTTCCTGCAAACTGTCCTTTGGCAATGCCTGCACTTCTAGCCAAATCATGTGGTATGATTAAGGTTTGAGGGGCCCTAATAAGTAGTAGAATCTCCTTGATTAGGAGTTGTCTCACTTGGCTGGAGGGTATTGTGTTAGTTTCCCAGAGCTGCTGTAAGAAACCCTGTGACTCAGTTCAGTTCAGTCACTCAGTCGTGTCCAACTCTTTGCGACCCCATGAACCGTAGCACGCCAGGCCTCCCTGTCTATCACCAACTCCCTGAGTCCATCCAACCCCATGTCCATTCAGCCGGTGATGCCATCCAACCATCTCATCCTCTGTCATCCCCTTCTTCTCCTGCCCTCAATCTTTCCCAGCATCAGAGTCTTTTCAAATAAGTCAGCTCTTCGCATCAGGTGGCCAAAGTATTGGAGTTTCAGCTTCAACATCAGTCCTTCCAATGAACACTCAGGACTGATCTCCTTTAGGATGGACTGGTTGGATCTCCTTGCAGTCCAACGGACTCTCAAGAGTCTTCTCCAACACCACAGTTCAAAACCATCAATTCTTCTGCACTCAGCTTTCCTTATAGTCCAATTCTCATATCCGTACATGACCACTGGAAAAACCATAGCCTTGACTTGACAGAACTTTGCTGGCAAAGTAATGTCTCTGCTTTTTAATATGCTGTCTAGGTTGGTCATAACTTTCTTTCCAAGGAGGAAGCGTCTTTTAATTTCATGGCTGCAATCACCATCTGCAGTGATTTTCAAGACAGTAAAAATGTGTTGTCTCACAGTTCTGAAGACATAAAGTCTGAAATCAAGATGTCAGCAAAGCCATATTCTCTCTGAATGCTTTAGTAGAGGATCCTTCCTTGCCTGGCGGTAGCTGCAATCCTTGAGTTCCTTGGTTTGTGGCAGAATAGCTCTAATCTCTGCCTGTGTTCACATGGCGTTCTTTCTGTGTGTTTGTGTCTCTTTCTCTCTTCTTGTAAGGAACACAGGCATTGGATTACGGTCCACTTAAATCCAGTATCGCCTCATCTTAGCTTGATTACTTGTGCAAAGATCCTATTTCCAAGTAAGGATTAAGACTTCCACACATGTTCTTTGTTGACACAATTCACTCCATACCAGATGCCTTTCCTTATGTTTTCCCCATGTGAAATCACATTGATGAATTATCTAATATGATGCTATATATACTGGAGATGTTTAATTCACTTTATTTGATTTTAATTTCTACACATAAAATGCTGTTTACTGTTAGTTAAATTGGTAGTATGGGTCTTAAGAAGAAAATTGCCAATGAGAAAGGATTTTCTGTTCTCATATGTGAAAACAGGTTGAAATACAAGTTTTAGTGATGACATGTTATTGGATATTTTATATGTTGGTCAAGTAATATTTTGCTTTCACTTTTAATACATTCTCTATAAACACAAAATCCTTTTAAAAATAAATTGAACTGTGCTAAAATATCCAGGAGTAAACTGAGAAACTGTCTTTATACAAAATAAACTAGGACTACTTTAAAACAAAGTAATGCGACTCAGGCTTCACTTGAATGGAGAGCAGATGTAAGATCTGAATATTCAATAACTACTGAACAGAAAGAATGAACCTCTATTTTTTGTTTGTTACAGTTAATTATACTAATTAAAATTAGAACTTCCACCATTAAAATTACCCACAGCTGTATGGTTCTTGCTGCTATTGTTGGTGTACACTGAAAATATTCCAACAGAGGGCACCAGGAATTGTCTGTGATTAACATACCCACACATTCTTGTCACTTTGGAAAGATTGCAGACAGCATAACTAATAAAGTTATTGTGCTCTTGTGAAAGAATAATAACATGTTTGAAGAGAGTATATTAACCCTGTTGTAAAGTATTGATTGCACTCTGTATTAAAGGAAATGAAATAACAAAGATAAAGTGTTTTTAATTCTTACCCTGTTTGGTCTTGCTTATTTTATTCCATTTCAATTTACACCTATATTCAAGAACACACAAAAAATATATCACCCGCCTCAAAGGCAGTTTTATTTTTCCTACACACTTTTGTAACAATTGGATGCTTTAAAGAACAGATGTATGATTTAGCTTAAAACGTGATGAATAAGAAACATTGCCCAATCTCAAAAACTGTGAACTCAGTTTGCTATGTTTACTATTATAAAAGGGAAAAAAAAGAGGGAGGAGGATGGAAGGGAGGGGGCGGAAAGACAGGGATAAGGGAGAGAAAGAAGAGTTTCGTTATTTTGTTTTCCTTCTTTGTTGAGCTTTTGAAATTTCTATTTACTGGATAATAGTATTAATAACAGGTTATATCCTGGCTGTAAACTAAGCAAACAATCAGTATGTCTGAAATCCCAAGCTTGAAATTAGAAAATTTTAATACCAGACTGATCATTATTAAAGGCCATTAATACCAATAATATGTTCACAAATATGAATAGTCGTCCAGACCAACAACCCCTATATATAATGAACAAATTCTTTGAAAGGAGGATAGTGTGAGATACAGAAATTATGGACATTTTTTGAATATTTGGCTATTTTGTCATTGCTGAAAACAGGAAAGGGAATTACTGAAATTTTAGACTGCAGAATTTATATTTGCAACATTGCTGCTACTCCTTTGTCATATTGCTTACCTACAATAAAGTTATACCTGAAAATAAGTAATATTTACATATTGATTGCTTCTCTATTCATTGTGGTGTAACAAATCTTCAGAGTATAGCTCATAAGTATTGATGTATGAAAATAAATTGGATTCCAAATAAATTTTTTAAGTGTTCGAAGTTTAAAATTTGAAATTTTTTTTAACGAAAAAAATCACAACAAGACGAAGCTCCACGGTCCTGAGTGGCAGCTGATGGCCATTTCAGGCATTATTTATTAGATATGATCCAATACTTAAAAATCAGGTCAAATTCTCTTTTATTGTTAATGAATATTATTTGAAATCATCCTTGAGTGGTGATCTAGTAAATGTAAAATCAGTCACCTTTTTGAACAACTTCTTTTAACAGCAGAGTTCTCCTACGGCATTCCCACCTCTCTTTCTCTCTTTCTGAGATGTATCTGTAAAGACATTTGGCATCGCATCAGCAAAAACAGCAGCTGGAGAAAGGCCTTCCTACGGATTCTGTCAGGGGAACTGCAAGGTTAGGTGGGGTTGTAATAGACATAAAGGATTTACTGACATAACATAGATTGCATGCTTTCGTTCTATCTGTTACTTGCGCCTTTCTCTTTTAATGGAAATGAAAACAATTATAGAGCAGAAAAGATAAAGCTGTCCTCTGAGAGTACTGTGTTATAGTCCATAAAGAGGTATAAACTGACAAATACACATGTAAGGTAGGTATTTACACATCAGATGACACTAGTTAAACTTAACTGCTATTTTCAAATTTTGTAGGAAACAGCTGTGAAAATCAACCCAAGCCAACAAATCAATAATAGTCAATATAAGTCAAGGAAGATTTTATTACTCTTTTTTATTTCAATTCACATGTTTTCTGGAACTGCTAGCAATTATGTGGCATTCTGATATTTCAAACATTGTTAATAAATTGTTTCTTTCATAAATTTCCCACAATTTGGACTTTCAAAAAGATATTGGGCTTCCTTGGTGGCACAGTGGATAAGAATCCACCCACCAATGCAGGGGACACTGGTTCAATCCCTGGTCAGGGAAGATTCCATGTGCAACTCAACAGACAACTAAAGCCCATTAGCCACAACTACTGAAGCCTGTGTGCCTAGAACCTGTGCTCTGCAACAAACAGAAGCCACCACAATGAGAAGCGTGTGCACTGCAACTAGAGAGAAGCTCCCATTCCCCGCAACTAGAGAAAGCCCACACATAGCAACAAAGACCCAGTGCAACCAATAAATAAATAATAAAATAAAATTTAAGAACAATTCTCATTAGACAAAATTCCCTGAAACTAGCCCTGAAGATTTCCTTTATAGTGTGCTGACAGATCTTCAATGTGTAAACCCCATCCTACGTGCCGTGGTTCTGTATCAATCAAAAATTGTTCAGCAAATTGAGTCTCAATTCTCAATCTAAAAATGAAAATAGAACTGTAAAAGTATACTTGATAGGGCTGTGTTTAATACATGGGATGCAAACATTATGAAACTGACTCTGTTTGATTCATACTTAATGAAAGAATCATATAGAAATATGGAAGTGGCCTCATCTGTTAAATTCAACATTCATTTTAAAGTAACATTTTTAACTTTAAAATTGAATCATATTTCTTGCAGTAATTTTAGGAAACAGATTTCATTAAAGCACCATAGATTGAACTCTTGTGTTTATTTCCACTCCTTCTAAAAATGAATGGAAGTCATGGAATGTAATGCTAATAAACGAATTAACCTGCAAGGGCAAAGAATTAGAAAGAAGGCAATAGCAAGTCAAAGATGGGGACACATTTTTGAAAATAAAAACCAGGTGAGAATAATCAAATCGGCAGAGCTAAATGAAGACGAAATCTAGACCTGCAAAGGAGAATTTTGAAGATTAGCTAGCAGATTGACTCCCTCAGAATCCCAGAAAGTCTTAGGACAAAAGCTCTCAGGACTGGTTCAGGCGGAGGTGTGCCTTGGATCCATGGACCCTCATATTAGCTTCCCCACTCCGGCAGAGGGCTTGAGGTTTAATCAGGGATCCTGAGGCATTGTACTCACAAAAGAAATAGATTAAATGAAAGACTAAATGCTGAATACAGGCATAGCTCATTTTATTGCACTCTGCATTATTGTGCATCATAGATAGTGAGGTGTTTTTTGTTTTTTAACAAATTGCATGTTTGTGGCAATCCTGTGTCAAAGCAAGTTCATAGGCATCATTTTCCCAACACTCATTTACTCACTTCTCTGTGCATATTTTGGTAATTCTCACCATATTTCAAACTTTTTCATTATTATTATATTTGTTACGGTAACAGGGATCTTTGATGTTATTATTGTAATTATTTGGGGGGTACCACCAACGGCACCCGTGTGTGTTTGTGCTAAGTCTCTTTAGTCATGTCCGACTCTTTGCAACCCCATGGACTGTAGCCCACCAGGCTCCTCTGTCCATGGGATTTTCCAGGCAAGAATACTGGAATGGGTTGCCATTTCCTTCTCCAGGGGATCTTCTCAACCCAAGGATTGAACCCATGTCTCGTATGTTTCCTGCCTTAGCAAGCGGGTTCTTGACCACTAGTGAACAGCAAACAACTGATAAATGTGTCTGTCCTGACTGCTTCCAGAACCAGCTGTCCCCTCATCACTCTCTCTCTCCTTGGGTCTCCCTATTGCCTAAGACAAACGATAGTGAAATTAAATCTTTCATGACCCTACAATGACCTCTTAAATGTTCAAGTGAAAGGAAGAGTCATATGTCTCTCATTTTAAACCTTAAGCTAAAAATGACTAAGCTTAGTGAGGAAGGCATGTTAAAGCCAAGGTAGGCATTTTGTGCCAAGCAATTAGCCACGTTGTGAAAGCAAAGAAAAAGGTCTTGAAGTAAATGAGAAGTGCTACTCCAGTGAACACGCAAGTGATCAGAAAGCGAAACAGCCTTATCTACCCAGTCACAACGTTACCTTAAACCAAACGTCACCCAGAGCAAGTTCCTAACTCTTTTCAGTGCTGTGAAGACTAGGAGAGGGGGGAAGCTGTGGAAGACAAGTTTGAAGCTTAGCACAGGTTGATTCATGAGGTTTAAGGAAAGGAGACATCTCCATAAAAGTGCCAGGTCAAGCAGCAGGTACTGATGCAGAAACTACAGCAAGTTATTCAGAGAATCTACCTAAGATAATTAATAAAAGTGGCTATACTAAAGAACAGATTTTCAGCATATATTAAATAGCCTTCTATTGGAAAAAAAGATGCCAGCTAGGACTTATATAGCTAGAGAAGAGAAGTCAGTGTCTGGCTTCAAAGCTTCAAAAGACAGGTTGATTCTCTTGTTGGGGGAGTGATGTAGTTGTTAACTTTTAAGTTGAATCCAATGCTCATTTACAGTTTCAAAAGTCCCAGAGCCCTTAAGGATTATGTTCAATCTAATCTGCCTGTGCTCTATAAATGGAACAGCAAAGCCTAGATGACAGTACCTCTGTCGACAACATGATTTACTGAATATCTTAAGCTCACTGTTGAGACCTACTACTCAGAAATAAAGATTTCTTTCAAAATATTACTGCTCATTGACATTACACCTGGTCACCCAAGATCTCTGATGGAGATGTACAAGGAGATTCACGTTGTAGTCACGCTTGCTAACACATCTATTCTGCAGCCCAGAAATGAAGGAGTAATTTCAACTTCCAAGTCTTATTATTTAAGAAATACATTTCTCAAGGTTATAACTATCATAGATAGTGATTCCTCTGATGGATATGGGCAAAATAAATTGAAAATTATCTGGGAAGGATTCACCATTCTAGATAGCTTTGTATTTCAAGAGAAGGGCTCTGTGGTGCATCAGATTTCTTAAAGACAATATTCATTTGAGGGAAGAAAGGGCAAATAAGAGGAAAGCAGGGAAGAAAGGAGGAAAAGAATAAGGGACAGAGAGAAGGAAAGAAGGAAGAAAGGAAGATTCTACATTTAAATAATTTTACCTAGAATTTAGCATTCTATCTCCCATCATGATAAGGAATCATATCTTTTTGTTTGTTGGTTTTCAAATGGATACCCCAATAACATCTAGTGTTCTCCCCTGTTTACTGATAGAAATAATTTCAATTCCACTTTTAATAGCTCACAAAAGAGGCTCTGAATTATTAACCCCTGATCAATTTCTAAACACAGCTGACCTTTTGTTTAATCCAAGTTTATTGAATTTTTACAAAATAAAAATAAAGGAGAAAAGTTGAGAGTCGATATAACAAGAGCAATCCTAAAGGAAATTCACATCTACAATGTCTTCCCTGAAATTCATGGAGCAAGCTATGTATCAAAGTTAAGAAGTTTCAGAATTTTAAAGCAATGATGTCATACACACAACATATATCACATACTTCTATAGGTTGCCTGTAGAAACACTGTAATCAAATGCTATTGTTGCAGGGAAATGTGTGAACATCCATAAGTGTGTAAAATAGAGATCATAAATAACCTCGTGTTCAGCTAGGTTCTGCCATCATGTGAGTTTCAAAGCATCTTTTGGTATTCAGATTATTTTGGATTTCAGATTTGCAGGAAAAGCATGATGGACATGTAATTCCAATATGTTGAGAAGAAGAAAAGAAAACTGTGGCATTAAACAGAAGAGAGTCTTCAGTATGAAAAATAATGCATATGCACACATTTTAACAGATTCCCATGAAACTTCAAAGCACTGATAAGATAGATATATGGCTGATAGATTTCAATTACTGTATTTCAATTCATTTTTCTCGAATTTTAACAAAATAACCATGCATTTTCTGTGAAATGTAGCTATGGATCATGCAGTCAATGTTGTTTTTAGAGGAAAAAACTCAAGGATTATGAATGGTGGTGTGGTAGGCAGAACCATAAAAATTACAATATACATATTTAAGATAGCATACTTAAGATATACTTTTATATATACTTATATTAAAGATAGCAAATTATGTTCCTATTACATTGGAACTTCATTATGCTACTATCATTAAGTCTGTGTAGAACAACCTTATAGATAAGACTATCACAGTGAAGTCTTTCATGTATAAAATGTAGTACACTGAGACTGAGAGCCAACTGACTTCTGCTTTCTTTTTAATGAGAGAAAACAAGAAAGTAGGAAAGGAATAAGAGAAAAAAGGAAGGGAGGAAGGGAGAAAGTATATTTCATTCTGGTGAATAATGTATTAGATATTTCATGTTTGATGGTAGAAACTGTTAGCTCAAGTTTCCTGCTTAAATTAAAATATGCACTTAATTTCAGCATGGTTTTCGTATGTAATATTGCTTTTTAGAAACTTGATTTTTATTCAAATTAAATTGGACTTTGATAAGTTGAAAAGAAATTGAGTGCACAAAGTAGCCTGAGTACTTATAAAGTTGATACTATTAAATGCCATGTGGCCATTCCTACACCTGAGCAAATATAGTCTACTGTTACTCTGTGAATCATCTAATGAGTAAGTCTTTTCATTTCGTTAACCCCTTCTCCCTTAAATTCCAGAATATTGACCCATATAAAAAATTATTGTAATTAATTTCAAAATATAGTAGAAATAGCTTTGTATTAGGCATGATCATTTAAGCCTAGTTGAGACTAGATGAAAGAAGAAAAGGATAACTATTTAAACAACAAGAAAACCATTCTGTTCCAGGCCCCATGAGAAGTCATGTCACATATGTTACTATTATCTAACCTTCATTATAACACCCTCACATGTATACTATTGTGTATTTTATAGATAAATTAAAGAGATTTATCCAAGTCACAAGTGTTACCAGTTTCTCTGTCTCTGGATTGATATCCTTTTCTTAATATCAGACTAGTACTTCCTTTTGTCCTCATTCTTAAAAAGGTTTAATCTACAGAGCCATGTAAATATTTTCCTGATGCTAGGAACTTAGTAGAATTCTCAACTAAATTCTCCCACTAAAACTTCAAAGCATACAGGTTCTCCCCAGAGTTTCTGGCAACAAGCCTATCGAATCACTTCGGAGCTACACAGTGTAAGAAATTGAATCAGGAGTTCAAGTGCTTAATTTGTGCTATTATCCCCACACATCCAGCCTACTAGTTGTTTTTAGCTTCAAATATTCCCTAATCTGCACTCTGGGGCTCTCAATGTCTGTCATCCTTATATCTCTCTATTAGACTGGGGCATTTTAGATTGAAGGAAATTAGACATGCTTCAAAAACAGCATCTCTGAAATATTATTATGCCCTCTTGCAACCTACATTTCTGTCTCTTTGTCCAGAATGTTCAAGAAACTTCAAGTCGTGCCCAGATGTTTTGAGACATTTGATTAGCAGGAGTTATTTCTCTGAAAGTGTGAGGGATTTATTTTGAGATGTGTGCTGTTACTCTGACTGCTGCTATAAAGCAGTGGGTTGTTCTTTCCTTTTTGCCATAGGAGTACTTTATAATTTCAGTAAGATTCTCTCTGCATGAAATAATGTGCTTTAATGTAGATTTCCTGCAGCAATCCACAAATACTTCTCTGTGGGACTTTTATGTTTCAACCAATTCAATGTACTCATATCACTTTTAAATTCATTTTTACTTACATTTTTATAATGTTCACCTTGACTAGTAATTTTAGCCTTACCATAGATATTTTTGGTCACGTTCTCTCTAAATCTTAAAGCCCTAGAACTCTGAACCACGAGGCAAAAAGTTTTTTTTTTTTTTTCTTGGAACTCCTTTCTCATGTGGAATGACAAGTCTTAGGTCATAAAATATTAAATAAAAATGAAAAATTTCCTCAATGTTAACATGATTAGATTGCATTAAAAAAATAAAAGAGTCTGGCTTTTGATAACTTGCATTACAGTTTGGCCAAGTTAGAACAACATTCTTATTTGGTTATATTGTACATATATATTTTTTTTCCGACCTCTGGACTGGTTCTTTTGGTGTAAGCTTTATAATTCCATTTCCAATTTCAATAAACTTTATTGGCATGGCAAGGAATGCAAGCATGGTTAGAATCCATAAATTATGTTTGTGACTTTAGGGCAGCAGGTTTCACAGAGGAAATGGGATTTTTTCCTTGCATCTTCATTTTCCATTAAGTAAGGGAAATGGAAGAGAATATTTCAGTCCTAGTTAGACAGAGCAGGAGAAGGAAAAAAATGGACTTCTCAGAAGGGCTGCTTTTTGCAATGAGCCATGAACCAGAAGCAAACATTGTCTTTAAAGGAATAAAAGAAATACCAATTCAGTATTTTATATCAAAATAAATTGTATATATAGTAAAATATGCAGATTCTGTGAGACCTGAAGTTTAATACAATTTTGTGGACCCTGCTTAAGAAAAGAAATTACAAGTAAAATTTAATTAGATTTAAGATGATAAAAAAAAAGCACAATAATAGTGTATTTTTAAAAAACTGACAAAGACCACAAAATTCAAGAATTATTAATGTTGCTAATTAATTATAATAATTAACTGCCCATCATACCTGTATAATATTTTTTCTTGATGTGATAATTTCTGTGTTTTAATTAAATGAAATAAAAAGATAATTTAATCTATCTTCTAGTATTGTAGATCAAATGAGTTTTAAATTAACGTTGGTTTAAAAAACTTTATTTCAGCCTCACAACTTATGGTCGGTATTGTCGTGCCAAGACACCCCTATGTTGGGATGCACAAAATAGGTGACTTTAAAAAAGCAGACATATATGATATTTGTAGAACCACTTTAGGTATCTGCCCTACATTCAGTGTGAAGAGTTCTATAAATTCCATTTTTCATAATTCTCATCAAGGAGAGAAAAATATATGGTGTGTTTACAATTGTATATGCTGTGTTATTTAGTATGTTTCCACCAGAAGAGGATTTCTGTTTTGAGTAGGCAGCCTCCCATTACTTTCAAGTGTTTTATATTTGGAAAAATTCTCAGACTAGCTTCTGGTTTCACAAATTTCAGAATTTTCTTCTCCTCCACAACCTACCTATATACTTTAGTGTCAATTACTGTAGAGCAGGTCATATGCAATTTTTGCTCTTCCATCTTCATGTCATGACCCTGGGAAGTCAGCACAGTACATCCATAAAAGTCATTTCTACACCTGGACAACCAGGAATGACTTAACATGAATGTGATTGCAAACCACAAAAATGTATTTCACTAAACCAGGATTTCTCAGCTTAGCACTACTGACATTTTGTGTCCAATAAATCTTTGTTGGTGGGAGGGAGGGGCATTCTTTGAATTCCAGTGTTTGGCAGCCTCCCTGGCCTCTCTATGCCAGTAACATTTCCACCTTCCACCCCAGTTGTGACACCCAAAAATGTTTCCAGACATTGCTGAATATCTCTTGATAGGCAAAATTATCCCCAACTGATAACGCATTAGACAATCAATTGTGTTTCCAATGCATCTACTTAACTGAATACCAAAAAACTTAACCACTACCCAGTATCTCTCAGTAGAACAAAACATGGCACAGGAAAAGATGAAGAGGAAGGACACAAAATCATAACCAATTGCACCTATGATATCTTTTTTCACACAAATTTTACAAAAAGCTTATGCTTATATGAATACCTAATAAGGGGCCTCTCATGGTTTTGGAAGGATGGTCAACACAGGGGCATTATAGATTAGGGTTCATTCACTTTACTAAATCAGTATCCGTTTGTACTTGAGACTGGAAAGAAAATAACTTTTGATATTTTTATATTTTATTATTCAACATTTCCCTGAACTTAGATAAAATGTTCCTAAGAGGCAGTGGTTGTTTAAATTGTACTGAATAGGGAAAAGGCTGGGTTTCCTCATTCATTATTACTTGCCTGGGTCTCTAGGGTGATGTGGCTGAAGGTCTGTTAGTGAAAAACATGTATAGTGTTCAAATAATAAGGAACTGAGCATTAAATTAAGTTAAATAAGTTTCTTGCCTGCAGTGTGATGTTTTTCAAGCATAGTTGGCAACAAGGCCTGTTTTCATGGAACACTCTTATTATCTCACCAGACACTCATTATCATTTGGAAAAGAATTTGATGAATGATGGTGTTGTGGTAAGAAGGGTTAGAAGATGACATTTGGCACGAGAGAGTTTGGGGTCCAAAGCTTGGCTCAGCTCTTTACTGCAATATGATCATTACAAAGACAATTAACTCCCCAAGTCTCTGAAATCTTATTGCCAAAACTGGAATCAAAAGACCTGCCCTACTGTATTTTGTGAGATTTAAAGATAGCCCCTAGAAAGTACATTGTACACTGCCGGACACATGGTACGTGCCCCATAAATCACACCTCCTGTTAATGTTTGAATGTGCTCCTTCAAAGCACTTTAAAGAAGCATTAATCTGAAATCTTAGGGAAAACATTTGTATGTAGTTGTAATTCTGTTAGTTTTTACTGAATGTAGATTGATTCACTTTCTAGGGAGAATGAAATCTGCCTGGATTTGTTGAACCCCATGAAATGTTCAATAGTTATTTGTGTAAAACTCTCAGCTCTAGATGAACCAAACAGCTTTTTATAGTAGAGAATGATTCATCGTTAACTTAATGTGGGCTTACATGAAATAATAATAATAATAATAATAATTCTTAGTAAGATTATATGCCAAGTATCAAGTGTGGTTGTGTCTAAGTGGGTAGGGGTTGTGATGTTTTACAGTTTTCTTCTTTCTAATTTTTCTGTAATCAGTGTATATTATTTTTGTAATGAAGAGATACGTTATTTTTAAAATTTAAAATAGTAACCCCCTGAGTTCTTTGGTGCTAATGTTCTGGTAATGCTTATGATCTTAGTAGGAAGAGGATGTATCTATTTAGGTAGTGCTAACTGTAACAGCAAATAGAAAATACAGTTCTTCCAAGACCTAAAAATAATCATAGCCTTTAAAACTAAAATTGATCCTTAGGATCATCTTTCCTTGTACTTTCCTGTGAAATATGAAAAAATGGATTCCGGGAAGTTTAGAGTACTTGCAAGCAGTTAGTTAATGACAGAAGCTGGACTCATGTGCTTTTCAACACATTTCTGTGTAACAAAACAATGCAGATCCAAGGTGACAGGGAGAAGTGTTGATTAAAAGGAATGTTGATGATTCATGACTGTCAGTTCCATAATTCATCAGTTCAGTTCAGTTCAGTCGCTCAGTCGTGTCCAACTCTTTGCGACCCCATGAACCGCAGCACGCTAGTCCTCCTGTCCATCGCCAACTCCCGGAGTCCACCCAAACAAATGTCCATTGAGTCGGTGATGCCATCCAACCATCTCATCCTCTGTTGTCCTCTTCTCCTCCTGCCGTCAACCTTTCCCAGCATCAGGATCTTTTCAAATGAGTCAGCTCTTCGCATCAGGTGGCCAAAGTATTGGGAGTTTCAGCTTCAGCATCAGTCCTTCCAATGAATATTCAGGACTGATTTCCTTTAGGATGGACTGGTTGGATCTCGTTGCAGTCCAAGGGACTCTCAAGAGTCTTCTCCAACACCACAGTTCAAAAGCATCAATTTTTCTGTGCTCAGCTTTCTTTATAGTCCAGCTCTCACATCCATATATGACCACTGGAAAATTCATAATTCATATTTTAATTCAAATTGCCCTACTAGTAGAATTCCAACTGCCTTGTTTCTTTGCCTCTTAATACTAACTCTAAACAGCAAAAGTCTAAAATAGTCACAGACTGTTTTATAATCTACCTCAATCCCCATCTCCTCCTTAGCATTTTCTCCCCGGTTCTGAATCTACCTCTTTTCCCCTATCCATTGTCTGACACTATTCTTGGTTGCTAGAAGTCTCTATCCTAGCCTTCACTCAAAACCTCCCCATTTCAAAATCCTTAAAAGGATTCCAGTTTTTCCCCACCTTCCCTACCTCTGGTTAACTGGTTAACTCCAACTTAAACTTCAAGATTTACCTCAAATCTGTGTTCCTGTTTCTCAAGCCTATACCCAGTTCCCAAGGGAGCATTGTGTTTTTTCCATATAGTTTTTGTTTATTAAAATTGTGGTGCATTTCTTTCCCCAACTGGCATATGAGTCAGACAAGTCTTCTCCATTTTTGGAACAAGTTAACCTGAAATAGGTTGCTAGATAAATAGTGCCTGAATAAGTGAATTAGTCTCGCTGAGGTAGCGCGTGACTGCTAAATGTTTAGGGGCAAGGATATTATAAAAATAATTCAAAATGAGGTGTAAATGACTGATAGATCTTCCCCTCCACCCTCACGGAAACATCTGAATGCTTGATAAGATACCATAAAATGATGGCGTTTTAGACGAAGTGACTCTGGAGAGTTCCTCTAAATTCATAACATATCGGCAACCAGGTTGCCCGTTACATAGATTGATCTGTACTTGAAGTACACAGTGACTAGAATAGTCTGGTACAAGAAACTACTGTAGCAAAACACTGGGAAATCCTAGGAAGGCATTGGAAAGTTGGAAGGAGAGGAAGAAATGAGAACACACGGCTCAAACAACTGGTATTGCAGGTCTTAGAGCAGAAATGGACAACAGAAACCTGTGTTCCTCATAGAGATTTTGTCACCAAACTGCTCTTACACTGTATTAAATTAAATACACCGTCTTCTATGTTGACATCAGAATAAATTTCATCCTCCAGTTAAACATTTCAGTAGCAGAAACTGACAACCCAGATCCCAAATTGTCCCCATTAAAAGTGAGAGAACCATATGGGAGGGGAATAAGCCGAGAGAAGATATTTTGTCTAGCAAATGACAGAAATTAATTGCTTCTCTATCTGTTTTCACAGCAGGCTGTTTTTAAGCCTCAGTTGTGCCTCTCTTTTTTGCCTTTACTCCTCATTCTTTTTTGCATATCATCCTCTATGTCCCCAGCTTATCATTAGATGATAACAAGTTTGTGGAGGTGTGGGACCCTGTGCGCTACCTCCTTACCCCTTAATGTCCAGTATAGAGCATTATATACAGGAAGAAAGGGAGAGGGAAGGAGGGAGGGAAAGCTGCAGAGAGGAATTGCCCTTTTAGGAAAGTTACTGATTGTGGGTATATGGGGTGAACGGGTAGCTGTTGGGGAGTGGAGGTAACTGAGCTGGAGTTGGAAAAATGGAGGTTGAAGGTTAAGAGGAAGAAAAAAGGAGATGGAGTTGATGGACCAGTTGAAAACTTAGTTGCAAATTCAATTGTATTTTCTGTGATTACTGCTAAGAGTTTTTCAGCCTGGTGTCTCAATTTGTATTGAAATGCGAGTGTGCATGTTAAGTGGCTTCAGTCGTGTCCGACTCTGTGCGACCCCATGGACTGTAGCCTGCCAGGCTCCTCTGTCCATGGGATTCTCCAGGCAAGGATAATGGAGTGGATTGCCATGCCCTCCTCCAGGGGATCTTCCTGACCCAGGGATCAAACCCACGTTTCTTAATGTCTCCTCCATTGGCAGGTGGGTTCTTTACCACTAGCGCCACCTGAGAAGCCACTGTATTGAAATAGTTAGTGCCAAATTTTCAATTTATTCTACTGCTAAATAGTTAATCTTTCCCTGGCCTCCTTAGCAAACTGATCAGCAGCCGTATTACTACTGGACAAAATAGCTCTGTGTTAGGTCCCGTCACTTGCCAACTCAGGTGTAATTTTTCTTCATTGAGAAATCGTACCTTTGAATCCAAATGATGTACTTTCTAAGGCAGGAATAGGCTACAATAATTTAAAGGCATTTCTAATGTCTTACCTCATCTCCTCAAACATGTCCATTTGCTAAGATTTATAGATTCTGTATCAAGATTTATTTTCTTGATTGTTTTGTCAAGAATTTGGAAAACCTTGTTGGGTCATCCTTATTTCTTTCTCTCACCATTATCCAAAGATAACTGGCAGAATGTCACATAGAGGAGATAGAAACTTGAAAGCTACTAGAATTCTGTGATTTAGAAATGAATAAACTTAGATGACATTTTAACCAATAGCTTTTATGGTAATGCATGGTACTATTCAATGGTAATCCCTGGAAAAATTCACCCTAACAAATGGTTAATTAGCACATGCTTGTGTATGTACTATTAAATCTTAAGGCATCTTAGCTTTCTGAAACTTTGCATCTTTCATCTAAAAAGTTTTAAGAAGCAGGGAATAGAAACTCTTGACCTATTCTATGAATCTACAAAGCTTAAGTACCCATTCTCCTGGTACAGTTTTGTGCATTTATTGGGAGACTTAACTCTTGGTTTACAAAAATGAAACCAATACATTAAAATATAAATAAGTAAATGAATCAAGGAAAAAGGAAAACCAGGGTAGAATAATACAATGATACCACTGGAAATTGAGTCTATAACAACAAAGATCAGTAAAATGTACATTACTGTTAAATAAAGACCACAAATTTAGCAGTTTCCCAGAAGCCAAAATAAAAAAGGAAACCCAGCGAGTTACACAATTATTTATAAAATATAAGTAGACAAGGTTCAAAGAAAACATTTTTTATCTATCAATCTTTTCTCATACTGAGTCAAAATTTTAATTTCATGAACACTATTACCAAAATGAATTTAACCCAATCTTTGTTTCAAATGCAAAATACAATAAAATTATTTATTTTGTGATATTTTTGAGAGATTACAATATAAATTGTAATGATGGCAGTTATTTCTTGGCCATCTATACGTTTTATTTGTTTATCATCCATCTCCCTCTGGTAGAATAAAATGCAGAGATTTTTGCCTACTTTGCCCCCTTTACTTAAGCAGAATTGTACCCAGCACCATGACGCACACAGTGAATATTTATTAAATAAATGAAGAAAATAATCAAGTTGTGTGGGACAGACTGGCAGGAGAGGTGTCTGAGTCACACCACCCAGTAACCAGGTCCTATGCTGTCAACCTGATTGCAATTTATTTACTGAGGTATTTTACAATGGAAAGACAACATTCTGAATACGAGGTTATCAACTTAGCTTTCCCTTCTTGAAGCTATCTGGAAAAGGAGGAAATCCTCAAACATTCAGGTCTAAGATGAATTAAACACCTCTAAACTTCCCAGGTGGCGCTCAGTTCAGTTCAGCTCAGTCGCTCAGTCGTGTCCGACTCTTTGTGACCCCATGAATCTCAGCACGCCAGGCCTCCCTGTCCATCACCAACTCCCAGAGTCTACCCAAACCCATGTCCATCGAGTCGGTGATGCCATCCAGCCATCGCATCCTCTGTCGTCCCCTTCTCCTAGTGGTTAAGAATCCGCCTGATAACGCAAGAGAGGTAAGAGACATGAGTTCAGTCCCTCAGTAGGGAAGATCCTCTGGAGGAGGGCATGACAACCCACTCCATTATTCTTGCCTGGGGAATTCCATGGACAGAAGAGCCTGGTGGGCTACAGTCCATAGGGTCACACGGAGTCAGACATGACTGAAGCGACTTAGTGCACAGTAACTGTTGTAGAAGGCCACCTTGGATTTAGAATAACAGCTGACATTGCTGCAATAGTGACTGAGCTTGGAGTATCGTACGATGAGTTGTAAACCTAAAACTTCAACACCGCTGGGTGTAAGTAAGTGATATTGATACCTGTTTATTATGCACAGAAGAAAATATTTCATTAGTAGGAAGAACATAAAAAGAAATAAACTAATTAAGTCTGCATTCTTGATCAGTATTGTAATTATAAAAAATGTATTAGAAATGAAATAAAGGAAAAAATGGGCTTCGATATCTTGCATCAGAACACTTTTAAACTCCAATGGCTATAGGAGTTAAGATTTTCTTACTCTGTTTTGTTGTTGTTAAACCTTTCTAGGGGTTTGTTCCCTCATTATCTCAGAATTCTACATCTTTTCCTGCCAGACTATAAGGCTATTTGACCTTGAAAAGTCTTTTCATTCATTCATTCCTCAACTCCATCCATCCATTCATTTTTTCCTCAAGTGTCATTAATTGAACAACTATGTGATTTATTATTTCATGGGTGGAGATAAAATGATAAACAACACACAGTCATTGTTGATGTGTGTATTGTTTGACTTCCACGAAATTAGAGTGACAGCCTATGCCTATCTGTCACCATACAAAGATATTGCATTATTATTGACTATATTCCCCATGCTATATATTTCATCCCATGATTCATTTATTTTGTAACTAGAAGTTTATACCTCTTAATTTCCCTCATTTATTTCTCTCATCCTACACTTCTGCCTCTACTGGCAACCACCTGTTTGTTCTCTATAGCCATGAGATTGCTTGTTTTGTTGCTTGTTCATTTATTTTGTCTTTTTAGACTCTACACATAAAAGTCAAATCATATAGTGTTTGTCTTTCTTTGTCTGACTTAACTCACTTAGCATAACATCATCTATGTCTATCCATGTCGTCACAGATGGATGGCAAGATTTCATTCTTTTTATGGCCGAATAATATTCCATTGTATTTAATATTCCATTGTGTGTATATATATATATTGCATCTTCTTTATTCAATTCAACTGTTAATGTCCACTTAGGTACTTCCATATCTTGGTTATTGTAAATAACGCTACAATGAACATGGAGTGCAATATCTTTTTGAATTAAACTTTTTGATTTCTTTAGAAAAATATCCAGGAGTAGATTTGCTGGATTGTCTGGTAGTTCTATTTCTGATATTTTGCAGGAACTGCTGTACTATTCTCTATAGTGACTGCACCATTTACATTCCCAGAAACAGTGTATGAGGGTTCCCTTTTCTTAACATCCTCGCTGACATTTGTTGTTTCCTGTCATTTTTAAAATTTTATCTTTATTATTTATTCATTTTTGGCTGTACTGGGTCTTCGCTGCTGCTTGGACGTTTCTCTAGTTGCAGAGAGCCGGGGGTCCTCTCTAGTTGCAGTGTGCAGGCTTCTCAGTGCAGTGCTTTCTCTTAGTGGAGCACGAGCTCTAGGGTTCATGGGATTCAGTAGTTGTGGTGCATGGGCTTAGTGGCTCTGTGGCATGTGGATTTTCCTAGATTGGGGATTGAATCCATATCTCTTCTATTGGCAGGCGGACTCTTTATCACTGAGCCACAAGGGAAGCCCTATTTCTTGTCTTTTTGATAAAAGGCATTCTGATAGGTGTGAGGAGAACTCACTGCAGTCAAAACAAATGCTTTGAGATGGCTTATTTCTTTAACACTGGAGACTCTGGGGCCAGAGTGCCTGGATTTGTGCTTTAGCTCACTACTTACTTAAACAAATTACTTAATATACTTGAGCATCAGTTTTCTTATTTTTTATTTGAGTTTGTACCGTGGCCATAATAACTTAAAGGATCAACTGGGATAACCATGTGTATTAAGGTTTCCATCCACACTGAGAAATCTGTATGCAGATCAAGAAGCAACAGTTAGAACAGGACATGGAACAATGAACTGGTTTCAAATTGGGAAAAGAGTATGTCAAGACTGTATATTGTCACCTTGCTTATTTAACTTATATGCTGCTGCTGCTGCTAAGTCGCTTCAGTCATGTCCGATTCTGTGTGACCCCATAGACAGCAGCCCACCAGGCTCCCCTGTCCCTGGGATTCTCCAGGCAAGAACACTGGAGTGGGTTGCCATTTCCTTCTCCAATGCATGAAAGTGAAAAGTGAAAGTGAAGTCGCTCAGTTGTGTCCGACTCTTAGCGACCCAGTGGACTACATCCTACCAGGCTTCTCCGTCCATGGGATTTTCCAGGCAAGAGTACTGGAGTAGGGTGCCATTGCCTTCTCCAACTTTTATGCAGGGTACATCATGTGCAAAGCTGGGCTGGATGAAGCATAAGCTGAAATCAAGATTGCTGAGAGAAATATCAATAACCTCAGATATGCAGATGACACTACCCTTATGGCAGAAAGTGAAGATGAACTAAAGAGCTTCTTGATGAAAATGAAAGAAGAAAGTGAAGAAACTGGCTTAAAAGTCAATATTCAAAAAGTGAAGATCATGGCATCTGGTCCCATCACTTCAAGACAACTAGATATGGAAATAATGGAAACAGTGACAGATTTTATTTTCTTGGGCTCCAAAATCACTGCAGATGATGACTGCACACATGAAATTAAAAGACATTTGCTCCTTAGAAGAAAAGCTATAACCAACCTAGACAGCATATTAAAAAGCAGAGACATTACTTTGCCAACAAAGGTCTGTCTAGTCAAAGCTATGGTTTTTCCAGTGGTCATGTATGGATGTGAGAGTTGGACTATAAAGAAAGCTGATGCCGAAGAATTGATGCTTTTGAACTGTGGTGTTGGAGAAGACTCTTGAGACACCCTTGGACTGCAAGGAGATCCAACCAGTCCATCCTAAAGGAAATCAGTTCTGAGTGTTCATTGGAAGGACTGATGTTGAAGCTGAAACTCCAATACTTTGGCCACCTTATGTGAAGAACTGCCTTATTGGAAAAGACCCTGATGCTGGGAAAGATTGAAGGTGGGAGAAGGGGACAACAGAGGATGAGATGGTTGGATGGCATCACCCACTCAATGGACATGAGTTTGAGCTAGCTCTGGGAGTTGGTGATGGACAGGGAAGCCTGGCATGCTGCAATCCATGGGATCGCAGATTCAGACACGACTGAGCAACTGAATTGAACTGATTAAGTGTACAACACAGTGCTAGTTACTCTACAGGGATACAGAAGAATTAGCCATTTACATCTGAGATTAACAAACCAAAAAAAGAGAGAGAGGGAAAAAAAAGCTATATGTGTGTGTGGATGTGTGTGTGTAATAAATAATATATTCAAAATGTGAAGAAACAGAAAGCAAAGTATTAAGTCCTCATGAAGTGCAGTTGGAGAGAAAAGCTTTCAGGGATGACCAGTTTTAACCTATATTTTAAGAAAATGATAGTTGTGACTGGCATGAGAAAAAAAGGCACGAGATATAAACTACTATTTTGTGCTTGAACTTCCTTGAACAGGCTTTCTATGAAGTAGTTTGCTAAGATGTGCCTCTCACTAACTGCAATACCTGTCTATCCTGGAAATAAGTTCTCATTTCATTGTTGAATGTTTTCAAATCACCTGAGAAGACTTGTTGGAAGACATATAAAATAACTTTATATCGTAACATCCATTTATATGCTTCTAACTCTTCACAACTGCCTAAATTAAATAAACGCAGAGAAGAGTTCATTAAGAAATAGGCATACAAACACAGTGGAGTGTTAAAATCACATGTAATTTCTTTGAGGCCATGATAAAATAGTCAATTAGCTCTTTACTTGTTGACAAATATTGTTGGCATAAAGTAATGGTCCACTCATCTCAGCAAAAAGTCAAAAGATGACAAACCACAATAGTCTGGCAAAGAATCAGAGGCTGAGTTGATCAAAGCCTAGTTTTATTTCAGTTTCTGCATAATGGAAAATGGTTACTTAACTAATTTCTACAAACTAGAGAAAGCTGGTTGCCAGTGGGAATGTGCATAAAATGAAACCCAAGTTTCCTGCATTGCAGGCAGATACTTTCCATTTGAGCTGCCAGAGAAGCCCCAGAAATAATGAAAGTGAAAGTGAAAACCACTCAGTTGTGTCTGACTCTTTGTGACTCCACGGACTACACAGTCCATGGAATTCTCCAGGCCAGAATACTGGAGTGGGTAGCCGTTCCTTCTCCAGAGTATCTTCCCAACCCAGAAATGGAACTCAGGTCTCCTGCATTGCAGGTGGATTCTTTACTAACTGAGCTACTAGGGAAGCCCCCAGAAATAATAATATTAGCTAATTAAAGAAACACTTTGTGTGAGTTGATAAGTGGAATAATGACAAGCTCACTCCCGTCTCAAAAAATCTCTGGACCCTGTGAATATGTGAAGACATTCCCTTACAAAGCCAAAAGTGAAGTTGCTCAGTTGTGTCCAACTCTTTGTGGCCCCATGGACTGTAATCTACCAGGCTCCTCCGTCCATGGGATTTTCCAGGCAAGAATACTGGAGCGGGTTGCCATTTCCTTCTGCAGGAAATCTTCCTGACCCAGGGATTGAACCCGGGTCTCCTGCATTGTAGGCAGACACTTTACCATCTGAGCCACTAGGAAGTCCTACACAGGCAAAGAGATGTTATAGATGTGATTAAGTTAAGGATCTTGAGATGGCAATATTATCCTGGAATATCTTTGTGTGTGTGTTAGTCATTCAGTCTAACCAAACTGTTTGTGATCCTATGGACTGTAGCCTGCCAGGATCCTCTGTTCAAGGGATTCTCTATGGAAGAATACTGGAGTGGGTTGCCATTTCCTACTCCAGGGGATCTTTTCTATCCAGGGATCAAACCAGGGTCTCCTGCATTGCGGGTGGATTCTGAGCCACCAAGGAAGCCCAGAATATCTGGACAGGTTAAAAGTAATTCACAGGGTCCTTATGAGACTGAAGCAGTAAAGTAAGAGAGAAAAGATGGAGAGATGGAAGTAGCGATGAGAGAGGAGAGAAAATGCTACACTATTATATTTGAAGACAGATAAGGGGGCCAGGAACCAAGGAATGCAAGCAGTTTCCAGAAACTGGGAAAGTCAAATGAATGGATTCTCCTCTAGAGCCACCACATGGGATGCAGCCCTACTGACACCTTCATTTTAGTCTACTCAAGTCCACTTCTCTGACCTCCAGAACTGTAAGATAATAAATTCGTATAATTTTTAGCAACTAAGTTTGTAATAATTTGTTATAGCATGGCTCAGTTCAGTTCATTTCAGTAGCTCTGTCATGTCTCTTTGCGATCCCATGGATTGCAGCATGCCAGGCTTCCCTGTCCATCACCAACTCCCAGAGCTAGCTCAAACTCATGTCCATCGAGTGGGTGATGCCATCCAACCATCTCATCCTCTGTTGTCCCCTTCTCCCACCTTCAATCTTTCCCAGCATCAGGGTCTTTTCCAATGAGGCAGTTCTTCACATAAGGTGGCCAAAGTATTGAAGTTTCAGCTTCAACATCAGTCCTTCCAATGAACACTCAGAACTGATTTCCTTTAGGAGGGACTGGTTGGATCTCCTTGCAGTCCAAGGGTGTCTCAAGAGTCTTCTCCAACACCACAGTTCAAAAGCATCAATTCTTCGGCATCAGCTTTCTTTATAGTCCAACTCTCACATCCATACATGACCACTGGAAAAACCATAGCTTTGATTAGACAGACCTTTGTTGGCAAAGTAATGTCTCTGGTTTTTAATATGCTGTCTAGGTTGGTTATAGCTTTTCTTCTAAGGAGTGTCTTTCAATTTCATGGCTGTAATCACCATCTGCAGTGATTTTGGAGCCCAAAAAAGTAAAGTTCTTCACTGCTTCCATTGTTTTCCCATCAATTTGCCATGAAGTGATGGGATCGGATGCCATGATCTTAGTTTTCTGAATGTTGAGCTTTAAACCAAATTTTTCACTCTCCTCTTTAACTTTCATCAAGAGGCTCTTTAGTTCTTCTTCACTTTCTACTATAATGGTGGTGTCATCTGCATATCTGAGGTTATTGATATTTCTCCCAGTAATCTTGATTCCAGCCTGTGCTTCATCCAGCCTGGCATTTCGCATGATGTACTATGCATATAAGTAAAATAAGCAGTGTGACAATATACGGCCTTGACGTACTCCTTTCCCGATTTGGAGCTAGTCTGTTTTTCCTTGTCAAGTTCTAACTGTTGCTTCTTGACCTGCATACAGATTTCTCAGGAGGCAGGACAGGTGGTCTGGTATTCCCATCTCTTTCCACAATTTGTTGTGATCCACACAGTCAAAGGCTTTGGCATCGTCAATAAAGCAGATGTTTTTCTGGAACTCTCATGCTTTTTCGATGATCCAGTGGATGTTGGCAATTTGATCCCTGGTTCCTCTGCCTTTTTTAAATCCAGTTTGAACATCTGGAAGTTCACAGTTCATGTTCTATTGAAGACTCGCTTGGAGGATTTTGAGCATTACTTTACTAGCGTGTGAGATGAGTGCAATTTTGAAGTAGTTTGAGCATTCTTTGGCATTGCCTTTCTTTGGGATTGGAATGAAAACTGACCTTTTCCAGTCCTGTGGCCACTGTTGAGTTTTCCAAATTTGCTGGCATACTGAGTGTAGCACTTTCACAGCATCATCTTTTAGGTTTGAAATAGCTCAACTGGAATTCTATCCCCTCCACTAGTTTTGTTCATAGTGATGCTTCCTAAGGCCCACTTGACTTCGCATTCTAGGGTGTCCGGCTCTAGGTGAGTGATCACACCATCGTGGTTATCTGGGTCAAGAAGATCTTTTTTGTGTACTTCTTCTGTGTATTTTTGCCACCACTTCTTAATATCTTCTGCTTCTGTTAGGTCCATACCATTTCTGTCCTTTATTGAGCCCGTCTTTGCATGAAGTGTTCCCTTGGTACCTCTAATTTTCTTTTTTTTTTTTCTTTTTTACCTCTAATTTTCTTGAAGAGATCTCTAGTCTTTCCCATTCTATTGTTTCCTCTAGTTCTTTGCATGGCACACTTCATAAATGCTTGCAAATGACAAAATGATTTCTTTGCTTTGGTTAAATAGGACTTCGGCACTAAAATGAGCCCCTATGTTTGTGTGTAGGTTTCAGTGGTTAATTTCCTTGTCAGGCTTCCCCTGGTTATGAATTTAGTGGCAGTGCCAACAGTGTAAAGGGAGGATTTTATTGAAGAACATTTGGAGGATTAGAAAAATCTCTAGAGCTTTGGAAGCACCACATTTTGTGTTCAGAATTCTATTGCATTCTGTCTCAAGACCAGAATAAGCAGAGAAGAAAGATGGCAAGATCCACAGTGTTCCATATGTGAAGCCAGCCCCCACTCCTCCAAAGTGAGTGGAAGGAAGGAAAGAACATGATCATTAGAGAATTTCTCATTAATCTGTATTAATTCTCCCCAGGCTGCAACTTTGCATATAAGCTTTTAACCCTGCAAAATGTATTATGGAATACATGATGTATTTGATTAGTTTGAAGAGTTATCCTCTTTCCTGAATTTTACTAAAATAAAAAACAAGCAAGCAAACAAATACCCCAGGATAATTTGTCCATTCACACCATAATAATTCAAACAGGATTCAAAGAGATTCTATACAGCTAGTGCCCTTTATGTCTTTTTTTCCTTATAGTGAGCCATGGGGAAAACAAATACTTTTCTTGGCATGGAAATTACTCACTAGATAAAGGGTGAATAAGACATCGTATAGTGTCCCAGAAAAGGTAATTTATCAAACGCATAGGGTATCAAGAAGACCAAACAGTTTTTCCCCTCAGAGTTCAATCTTTTATTAACATCGTTTAGTCTAGTCTTTCTGAAAATGGGAAGAGACACTGAAGTCAGGATACACCAGCTCTGGAAGTGACTGTCAGTGTACCATCCCTTTGTGTGTGTGTGCTAAGTTGCTCAGTTGTGTCTGATTATTTTGCGACCCCATGGACTGTACCCCGCCTAGCTTCTCTGACCCTAAGTTTCTCCAGGCAAGAATACTGGAGTGGGTTGCTGTGCTCTCCAGGGATCTTCCTGACCCAGGGATCGAACCAGGAAACCTGCCCCCGCCCCCATCCCTCCACCTCAATCCAATTCACACTTGTATGATTGGCTTCCTTTTTGACCCATGCTTGTTAATTATATCCAGCTGTAGGCAAATTGTTCTTCCAAATTGGCAACACTGAGCTCTCTTTTTTTTTCCGTCCTTTCCCGAATAAAACCTTTGGAGCATGCACTATTTTGACTAGTGTTTTCTGAACTAATCGTCAGTTATGTATATTTCAAAAGGTTCAAGCGACCTCCAAAATAACTCTGGGTTTGAGTACAGTGCACTTCTTTCCATTTGATCCCAAATTACCTAAGAACATACAGAGAGGAGAATTTCCTTAGAGACAGGCACATAGCAATCACAATTCCATTTGTTTCTGGATGCTCTGGTGTCAAGATCTCAGTAGTCACTGGCTAGGTCCCAGCACTAATCCTGGAATCATGGGGCTTTGCCCTATAGTCTCCAACAGTCACCCAGAACAATATCTTTCAAAGGCAAAACAGACACTTTTTTTTTTTTTTCTAGAAGTCTCTGTTCTCTTCAAGGGCTTTATTGTCAGAAATTCCCTTCCCCTCCCTTCCTGGAGGACTCTACTGATAGCATGCATACTCATGCAAGGCTATGACTGTAAGGAAGTGTTTCTAGTACCCACCCATCCCCCCCACCACCATTCAAAGAGGAGATAGAAGCGCATTTTCATCCAGCAGCCTAAGAAGCTCTATCTAATGAATTGGTATCGAGAATTTTGGCACCTGATTCAAATGAGCATTTTTAGAGATGAGAATTAGGTACATAGGCATGGAAGGGGGTGGAGGGAAAATAAGATTCAGAGTTAGAATATGCAGGTCAGTGTGACAGCTCTGCTATTGACCAGCGTCAAACTGGCCAAGTATTTTAATACCTCTAAACTTTGGTTTTCCTTATCAGCTAAGTGATATTAATAATGCTACCTGCTCTACCTGCTTCACAGGGTTGGAGTGAGGATAGGTTGAGATCATGTGAATAGGCATTACAAACAGAAAGCATCATGTAAGCAATCAATTGTTATTAATAGAATATTATCTAATTGCTTATCAATACATGCTGTGGGTATACTCGTGATCTGTCATTGGGTAAATAAAATAAATCTGTCATTGCTTCTTCTGGGTACAGGTTTGTACATAATCCTTAAGTGGAACAAGAGAAAGAAAAGAACATTTACTCAGCATTTATTATCATCTGGGCCCTTCATATCCATCGCTATAAATAAATTTATACCTAAACAATTTATATACATTAAAATATACTATATTTCATTCAGTCCTCTTAAAAATCTGATTTTTAGCCTCAGACATTAAAAGGTGCTTAAAGCAGTGCTTCCCAAATTCTGTTCCTTGGAAACCTAGTCCTGAGAAACACTGCTCTTTTAAAGAGTTACATAGCCTAAAACTTTGAGAAACAATGTATTCTCTTCTTCCCTCCAACAGATGCATTTTGCCCAATACCATCCTGGTAACCATGGAAAAATTCTACAAGAGAAAAGATAGCTATAGTAAAGGAATCTGTTTAACTTTGCTCAATCCAGACTTCTCCAAGCTTATTTGATCTGGAGACCCTTATTTTCCAATTATACTTGCTAAATTTTGATAGAACTGAGATTCTACAGAAAACATTTGCCGAGTATAGATCTAAATTCATGATTAGTGTTACTCCATGGCAAATCTGCAATCAGAATGCAAACCTGTCCTGTTTAAAAGGACACACTAAAACCATGTATTAAAAAGGGTTGGAAAATAGGGGAGGGCAGTCATAAAATTTCATTATTCTACATTTACTTCTAATTATATCAGCATTATGGTTTTGGTTTTTTTTCCCCCTTTGTTATAATCAGTATATGTTGACTTTGTCTTCTGATTATCTACATACAGTAAAACATGTGTAACATAAAAAAGATCACTTTAGCCATTGTTAAGTGCACAGTTCCATGGCATTTTGTACTTTTATACTGTTGTGCACCCATTGCCACCATTCACGTCCAGAACGTTTTCATCTCCCCAAATGGAAAATATATCTATATTGGCTTCTGATCTTTTTTACTTAATATTTTATCAGCAACATTTTTCCACTTTGCAACTTACTCTTTAAAAAAAAAAAAGAAAAAAAAACTTTATTTCTAAAGGCCGTGAAATATTCAATCCAGATAATACTTATGAATCTGCCTATGGTTGGGGAAAGTGAAGGTGAAAGTCAGTCAGTTGTGGCTGACTCTTTGAGACCCCATGGATGGAATTCTCCAGGCCAAAATACTGGAATGGGTAGCCTTTCCCTTCTCTAGGGGATGTTCCCAACCCAGGGATCAAACTCAGGTCTCCTGCATTGCAGGAGAATTCTTTACTAGCTGAGCCACAAGGGAAGCTCAAGAATACTGGAGTGGGTAGCATATCCCTTCTCCAGCAGATCTTCCAACCCAGGAATCGAACTGCCGTCTCCTGCATTCAGGCAGATTCTTTATTTTTATATTTTTTTTAAAGGCAGATTCTTTACAAACTGAGCTATGATGGAAGCCCACCACTTTTGTATTATTTTCAGTTTTCTCTTTTGTAAATGATAAATATCTGTGTCTATAACACCATATTTTGGATTACTTAGAATAGCTAGTAGATTAAAGAATATGAACATTTTAGTTTTTGAACACATTGACCATCTTTTCTTTTTCCTGTTATACCAAGTTTACACTTCTATTGTTTGATGGCTATATTCACCTATTCTTTCAAATGAACAAAGACCTAGTAAATTCCTAATATTTGCTGAGTAGTGTGTGAAAGATACACATATCTTTTACTCAAATCATTTCAATATACTGTAGCCAGCATTAGGTATTGTGGCCAGCATTAGTGACAACTAAGGACAAAAGTACTGATTATTTGCCCACAAATCTTATTGCATTTCTCTGATTTTTAGTGTGAGGCATCCTTGCTAGTTTGCTGATTCCATTTGAGGATTTCCTTCTCTGTCTTTTTTCCCCTTGCCCACTTCTTACTCATATATGTACTGTTGGACAAATTACTTAATCTCGAACTTTGTTTCCTCACTTCAGGGGTGCTAGTGGTAAAGAATTCACCTGCCAACTCCGGAGACACAGTAGACACGGGTTCAAGACCTGGGTCGAGAAGATCCCCTGGAGTGGGCAATGGCAACCCACTCCAGTATTCTTGCCTGAAAAATTCCATGGGCAGAGGAGCCTGGCGGGATACAGTTCATGGGGCCGAAAGAGTTGGACACGAATGAGCACTGAGCATGCATGCATGCATAGGATTATTGTCTGAACTCAAGGAGACTTTGTATATCTTAATGTCTCAGTGAGATATTATATGTCTTAAACCAGTGCCTAGTACATTACAAGCACTCTGTAAACATTACCTGTTATTGTTATTACTTCTAAGATCGAGAAAGTGAGATGAATGCTCTATTAGTTGACTCAAGGAGTGGGCAAGCTAGAGCTATGTGCACTTTGCCCTGGCACTGTATGTCAATTTTTAAACAAGCTTTCTGTGTGTTTAAACAAACCTATTAAGTCATGAACTTCCTTCATTTTTCTTTCAGGAATAGAAGAAGAGATTAATTAGTATGTGGATGGTGGTGGTGCTGGGACATTTGTTTTTCCTGAGACACATTGCTGCTAAGTTTTACAAAGTTCTGCTAAGTCCTTTAAAAGAAAAATGTACGTCCTTCAGTTTTTTGTTACCTAGTATTCAGGAATATTCTTCAGTCAAAGTAATAGAAACATTGATGTGCTAAGAGTTATAGGTTGATGACTTAAAAAATTATACATTGCACCCTAAAGAATGAACTTAATGCTGAATTGAATTGACGAGGGTCAATGTGCCAAGAAGCTAGCTATAAGACTCCCAATTATGTTTAATCAAGCATCTATCCTTATCAAATTTTTAAAGAAGTATTTTTCTTGCTGATTTATTTTCCTTGCTTTATATGTATATAAAATTAGCTCTATCATAAGTTTGGTCTTTAATAGAAGAGAAGAGAGAAGTGTGCGTGCTCAGTCCTGTCTGACTGTGCAATCCTTGTAGCCTGCCAGGCTTCTTTGTCCATGGAATTTTCCAGGTAAGAATACTGGAACAGGTTGCCATTTCCTCCTTCTGGGTTGGAACCTGTGTCTCTTGAGTCTCCTGCATTGGAAGGAGGGTTCTTTACCACTGCACCACCTGCTAAGAAGGGGGTCTTTAATTGCTGAGGGTCTTTAATTGCATATACTTAATCTGAATACAGGAATATGTGTCCTGGCAAATTGTGTGAATGTTATATTAAATTGAACATCACATTGTTTTGATTTACAAAAGCTGGTGATGTCTAAGTAACTGACAGATGTCAATCAGCAGATTCCATTGTTCTAGGAACTGTATATATGACATCAAAATTCTGAATAAAAATTGTTTATTCAATTATGACCACATCTATTTTATTTGCTATTTTACAAAAATGAATAAAGTATACTCTATACAGTTTTTCATAGAAGCAAGTAAGTGTGGCATATGGTGAAACCACTTCAAGCTGCTGAAGAAGCAGCAAACTGTAAAATACTTTACTGTCATAGTATGGCATTATTTTCCTGCGTACGAAATCATTCGTTGCTGTTTTCATTGTCTGCATTAAGTTCTTTCGTGAAATACTTAACGTCTTAAATAGTTCTTAGATATTAAAAACAAAACAGAAACCATTTCCCAATCCAGCAGACCCTGTGAAAGGCAAGGATAATAAGCCTTGCAGTTCTTAGGTTCTTCCAGAAGGAAGTGGAAAGAGGCCGAAGGTTTCAGAAGTACAAGCAAAGTCAGTGAAGCAGAGAGTAAATCCAAATATTCGGCAAATGATAAACCAGAAAAAAAGACATGCCAGCTGTTCACACTGCAAAGTTACTGAACGTTTATTTTGGTTCAAGTTTTATTTTTATATGAGGAAGGAACAATAAGTTTTCTACGGGGGTGGGGTGTCTTATTCCTTATGACATCAATAGGGAACAGAGTTTGCGATGCAGGTGGGTGTTTCCTCTGGGCTCTTCTACACTCGTCCTTCTTGCCGGCCACCGCTCCGCTGGGACCTCCGTCTTGGGGACAGAACCCCGAGACGCCTATGCGTGGGCGACGGAGTGTCTGCGCTCGCCCCCTGGGGCTAGGCCACACTGCTTACCCAACTCCCGCTTCTCAAATTGCAATTTCTGTAACAGGGCAGCCAACAGCGCGGGTTCCCTTTCCCCGCCAGCTATCCGCGAGCGGAGGCGAGCGGCCGGGCTCCGGCGGCGAACAAAGGCGGCGCGGAGCGCGGGGCGCGCGGCCGGGTTTGGCGCGTGTCTCTCCGGCAGGAGGCGGAGGCGGCGGCGGCGCCGCGCCCGAGCTTGCATTCCTCAGAAGCGCCCGGAGCCCGCGGGGCGACGTCACCCCCGGCTCCGCCCCCGTCCCTCCCCGAGCAAAGTAACTCTTGACTAACAGGAGCAGCCTCTGCCGAGCATGGAGAGCAGCCGCCGCGGCCGGCCGACGACGCGGGCGACGCTGGCGCCCCAGAGGTAGTTTGGCTCCCGCCGAGCAGGAAAAAGTGCGGGCGCGGCTGTCCATTCCCCGCGCTCACCCCGCCAGGCCCGGCCGGCCCCTCAGCGGTGGATTTCGCTGAGAGCCTCCCGGCAGCTCTTTGCAGAGCGGCTTGAAACTTCTCCCAAAGTCGACATGGATACGGCGGCGGCAGCGCTGCCCGCTTTTGTGGCGCTCGTGCTTCTCTCCCCCTGGCCGCTCCTGGGGTCGGCCCAAGGCCAGTTCTCCGCAGGTGAGTGGCCGAGGGGGCGTCCGGAGCCCCGATGAGTGCCCCAGACCTGGGGCTTGCCCGCGGAGGTATCGGGCTCCTCTCCAGGACCGGTGGGCAAAGGTTTGAGGGAGGCTTTCGCGCCCCCCGGGGGGCGGGGGGAACGGGCAGACGGAGAGAGGTCCCCCGACTTTGTGCCAGGTGGGACGCGGGGCGTCCGATTGGGTGCCGTGGCGCAGGTAACTTTCCTCGTTGCGCCCCATTGTTCCCGGCGGAGGCTCGCCCCGGGCGCAGGCGGGCCGGGCGGTGCGGGAGTGCGGGCGGCAGTGCTTTTCTTGGGAAACCCGGAGCCTCGGCGTCCGGCGCTGGCTGCCCCGCGCCGGGGAAGAGAGAAAGAAAAAGTAGTTAACGACTCTGGGGACGGCTACTCTGTTGCTCGTGGTGCGGGCTTGTAGCTCTCCGCCGTTAGAACATTCAAAAAAAAAAAAATTTTTTTTTTTTTCACCCCTCGGGAAGCCATTGTCAGAAAGGTGGAGACTCAAAGGGACCGACCTCGGCGCGCTTTGCCAGGTGCTTTTTGTCCCGGGAATAACCTCCGCTGACTATTGTCTAACTACTTCCCCGTCCCTCCCCAGTCCTTTTCTCTCGTGCGGGGCTGCTCGTTGGGCTCGCCCCGTGGGTTAGGGCACCGCGCGGAGCAGGTTCCGTGTGTGTGTTGGCAGAGCCTGCAGGATGTTTTGAAACACGATTCTGAGGATCCACACCGAGCGGTTCTGGGCAGCGAGGTCTGGGCGCCGGTTCGGGGAAGCCTGACCCGCGCAGGGTGGGAGCCCGTTCCTCCCGCAGAGCCACCGCGAAGCTGGCGCAGCTCCTCCCGGAGCCGGCCTGCCTGCTGGGGGCTGTGAACGACTGCCGCCCGCCGCCAAGAGAACCCCAAAGGAGGCATGCAGTGAGGTCTCGCCAGTTAGCCCTTTGGGGTTCTAATGAGTTCTAGTAAAACCACTTCGACAAGTCCGTGAAACCCCGTTTCGCCCAGTCTTGTCCTCCGTTCCCTGCCAGTTTTGTCATCCTTCCTGTCGGTGGTTTCTTTCGTTCTCTCCTCTGGGGGCTCTCAAGTTTCACCAGGTGGACGCTGGGGAGCAGGCTCCCAGGCGATCGTCTGCCTCCCGCCGGTCCAGACAACTTTTCTGGCCAGTCCACCCTGTTCAGCTTGGCTGGCGAGCGCTTCTGCTGCCTTGGTTCTCAGTGCAGATGGAGACGCAGAGGTGGCCGAGGGGAGCTGCAGAAGACGCGGGAAGCGGCAGCCGCGCTCCTGGCTGAGGCCATGGGACGCGGAGAACGGACGAACTTTGCACTGTCGGTTTCTCTAGTTGTTGTGGCAGCCTGGTTTCCTGGAAATAAACTTAGATTGTTGGTTTCCGGAGTAATGTTTATTTTCCTTGCGTGCTCTTTCCCCCTCCCGCCCCCTTTTAGAACTCTATAAAAGGAGTTGGACAACAGATTCAGATGGCAGCATGCGATGTGTACGCAGGCAGATTATGAAATGCAGCGAGTACAGGGAAAGTTACGTATACAGGTGATGTTTGCAGAGGACTACAGCTCTGTGCAAGGAGTGAACCTATAGCTTAATTTTAATTCTTTCTGGAGTAAGCATTAGTGCAAGCGTCTCTGACAGGTAGTGCTGGTTAGTATTGGAAGCGTGCTTGATGTAAGACGTTGTATGCAGGCAAGTTGGAAGTGTGTATTGATTTCTGCACAGTGTTTGTCAGTGCACGCAGAGCCTACCCTGGAACAGGCATGTAGTTTGTTAATTGAAAGTTGGAATTCTACCAGTTGCATGATGAAACTTACATGTATTCCAAATTTGCAACTATTAATGTTTCAGCAGCTGATGGGAATGTTTTTATCAGTGAAGAAACTTTCCCTTTTTCTCCTTTCATGTTATTTACTCTTTACTGACCAAATAAATATTAGATTTCCTTCAGCAGAATGTATGATGAGCTTTTCTGATCCCTGGAGTTCAGGTATCTCTAATGAACAGTTGTGTTCTTAAACGTCTAGTTCTAAGTAATTTAAATAAGCCTGGCTTTTTTTTATTGACAAAGCAAAACATTTGACTTTATATTTAAGTAAAAGAATGTGCAATCCTAGTAAATGCAATTCTGGCAGGACTATATCTCAAAATTTTGCCATTCAGGATTTGTCTATATGCCCAAAAAAGTATGCCTTTTATTCCCAAAGTTCAGATTGTGGATCTGCCTTTCTCCATAAATTAAAAATTTGTTTTTTAAAAAATTTCTATTTTCTGCCTCTCCTAAGTCATTTGTTATTCCACTGTCATCAGATTTTATGGCAATCAGATTTGTTGCAAACACATAGAGTCAGAGATTGGAAGTGTATTCTTTGTTGCATTTTTTTTCTTACATTCTACTTTAAATGATGAACTTTTATTTCAGTTGAGAAATTTAAATAAAAATGATTTGAAAATGTAAAACAAATACATGTTCAGAATCATAAACTATCCTGTTAAATATATTTTAAAAATCACACTACTTAGGCCAGTTTCCACTTTTAGATATTATCATGTGGTTCCTAATGCAGTGATAAGCTTCAAAAGCAAAATTTGAAAGACTACAGATTGTTAGATCTTTGATATATTGTGTGCTCAATCTGGTCTGCTTTGTTTAAGCCACAGTTTTAGGAATGTTTTCATCATTTGTAACTTTTTCCTTAGCTTTTGGAGTTAAGGTGTAAAAATGCTGCGTGGTGACCCTCTTGAAAATCTAAACTTCTAGAGCTTCCTGTAAATCTCAACTTGTGTTCTTTCAATTTGATCACTCACCTAAAACAGCACCTAAAAATGTGTCATATCTGTGTTATATCTGGGGAAATTGAGGCATGGAAGCACAAAAATGTACTGAAGTTTGTTCACTGGGTGTATAGTTGTTATCTCTTGATATCACAGTGTGAGAACGTTTTCTGTATTAGGACTCAGATGGCTAACAAAACCAGTCACAGATGAGGTAACTAGAGACTCAGCTTTCTCATCTGCAAAATGGGGATAATGATACCTGTTCTGACCTTTCCACATGGTTTTTACGAGGATGGGGTGAAATAATTTATGTGAGCTGGCCCTGTACATTGTCAAGCTTCATGTAGCTATCTGGGGTGTAATCATCATATATTAAGGTAGCTAACTGCCTTGACTTCAGTCTCTTCTTGCTCCCACATTCTCTCCCGTAAGTTCAGGCTAGTGTGTGTGTGTGTGTGTGTGTGTGTGTGTGTGTGTGTGTGTGTGTGCGCGTGCACGCGCATTTGTGTGTTTCACTCGGCCAGTCATTCATTTTAATTGTTTTTGAACATAAACATCCCAGATTGACCAGACCATAATTTTATCAGTACAGTGAGAGAAATTATCTTCTATTTATTTATTTTGAACTTAACCTCCTGTAAATCCTTACTTGAGTTGAATCTATAGAAGAGTCATTATTAACAGTCATAGTATTCCAACTATAAAAGAAATTTATTTTTTGTCAGTTTCTTTAACTGTCTGTTTACCTATTGGCTATTCAGCCTGTTCATCTCAGTGGGAGAAAAATGCAGCTTTTTAGATGCAGTCTTATCAGTGACCTAGAGAGGGACTGTTGTCTCTCTAGTGTGATGCGAGCCTGGAAATGCAACTCCAAAGCCTGCCTTGGATATAGTTCCTGGCATGTCACACTGTACGTGTTTACTCACTTGATCCCTTAGAACCTTGCAACTCATCTAAGCAGAGCCACTTTCTCAGTGTCTCATTCCTTGCTGTTCCATATGTGAGTTAAATTTCTCTTATACTTAATATCTGTACTGGCAAGATACATTAGAGACAGCTTTTTAAAGGGTTGCCTGTCAGTTTTCTGGTTTTGATTGGCCAGAATCTCATGATCCCTCAATTATTAAAACTCCAAGTTCCAAACTATTAATAATATGTAACCATACATTTCTGGGACTGGCTTTTCTTTCACTAGTCTCCATATATCTGATTCTGTTGATTTTTCCTAGATTGCAAGATGTCATTTTGTGTCTGGCCAGTCCAGACGGGAAGAGGCAGGTCTGGCTGCTGTTTGGGCTTTGGCATATGTGCTCCTGACAGCTCTTCTCTTTATATTCATAAATATGAATTTGAAAAATAAATCAACCCCTCTGCCACTCCACCCCTCTCCCACGCTTCTCCCCCCTCCTCTCTAGCAACAACAAAGCCCACATGCACATCTACAAAATCACAGCCTTTTTGTTTTCACCACATATCTTTTGGTGCTGACCGTGTTCTTGAAAACTGGAACTATGACTCAACCATTACCCGGAGCAAACACCAGTCCTCCTACCTGATCTCATATTTCAGGCAGGGATGGTTTACTACATGCTTTTATGGCCTTTAACAAACATTTAGTTTATGTGGTACAGCCCTACATAGAGAAACTAGGTTGTTGCCTTCTAATGCTTCTGAAGTGCTGTGTTCTAGGTCTGCTCAAGGTGGTGATACAGACAGTGTAAGTCATGCTAAATATGGATCTGCTTCTCTGAGGCATGGAAAATGCTGTCCCCCTCTGCCTGTGCGCTGCTTATTTCCCTTACTCGTTCTTCACCGAGGGCAGGAAGAGGAATACTGGAAGACCGAGAGCAGGAAACAGCAAGGGAGTTTACAGATTATTCTTAAAGACAAAGCAAAGAACACTGGGATCTTGTGTGTGCGTGTTGATCTTTTATTTAATTTTCTAAAGAAGGGGAAAAAAGCCCTATTTTTTTATTTGTTTATTGGAATCAGCCTTTGCCTTTGTCCAAACACATTCATTTCTTATTCTGTGCATGTGAAAACTTCCCCCTGTGTATTCCTTTCAGACTTTACCCTTTGATCATGTGTCTGTTTTGTGTCCCTTTTTTCAAATGATATTTCTTTTTGCCTAAAAAGGTTGTAATTGCTTGTGAACCTGTTTTTTTTTTTTTTTCATCAAAACTCATGCTGTTTGTCATAGTTCTGAATAATGGTATTTTATCAATTCATGATATCTTAAATGAGTATTTGATATCAAAGTAAGTACATCAATCAGGCTAATTTTTATTTCAGTTGAAGGTAGAAATAAGCTTGTAAATCCATGAAATAATCTTTTAATGTTGCGGAGTTATTTGTGCTTGTATGTCTCTCGAAGAAAGAGAGACTTTGAGTTCCTTTTTGTAAATGGGGATAGAAAACATTTGAGTACCATGCTGCCTGTTATTTTGAGATAAGTGACGTATATCTGGGCTTTGGAAAACTTCAAAAGTTATGTTTGGACGTGTGATATCAATGAGAACTATAGAGGTAGATAGTTTACAAACTTCAAATTTCATCTTAGTGGAAATGTGTTTTTATGAAAAATGCTCTTAAACAAACATAGTTTCACATGAAAAGTTTTATTAGTTCCATGAAAATTCTGTTTGGAGGGGTATGTTTATTTTCCTGTAAGTATTCTTATGGAGATTCTTTTGATTTGTTGTTAGTATTTTAGTAATAAAAACTGACCTTACATAATTTAAAAAGTTTTGTGAGGTTTTGCAGATTGTTGAGCTTCTGGGAAACACTGGGCTTGGGATGTAAGAATCACATTGATCCTATTGTGGAACATTGCCATTTCCCCACTTAACTCTGGTTGAATTTTCTGGCATTCTCTTCTGTATGTTGATAATCCATCAAAATTACACGTGGCTTATCGTGTCACTTGAGTTTGTTTTAGAAGTAAATTAAGTGGTCTTGAATGAAATAATCCATGTTTCTACTTTATATGATCGTAGACAGAGCTCTATTAATAAAAATGATGAACAGAGTAGTGCTGACTGAATACTTGTACAGGTGTCATTCTAGGAGTTATTTTCAAAAGAACCCAGATAGCAATAAATCTAAATAAAATAGTGTTTAGAATTACCATTTGCATTTATTTTGTTGAGAAAGTTGAAAGATGTAAATATGTACTTATGTATATATGTTCATACACACACATACACACATATATCTTAACAATGATAGAACATCATTGTCCAAAGGTTCAAGTGAGAAGGAAACCAAGGGTATCTACAGATGGGATCAAATTCCTATACTTACATTCTAGATAGAGTATTTTTTAAAAGAGTTAGTTTTTATTTATTTCATTTATGGCTGTGCTGGGTCTTTGTTGCTGTACAAGGGCTTTCTCTAGTTGTGGAGAATGGAGGCCACTCTCTAGTTGGGGTTCATGGGCTTCTCATTGCAGTGGCTTCTCTTTTTGTGGAGCATGGGAGCACTGCCTCAGAAGTGGCATGTCGGCTCAGTAGTTGCTGGCTCCTGGACTCTACAGAAAAGGCTCAGTAGTTGTGGTGCCTGGGCTTAGTTGCTCTGTGGCATCTGGGATCTTTTTGGAAAGTGAAGTGAAAGTGAAAGTTGCTCAGTCGTGTCAAACTCTTTGCAACCTCATGGGCTATACAGTCCATGGAATTCTCTAGGCCAGAATACTGGAGTGGGTAGCCTTTCCCTTCTGCAGTGGATGTTCCCAACCCAGAGATCGAACCCAGGTCTCCCACATTGCAGACAGATTCTTTACCAGCTGAACCACAAGGGAAGGCCAAGAATACTGGAGTGGGTAGCCTATCCCTTCTCCAGCAGATCCTCCTGACCCAGGAATTGAACCAGGGTCTCCCTGCATTGCAGGTGGATTCTTTACCAGCTAAGTTATGAGGGAAGACTGGGATCTTTCTGGACCAGAGATAAAACCAATGTCTCCTGCATTGGTAGGTGGATTCTTTACCACTGAACCACCTTGGGAGCCCTAGATTAGTGAATGTAGAGAATTATTTTGTCTGTTGCATAGATGAAGAAACTGAAATGGAAAATATAGGAACTATGTAATATAGAATAGACTGCCCTATACCATACTTTAAAGGAGAAACTAAGAAACCTAACTCGAGATTGGTGTCTATTTATATAAACTCTTGCCGATGCAGCCTGCTCCTTAACCAGCTGCTTGCAGGCCGATTCTCCAAACCCAGTCCAGGGCAGCAGCTGATGAGCTGCAAAAATTCCTCTAATCCTTGTCGGGTGGTAGGGTGACGTGGCAGCTGCTTAAGTGGCAGACTGGCCACAGCTTCTTGATATGGCTCGACTTAGGTCATTTGACAAATTCAGGAGTACAGAGAGGAAGACTTTCTAACGTCCTCACTGTCCATTTAAGGGATGATGGCTGATTGCTTCATGGTCATTGGATTTGTCAGTGGCAAGATGTCCTAGAATATAGCTACATGAATTATGGTCCATGAACTGGCAGCATCAGCATCACCTGGGAACTTGCAATGATCTTGTGATCACATAACAGAGCCCACGCCAGACCTACCAATTGAGAATCTGCATTTAAATAAAATCCCCAGGTGATTTGCTTGAACATTTAATTTTTGAGAAACCCTGCTTTAAGACAAAGAAAGCTTAGCTTGAGAAGATATACCACATGCACTTCACTGTAGAATTGTAAGAGTACTGTGAAAGGATTAATTACAACATGAAACAAATTTCCCTGGAATTATATTTCTGATCAGTATTTACTTAATTATAATTTATCACCCAGAGACATCAAAACAACAAAACTATTCAGGCTTTTTTTTTTTTTTAAGAATACTCAGAAAATTTTGAAAGAAATATTCCATAAGAGAATAAAAATAAGACTAAATAGGTTTGATTATGAATGTATTATATAATATTTGATGGTAAACATATTATCTGAGGAACCAAGCATGATATATGCCAATCATTTTTACATTGCACATTGACATGTTGATATAGAAGACAGTATTGCCTCTTTTTTTTTTTTTTACCAGTGACTGCAGTTTCTTGTTTTATATTTCTCTTTTTCTTCTAAGTGTAATTTAAGGATCACTGTAATAAGGAGCTCATTTATAGGATAGTCAAATTTAATGAATAGGAGTCAGGTAGAATGCATTAACTATCACTGATATTCTTTTTACTATCTTTTGTGCTCATATTTAAGAACAGAGATTCTTGTCGGTTTTCTCCAGAGAAAAATTATGATGTAATAGACAGTGTACGCTATTCATGTCAAAACACAATTTTACTTGCATTTTATAGCTTGCTTTAGCATTCTCTGAGAAAATGAATTTTCCCAGAAGACCTAATTGCCTTCTTATTAATAAGCCTGTAAGTGTGTTTTGTTATCCATTTACTATTCTAAATGTGTCTACTTTTGCTGGCTGTTTGAACAGTGAAGTCTCTGATTAAATCACAACTGCTCTATTTGTTTTTGCCATTCACAAGTGACTCAGAAAATACTGGCATAATGATGTGGTTATGGCAGAAACTAATGGAAAACAAGAGATATAAATTAATGTTAACCCATGATAGTTGGTGGTATTGTGATATCAGGAGGTGGGGTTTGGCTCAGTATACAGCAGAATTCTCTACGTGTTTGACACTGTAAGTGAAAGTTTGCTTAACCTTTATTGTTTTAAATACACAAAATATAGTTGCTAGATTAATGAATAAACTACAAATCAGTGATTGCCACATTTATTTCACTTAGACACTAGTGTTCTATGGAAGAGGTTTAATTGTGGACGGATCAGGGTTAGAGGAGAGCTTGATGATGGAGAGAAACTCTGACAAGTACTTGCATGCATCTTGAAGAATTTTAGTCTAAAGTCTCTGATTTGTTACCTTTTCTAGTTGTACACCAAAGTCTAGAGCTTGCTGTTCATGCTCATTCTACTTTTATTCTTGTCAGCGAAAATTGGGTCCATTTATTCCCTCATTCACTGGAGAGGAGAGAGCAAAAAGCAGTTGCCAAAACAAAAATAGAAAGAAAAAAAAAAAACAACAGCAATAGGAACTTCCATCTACTGAGTGCCTGCAGCCTGCCAGGCCTTATGGTCAGTATTTTACATAATTTAAAATCCTCACCATAATCCTTTAAGATTGGAGACATCTCTGTTGTGCAAACTTCAGCCTAGAGAGATTAAGTATTAACTTGCCTCGAGTGACAGTGTGAGGACTAGGAGAGCCAAGATTCATTATTGAACATATACACAGATGTAACAGTAAGACTTTTTTTTTTTGGTTACTTAGTGGCAGAAAATGCAACCTAGACTGCTTGCAACAAAAGGGGAATTTATTGTCTCTCTTGACAGTTCAGGTGGAGCTTTACTTAGGAGTTCATATAATTCTGTTGGGATATGATCCTTCTCTGTCTACTCAACGTAGTTTTGGGGTGTTTTAGAACTTTGGTCTTAGGCTCCCTGTAGAGGTGAGGTGGCTTCAGCGGCTCCCAGATTCTGGTCCATTAGGAATGTGTGAACTATGTGCTGGGCCTCTGAAGGGGCTCCGAGGGTCACTGGAATGGGCTTCAGTCAATCTTAGGTCTAGCTCCTGAGGGGGAGTATGTGAATTGGCTTAGTTTACTAGCATTCTGGACTCAGCCCTAGATCCCCCAACAAGTTCATGGGAGAAGACTGGGGATCCAACCATGAGTTGTCAACAGATCGAGGAATAGGTTCTGGAAAAGCAGCCAAACTGCAGAGTGGTTGCTTGAGATAGAATTAAATAAGCTGTGAGCAGTGAAAGTTGAGAGGGGTGCACCTGTGTGTGTATTTGTAATCCTTCTGAGCAGGGGTGAACGGAAATGCTGGGGAAAAGACAGTTGGAGCTCCCTGATCTGGACTCCTAGGTGGTAACATCAGGGAGACATGGTGGCCTAAGCCTAGCCTCTAAGGGGAAAGGGATAGGGCAGGAAGAGAAGATAGAGGCATTCTGTTTCTAGCAGATTTGTGTGTTGCAAATCAGCTAGCTGTTCATCATTTAGGGAGTGTTTCTTTTTGGTCTTTAAGCCCTACTTTAAAGCATGCATTTTATTATTTTCATGATTGTATTCCCTTTGCCTTAGTATTGAATAGGTCCAACATTAAAATTTGACAGAATTTTGAGTTAAGTTTTGAGTCAAGTAAAGCTGGCCCTGACTGAGGATCAGGGGCCCAAATGTGGCTGTGCCAGTTTAGACCAGTGTGCCCTCCCTTCTCTGGCCAGGGGAGCTGGCCTGGCACTTAGGGGTGAAGGTGGTGCTTGTGGAGGAAGCGTATTGACTGCTGTGTGTTCAGCATGCTTCCTTCTGTCACTGGAGGTCTACCTTCACACTTCTTTGTCTTATCTTAAAGAACTTAGTGAATTGTTATTTTCTTCCCTGTACATTGGCTGCTTTCTTCATGACTCGTTTTTACCCCTGAGTTTATCTTCATCAGATGTGATGACTGTGACTCTTGTACGGTGAAGTAACACTTTGCCTAATAGCCTGGTTGTTTGAAGCAGAGTGCTGTATAGACTTGACCCATTTTTGCCCCTTTGTCTAAACTCACATTTAAGTACCTAGGAGGTATATGAGGTGAAAGATTTAGCAGTGATCTGCTTCAGAAAGAACAGGATGCTTTGGGTTCTTTGGAGGTTTATGTACAGAAAATTTTAGTACACAAAGAACTGATTTCTGTAAGACTATATTCCACTCTTAGCTCTGTCACTTTCCGGCTTTGAGGTTTGGAGTAATTCCTTTCAGTTTAACCTTAATTTCCTTATCACTAAAATTGGAATATTACAATAAAGTGATTTTATTAGCTTCTCTAGTTACTCAGTAGGACACTTTTAAAGGTAAAATGAATAATATATGTGAAAGTACTTTTCTGATTAAAAAGTCCCATAAATTTTTTGGGGGGGAATATAAACTTGGGTAATGAAGACATTATTGTTGTTGAAGGCATAGAATACATGGGGAAAATGGAAATGAAAACAATAGTGAAATGAAAACTTTGTATATTTGTATATCTAAGTTATGGGTTGCCATCTAAGTTGTTTGGAAATCTCAGTTTGGGGAGAAATTGGTATGGAAAAGAAGAGTCTGTAAGGTTCCTGTGAACAATGAGAAATTTTGTTATATATCATGAAACTTAGCTGCCAAATTCATTTTCACATATATATATACACAAATTTTACTCTCTAATGCTCCAAAAGAGTTTTTTTTCCCACTAGATATGTTAATAAAGATTGTGTGTGTGTGTGTGCGCGCGCTCAGTCGCTCAGCTGCGTCCTACTCTTTGTGACCCCATGGGCTGTAGTCTCCCAGGCTGCTCTGTCCATGGAATTTTCCAGGCAAGAATACTTTAGTGGGTTGCCATTTCCTTCTCCAGGGAATATTCCCAATCCATGGATTGAACCTGCATGTCTTGCGTCTCCTGGGTCTCCTGCATTGCAGGTGGATTCTTCACCCTGCACTATCATTACCCTAATAAAGATTATGTGATTATAAAATATTTTTACTGATAATTTTTGAACATATGTTTTAAGGACTGTTCTCTTTTATAGCAAGTTTTGTGTATAGTTTTTCTTTTTGAATATTTTTTATGAAGAGAGAAAAAATATTCTTGCTCTCTGAGCTGGCTGGCCTAATTGGTGAGAGCATGATATTAAGGTTTGCATCGATGTATTTACTTAACCACTCCACAGTTCATTGAGTGTCTACTATGTGTTCGTACCATGGCAGAGGCTGGGTACCCTGGTGGGCACAGATATGACTATTATGACAATTAAGGAGCAGTAGTCTTTGCATAGCTCTGCATTTAGCAACTTACGGGTGAAACCGTGTCTGTTTTGTGACTGACCTTACCCCTGTGGCTTGGCAAGTCTCAAAGCCGAAGCTTGTCTCTTACAATTTGTGGGCCCACAATGCAGTGTGTCAGCAGTCTTTCCATATCCTTGAGTGTACACACAAAAGACTAGAAAGAAGCCTACCAAAGAAGAACTATGCAAAGATATTCCACAATGATAGTAATATCCCACCAAGTGGAAATTCCCAGAAGTTGAGTAATTGGAAGTGTAAACAAGTTGGGTAGAGGAGGGAGCATGTTTATTTTTTGGAAGCTCACTTTTTTTCTTTTGGAGGCAGAGGGTTGGGAGATGTCCTCATAGAGGACAGTGTATGGAAATATGCCTGCACAACCTCAGCATCGTGCGCAGAGGCTCTGGTTTTTGGCCACAGATTTGTATTGGCCGCGACCTGCAGCTGCTTATCAACGGCCCTTGGTGCCGAGTCTAATCTGCCTCCTCTCTGCTGCTTCAATAGGGCTCTTTGTCCTGAGTAGTGGGCAGCCACTAGGTAGGGGATCTGGAGAGGGAGCCAGGAATCAGGGTGGACCTTGACCATCACCCAAACTGCCCTGCACCTGCATCCTGGAAGCAGAGCAAAGTCTATTCCTGGCTCTTGGGTCAATCATTTTGAAGGGCAGCAACAGTTTTGTTGTTTCAATATACCTATTGCCCTACTAGTAAATGGAGTTTCCAAAAATCTCTGTTAAACAAGGTACACAGCACTTGTAGTGAGTGAATTAAGGAGAAAAGTAATTTTAGAGGTGTGTAAACTTTTTTGAAGCAAAGTCAAAATTGCCAAATTACAAAGGCCCAAGATTCAGAAACAGAAATTTAGGAAACTGTTTTAGTCAAGTCGCTAACATCTTATGCCCATTTCATATTTAAGCAAAGGATATTCATTGACTACATAGCATAATATTTAAGATCACACACTTTGGAACCTGATTGCCTGAGTGTCAATACTGGTTCTAACACTTTCTTGATGGCCCAACCACATTCCTTCAGTTTCCCCATCTGTTGGGATGATTCAAATACCTATCTTGGATGTTTCTTTTGAGGAATACTAAGTTAAAGAGCTTAAAAGAGTGCCTGGCATACTAAAAAGAAAATTCACCGTAACTTTTATTACTGTCGTCATTATCATCAGTTTTTTTTTGGAGCAGAGAAATGTTATTGCAGGGCCAAGCAAGAGGAATGGGTGGCTTATACCCCCAAAACCCCAAACTCCCTGATGCTTTTCAGAGAGAAGTTTTTGTAGGTGTAATTTGGGTGTGTGACTTTCTTTTGATTTGCTTGTGATGAGGTAAGAGGGCAGTGTTCCAGGAATCTTGTGCTCAGCCTTAAGTTACCATCCTCCATCTTGGTTTGGGCCTTAGTTGCTGCTCTCAGGACTTAATGAAGCACAAGTTCTTGATGTCTTGTCACAGAAAGAATTCAATCAGAGACAAAGTGATAGGTAAGAAGTGGTCTTATTTAGAGAGATACACACTCCATAGACAGAATGTGGTCTGTCTCAGAAGGCAAAGGGGCTTGGAAGAAGCATACTCCACAGAGTCTGTGGGCCAACTCAGAAGGCGAGAAGCCATCATCAGCATTATTACTGGACTGAATTAAACAATGTTTGCAGAATATCCTGACCCGTGCTGTCATCTTTTAAAATTTCTAACTGCATTATCTTTTACTTCAAAATAAAACCAGCAGAGAGTAGATAATAGGATGCCTAAAATAGATCAGCACGTCTGCTGATTACCAAAGACCATGGCAAGCACTATAAAGAATATAATTCAGTGTTTATGAAAACAGAAAAGATACATTGATTCCTAAGAATCAGAATCTTAGGATGAATGAAAAAACAAAAACCAAAACACTATGAAAGTGACGGGGGAGGTGGGAGCTAGAGTGAATGTGTGAAAAGGATTTAGTTTTTGGTATAAAATACCTAAAACAATCTGTGGAAAATGCCTTTAACATTTTTTAGGGAGCTTGGAAATAAACTGTGGAATAGTTCCTAAAGAGATGGGAATACCAGATCACCTTACCTGCCTCCTGAGAAATCAGTATGCAGGTCAAGAAGCAACAGCTAGAACTGCACATGGAACAACAGACTGGCTCTAAATTGGGAAAGGAGTACGTCAAGGCTGTATGTTGTCACCCTGTTTATTTAACATACATGCAAAGTACATCATGCGAAATGCTGAGCTGGATGAAGCACAAGCTGGAATCAAGATTGCCGGGAGAAATATCAATAACCTCAGATATGCAGATGACACCACCCTAATGGCAGAAAGCGAAGAGGAACTAAATAGCCTCTTGATGAAAGTGAAAGAGGAGAGTGAAAAGGCTGGCTTGAAACTCAACATTCAAAAAATGAAGAATATGGCATCTGATCCCATCACTTCATGGCAAATAGATGGGGAAACAATGGAAACAGTCATAGACTTTATTTTCCTGGGCTCCAAAATCACTGCAGATGGTGACCGCACCCATGAAATTAAAAGGCGCTTGCTCCTTGGAAGAAAAGCTATGACCAAACTAGACAGCATATTAAAAAGCAGAGACATTAATTTGCCTTCAAAGGTCCGTCTAGTCAAAGCTATGGTTTTTCCAGTAATCATGTATAAATATGAGAGTTGGACTATAAAGAAAGCTGAGCGCTGAAGAATTGATGGTTTTGAACTGTGGTGTTGGAGAAGACTCTTGAGAGTCCCTTGGACTGCAAGGAGATCCAACCAGTCAATCCTAAAGGAATTCAGTCCTGTATATTTATTGGAAGGACTGATGCTGAAGCTGAAGTTTCTGTTCTTTGGCCACCTGATGCAAAGATGTGACTCACTGGAAAAGACCCTGATGCTGGGAAGGATTGAAGGCAGCAGGGGAAGGGGATGACAGAGGACAAGATGGTTGGATGGCATCACGGACTGAATGGACATGAATTTGAGCAAGCTCCGGGAGTTGGTGATAGACAGGGAAGCCTGGTGTGCTGCAGTCCATGAGGTCGCAAAGAGGCAGACCTGACTGAGCAACTGAACTGACTAAGGAAACTTGGAGGAGTTGGGGAATTTGAGGACATTGGTGAAACAGCTTAACTCCTAGAGAGATTTAGTCTCAGTTAAAATATGAAAACTCTAATTTGAGAATGAGGTTAAAGTGAGAGTTGACCAGAAAGTTGGACAGTGTGATCTATACCCTCAATAAGTGTCCAATCCAGTGAGACTTGGTAATGTCTTGTCTTGGAGCAGCACTCAGATATGGAAATGAGATCATTAGAAGTAAAGAGAGCTAGGGAGGCTCATTGACTCCTAAAGAATGTTTTCTGCCTATAGGATATAGAAAAGGAAATCTGTACTGCTTTATCTGCATTTGATGCATGTTAAGTAAATGCATTACTGCCACTTAGAATAGTCATTTACCTATTTTAGATAATATTTTCTGTTTTCTTTTTGTTGATGTTTAGTTCTCCTTTGCCTAGGTAGTTTCAAATCTATTTAAACCCCTAGGCTTTTTCAAGCCCTTGTCAACAGGTTTAAGGCCTTTTAAAATTCTGTTGTACAGAGCATGGGGCTCCTTGAAATTTTCTCAACTGTTAGCTCACTTGCAGAATTGCCCTTGGCTAGTCAGTGCAGAGGAAAGCCTTCTAAACTTGAGCAGGGATTTCACATCCAGTTTAAGCTTTGAATCTTGTTCTCTTTCACCTTATTCTAGCATTAGTTGAAATAAACTTCCCTTTTCCATGGGTTATACCTGTGAAAATATTTGTTCTACAGATATAATTAAACGTTCTTCTCAACTCTCAGAGAAGCTGTTTGTACTTCAGGGTTGAATCTTGCAGAAATGTGTTCATATAACTATAATAATAATGCAATTTTTTTGTCCTGGCTGGATGCTTCTACTGACATGGGTCTTTGTGATTCTGGTGGCAGCAGGTATCTTCATAAACTCCTCTCCATTTTCAAAATAAGTTTTTTGAGATGTTGTCATTTTGCTGCACTGTTTGACCAGATCATGTCTTAATAAAAGGGAACTTTAGAAAACAAGCTTCTATAGCACATGTACTCTTAAATACAGATCCATTCAAAAAAGGGGATGTGTACCTTGACTGTCCTTTGCTTGAAAATCATGACCAGGTTATTTGGAAAGCAGATTGATCCTTATGTATTTCACAACAAACATATAAGGAATATTCAATCAGAAAAAGATTAATAATTGAGAATGGCAGAACTGTGTAAAATAGACCATATGCTTAAATATATACAGGAACCAAAAGTTTTAGCTAGTGTGGTTCTGACCCTGGCTTCCAGTCTTCTTGCATGAGGGAATTGGACAAACCCATAACCAGGTGCAGATATTTCTTGAAGAACCAGGTGCTCTGACTCCTTGCTCTTAAGGCAAAGTCTTTTGGATTCTGAGTGTAGATTGTATCCTTTCCTAGTCAATTCTTATCAAGAATGCAGATCCTAGGGTAGATGTGCTTTTAAATATGCTGTCTAGGTTGGTCATAGCTTTTCTTGCAGGGAGCAAACATCTTTTAATTTCATGGCTGCAGTCACCAGCTGCAGTGATTTTGGAGCCCCCCAAAAAATAGTGTCTCTCACTGTTTCCCCATTTATTTGCCATGAAGTGATGGGACCGGATGACATGATCTTAGTTTTCTGAATGTTGAGTTAAGCCAGTTTTTTCACTCTCCTCTTTCAGTTTCATCAAGAGGCTCTTTAGTTCTTCTTCACTTTCTGCCATAAGTGTGGTGTCATCTGCATATCTGAGGTTATTGATATTTCTCCCAGCAGTCTTGAATTCCAGCTTTGCTTCATTCAGCCCAGCATTTCACATGATGTACTCTGCATAGAAGTTAAATAAGCAGGGTGACGATATACAGCCTTGTCGTACTCCTTTCCTAATTTGGAACCAGTCTGTTTGCCGACAAAGGTCCGTCTAGTCAAAGCTTTGGTTTTTCCAGTAATCATGTATCGATATGAGAGTTGGCCTTTAAAGAAAGCTGAGTGCTGAAGAATTGATGGTTTTGAACTGTGGTGTTGGAGAAGACTCTTGAGAGTCCCTTGGACTGCAAGGAGATCCAACCAATCCATCCTAAAGGAGTTCAGTCCTGAATATTCACTGGAAGGACTGATGCTGAAGCTGAAACTCCAGTGCTTTGGCCACCTCATGCGAAGAACTGACTCACTGGAAAAGACCCTGATGCTGGGAAAGATTGAAGGCAGGAGGAGAAGGGGACGACAGAGGATGAGATGATTGGATGGCATCACTGACTCGATGGACATGAGTTTGAGCAAGCTCTGGGAGTTGATGATGGACAGGGAAGCCTGGCATGCTGCAGTCCATGGGGTCGCAAAGAGTTGGACAGGACTGAGCGACTGAACTGAACTGAGTGGAGGCCTGGGAATTGCTTGGAGGGCTGTTCACTTCTTAGTGAAGAAAAGTACATAGGGTGGTGCTTTGGATTTCCCACAAGTACATGCTGTTCACTGAAGTATCCATTTAAGATCTTCCCCTGTCTCTGGGCAGTTTATTCACAGCTTGGAGTCTGGACAGCAGTAGATAGAAGCAGTGTATCCAACCCCATCACTCATTCATAATTACACCACAAGCTTCCCTGGTTGCCAACACATTTTAGAAAAGCACGTAATTTTATTGAGTGTCTCATGTTGCTTTCAAATTTAGTCAAGTAAAGAGGAGGAGAGAAATGCGTGGCAGAATGTCATATCAGTGTTTATTTTTTCAGGTGCCAATGCCTTGAAGCAGTGAGAAGTTTCCTTTGAGGTGGAGACTTATAGCTGTTGACATCCTCATCTATTGTTGGGATTATAGCCCTACCAAGCATTGTCTTTTATGTGAGCAGTGTCAAAAAGGATTTATCTATTCTGTACATTATGGCAAGAGACTTAAACTTTAATGACAGCATTTCAAATATAATATCCTTTTGAGGTTGTTAAAATAGGAGATACCAGTCTAAATTATTAACCCTTTACTTTTAACAGTACCTTGTTTGGGCAGGTAGCATTTCTGTGTGCATTCATATGATTGATTAAGATCCCTGTTAGAGCCTGTGGGCTAGTGGCCTCTTCATTCACCAAGATGTCTATGGGCAGAACTTGTATCAGTTATTTCCTGTTAATTTGCTTAAGTTCACCAAGCATTTAGTACCTGTCCATTTTGTGTCAGTCAGTGTTTTTAACCCAGAGGGCAGAAAGATGAAAAAGTTGACTACTCAAGGATCTAGAGAAGTGAAAGTGAGAGTCACTCAGTCATGTCTGACTCTTTTCAACCTCATGGACTATACAGTCCATGGAATTCTCCAGGTCAGAATACTGGAGTGGGAGCCTTTCCTTTCTCCAGGAGATCTTCCCAACCCAGGGATTGAACCCAGGTCTCCCACATTGCAGGCGGATTCTTTACCAGTTGAGCCACGAGGGAAGCCCAAGAATACTGGAGTGGGTGGCCTGTCCCTTCTCCAGAGGATCTTCCTGATCCAGGAATTGAACCACGGTCTCCTGCATTGCAGGTGGAGTCTTTACCAGCTGAGCTACCAGGGAAGCCCTTAAGGTATGATTCAGAGTAGGGGATACAGTGAGAGATGGACAAGGGGAAAGGACAGTCACTTACTCTTGGGGTGATTAGTTAGATCTTTCTGGATCAGAATGACAACCATGGCAAAATTCCCCAAAATGAGCCACACAGTGCTCAGGGAAAAATGAAGTAGTGGTGTTGATTGCAAATGTTAAACCATCAACTCCCCCCCCCCACCACCAAAAAAAGGAAAAGAACCCACCAAAATTACAATTTTAGCATTTGCCAGTTTCCATCTTGTATATAGTCCCCACTATGGCTGATTTCAAATACTAATATGATATTACAGACACAGAGTTGGGAAGAGGTGCATGGTAGCATAGCACTGAATAGTATTTGCACCATACAGATACAAGAGAAAGAAATACTGTTAAAAGGTAAATATGGTATTAATAATAGGAAAGTAAAGTAAAATAATTAGGAGGTAAAAATTTTTAATATTTCTGTCTTAAATATAATTTATTCAAATATAGGTTTTTATGATTTCATTTTAAATGGCTGTAAGGAACAACTGGTTTGCAAACTTGCTGAAAAATTTAACTGTTAAGTACTGATACGGGCTTGCTCCAGCATACTACTCAGCGTGTTATAATCTTGGATATGGGTGTGCGGGACACAGTGAGTGAATCCTCTTTAATTATGGGGCCTTTATAGAACACTCTTTCCAAACAACATAATTCAATTTTTCCTTTTATTTTTTAAATTTTTTAATTGGTGGATAATTGCTTAATGATGTTGTGTTGGTTTCTGTGGTACAATGTCATGAATCAGCCATGTGAAAGTGTTAGACACTCAGTCATGTCCGACTCTTTGTGACCCCATGGACTGTAACCAGCCAGGCTCCTGTGTCCATGGAATTTTCCAGGCAAGAATACATGTATCCCCTCCTTCCTGAGCCTCCCTCCCACCCCCCATCCAACCCTGTAGGTCATCACAGAGTACAGGGCTGAGTTCCCTGTGTTACATCGCAGCTCCCCACTAGCTAGCGGTTGAACACCTGGTAATGTATATATGTCAGTGCCACTCTCCCAGGTCATCTCACACCCTCTTCCCCTGCTGTGCCCACAAGTCCGTTCTCTACATGCGTCTCTATTCCTGCCCCGCACACGGGTTCATCAGTATCATTTGTCTGTATTCCATATATATGCGTTAATATGTGATATTTGTTTTTCTCTTCCCCAAACTAGAATTTAGTGTGAGAAAGACTAGTCCATCTTAAACCCTTTTAGTGAGGATTTGGTTATCAACAAGGTTTAGGTTCATCAATATAAAATGCTGATGTCAGAGGCTTTGGAATGTCCACTGTGGAGCCTAATTTCAGGAAGAGTCCTGAGAAGACTGTGTTTATGCTTAACTCAAGTTTCCTCACTGTCCAGGGTACACATCTTTAGTGGTAGGTGTTAGTGTCAGTTCAGAAGCTCCTTAAGAGACTGTTAGAGCCCTGCTGATCTACTTAAAGAGTGAGCTTTTCAAAGCCTTTGAATTATGTACATTTTCATGCTAAGCACAATCTTTTCCAGAATATTACATGGTAGGTAGTGGGTTTCCAGCCACTATGGTTTGGAAATTATTATATAATCCTGGTAATAACACACTGCTTGTGGCCTCTTCAGCATTTGTGTTCCTCAGAAATATTTGGAGAATAAATGTCAGTGATGGTGAATTGATTTATATCACATTCTGCTGTACATTGTTGCTTTGGTAAATTTTTTTTTTTAATGTATATGAAATTAACATCTACAAAATCTATCTTTTTATATAAAATATATATCTGTTAATTTATTTGAGGTCTTGGTTTAATGATCTTTTGTTATTATTTTCTATTGAATTACACAGTTTAGCTTAAGTTACTTTTCTGGTTCTTTGATTTAAACATTTTTTCATTAAATTAATCTCTACCAGTGTCACACAAATGAAATGTTTTAACACATGCTCTTTTATATTTATTTCTATAAGGAAGAATAGTCCATGTTCTAAAAAATGTCCCCTAGGTTAATCCTGCTAAATGAAAATTCCTGTGCTTTCCTGTATGCCTTTGTTAGGCTCTGCCCACAATGAATTTAGTGTTTAAAAGTAAGATGTGCATACTTTAGAGTACATTGCAAGATATTTTTTATGAAATTGGCAGATCATGAATATATTGTGTGTATATATATATATATATATTTTTTTTTTTTTCTTTTGGTGGGACACTGCGTATGTTTGTATGTATGTGTGTGAGTTTTCATTGAGTTTTTTGATATATAGCAAAGTACTAACAGTGCCCAAGTGACTTATTTTGGCAAAATTGATTTCTCTCTGTACATCTTATATAAAATCTTTCATCTCTTATCTGGGGAAAATCTATCTTCCCTCATATAGCACAATTTCAAGAACTTGGAAGCATTCCAAACTTAACGATTTGAAACTAATAACAAAATTCTTCCAGTCTGTTCAGAAGAAAATACAGATTTTAATTCTTCTCAATCAGTAGTCTCTCATTCTTAAATAAACAAAGTGAGAAAAAAGAGACAAATATTATTCAGTATTATAAATGGGTACAGGTATACCTCAGATATTATCGGTTTGCTTCCAAACCTCTGCAATAAACTGAACAGTGAAATAGAGAATCACATGAATATTTTGTTGCCCAATGCATATGAAAGTTATGTTTATACTATACTGGAGTCTATTAACTGTGCAGTACCAGCATGTCTAAAAAAACAGTGTACATACCTTAACTAACAAATATTTGATTGCTAAAAAATTCTGATCATTTTCTGAACCTTCAGAAAGGTCACTGATCCCAGATCATCATACATATAATAATAATGAAAAAAATTGGAAATATTATGAGAATTACCAAAATGTGACACAATGGCATGAAGTAAGTAAATACTGTTGGAAAATGGCGCTGAAAGATTTGCTCAATACAGCATTGTCACAAACCTTTAGGTTGTAAAAAAAATCTCAATATCTGGCAAGTGCAGTAAAGTGCAATAAAGTAAGTTATGCCTATAGTACATAATTGAAACTTTGTTTTTCGCACTTATAGGGTCATAGAAAAGAGGCATATGTTAATATAAACTCTCAGGGATTTACTTTATAAAATCAATTTATGCTGTATGACCTGGGATCAGTAGACTTTAAACTCAATCTCTTATCTTTTTGCCTAGAATACTCTAGCAATTAATTGTTATTCACAAAGATGACTGACTTAGCTGTATAATCAAAGATTTAATTATGCTAGATATATTGCAATTCAGAAGGTTGGAAAGCTTACCACTAGTGGTCACGGTGATTCACGGTGATTAAAATTAAAGACTCTTCCCCCCCCCCCCCTAATTCTGAGTTAACCACATGATTGTATAACTTGGGACAACTCATTTTATAGCATCTGTTTTTGAGAGACAACTTCCACTTTGTTATTTTATATCTCAACACTATTTATGCAGCAGGGCCTGATAGAGATCTGTAATTCATTTCTCCCTGTATTTAGCCACTTGATCACTGAAGCCTGATGACATGACACAACAATTTTTATCTGAGCATCAGGAATTTACCTGATTCTGTGACAGTAACTGAAGCCATGGCTGTATATTTCTCTGGGCTGTTTATGTGTCCAGTCTAGACTTTGATTTCTAGGGCCAAAAAAGAGCCGTTTTAATGTTTTAGGTCCATTAACCTAGGATGACATTTATAGGAAGTATTATTTTCAATAACTAATAATTTAATGTTTACTGGGTCTAGCTCTGAGCTAAGAACTTTATTATAAGCCTCAGCTCAGTAGTTTCAAAATGCACGTAACCACTCATTTTGTGAGTACCAAATCCAATGTAGTTGGTAGCAACCAGTTTTTTGCAAAATAAAATAGAAGAGAATATAACAACTATAGTAAAAATAAGCATACATCTCATAGAGGAAGTAATGTTTTGGGAAACTTGGGTTTTAATTAAATAGATTTATTTATCTTTATGTTTCTGTGTATAATACCAGAGACCAAAAAAATGGGGAAAGCCTCTACGTTTTTTTCATATAATGCTCACTACAATCCTATGAAGTAATCCAAAGTCTATGATGCGTCCAAGGTCAAGGGTTTATAAACTCCAGGGTCATTCTTTAGCTGTTATGTTCTGGCACTTCTAGTAGATTACAAGAGCACAGGTTTTGCTTTAATTTGGTAAATTACTGATTTAACTTACCTGGGCCTCTTTCCTTGTTCTCCCTTTGGGAATAATGCCACCACCGCCACTGTAACTCTTTAAGGGTTGAAAGGATCAAATAACGTAATTTATATAAATATGCTTTTCTGACCTTAAAGGAGCTACAAAATAAGATATTATTATTACTACAGTAACTTGCTCTGTGGCTCTTCAGATGCTTAGTTGACTGCCAGGTTTGACTAGAGATGATCAGATTTAAGTGCCTTTTAAAGTAGTTTTCAAATTCAGAAGTCTACAATTCATTGTTTCATGAGTTGAGATCATTCCTGTTGAGTACTTTTTATAGTTTTTTGACAGGTTGTTGTGAACAAAGTAGCTATGATGTTTATTTACAATTTCTTTTCCTATTTTGGCATTACTCTTTATAAAACAACAGAAGGCAAATAAACTTTGAACATACCTATACAAGCTCATTATCCACATTTGTCTTCAAATAAGCCTGCATCTTGGTTTTAAAGGAAAAATAACACTGTGCAAATAAAACTTGATTTTCAACGGAAGTTTTAAATACCAATGGTGATAGTCAGTGGAAAGTTCTAAAAGAAAGATGTCTACGACCTATAGAAATACAACAGCAATGGAACAGAAAGCAAATGTAAAACCTCTAATTGATAGTAAAACTTTTGAGTGGAGGTGTTTTAATAAATAAAAGTAGCCAGTAAAGTAGCTAGTTGTCTCCTGCCTGTCTCCTCTCCTTCTGTCTCCATCTCTTTCTTTTCTTTTTCACTCTTTTTCTTTCTCTCACTCTCTCCTCCAAGTCTTCTGTGTCTTTCTATCTATGTGGCTCTCTGATCAAACTTCTTATTAAGATGTATATTTTTGTTGTTTAATTGCTAAGTCGTGTCTGACTCTTGCGACCCCACCAACTGTAGCCCGCCAGGCTCCTCTGTCCATGGGATTCTCCAGGCAAGAATACTGGAGTGGGTTGCCATTTCCTTCTCTAGGGGATCTTCCCCTGCCAGAGATTGAACCTGAGTCACCTGCATTGGCAGGAGGGTTCTTTTTTACTCTACATTTACCCTGTGGCCTAATTTTAGGATATAATGATAAAAACATACATATTTTACATTTTAGACATCAGTATGGAATAACCTCATAACAGTATACATTCAGAGCCTTAGAGTTATGAATGTTATTGTCCTTAGACAGATTTCTCAGCATTTGGAGGAACCGGCAGATATCTGGACAGAGGAGCATTCATGCTCCTCTTCTCTGCAGTCCCTTAGTCTAGTATTAACTGAAAGAATAGGAGGATATTGGGATGCAAATTAGCCAGAGGATGGCTCTTTGCCAAGTGTTGTTTATTGAGCTGAGTAAACATCTCCTGAGTGGGTTGGAGGGAGGTGTTAGTTTAAGTGGGCAGGAGGAGCCCCCATACTCCAAGTGCTGAGCTTTCTCAAAGAAATACTCTAAATGTACATTCCTGGGCTCCTGAAGGGAGGGGCAGGCCTTCCGGAACTGTCCTTAAATTGGAAGTCGGGATCCTTTGAATGTAACTGTGGCTGTGATTTATCTTTTTACAAATTGAGAAAAAGAAAGTTTTAAGGAAATAGTATAACTGCAGTTGCAGGGGATTTATTTACAGTTCCTAAGAGAACTAATTGTTTTACTTTCTCACACTTCAGCTATAAACAGTATGCTAATAGCAAAGTACCCATACCTATTCATAAGAAAAATCCTCTAGAGAACTTAGGCTAGTCAACATGTTAAAAAACAGTTAGAAAAAATACTTCAAAGTCTAAACAAAAGTTTCTTTTTTTTTTTTTTTGGCCATCCCATAGGTCATGTGGGATCTTAGTTCCCCAACCAGGGATTGAACCCACACCCCCTGCATTGAGAGCACAGAGCTTAACCCCTGGAATGCCAGAGAAGTCACCAAATTTTCTTCTGAAGTATTCAGCAATTCATATTTTAAAATGATTATTCACAAAGTCCCCTCACACCGTATCCAGTTGCTGAGATTTTATTCTTTTTGAGTTAGTTAGATCTAACAGAAGCTGAAGCTCCAATACTTTGGCTACCTGATACTAAGAACTGACTCACTGGAAAAGACCCTGGTGCTGGGAAAGATTGAAGGCAGGAGGAGAAGGGGATGACAGAGGATGAGATGGTTGGATGGCATCACCGACTTGATGGACATGAGTTTGAGCAAGCTCCAGGAGTTGGTAATAGACAGGGAAGCCTGGTGTGCATGGGGTTGCAAAAAGTCGGATGCGTCTGAACTGAACTGAACTAATAGAAAGGGAGAATTGAGTTCGTTAGATCTGATAGAAAGGGAGGGGAAAAAACTCTTCTGATAAGTGCCCATCATTTAAACTTTGAGTCTAAACTAATAGAAGAGGGCTCATCAAAATATGCATGAATTCATCCTGTGAGAGAATGTGTAAGAGTGATGGAATAATGAGAAATAAAGGACAGGAAATGGAAGGATTCAGTTAAAACAAGTAAGCCATAATATTTAAGCCTATGACTCTCATTTTTGATGTTACTTGGTTAAGTGTGAAATTTTGCATTTACTTTTTTCAAAGCAAGATAAAAATCTCAAGTATTTAGAGCAATTTTATTTCTGTCTACTTTGTGGTAAAAGTTTTATTTTTTCAATGTATAGCCAGGGATAATTAAGTTAAAAAATATTTTAAAAAGGCATTCACTTTAACTCCTTCCCTGGCAGCTGAAAGCTATCAATATTAAGATAAGTGTTCTGTTATTGATTAGCACTTACATGTTTATTTGGTACCTCTGAGGTGAAAATTTACTTGACTGCTGGTAGCATAGAATAGTCATCTCCAATTTTGACAATTGCTATAAGGCAATTTTATAAGTGATTAGTCCCATGCTGTTGTGTGTGTGGGGGGGATATAGCATAGGGTTATTTTGTTATCCTTTTGGTATATTATCCTTTTTAGTTTATAAGTAATCTAATATTCATTACTTTTAATGTTTTGCTGATTCAAGAGTCATGCTGGCCTTCTTTAGTTTACTGTGATGCCAAACATTATAAACATATTCTGAGTAAAGATTTCTGAGGGGACCTATCTTCTCCATTTATAAAGTATTTTTTTTTTTAATAATATGAGAGCAATTCCATAAGCCACAGCTGAAAGTGTCATGTTACATCATCATTAGCTCATTATCATACCTTGCATAACATTTATTTAAAAACAGAGTTGGTTTACACAGTGTTTATTTGTTTAGAAGATTTTGAATTTCATAGGATAATAATAATTTTAAAGGCTGTGTAAGTGTTACTGGTGGTCAAGCTAAAGAAAATGACATTATTTCAAATATTGCTGTTTTAGGATCTTCTAGGACAAGGCTATGTAAGGATTAAATCTGGACTTGATCTCAAAACCCCAAATATATTTCATTTTGACTTGATATTTTAAGAATAGTAATTTATTAAGTACTAGTGATGTGTATAGCATTTAGTTAGAGACTATCAAGCAAAGTATATGATAAATTCCTTACTAGATGAAGTGTATAACAATCATAGGAAGACTTAAAATATTCTTTGTTTTCTACTTCACTACTGGATAGGATTTTATGACTAGCTTCCTGTCTGTCTGACCTACTTTTCAACATGAGGATTTAAAAGAATATTTTTTTTTTTCCAGCCATCAACATTACTGGAATCTAAGATGAGACTTCCTTATTAGGCCTGTTTCTCCCAAGGTTTTGGAGGACTCTCAATGAATCTTTAAATAGACATTGAACATTTTCACTGTGGCATGTTTTAGGGACTGAGGACATGGTCCTTTACATCATGGACCTTTCATCATGGTCCTTACAGTCTAGAGTAGACCGATGTTAAACAGACTTATAAATCATTAAATAACCATAAGATTGTTAAGTTCTATGAAGCAGGGGTTCCCAGCTTCCTGGATCTAATGCCTGATGATCTGAGGTGGAGCTGATGTTAATAGTAATAGAAATAAAGTGAACAGTAAATGTAATGTACTTGTATCATCCTGAGACCATCTCAACCATCCCTCTTTTCCCCCCACCCCCCTGCCACCCCACCCCACTCAGTCTGTGGTAAAATAGTGCTCCATGAAACTGGTCCCTGGTACCAAAGAAAACATTTGGGACCACTTCTGTAAAGAATTGTAGGGAGAAATATAAGGAGAAGTTCTCTCAGGAATACTGCCTTTGCCTTGGAGTCATTGAGAACCCAAGAGTGAACAGGAATTCTTGACTTGAAGAAAGCTGGACTAAAGATACCAAGCAAAGAGCACAACTTGCATGAAGTCATGGAGACTGGAGAGAAGATGACATTTTGGAGCAGCTGACAGAAGCCCACTATGGTTGAAGGGGAGACTGTAAAGAGGAGCTTGGCTCTAAGTAGTTGTGAGGATTTTCTTGTAAGGAAAAAGGGAAACCAAAGTGGGAGAAAGACATGATCAGATTTTCATTTTATAAGGATCATTCTGAGCACAGGTGTGAAAAATGGTTTGGATAAGGACAAATGGATTTGGGGGAGACAAGTTAGGATGAAATTCTTGTAAGCTCAGGAATGATAGTGGTCTAGTTGTAGGTAGGGTGGGAGAATGGATAGGTAGGAACAGTTAACATTTACTGATAGATCTGTGGGGACTTAGTGAGAGGGAAGGATGAGAGATGGTGCCCAACCGCCTGATTTGAACTGTAACATTTACTAAGACAGGGAACTTGAAAGTTGGATATTTTGGATCTTTGCCTCCCAGAAAATTTAAAAACAAATTTGCATGTTACTTTCCCCCTGCGTAATTCTGTTTTATGCATCATGACTGCATATGCTTTTCAAAATTGTTTCCCTTTCTACTATGGTTTAAGGTATATGTGTTAGTATATGTGCATGTGTGTATGTTGAAAACTTAGTCATTAAAAATTACCCCTTTCAGTTCCAAACAGCTGGTTCCTTACCCCTGCATGGGGAGATGTTGATTTTCTCTCCTTTATACTTTAGCTTCCTTGAGAAATAACCTTGACTCTTTTTGAAGTTCTTCCTTTGTTACCTTTCTCTTTTTTAGAGCATATATAAATATATGTAGATGTCTATGTATGCCCCAACCCATCCATACAAACACAGTTTCTTTTAGATTGCATGGAGTTGCTATATAATAATATATGGAAAAGGAAGAAAACTTTAAAAAAAATTGTTTCCTCTAATGAATTGTCTTAGAAAATGCACATATACTAGAAGGCTGAGAACTGTGTTTTTTTTTTTTTTTTTGAGGGGAGGGAATAGCAAAGATTTTGTTATATAAATAAATATATAGTACCATTTGGCTGCTTACTAAAGTCAGAAAAATAGGAGTTCAACTCTTATTTTTCCCCACATACTTTCAGGGCATTATAACAGTTTTAATGTGAATTGTAAAGTGTAGGAGGTAGACTCTAATTCCCTTTCACACACATAAATCAAGTTTCAGGTTCTTTCGGAAATGTTTACTAGAAAACATCATGGGCAGACTTTAAAATGCTTTTGGATTGCATGACGGCATGGTGCCGCTTCGATTGAAGGCTTGTAATATTTTATTTTCTTTCCCAAAGATTCGAGATAAATCCTGTAAACGTTTTTTCTTGTTTTGTTGTTTCTGTTGTACCATTGTGTTTGGCTCTAACCTTTTACCCCCCAGGAAACAAAAGTGTTTTCTTACTCTGGGTGCCTGCTGAGTCTTCCAGCTGTTGGGCAGTGGTTTCAAAGCTGTTCCTTATTTACACACTGTAATTTTGGCTTGTCAGAAAACTTCCCAAGTCTTGTCTGCAGAGTAATAATATGAACGGTAAAGGTTGTGTTTTGAAGGGGAAATCTTTGTCAAAACTTACTAGAGTGCAACTTGTTTTGTTATTTAACACAAAATCTCATATAATTAAATTTTTTTGTTGTTGTTGTTTAGTTGCTAAGTTGTGTCCAACTCTTTGCGACCCCATGGACTATAGCTCGCCAGACTCCTTTGTCCATGGGATTTCCCAGGCAAGAATACTGGAGTGGGTTGCCATTGCCTTCTCTGGGGGATCTTCCTAACCCAGGACCTGGGTCTCCTGCATTGGTAGGCAGATTCTTTACCCCAGAGACACCAGGGAAGCCACATAATTAGATTATTGTATGCTTTTAAAAAACTGGTCATAATGAAATTCAGCATAAAACCTAGTCTACAAAAACTCAAGCAAATTAATGAATAGCCTGTTCTACTATCTACTCCTTATCCCTTCACCATTAAAAGTAACAGGAAACATGTTAAACCATGAGTATATGCTAGGCACTGTTTTGGGGTCTATTTAGACTCTGTCCTCCAGGAACTTCAGTCTGTTGAGGGAAGTAGACATGTAGGGAAATATTCTAACCCTCTTAGGAATGAAATGCTGAGAGAGGACAAACTGGGGAGAAACTGGCTTTCCCTGGAAAAGGCGAGAAAAGTGTCACAGATGAGGGAACAGTTGGGTTAAGTCTTACTCTTGGAGTTTCCAGATGAAGAGCAGGGGAGTGGCTTAAATATTTTCAGTGTACCAGTTTGATAAATTTGGTTATCGTGTTAGGTCTTGGCATTGTGAGAACACACTGAAGAGACAAATTACTCAATTGAAAAATGGATGGATGGAGTTTACCTAGTAAGTGATAGCAGTTTTGAGATCTAAAGTTGTGCAGGAATTAGAAAGATATGAGAGAGCCAAGAAGGATTTTCTAGACAGAGGGAGTAGCCTGTGAAGAGGCCAGAAATAAAGCAGTAAGAACTGCATCTGGTGTTTTGAAGACAGAGATGAATGTGGCAGTTTGTGGGGGCTAGAACAGGTCAGAAAACTCGTGGGTCTTGTTCCACGGGGTGTTGGAGACAACCTGATGACATTGAAGGATTTTAGGCGGGGGAGTGATAGGATCAGACTTCTGCAATAAAATGATTATGTTAAATTCATTAAAAAAATTGGGAACATTGGGGAATCAATTCATAGGGGAAGCTTTATCACCTAGAACTCTTCCTGTCTTGATGCTTAATGCTTAGACTCTTAGTTATGCGTAGGCTTTGGTTAGCTTTTGGCATCCTTTGCTTGTGATAATTTTGGCTACCCTTGCCCTTTCTGCTATCAGTCATTCTCTTCCATATTCATCATGTTTGTGGTACACAGAGCCCTGGCCGGGATGAAGGGCAATTGAAAAAGTAATAAGATAACGAATTATATATTAATATAAGCCTAATGTATAAGTTGGTGATGCATTTTGGTGTTCATATGAGTCCTTGAGTCTGTCTAAATTAATCTGATGTTCTCATCACTGTTTTCCAGGTCGAGAATCAAATGCAGGTGAAATAATTGGAAATTATTGGTATAATCCAAAGTACATTATTACAGTTGTCAAGTGTGGTTACATGGGAGCCAGGCTGCTTTTGGCTGCTTCCTCATAAACATTCTTTCCGTATTCTTTATCAGCACATAATCCTGAGACACAAAAATCCTTTGTGTCCCAGTGGGAATGTGAGAAAATTAAACCTATATGTTGGCTTTGCTCTCATTTTGCCCCTGGTTAGGAACTACTAACATTTCTATATTAATCACCCTGGTTTTGAATTGAGATAAGTGTTTTCAGCAAGATGTGTCCTACATTTTCCTCAAATATATCACTGTACCCATACAAGATTATTTTAAATACAGATTACAAGTAGATGTCTGTTTTCATCCACCTGATGCTGTGTTTTGTGGGTACTTGTTAGAAATGTTAATTTGATAGTTATTAGCCTAATATTGAAGTATGTACATAGCACTTCCCCATTTGCCTGATATTTTATATAAGCTAACACATTTTATCTTCACTGCATCATATGAGGAAGGTATTATTGTTATTCACTCTCAAGAAGTGAATCCTCGTCCCTCCAACTCCCCATTCATGTTGAAGACCTAACCCTTAATTTGACCATATTTGAAGGTAGAACCTTTAATGAGCTGATTAAAGATAAATGAAGTCTTAAGGATGGGGCCCTAATCCAATAGGACTGGTGTCCTTACAAAAAGAGAAAGACACCAGGTATACAGGTGCACACACAAAAAGCCACTTGTAGAAACAGGGAGAAGGCAGCCGTCTGCCAACCAAGGAGTGAAGCCTCAGGAGAACCTTGCTATCACTTTGATCTTGTACTTCCAGCTTCCAGAACTTCAAGAAAATAAATATGTTGTTTAGGCCATCTAGTGTGTGGTGTATTGTAATGGTGGCCCTTACATGTTAACACACACAGATTTTTGCATATAAAGAAACGGGCACAAAGAAATTAAGCAACTGACTTAAGGTCATACAGCTAGAAAATTATCTAGTCAGGGTTCATGGAAAGTGTGATTATTTAATCAGTGTGGTTAACCACTATGCTGTACTGGTTCTCAAGCAGACAGAGCCTTCCACTGCCTGGGCCTGGCTTGTGTTACTCCATCGTGCCTCTGGCATTTTCCCTTCCCTCCTTTCCTCTGCCTAGCTCTTTGCTTTCTAGTGCACAGTATCCATGGCATGTTTACTTTGGGCCATACTGTACAGGAATGATAGATCTGCAGAATCCCTTACTTTTATCATGGTTAGTAATTTGTGTGGCTCAAGCAATTTCATGGTTCAGAATGAGCAGGGTCAGCAACACTTGAAATGTTTCTTGTCATGCATTAACTTTTCAAATGATAGCAAAGCTCACCTTCATTTTTCCCCCCAGCATTAGTCTCATTGTTTCTATTACAAGATGCCTTCATACTATATCCCTGCCATCTTTTGGAAGGGAATTTCTTTCCAAGGACAAGAGGGAAAGGGAGAAATTAAAGGAGAATTTGTTTGAATTAAAGTGTCCATGTTAATACCCAAGACTGGTCTAACTGATGAATTGAGCACTTTTTAATTATTTTAAAGTAAAATAAAAATATTTTGAAGTATTTAAAGTACTTTTGTTTAAAGTAAACAGAGGTAAACATATGTTAATATGTTGCATGTTTTAAAATGGTCTTTAAAATACGATAGTGTTTTTGGTAGATGATTATGTCTCATTAAACCTAAGGAAATGGTGCAGTTATAAAAATGCAATGGGCACTGAGGGTATGTTGTGGGATCTTGTCTGAAAATACATATAGAATGGACCATATACAAAGCTACCTTGGGATTGATCTTGGAAATAATTAGTTTATTTCTGAGATTATTAACCATTTCCTATGAATTTGCAAATGTGTAGGTTGTATAGGAAAGCAAAATTAATAAATGAATCCTTGAATTCTTGTCTTAATTCTCCTTTTAAGATGTAATTAAAGGAAGACTACTTTGTGTACTTTGTCAAAGGACTTTTGTATCCATATAATTTGATGAAGATATTTAGACATAGATTAAAAATAATAAAATTACACCATAGTGATTAATGTTTAGATTTTATATTTTACTTTTATATGATTGACTATTACATGATAAGCAGAGTTTAATTTCTGAAATTATCTTCATATCACTTCACTTTTAGTTATGATAGATTAGAAGAAACAAGAAGAGGTATTGTGCTTTACTCTAAGTGTGAAATTTTAAACATGAATCGCCTTAGAATGATTTATGACGTATTTTTTTCTATCATGGAATCACTTTGTTATCTCTGTATTTCTATGTATAATTTCAATAGAAAATATATTTTATTTTTAAAATAAGACATTTGACTTTATTATATAGTTTTTTTTTAATACCTGAATGTGCCCTCAGTTTTATGGCACTGAAATTGGTTGCAGTGGAAAATATTTTCAAAACACTATGCTTATGGTTTGTGAAAAGTACATTATAGAATTGTTTCTTTTTTTTTTTTAAGTACAGTCTTTTTTCAAGCCTATTCACAATAAAAATAAAAGGATGTAATTTATGAGAAAAAGAAACAGCAGAGTTTTTTTCTTTCCCGTTAGAGATCAATGATTTTATGTCTTAGTGTAAATTTTGTTTATGTCTGTAAACTTGGGGATTTTATTTGCCAGTGACAGGTAAAATAAAGTAATTACTGCATTTTTCATTATAGATGAAACTCACTTTTAAGAATTCTAACCAGATTTTAAAGAATTAATTGACATTTAAGTTTATTTATTGAAAGTCTTCAGTACCACTATAACAATATAAGTATAATGGTTTTCTTCATGAACCATATTCCCTCAATACTCACTCCCAGAAATGCTAAATCCGGGCTACCTACTGGCAAAACTAACTCTGTAAATAGGATTTTTTTTTTTTCTCTGCATTCAAGCAATTTTAACATGGAATTATCTAACATGACTCTGATATTAACATCAATTCCAACGCACATTTTTTTTTTTTTTTTCAACACTACCAAGCAGTTTATTCAGTTCTTACACTGTTTACCTGGGAGAGAACATCAGACTCTGGCTCAGTGGGTAAAGAATCCACCTGCAATGCGGGAGACACAGAAGACGAACGTTTGACCCCTGGGTTGGGAAGATCCCCAGGAAAAGGAAATGGCAACCCGCTCTAGTATTCTTGCTTGAAAAATCCCATAGACAGAAAAGTCTGGCGGGCTACAGTCCAGTGGGTCACAAAGTGTTGGACACAACTGAGCGACTGAGCACCACAGTTTAAAGGCTCAGTGCTGTAGGGCTGTCCCTCTTCCTTCAGATGCCAACTGCAAGTCCAGGCTGTCACCTCTGTTTCTGAGAGACTGTAGATTGGTGGTTTCCACATCCTCCTTGGTTTCAGTTAATTTGCTAGAGTGGCTCACAGAACTCAGAGAAACTTTTTACTTAGTAAATCACTGGTTTATTATAAAAGGATATAATTCAGAAATAGCCAAGTGGAAGAGATGAACATGGGAATGTATAGGGGAAGGGCTCAGGGTTTCCATGCCCTTTCCAGGCACCCCACTCTCCCCCAATCTTCATATGTTCACCAAGCCAGAACATTTCTGAAACCTGTTCTTTTTGGGTTTTATGGAAGCTTCATTAAAGGGCTTCCCTGGTGGCTCAGACGGTAAAGCGTCTGTCTGCAATGCTGGAGAGCCGGGTTCGATCACTGGGTCGGGAAGATCCCCTGGGGAAATGGCAACCCACTCCAGTACTCTTGCCTGGAAAATCCTATGGACAGAGGAGCCTGGTAGGCTACAGTCCATGGAGTCGCAAAGAGTCGGACACGACTGAGCTGCTTTACTTTACTTTTATTTTCATTAAAGGAGTGTGCATGTTCGATTGTGTTCTGACTCTTTGCGACCCCATGGACTGTAGCCCACCAAGCTCTTCTGTTCATGGGATTGTCCTGGCTAGAATACTGGAGTGGGTTTCCATTTCCTCCTCCAGGGGATCTTCTGACCCTGGGATTGAACCTGCGTTTCCTGCATTGGCAGTCAGATTCTTTACCACTGAACTACCTCACCATAGGGACAAGATTGATTAAATCATTGGCCCTTGGCAATCAAGTCAACCTCCAGCCTCTCTTCTCTCCCCAGAGGTGTGTGTGTTTTGAGGGGTAGGACTGAAAGTTCCAACCCTCCTGTCACGTGATTGGTTCCCATGGCAACCAGCCCCCCTCCTGCTTTTTCAAAGTCATCTTCTTAGCATAAACTCAGGTATGGTTGAAAGGTATTTGTTACAAATATCAAGACCTTTATTGCTCTATTCACTTAGAAAATGCCAAGGGTTTTAGGAGCTTTGTGCTAGAAAGAAGGATGAAGACCAATATATATTTCGTATTACAAATCACAGTATCACAGTGCTCAGCTTGCAAGGTGAGGTGAAACCCTTGTTTCAAGGATAATTATCTGCTGTTGTTTAGGTTCCAAAATGTTCTTTTGAATCCTAGAGTAGGCAGCTGTGGTTTGTGGATGTCTTGCATCTATCTATTCCCCATTCTCACTTCCAAGTATAATATTAACCAGGCCTGACCCTGCTTAGCTTCTGAAATCAGACACGATTAGGCGTGTTCAGGGTGGTATAGATGTAGACCATTCCCGTTCTGACAGCAGCATCCAGACTTTGGATTGTGAAAGTACACCTCCTTATTATGTTAATATGTAGTCTTGGAGGAACTTTTAGTCAAGGTGTCCTCTATCCGAGGTGGGTAACTAAGACACACTAGGGAAATAAGAGTCCTACCCTAGAATTTCTTGAAGTGAGACAATAAAGCTAACAGCTGCTGAAATTTGTAAGATTTAAAGGGTGAGAACCCACGGCACCCGTCTTTCCAGCCTTGTGGAGAAAACTGAACTGAGAGAGCAGCTGAAGATTTCCCACCGCGTTGAAAATCCCTGGTTCCAACTATTAAAACTAAGGCCCAACAGGCCCAAAATGGAGTTGCTTATTCTAAGCCTCAGGTCATCAAACCAAGATTTAATTACAGTTTTATCTCCCCAAAGTGGAATTAAACTAGTCTATCAGGAATCACCCGATAAGCTCTGATTAGGTAATCTGCCTGATAGACCCTAAGGAAAGTAACCTTGCAATAACCATTCTTTTTTTTTTTTTGGCCTAGTGTTCCTTGTTTCTGCTAGGAACTATAAATGTCTTTCATTTTGTACAGTTCCTTAGGACTGTTACCTGTCTGCTAGATTGGGTGCTGCCTGATTGGTAAACTGTTGAATGAAGTCGATAAGATCTTTAAAATTTACTCAGCTGAATTTTGTTTGTTTAACTCAACTGTTTGTGAGAATTAGTTCTTCCCTTGCATATCCTATGGCATATCATTCAACATTTCCTTTGCTTCCACAAGTCAATACATTTCTCCTTTTGCCTAAGCTAATTTGCGTTCAGTTTCTATCACAACCAAACTGGTAATCAAATAGTTTTCTTCTGTGTACATATGTTATCTCTTTTTTAATTCATAGGTTATTTTCAATAGTTATAAGCATAGCACACATAGTTTTGATTCAAGCTTTTTTCCAGTTAATATGTCTAATAACACATTTTTCTTAAATATTTTCTTTATTTTTGTCAGAAAAACATGTATGCTACATGAATTCGCACTATACTTTGTCATTTAACCCAGGTTAAATATTTATTTTTTTCACACCTTAAATTTTTTTTCTCTGCAATTAAAAATCATAGGGAACTTTGTGCATTTTTACTAGTGTTCTCGGGGTTAACTTCTGAAAGCTTGATTCTTGAAAAAAAGATGAAACTATTTTAATGCTTAACTTCATTTTGGATTCCTGAATGAATATTCTACATTTGTATTGACAGCAGTGTATGTTTATATTATTTACCTACAACTGCACCAGCTTTATTATAATTTTTAAAAATTAACACATTTTAATAATATATTCTGTATTTAAGTGCTTATTGAATCCTAAGTAGTTTTTGTTTAGACTCTATGATCTCTCTCTTATAATTTTAATACTTTCACTCTATTCAATCCTTTATTAATTTACTCATTATTATTGGAATACATTCCTAGATGACATTTAGTGTATTCAGTTTTACCATTGCCACTCATATTTCAATCTCCTTCACTTATTAAGTGAATCAACTTGAGCAAATATTAAAATTATCAATTCATTAATCTAGATGGGGCTAGCACTGTTACCCGGAGAAGGCAACGGCACCCCACTCCAGTACTCTTGCCTGGAAAATCCCATGGATGGAGGAGCCTGGTAGGCTACAGTCCGTGGGGTCGCTAAGAGTCAGACACGACTGAACGACTTCACTTTTACTTTTCCCTTTAATGCACTGGAGAAGGAAATGGCAACCCACTCCAGTATTCTTGCCTGGAGAATCCTAGGGACGGCAGAGCCTGGTGGGCTGCCGTCTATAGGGTCGCAAAGAGTCGGACACGACTGAAGCGACTTAGCAGCAGCAGCAACATTGTTACCAACCTTAGAATGGCATAATACATGTGGAGTACTTAGCATAGTTTCTGGCACTTAGGATGTAAGATAATTATAAAAAATTGATGCTTCCCTTGAAATCAGTAGAATTTGCCTACTCTAGGGAATTTGTCTTTGTGGGCTTATAACTGGTTTCATTATTCCTGGGAGTATCTTTTCTCTTTCTGAGCAGGATCCTTACATAGCTCCTTTCCCTTTTGTGGGTATACGTGGTTCACAGTTACTTGGAGGATTAAGATTATTGACAAAGAGAATATAGATTATGAGGCAAGTATCAATTTTCTAGCTTGCTTAAAATTCTAATAGTCTGACAGAGTCCAGTTACTCACATTAGGTGTGCGTTGTCCCCAAAGAAATGTTGACTTTAGAGAGAAAAATCAAATGTGTGGTACAGCAGTGTCAGAGTTGGGATGCAGGCACTTAATGATTTTTTCTTTTAACCACACTGCACCATATGTGGAACTTCCGAACCAGGGACTAAACCAGTGCCCCTGTGCTGGAAGCACAGAGTCTCCACCTGGGAAGTCTGGTACTTGCTTTTTTTTTTTTTTTCCTCACAGAAATCAGAATAATGGAAGAGCATGGAATTTGATGGTAGTGGTCTAGTCGCTAAATTGTGTCCAACTCTTGGGACCCCATGGACTGTAGCCTGCTAGGCTCCTCTGTCCATCGGATTCTCCAGGCAAGAATACTGGAGTGGGTTGCCATTTCCCTCTCCAGGTTATTTTCCCAACTCAGGAATCAAACCCAGATCATCTCCTGCATTGCAGGAAGATTCTTTACCCACTGAGCTACAAGGGAAGCCTTTTGGTGCTCAAACAAAACTAAATACAGATCCTCTGCCAGTTGCTAAGTTACATCAGTCAAACCATTGTTTGACTTCTTCTTGGTTCAATATGAAGATTGAAAATACCCATTTATGCTTCTGTTATAAAGATTAAATGAAAAAGATTAAATGAAAAACTGTTACCTACATTTTCTTGAAAGTTATGTTCAACCCTTGAGGAAAACTGGTATTAGTCTTCATTCTTAGAAGGTATTTTCCATTATTGCTTTTCTGATTATTGTTAACTTATTCTTTAATAATATGTTTCCAGCAGGAGCACCATTCTGTTTCTTCTCGGACCCTGTCAACTTTCCTTCTCTGCTTCTACATCCTCTCTGTGGTGATTGCTTCTAACTTTGGTCCTGGTGGAAGATTGCTCCCCAGCTGCTACCTGGGATCTCCCTTTGTTCACTACCATCCCTCACTGTGAAAGCAACTGTAGCTCAAATGATTCTCTTTCCTTTGCTTGCCTTTTGCTTCTTTGTTTCACTTCTTTTTGTTATAGCAACACAAGTTATCTCTGTGTCTCATCTCCACGAATGGGACTTTGTATTTAAGGTGTACAACATGATTTGATAAGCATATACATAGTGAAACGATTACTACAGTTCAACTAATTTTAACATGTCATTTCCTCAATAATTACATTTTTGTGGGTGTGTGATGAGTGCACCTGAGATCTACTTTCTTAGCATATTTCCAGTGTTCAAGACAGTATTGTTAAGTATCTGTATCATTTTCAAAGAATAATTTGTTAGATAAAGCATTTTAATGACATAGATCTTATACAATTACGTTACTATTGGATGTTAAGTGAGCTTTCCCCTCTCTATTTTTTCCCCCAATAAAGGGAATTGTTAGAAATTTGATGGCAGCATAACAGTGAAGATTTAATAGCACAAGCACTAGTTACTTGCATAGAACCTGACAACAAATATGTAGTATGTGGTATTATAAACAGTTGTTCTGTATTTAGAATGTTATTATTTAAGTTGTTTTTTAAAATGTGATCATGGGTTGATTGCAACAAAGCAATAAAAAAAATACTAGGTACTTCTGATAATTTTCTTAATGATATAGTTGAAATGTAACTATATAGCTTGTATATATTTGTGGGTAGCATTAAAACTTCACATGATTGAGATTGTTATGCGTAGATCATTATTGTATGTAGACCATTTTTCTTGTAGGTTCAGAGACTTCACTCTAATGCTTTGAATCCTGTGAGCATCCTGTTGAGATTGCCTGCTAGTTAAAATGGAAATTTAATTTTTATGGGGTTTGTATGTGTTTTGAAATTATGGCAGTTAGGGTTGTGAATTTGATTTATATCTTCTGAAAGAAAGGAACAATTGACTTTTAAAATATGATTTTGTTTGAACAAACTCTACTAAATAAATTTTTTTTGAGGACAGTATTCATAGACAAAATATAGATGGGGATAATTTCCCATTGCCTCTCTACATTTCTGAAGTATAACAATATTTTCTTAAAATTTTGATTTTTAAATAGAGCTTTAACAAAAAAGTCATTAACAAATGCCTTACTTGAATTTTAAAAGTTTACAAAGTATTACTCAGGAAACATTTTCTTCCCTAGTTTACTTTTGACTCTGGGAACAAATAGTGTTAGTATTATCAATTGATAGCTGGCTCCACAACAATGAAAATAGCATCACCGATTCAGTTTTACTCAAATTTGTTGAAGCTGGTATTAGATAGTTTAACTTGTTAAAACTTGGAGACAGATGTTGATCGATGGTTAATAATTCACTTGAAGGTATAGTTAACAATATAAACAGAATTTAAAATAACCTGTAAAACATTATGTTTTGAGAAGATTTAGATTTCAGTTTTACTCTTAGGAGTTTCAAAATGTTTCTAAGCATTTACTCTTAGGGCTTCTTAGGTGGCTCATTGGGTGAAGAATCTGCCTGCAATGCAGGACATGCAGGAGACACGGGTTCAATCTCTGGGTGGGGAAGATCCCCTGGAGGAGGGCATGGCAACCCACTCCAGTATTCTTGCCTGGAGAATCCCATGGACAGAGTAGCCTGGCAGGCTGTATTCCGTAGGGGTCACAAGAATCAGACATGGCTAAAGAAGCATTTAATGTTAAGACTTCTATAAAAAGTTGTAGAAAGAAGAATTAGTGGAACTGAAACCCACTATTCTTGGGAAAACTTAGCTTTGATAAAAAATTACTGCTTATTTAACCTGTTTTATACTGTCTTGGAAATAATTTAAGACCAAGGGTTATGGATAAGCCCATGAATGCCACATGAAAAAAAAAGAAAAAAACTTTTTGTTTTTTGTATTTGTTTGATAAACATGATCATTGTAACATGTGTATCATTAGTTCCAATATTTGAAGAACACTCTGGTCAGTAGTCAGGGGATGTTTCTGAGGAATCAAGGGACATTGGGGATATATAACAAAACCATGAAGAGGAGAAAATACATTGAAAAGGAAATGACTGACTCTGGAAATTACCAGGACATCCTGCCCAGGATGTCATTACCAAAACTGTTCCATTATTTTCATAAAAAGATAAAATCTATACACACCAGAGGACAATAGCAAACCGAGACATAATTGGCCTGTGATGATCAAGGACATTTCATATTGCATTAGAGTAGTACTTTTAATTAGAGTTTCAGTTTAATTAGAGTATAATTCTCAACTACTTGTAGGCACTATCTGATGATAGAGTATAGAAGTTTTATTTAAGACTTCATAGCACAGCAACCCACTCCAGTATTCTTGCCTGGAGAATCCCATGGAGCCTGGCAGGCTGCAGTCCATAGGATTGCACAGATTTGGACACGACTGAAGTGACTTAGCACACACACATCAAGTGATAGCCATGACTGCATGCAAAATGACATTGAATGCACAGCATAGTATCCTTGAGCTGTACAATAGGGAAATGTGTGATTTCCTTTTCCACATTAGATTTCCATTTCTGTGTTGTTTTTTCTCCCCTTGTTCATCTTTATAAGTAAATAGTTACTCAAAAAGAGAGTCAGGCTTGATATTACTACACTTAAACTATTCTTATTCATAATATATGAGGAAAAGAAGATGAGAAGGAAAAGGAAATAAAAATCAGAATTATTATTTTTGAATTATATTTCTTTTATGAAAGACTTTTTTTTTTTTTTTTGCTTTTAAACAGTCAGAGTAGAGGAAAATAGATGTAAATGAGTCAGTAGGATAAAATGTGTTAGTAGAAAAAAATCCCTCTCTTTGAGGCCTTGATAATGTAATCTATTATTCAAGCATTTAAAAATGAATAAATAGAAAACTTACTGGGCCTAATGTTGGTGGTATTCCTGCACTATTCAAAGCCCATGTCTAAATACTAAATAATTAGATATTCAGATTCATAAAGTTTTATTTTATCAAGAATCCTGCATCTAAGGAAGTTAGTCCTAACTTGGCTCAGTTAAGAAAAACGGGTAGTGTCGGCACATCAAGTGGTTTTATGAGCAGGATACCACCTGGTTCTTCCTTGCTCTGACTTCATTTGTTGTTGTCTGGGATAATGAGAACTGTTCATTGGCTTAATGCCCTGACTTGTAAGAGACAGATGCTATCAGATCTCTTCTGTCAGAAGGATTCCCAGAATAAGCCATTCAACCAAGAACAATTGGTGTCTTGTTGACTGCAAACAGTAGGGAATTCTCTGTATTTTCTGGTACCTTGCTTTTTCTATTTGTGTTTGTCCATTGGAAGCAGAAACTGTTCACTGACTGACTAAATGAAGGGGCACATCAGTGGCTTTTGAGAAGATACTGCTTTTCTGTGTCTTGGCTGTTCTTTATCACCATAATGTAACCACTCAGTCTCTGAAAATGTCCATATTGCCAATACATGTTTAGGATTTCTGTGGAGCTTATCTTCTGATGAGTGTTTCTATTTGTCTCTTCTGCTATATACATCTTGTTTTAAACAGATCTCTATTTATAGTCCTTTTTCTTTTTCCACCTCCTCCTGTTTCTTATTGTATGATCATGCATCATTCACAGTCAAGATTTTCTTTTGTTCTATTCCCATTAGAGAAGTTTAAGCCATACATTGAGGCTGAAAACAAACACAGTGAAGTATAATCTAAATGAGGAGAAAAGGTAGATACAGCCAGACCACAAAGAATGTTTTTGACTTCACATTTTGGTGAGGATAGGCATTAGAGCTCTAGCTATTACACTTGGTACTTCACCTCTTTGGAGGGAGGGAGAATATTGTTCAATGTTGTCTAGGTCTTGTTTGGGCTCTTCAGTCACTCTTTCTTGCTTGAATACAGCAAGAACATGCTTTCTGTCACTAGGAGTAAGGGTTAAAAACAAACAACAACATAGAAGAAACCCTGTAAACTGCTAATTTGTATTAAATGCATGAAATCCGTGCAGCAGGATTTATATATTCATTCATTTATTTATATATTTTATTTTTTGATTCGATTAGAACAAAATTATATTCTGAGAAGAAAATGCACAGCAGCCAGATGGTCCATTTTAGAAGCACTCTTGAGTTAGTTAACAAGCCTTTAATGAGTGTTTGTGTTCTGGGAAATAGTATGCTGTATAGTCCTGGAAGAGGTAAAAGACCTATAAGACCTTTTAATTTTGTAAATCTTGTTGGAGACTCTTGAAATTCTATTTAAAAAATTCTTGGTAGAAACTGAAGACCAGCTCACACGAAGTTAACAGTGTTCGCAGTTTGAAACAAATGAATTGAAGGAATGTAATGTGATCAAAATATGAGGCAACTGAGGAATGATATGTGAATCTGATCAAGAAAAAAGGAAATAGATTTAGAACTGGAAGAGAAAAAGGTATGAAAGTGTTTCTTAATAAAGGGAGCCTTGATATCACAATTTTTGCAGTACAATGTTGCAGATGTTGCATGGGGAAATAGGAAAATAACTCAAAAAATGAATCTCCATATAGAATATAGAATATAGAAATTCTAAGGAGGAAAATAAACAGTATGAAGTAAAAGTCAAGACACTCAATTTAGTGTGCCAAGAGAGAAGAAAAATATCCTATTCTGCCCTTAAGTCTGTCTTCAGTGAGCAATTAACAATCCCTTCTAATGCTTTTTTCAAATCCTACCTAAGTTGCACTACCTTTTACCCAAACAAAGCATATCCCTTGCAGGAAGATAGAAAACCTCTGTGTGACATCTCTACTTCCTTAACTACTGAGATTAAAAAATATACCCCCCTCCCAACCTGTTTACTACAAAGAGGCCCTGGACTAGCATTGTTTGATCACCCCACATCTGTAAACACTGTGTGTGAGTTCAGATGGATTTTGTTACAGTGGATTTTGGACAGTGGGATTGAGTCAGTACAGGACTTTATGATGCTGTTTAGTTTGTAAATAGGAACTTGAAGTAGAACTTTCGGTAATATCTACCCAAAGATGGCAAAGATTACTCTCTTACTCCCTCTCCGCAGCTAATTTTCATGGTTGTGATCATATCAGAAGTCAAATGTGGATTTTTTTTTTTTTTCCAATCTGAGACACCTAGTTAGTTTCAGTAACTTGGGACTGGAACTTTACATTTTATTGGGGCTGGGGAGGTAAAGCACTGGTGAACATCTGGACTGTTGAGTACACCACAAACATTGTGGCAGGACCAGAGGTCCCCTGGATCTCAGATGGGCTAGTCCCTGAGCAGTTTTTTTTTTTTTCAGCTAGAACAATACCACGTCCACTCTGGTGTAGTCAGTGTTTGCTGAGGAGGCTGTACCTCTGCCTCAGCCCCTCCCCTTCTACCCATTGAGAACATGTGGCTTTCTTTGTAGCTCTTTTGAAAGGAATGGGAATCCTTCTATCTTGGGTGAGGAAGATAAAGCCGGGAGGATGCTGGAAGTAGGGGTGACGGGGAGCTGAATACTCAACTCACTTAGTCCAGGGAGAGGAATGACTGCTGACTTTTGTATCCTAGGAATTTTATTCTGAACAGTATATCTCATTGCACAACGGAATGAACTTCTTATTTGCTTGCAAATTAGCAAAACTTTTACAATATTTTTTTACTAGTTTTTTTCCCTAGCTATACTTCTTTTCTTTAATGTTGGCAGAACTATGAAAATGTTCTGCTAAGTAACATAAACCCACGGCATGATTATCTTTCCTTTTGTTGAAAAACCAAGCAGTGCCCCACATGTATTTGAGGTCATGTCTCTTCTAGAAGTGGCAAAAGCATCATAAAAACACAAAATGGCCTGTATCCACATTCTTATTTTGCAGTATTATTCTGTTTGCCTTTGTCAGGATAAAGGTCATGTTAGGTTCCCCTGAAAATGTGTATTCCACTTTCCAGAGGAGAGAGGTGACAAAGGCATGGGAGAGCTGTTCCAGCATTAGTAAGTAAAAGTACCAAGCAGCACCTCAGGTAGGGGGCAGTTCACAGGGAGGGAGAATAAACCACTGCAAGCATCTGCCTCTGACATGTGGATGCGTCCCATTGCAGCCACCAGGGCTCAGACATAATAATGGCTCCGGACTGGATCCAGTGAGGAGGGAAAAAGTAAGGTTCCTATGTATACGCTGATATCACTATCAGAGAATAAACGTGTGGGGAGGAGAGATGTGGGGAAGGTGGGAAGGAATCCATGAACCACAGCGGAATTGCGCCAGTTCTTAAATTCTTTGATCTTTGTTTTGTTCTTTTTTTCACTGAGGATTGATATCAAAACAGTCTCTCCAGAGATTGCCTGTATTCATTAATTCAAGTCGAGAAGAATGCCTCGCCTCTTCTTTCAGTTACTTTTATTAAATAGCATCAACGCATCCCTCACTCTTTCTCTGATTTAATGGTAGTGACGATGGCATGTGGAGAATGATGGCGGGGCGGGAAGCTGTTCATGCCTCGGAGTTGAGCTCCGCCTCTTCTCAGACCTGTGAAATGAGGATGGGTTTTGAATAGGAACTTTATTATCATCAACTTTGCTCTATTCTTCATGGAAAAAAAAAATGCCACTGTTTAACTGGTATATTTGAATATGTTCTGTATGTGCCAAGTTTACATCACAAATATCAGCTGCTTTTTTACACAAAAGAGTTTTTCTTTTCTGGGTGTTTTACAAAGCACTAGGGAAGTTGTGTTCTTTTCTTTAGTGCTTTTAAATAATGTTAGTTGATTTATGGTAGTTAATTTGCTTGAAGTTTAGCTTTTAGACTTTAATGTATAGGTTACAAAAAAGAGATTGCAGCTTTGTGGTACATGTTGACTATAACCATGAGAGTAATGGTGCTACCTTTTTCCCCTCTCTGGTACAATATATCTGCAAGAGATTCCTAAGTGTAACTGTGTGTATTTTTTTTTTAACAGAATTTGTTAGCTTCCTAAATTGAACTTGGCTTGCTTTGTCAATACGTGTGTTACTTTTTCAAATGTTTAATTCAAGGTAATTTCACATCAAAGTGGTTAAATATTTTTATTCTGTTCTGCTTCTTAAAATCACGTTTTAACTTTTTATTGCCTCTTTATTAAATATTTGGAAAATCAAACACATGGAAGCATTCTTATTTTATGTAAGAGTGGTAACTAACAACTTATTGATAGTAAAATTTGATTGTTTTTTAAAATTTCAAGATTGATTTTTTTGAAAAGCAGTTTAGAAAGAACCAATATTTGTTTATATTTATTACTATCTAGACCTTAATATCACATGGTCTAAATTCCTCAGTAATTAATTGCAGGTTTCTAGGACTTAAATCAGAAATAAAACATAAACCTCAAAAATATGCAGTAATTTGTTGAATCGAATAAAAATGAAGTTATGTCTTTTTAGCCACAAGTGGAACAATTATTTTGTGTGGATCACAATAAACTGTGGAAAATTCTGAAAGGAATGGGAATACCAGACCACCTGACCTGCCTCTTGAGAAACCTGTATGCAGGTCAGTAAGCAACAGTCAGAACTGGACATGGAACAACAGACTGGTTCCAAATAGGAAAAGGAGTATGTCAAGGCCATATAGTGTCACTCTGCTTATTTAACTTATATGCAGAGTACATCATGAGAAACGCTGGGCTGGAGGAAGCACGAGCTGGAATCAAGGTTGCCGGGAGAAATATCAATAACCTCAGATATGCAGATGACACCACCCTTATGGCAGAAAGTAAAGAACTAAGGAGCCTCTTGATGAAAGTGAAAGAAGAGAGTGAAAAAGTTGGCTTAAAGCTCAACATTCAGAAAACTAAGATCATGGCACCTGGTCCCATCACTTCATGGCAGATAGATGGGGAAACAGTGGAAACAGTGGCAGACTTTATTTTTCTGGGCTCCAAAATCACTGCAGATGGTGACTGCAGCCATGAAATTAAAAGATGCTTACTCCTTGGAAGGAAAGTTATGACCAACCTAGACAGCATATTAAAAAGCAGAGGCATTACTTTGCCAACAAAGGTCCGTCTAGTCAAGGCTATGATTTTTCCAGTGGTCATGTATGGATGTGAGAGTTGGACTGTGAAGAAAGCTGAGTGCCGAAGAATTGATGCTTTTGAACTGTGGTGTTGGAGAAGACTCTTGAGAGTCCCTTGGACTGCAAGGAGATCCAACCAGTCCATCCTAAAGGGCATCAGTCCTGGGTGTTCATTGGAAGGACTGATGTTGAAGCTGAAACTCCAATACTTTGGCCACCTTATGCGAAGAGCTGACTCATTGGAAAAGACCCTGATGCTGGGAAAGATTGAGGGCAGGAGGAGAAGGGGACGACAGAGGATGAGATGGCTGGATGGCATCACCGACTCGATGGACATGGGTTTGGGTGGACTCAGGGAGTTGGTGATGGACAGGGAGGCCTGGCGTGCTGCGATTCATGGGGTCGCAAAGAATCGGACATGACTGAGCGACTGAACTGAACCAAGTCATAGTAAAGAGAGTGTTGAGATAAAACTAAATCTACATATTTTATACACTTGTGAAACCAAACCTGCTTTATTAAAATAGCTTTATGATTTTCTAGTGTGTTATTTATCCAAAGACTAACACCTATATGACAGTGCTGCTTACATAGTTTGAATGAGTTGACCTCAGGCAGAACAGATGCTCTCCAGTTCATAGGATGTACTGGACATATTCACAGTCAAGTACTATGTGAGATGTTTTTGAGGGTCTGTTTACATGACTCCAATACCAAAAAATTTCTTCTTAATATGAGAGGAAATGGTGCTGGTGAACATAAGGATTGTTATGGGAAGAAGTAGATCATGGGCAGCAGAATTAGATCTTCTAATTGCCCTATTTGGGGAATTGCAGAATAAAATAGTGAATAAAACATAACAGAAAAACCTATGTTGGGAAAACATCCTTTCTAATCTTTTGATCTGTCTGTCAAAACCAGTTCTAATTTTGAACAATTGATGCAGTGTTAATGAAATGGCATTAGTGTAAGTATGAAATACCCTACAGAGATACTGAACATGGTACTAGCATGTGGCTATAAACCCTGTCTTTTATTTGGAAGTGCCATCTGTTTCCTCCAAAAGAAATTTAAGATGTTTTTCCCATCAGTGAAATATGGTTGACTCTTTACTCAAAATGGTATTCCAGCTCAGTCCTTAGCTCTGTGCTTTAGATCTGTTTAGGGCTATAACCACAGGGGTGCCCAGGAGTGTATCTTAATCTCAACATTTTTATAAGCAGCTGTGTCCTTTGCTCTCACTTGCTTCATACCAGTCCTTCAGAGTTCCAGTTACCCAAATGATTCTCTTTCCTTCCTGACACCCAAATCTCTACTGTCTCTTTAAAATTTCCCATACCTCTACCTCCTGGCTATTCTGGTTGCTTTAGCTAAGACCCACAGAATATCTTTTCTGCACTCTTGCAGTAGGCTCCTTATCTGCTCTCCTGCCTTGGCTGTATAAATGACCTGTTCTAACCAATCCATCTCTCACTGCGCTCTGAAAGTGATTTGTCTGACACAAAAATCTGACCATGTGGGTTCTTTCTTAAATGTTCACTGCTTCCCTGTGGCCAAAGGAATATAGTTTTACGCCTTAAATGATTTCAATGTATGAGGCACTCTTTAAATATATTATCTTGTATAATCCTCACAGCAAGCAAATGAGGTACTTTGCTAACCCTTATTATCTCCATTTTACAAATAAGGAAACAGACACACAAAGTTAAAGTGTCTGGCCCAAGGTCACGTAGCTGATAATGACAGGGCCTGAATCTGGCCCAGGGAGCCTGTCTGTAAAAACTACGCTATGATACTTCTAACTTCTTAACTTCTCATAAAGGCAGGGTTTGAAACCCAGAGTGGATGGAGAGAGGTCGTACTCATTTTATATCTTCTATACCCGTGTGTTTGGCCTGCCTTGCCACTCACTTCCTATAAAAGTGATTGTTTAAAATTTTGCCATATAAAATTAATGTAGAAAGGTAATAGTTCTTGGTCTGAGAACTGGTGTATCATAAATCTTAATGGTTCTTAAAATATCATGTCCATTGTATGGCTTAAATTTTAGTTGAGCTATTAGACATTTTTAAGTGTATTTGCATTACTTTGCCAACAAAGGTCCGTCTAGTCAAGGCTATGGTTTTTCCAGTAGTCAGGTATGGATGTGAGAGTTGGACGGTGAAGAAAGCTGAGCGCCGAAGAATTGATGCTTTTGAACTGTGGTGTTGGAGAAGACTCTTGAGAGTCCCTTGGACTGCAAGGAGATCCAACTAGTCCTTCCTAAAGGAGATCAGTCCTGGGTGTTCATTGGAAGGACTGATGTTGAAGCTGAAACTCTAATACTTTGGCCACCTGATGCGAAGAGTTGACTCATTGGAAAAGACCCTAATGCTAGGAAGGATTGGGGGCAGGAAGAGAAGGGGACGACAGAGGATGAGATGGCTGGATGGCATCACCGATTTGATGGACACGGGTTTGGGTAGACTCTGTGAGTTGGTGATGGACAGGGAGGCCTGGCGTGCTGCAGTTCATGGGGTCTCAAAGAGTCTGACACGACTGAGCGACTGAACTGAACTGAACAACACTCATACATGCTCTTTTTTTTTTTTGGCGGAGTCTTTTTCTGTCTTTGTGTAGTTGAAGTTTGGGGTATACATTTTGCTCCAGAGAGAAATATAATGGCACTGAGCCTTGGTATAAAGATTCTTCACTTCTTGCTTCAGCCTGAAGCATGAGTTTTCAGTTGTTGCAGAAGTTCAGAAAACTTAAATTTTGATAGACAGAGCCATTGAAGACTTTTTGTCTTAAAGTTTGATTTGAGAAAAGGAATATGCAAATACAAATAGACAGCCAACTCCTGTCCTCCAATCATTTTACCAACTCCTTCTCATTCTTTCAATTTGCAGTTTATTCTAAGCATATTCTAAGCATTTATTCAGTCTTCTGAGGTCATTAATTTTTCCTTCTAGTGTCAGATAAGTTAGAAAGACTGTTTTTTCCATTGAAAAATGTATTATTTCTTGGTCATAGTTTAAACTTCTGTGAATGACTCCAAACAGGTCAATGTCTAATATATCTTCCATATGAGAACCCTTCATCTATTTGATGAGGGCCATCATTTCTCCCTGTGTCACCTCTCCTTTAAATAATTATTCAGCTTCCTCCCACAATACGACTTTCAGGTTTGTTTTTTTTTTTTTTTTTTTTTTTTTTTTGCCATCATGGTCCCACTTTGAATTTGAAGACCCAAGTATATTATAAATAGATATGGTTTAGTGTCACCTAGAATATCAGATATCTTAAATGGAACCTCATTGTTGGTCCCTGTTGTGGCTGAAATGTGTCCCCTCAAAATTGATGTGTTGAAGTCCCAACTCTCAGTATCTCAGAATATAACTGTATTTGGAAATACTGCCTTTAAAGAGATACTAACGTAAAATGAGATTATGCATGGGCCCTGATCCGATGCAACTGGTGTCCTCATAAGAAGAGGTTAGGAAAGGAAAAAGAAAATGAAGAAATTAGGGCACAGTCAAGTATAGACGGAAGTCCATGCGAGGACACAGTGAGAATCTGGCCATGTTTAAGCCAGAGAGAGAGGCCTTTTAAGAAACCAGATCTGCCAACACCTGGATCTTGGACTTCTAACCCCATAATTGTAAGGAAAAAAAAAAAAAAAATATATATATGTATATGTATATTTCCAGTCACCTGGTCTGTTTTATTTTGTTAGGGCAGGCTTCATAAACTAGTATAGTCCCTAAACTTTGTACCCTAATTCCTCAAACCCAAGACAACAATTATTGAACCATGTGGCCCTGGTAGGTTAAATGAAAAGAAATGATTTATGCAAAACTCACAATTGAGATTGTACAAAATGTTAGGCTTTGCTTTTGTGTTATTTTGTCTTGAATGTCTGCTGTCTACTTTCTGCTTGGAATGTCTGCATAATGATTCAGACAGTAAAGAATCTGCCTGCCAAGCAAGAGACGTGGGTTTGATCCCTGGGTCAGGAAGATCCCCTGGAGAAAGGAATGGCAACCCACTCCAATATTCTTGCCTGGAGAATCCCATGGACAGAGGAGCTTGGCGAGCTACAGTCCATGGGGTCTCAAAGAATCAGACACAACTGAGTGACTAACACACACACACACTGCAGTAATGAGTGTTCATGTTGGAGTGAAAACAGTGAAAGTTAAAAAATACAGCTTTTAAACTTAACTGGTAACTTCATAGGATAGGTTTTGTATAACGTAAATGGGAGCTTCACAAGATAGGTTTTGTGTGCTGATGAGCAAGGGATTCTAATTATTTGAATTTTGAGAACATTTGCCTGAATTGGTGTTCTGGAGCTTGAGAGACTTTAGGACCTTCAAAGATTAAGAGTTTTAGAAGTTCTAAAATTCTCCAAGAGCTCCTTGAAAAATAACTAGAAACAGATAAGTCAGTTAATATTTCTGAACATTTGATTTCTGATCATAAACTGATACCATCTTGGATTCTGTGATGTATAAACAGATTATGAAATTACCATTTTGTATCCACCATAGTAAACATTGACTTGGGAAAGAATCATTAGTAGAGGTTAAATTGGGGGCAGAACCATTTTGATGGAGAGTAGAGTATTTACCTGGTCTTAAAGCATCACTCTGCAGATTTTTACTAATTGCAAGGGCAAAAAAGAGTACTTGTATAGTGGAGAAACAGACTTAAACATCATTAAGGCGGGGCTCAAAGATATCAAGTGCATCTGAGTATAATATAAGAAAAACAAAATTATTTTTGTTATGTTCTGATTATGAGTGCATTACCTGAATCTGATCATGAGGAAACATCAGATAAACCCAAATAGAGGAATATTCTTAAAAAAAAAAAAAAACACAAAAAACTGATGAACTCACAAGTGTAGGTAGTGTGCTACACGAGGGGCAAGGTTTTTGCTAACACCACAAGGGTCTCTGGCCCAATGAGTGGAGTTGGATAGTAATACTTGCTTCAAAAGTATGATTTGACGGAATGAGAGCTTATTTAAGGAGAGGTGAAAACATTTTAAAAATAGCCATTTTTTTTCCTCTCTTCTTCAATATTCCTAACTCTTCAGGCAGTACTTGACTTTTCTGTTTTCTCAGTTGATGTATCCTGCTCTGAGATCCTAAAAAGGGAGTGCACTCAGTGGGTCTGATGTGGTGGAGGCTCGCCCGGGAAGTTCTGTGTATGCGTGGCACCATCTCTCGAGAACACCCCTGGGAGGTCATGCCGGATCTCTACTTCTACAGAGATCCTGAAGAGATTGAAAAGGAAGAGCAGGCAGCCGCTGGGGAGGCTGTGACCAAGGAGGAACTTCAGGGTGAATGGACTGCTCCAGCTCCAGAGTTCACCGCTACTCAGCCTGAGGTGGCAGACTGGTCCAAAGGGGTGTGGGTGCCTTCCGTGCCCATTCAGCAGTCCCCACTGAAGACTGGGGTGCTCAGCCTTCCACTGAAGACTGGTCTGCAGCTCCCACTGCTCAGGCCACTGAATGGGTAGAAATCACCACTGAGTGGGTGTAAGCTGGTCTTCCACAAACTTGTAGAACTTCTATAAACTTCCACCAAAATGGAAATTTGGTTGATGGAAAATGAACTGTTTCTAAAAAACAAAGAAACCTGGCGTGACTTCTTCAAAATGAAAATGTCATGAAATACAAAGAAAAAGTGAGAAATTATTTTACATTACAGAAGTCAGAGATGTGAAAATTAAATGCATGATCCTGGATTGACTCCAAGACTGGGAAATATAGGTGAAAAGATGTTATTGAGACAACTGACAATGGAACATGAACCATGAATTATATCAGGGATCAGAAAAGCCTTTTATCCTGTAAGGGACCAAATAGTAAAATTTTTAGGCTTTGCGGACGATAGTATCTCTTTTGAAACAACCACCTAACCCTGCTGTTGTTCCCTTTGTTACCATGGACAAAACAGAGAATGGGCATGGCTCAGTTCCAGTAAAATTTTATTTACAAAATCACTTGTGGGTCAGGTTCAGCCCAAGAATTTGCTGAACTCTATATTATGTAATCATATTGTATCAATTTTAAAGTTTCTGAATGTGGTAATAGTATTGTGGTTATAAGAGTATTCTTGTGGTTTGGAAATACATACCATGGAAATACTGATGGGTAAAGTGCATGCTATGTGCAACAGACTGCTGTTGTTTAGGAAATGTAACTAAATTGTATAGAGTTACATAGAATAAATATTGTGGAAAGGGAAAAAAACAAATGTGACAAAATGTTGAAAATTGGTGAATTTGATTAATAAAGGATGTACAGGAGTTCTTTGTATTATACTTGCAATGTTTATATAAGTTTGAAATTATTTCAAAATAAAAATATGAAAGCAAATTAACAAAGTTTCAGATACCGAAAGGAGGTAAGGAAGCAAAAAAAAGTAACAATCAACACACATGTGCACATACACCCACTCCCTGTGTGTTTGGCTGTGTTGCACCATCTGTGACATACAGAACCATGGGAATAAACAGAAGCTACAAAACCAGGCTTCTAGGGGACTATTCAAATCAAAGGCAGAATTCATGAGGGGGAGAAAAAAAAAAGAATGGAATTAAGAACAAAGGCTCAGCAGAACCTCCTGATTTCACAGGGCTTTTATGTTCTCTTGAGGGACCAGCCTTGGGGAGAAAGCAAGATGTGGAAGGGTAGCTTCTGCTTTTGCTCTGCCCTCCTCCTCCTCCTCCCAGTTTCTGTGTCTCTTTCCTGCTCTCCCTACGTCCCACTTCAGCCCTCGTGTTTCAGTTATTGGTCTGTTTTTCAGTGGTCGTCTTCTACTTTTCACCTCCCCTCTCATAAAGTAACACATGGATTTGCTTCTGATGTGTTCTTATACATTAACTCTGTTAAAATCGTTGTAGAGAAAACATCATCAACACAACTATGTTCAGAGCCCTTGAAACCCAGCCCCCAAACTGCAGTATGAAAATATCCAGTATTAACCTCACACGCACTTGCAGGTATCTGCTGGACCTCTAGTTTGTGAATAAAAATAGGAAGGAATGTGGCTCAACTGTGAGTCCATTAGCTTGGTCCATTTCACAGTCAGGCCACTTTCTCTTTATTGATTGGCCTGCTTTTGGTGTGTGTGTGTGTGTATGTTTTGGAGGTTGTTTTGTATCTTTTATGTGCATTTCTGATTTCCATTTTTCACTTATTTGTGATTGTTTCCTTTTGAAAGTGAAGTCGCCGACTCTTTACAACTCCATGGATGGTAGCCCGCCAGGCTCTTCCCATGGGCTTTTCCACGCAAGAATACTGGAGTGGGTTACCTTTCTTTCTCCAGGGGATCTTCCCCACCCAGGGATTGAACCCAGGTCTCCTGCATTTCAGGCAGACTCTTTACCATATGTGCCACCAGGGAATCCTTTAATCCTTTTGTTTCCCTTTAAGACCTCTCTTTTCCCCACTAATATACTCCCTATCACGTCTCTATTGTCCCATTTGCACCTTGCCCCAAACTCTTCTTGATAGCTGTTTTTCCTTTTTTGTTGCGTATAAAAAAAAGTATTTTATATTTTAAAGATGTGTGATGTGATGATTTAATATATGTACACATTGTGAAATGAGTACCATAATCAACTAATATATTCACCATCTCACATCAGTTACCATGTTTAGTGTGTGTGTGGTGATAATACTTAAGATCTTCTCCCTTAGCAAATTTCAAGTGTACAATTCAGTATTGTACAACAACTCTATATCATCATCATGTTGTACTTTAAATCCATAAAACTTATTCATCTTATAACTGACAGTGTGTATGCTTTGACCAGCACCTCCCCATTTCCACCCTCCCCATCACCCTTACCAGTTCCTGGAGACCACTCCTATTTCTCTGGTTCCATGAGTTTGACTCACCGCCCCCGCCCCCGCAAATCATCCTTGTTTTTCTTCTGGAACAAGATTGTCCCATCCTTTTCTACTTATATTTCATAATATCTAGACATCTCTGCCCAGCTCATTTTTATCTATTCATTTCCTGCTCCAGTTTTTGCTTCCAAACGTATTGAAAATCAAACACTTTAATTTGTTCAGTAAAATTTTACACACACATAAAATCACATAGTTAACTAGAAAACTGAATATTCTGCAGATGCCTGTTAGGCATATTTATGATAGTGGTTGGGCTTCCCAGGTGGCTCTTGTCTTCCAAACAGGAGACCGCAGATTTGATCCCTGTGTTGGGAGGATCCTCTGGAGAAGGAAATGGCAACCCACTCCAGTATTCTTGCCTAGAGAATCCTGTGGAAAGAGGAGCCTGGTGGGCTATAGTCCATGGGGTTGCGAAAGAGTCAAACATGACTGAGCGACTAAACAGCAGTAACAGCAGCAGTGTGATAGTGTTTGGGAAAATGTTGCATATATGTGCTCTGAATGTTTTTATCTACTGGTTTCAATTGTCAGTTACTCTCAGGCATACTAAACTCATTCAAGCCGAGAGAACACTGTTGCATAAAATTTATTTTTAAATGTGCTTCAGTGGTATTTGTTGAAGGCACTGTCATGTATTCTAACAGGATATTTTGACTTTCCGACTTAAAAGAGACATAGTGTTAGTCACTAAGTCTTGTCTGACTCTTTGCGACCCCTTAGACTGTTCCTCTGTCCATGAGATTTCCCAGGCAATAATACTGGAGTGGGTTGCCATTTCCTTCTCCAGGAGATCTTTCTGACCCAGGGATTGAAACTTTTATCTCCTGCACTGGCAGGTGGAGTTTTTACCATTGAGCCACGAGGGAAGCCCTAAAAAGAAGCTCATTATAGATCAACGAAATGATTTCATAGAAAAGAAAGCAAAGCTCAAACAGCAATTCGTAATTAGCATTCATGAAACAGAGAAACAACTTTAGAGCTCAAAGGAATCTTAGTCGTTTAGTTGGGTCCTACTCTTTGCGACCCCATGGACTGCAGCCCGCCAGGCTCCTTTGCCCATGGAATTCTCCAGGCAAGAATACTTGAATGGGTTGCCTTTCCTTCTCCAGGGAATCTTCCTGACCCAGGGATCAAACCCATGTCTCTTGCTTTGCAGGCAGATTCTTTGCCATCTGAACCACCAGTGAAACCCAAAACGAATCTTAGAACAGTCCAGTAAACTCCATTATACAAAAAATAAGGAAACTGAGGCTCAAGGAGAAGTAACTTAACTGTTTTAGTGAGGTCAGAAGTAGATCATGAGTTTTGCTTTTTTTCTTAACTGCATGGGATGGTTAGTTTACTGTTATGCTTAGAAATAACAGATCATATAAAATATTTTGTTAGCTGTGAAGTTTTTATTGTATTAGTTTTTTATGGCTGTTGCAACAAATTGCAACAAAGTCAGTGGCTTAAAGATGACAAAATTTATTAATTTATATTTTTGGAAGTTAGAGGGCAGACCCTAATGCTGGGTAGGATTGGGGGTGGGAGGAGAAGGGGGCGACAGAGGATGAGATGGTTGGATGGCATCACCGACTCGATGGACATGGGTTTGGGTAGACTCTGGGAGTTGGTGATGGACAGAGAGGCCTGGCATGCTGCAATTCATGGGGTCGCAAAGAGTCAGACACGACTGAGTGACTGAACTGAACTGAGAGGGCAGAGGGATCTCACTGGGATAAAATCAAGGCAGGTCTTGATTTCTTCTAGAAGCTTTAGAGTAGATCCATTTCCTTACCTTTTCCTGCTTCTAGAGGGCACCTATCGTCCATGGCTCCTGGTTCCCTTTCTCTGTTTTTAAAGTCAGCATGGTCAGGCCACACCCTTGCCATAGTGCTATCTCTCAGGTTCTCTTCTGCTCCCTCTTCCACTTGTAAGGATACTCATGATTACATTGGGTTTACCAGGTAATTCAGGATAATCTCCTCCACTCAAAGCCAGTTGATAACAACCTTAATTCCATCTGCAACCTTAAGCCCACTTTGTCACATAATCTAACATATTCACAGTTTCCAGAGATTAGATTATCTGGCTGCTATATTAGGATATAGACACTTCTGGGCTGGGTTGTGATTTTTCCATCACAAGTGCTAGTCTAAGTATTTGTGTTAAAATAAAAATAAGACTAGAAACACCTAAGTGCTTATTTGTTTGGAGGACACACACAGATATAGACTTATTTGATTGTTTAATGTTCCGATTTCTTCTGTGTGGAAGAAATATCCTCAACCCTTATGTTAGGGCATTTCCTTAAAGGAACTATAGGATGTTAATAAATAACAACAATATAAGAAATGGCCAGTGTTTTGTTTTATTGGATTTGAAGTGGCTTTCTGGGTGAGGATATAAATTATTTTGGAGATATTTTCAAGTTATTGGAAGCTGAGCAACTCAGGCATGCTCTCCTTGTGTACATTCTTACCTTAATAATTTATAACAACAACTTCCCTTAGCATATATATACAGCTGACTACAAAGATAACCTTTTGTTTCTTGATAGATGGCTTAATATATGCTTTCTAGCTAGATAAAATAAATGGAGGAAAGCACTCATTTATAGTGGTCAGTTCTATGTTTTTCAAGGTTAGATACTGGTCTGGTTTTGTTAATCTTGCCGTGGATATTGTGATCTTATTTTTCTACAACTCTGAAAAGTACATTTATCATTGCTATCAACAAACTACCTTGTTTCAAGCTTGTGAGATTTATTTATCATAGGGAGCTTCCATGAGAAAGGAACTTATGTTGTGTTGATGAAATCAGATGCATTACTTTTTGTGGGGGGAAAAGTTGTGTATATTGAATTTCTCTAGCTTGAGGCAGTGTTTCTGTTTGGTACAGAGGTTTTAGAAAATTATTTCTGATTGAGATAGAAGAATGGCAACTTTAAAAGGGTTGGTGAAACCTATGATTAAAGGAAAGTGTAAAAAACACTAATTAGGTGGGAGATAGGAGAAAATAGTACTAGTAACAGTCTGTGTCTTTATGGGGGGTAGGAGTGGACATAACTATAAATCAATGGCCAAGGCGGAGGTTGAGATGCTGGCCATGGAAATCATGGAATTACTGGTGGGTTTGTTAGGAAATCCTTTTCTTTAAATCTATTTCCATGATAATTTTGTAGTCATTTTATGGTCAGAGATAGAGATTCAACAGTATTATAAACTTGAACACTGAAAAGAATGAGTTAGTCTAATAGAGACAAATTACATTATCTGAAAATAAACATTATATAATAAGAAACATCCAGTGGTGTTATTGAAAGGCAGTTAAATGAGGCTCCTAATAAACTCCTGCTGAAGAGTATAGTTAACTAAAAACTTGGAATTCAAGATATGTGTGATGTTGCCAGAATGAAATTTGTCCAAGATTGTGTGTGCTTTACATATGTATTTGTAAACAGAGAAATATCAGCTTCTTAATATTTGGAGAAGCAGTGATTTCCAAATTAGTTAGTCCTGATGACTCAATCACCAATAAAAAAGACTTGTCTTCTTTGTTAAGTAAGATTTCTCAGATTAGAACAGTCTTTGTTTGATGAGAACTTGAATGTCCACTAATTGCCTGGTATGCTAGATGGCATCACTGACTCAATGGAAATGAGTTTGAACACGCTCTGGGAGATGGTGAAGGACAGGGAAGCCTGGCATGCTGCAGTCCATGGAGTCACGAAGAGTCGGACATGACTGAGCAACTGAACAACAACAATGCTAGGTGGTGGTGTTCCCTGATGGCTCAGCAGTAAAGAATCTACCTGCGATGTAGGAGACTTGGATTTGATTCCTGGGTCAGGAAGATCCCCTGGAGGAGGGCATGGCAATCCACTCCAGTATTCTTGCCTGGAGAATCCCATGGACAGAGAAGCCTGGCAGGCTACAGTCCATAGAGTCACAAAGAGTTGGACATGACTGAAGTGACTGAGCATGCACACATAGCATGCTACATGGTCAATAGAGGATACTGAATATAAGCAAATTTAGCCCTTGACCTCATGGAGATTATAGTCTTGTGAGGAAGATAAATATTAATTAAGATAAACGTTGCTATGAGTATCTTGGAAAGCTTCTCCCAAAAAGTGAATTTTGATTTGAGGGACAGATAGCAATTAATAAAGCTAAAAGAGATGAATTAGAGGAGGGCAAAGAGTTCAGTTTGAGGGAACTACATTTGCAAAGCTACCAGGGCTTCCTTGGTGTCTTAGACAGTAAAGAATTCACCTGCAATGCATGAGACCTGGGTTCGATCCCTCGGTTGGGAAGATCCCCTGGAGAAGGGAATGGCCACCCACTCCAATATTCTGGCCTGGAGAATTCAATGAACAGAGGGGCCTGGCGGGCTACAGTCCATGGAGTCACAAAGAGTTGGACACAACTGAGCGACTTTCATTCTACACTCTACAAAGACTGTGTGACTGAAGGTGCTGGAAACCATATGAGTACAGAGTGGAAGAGTGTGTTGAGTGAGATGAAGATGGAGGGGAACGTGATGCTGAGGTTAAGGATACACAACAGAAAGTCATTCAAGGGATGTATGAAGGGGTGGTAATGGTGGTGATAAAACTGCATTTCTGTTTCAGAAGATCATTTTGGCTGCAATGTAGAAAGTAGAATGGAAACAAGTAGGAGTGGCACCATAAAAGGAGTTGAGACCTTTGTAGTTAGACAGGTGAGAGAAGTTGATAACTTGGTTTTCTTAGAATACGGAAAGAAAGGGATGGATTTGAGAGAAAGTTAAGAAGGTAGAAATCTCAAGATTTGGTGATGGATTGGATGGGAGATGAGAGAGAAGGTGGAGTTACGATTGTATCCTTTTTTTTTTTTTTCTGGGTAAATCTAAATGATTGGAATATTATTTGCTGAGAGAGGGAGCCCTGGAAGTGGACCACATTTGATGGTGAGGGGGGATGTAGATCATAAGCTTAGATACGGATATGTTACAAATGGCTTTGTGACAAACAAGTTGAGAGATCAATTAGGCCGTTGGATATATAGGTCTAGAGTGCAAAGGGAATGTTTGGATTAGAGAATGTTATGAGACATCTGCTTAGCTTGTAATTGAAGCTGTTACTGGTAAGAGATTCCAACATTTAATAGCCAATGAGAGGACAGTGAATCTGCAAAGGAAACCTAGGAGTGGCCAGAAAAGTTGGAAGAAATAGTAGCTACACATCATGGAAAGCAAAAATGTGAAGAGAATGGAGAGGTCATCAGTATTAAATTCTGCTGAAACATCAAGAAGAGTGAAGGCTGAAAAATGTGCATTGCATGGGTGATGTGAAAGTTACCTGTGACTTTCAGTCAAAGTGGAATCAGTGATATGAACCGGCAAGATTTCTTATGGTGGGTCATAATTCTTCTTGGGATGGATACTTAAACTTTCCAGAAGTGGTCATTTGCTATTTTATAGAATTCTCATTGGTATGCAGGGCTTTCTTTCTTCTTCTTTCTCTTCCTTCGTCATTTACCTTACCCTCTCAGAACCAGAATAGGATTTGCCATTGTTAGTGATACACTGTTTGCCCTCATATGAACGCAGCTTTTCTTTGTTCCTGTTATCCAAAATCCAAAATAAAATAGGAAAAGCTTCTTTTGTTGTTTTCAGTGCCTCTCAGGAGTCTTAGTTCATTCTCAACTTTAGTCTGCCAACACTGAGAGTTGATTTCATTTGTATGATTTTATTCTCTTAGTTTTACTTAAATTTTTTGTGTATTAAATACTTTGGCTCAAAGAAAGTACTGTTTGCATTGCTTTAAGTATACCCTACATTTTCTATCTCATATTCAATTGCTTGTTTGTTAGAATCATCCGTATTTCCTTTCCTCTGTACTTGCAAAATCATTAACAGTGTTTTCCTGTCGCCAATGAAAAATAATTTATTTTTAAAATGTCTATATACATGACTATATAACTATTGTTCCCCTTCCTGGTTATTAGGAAGGAACCTAATTCTCTTCCATGTTTTTAGTCACTTTGCATTTCAAATATTTTCAAAAATTTAAAAATTTCTAGTCATTTTATGCATTTCAAAGGCTTGAAATGGAGCTACTGCCAGTTGTTACCCTAGCGCCAATAGGAGTCTTGTACATTATGCATAGGAAACTTTTCAACTGTAATTATTTTATTTTTTAGATTAAAAAAAAATCTGTTGGTATCCTTGCCATGCTTGCTCATACTATTGTCTTCTTTAATGCCAAGACTAACTTGCACTGCAATCTGTGTGAATTGTCTGACACATGAATTAATAGGTACGATATTGAATATCCAGTGTATTTTTCTTCTTGTGAAGCTTTTCCTGTTTGTAATTGTAGCATTGATAAAGACTTGGAAGTAGTTATTATGAAGACAGATTGAATCAAGTAAAGTGGCAGTAACCTACTACAAAGACGAGCTCAGTAATTTTTTTACTTCCTCTGAATCACAATTGTCAGGGCTTGCTTCATGGGCAGGCAAGTTGTATGGTCACATTGGGCCTCAAATTCAGAAGGGAGTACATGCTTGGGGGTTTAATGCCCTGTGATCGGTGTCTTGAAATTCATATTAATTTTATCTTTGATTTGAGTTTTGTAAATGGAACCCCATGGAACAATGGAGCAGGAAATTAAGACTTGGCCCTCAGCTTACATGTGGTCCACTTCCCATTGCCTCTTGCCCCTTTGAGGTGGGTTCTTGGCCACCCTTTCTACTGCCACCCAGTCCAATGGGCTTCACCCTCTGCCCCTGGAAGGGAGCTTGGGTGTTGGTGTGGGGAGAGTTAAATCTCAGTGTGTGCTTCCTGCTTACTGAGTTGCAGTAAAGGGGCCCAGACACTTTTGAGGGGTTGTAATCACCCCATGAGTATTCGTATGTCTAAGAGAGCTTGACATTAAATAGCAAATAAAATATATTATGACGAATTGAGACACTGTGAAAGAAAGGTAAAAGCAATGTTTCCTGATTTTTGAACAAGGATCCTGCATTTTCATTTTGCTTTGATCAAATTATCTAGTTGGCCCTGATAACTATTAATAGTGAACTAAAGCCCAGAAACAAACTTCACCTTTGCAATTTACTGATAATGTTACAGTATTAGAAATGAGATGAAACATTTTCAAAATGTTTAGCTTTTTTTTGAAACATGGTATATGAATGATTTCATTGTTCTTAGAACCCAAATATTTTATGATAGTAGTTGTCTTTCCACAGAGCATGCTGCTAGTCTTTCAAATTATGTTTCATTAAAAAAAGACTTGAAATTGAGCTGTCTGTACCCTCACAATAGTAACAAAAGGAATTTGAATTTAAAATATGGATTTTCAAAATTAATTCCAGATATTGTACAATTATATTTATCCTTTTTTGAAAAATAAGCTGCTTGGTAGTAATTGTTTAATAATAAGTCTTCTTCAAGATCTTTTTTAAAATCATGATTGCATTTCATGACAGCGTTGGGTGACTTATTTTTAAGTTGAGCACAATCATTCATTACCTCTCTCTGGCCCCCACTGTGCATTTCAACCATTCTTTTACCCTCAGTTCACTTATGTTACCAAACTGCTTTTTTGGACAGTGTAAGTTTTATTTGTTTTACTGACAGTCATGTTTGCTTTGGACAAGGCCTTTTGATGCATAAGAGTAGTGAAGGGCTGCCCATAGCAAATTCTCAAACCCCTTTTCAACATTAAAATGAAACCAAAGAGAAAGAATAAATTTGACTTAATTTTTCCGTCTATTACATGTGTGACCTCTGTTATTCCCACTCCTGTAGAACAGCAATGTGTTTGTTGTGTTATTTTTATCTTAAAAAAAAAAAAAAACAAAAAACCTCGATGACTTTATTTCTAAATTAAAAAAATTGATGTTTATGTGTAAGTTTTCAGTATAGCTTTTTCTTTTTTTGCTTTCAGAGATATGCTTTGTTGATTTTATACAAATTAACTTTTAGCTTTCTTTAATGTCTGCTAAGGCAGATCACACAAACGGACATTTTGGGCTATTAATGCACGCCTCTCAAAAGCTGGGCATGGCAACCCACTACAGTATTCTTGCCTGGAAAATGCCATGGACAAAGGAGCCTGCTGGGCTATGGTCCATAAGTTCGCAAACAGTCGAACACGACTGAAGTGACTTAGCAACCATTTCCAATTACTCTATCTGTGTTTGCCACATAGGGGCATCACTTTTTGGAGTTTTAATAATGTTTCTCCCTCTTTTGTGGTGATATTTTATTGAGGACAGGCATGTATTGTACTTTCTTTTTTAGTCTCCCCAGTGAGATAAATGTAAGTTGCATAATGGATATGTTATGAAGAATGTAAAATATGCCCATTTTTATATTGATCACATATTGAAGTGATAATATTTTGGATATATTACATTAAATATTATTAAAATTAATGTCATCTGATTTTTACTTTATTAAATGTGGCTAACTAGGAAATTGAGAGTTATGTTTATGGGTCTAATTAGATTTCTTTTGGAATGTGCTTCTCTAGATCCTTTTAATGAATTTTTTACTTGTCCTCTTTGAACAACTTCCTTCCTGTTTTATCCACATTGCCCCTTCTCAATATTTTTAGAGGTCAGAAATTAGAAAAAATGTTTAATCTCCTGAAACTGTCTTTAAAAATAAACATCATATTACATAGCTCAACAACAAGCCATGGAGTATTAACACATGCTACCACATGGATGGACCTCAAAAATATTATGCTAAGTGAAAGAAGCCAATCACAATAGAACATGCACTAAATGAGTTCACTTATATGCAGTGCGTAAAATCTCTCTAGAGACAAAATATATCAGTGTTTACCTAAGGTGGAGGGAAGGGGTTGTGAGGAATGACTACTGGTAGGTAGTAGGTTTTTAAGAGAGAAGAGATGTAAAATAATGGTGATATTCGAGCAACACTGAATATACCAAAAACCACTTTCAGTTCAGTTCAGTCGCTCAGTCGTGTCCGACACTTTGCGACCCCATGAATTGCAGCACGCCAGGCCTCTCTGTCCATCACCAACTCCCGGAGTCTACCCACACCCATGTCCATCGAGTCGGTGATGCCATCCAACCATCTCATCCTCCGTCTTGAAGAAAGTAGGGAAAACCACTAGTCCATTCAGGTATGACCTAGATCAAAAACCACTTTAACAGAGTGAATTTTGTGGTATGTGAATTATATATCTGTAAAGCTGTTAAGGGCTCAGAAGATAAAGAATCTGCTTGCAATTCAGGAAACCTGGGTTCAATACCTGGGTTGGGACGATCCTCTGGAGAAGGAAATAGCAACCCACTCCAGTATTCTTGCCTGGAAAATCCCACAGACAGAGGATTCTGGCGGGCTACCATTCATGGGATTGCAGAGTTGGACATGACTGAGCGACTAACACTTTCATTTCAAAGCTGTTAAAATAATACTAGATCATGCTCATCACATCCAAGTGTCATTCAGTTAGTCTTTTTGGTGCTCTGCTTTCCTTTTTCTGCCTCTTAGGGCAAGTTTGCCTTATTCTTTATAAATCAGTTTAGCCTTCCTAGAAATTAAGTGTATGTCTTTGTTAATGTTAGTAGTAGTGGTCAGGTACTTTTGTCTTAAAAAAGGAAAACATAGGTCAATATGTGTTGGAACTTTTGTAAGCAGCTACAATCCCTTTTTCATATTGATGTGTGTGCAGAACATATTTTAATGCCTTGCCCCTAGGGAGACTTGTTAGGCAAATGTATTTAAGTGTCATTTTAATGCCTTTTCATAGCTTTTATTTATTCCTTTATACCTCCATGATGTTCCAACATCTAATGAATTGTGGCTTTTCATTAGGACTTCTGGATTTCTTATATATAAAAACAGAATAACAAAAGAGAAAAAATCTTTTCTTCCAAGATGGTAATACATATCTATTTATATTACAAGTGCATAAATATGTATTTTTTTCTAAAAATTCTGTACAATTCATGCATCTGTGTACTGAAGAGAAACATTTTGATTAAATTGGTCCATTATAAAAAAAAGAAAAAGGATTAGTGTCAAAATGTATTTTTGAACAATTTCTTTCAAGCTTCATTTTATTTTTTCCAGCTTAATTTTTTTTCACCATTTTCATTTAAAGATGGCTGCAAATTGTAAAAGTTTACAAAAATATTATTTTTATATTTATATCTATAAATGTTCACTATTTTAATCTGTCCTCCATTTTGAGATGTTTGCTTTTCTAGCCTTCAAAGTAAATATGTAAGTATGTGTGTGTGCTCAGCCATGTCCAACCCTTTGTAACCCCATGGACCGTAACCTGCCAGGCTCCTCTGTCCATGGAATTCTCCATGCAAGAATACTGGAGTGGGCTCCCATTTCCTACTCTGGAAATATGTAACTAAACATTTATAAAACTAATATAAGTTCTGACAGATGCTACTTTGAGTCTCTGTGTTGATTTTGGTAATTCTTACAATATTTCAAAGTTTTTCATTGTTATAGTATTTGTTACGTGCTCCATGATCATTAATCTCTGATATTATTATGCATGCTGGAGACTTAGATATTGGTTAGGATTTTTTAGCAGAAAAGTATTTTTAATGAAGATATATATATATATATATTTTAGGCATAATGCATGTTGCATACTTAATAATTGACTATAGTTTGGTGTAACATAACATTTATATGCATAACATTTATATGTACTGGAAACCAAAAAAATTGTGTGACTTGCTTTATTGCAGTATTTACTTTATCACAGTGTTCTGGAACCAAACTCGTGGTATCTCTTTGAGGTGTGCCTGTGCTAGCAGCTTCTTTTAGTCCATAGAGGGTGGACTTTGCTTTGGGGGCCATTGCTTCCTCACTGGTTCAAATGACTTTGTTGTTCCTGTGAGTTTCAGGTAGTCTTTTAATAGCAGCTCTGGGTACAAAGGTTTCAAAGTCATCTTTTCAGAGAACTCACATGGTGGTGGAATGGCTTATATCATTTGGCTCTAAGGTGGAACATGGTGAGGTGGAAGAAGATGCCCTGAGGGTTGTGAGCGTCTTTTCCTTTGTTCTTTTTTCCCACTGTAACAATGGATGGTAAACTTTGCCACATCATGAAAAGTGAAAGTGAAAGTCATTCAGTCGTGTCTGACACTTTACGACCCTACAGACTATACAGTCTATGGAATTCTCCAGGCCAGAATCCTGGAGTGTGTAGCCTCTCCCTTCTCCAGTGGATCTTCCCAACCCAGGAATCAAACTAGGGTCTCCTGCATTGCAGGCGGATTCTTTACCAACTGAGCTATCAGGGAAACTCTGCCACATCTTGGTACCTGACTTTTGTAGAAACTGTGAATATTACTTAGTGTGAGAATCTACCGACAAGGAGGATTTGATTTATTGGAAATTAAAACTTTAAGGAACATACAGTTAATGATTTTCCAGATGAGAAGTCTACCAAAGATGCCACCATACCTAGTATCCCCTTTCTTCCCTTCTAATATACTCTAGGTAAATTCAATACATAGTACCCATCTTTAACGGGGCTTCTCTGGTAGCTCAGTCAGTAAAGAATCTGCCTGCAGTGCAGGACACCTGGGTTCGATCCCTGGGTCAGGAAGATTCCCTAGAGAAGGAAATGGCAAACCACTCTAGTATCCTTGCTTGTAAAATCCCATGGACAGAGGAGCCTGGTGGGCTGCAGCCCTTGAGGTTGCACAATTGAGTGACTCTTTCACTCATCTTTAAAACCCTAAAAGTTCCCATTCAAAATGCTAAAAGATGATGCCATCAAAGTGTTACACTCAATATGCCAGCAAACCTGGAAGACCCAGCAGTGGCCACAGGTTTGGAAAAGATCAGTCTTCATTCCAATTCCCAAGAAGGGTGGTACTAAACCATCAAACAGTTGCACTCATCTTCCATGCTAGTAAGGTCATGCTTAAAATCTTTCATGCTAGGCTTTAGTTATGCAAACCAAGAACTTCCAGACATCCAAGCTGAGTTTAGAAAAGACAGAGGAACCAGAGATCAAATTGCCAGCATTCGCTGGATCATAGAGAGAATTCCGTTGGAATTTGCAAGGGAATTCCAGAAAAACATCTACCTCTGTTTTATCCAATATGCTAAAGCCTTTGTCTGTGTGAATCATAACAAACTGTGGAAAGCTCTTAAAGAGATGGGAATATCAGATCATCTTACCTGTCTCCTGAGAAACCTGTGTGTGAGTCAACAAGCAACAGATAGAATCCTGTATGGAACAACAAATTGGTTCTCAGGATTGAGAAAGGAGTATGACAGGGCTGTATGTGGTCACCTTATTTATTTAACTAATACGCTGAGCACATCATGAGAAATGCTGGGTTGGATGAGTTAGAAGCTGGAATCAAGATAGGCGGGAGAAACTTCAACAGCCTCAGGTATGCAGATGATACCACTATAATGGCAGAAAGTGAACAGGAACTAAAGAACTTCTTGGTGAGAGCAAAGGAGAGTGAAAAAGCTGGCTTAAAACTCAACATTCAGAAAAGTAAGATCATGGCACCCAGCCCTATTACTTCATTGCAAATATAAGGGGAAAAGGTGGAAGCAGTGACAGATTTCCTCTTCTTGGGCTCTAAAATCACTGTGGATGGTTACTGGAGCCATGAAATCAGAAGACGATTACTTCTTGGCAGGAAAGCTATGACAAACCTAGACATCATGTTGAAAAGCAGAGACATCACTCTGCCGACAAACATCTGTATAGTCAAGGCTATGGTCTTCCCAGTGGTCACAGACGATTGTGAGAGCTGGACCGTAAAGCACCAAAGAATTGATGCCTTTGAACAGTGGTGCTGGAGAAGACTTTTGAGAGTCCCTTGGACTGTGAGGAGATCAAACCAGTCAATCTTAAAGGAAATTGACCTTGAATATTCATTGGAAGGACTGATGCCTAAGCTGAAGCTCCTGTATTTTGGTCATCTGATGCGAACAGCCGACTCATTGGAAAAGTCCCTGATGCTGGAAGGACTGAGGGCAGAAGGAGAAGAGGGCGTCGGAGGATGAGATGGCTGGATGGGATCACCAGGGCAATGGACATGAACTTGGGCAAACTCCGAGAGATGGTGAGGGACAGAGAGGCCTGGTGTTGCTGCAGTCCATGGGGTTGCAAAGAGTTGGATGACTTTGTGACTGAAGAGCAACACCCATCTTTAAGGGCTTCCCTGAGGCTCAGAATGTAAAGAATCAGCCTGCAATTTGGGAGACCTGGATTTGATCCCTGAGTTGGGAAGACCCCTTGGAGAAGGAAATGGCTACCCACTCCAGTATTCTTGCCTGGAGAATTCCATGGACAGAGAAGCCTGACAGGCTTCAGTCCATGGGGTGGCAAAAAGTTGGACATGCCTGAGTGATAAACACAGACACACACACACACCCCCATCTTTAAATGTTCCAGTTTTCAAGCTATGGGGATAAATTTTTATCTGCATATAATTTTAAGACAAACACATGTATTTTCAAATTTCAGTTGGCTTTAGTAATCAAAGGAATGTTTTTTATTATTTAATGACCATGAGAAAAGTTATTGATCAATTTGTATTTGCCTTTTTATTGGTAATAAAGATGGGTATAGGGAACAGGAAGGAGAAGATGAATATAATGGATCTTTTTCATATGTTTAACAAAGAATTACATTTAAAAATGGTCTTGTTCTTTCAAATGGTATTTTTTTGTGTGTGTGTGAACAGTTTAAATGAGATAACCATTTATTTCTAGTCAACCTTGAGATATCTAGTGTATGATCTTTTCTGAGGTTGTATTTTAAATTTCTTAGTAGAGAGTTTATATATCTTGCGGGTGTTTTGCTACGTACCCCTAATCTGTGAGAAGATTTATTGCTTTTTATTAACTTTATTTTGTCTTTATTTTATAATGAAGATGGAAAACTGGTTGGCTTAATTTCAAGGATAAGCCGTGCCTGTGAGATGAGTTACTCTTCCTCTCCCTTTCCTGGCTTTGTTTCCATCTGTTCCCCAAAACATTTACATCTTTTCCAATTTTTAGTTTTGGTGAGGGAAAGGGACTGATTTTGTTGTTGTGTATCTTTACAACTCATACCATCAGATTCAGATAAGATAGCTGGAAATCTGCCCATAAGGAAAGTATAGTGTTACCCCAGAAGAGAAAGTTGAGAATAGCAATCAGGTTTTCTGGCCTTATCTACTGCTTGTACATTTGACAGTACAAGGTATTTGAGGGCAGTACATGTGGAAATGTTAAGGAGTTAACATTAATAGTCCTGTGGCTAAACAGATGGTGTAATTAGCCCACAATGGGAAGAGCAGCATTTTCATGTTTGGATAAAAAGAGCTCGCTGTGGGTGGTAGAGTTAAGAGGTTCCAAATGGCAATATCTTATAAAGATAAGAACAGTGATGGGTTCATACTTCATGGTTTAGGCATTCATGTACGTATATATAAACTCTCAGCCTGTTTTATTTAAGTATACTAACTCTTGTTACATTTAGGAACAATTCTCTGTAAGTGAATTCAGCTTAGTCCAAGAGATATGGCTAAGTACTGTGGAGGATTCAGAAAAAAATTTGGTCTTTGTACTCAAATAGCCAATTTTCTGGAACATGTTCATAGGTCAGTGGCAAATAGAGGACCTGACAGAAATTTCTGTAGCAAAAGTATATTGTAAATGATTAGTTGTATGAGTTACTTATCCAAGTTCAATATTCCTCAGAAGGAAAATATTTTCAGTAAGATAGTGGGAAGTAGTTCAAGGACTGTGTGTCTCTTCATCATCTAATAGTGTCATTGCTTCTCTATGTGAAATAGTTTGCTTTTGTCAAATTTCGTCTGTTCTGAACTGTATATATTTTTATGCAATACAAAAATGATACAATAAGCAAGAAAATACACTCAAATGGATAAAAGGACTATAGCAAGCCCTTCTGTTTCTATAATTTGAACATGTTTTCCTCAATAAAAATTTAGAAGTTGAAATTGGTTGTATTTTGTTCCAATTGATTTTACTCAAATTTTTTAACAATATAAATTTAAGATAATATCAGATACTTTGGTTAATTATTAAGAGAGATATTTGGAAAGATTTTTTTCCCCTTGTCAGCCCATCTGCTCCTATGGTACAATCATAATGCAGAAACATTGACATCTCAATTATTTCCATGGCAACAAATTGATGTCAGGATCTCACATTTGACTTCACTGCAGGACCAAATAGAATTTGGATTACAGGGATGGATTGGGAGTTCTTATTGAAGCACAGGTCTTTAAGAAAGAAGATTAAATATCTTTGGGAAATAATTTTAAGCCCTTAAAAAATGTAAGTCTACTTTTAAAGAGAAAAGTATACCCAAAGTACATGAATACTCTTTTATCTTTTTGTGTATACAAACCATGATGAAAGGCATTTACTGTCTGACATTTGCAAGTAAGAGTTTGCATCTGATTTATTGTTCACTCAAAAACTTAGAAAAATAGAAACTTAGGCAGTTGTCTGTAGCACCCAGAAAAGCAAAGGTCCAGAACCATCTTGCTTTTAGTTAAGTAGTGTATATAAACTGTCAGTATATGGTAGCTCAGCCTTAACTGATATACTCTGTTTTTGGTTGAGGATATCATAACGATAGATGATCCTCCACACTGTATGGATGGCATAGCTTTTAAAGATTTTGTGGTACTTTGCCTTCCTTCTTGTGTCGTTTTGTGCTTCAGTGAAGAATATTTAGTATTTTATTACTTATTTATCCATTCTTTATTGCTAATGCTCAGGGGAAACAATTAGATTTGATTCCTATGAACAAACTTCTGTATTGAATCAAAATTATTTCTGAGCCTGTTCCATAGCCCTTGGTGTATAATTTTTAAATTTGTATTCAAGCTCATGAGGGCTTCTGCCCTCTCTGACTATATAGTGAAAGCAGAGACCATGTCTTTATACTCTCAGTGTCTGGTACAGAGTAGGTACTTTGTTGAAAAATACATGTGATCTCATGTATTGTCAGGGTATTACAGATTCTCCGAACCTTGGCAGCATCATTCCTTACCACATCTTGTTTTTTGCAGGTTTAAAATTTTGGTTTAATCTGTTTTTAGGAGACTGATTCATTATAAGTAAAGTGAAAATAGACTGACTCATAATGTATGCTTGGAGATAATTTCCTGATTCTATCTGTTAATTTCTTTTAATAAAAGTCAACGAAAGAGATAACATTATAGATTAGATAGTTTCTAGGTGAACTAATCCTGCAACTTGATGACGGCTGAGGGAGCCAGGTGCCCAGGACCCAGCTGGCCCTCAGGCCCTTCATTTAACCTAGAGAGAATAATTGTATAGGATCAATAGGAATGCATGGTCTCACAAGTACCAACCAGGTGAATTCCCAGCTCACAATTATTGTCCCTCTTTGAAAACAGCCCAACCACAGAGGTGGACCTGAAAAAATGACATGCAGTGTCCTTGCCACTTATCCCTGACCTCTGGCCACCTCTGAGGGGCAGACGACTGATCTAAATTGTACAAGTTTTGAGATGGGAATGAGGAGGCTGAAGCTGGTTGAAGCTGTTACCTTACTCCAGTCGCTGAAGCCTCTGTGGACTGTGACCCATGGAGACTGCTGCTGCTGGTAGATCTCCGAGGTGGGGATAGGGAGAAGTTCATTGCTGCTTTGAGGTCTGGACCCTATGGTGGATGGCCGTGGCGAGGGCTCTGGTGCTCTGGGAACACACTTGTCCCTGGGCCCCCAGCTCACCAGCCGGCCCCAGGCTAGAGGGCTTGGAGGGCCTTGGGGAGAAGCTGAGATCTGCCTCTCATCACTCTCTAGGCCTCGAGGACCACCTCAAGGCTCAATGTTGGTGGAGCAGGACTTCTAACTCGCGCTGCGTCAATGGTCGTGCTGTGCCAACTGAGCCAATGGTTGCGTGCCTGCCCAGCCTCAGTACTTACACCCTTGCCCTCCTGATTCTCAGGCCTTTAAACTCAAACTGAATTGTAGCCAATGCCTTTCCTGCTTTTCCAGCTTGCACACAGCACATCATGGGACTTCTTGGCCTCCGTAATCTTGTGAGCCAATTCCTGTAATAAGTGTGTGTGTGTGTATATATATATATATATACACACACACACACATATATATGTATATGTATGTTATTAGTTACACATATGTAATATATAAATTACAATATGTATCCCTCTTGGTTCTGTTTCTTTGGAGAATCCTGACTCATACGACAACCAGCAATTATGATCTTCTCTTCCCCTAAAATGACTTGCACATCTTCACCCTTCCTCTAATTATTGCTTCAGACAATAGAGTATGAGTAAACTTGCAATAGTTCACTTATGTATCATGTTCTAATTTTCCTGAGAATACACTCTGGGGCTCTGTGGTGATGGCAGCCCTAGTGTGTCAAAGGTTTACTTTGTACTTGTTGTGCTAAGTTCTTTATTATACAGTCACGTTCAAATTATTTTAATAACCTGGGTGATAACTACTCTTGCTTTCCTATGTGACTGAGTGGGAAAAAGAGGTAGAGGAATGTGCAGTAACTTGACTCAAACTACATCCTGGAATAAGTGGAGAAGCTTGGGTTTGAATCTGATTCTGGAATCAGGACACTTGCTATTGGGCTCATATCCATATGGATAGATTTTTTTTTTTTTTTTAAATGTGGATATGGGGCTTTCCAGGTCCTCAAGTGGTAAAGAATCTGTCTGCCAATGCAGGAGCCACAAGAATTGCAGGTTCAGTTCCTGGGTTGGGAAGATCCCTGGAGCAAGAAATGGCAGTCCACTCCACAGAGGAGCCTGGCGGGCTGCAGTCCGTGGGGTCACAGAGAGTAAGACACGACTGAGCACTCAAGCAAAGCACAGTGCTGCCTTCTAATTTTTATTGTTTTCAGTATTGGAAGATGAGCTTGTTTCCATATTCTGAGAAAGTCTCACTGTAGTCACAGCCTGAGTGGGAATGGTGGTTTCCTATCTGCAGTATCCCTGCTTTCAAGGTCACAGAAGCAGAGAATTGGCATGAGGCTGAAAAGAAAATGAGTGTACTTAATGATAAGAATTTTAATGAGGTTTCAAATGAGCAAATATACCCATTTTGGGATCATTTAATTTTTCTTCCACGCAGCTTAATAGCATTGCAATAAAAACTTACTAATTTAAGAATTGTGGGCAACACCTGTCTGGATTAACAAAGTCTAAATTGTAAAATAATTTTGTAGAAATTAAGTTCTGTTATTTTTCTGATACCTATAATTAGCTTGTCAATTAGGAGTTGAGAAAACTAAGTTTCTGAGTTACTAGTTCATTTACATTAGTACTCTTATCTTCAATCTTCTTTATGCTATTAATTGCCTTTTAAATTACTCTAATATTTTCTACAGAGAGATCAGCTCTTTGTAAAAGGCTTTCATATGTAGCATTATGTTTAATACTCACAAGAACCCTTATTTTTTACACTAGTCAGTTTGATGTGAAAGGAAAACAGAAATGATTTCTTCAGGACCACATGGCTGTGTAGCCAGTGCCTGGTCTGGAACCTGTGTCATTTGAGGCATTTTATTAATATTCAGTTCAGTTCAGTCACTCAGTTGTGTACGACTCTTTGCGACCCCATGAATGGCAGCATGCCAGGCCTCCTTGTCCATCACCAACTCCCGGAGTTTACCCAAACCCATGTCCATCGAGTCGGTGATGCCATCCAATCATCTCATCCTCTGCCGTCCCCTTCTCCTCCTGCCCCCAATCCTCCTCCTGCCCCCAATCCTTCCCAGCATTAGGGTCTTTTCCACTGAGTTAACTCTTCACATCAGGTGGCCAAAGTATTGGAGTTTCAGCTTCAACATCAATCCTTCCAATGAACACCCAGGACTGATCTCCTTTAGGATGGACTGGTTGGATCTCCTTGCAGTCCAAGGGACTCTCAAGAGTCTTCTCCAGCACCACAGTTCAAAAGCATCAATTCTGCGGCGCTCAGGTTTCTTCACCATCCAACTCTCACATCCATACATGACCACTGGAAAAACCATAGCCTTGACTAGATGGACCTTTGTTGGCAAAGTAACGTCTCTGCTTTTAAATATTCTATCTAGGTTGGTCATAACCTTCCTTCCAAGGAGTAAGCATCTTTTAATTTCATGGCTGAAATCACCATCAGCAGTGATTTTGGAGCCCAGGAAAATAAAGTGTGCCACTGTTTCCACTGTTTCCCCATCTATCTGCCATGAAGTGATGGAACCAGATGCCATGATCTTAGTTTTCTCAACGTTGAGCTTTAAGCCAACTTTTTCACTCTCCTCTTTTCTTTCATCAAGAGGCTCTTTAGTTTTTCTTCCATTTCTGCCATAAGGGTGGTGTCATCTGCATATCTGAGGTTATTGCTATTTCTCCTGGCAATCTTGATTCCAGCTTGTGTTTCTTCCAGCCCAGCGTTTCTCATGATGTACTCTGCATATAAGTTAAATAAGCAGGGTGACAATATACAGCCTTGACGTACTCCTTTTCCTATTTGGCACCAGTCTGTTGTTCCATGTCCAGTTCTAACTGTTGCTTCCTGACCTGCAAACAGGTTTCTCAAGAGGCAGGTCAGGTGGTCTGGTATTCCCATCCCTTTCAGAATACGCAAATATATACTGTTTAGAAAATCATTTTTGAATTATCATCAAAGTTTGTTTAACAGCATCTGAATTTGTGTTTTTTTCCCCCCTCTTTCCTTATCTGCCCTTCCTCTTTCCTCCCTTTTCTCCTTTCCATCTATCTGTCAATCCTGATAAACATATATGAAATATGCAAAGAATGTGTTTGTATTAAGATTTTTCAGCTTTTTAATTTTTTTGGTGGTCATTTAAAAATTTCTTTAAATTTTTATTACAATTCAAATTTATGCTCATTGGATCAGATCATTTTAGAATGTGGTTAAGTTATTGATTGAATTTTTTTCTAGTGTTTTTTTATTTGGAATATCTATCTAGAATTAATTTGAAATAGTCTCTGTAATTGACTATTGTAGTGTTTTAGGATAAGAATGAAGTAGATCCTTCTTCTGTCCTCTAAATTCTACTTGTATTCAGAGCTCTGAAGATTGTAAGTAATAGAATTGGCACTGTTTATTTTGAACAAAGAAACCAAAATCATTGTAAGGACAGTGGTGTGCCTAGTTAGTATGGGACAAAATCATGTCCCTTAGTCATCAACTAGAGTCAGGAGCTTGTATCTATCTTCATTCTAATGAAGACAGACATAAAATGGAGACTTCCTTACTATATTGTTCCTTGTTAATGTATAATCTAATTATTTTCTATAGAAAAAATGTTTGTTAACCTGCTAGGGCTATTTGGTTTCCTTGAAATACAGTTCATAATGGGAAGGTGGCACAGTTCTCTTCCTTATGCATCAGTTTGCAGCATACTAGGTTGGATTCTCAGTGTGCATTGTATTTTAAAAAAATTTCTCCTGATGATTCTTATGTGCAACCAGGCTTGAGAAGCACCAATCTAGAGCTCAAATACCAAAGTTTTATTGCTTATTATAAAAGCAAATTTACAGGGTAACTGTCGTTTTTACTACTGATATATTCTTTTGCCAAACTTTATTGCAGCATATGGATTTCATTCAAAGCAATTTATTTAGGCATGTTCTGGGAGGTACTTGTTTATCTTTGTTAAATTAAAAACTAAAGTAAATGTATCATACAGGAAGCACTCTAAAGGCAACCTGAAAATAATACACTAACATTTCTTCAAGGCTTATTCTATGCTCAGTTTTGTGCTTAGCCCTATTATAGTCATTAGTCCATTTAAATCCTCATAACAGCTTATAGAGAATCTAATTCTTCATGCAATGGAAGAGGAACCAGAAGCTGAAATTTTATCTGCTTGTCTAAAGTCATGGAATAAGTATAGGGTGGGGCAGGGGCTGATGGGTGCAAACAGTTGGGAGACCCAGAGACTGTGCAGTAAATCCCAGTTCTCTGCTTCTCTCAGAGTGAGATGTGTTTAATCCCATCCCATCCTTTGTGTGGATTTTTTTCTACTTTTATTGTGAGGCAAAGAAGTGGAATGACTCTGGGTTTTTAATCTTCAGATTCTGCCATAGAATCTGTAAATAAAATGGTTATATCTATTGTTGTTTGTGATGGTTAGAATTTTTATTAGACCATTATATAGTGACTAGCATTTTTTGAATGGTTAAAATGTGGTTACTTAACTTTATATCATTCAAACATGAAGTCTACAGGTTAGCTGTTTTTAGCTATTCTGTATGCCTGAGGAAATAGGCATAAGGAACTTAAGGGTCACAAAGTGGACTTTGAACCAAGGCGCCTCTGCACAGTGTTTATTCTTAACCACCTTTTGCCTGTGTCTAGTGGAAAAGTTAATAGGAGTTAAAGAGTGGCTTGGAGAATAGCATATAACCTTCTCCAGAAGCTTTTTAAAGTTGTATCTCAGTCAATACAAGAGACTTAGCTAGCAATGAACACCAAGAATTAACTTTCTCAATGTCAGAACTTGGTCATATCTCTTTAATCTGTTTTCATTTTTTGACTTACTTCCTAGTGTTAAACAGTGAAGGAATAAGATGTTCACTAATCATGACCAGTTCAGAATTTTGCTGTGGTTTTTCAGTATGTTTTGCTCATTATTTGGAAAGTGAAAGTGAGTTACTCAGTCATGTCCAACTCTTTGCGATCCCATAGACTATACAGTCCATGGAGTTCTACAGGCCAGAATACTGGAGTGGGTAGCCTTTCCCTTCTTCAGAGGATCTTTCCAACCCAGGGATCGAACCCAGGGCTGGAAATGGACCCTCAAGAGAAATCTTGTTGTATTTTATCCTTTTGTGGCTTGCTTCATTATAGATGTAGAATTTAAACTTAAGAAAGTATGCTCATATTATTATATTCTCCAGTGATTAAAGCTTAGGTTTTAGAGGTACATAATTTTACCTTATCTAAAATTTTTAAAATATGGAAGCTCATTAAGAGAATACAGTGAATCCCTACAACACTTTGGTAGTAAAGACACAATGAATGCTGCTGCTGCTGCTAAGTCGCTTCAGTCGTGTCTGACTCCGTGCGACACAATGAATAACCAGCAACAAATTAACTCAGGGGGGAAAATGTCATTTTATGGTTATATCAAACACACGTGAATATACTTTAAGTGAAAAAATGGAAAACTCAGATGGACGGCCTTTCTTATTGAAAAGGCAGAGGGGCTTTTATGTGAGAGTTAGAAAATCCAGAAAAAGTGATGGGAGACCCAAACAAACCAACACAGGAAATATGATAAGCCCAAACTGATAGTGGCATCTTGAACTGGTAACGAGCATTCTGAACTGACAGAACACTGATGCTGACTTTGAGAGTGAGTTCAACCTGCCCATGTGTCCTGTCCTCAAATAGTCCTGGGATGACTAGGACATCTCCTTGTGAGACTGTAAGCAACTTGAGAACAAGAACTAAGCACTTTTTTCTTGTATCCTGAGGAATTAACATAGTGCTTGGCATTTTTAGGCTCTGTTAAGTGTGCATGCTGCTGCTGGTGCTGTCGCTTCAGTCGTGTCCGACTCTGTGTGACCCTATAGATGGCAGCCCACCAGGCTGCCCTGTCCCTGGGATTCTCCAGGCAGGAACACTGGAGTGGGTTTCCATTTCCTCCTCCAATGCATGAAAGTGAAAAGTGAAAGAGAAGTTGCTCAGTCGTGTCCGACTCCTAGTGACCCCATGGATTAGAGCCTACCAGGCTCCTCCGTCCGTGGGATTTTCCAGGCAAGAGTACTGGAGTGGGGTGCCATTGCCTTCTCCGTAAGTGTGCATAGGACACATAATTAACAATATATCTTAATTTTATTAAGAGTTTGGTACAAATCCTATTGAGAATCATTTTATATAGTAGATGATGAGCCTTTAATTTAGGTCAGTGGTTCTTAAACTTTTTGACCCATAAGGATCCCTTTATGATTTTTAAAATTATTGAGAACACAAAAGAACTTTATGTGGGTTATATTTACTGATATATACCATATACCATGTAAGAAAACTGAGAAGTTTAAAAAATAATAAAAAGTTCATTACTTGTTAACATAAAACATCCTTTTGTGGGGAAAAAACCTTGCATTTACAGAACAAAAAATTTAGTGAGAAGACTGGCATTTATGTACATCTTTTATGATTCTTTCTGATTTTCTAGTTCATTAGAAGACAGCTAGGTTTTTGTATCTGCTTCTGCACTGTCTTTTGTAATACGTTCTTTTGGTGTAATATATGAGATAAAAGGGAGGTGTATTTTAATAGAGGATGTTCTTTGATACTGTACTAAAACGCTACAGATTGTAAGTTCTTAAAAGTTAGTTTCAATGAAGAATTGAAACATCTACAATGAACATTTTGTACCTTGTTACAGTAAAATATGTTTTACTTTTTGTACAGATTTTTACCTATGCATGATTTTATAGCATCATGTATTGGTCAATTGGGAAATATCGGTTCTCTAAGTTAAGCAGATCTTCTGGATGTGGACATATTTTATTATGTGAGTAGTCAAGCAATAACATTTCTTAATGTCAGAAGATATTTTAAGTGTTGGAAATCTGTCAGGCTCAGGATGGTGGATTAAATTTTCAAGATACTAATTTTCACTTAAAATTTCAATTTTTATAAATTTTTATCATTGGCAACAGACACTGTCAGTTATTTTCCTTGAAGTGACAGGCTCATTTGCTCTTTCTTCTCCCAAAATGTCAGTCGTACCCAATTCTGAATAGGTTGTCTTCAGTCATTAATTCAAGTAAAACACAATGTTTTGTGAAAAGAGTGGCTAGTTCACCACATATCTCAGTCTCATAAGTGCTTTTTGTTTGAGACAGTTATTGCATTGTATTTTGATATGCAGTGGAAATGCTGTATGCATTTTTCCTTCCTTTATTATATAGGATATTAAAATGGCATGTACTCAAGGATTGTGATTTTAAAAATTAACTAATTTTACTGGTTTATTAAAGATCTTCTTAAGTGAAACTGCACTTTATTTATTGCGATTGCATGTCTCTGAAAGTCTGCTAGTAAAATTTGGTGTCTCTGTTTGATTTATGCTAATGACATTCACAGCTTGACTCAACATTGCTTTTGCACCATCAGTGAGAAAGATAATAGTGTCTTAGTATCATTATGAAAACAGTTTTGACGTCATGATTCCTAGAAGGGTCCTAGGGAACTCATACTTTGTGTATCATTGGTTTAGGGGAGTGGTTATCATGTAGATGTAAAGCAATTGTTCTTTGTGTAAACAAAAATTATCTTGATACTATCACAAGTAGAATTTCTTCCATGTATTAGAATAAATGGTTTTGTTTAATTGGTTCAATAACAGCTTGAAAAAATTAAATTGCTATTACTGAGAAGAGGATAATTTGTTTTTAATTTTCAAATAAATCAAGTACAATAATGCCTCACAGTGCATTTCTTAATAGTGATCTCACTTATCATTACAACTGTATATGTATCCTGAGAACCAAATACTGTTTGAACGTGTGACATACTTCTTTACTGTCAACGTATTAATCGTTTCTCTGCTTATAGAGTTTTTGATTTGAGTTTTATTCTCCTACAGATAGATTTCACACAGTAAGCATGTGGACAAAAATAAGTTAAGGGTAAATGTGTTTTTTTCTTCAGTTATTGCATTCACATAGGGCCTAATCTACACAAAATATTAAATATTGATTCCTAATTTTGGTTAACAGTCAATTTAAAAAATTGTACCGTGAGGGAAAAACCTATATATTTTAACCTGAGAGTAGAGACCAGAGTATGTAAATCTTTCTAGTATTTTCTGTTTTTTTCCCCCCTCCTTTTCTTTCATGTTTCCCCTGTGGGGAATAAAAGCAACACTAAAGTATTAGCTCAAACAATGAGAGAAGTGTCCTTCTAACAGTAATAATGCTTAAAATGCATTTTCTTTTCAAGTTTTATGAGAACTTAAAACAGTTTCCATAGGTTGATAATCAAACACCAGGAATGACCAAAATAGTAAATTCTAATGAAATAATGAAATATAGGTATAAGTGTGTGTTTTAATAATGCAAAGTTATATAGATAAAGGAATCATTTTTTAAGTGTTTTATAGGAACCTGTTTTCAACCATGTACTGTATGAGATTTTGTGAAACCCTCTCTTGATTCATGTGCATGTTTATTTTTAAAAGTTACTCAGTACATTTAAACACAATTTTTAAAACTGGAATGCTGTAAGAAAGGAATGCACAAGAAGTTGATGTGATCTTTGCCACTTAACACATGGCTAAATATTTTGTTAGGGGACCACTTTTAAATGTTGTCTTGGTTAATATTTTTGTGGGCTAGGTTAATGATTACAGTTTAGATTGTAAATAATATTTGTAATTTCTTGCCCCTACCCCACTCCAAGGAGAAGGCAATGGCACCCCACTCCAGTACTCTTGCCTGGGAAACCCCATGGATGGAGGAGCCTGGTAGGCTGCAGCCCATGGGGTCGCGAAGAGTCGGACACGACTGAGCGACTTCACTTTCACTTTTCCCTTTCATGCACTGAAGGAGGAAATGGCAACCCACTCCAGTATTCTTGCCTGGAGGATCCCAGGGACAGCGGAGCCTGGTTGGCTGCCGTCTATGGGGTCGCACAGAGTCGGACACGACTGACGCGACTTAGCAGCAGCAGCAGCACCCCACTCCAAACATACAGAGTGAAACACCTTTGATTCCTGATGGCAAAGAGCTAGCACCTTAAAGAGCTGCGTACATAAATAATTTATTTCCAGTCATTATTTAGTGCCTCATATATGCCATGCTCTGTGCTGGGGCTAAAGATAAAAGAGTATCAGGATAAGGTCTTTATAGTCTAACAGAGGAAGACAGTGGGGAACGTAAGTGAGGAAAAGTGTTATGAACTCTATAATAGGAAGAGATACAGGGGGTTCAGTAAATCTTAGTTTTATGGAGAAGTTGTTTAGTCACTCAGTTGTGCCTAACTCTGTCCCATGGACTGTAGTCCACCAGGCTCCTCTGTCCATGGAGTTGTCCAGGAATACTGGAGTGGGTTGCCATTTCTTTCTCCAGGGGATCGTCCCAACCCAGGGGTGGAAGCTGGGGCCCCTGCATTGGCTGATGGATTCTTTACCACTGAGCAACCAGGAAAGCCTTATGGAGAAGACAATATGAGAAATGAAAAGACCAGAAAAGTCTGTGTAGAACAAGTGACCAACTGCAATTATATGTACTCAGATGATGTAATCCTTATAAATAGCAATCATATATTGATTATCTAGGCCTCTGGAACCAAAGTTATTAAAAAATGAATAGTTCTTAGTTTAGTCCACAAAAATTTATGAAGCATCTATAGCATCTATTATGTGGCAGGCCCAGGTGATGCTAGCGTGAATGGCATGGCCCTTATCCTTGACTGGTCCACAGCCTAGTGGGAGAGTTATGTAATTTCAGTATAATGTAGTAAGTGCCGTGAGGGTGAAACACACGGAAGGGTGTCTAAAATGGTCAGGTGCAGGCCAGGTCAACAAGATATTCGTGTTTGTTAAAAGGTAAAGAAAAATGTTCAGTGAGTCATGGACTATTTTCTTATGTACATGGAACCGATATTTCTAAGTAAAAAGGGAGGCTTTGCTTTTGCACCGTGTCTGTTTCTTGTCATTAAGGAACATGGTCTTGATTCTGCACACAGAAAACGGCCAAGGTTTTTCCAATGCTTTCAAGCACCCTTAATAGGTTAAGCCTGGTTCAAACCTAATCCCATCATTAAATAGCTATTAGGTTCTTGAATCAGTTATGTAACTCCTCTAAACTGTACTTTCTTCAACTGTAATGAGAGATAAACCTAGTAGTTAACTCTTTGGGTTTTGGTGAGCATTTAATGAAATAATCTATATACAGTGCTTAGCATGATGCCTGGCATATGGTAGATGGTTGTTTTATGTTAGCCATTGTTATTTTGTCTTAAACTGCTTTAACAAATCTCATGGGAGTTAGACCTCAAAATCTCAAAAAATAAACTTTCTTATTTCCCTGGTTAGGTGGAAATCTTGGCTTTCTTGCCTAGCCCTGTGCTCCTAACCAGGAGAAGCTTGCCTGCTCAAGGTACTATTGGTACTGATTTTGTAGAAAGTAATGCTGTCCAATTATTTTCCTTTAAAGTGGAATAATAAATATTTTCTAATCCCACACTATGTACACAGTGCTGTGCTGTGTTTTAGAGGTAAGAAACTCGAAACTGAAATTATCTTCGTCCTTAGGGAGCTTACATTTTATCATCATAAGAAAGATGAATATTTAAATAACTAGGCATAGAACACGCAGTTAAAAAAAAACAAAAAGAGAATTGATTATTACTTAGCTTTGTCTCATTTAAGCTTTAGATTTTCTGAGGGGTAAAAAATCATAAGATTGTAGTTGTTAGAAAAGACCTTTGTTAAAAAGATGTTTTGAGCATTTCCCCCTACTGTTTTCCTTAGTTTTATTTGCAAGCCAGAGCAGGTATTAAAGATGAAGTGTTCTGGTGGAGCGGTAGCCCGGAGCGCTTGAAGCATTGCTAATTTCAAACCTTGTAATTTAGTTAAATTGAAACATAACTGCATTTAGATGAATGGGCCGCTAGTTTTCCTTCCCAAAGCAAACATGCCAACCTTTCATTACTTCTTGTCTGTGCTATGGCTTCTGTGTAATTCCGATCTGCTCATTTACACGTAATTGACATGTTATGGTGGTGCAGATTTTTTTATTTTAAAAAAAAAAAAGCTTCAAAAAAATTAGGGATGCTTTCTATAGCATACTGCATCAATCATTTTACGTTTTGAAGTGAATATGAGAGAGTGATTCCAGGTAACTTAGTGTTCCTGTGGAAGGTGGTTTGGCTCAAGCGTTTTTAAACTGGGAAATGAATAAGTGACACAGTAGGTCTGATTACAAATACAGTTTATCTTCATTTGGAATCCATGACTTCTATTAAATTTAATTACTTCCCCCGTGGCTTCTATTAAATTTAATTAATTTCCCCTGCAGCTGGCATAGTGGAGGTGCTGCTGCTAAATGAAGGTGGTTGCTAATTGAGGGAGTTTTCTGTAAGAGGTTTTTTACCCATTTTCTCTTGTTTATTTGAAAATCTCTTAACCAGCCAGATAACTCAGGACATTATTGAGAAGTTACAGGTTGCAAAGTCATACATGAGTTCATCAGCATTACTTAGAGAGATCTGTGGGACTTTTTGTTTTGTTTTCTGTTCTGATCCTTCAGTTAACGTGTCTTTTTGATGAGAGGCCAGCCTAGGATTCTAACGTGCCTACTCTTAACCTCGACAAGATGGGACGTGTTAAGGCCAGTCTTCACGTGGAGGTTTCTGGCAGCTATCCCAAGGTCAACTGCTGTTCAGTTTTGAAACACAGAGGAAGAGAGGCGTGTATTACCTGTCTGACTGTTATTATTTGGGGACCTCCCTCAAATTAGACAATCTTATTATTAATATGATTTTTCTCACTAGGGAATTGTATGATAATATAAACATCAGTATATATTCCTAAGGCAAAGCCAAAAATTTCAAAACATTTTTAAAAATCAGGATATGTAAATGTTATATACCTGTTGCATTTGGTTTCTACAAGTTGGCCACATGTTAGGAAGAAAAAAATGTATAATGTAAATAGATCTATATTCATGTAATGCATTTTTATTCTTAGCCTTTCAATTTTTAATCGAAAAGAGCTTTCATTTTTGAGCATCAGTATGTGCCAGAAATTATATATACATTGTATCTACATATATATATATATATATATATATATACACACACACACACATAAATCATATATATATATATGTGGTGGTGATGATTCAGTCACTGTCGTGTCCAACTCTTGTGTGTATACATATTTTATATATATAATGTATATACATATATACACACACATATATATGGGCATCCCCGATGGCTCAGCGGTAAAGAATCTTCCTGCAAAGCAGGAGATGTGGGTTCCATCTCTGTGTCGGGAAGATCCCCCAGAGGAGAGCATGACAGCCCACTCTAGTATTCACGCCTGGAGAATCCCATGGACAGAGGAGCCTGGTGGGCTACAGTCCATAGGCTTGCAAAGAGTCAGACATGATTGAAGTGACTAAGCACACATACATACATACATACATATATATATATACACACATATATATATAAATTTTCTGAGCAGTCTAGCAAAATATTCTTTACACATGAAAAATTTAAGTTCAAGTTCTTGTTTTTTCTGTCAATAATTAAATGCCCGTTTAAGTGGTATGTGAAAGTCCTGGCTTTGGAGGAAATTCTGTTTTTTGAGTAGACAATACTTGGGTAATACTCTTTTATCAACAAGCTCTTTTGAAAGCTATTTTCTGAGTTTTTCATTATCTCATTCTCTTTTTATTCTCCTGCTTTCCTGGCCACATCTGCTTAACTCAAACTGGGAAGGCCATTGTCTCTTCAAATTTAAATTTTAGTTTGATGTCCTTGGGGATTCATAATGGCCATGTTTAACTCAACTGTGGTGCTTATCCATGACTTAGACTGAGCTTATTAAAATACAAAGTACAAAACATAAATTATCTGTTTTTTTTTTTTAGAATGACCAAAATGTTTTTCTCTGCCACCATTTTAAAGAAATTAATTTATTTGCTTCTTTTTAAAACTGTTTACTTATTTTGCTGCGCAGGTCTTAGTTGTGGCACTCAGGTTCTTTAGTTGTGGCACTAATTCCCTGACCAGAGATTGAGTCTTAGCCACTGGATCACCAGAGAAATCCCTCTATTTGTTTCTTATATTTTTCCTTTGTGAGATGTAGCTTTTCTTGCTATATTATGTTGTTATTATCACTTGGTTTGCCATCTTTATTTTAAAATTGTGACTGACTTCTGAAGTTTTGAGCTTTAGAATTCTGCTAAAAATATACATTTGTGTGCTACTTACTAATACTATCAGAATTTGAATTGCTTTTACAATAAACCTTGAGTTTTCTTCTCAATTAGTCATTAGGCTCCTGATCGTTACTTCTTAGACACTGTGTTAATGTACTGGCTATACTAATTAGAGCCATGAAAATGCGAAAGTCAGTCAATGAATAAATTACTCTGGTAACCGTTTATGTGCCTGTGACTGTCTTCAGTTATTCTATCTCTGTACATAGTAAGGGATGGCCCTACCATTTTGGCAGTTTTTGTTCAAATGCAGTTTTTTTTGCTGTGTATGAAGACACACTTTTATTGCTTGGAATCTCATCACTGTGTAGGAGAAATAATATAAGTGATTGGTAGGGTGCAAGTATCTGGGGTTAGAAACAACTAGGTGTGTTTTATGGGCACTACAAGGAAGAGACTTATGGGTGGCCATGTGGTTGTGGGCAGGAGGCCAAAGGGCTTGTTATGAAGCTGCATTTGATAACAAGCAAATGTTTATTTACTTGGAATGTTGTTTAACTGAGGTGATTTGGGAGGCCTTAGAAGAGGAGGGAGGTAGGTTGTTAAACTATATATTCCTTGCACACTGTGGTCCCACCAATGTTGAAGGAACGAAAGAGATAAACAACAGAGAGAAAATAATGGAAGAGAGTGTTACAAAAGTGATACCGTACAAAGGGGGTAGACAGTGTACAGAAAAGTGAGGTAACTGTGGCAGTAAGATTTTATCTGGAAGGAAAGAGGATTTAGTGAGGAAAATCCACCTGCTTAATTTATTTATGGTTCCAGAACTAACTTTTGCCTTTCACAAATGTACATCTCTATTCAGAATTGTAAATAGCATGTTAGTTGCTCAGTTGTGTCGGACTCTTTGTGACTCCATGGAAAGTAGTCCATCAGGCTTTTCCATCTATGGGATTCTTCAGGCAAGAATACTGGATTGGTTTGTCATTTCCTTCTCCAAGGGATCTTCCTGACCCAGGGATTGAACCAAGGGCTCCTGCTTTGCAGGTGGATTCTTTACCATCTGAGCTACCAGTTCAGTTCAGTTCAGTTGCTCAGTCGTGTCCGACTCTTTGCGACCCCATGAATCGCAGCACACCAGGCCTCCCTGTCCATCACCAACTCCCGGAGTTTACCCAAACCCATGTCCATCGAGTCAGTGATGCCATCCAACCATCTCATCCTCTGTCGTCCCCTTCTCCTCCTGCCCCCAATCCTTCCCAGCATTAGGGTCTTTTCCAATGAGTCAACTCTTCGCATGAGGTGCCCAAAGTATTGGAGTTTCAGCTTCAACATCAGTCTTTCCAATGAACACCCAGGACTGATCTCCTTTAGGATGGATTGATTGGATCTCCTTGCAGTCTAAGGGACTCTCAAGAGTCTTCTCCAACACCACAGTTCAAAAGCATCAATTCTGCGGCACTCAGCTTTCTTCACCGTCCAACTCTCACATCCATACATGACCACCGGAAAAACCATAGCCTTAACTAGACGGACTTTTGTTGGCAAAGTAATGTCTCTGCTTTTAAATATGCTATCTAAGTTGGCCATAACCATCCTTCCAAGGAGTAAGCGTCTTTTAATTTCATGGTTGCAATCACCAACAGCAGTGACTTTGGAGCCCAAAAAAATAAAGTCTGACGCTGTTTCCACTGTTTCCCCATCTATTTCCCATGAAGTGATGGGACCAGATGCCATGATCTTAGTTTTCTGAATGTTGAGCTTTAAGCCAACTTTTTCACTCTCCTCTTTCACTTTCATCAATAGGCTCTTTAGTTCTTCTTCGCTTTCTGCCATAAGGGTGGTGTCATCTGCATATCTGAGGTTATTGATATTTCTCCCAGCAATCTTGATTCCAGCTTGTGCTTCCTCCAGCCCAGCGTTTCTCATGATGAACTCTGCATATAAGTTAAATAAGCAGGGTGACAATATACAGCCTTGACATACTCCTTTTCCTATTTGGACCGACTCCTTTTCCTATTTGGAACCAGTCTGTTGTTTCATGTCCAGTTCTAACTGTTGCTTCCTGACCTGCATACAGGTTTCTCAAGAGGCAGGTCAGGTGGTCTGGTATTCCCATCTCTTTCAGAATTTTCCACATTTATGGTGATCCACATAGTCAAGGCTTTGGCATAGTCAATAAAGCAGAAGTAGATGTTTTTCTGGAACTCACTTGCTTTTTCGATGATACAGTGGATGTTGGCGTTTTGACCTCTGGTTCCTCTGCCTTTTCTAAAACCAGCTTGAAGATCTGGAAGTTCATGGTTCACGTATTGTTGAAGCCTGGCTTGGAGAATCTTGAGCATTACTTTACTAGCGTGTGAGATGAGTGCAATTGTGCAGTAGTTTGAGCATTCTTTGATGTTGCCTTTCATTGGGTTTGGGATGAAAACTGACCTTTTCCAGTCCTGTGGCCCCTGCTGAGTTTTCCAAATTTGCTGGCATATTGAGTGCAGCACTTTCACAGCATCATCTTTTAGTATTTGAAATAGCTCAACTGGAATTTCATCACCTCCACTAGCTTTGTTCATAGTGATGCTTCCTAAGGCCCACTTGCCTTCATATTCCAGGATGTCTGGCTCTAGGTGAGTGATCACACCATTGTGATTATCTGGATCATGAAGATCTTTTTTGTACAGTTCTTTTGTGTATTCTTACCACATCTTCTTAATGCTTCTGCTTTTGTAAGGTTCATACCATTTCTGTCCTTATTGAGCCTATCTCTGCATGAAATGTTCCCTTGGTATCTCTAATTTTCTTGAAGAGATTTCTAGTCTTTCCTATTCTGTTGTTTTCCTCTATTTCTTTGCATTGATTGCTGAGGAAGGCTTTCTTATCTCTCCTTGCTATTGTTTGTCACTCTGCATTCAAATGGGTATATCTTTCCTTTTCTCCTTTGCTTTTCATTTCTCTTGTTTGACAGCTATTTATAAGGCCTCTTCAGACAGCCATTTTGCTTTTTTGCATTTCTTTTTCTTGGGGATGGTCTTGATCCCTGTCTCCGGTAGCATGTCACGAATATCCGTCCATAGTTCCTCAGGCATCTGTCTATCAGATCTAGTCCCTTAAATCTATTTCTCACTTTCACTGTATAATCATAAGGGATTTGATTTAGGTCATACCTGAATGGTCTAGTGGTTTTCCCTGCTTTCTTCAATTTCTGTCTGAATTTGGCAATAAGGATTTCATGATCTGAGCCACAGTCAGCTCCCGGTCTTGTTTATGCTGACTATATAGAACTTTTCCATCTTTGGCTGCAAAGAATATAATCAATCTGATTTCGATGTCGGCCATCTGGTGATGTCCATGTGTAGAGTCTTCTCTTGTGTTGTTGGAAGAGGGTGTTTGCTATGATCAGTGCATTCTCTTGGCAAAACTCTATTAGCCTTTGCCCTGCTTCATTCTATACTCCAAGGCCAAATTTGCCTGTTACTCCAGGTGTTTCTTGACTTCCTACTTTTACTTTCCAGTTTCCTATAAAGAAAAGGACATCTTTTTTTTTGGTTTTAGTTCTAAAGGGTCTTGTAGGTCTTCATAGAATCATTCAGCTTCTTCAGCATTACTGGTCGGGGCGTAGACTTGGATGAACAGTATAGAACAGTATGAAAATAAGTGCTTTTTACCTGTTGAATTAATTTTCTAACCTTTGGTTTTCTTATTCATTAAAGAGCACTGCAAAATACGTAGGCCAGCCTGACTTAGCTCTTTGTTGATGCTTCTACCCAGTGAGCCTGTTCTCCCTGCACTGCTGAACTTCTATTTCATTCATGTTTTCTGAAATATTCCCCTTAAGGACTAATGTGGGTGATTCTCTCCTTTAAAAAACATCAAATACTTTTTAGGGTTTTAAGTGGCTACCCAAAATTCCTGTTGTAGGTAGGATGTGAATAAACTGTTTATAGAAAAATACACATTTTAAATAGATGAAAAGATGCTCAGTTACCCTTATAATAAAGATATGCAAATTAAAAGTACAGAGAAATGCTGCTTTTTTCACCCATCAGATTGGCAGATGTCCTTTGCTTTGTTAGCAAAGGTTTTGGAAGCAGACATCTCCTTACATGTGGTTGTTTGGTTTGCAAGTTGGAACATATACCATAGGGGATAATTTAGCAATGCCCATCAAATACAGATGTGTTGCATGTGTGTGTTTTCAGTCGCCCAGTCCTGTCCAACTCTTTGTGACACCATGGACTGTAGCCTGCCAGGCTCCTCTGTCCATGGAATTTTCCAGGCAAAAACATTAAATTGAGTTGCCATTTCCTACTCATGAGGATTTTCCTGACCTAGAGATTGAACCTGAGTCTCTTGTGTCTCCTGCATTGGCAGGTGGATTCTTTACCACTGTGCTATCTGGGAAGCCCTGATACAGATGAGTATATCCAACAACAGCTCCCCTGAGAATTTATTAAAATTATCTATGTACAAGGTGTTCATTGCAGTATGTTTTTAATAATGAAAGACTGAAAAGCAACTAAATGTCTAACAATAGTGAGCTGCCTGAATTAATTATAGTCCATTTATACAGTGGGAATATTTCCCAATTGTTAAAAAATGATATAATGAGGCAGTCCATTATATACTAATATGGAAAGGTGTTCAACACACTTTATTACAGATCAAAAAAAAGGTTTTTTAAAAGGTGCCTAAGAACATGTATAGTTTGTTGGCTTTTTTATTAAATAAGAGAGAAAACAAAGTGTATTCCCACTTGCTTTCATACACACATACATACATATAAAAATTGTTTTTTAGGAAGAATCCATAAGATGAATGATTGCAGTTACCTGTGGAAGAGGAAATTTTCACTATATTCAAAATTTAAAAAGAATTTTGGAACATGCATATATATCCTCTATTTTGTTTTATTTTGTTCAATTGCTAAGTTGTGTCCGACTGTTTGCAACCCCATGGACTGCAGAATGCCAGGCTTCCCTGACCTCCATTGTCTCCTGGAGTTTGCTCAAGTTCATGTCCATTGAGTCAGTGATGCTATCTAACCATCTCATCCTCTGCTGCCCTCTTCTCCTTTTTGCCTTCAATCTTTCCCAGCATCAGCATCTTTTCCAATGAGGCGGCTCTTCACATCAGGTGGCCGAAGTATTGGTAGTATCCTCTGTTTTAAGTGAATATCTTGAGAGTACCTTGGACTGCAAGGAGATCAAACCAATCCTGCAAGGATATCAACCCTGAATATTCATTGGAAAGACTGATGCTGAAGCTGAAGCTCCAATACTTTGGGATGAGTTAATTGGATTATATTGTTTCCGTCTTAACACTTAGCTGAAATGAGTTGCCCTAAGGTGAAGGAGAAGTTTTGAATTGGAAGGAAGAGGGAATATGGCAGCTGCCTACCATTCAGTCCTCAGATGAAGCAGGACATTACCCATTCCCTACAGTGGGGATGTCTTAGAGCCCTTGGGAGATCTGAAAATTAGGTAGTAAGAGCTTTGCAAGGAAATGGAGGTAAAAGGATGCCAAAGACTAGTTTAAATTAGTTTGAAATTTTGCCTACAGCCAACTAACTCCAAGCAAAACAAAAGATAGAATGGGGACATTTTTCTTATTCTTTCTTCTGCTTCTCATGTGAATCAGAATTTAAATCAGATTCAGAACCACAGTTTAAAGCAAAGCTTTGAATTAGCACATGGTTGAGGTATATTACAGGCCAAATATATTTAATTATCTACTCTGGGAACCTTAATGTTTAGAGTCTGGTTGCAATGGGTTTTTACTTTCAACAGACTAATTCTCAAACATTTGTAAGACTAATTAGGAACAGCATGTAATCATTTGCAGGCTCCTAGACCCTGTCATTCAGTGTGTACTTTACTCTTTGCTATTTGGCTTTTTTTCCCCCCATACTTTCTCTTTACCCTAAAGCATAGATTTTAGAATCCTGAAATCATACTAGAAATCAAAAGATGTTAAAGAAGAATTCATTATTGTAAACCTATTATAATTTTTTCAAGGTTGAATTAGCCCTACATACTAAGGCTGATGGTTTTAAATTATATCACTGTGAACAGTTTTTCATTTTTCTTAATTAATTTTTTATTAAAAAAATATATTGACCACTTGCCATGGGCAGAATTTATCATGGCTCTGGAAATTCACTGGTTAATCAGAGTTTTGATGCTATTTAATTTGTAGTTTTATAGAAAAATGATGTTTATGTACTTTGTTTCTTCATAACTGCCTCCCCATGCCCTTTGGCAATTTAATTGTAAAATATTGTGAAGTAGGAGGATAGTGGAAATATGCATAATTGCTCAACTGTTGTTTCTCTCCTAGTCAATTCATGTTTAGTAAAGAACTTTGCCACCATTTATTGGAGTCTTGGTCTCTTAAGAAATATTTCTTATTTTTAAAATAAGAATTAAAATTAAAAATAAGTCCTTGATTGCTGCTAAGACCTTTGTAAGCAAATCTCAGTGTGCCCCATGTAGTATAAATATGTCATTGTGTGATGCTGAAATCTCAGCTTCTCTACACTGGTGCTGAATCAAAACTTGGAAACCGAGTTTTGGATGAAGTAGAAAAGGATATTTTTATTGCTTTGTCAGGCAAAGGGGGACACAGTGGGCTGATGCCCTCGAAACCAAGTGTCCCAACTTGGGGAAGATAGTGACAAGTTTTATAGTAAAAGAGGGCCTGATCAGCTCGTGGACATTCTTCTGATGAGTTGGTGGTGAGGTAAGTAGGAGTCAGCATTATCAACCTTCAAGTTTAACTGGTTTGGGATCTACTCGCTTGTGGGCAGCACACCATAACTTCTTCCACCTGGAGGGGCTTACTGTATCTGCAAAACAAATCAAAGATATTGTTGTGTTCATTCATTGATATGGAAACAGAAACTTGCCCCAAGGGTGCTGTTGACTGTTTCTTCCTGGTCTCACATTGAATCTGCCCATTGGAACTTAAGGAAGGTCATGGAGGTGAATGAAGGCAGTTTCCTATAACGAAAGAAATGCGGGGCACAGGAAGGCCATGTGCCCAGGAGGCCCTACAGGGCTCTGCATGGCATAAATTGTATACTGGAAAGAACCTAAGATTTGGAGATCTGATTGGAATACTGACCCATAGCTTCCTAATTATATGGCCATATTTAAGTTATTTTTTCTTTGGGAGGTGTTTATTGTATACCCTACATAAAGTAGGAGTTCTGTAGATGCTAGTCATTATTTAATAATTAATTCAAAAGCAGCTGGTTGATCACTAAGAACTTAAGAGATGGTACTTGTATTTGGTAATTTGCTCACATTTCAGGTTTAGAGCCATAAGTTGCAGGAAGGAGAGCAGGGTGTGAGAGGATGTTCATATCCCAGGTCTCAGGCAAGTCTCTGGGATGGCCACCAAGAGTGGGTTCTTGGCTTCTTGCAGGAAAAAATTCAAGAGCAAGCCACAGTAAAGCGAAAGTTTTATTCAGAGAGATACACACTCCATAGACAGAGTGTGGCCCGTCTTGGAAGGCAAGGGGCAGCAGGATATGGGGTTGTCAGTAAATTTTGTAAGGGTGAGTAATTTCAATAATACACAGAAGAATTATACAAAATAGATCTTCATGATCCAGATAATCACGATGGTGTAATCACTCACCTAGAGCCAGATATCCTGGAATGTGAAGTCAAGTGGGTCTTAGGAAGCATCACTATGAACAAAGCTATTGGAGGTGATGAAATTCCAGTTGAGCTATTTCAAATCCTAAAAGATGATACTGTTAAAGTGCTACACTCAATATGCCAGCAAATTTGGAAAACTCAGCAGTGGCCACAGGACTGGAAAATGTCAGTTTTCATTCCAATCCTAAAGAAAGGCAATGCCAAAGAATGCTCAAACTACTGCACAATTGCACTCATCTCACACGCTAGCAAAATAATGCTCAAAATTCTCCAAGCCAGCCTTCAACAGTACATGAACCGTGAAATTCCAGATGTTCAAGCTGGGTTTAGAAAAGGCAGAGGAACCAGAATCAAATTGCCGACATCTTTTGGTTCATGGAAAAAGCAAGAGAGTTCCAGAAAAACATCTACTTCTGCCTTATTGACTATGCCAAAGCCTTTGACTGGGTGGATCACAACAAACTGTGGAAAATTCTGAAAGAGATGGGAATCCCAGACCACCTGACCTGCCTCCTGAGAAAACTGTGTACAGGTCAATAAGCAACAGAATTGGACATGGGACAACAGACTGGTTCCAAACTGGGAAAGGAGTACATCAAGGCTGTATATTGTCACCCTGCTTATTTAACTTATATGCAGAGTATATCATGAGAAACGCTGGGCTGGAAGAAGCACAAGCTGGAATCAAGATTGCTGGGAGAAATACCAATAACCTCAGATATGCAGATGACACCACTCTTATGGCAGAAAGCGAAGAAGAATTAAAGAGCCTACTGATAAAGTGAAAAAGGAGAGCAAAAGAGTAGGCTTAAAGCTCAACATTCAGAAAACTAAGATCATGGCATCCGGTCCTGTCACTTCATGACAATTAGATGGGGAAACAATGGAAACAGTGAGAGACTTTATTTTTCTGGGCTCCAAAATCGCTGCAGATGGTGACTGCAGCCATGAAATTAAAAGATGCTTACTCCTTGGGAGGAAAGTTATGACCAACCTAGATAGCATATTAAAAAGCAGAGACATTACTTTGCCAACAAAGGTCCGTTTAGTCAAGGCTATGGTTTTTCCAGTGGTCATGTATGGATGTGAGAGTTGGACTATAAAGAAAGCTGAACGCTGAAGAATTGATACTTTTGAACTGTGGTGTTGGAGAAGACTCTTGAGAGTCCCTTGGACTGCAAGGAGATCCAACCAGTCCATCCTAAAGGAGATCAGTCCTGGGTGTTCATTGGAAGGACTGATGTTGAAGCTGAAACTGCAATACTTTGGCCACCTGATGCACAGAGCTGACTCATTGGAAAAGACCCTGATGCTGAGAAAGATTGAGGGAAGGAGGAGAAAGGGACGACAGAGGATGAGATGGCTGGATGGCATCACCGACTCGATGGACATGGGTTTGGGTGGACTCAGGGAGTTGGTGATGGACAGGCAGGCCTGGCGTGCTGCAGTTCATGGGGTCGCAAAGAGTCGGACACGACTGAGTGACTGAACTAAACTGAATTGTTCCTTGGAAGAAAAGTTTTGACCAACCTAGACAACATATTAAAAAGCAGAGACATTACTTTGCCAACAAAGGTCCGTCTTGTCAAAGCTATGGTTTTTCAAGTAGTCATTTGTGGATGTGAGAGTTGGATTATAAAGAAAGCTGAGCACCGAAGAATTGATGCTTTTGAACTGTGGTGTTGGAGAAGACTGTTGAGAGTCTCTTGGACTGCAACAAGATACACCCAGTCAATCCTAAAGGAAATCAGTCGTGAATATTCATTGGAAGGACTGATTCTGAAGCTGAAACCCCAATACTTTGGCTACCTGATGCGAAGAACTAACTGACTCATTTGAAAAGACCCTGTTGCTGGGAAAGATTGAAGGCAGGAGGAGAAGGGGACAACAGAGGATGAGATGTTTGGAGGGCATCACTGACTTGATGGACATGAGTTTGAGTAAGCTCCGGATTTGGCGATGGACAGCAAAGCCTGGCATTCTGCAGTCCATGGGGTCGCAAAGAGTCTGATATTACTGAGCGACTGAACTGAACTGAACTGAATTTCATAGCGTAATGAGTGGGAGGGGTATTCCAGCTATTTTGGGGAAGGGGTTGAGATTTTCAGGTATTTGGCTACTGCCCACTTTTTGACCTTTATGGTTGGCTTTGGAAGTGTAAAGGCGCCTGTGGGGGTGTTATTTAGCTCTCTGATGTGTGGCAGTGAGCTTTTGCTTAGGCTAAGGTCTACTGGAAGTCCCCTCCTCTGCCATCTTGGACCTGTTTGGTTTCATCAGTTTATGTCATGTCTTTGGGCTATGTCATTCTTTTAAAGATTGTGCCCTGTTCCCTTCCTGTTTCAATATATCCTTTTTTTTTTCAGACTTTTCTCAGGTTAATTTGGTACCTGGGGCAGCCCTCATTCACTATTTATATATTTTTGTAAATTGATAATGCATTGCGTCTGAGGTGGGACAACAGCTCTCTGACTTGATCCGCGAATCAAAGGAGGTAAGATAAAGGCAGATGGAGAGAGCTAGTGGTAGTTAGCTGGGTAGAGGTAGAGAGATAAATGCTGACTCGTTCTGTGTTCTCTGTTCCTGCCCGTGGCAGGCAGCCAGCTGTTTCCTTAATTCCAGCTTCTCTGTGCCCTGGCAGTGATACAGCACATTCTTCTTAGAGAAATCCCTTCTGGCAATGGCATTTCAAAGAAGAAACTTAAGAGGAGAAGAATCATTTTGATTTAGAGTGTTAATGTGTGTGTAAGAGTAGGTAGTGAAGAGCCAGGGATTGGCAGCCAGTTAAAAGTGGCATGCCAAATCTTCGTTTATTCTTTCACTCCTAAGCAGAGGTTGGAGTGTCAGTGGCGGTCACCCAGAGACAAGCCTGTCTTTCAAGTCTGGTGAGGTGACATGGTTTATACAGTAAATCAGCTCCAACATATTATTAATGCATTCTATTGAACCCCGCACTTCTAGGCATAGCGACACCTCCTGGCCAATGGTGGGATTTTTGTTGTTGTTGTTAAGTTTCACTCATTGGCTCTCCTTAGGACGCTTGTTCTTCAAGGATGTAACACCACCCATTTGGGAAGAGCACTGCCTGTACTGTTGCTTTGGGTGTACCTTCGTTATTTCTCCACCTGTCTCTCATTTAATTTTACCTCATTCAATTTCTTTCTAGCAAGGGTTTTTGTATTTCCATTCTTTTCTCTCTTCCCACTTTTTGGCCAACTGAATTTTAGGAAAATCATTCACAAAAGCAATATAGTGTAATGGTTAAGGCTGTGGAGTGCCATACCTGGATTTTTGATTCCTCTTCCTATTTGGTAGTCTTGGGCAAGTTAGTTTGTACTCTGTGCCCTTGCTTTCTATAAAATGGGGAAAAATAATACCTATCTTACAGGCTTGTTTTAAGGCTAAAAAAAAAAATGATGTATGTGAAGTTCTCAGTGTATCATTTTATGCAAAAAAATTATTGATTGTTTGCTTTTATTATTTAGCTACCACTGTGCCCTTTCATTATGTACCATAAATAATTTCAGTTGATAAAATTAGTGTCAGTATATTGTCTTTTTTTTTTTTCTTCTGCCAAGCCAATTAGTTGGCTTCTCTTCTTAAACTACATTCAGTCCTAATGCCAAAATATTTTATTTCTGGTTCAGTTTATGTGAGAGCTCAATTGGATGACTAGAAACGCAGGTTGTTTTCACTAGTTTCTCAGTACTGACTCTTCTGACAATATTTGGTCCAGCTTCACAAAATGGCCAAGCTATATTCCAGTATGAAAGGTGTTTACTACTTCTTCACAAAAAATCATGATTGCTCTCCTGCCCTTGATCCATCAGCTCTTTGTGATTTGCACCTTGAGAATAATCTCTAATCATTGTTTGGGTCAGCATCTCTCTTTCAAGTAACAGATAAGGAAGTGCTTTAAAATCACCTACTAGCAAGATAGAAAACTATCATTTTCTTCTACTTTCATCAGCTGACCCAGGCTGTTCTGTATGATTCTTGGTCTTTGCCCAGCTTCTTCCTGGGTGCTGTAATAAAATCAGACCTAAGCCATTGGCTAGTTATGTTGAGATCATTTCCACATCAGGAAAATTAATTTAGTTATCATTATTGATGATAGATGTACATTATACCTTCAGTTGATTTTTAGTCCAGTTGATTTTTAAGAGAAGCTATTTAAACATTTTGTGGGACTCAAAATATTAGACCCCTGTCATGATGGCTATCGCAAGCTCAATTTTTGGAAGTTTTAAACTTTGAAACTGTTTTAAACAACTGAGGAACCTATTTGAGAGAATTTCAGCCATAGGCATTTAAAAAATTATAAAAAAGACACATGAGGTTTACACATGAGGAGTATTTAAATTCCTTTCTTGAAGTGAAGTAATTCTGTTTATTCAAGTTTGTTTTGGAATGAGCTTGCATAAGAGGGGGCTTTCCTGGTGGCTCAGATGGTGAAGAATCTGCCTGGAATGTGGGAGACCTGGGTTCGATCCCTGAGTTGGGAAGATCCTCTGGAGGAGGACATGGCAACTCACTCCAATATTCTTGCCTGGAGAGTCTCCTTGGACAGAGGAGCCTGGCAGGCTATAGTCCATGGGTCGCAAAGAGTCGGACACGACTGAGTGACTCTGCACAGAATGGCACAGCATAAGAGGAATTCTGGCACTTTGATTTTTTAAAAATAAACTAGGTAACATTTACTGAGTTTTTGAAGTGTCAATCATACTGCATATGCACAATCTCATTTAACATAATGCTTTCATATATATATATATACATACACATATGTGTATATGTATGTATGTATATATATACATGGCAAGTTCTATACCTGATTCATATAGCAGGTATGTAAATAATAAGTAAATAAAAAAATACGTAAATAAATTGAGATTTCATCAAGTGAAGCCATTTGCTCCGGGTTACATAGCTATTAAGCGGCGAATCTACCTTACTCTTGCTTACAACTTTGTTCTCCTGTATTATACATCTTTCAAAAAATGTAGAAGGGAGGTTCAGAAGTATCTTCTTACATGCTAGTATGAGTAGTTTTGAACTAAGTAAAACACCTTCTTAACCTGTATGCTTTCTTGTCTATCCTGGCTGGTTTACTCAGGGGAAAAAGCCACATCCTGTAATTGTGCTCAGAGACTGGGTTTTAGTACATCTACCTGCCTTCTCAGAGATGTTGTGAATTGTCCCAGAGACAAAACAGTATTGTCGCTTCAATTCATCTGGGTTGTTTTGTAGGCTACTTTGTCATCCTCCTGAAGGAGTGATTTTACTTATGTGATTCCTAGACTGTTGTTTAAGTGGATTAAAAAATACACGTGTCAGCCCTACTGGCTAATGATGGTTGGGATCACCTTCTCCAGGACCGTCTGGGAGATCTCTTCCTTGGGACCTGGGTGGCTCTGTACAGAACTCAAAAGAAAGCTGTCCTGTCTTCTCCTCTGTTATGACTTTCTGAATTGTGTTCCTGTGACTTTATCTGCTCTGCGCTAGTGCCTTCCTCCTATCCGTTCAAAAGAGGGTGGAAGTTTCTTACAAATTTCTTAAAAAAAAAAAAAAGGAAAGGTTAGAAAATGCTATAGAAATTGAATAATTAAAAAATGAAAGATAAAATACTTAAAATAGTAAACTCAGAATAAGTAAAACTACAAAATCAGTTAAATGAATACATTGATTAAGGAAATAAAATTTGAAGTAACAAGATAAATGCTAAGTAAAATTTTAATAGTAAAAATAAAAAGTTAAATTGAGTAAAGTACATTGCTTTAAATGTGTGTGTGTGTATTTCTGAACACAACATACCTGTATGCTAGAATTAACATTGGTTGAGACTAATCTTGTATTTCATGCTTTTGGTCACATGACTTAACCAAGTCCTTTGAGAGAATATTAGACTTTGGAAATCTTGATGACCTACCTTAAATTGTTTCATCTTGGGAGGGAAATAAGGACGTAAGCATGTTTTTGTATGGTTCAGATGAGAGCTAATAATCTTGTGGTTTGTAATGGATCTAAATGGTTCTACGGTTTTTCTCTATTTTTTAACAAATTTATTTATTTTTTAATTGAAGGGTTATTGCTCTACAAAATTTTGTTGTTTTCTGTCAAACATCAATATGAATCAGCCATAGGTTACCTCCCTCAAAATGGTTCTACAGTTTTATATAGAGCATGTTAAATTATGGCTTTTTGCTATATAACTATAGTTCCACAATAATAATAACTGGCATTAGTTTAGCCCTTTGTCTCTGAGAACTGCTCTCAATTACCTTATTGTATTTGCAAATGTATTTTGATTTTACATATTACAGTTGTTCAGTTGCTCAGTCGTGTCTGACTCTTTGCGACTCCATGGACTGGAGCACTCCAGGCTTCCCTGTCCTTCACCATCTCCCGGTTGTTACAGTAGTAATATTCTATATATCCTGGATATTACAGTAGTAATTCCCAAAAGGTTGAGTTTGTGTCAGCAGCCTTTTTTTCCCTGTAAGACTGAATCCTATTTAAGATATACCAGGGTATGCATACAATAATGTTATCACAATTTACCTGCTTTGTAAATAGGGAGCAGTGTTTCTCTTCCTTCCTTATATCGAAAGTAAGAAAATACATAGTACGTTTTCCTACTATTTCTAGAAAGATTGGTGGTGTAAAACAATAATTTTTTTCTTGAAAATGCCAGGGTACCATGATACCTGTACCCTGTCCTTGCTTGTGCTCAGTTGCTTCAGTCGTCTGACTCTTTGCAACCCCATGGACAGTAGCCCAACAGGCTCCTCTGTCCATGGGATTCTCCAGGCAAGAATACTGGAGTGGGTTGCCCTGCCCTCCTCTAGGGATTGAACCCGCGTCTCCTGTGGCTCCTGCATTGCAGACGGATTCTTTAGTGTTGAGTCACCTTGGAAGCCCCTACCCTGTCCTTAGGCCAAGTCATTCATTTGGGTATTTCCCTTGGCTTTACAAGGAAACAGTTTTACTGTTGATTATCTGTGATTTAAAAGGAGAGCTCACGTTAAGTTTTACTGTGCACTTAAATGAGGTTTTATAAGAGATGCTTGCTTCATTAAAAAAGAAAGGAAAACAAGCAATTATGTCCAGTAGAATGCTAGACTATTTGATGGTTTAAAAGAGCATGTCGTGAACTTTTCCAGTTCACAGTGAGGATTGTGTTTTAGTTGATATGCTCTTGACGTTATTTGTAGCATCTGATAAATTTGAAAGCATATTTTAAAAAATGATTTTATTCTGATATCATCAGACCTGGCCACTAGTTGAGCAGAGAGATTAGAATCTTAGTTATTTATTAAATGAAACATTTTTCAGGCTGCTTATAAGACTGCTCATAAGATACTGATAGTTTGTATTTTTTTCAAAATATGTTTAAGATATAATAGACATTTGTGTTTTAAGACTGTATATTTATTTAAAATTTATAAAGAACCTCACTAAAGAGCATCCTTAACATAATACAAAATTTGAATATTTTCATAATAGTGAATAATATTTTTTTAAATTACCATGTTGATTAATATTTATTTTTATCTGGGAGTATGTGATAGACATTGGAGAGGGAGTGCCCAGTATGTACTTGCTCTTTCTGGAAGATGCCATGTGTGTTCACATATCCAGATCTCTGCTTAAGCATCCTTGGTGCCAGTCCAGGGCCTGGTACACTCTAGGCTGCTTAATCAATATTTACTGAATTAATATCTGCTTTTTCCCACTGTGGCCTTTCTTGTCTTTTTCCCATGACAAATTTCTGCTTATAGTTCAGGGTCAAATCTAAAAGTCACCTCTTTGTGGTTTCCCATCCTTTTTTCAAAAGAATTAATTTTGTGCGTGTTTAGTTACACTCTCATAATAGTATCTAATATGCTATATTGGCTATTGTGTTCTTTCTGTCTTTTTTACTATCATTAAAGGCATGTAACATATTTTAGTTATCATTACATCACCAGGTTTTAAAATACTCCTTGATAAAATAGGCACTCAATAAATGCTTGTTGAGTCTAATAAAATCTGACAGGGTTTGAAGGAGGGTGATTTGGGAAGGGAACTAACATGCATTGATTGCCTAGTGTATGCTAAGCTCTTCATTAGTTATTTGAAAATTCAGTGCCATGTAATATTTCAGATAATCTTGGAAGAGAGGAGGTACTATCTTTATTTTATGTCTTTTACCTTCAGTGAGGGAACTGCTTGGCTGACAAGTACAGAACTACACTTTCTCCTCTTTCATTTCATTTCAAAGCTGTATTAAGCTGTCTTCTGAGATATTTTTTTTTTTGCAGGTTTTTTTTTTCCCCTTCTTAAATCATTGCTAAGCTTTAATGGTAGATTCTACTATTTTCAAATCTAAGTTTCTTCACTTAAGTTGGTGATATTATAAAAACATACGCAATTTCACACTCATTTATCATGGAGACTCCGTTCTTCCTGCAAGTAACGTTTTCATCATCACAATCACACGTAAAATCTCTTACAAACTACTGTGATTTGAGTTCCTATCCTTTATGACTAAACTACCTTGGAAGTGAATTAAAAAATGAAAACAACACCCATAATTTAAAATGAAATCTATATAGCTTTGAAAGTTATGTAGACGTATCTCATGATAGTGGATATTCTCACTTGTATTCGATCTCTATTACTTTAAGTCTTTCAAAACAATACATTCATAATAATACACAATGCATTGTGTAGAGTAAGTTTATATTCTCAATCACTAAGGCAAACCTCTAGAAGGGCCTATACTGTATATAAACATTTACGTATGTGTACTTACACTGACTTATTTACAGTGATGCCTATTTCTTTAAAACACTCCTCTGCCCCTGTGCCTCACCACTAGATTGCATTGAAATGCATTGTAAGGGGTATATTCTTTAGATGAATTAGATGGAGATTTGCTTTTAGTTATCAAGCATTAGTTTGCTATCACTTTGGAAGTGGTACTGTTACCTTTCTTTCATTATAGTCTAACCCTTGCTGTTAAAAAGGGAAGTTTTAGTGCCCTATTTCCATATTACTATTTTTTAATTAATAGGACAGTATCAGGGAATATGAATATTTTTATCAGAAACCCTAGGAAGTTTTGAAGAGTGAAAGTTGCTCAGTCATGTCCAACTCTTTGCTACCCCATGGACTGTAGCCTGCCAGTCTCCTCTGTCCATGAAGTTCTCCAGGCCAGAGTACTGGAGTGGGTAGCTGTTCCCTTCTCCAAGGGATCTTCCCAACCCCAGTGTTGAACCCAGGTCTCCCACACTGCAGGCGGATTCTTTACCATCTGTGCCACCAGGTAAGCCTAAGAATACTGGAGTGGGTAGCCTATCCCTTCTCCAGGGGATCTTCCTGATCCAGGAATCTAACCAGGGTCTCCGGCATTACAGGTGGTTTCTTTACCCAACTGAGCTACATTGGTAATTGGCTCAGGTGCTTGGAATAAAATAGTAGTCTATTTGAAGTCATAGGTTTGATACCTGGTAGACCACCTGGTGGTTCCCAAAAGGTTGCTTCTACCTCAGGCATTTTTAACTTGATATTTGCATTTGCTCTACCTGGAATGTCTCTTCGCTGCAGGTCTTCACATTGGAATCCTTCATCTGGTCATTCCAGTTCCTCTGATGGTAGCATGCATACCCACTGTTCTGCCTTACATTCTCAAATTTATCTGCCATTGCTTGTAGAGTGTCGGAGAAGGCAATGGCACCCCACTCCAGTACTCTTGCCTGGAGAATCCCATGGACGGAGGAGCCTGGTAGGCTGCAGACCATGGTGTCACGAAGAGTCAGACACGACTGAGAGACTTCACTTTCACTTTTCACGTTCGTGCATTGGAGAAGGAAGTGGCAACCCACTCCAGTGTTCTTGCCTGGAGAATCCCAGGGACTTGGGAGCCTGGTGGGCTGCCATCTATGGGGGTCGCACAGAGTCGGACACGACTGAAACGACTTAGCAACGGCAGCAGCAGCTTGTAGAGTATAGATTCTGAATATTTCATTGCGTTGTTTCATTCCAAATGCTCGAAACAGTGCCTGACATTTAATAAATATTTACAGAACAAGCTGAAAGTTTGTATAGATAATTGGGCCCACGATCTTTCTAGTAGTCTACTAATGATGTACATCTTTAGAGTGCTAGAATGGCTTCCCCTTAGTTTAGGGTATGATGCTCAGTGATAGGGTAGTCCTGCTGTAGAATTCCGAGCAGCTTCAGTAGATGAATAGACTCAGTATGAGCCCTGAGCAAAGGAATCCTTAGAAAGAAGATTCATCAGTTCACAGTGTCTGTAGATTCTTACATGATTTCTTATTTCACTGTATATGGATAGAACGGTGCTAAATGATTGTCTCTTGTCTTGCAAGCTGATAGCCGTGGTTGTTACTGGAAGTGGCGAGGCTGGTGAAAGGAGAGCTGAGGAGAAAGGACTAATTCTGGTGTGGCAGTCATCTAGGAACTGACAGAAGTTTTAAAATTGTACTTTGAGGAACACAGAGGTAATTAATAAATTAGTTAAATCAATTTAAGTAATCTCTAAGTAAATTAATTAAATCATGAAAGTTTTGAAAAGTGTCTTAGTATTTTATGCTGTCTTCTCCCTAGCGAACACATTTCACTTGTCTAGGATCGAGTACAGCAATTATTTTCCGGTATCTTGATGTACCTTCCCACTGTCAGTAATGGCAGGAAGTGTGCTGGCTGAGAGGAGTGGCTCTGGAACCATGAATGTAATTGCAGAGCATTTCTTGTGTGCTTTATTGAAAGCAGGTGGGAGAGGATGGTGGCTAAGAGTTGGTTCTGGAGTCAGATTACCTGGATTAAAGTCCTGGAACTATCCTTGGTATCCAAGCTGTTTGAACTTGATTGAATTATGTAAAACCTTCCTGGATTTTGTTATTTGTGAAGATAATGATAGTGCTTTCTTCATAGAGCTGTGGCAAGGGTTAAATGAGACAATGCATGTAAAACATAAGCATTATCTGGCACATCAAGAGTGGCAGTAACTGTTATTATTAATACAGTCACTGCTAGTTCTGTATCTTTAATGTGTGCCTCTTCAGTACTAATGCACATTACAACACATCATCAGTTCAGTTCAGTTGCTCAGTCGTGTCCAACTCTGCAACCCCATGGACTGCAGCATGCCAGGCTTCCCTGTCCATCATCAACTTCTAGAGCTTGCTCAGACTCATGTCCATTGAGTTGGTGATGCCATCCAACCATCTCATCCTCTGTCGTCCCCTTCTCCTGCCTTCAATCTCTCCCAGCATCAGGGTCTTTTCCATTGAGTCAGTTCTTCACATCAGGCAGCCAAAGAATTGGAGCTTCAGCTTCAGCATAGTCCTTCCAAGGGCTTCCTTGGTAGCTCAGTCCGTAAAGAATCTACCTGCAATGTAGGAGACCCAGGTTCGATTCCTGGGTTGGGAAGATACCCTGGAGAAGGAAATGGCAACCCACTCCAGTATTCTTGCCTGGAGAATCCCATGGACAGAGGAGGCTGGCAGGCTATAGTCCATGGGGTCGCAAGAGTTGGACACGACTTAATGACTAAATCACTACCAGTGAATATTCAGGACTGATTTCCTTTAGGATTGAATACACCATGGGAAAATGCAGTAGAGGATGGTCATAGTCTTTCAATTTATTTATGTTTTATGTTTTGAAAAGAGAACTTGTGCTTCAACAGTTACAATGCTCGCTAAGTGGAAGACAGCCTATGGAAGGCTGAAATTAATGAATACCTAAAAATCTCAAAGCTCTGAAATTATCAGAGTGTTATCAGTTTATTAAAAAAAAAGAAAAATTTTTCCTTGACAGTTCTAATTTGAAATACGAACATTGTGCATTTAATTTCAGGTAAATCAAGAAAAAATGGCTTTAGAAGGTTATCTTATGCAAGAACAAAAGCTTTTCTTTTGTTTTCGCGTCCTCCCCTCATGGGGAAAGGCCTTTTTAGTTACAGATGACAAGATGTAGTGACAAAATGTTCAGTAAAACTTTAAAACTATAGCTATTTCTTTTGAAAGTGTTAGATTTCATTCCTGTATAATTTTAAAGATTGAGTATTGAACGTGCTGACTCTTTATTCATTTTCTCAAAGCAGAAAGCACTTGAAGGAGCATGGTGTGTGATACGGGTCATAGGGAGTTATAAGAAGTTATAAGGATTAGGCTACATTTGAATTTTTCACTTAAGAAATAATTAAAAGCCACTGTTGGGTGCTGAAAAGAATAAAAAGGTGAATAAGGCCCAGATGCTGCTTTCAAAGGGATTATAATGATTGAATAAAATACTAGAAAAATAGCTTTAATAGAAAGTAGAAGGTGGTAGATAATGAAAGAAGAGTAGAATCAGTGTTTTGGGATGTATTTCTTCCAGGTAGAGACCTGAAGAAGAGCTTTAAAATGAGCTGATGTTTGAACTGGGCCTGGAACTGATAAATACCAGTATACATTGGAGGCCATAAAGGGGAAATGCATCCTCGATAAAGGGCCTGGAATGTGCAAAGACTAGAGACTGAAATCAGGATTATATATAGGAAGTAGTACATTATAGTTTATTTCTCCAAGAATACTAGTCAGAAGAGATAACATTCACAAAGAGGTTTCTGTGGTGAAATTGTTATCGAACTGATTTCATGTACCCAATGCACAGTGAAACCAAATAAAGCAAAATGTCAAAGTGTGGAGCAGGGAAATGTTTATTGTGGGGCCAAGCAAGGAGAACAAGTGACTCATGTCCAAAAGCTCTGAACTTCCTGAATTTTTCCCCAAATTTTTTTTTGAGAAAAGTTTTATAGGCAAAATTTGAGGTGAAGGCTGTAGGGTATGTGGCTTTCTTCTGGTTGGTTGGTGGTGAGGTAGCAGGGGATGCTCCAGGAATCTTGCCCTCAACCTGAAGTTCCCATCTTCTGAAGACTCTGATGCTGGGAAAGATTGAGGGCAAGAAGGGAAGGGGGCAACAGAGGATGAGATGGTTAGATGCCATTACCAACTCAGTAGACATATGTGTGTTAGTCGCTCAGTCATGTCCGACCCTTTGAGACCTCATGGACTGTAGCCCTCCAGACCCCTCTGTCCATGGAATTCCCTGGCAAGAATACCAGAGTGGGTTGCCATTTCCTTCTTCAGGGGATCTTCCTGACCCAGGAATCGAAGCCTGGTCTCCCACATTGCAGATTCTTTACCCCATTTGAGCCACAGTGGACATGAGTTTGAGGAAACTCTGGGAGATAGTGAAGGACAAGGAAGCCTGGTGTGCTGCAGTTCATGGGGTCACAAACAGTCAGACACAACTCAGTAACTGAACTACAATGAACAACCTGGGTGGGAGCTTTTAGTTCTGCAGAAGAGCTCAAAAATATTGCTGTTTATATTACTTCAGGGTGAATCAGGACCCTGCCCCAAGGCTGCACTGTTGTTTCTTAGTTCAGTCAGTTCAGTTCAGTCACTCAGTCCTGTCTGACCCTTTGCGATCCCATGGACTGCAGCACGCCAGGCTTCCTGTTCATCACCAACTCCCTTGCTTGCTCAAACTCATGTCCATTGAGTTGGTGATGCCATCCAACCATCTCATCCTCTGTCATTCCCTTCTTCTCCTTCCTTCAATCTTTCCCAGCATCAAGGTCTTTTCCAATGAGCCAGTTCTTCACATCAGGTGGCCAAAGAATTGGAGTTTCAGCTTCAGCATCAGTTCTTCTAATGCATATTACAGACTGATTTCTTTTAAGATTGACTGGTTTGATCTCCTGTCCAAGGGACTCTCAAGAGTCTTCTCCAACACCACAGTCAAAAGCATCAATTCTTCAGCGCTCAGCTTTCTTTATAGTCCAGCTCTCACATCCATACATGACTACTGGAAAAACCATAGCTTTTACTAGATGGACCTTTGTCTGCAAAGTAATGTGTCTGCTTTTTAATATGTTGTCTAGGTTGGTCATGGCTCAGATGGTAAAGCGTCTGCCTGCAATGTGGGAGACCTGGGTTTGATCCCCGTGTCAGGAAGATCCTCTGGAGAAGAAAATGGCAACCCACTCCATTACTCTTGCCTGGAAAATCCCGTGGACAGAGCCTGGTAGGCTATAGTCCATGGGGTCGCAAAGAGTCAGACACGGTTGAGCGACTAAACTTTCAACTTTACTTTCTAAGTTGGTCATAGCTTTTCTTCCAAGGAGCAAGCGTCTTTTAATTTTCATGGCTGCAGTCACTATCTGCAGTGATATTAGAGCCCAAATAAATAAAGTCTCTCACTGTTTCCATTGTTTCCCCATCTATTTGCCATGAAGTGATGGGACCAGATGCCATGATCTTGATTTTTTGAATGTTGAGTTTTAAGCCAAATTTTTCACTCTCCTCTTTCACTTATTCATAAAGGGGTTCTTTAGTTCCTCTTTGCTTTCTGCCATAAGGGTGGTATCATCTGCATATCTGAAGTTATTGATATTTCTTCTGGCAATCTTGATTCCAACTTGTGCTTCATTCTGCCTGGCATTTTGCATGATGTACTCTGCATATAAGTTACACAAGCAAGGTGACAATATACAGCCTGTCATACTCCTTTCCCAGTTTGGAATTAGTCGGTTTTTCATGTCTGGTTCTAACTGATACTTCTTGACACGCATGCAGATTTCTCAGGAGGCAAGTCAGGTGGTCTGGTATTCCCATCTCTTTAAGAATTTTCCACAGTTTGTTGTGATCCACTCAGTCAAAGGCTTTGGCGTAGTCAATAAAGCAGTAGATGTTTTTCTAGAACTCTCTTACTGTTTCGATGATCCAACAGATGTTGGCAATTTGATCTCTGGTTCCTCTGCCTTTTCTAAATCCAGCTTGAACATCTGGAAATTCACGGTTCATGTACTGTTGAAGCCTGGCTTGGAGAATTTTGGTCATTACTTTGCTAGCATGTAAAAGTAAAGTATTTTAGAGATGAGTGCAATTGTATGGTAGTGTGAGCATTCTTTGGCATTGCCTTTCTTTGGAATGAAAACTGACCTTTTCCAGTCCTGTGGCCACTGCTGCATATTCCGAATTTGCTGGCTTATTGAGTTCAACACTTTCACAGCATCATCTTGTAGGATTTTAAATATCTAAACTGGAATTCCATCACCTCCACTAGCTTTGTTTGTAGTGATGCTTCCTAAGGCCCACTTAACTTTGTATTTCAGGATGTCTGGCTCTAGGTGAGTGATCACACCATCGTGGTTATCTGGGTCGTGAAGATCTTTTTTGTATAGTTCTTCTGTGTATTCTTGCCACCTCTTCTTAATATCTTCTGCTTTTATTAGGTCCATACCGTTTCTGTCCTTTATTGTGCCCGTGTTTGCAATGTTTGAAATGTTCCCTTGATGTCTCTCATTTTCTTGAAGAGATCACTAGTCTTTCCCATTCTGTTGTTTTCCTTTTTTCTTTGCATTGATCACTGAGGAAGGTTGTCATCTCTCCTTGCTAGTCTTTGAAACTCTGCATTCAGATGGGTGTATCTTTCATTTTCTCCTTTGCTTTTAGCTTCTCTTCTTTTCTCAGCTATTTGTAAGGCCTCCTCAGACAACCATTTTGCCTTTTTGCATTTCATTTTCTTGGTGATGATCTTGATCATTGCCTTCTATAGAATGTCATGAACCTCCATCTATAGTTCTTTAGGCACTCTATTTATCAGATCTAATTCCTGTGTTTCATTTCCACTGTATAATCATAAGGGATTTGATTTAGGCCATAGCTGAATGGTCTAGTGGTTTTCCCTACTTTGTTCAATTTAAGTCTGAATTTGACAATAAGTAGTTCATGATCTGACCAACAGTCAGCTCCTGGTCTTGTTTTTGCTGACTCTACATGGCTTCTCCATCCTTGGCTGGAGAGAATATAATCAATCTGTTGTTGGTATTGACCATCTGGTGATGTCCATGTGTAGCGTCATCTCTTGTGTTGTTGGAAGAGGGTGTCTGCTATGACTAGTACGTTCTCTTGGCAAAACTCTGTTCGCTCTTGCCCTGGTTCATTTTGTCCTCCAAGGACAAACTTGCCTTGATCACTCCTCCCTTGTTTCTGTTTTCCCTGCTTTCCCTCATTAGTAGCTGTTTGAATCTGCCCTTTGGAACTCAGGGAAGGTCTGGTAGGCTAAATGAAGCCTATTTCCTGCAGACAAGAAATAGGAAACACAGAAAGGATTTGTACTTAGGAACCCCGCAGGGTCCTGCCCAGTTTCAATGTTCTCTACTCCTTTTTGGAAGAGAGAGGACACCAGAAGAGTACCCCGGTGGTTTAGGCCTAAAGAAATGCAGATTTGAGTGAGAGAGAAGAAGTGACTGGGCATCATAACCAGGATTCTTTCAGGACTTGTAAAAGAAGGAATCCTTCTGAACTGCCACAGGTATCAGTTACTTATTTACTTTCTGCTGCTGCTGCTGCTAAGTCGCTTCAGTCGTGTCCGACTCTGTGCGACCCCATAGACGGCAGCCCACCAGGCTCCCCCGTCCCTGGGATTCTTCAGGCAAGAACACTGGAGTGGGTTTCCATTTCCTTCTCCAATGTATGAAAGTGAAAAGTGAAAGTGAAGTCGCTCAGTCGTGTCCAACTCTTAGCAACCCCCTGGACTGCAGCCCACCAGGCCCCTTTGCCCATGGGATTTTCCAGGCAAGAGCACTGGAGTGGGGTGCCATTGCCTTCTGGGTATTTACTTTCTAAGCCCTATCAATTCCGAATATTCATTGTAAGGACAACACTGAAGCTGAAGCTCCAATACTTTGGCCACCTGATATGAATAGCTGACTCATTGGAAAAGACTTTCATGCTGGGAAAGATTGAGGGCAGGGGGAGAAGGGGAGGACAGAGGATGAGATGGTTGGATGGCGTCACCAACTCAATGGACTTGAGTTTGAGCAAACTCCAGGGGATTGTGAAGGGCAGGGAAACCAAGTGTGCTGCAGTCCTTTGGTTCACAAAGAGTTGGAGAAGACTTAGCAACTGAACAACAACAAGCCCTATTTTGTTCAGGCACTGTGAGAAGTGTGCCTTGAGGTCAAACGCTGCATTTTTGAGAGCTGTAGACCTTACCTTAATTCTTATGGATATTAACTTGACAGGGTAAGCAGGCTTAAACTTTCTGTCTCAAAATGATTTTTCAGTAGCCATTTTTTCCCTTCGGAAGATCTTTACTTTCTTGCTATAAAATAGAAATTTTGTTCTACATTGTATTTGCTGTAGTTCTCTTAAGAGTAATTTAATCTCTTATTTTTCCTTAAGATTTAAATAAATTATCACTGCTCTACATTCTAGTCTGAAGAACTCAAGAAATGTTTATTAAAAACACTGATCATCCCATCTCAAATAGAAATATTGATCCAGTAAATTATTATGAAAAGACATAAGGTTTATTCAATATATAATACTTAAATTGCTCTGAAATATATCGTTTGATTCTATATACTGGCATAAATGTTAATATTATGAAACTCATGGTTATATTTTTTCTTTCTCCTTCTCTGCTGTCCCTGACATCTCAATGAAACAACAACAGAAACTATTCAAGTCCCAGATGTTGTCCATAATGGTTCGTTAGAGTTTAGTCTCTTTATAAAATGTTAAACTTTTTTTTTGTCTTTTTAAATTTTCAGGTTGATGGTATTCCTAGGTCATGAGAAGAACTGGAAATAGTTATTATTTATCGTTAGTCACACAGCTGTTATTACTAACTAATGATCACATCCTCATTTAAAAAAAAAAAAGAAAAAACTCGGTTTCCTCTTTTTAAATCAGAAGAGCTGCACTTCCCAAAGTTTTTCAGCCAGACATTTTAATTTGATCTTAGGTGCTCAGAAAAGAACACACCCAGCTTTACTCATCAAAGGGTTTTTATTTTATTTTACCACACAGTATTTATTTTACCACTGATTTCCCAGGTTATTATGTTAGTCACTTAAAGCTTTTAGCCTCTGTTTGCTAACATTTCTACAGATCAGATATGCTCAAGTTTATTTTTTTTAAAAAACATCTGTGATATGTTGTAAACTATTTTGAGATCTTTGGGGAAAAAACATTCACCCATGCTCTAATAAATGAGACCAATAATTTGTTAGTTAAGAATCTTTCGCTTTTAGGCAAAGGTCTGACTGAGGAGGAAAAGGAATGTGTTAGAAACTTACATGGGAATTTAATGATGTCCAAGGATAAATTGAATAATAAACAAGTCATGGGGTGGTCAAGAATGCAGTCTGACCTCTGGAACAAGTAGAACAGGACACAGAAATCCTTAGGGTGCTATCTTCATTTCACTTCTCTATTTCACTGTATTTTGGCTTTGTTTTTCTTTCTTTGAGGAACACCCCCCCCCCCCCCCCCCCCCCCCCCCCGCACAATAGTACAACCATTGAGAATTCTCAAATTTTTTATCCTAATTTCTATCTGTGGAGTGAGTCTTGGTGGTGGTTTAAGTCACAAAGTCGTGTACGACTCTTGTGACTCCGTGGACTGCAGTCTGCCAGGCTCCCCTGTCCGTGGAATTCTCTAGGCAAGAATATTGAAGTGGGTTGCCATTTCCTTCTCCAGGGGATCTTCCTGACCCAGGGGTGGAACCTACATTCTCATGCATTGCAGTCTCCTGCCTTGCAGATGAATTCTTTACCGACTGACCCACCAGGGAACCAGTTCCAAAATTCCAGGCAGGAAATTCTGATGTGTTGTGTTTGGTTCCACCCTGGTGCCAATTCACTATGGTAAGGGAATGGTTAGAGGAACCGACATTGCAGTTCCCTGAATAACCATGTTGATTAGGAGTAAGGCTGCTGTAGAACCTCCAGATAGATGCTGTGCAAAAATCCCGTGTGTGGCAATGGCAAAAATAATGATTTGCATGTTACTTGATTTGAAGTTTTCTAAAAAAATTACCGGTAATTGTATCTGTATGAATTATCCTAGTGGCACATGTTTTGTTTTTCAGAGTGTAAGACAATTTTCTGGTACTTCAGATGTAGAAAGTGGAAAGGAATAGATTTTTATTTTAGAGTGATTATAAGGTATCGACATCAATTTGTACACATACACTTGCATGGACACACACAAGAACTACAACATTAAAGTCATACCTTAAATAGCATTGAAAATGTATGGATGGGAAAAAAGAATGCATCATGAAAAATTAAACTTTATTTTTTATCAATACACTTAGAAAGTCTACAACATGAAAAAGGGGTTGCAGGTAGGGGTTTCTTGGAATAGAGTTACAAAGCAGCTCAGTTGGCTCCTAGTTTCAGGCCTGGGCTCTGAAGTGGGTGAGACTTTGTATGTTGCTTAGCAATGTGTGTTTTTTCTTTAAATGGATCTCGCCTCATGAATCATGAATTGTTAGTTTACAACAGTAAGGTGTTCTTGCAAGCCTGCCAAAACAGTCACCAAACCCAGGCCCATTTTTGTATCAGACGGATTTTAAGAACACAATTTTAGCTTCTCAGTTGTATTGTGGAACTTGAAGTATTATCCAATGATCATTCTGTTATTATAATCATCCCCTCACTGTGCTTTTTTTTTTTTAACGAAGATCTTTGTGATTCCAGTTGAAAGCAAACAACAGTGCTGATTAATTCTACTATTTAGCGACTCATCTGGGGTTTATTGTGTGAGGTGGGAAGCAAACAGGTGCTCCCTGGTTTGGTTTCTGAGTCCTTCCTGAAATGGATTGTAAATCTGAAAGTGTGAGTATTCGAGAAGATAGTCTTGAGTGCTCTGTAAAAAATCTCACTCATCCTATTCAACAAGCTTTGACTCTCTCAGAAGAGTGTTCTGTTTGATTAAAAAAAAAAAAAGATTAAAAAAACTCAATCAAACAATAAGCACTTCTCCCCCCCCACTCTATTCCACTAAAAAAGCGAGAATCTTTTTTTTTTTTTAATCCTTTCATCCAGATGGGATAAAAGACTAACATCTTCTACCGTAAACACCAGTGTTCTTTTTAAATACTAATGGGATGATTTCTTACAACCAGCCCCCCTCTTCTGTTCCTATACCTCCATTTGTTCCCACCTTTGCAAACTAATGCACTCAAAAATTGTATTTTCCTATTTTATTTTATGTGATGAGATCCCCTCCAAAAAACACTTTCTTGCTTTTATCATTTTCAGTACAAAGTATTTTAATAGTTTTCTTTACTAATTAATGTACTAAAAGTACAGTAAATTTTCTTTGTTTGACAGTGACAATTGGGGAAAAATCAACTTACTGGATTACCTGAATATTAGTTTAAAACGATCTGAGAGTGGATGAATGTGTGTATATGAGCAACTGGAAGCTGATGTGGAAAGGGCAGTGTGGACAGCTGAGAGGCAGAGGGGCCATTGAGGCAGGAAGGTAGGTTATCTCACCTGGGCACAGACAGTCTCTTCCAAATACCAACACTTGATTTTATCAGTTTCCCTAGAGTTGAAGATGATTTATACTAAGAACAGCCATCTCATCTCTGTCTTCATCTGGTTCAGATACACACACACTGTGGCTTTCTGTCCTGTGCTGTTCACAGTTTGAATGTGCTACTTCAGTGCTAGTTGGCTGATCTTTTCATGGCTTAGTCTTGGTGCTGCCATTTCCATAAAATCCTGACCATAAGGGGCAAATATGAAAGTGTCTCTGCTTTCTTCTAAGCACCACATAATTCTGCTTGTACTTTCTGTTGTAATTACCACAGATCACTCTGTGTTGTTTTATATTCTTGACCAGACTTCTCCATGCAACTCTCTCTGTAGGCATGTGCAAGATCTCACTCACCAAAGCAAGACTTACATAGTGTAGGATCTTATATTTGTGTGCTTGCTTAGTCCCTCAGTTGTGTCTGACTGTTTTTTGTGACCCTATCGACTGTAGCCCTCCAGGCTCTTCTGTTCATGGTATTTTCCAGGTAAGAATACTGGAGTGGGTTGCCATTTACTCCTCCAGTGGATCTTCTCAACCCAGGAATTGAACCTGAGTCTCCTGCATCTCTTGCATTGGAAGCCATATTCTTTACCACTGAGCCACCTGGGAAGCCCCAGGGTCTTGGATTTCTTAGGTGGTAATTAAACAGTTATTGATTTAAAACAACAATTGATTCACAGATCAAAGAAGAAAAAAAATAATGCGTGTTAGCTTTTTACTAGGAAGACTTTCAGGCAAATTTCTGCAGATTTAAGCTTTGTATTTATGTTAATGATTACTTTCACTCTGTGTAGGAAAAAAGACCATCCTCGGAATTCCAGCCTCATTGATTGAGACAGTTTATATTTTATCTTTCAATTTGATTTCATCATTTAGGATGACTATTTTTCTCTGTAGACTTTCTAGACAAATAAATCATAGCCCTTTCCTTTTTCAGGGAGAATGAACAGTGATATATATATATATTTTTAATTAGTTTATTTTCTATTTTTTAACTTTACAATATTGTATTTGTTTTGCCATACATTGATATGAATCCACCATGGGTGTACATGTTCCCCTTCCAGAACCCCCCTTCCACCTCCCTCCCCATCCCATCCCTCTGGGTCATCCCGGTGCACCAGCCCCGAGCCCCAGTGCACCCAGGTTCATGCATTGAACCTGGACTGGTGATTTGTTTCACATATGATAATTTACATGCTTCCATGCCATTCTCCCATATCATCCCGCCCTCGCCCTCTCCCATAGAACTGTTCTATTTACCTGTGTCTCTTTTGATGTCTCGCATACAGGGTTATCTTTACCGATTGACTAAATACCATATATATGTGTTAGTACACTGTATTGGTGTTTTTCTTTCTGGCTTACTTCACTCTGTATAATAGGCTCCAGTTTCATCCACCTCATTAGAACTGATTCGAATGTATTCTTTTTAATGGCTGAGTAATATTCCTTTGTGAATATGTACCACAGCTTCCTTATCCATTCGTCTGCTGATGGGCACCTAAGTTGCTTCCATGTCATGGCTATTACAAAGAGTGCTGCGATGAATATTGGGGTACACGTGTCTCTTTCAATTCTGGTTTCCTCGGTGTGTATGCCCAGCAATGGGATTGCTGGGTCATATGGCAGTTCTATTTCCAGTTTTTTGAGGAATCTCCACACTGTTCTCCATAGTGGCTGTACTAGTTTGCATTCCCACCAACAGTGTAAGAGGGTTCCCTTTTCTCCACACCTTCTCCAGCATTTATTGCTTGTAGTCTTTTGGATAGCAGCCATTCTGATGGGAGTGAAATGGTACCTCATTGTGGTTTTGATTTGCATTTCTCTGATAATGAGTGATGTTGAGCATCTTTTCATGTGTTTGTTAGCCATCTGTATGTCTTCTTTGGAGAAGTGTCTGTTTAGTTCTTTGGCCCACTTTTTGATTGGGTTGTTTATTTTTCTGGAATTGAGCTGCAGGAGTTGCTTGTATATTTTTGAGATTAATTGTTTGTCTTGCTTCATTTGCTATTTTAAATAACAGCAAAGTAGACTGAGTATGTATGAACAGTATTTGGAAATGTATTAGCATAAACTCATGACAGAATAGATCTTATATATACATGTTCAGTGTATGATCATTCATTTGCTGTGTATTAATTGGGCTTCTTTACTAAGAATCTACTGAAGCCAACCTCCTGGGTTACCACAAGAGGAAGGGGGCCATTCTCTGGTGGGCTAGTGGTTAGGATTCTGGGCTCTCAGTGCTGTTCAGTTGCTTGTGGGAGAATTGAGATCCAGCAAGCCATGTGGTGCAGCCAAAAGAAAAATAATTTGAAAAAAGAATATATACATATATGTATATGTATAACTGAATCACTGCTGTATACCAGAAACTAACACATCATTGTAAATCAACTATACTTCAGTAAAAAAAAAAAAAAGGATATGACAAGTGAACAGTGTAGGCAAAAAGGTGGTTTGATGAAAAGGTCACAGACGCTGTGCAACATTTAAAATTTGGCACAAGCTGTGATGTGTCAGGTTAGTTACCTGCTGCTGCTCTTTAGTAGGGTTCTGGTAACGAGGAGGAGACAGGCTGGTTCCCAAGAGACAGGTTTGCAAGACATGGGAGCTGCAGACATGTGCTTGTAGTGCATCCTTTAGGACATGCAGAAAAAGTCCAATAAGGACTGTGGTCTTCGGTTCAAGCCACGTTTGTTCCTAACGGAAAAAACTTTGGAATGTTTGGAATTTTGAGGGAGAATTTGGAAAGAACTATAACTATGTTAAGAAAGTGGCATCTAATCAGTTTTAAATGGTCGTTACTTTATAGAATTCATTAAATGTAGTATTGGTAAAATGCATTTTAATTATTTTTTTCTGACAAGATACAGTGTCTTCTGGAATGGTAGCATCTATCTTGTATGTGTGTTTTTCAATAAAAACCTTAATTAAAAAGCACACTCACTTGTACCTGATCTCATTTTACTTCCGTTTTCACCCCCTGGATATGGGTGGAAAGTAATGCAGTTCATTACCCCAGACTGAGAAGAGCAGGAGAGGAGTTGCTCAGCATGTCTCTGGGAATTAGAGATGAAAAGGCCATGTTCTTTTTGGCTTTTTCACACCTCAGGTCAATGAGATTTACTGTGGAATGCAGTTTGTTCCTCAGGGAGGAAAGGTGAACTCTGACTTCATGACACTATTATTAGGAATGAGAAAATTAAAGAAGAGGGACTGGGTGACAAAAATACTGCTATGGTAAAAGAAATATTCGGTGTTGTTGCCTACTTATTAAATATTTGTTTGTTAAGTGAAGGAATGAAGTTGGAGTGATTTATAATAGTGATAAGTCCAGAAACAACATCTAATGGTATGCCCACAAATTAGTTTTCTTGTATTACAGTGATCTGTGCCTGTTAGCATTATTAAATGACTCCCATGCTTTCCATTATAATATTATTGTTTTTTGAGTTTGCATTATTAACCATTATGTGTTTTCTATGTGTAAACAGTATATAAACGTCTCTTTGGAGGTGCTGATATTTAATAACCTATCCTTGTGTGATGTTCAGGGAGAACTGTTATCGATAGAGCAATTTAGAAATTAGAGTTAACCCTTTATTCTCCTCCTATATAAGACCTTTGAAATGGCTCATATTATCTTGAAATGTTAACTCCTAGGCTCTCTTACCTCTCACACCTGCCACATCTTTAATCTTGGACCACTTGTTAAGCCTAATTAGTTTGTTTTCTGGAAATATAAACATTAACCCAAGGAGGAAAAAATGGAATTACTTTTTCATTGCATATCAGAGTATATACAAAAATAAGAGGAAAATATGAAATTTAAATAAAATTTTCTGCTTTACAGGATTTATATTTGTGTATGACATAAGTAAATATGTGATTTGTCCTTAGTAAATATCTACTGAATGATGAGAACATTCTCGTTTGTTTTAAATTTTTTAAAATTAGCTTAGAGAGTGAAAAGAATAAATACATAAAATCTTTAACATATAGGAGTTCATACTAAGGAATTTGAAAAACAGAAAGCTTGTAACCCCACTAGTCTGAAAGAAATATTACAATTTTGGGGGAACCTATCCTTTCCATCTTTTTTTACATGCGTGTCTTTATGCATGCATAGTAGGTGTGTTTTTTGTGTATCCATGCATCCTCTTTGCCTTTTAATTCTAAAGGAAAGCCAAGCTATATTGAATCTGTAAACTTGTTAATTGAAAAATAATGCCTATCAATTTATACTTTTATTTTCCCCAATCACTTGTGAAAAAGAAACATCTGTATACCACTGTAGTAACGGTAGATCTGGTTTTAAACCTCGTTTGGTTCAGACCTTCACCACTGTCACCCAGGCTATTGCGATCACTTTCTCACATTTTGTCTTTCTCCTTTGTGGGTGGCCCTCTACAATCTGTCCAATGCACTTCTGCTAACCTGGTCTTTCTAAAACAAGTGTCATTGGTATCCCTCACCTGTAAGGTAGGTCTTGGGATACTTGGCATGACATACAATGCCAGTCATTACTGAGCACTGTTTACCTCTCCAGATATTCTCTTAGGATCCGTCTTTAAACCCGATACTCCCCCAAAACAAAGTTGATCCAATTTTAGTCATCCTTGTTTTTGTACCTGCTGTTTTCTTTGTGTGGTGGTCTTCATTCTATCTTCAAAACTTAGTTCATATGTCAGATTTTCTGGGAAGTCTTTGTTAACTACCTTCCCGAGTATAGTGTTTATTAATCACTTCTCCACTTGCCATACACATACCGTGTATTTCTCATACTGTAATTGCTTACTTATATTTCTCCAGCTCCCTTTATGGCAGCCACTTTTTTGCCTCTGTATGTCCATTATCTAGTGCAGTACTGGTACTACTGGTACTGAAATCAGTGTTTATTGATTTTAATTATTTACTGATGACTGGATTCATTGAGCTCTAATATCACCTAAGACATTATCAGCTCCAAATATTTAATTCCAGTCATCACAAACTTAACATAGCCAAGCTTTTTAAAAATCGTACATATAATAATCAAGTTTTTCATTTTATATTTTTAATTATTTTCAACGGTTTTTATTAAAGCCTTTCTATGTTTCTTATACCTAGCTATATTCACACAGTCTACTGTTATTGAGGGAATAAAGTTGAGTCTCTTATAGGTGGAGACTTAATGTTACTGTAATTGTAACAATTGTTGGATTTTGCTTCATTTTTTCATAATGTTATTTTCTACACGGCTCTCCTGCTGCCTCTTGGGTTCAGGTGCAACTCCTTAGCTCAAGTCTGTTCTCTCAGAAGAGAAGGGGACTTGACAACTGGAAATTATCCTCAAGAGTCATCACTGCCAAAGTGGTTTGTGAGAGTGATTTGTGAAAAGAATGTGTTTTTTTTCCCCCTTCACTACTATACATCTCAAATGGAGCCCTTTTTTACTACCAAAATATGAATACATTTGTTTATTAAAGTAATAAACCATTATTTATTAAAAGGAAAACTTTTTTAAATTGTGGTAATTGTCTTGTGCCCTTGGGCATTAAGTACAAATATTTTATATGATGCCTCATCCAAGTTTTTCTCAAGATTGAAAAGAAAAATTCTTAGAGAAAAATCACCTTTCCTTTTATTTTTCGCATAGCAGCCTTGGCATTGGAGAATTCTAAGGTTGTTGAGGAGATTTGGAAGATGACATGCAGAGAATAGCTCTTCCAGGTTATGCTGACCCTTGAATCATGTGAGCAAGTGAGCAGAAGTTAAAGAAATGTTATCAAAGAAAAAGCAAGATTACCTGCTTTAGTAACACCTAAGCCCGACTGTGTGCTTATGAACAGTTTCTGCGGTTTCCTCCTTCTGCTGTGTCATCAGGGCTCCAGTTCTTTTGTTTTTCACATGGATTGAAGGATATACAAGCTTTTGAATGAAAGAGAAACAGGTTTTAATTTACCAATTAGTAGTTATATGACCTTGGCCAAATTGAGTTGTTCTGTATTTCAGTTTTCTTAACTAAGAAAACTGAAAAAAGAAAAAAAGAAAAAAAGAAAAGAAAAATGGTTAAAAGTTAATAGGCCCCTAAAGGAAGCAGAAACCGCAGTAACTGAGGTTCTGATGCCCTTGGGTCACTACTTGGGGAGAAAAGAAACTGGATCCATTCAGTTTTCTCTTCTAGAAAAGAGAACATTTTCATTGACTCTACTTTTAAATATTAAATGACATTAAATATTCATATTAATGAAAAAAAATGGAAGTTAATGTTTGTAAATATTAAATTACATAATATAAAATTAAAAACCTGTAAATTTTAGAGTAGTGCTACTTACAGGATTTGACACATAGTACGTGATTTGCAAAAAGTACTTATGTTTCTTTCTTTTTGCAAAATGTGATCCTTTTTTAGAGCAGTTTTGTTTTTCATTTCCTAAGCCACATTTAGAAATGCTTGCAGATGACTTTATTACATTAGGTCAGCTGGACAGAGCAATGAAGAACTGCTCTCCTCTAGAAGAGGAAGTTTTGAAAATAAGTTGTAGCAAAGCAATCCAACTTCTCTTTTGGTTCATTTTTTTTAAATTAGATAAATGATATACAGTATTGCTCTCTAAAAAATCTTCTACTCTGAGGAAACTTCATTTGTGCACACTAGCTAAGAAAAAAAAATTACCAAATTAAATTGGCTGATGAAGGGAAGCTGAATAATAAACTTTGCAGGATGGCATGTAATAGAGAAAAAAGAATTGCTTCACAAGGAGAAAGGGGACCTAGGATAGAGACTCTCTTTCATCATTTACTGAGTCTGGGAAAGTCAATTAACTTTAGAGAGTCCCCAGTGTAAAAGGAAGCTGAGCGACCTTTCCTACCTGGAGATAGGGGTCCGATTCAATTAAAATATTGATACTCCTTTTCTTTCTTATATACTTGGAGAAAATGGAGTGTTTTTCTGTGTGCTTTCATTTTATATAATATTACAAATATATTTAGTATAGATAGGCTTGTTCCTTAGAATTTGGGAAGTATCAAATAGAATGTTTTTCTCCACTGCAGTTTCTCTTAAAGGCTGAATGGATCTAGTTTCTTTTTTTTCCCAAGTTAAGACCCGCAGGTCACCAGAATCTCAGTACTGTAGTTTCTGCTTCCTTTAGGGACCTATTAACTTTTATTAGTCTTTTTATTTTTTTTTTGGATCAGGGTTTTAAGGTAATTCAACAGGCTAGAAAGAGAAAAATTAAGAAATAAACATCAGTTTGAATATGAAAAAGTCAGAAATGAAGCTTTGTTTTGGAAAGCAGGTTCTGTAGGGCAGTCCTCATACAGTGATCATTAAAGGCTCAGTTTCACCTGTATCCGCCTATATACACCCTACCTTCACTAAATTGTAGTCTAGGTTAAACAAAAAGTAACCTAAGCTTAAATGATCCTTAAAGCCTTTTCCAATTCTGAAGTCTAATGATTCTGTTACACACAATAGGGTGTAGTCTTTGGGAAGATGAAATTCCTCAAATGTGTCATATCATTCCATCTGAATTGTCAAGTGAGTTCAAAGCCATCTTGATGCAATACCGTTGATACCACAGAGGTCCTGTCTTGAAATGAAGGGTGTGAAAATATTCAAGCATATGCTGAGGCCAACTGTCCTGAGACTCTAGAGGACATTCCTGTACTGGGTGGAGAATTGTGCTCAATGAGCTTGAGGGTCTTTTGCAACTCGATAGATGCTCCGAGTTTTTCATTTTAAATAAATGAACATTTAAAGTGGGTCCCCTGCATTTTCCTAGAAAACTAGGGTGGGCTTCATTGAGTTAAGGGGTGAATTAGTGTTCTTTTAATACACTGGTCTGAGCAGCACTCCATGCTGATAGACACTTGGCAGATAACCCTGATATTTAGTTTGTCTGTCTTTATGGGATTGCTTGGAGCTCTGTCAGGAGTCAGGTTAGAATGTCACTGCCTTGTCCTGCTTCAGTGGTATGTAGGTGGGCTTAAATACAGTCACCATCCTCAAATAGTTGGTTCTAGTAAATTAAATGCCCTCTACAACTGAGGAAATACATGGGTTGTAGATGCCGAAATAAACTGGGTTAAAAATATTTATTACACAAAAGAGATGCTAACTGAAAGAGGCATGTATCCTTGCTCTCCCAACAATTTCTCACTTGTAAATGGCATCTCTGAAGGGACTTCCAAATTCCTGGTGAAGGCATGGAGAGTAGACAGCTGAGTCACAGCTGCTAAAATCAGACAATGCCTCCATCCCACTCTCCAAGGGAAGAAATCAAGAAAGAGATGAAAGAGAACTTGCGCCAATATCTTACTTAAGATTCATGGTTTGAGAAGTCTATGTGATTCTTAGGCTGAGAGGAAGCCATTACTTGACTAATTGGGAGTGTTTGGAGCATGAAATCTGCTTTTCCTAAGGGACCTCTTGTAATTGGTCATAGTTTGTGCAAAAATGTATTTCGTTTCTCCAAGATTTTTCCTGTGTTTGTAGGAGTGCCTGTGGTAGCTGGCCAATGGGTTATGGCTGCTTGTTTAGTTTGCATTTTCACTTGGCAATACCTGGCTTGCTTGTTGGCTCTTCTCCTCATATTGAACGCCACTCTTTCCTTTGAAAAGCTTATTCCCATCCCTTTGAGGAAAGTTCAGAAATGCCAACTTTGCTTGGATTTGGATCATGGATTGGTGCCTTACTAGCAATGTGACCTTGAACAAATTGCTTAAGCTCAGATAAACTAAGCTTGCATTAATTTCTTCATCTTTAAAATGGAAGTAATTTTTTTTTTTTTAGTTACTCAGCTGTGCCCGACTCTTTGCAACGCCATGGTCTGTCCATGGAATTCTCTAGGCAAGAATAAAATGGAAGTAATGTTAGTATCCACTTTGTTTAGGTTACTATGAGGATTAAATGAATTACTTCACATAAAGCATTGAGAACAATGCCTCACCCACAGTAACCACTCAGCCATTGTCAGCTGCAATTACTGTATTGCTGTTGCAGCAGTTTTCATCTCGACTATAGTCACGTCTCTTTCTTTTACTACTTCTGACACTGTTATACTTCTGTTGCTGCTACTCTTACCCTGTACCTAAAGAATATCCCCTTTTGAAAATAGCACTGAAGATGTGTACAGGGAGATACTAATCTACCAAAAAAGTTAACACTCCAGCTAGAGGAAGAGCAGTAACAAATCAACATCTGTTCACCGTCACCATTATAAATATTGTTTTAGAAATTCCTGTGAGTTTAAATAATTATACATACACTTACGCACAAAGGAGAACAAATGTAGCATTATATGGACATTGTGAATGTAGGCTTTGGCTTCCTTGGTGGCTCAGTTGGTATAGAATCTGCCTGTAATGCAAGAGACCCTGATTCAATCCCTGGGTCAGGAAGATCCCCTGGAGAAGGAAATGGCAACCCACTTCAGTATTCTTGTCTGGGAAATCCCACGGACAGAGGAGCCTGGAGGGCTACAGTCCATAGTCCATGGGGTGAAAGAATTGTACACAACTTAGATAACATCACCAACTCAATCAGTGGCCATGAACTTGAGCAAACTCTGGGAGATAGTGAAGAACAGGGAAGCCTGGCGTGTTGCAGTCCATGGGGTCAAAAAGAGTCAGACACAACTGAGTGACTGAATAACAACGATACTTTGAAGCCCTTGTAGCATGAATCGTAACGTTACTTTATTTACAGCATTAGCAAAATGGCCGGAGACTGTAAATTTTAGGAAACTAGTAGCTATCCTAAATCTTAGCAATATGTAGTAAGAAAATATAATGTGGAAAATCCTAGAAAGAAATACACACCAAAATGTTTGCACTGATTCTTTCTGGTTGGTAGGAATATGTGTGAATTTTTCATTAAAACAAAAAACTGATGTGTATTTAGTACTTACTATGTGTTGTGAAGGCTTCCCTGGTGGCTCAGCAGTAAAGAATCCACCTGCAATGCAAGAGACACAGGTTCTATCCCTGGGTTGGGAGGAACCCCTCGAGGAGGGCATGACAACCCACTCCAGTATTCTTGCGTGGAGAGTCCCATGGACAGGGGAGCCTGGCGGGCTACAGTCCCCTGGGTCACAAACAGTCAGACATAACTGTAGTGACTTAACATGCATGCACGCATGTGCTGTGAACTGTGTTAAATATTATTTTTTTCATGTTAAAAATAACTGTTGGCTTTACACTTTGTTCATATTCTTATCAAATATTTTCATTAATCCCTTCTGAGACCCAGAAAGCCTTTCTAATGCATCTAAATGTTGTAACTGCAAAAATGCATATCAAATTGTGCATATAGTAATTTCCTGTTGCTTATATCTACTTGAAGCTATCAATATGTAGTGAATAGTTTTGATCATAGGATTGAAATAAAGCTGCTCTTGATTTTGGAGTGGAAACTTGACCAGTCTCCTCCTTTCTCTGTAAGAAAATATATGTTTATATATTCTGGTGTATAATGTATACAACAATCATGTTGACTGGTTAAGTCTGACTTTTCTCCATGGTAACATTGAGCTTTGAGGGGAAAAAAGATATGCCTGACATTCTGGGTCCTTAGAGAGATTTACTTTGTGTCTTAAATGTTTGAGAGGAGGAGTGTGTTCATTGGTTTTCTTTGGAGGCTGTGGTTGTTATTGTGATTATAAATTTAAGTCTGGGAAGAAAGTTTTACCACTGAAGGCTCAGCCAAGTTAGTGATTGGGCAGGAAGTCAGCTCTCCTGCCTTCAATTACTTTGCAGTTCCCTTCCCCTGCGACTTCTACATCAGTGTTTTATAGTACTATAAAATTTTATTCTTTGACTCACACAATTCTCACTTCACCCTTGGAGGTGTAATTAATGCCATTGGGTCAGATTCAATAGTCTTTCACTCACTGAGCTTTTGTGGTCTTTAAAGAAATCAAAGATAACCCAGTTCAAGACTGCATTTTGTAGACATTGCTGCAGCTTGGGGCAAGGCCACATGCCAAGTCACTAGCTTTTAATAACTTTTAATGTTTTGGTAGAAATAATTTTTCTTGAAAACATGGCTGTGTTATAGCCAATATCTCCACAGCAAAAACAAGTGTTTTGTTCTGTGTTTACAAGATGATTCAAATACATGAAAAGCACATTGCAATATGCAACCTAGCCAGTCCCTTTTATGGACTACTGAAGGGAGGGTAAGGATGGGATGCAGAATCTTATAAATGGATTATGCTCATCTTGTGGGGGGTTACCTGGTTGCAGATATGATCACAGCAAGGAGAAGTTTCCTAGTCTCATACATTTCCCTTTAGATGTGGCAGTTAACAGGTTAGAGGTTGAAACCTGTTGATCAAGAATCTGAATGCTTCTTACTTGTGTTAAAACCTCCTGTGTGTATATCTGGGCAATTCTTACAGTGATACAACCTCATATGATACATGGTATCATGAGTGGCTGGCCACTTGATATGACTTTGCCACTTAGATGGAGTAGGATACAGATTCCACTGTTACATCCATGTAGCCCTAACCTTAGTGATATCTGCCCCCTGCACCCCGCAGCTCTTCCTTTGGACTTTCAAGCTCTTAGTCTTTAGTACAGCTTCCCCACTTCCACTCCTCCCCCAGGTTGCTTCTGTTTCTTCCCCAAGAGATGCTTTCATTCCTCTGAGTCTCTGTCACCCAGTTTCTGTAGCCCAACAGCCCTTCTCCCTGTTACAACTCACTCTATGGAGCATTTCCTGAAAGAATTGTAGTCAAATACACCTACTTGGAGTATCAGCTGATTGTTTGCTCTAAACCATGATTGGCATGCCTCAGTCCCTCCAGCTCTACTTCCTCCATGCATCATCTTGGTTTATCTAAAATACATGTTAACATCTAACTTGTAGACTAAAATTAAACACAAAATTGAGAGATTAGCAGAGGGGTTTGAAAGGTACTTGAAGTTGGAAGATATTTTCCTATTTCTTCTAATAAGGTTATCATGTGATTTCACCAGTTGATTGAATTATATTCCACTAGTTAAAAATGCTGTTCTAGAAATACATTTTATTTTACTAATATCAGATTATTAGAAGAATATAATGTTAAAAGTAGTAGCCAGATGGTTATAATCATAATCCAAGCATTTCATATGGAAATACCTATATGTCTGTATTCTCTGACAAAGTTATCAACCCATCCTTTGAAGATAAAGTAGCATCAAAAATGCTTTTGACATGTTTAGCTCTCTATTATATTATAATCTATTTTGCATTCTTGTTGTACCTTCAGATGAGGCCTGAGCTTACTAAAGTGATAAGTGGAAAGGAACTATGTTTTATTATTAGATGTCAGGAGAATACTAGGAAGTTATACTCAAAGCTATTCTTTTAGATAATTTTATTTGGGACTGACTTACAATGCTGTTGCTGCAATCAATCTTATCCTGAATGGTTTATTATAAACTGTTGCTTCTTATAAGCAGTTTTGCTTTGTTTTCCCAGTCTGGATAAATAGCCAGTTGAAAGAATTGGTGGCTATGGCAGGATACTTTTATATCCTTCATTGCCTATGATCCCGGTTCTTCTTGCCATTTGTGCACTGACTCAACATTTTTTTTTTTTTTGCCTCTATCTCTGCATCTTTTTATTGTCTTAGCATTTGCCAAATAATTGGTAGATTCTGTATTGCCTCTTAAAATATACTTTGTCTTTATCTTCATAAGTTGATAGTGTTGAACATTTATGATTTTCATATGAATTAAGTAATAAAATACCTTACTAGTGCTCATTAGTGCAAAGTTTCTGGTTTTAGTTGTGAATAATTTTTCTGTAAATGCCCTCCAAATTTGAAGGTAATCTTTATTGTCTTTGGATGTTGTTGGAAAGACCCATACATAATTTGTTTTCACTCTTTTGGAAGTTGGTTGCCCTGGCTTGTTTTGATATTATAGAACTCAGGAGGACTGCACATATGTGAATATTTATGTAGGGTAGATTTCAAGAAGTGTTATTGCTGAATTGAAAGGCAAGTGATTAAAACCAAATTGCGCCCCCCTCCCCCACCAAAACAGTGACATTTGCCCTCCTATTTTTAACCCATGTAATGTCAACAACAGAGGAACCTGGTGGGGCTACAATCCATGGGGTAGCAAGAGTTGGACACGGCTTAGCAACTAAACCACCACCACCAAGTATTATTAATCCTTTAAGATTTTGCAAATGATATGGAAAAAAAAAATCTCGCTTTTGTTGCAATTTGCCTTTACTCAAATAGTGAGGGTAGCAAAATTTTCTTAAGTTTACTGAGACATTAATTAGGAGCAATTTGTTTTTATGAATTATTCACTAGGATAACCATGTCCTTGTCACCTTTACATTGTAATAATGTCGTTTATCTATTTTTAGAGCTTTGACAATTTCAAAATACAAGCTACGGCTTGAGGTGAGAAGTGAGGCAGTAAAGCTGTCCTGCTGCACAGCAGATACCAGACTTCAGATGCTATCTCCATACTGTCACTGCTCTTAATCTATTATTCAAATCTGTATGCCAGCTCTTCACCCCCTCATATTTGAAAATAAACATTTTCCAGATTTTTTATGATTCATTCTGAAAAAGTGTGTTTGCCTTTTATCTGTAAACTGTGTAGTTCAATGGGTTTAAAGTTGGTCATTACATTTTAGAGCAAAAACTGGAGGGAAAATTAAATGTGTTAAGTAAGTGAGATATAATTCTTTGGTCAATCATGTGAATTTGATGAGACAAGGATATTTCAGGTCTGTAGGTATTTTTATACCTACTATTCTTGGAAGCCAAGAGCCCCTAATACAAATGGAGTTTGCAACAAAAGTTAACTTCCTTGTATGAAATTATTCTTCCAGGTCCAGACCTCCTTTTTGTACTGAAGAATTTTTTTAATTTTTTTGAATTTCATGTGAAATTCTAATATAGGCAGAGTCAACATCTTTAAAATATTTTTGTTATGTAAGAATAGTTGAATTGTGGTAGTTCACATTTTAGAAGTTCTATTAGGGAGTAGTAGAATCAGTGGTAGCATGAATTTTTGATATATAACTGAATTTTTTTTTATCATATAAGCTGCTTTATCTTTTTTACAAAGGCCCAGGAATGATAGGATTTTGTTGTAAGCTTGTCTCTTTTCTAATCCTTCAAATTTTGGTCATGTTACTTTAAAAGTATCCTGTAAATATAAAACAATAATAGGGATCTCAGATGTTTTCCTTACTAAAACCCTAACTTAATGATGCTTTAAATGTGTATAGTATGTGGATTTACTAGTCACAAGATATTGGAGAGATTTTCAAAATTAATTGGCACAGTATTCCTATGTAGTAGGTGGAAGTAGGCTCCAAATTGACTTTTTTTTTTTTTAATTTAAATGAGAGAATAAAGATACAAGCAGACCTGAATCTCACTTGGTAAAGCCCTGTGTAAAACCCTTATTCATCATTCTCCCAATTATGACTCTCCATTAGGTTAGAGTGACTATTGACTTACATGTCACTTAAATGTCTGTGTTGAACATTGGTTTTTGCTTGTTGAGAGATCTTTACTTTATGTGGTGATTCCTCTAAATGGTTACCATATGCACTGTCCTGAGAAAGAAAATTTGAGCAGAGAAATTCATTGTAATACAGGCCTCAACACTGACTTGGTCAGAAGTTGATATATTTAAAGGCTAGTAAAAGTCTCAGCAAAACATTGGTTACAGCCCAGATTGCTTCCTCTATGGGAAAGGGGCAGAGATCTCTGACAACAAGGTCTTTTAACATCACTCAGTATTAATGTAAGGATTGCTTGTGTTTGGGTGAGTGGCTTGTTTGCTGGGGAACTGGTAAAAGGCCAGACTGACTGTTTATATGATGCTTAGAATGAGAGAACTGATTAATACATCTGAAATCAGTAATTAACATACTTACTGAAATGATGATATCTAGATTTTTTTTTTATTCTAAATAAAAGAGATGACAGAAAGAAACATAAGTCTTTACTTCTTAGAATGTTTTAAGAATGGTGGAAAATCGAAACATTCACTTGTACAACTTCTCTATTACACAAAGTCTAGAAACTTTTCAGTAGTTAAAGGGCTTCATATTAATGAAAAAGAGAAATTTTTCTTTTTACTTTCAGGATGCATTTTAATTACTAAATTAGTTGGTTATCTTTTCTTCAAAGTTTATTTTAGCCTTACACAACTGAATTGTTAAACTTCTTCAACTGAGAATACTTAAGATTCCTTGGCCAATATGATAAAAAAAATTAAATTCAAGGCCATGAGGCAGATCTTTGCCCGTCCTCTAGAAGGTTGGGTTATGGAATTCTGTTTTACATGGGTTCAGCATTTTGCAGAACTCCCTTCATAAATGAAAAATGATCCATCACCCATCATGCTTGAGCTGAATCAGGAGTCACTGCTGAAATAAGCCAGAATGTGTCTGATATGGGTGAAGTGCAGCCCACCAGGAATCCCTCCGTGAGAAACAAAACAAAGGAATGTTTAAATGTGAGCTTGGATGGTTTCCAATTTTACCAAAGTGTAACTGTGGCTTCAGTTGTGAATTGTATTTTTCAGTACATTTACTCTCTATTACTTTGCTCACTGAGTTTCTCTAGATTGTGTATCTAACACTACACAAAAAAAGATGAGATTTTACTGGGATAGAAAAATTTTTACTGGATAAAAAATAGGAGAAGAAACTTGGGTAAATACATTAATACGCTTTGCAAAAACACCTGGTTTCTTATCGTAGAATTCCTATAAGGGCTACTGCAAAAATTGCCAGAACAAATTGCTTTTGATTTACTCTAATGTTTTTAAAGAAGAAAAGTCACTTGTTTATACATGTTTTAGGGAAGATGAGGTGAAAGTGAAGGTTGCCAAGCAAGAGTGATAGAATAGTATCATATACTTTCTCAGCCTTCAGTCTCCGTATTGAAATAAAATTCTTTGCTGAAGTTACTAATCAGACTTCTCTGATAGCTCGGTTGGTAAAGAATCTGCCTACAATGCAGGAGACCTCGGTTCAATTCCTGGGTCAGAAAAATCCACTGGGGAAGGGATAGGCTACCCACTCCAGTATTGTTGGGCTTCCTTGTGGCTCAGCTGGTAACGAATCTGCCTGCAATATGGGAGACCTGGGTTCGATCCCTGGGCTGGGAAGATCCCCTGGAGAAGGGAAAGGCTACCCACTCCAGTATTCTTGCCTGGAGAATTCCATGGACAGAGGACATCACTGAGCAACTAACACTAATAAGGAATCTTTCCTATTGCTAGCATCAAGCCTAAGAGACTTTGATAGGTAATGTGGTTCAAAGTTTACTACATTTTATCCATAAAGGTTGCAGCACCGCCACACCATTACATGGGTAGGAGGGGTAGGTACTGGTCTCTTTGTTGAGTAATGGCTTGAGGTTGTGCTGAAAATACCTAACAACACTACGTTTTGAGGAGCCATTTATTTTTATGGTTGAGAGTAAAGAACCTGTATAGTACCTGGGTTCAAATCCTGACTCTGATATTTACTTGCTTTGTAACCCTGAGCAATTTTATTTTTCTCTACTAAGAGCTTCTTTTCATTAATATGTTCCTTTTACATTTTAATAAAGCTCTTTTCATCTGTGAAATCATTTCTATATCTGTTTGGCATGTAATCATCCATTAGCTCCATAATGAAGTTGGATGAAGTCACATATGTACTGTCAGGGCTGCCCAGGTCTCCAAGGCTTATTTTTGAAACTTCAACTTGTACCTGAGACCTAAAAATTAGGAATGAAGACTTGGATTATGCACGTCTGACTTCTGGATACCCTCCCACAATGGACATGTGCTTGGGTATGTTTGAGATAGAGGATTGCAATCCTGTTTTCTTTTATCTACTTCCTTGATTCACACAATTACTTTTAAGTTTATTTCATATATAGAAAAAGCACCAGACTAGTGATCCATAGGAGGAGATAACAAATGATTGAGTGAATAAATGTATTTGGGTTCACACACATTATGTGTTTAAATATTTGCATGTAAGTGTGCATGTATATGATGGGTCATAATGTAAAATATATTTCCCTTTGTCATCTTAAAACCTTGAAGCACAGAAAGGACCTTGAAAGTGTTTTCAGCTCTTGCATATTCTCACTTTCTGATTTAAACCACTGTCCAACCAGACAGTCTGATTTGCTTTTAGATATAGTACTGTCCTTCAGACCCCATTTCCAGCTTCAGTTTCTTGGCTGCTGCCTACTTGGTATAAGGGAAAGAAAATCAGGTCATATGGAGGTGAGCAGGTCTTTGGAGGAGAAATCAAAGATCCTTGGTTGAAAGCTTTTAACCAGACTGTGTACTACCTGTAATTTTCAAGAATTCTTAAGATCAGAGTGATCTAATCCAGGTGTTGATGAACTATGGCCTGTAGGCCAAATCCAGTGTGCCAACTGTTTTTTTAACTTTTTTTTTTTAATTAAGAAAAAAAAATTTTTTTGGCTGCTTCTTGTGGCATGTGTATTCTTAGTTCCCCTGCCATGGGTTGAACCGGTGCCCCCTGCAATGGAAGCACAGAGTCTTTACTGGACCATCAGGGAAGTCCTGCCACTTGTTTTTGTAATAAAAGTTTTATTTGAATACAGCCATACCCATTTGTTAGGTATTCTCTGTGGCTACTTTTTGCTGCAGTGACAACAGTTATGTAGTTGTGACAGAAATGATATGGCCTGCATAACCTATAATATTTATTAATTGGCTTTTGATAGATGAAGTTTGCTGCCTTGATCTAAAGGAAGGTTATTTCCTTACTGAAAACATATCTGATGAATATTCAGGGATAACTGGTTATGGTAATATAATATTTTCTTTATATGGAGACTCTCTTTAGTCTTTCTGGGTAAACTGTATAGAAACCATAAGTTTCTTTCTTCTGTTTAATATGTGCATGAGTTTGCCTCTGTATAGCATATATACAGAAAACATTGTTAAGAATGGAACATAAAAAAATAAGGGTGCTGTTAAAAAAACTTGTTGAGTGTTAGGGGGTTTACATGTATTATCACTAATCCTCATACAACTGTACTGTAACTATTATTATCTTGATTTGATTGGGAAGGAAATTGAAACTCAAAGAAGTAAAATAGCGAAGATGTGTATGTGCTCAGCCATCTCTGCATACTTCATCTAGAAATGCTGTCTCTTTCTTCTACCACATCAGTGATAGTATATGCCAATTTGTTAAATTCCTTGTGTGTGTGTGTGTGTGTGTGTGTGTGTGTGTTCAGTCGCTCAGTTGTGTCCAGCTCTTTGCGATGTCATAGAATGTAGCCCGCCAGGGTCCTCTGACCATGGGACTTTTTCAGGCAAGACTATTGCAGTGGGTTGCCATTTCCTTCTCCAGGGTATCTTCCTGACCCAGGGGTGGAACCCGTGTCTCTTGCGTTTCCTGCATTGGCAGGCAGATTCTTTACAACTCTGCCGCCTGGGAAGCCTTGAAGTTGAGATATTAATATTGCTTCTCTGTAAAGATGAAGGGAAGTAAAATTGAACTTATTTTTCTGTTCTGGTTAACTTAGTCTTATTAAAGGAAGATTATTCGCTAGTTGGAGTATAGCATTTGCTTCATAACATAGACAACTTAAATGAAAGTCTTACTAGCTAAATAATCTTGGGTTATATATATTATACATATATTCTTGGCTTGAAGTGGTAATCTAGAGATGAACAATTAGATAATTTATGGGTGTGTTTGAAATGAGCTCTTCACTCATCATTAAGAGTCATGTATATCTATCAATAAATAATGGGTTTGAATTTCCATAAATGTATTTCAAGTTCCTTTTCCTTTATGGAGGAGCTAGGCTGAAATAAATTTTCTTATACTAATTAACTACTAGCAGGGCAAAATATATATTTTTTTCTGGATCTGAAGTTATTACCTTTAACTTTTTTTCATAAATTCTCTTATCTTTCTTCATTAGATCCTCTTTGTTGTTGAACCAGAGCAATGTGTGAATTATAAGTGACTCATACTTATGAGCTCAAAGATATTCATCCTTTGCATCTATTTGGATTTTTTTTCCTATTTGAATTTCTGTACTTAAATTGAGAACAAGCATTGCTTACCCTTAGATTGGAGATAAACTTCATAAACATTGATTATGATGTGTTGATTCTTATTTTGTACCTTCAATATTCCAAGAAGTTGAAAGGGAAAAACAATCTATTAAGATATCCCAATGGATTTCAGAGGAAATATGAACTTTATTTAAAAGCATCAATTTTTACACTTTTCCAATAATCTGTTTTTCTGGAAATAGACAGTGTCGCCTCAGATTATAAATGGAATTACATTTAAGATATTCAGTAACAAGTTAGTTTTCTGTTCTTCTGAATTTTTTTTTTTTTTCTGTGAAACGTATTGGCTTCTTTGTAATGAATTTTGGGGCTTATACCAGTAAAAATATATTATGGTTCTGATTAGCATAGGTAGAGATGATCTATTCAAAGTTAGTTTGATTCAGTATTGCATGTGACCTAATGTGACATATATTACCCTTTCTTTGGAGGATAGATTATTTCTTAATGGAAGATAGATTATTTCTTAATGGAGAGTTGATTATTTCAAAGTTGGTGGTCACTTACATGAGCAAATTTGTATATCACAGTTTAATTCACAGTTGGAATATATTAATTTGTCCATTTTTTGAGGGTCATAAACAACAGTATTTAGACTATTGCATTTTGCCAACATATTTTGTCCAGAACTTTCCTCTTACTTTTCAGAACCCTGTGTATTCCAATTTAAGAAAATAAAAATTAAAATGGCCTCTCAGTTCAGTTCAGTTCAGTTGCTCAATCGTGTCCAACTCTTTGCAACCCCATGAATCGCAGCATGCCAAGCCTCCCTGTCCATCATCAACTCATGGAGTTTAACCCAAACTCACGTCCATCAAGTTGGTGATGCCATCCAGCCATCTCATCCTCTGTCGTCCCCTTCTCCTCCTGCCCCGAATCCTTCCTAGCATCAGGCTCTTTTCCAATGAGTCAACTCTTCGCATCAGGTGGCCAAAGTATTAGAGTTTCAGCTTCAACATCAGTCCTTCCAATGAACACCCAGGACTGATCTCCTTTAGGATGGACTGGTTGGATCTCCCTGCAGTCCAAGGGACTCTCAAGAGTCTTCTCCAACACCACAGTTCAAAAGCATCAATTCTTCAGCGCTCAGCTTTCTTCACCGTCCAACTCTCACATCCATACATGACTACTGAAAAAACAATAGCCTTGACTAGATGGACCTTTGTTGGCAAAGTAATGTCTCTGCTTTTAAATATGCTATCTAGGTTGGTCATAACTTTCCTTCCAAGGAGTAAGCGTCCTTTAATTTCATGGCTGCAATCACCATCTGCAGTGATTTTGGATCCCCCCAAAATAAAGTCTGACACTGTTTTTGCTGTTTATCCATCTATTTCTCATGAAGTGATGGGGCCAGATGCCATGATCTTAGTTTTCTGAATGTTGAGCTTTAAGCCAACTTTTTGACTCTCCTCTTTCACTTTCATCAAGAGGCTTTTTAGTTCTTCTTCATTTTCTGCCATAAGGGTGGTGTCATCTGCATATCTGAGGTTATTGATATTTCTCTATGTTTAGCTAAATGAGGCTTTTTCTTTACAAATAGTAAAGAACCATGAAATATAATTCTGTATGTTTCTTGCTATTTACTTCAGTCAGAAAATTAAGACTTCATAGATGCTTTGGAGGTGTGAATGTGGAAGGTCATAGTACAATGGCTTTTGAAAAAACGTTCTCCATAAAATGTTCAAAGCTGTCTGGGAGGCTGCTGACTTTTTATTTTTCTCCATTTCAACTTGGTTCTAAATTAACCTGACCCTGAGTTTTACGGAAAATTTTGATATCAGAAAGTATTTGACTTTAATATTCATTCTTTCAGGCTTCTCGGGTGGCACTAGTGGTAAAGAACATGCCTGCCAATGCAGGAGACATAGGAGATGTGGGTTCGATCCTTGAGTCAGGAAGATCCCCTGGAGGAGGGCATGGCAACCCACTCCAATGTTCTTGCTTGGAGAATCCCACGGACAGAGAAGCCTGGCAGGCTACAGTCCATGGGGTCACACAGAGTCGGACATGACTGAAGCGACTTGGCACACACACTTTCATTCTCTTATGATTTCACAGAAAGGGTCTCTGTTTCCAAACTGCCTTATAGAGCCATTACCATCTGTTTAAATAAACACTCAAGAATCTCTCTAAATTCTAGATGTTTAGGCAATATAATTTTCGAGATAGGAATATTTTAATTGCTTATATTTTTGTATCTAATGTTTCTTAGTACACAGCCTTTCAGTGGGAGTGGAAAGAAATTTGGGCAAGTCTAGATTAGCTTGATTTTTATTTTCAGATGAACAGCTTGCAATGCCCCACGAATGGGTTGTCCTAGTGGAAGCAGGCCATTGTGTGACAGATCTGTACCTTAGCTGGCTGACTGGCATAGAGGAATTAGCAATCTGTGAAATGGCTCTTCAGAAGTAATTTTCCTCCGAGCTTCAGGGAACTTGCGGTTGTCATTTCACTGAAATGATTTTGCTTCTACCCGTAGTCCTGTCACCAGCAGCAAACACAAAAACTAAAAATGTAAGGTGTTTCCTTGTTCCTTTTTCATCCACTCTGCCTAAGTAAATTTCTTGAACATCATTTCAGTATTGTCTCCTTTTGTCTAGCTCAGTGAAGCTTTGAATCTGTACGTTAGGTTTTTATTTATGAATTAGAGCCTTGCTAAGATTTCTCTTTTAAATAGGTCATAATACTATATATAAAAATGTCTTGAACAGAGGAACATGTGTGTAGAAGACTATGTATTAAAGAAAACTTTGGTTTTAGTCTAGTGAGCCTTAAAGGTAAACTAAGGTTATGCAAAGTGGAATTAGCTCTAGTTATGTTATGTGCTCTCTGTTGTAAGGTTGAACCAGGTTATCTACCTCCATTTTTCCCCATTACTCTTTAAACTTCACATAGCTTCTGGAGTGTTATTGTTGTTATCATTATTATTAATTTGCCTTGAATTGGATCATACTCCTGGATAAAACCCTTTAATGACTTTATAAAATGATAGACTAAAACCTAAATGTTTTACGGTATCTAAAAATCTCATATTTAGTTTGATTCTTTTTTGTCTCCTGTGTACTGAGATTCCTCAGCATCTCGTGTTTCTTTAGATTTGTTATGTGCTTCCTTTGGCTTTTTCTCTAATTTCAGTCCCACTTTCATTCTGGCCTGGCACATCCCGACTCATTTTTATAGGCCTAACTCCGTGAAGCCTTCCAAAACCAGCTCAGGTCCAGGTAGCCAATTCATTTGTCATTCGTGTTCTTTGCGGCTTTGGCCATACTATTCTGATCCCTTGTTGTTGTTGTTCAGTCGCTGTCATGGCCAACTCTTTTGCAACCCCGTGGACTTTAGCCTGCTAGTCTCCTCTGTCCATGGGAATTCCTAGTCAAGAATTCTGGAGTGGGTTGCCAATCCTTTCTCCAGGGGATCTTCCCCACCCAGGAACTGAACCTGCATCTCTTGTATTGACAGGTGGATTCTTTACCACCGGGCCACCAGGGAAACCCATGATCCCTTGTAACATGCTGTATTTTATATATACACTTTCCCACTCATGTCTGTATTCCATTCATCAGGCCAGGAATAGTATTTTTGGTATTTCTTATCATCTAGTCCAGTATACTGTATTAGTTCTTAACCTTGAACTTCAAAATTCTTTACAAAAAGATTAATAAACATCTTTTACCAAAGATTAATTCCTATGCTACATATGTGGTGCATAGATGTATTGTACCTCTTAGATTAGAACTTATTGTACATTGCAAAATAAAAAAAATTGTCTTTAAAAAAATTCTTTTATCACCCAAGTCAGATGGACCAGGAACTTTTCCTAAGATTCTTGACTAATATGGCAGTGATGTGCAACAAATAACAGGGGTTGACCCACTTATTTTGTATAGCTACTCTTAGTTGTTATTGCTAATAAGAATCCTGGAGGCTAAAATTAACAATGGCCATGAAGGACAGCAATTAAGGCCGTTTGTCTTCTAAATGTGCCAATGTAGGTTCCACTGGTAGTTTAAATTTATATATGGAAGTCACTCATACTATTATAATGGGCAGTGAAGGCCCTGAAGGTATGTGTTGCAAACCAGTAAGTCATTTTAGGGTTATGATAGCAAGTTATATTTTGAGACAAACTTTCCCATTGCTCTGGAAAGATTCATTTCCTAACAACCTCTTTTCATTGATTAATTTTAAATTAAAAAATACATCATTTTTCATGAGAGCATTTATATACAGGCTATTTAAAGCATATTTAAATGACAGTATTAAGACTTCAACCTGCTGAAGTTTTGTTACTGTAAAGGATTGATGTGGTCATAAGAGTGATTTGAGGATACCCGAATCATATTCCAGTTTTGATAAAGGTTGCTCAGGCTATAGTGTGATCTGAACTTTTCTGATTTTGCCTTTTTTGCCTATAACACTGGATTGTCTCTGTCCTTGGTTGAGAAATATAACTTTTATTCTCAAATTGATCAACTTTTGATGAGGGAAATTCATTTACTGAGAATTTATAGGCCTGAAGTTTAACAGCCCCCCTAACATGCTTTTGGTCAGAGAATTCACTGAGTTTCTTCACAAGGATCCCCATGGAAACTAAACAAAAAAGCTACTCAAAAGGAGACAGGTTATTGGTTTTTCTCATTAAATCCACTGCTGGATTTTCATTAGTTCTAATCCATTTTCCTTCAAGATTAGATATATAGGCCAGTTCTGATTTTCACGAATTGAATAAGTGAAATATGTTGAGTTGTGTGTGCCTGTATATGCAGGCTGAGATGCAAAAGTAATTATTCTTCTGCTGCCATAAGATTACCCCAGAAAATAAAGCCAGGAAAAATGACTGATGTAAAGGGGAAAGGCCACCTCCATTTTTTTTAAAACAGGTTATTAAATAAAGTGGAGGTACTGAGAGTGATGGTAGGCTAATCTGATCAGTTTTATGCTTCATTCAATTTTTCCCCACTTTTGTGTCATAATTGTGTATGAAAGTAATCTAAATAAAGTATGGAAGCGTGTTTCACTGACCGCAAGCACTTTAGACCTTATAAAAGTTTAAGTATTTCGTTTGCTATTATGACTAGATTTCAAAGTGTTCTTTTAAAGCAAGAAATTTCATAAAACTTAGATATTGTGGGACTTCCCAGGTGGCTCAGGCGATAAAGAATCCTCCTGCCAGTGCAGGAGCCACAGGAGACCTGGGTTCGATCCCTGGGTGGAGAAGATCCCCTGAAGAAGCAAATGTATACTGGAGGCAACTCACTCCAGTATTCTTGCCTCGAAAATTCCATGGACAGAGGAGTCTGACAGGCTACAGTCCCTGGGGAACCTGGCTTATAAAGACAGTTTTCACTCTTTTCCTTCTTTCCCTTCCTCCCGATAAAGCTGTTAAAAACTATTTAGATTCCTGGTGGTTTATATAGTTAAATGTATCTTCTGTTATTATTCATATTTAAAAAAATCTGTGCCTTAGCCTTACTTCTGAGGCTCAAACCAATCTCTTATTCATATAAGATACTGATGGAAGTTTCAATGTATGTGAATATTTCATGAAAGTAGTGATAGATAGAAATACTGTTTATTATTAAATTTATGAGTACCACAGTGTACATTGCAATCTAATGTGTTCTCCAGCACATCTACTGTTTAGAATATAACAGTAATTCTTCTTTTCCTCTTTCAGGTGGCTGTACTTTTGATGATGGTCCTGGAGCTTGTGACTACCACCAGGATTTATATGATGACTTTGAATGGGTACATGTTAGTGCTCAAGAACCTCATTATCTGCCACCAGAGATGCCTCAAGGTAAGAGTCATTCTGTTTACTGAGGTTGGAAAAGTCCGTTTGGAATATGTAGCATTTTCTTGTATTAGGTTATAATATAATAATTTGTTACAACAAACTACTGTGTTCAAACTACTTGGCCCCATCAAAGACCCTCAATGAATTCTTTGCCTTTTCTTGAATAACTTTATCTAATCCTTTGTTCCTCAAGAAAATTCACTGTAATCTTCGTTATTTCTGACCATGAAAAAATGTAAGTATTAGTGCTTGTTTTCCCATTTAATAAAAAAACTAAATGGAAATAAAACCAAAACATAAAAAAATAAAAAGAACAACATCCAAAATCCTTTCAAAACCGTCTACATTGTGACATCAGTTCACTTACTACCTCTTCTATTAAATCATAAGATTTGATGTAATCAGACCAGTTTAATTGCAGAAAGCAAAGAAGAACTAAAGAACCTCTTGATGAGGGTGAAGGAGGAAAGTGAAAAAGCTGGCTTAAAACTAAATGTTAAACAATAAACAACTAAGATCATGGCATCCGGCCCCATTACTTCATGGCAAATAGAAGGGGAAAAGGGGGAAGTAGTGGTAAATTTCCTCTTCCTGGGCTCTAAAATCACTGCAGATGGTGACTGGAGTCATGAAATCAGAAGACAGCTGCTTCTTGGCAGGAAAGCCATGACAAACCTAGACAGCATGTTGAGAAGCAGAGATGTCACTCTACCAACAAAGGTCCATATAGTCAAGGCTATGGTCTTCCCTGTGGTCATGTACAGTTGTGAGAGCTGGACCGTAGACAAGGCAGAGTACCAAAGAATTGATGCATTTGAACTGTGGTGCTGGAGAAGACTCCTGAGAGTCCCTTGGACAGCAAGGAGATCCAACTGGTCCATCCTAGAGGAAATCATTCCTAAATATTCATTGGAAAGACTGATGCTGAAGCTGAAACTCTAATATTTTGGTCACCTGATGAGAACAGCTGACTCATTGGAAAAGTCCCGGATGATGGGAAAGATTGAGAGCAGAAGAAGAAGAGGGTGTCAGAGGATGAGGTGGCTGGATGGCATCACCGAGGCAATGGCTGTGAATGTGGGCAAAACCACGAGAGATGGTGAGGGACAGAGAGGCCTGGTGTGCTGCAGTCCCTGGGGTCACAAAGAGTTGGATGCAACTTGGCGACTAAACAGCAACAACCAGACTGAAGAGAAACTTTCTTGTTTCATGGTAGGGAGAGAGCTTATCTTGAGCATGCCATTGGCTCTCAGGAGAGACAGGCTAGATAGAGATGGAGCTGGAGAGGACTTTTGTGAGTTGACTGTAGAAAAATAAGGCTGAGCCCTGCTTTCTTTACCTTGATCTTGTTATATCCTTTGCATTGTGGTTTTGTGAAATAGTACATCTTCTTATTGTTTAAGCCAGTTCAAATTGTGTTTTCCCTTAATTATTAATAACATAGGATCTTAACATATACATACCATTTTATACACTAGCAGGCTAATATTTGTGCCTTCAGTTCCAGACTAGTTTGGAATTAATTTCAACCTCTGTACATGTATAATATTAAATTGGAAAATTGAAACTGCAAATAGAAATTTTAAAATACTTTACTAAAGAGAGTAAATTATTTTTCTATTACTTAGAAATAAAATATGGAATATAATTATGTAAGATCACATATATAATATACAATATACTGATATTTAACAATGTAATATATAATATACTATGTAATAATACATCATTTTATTATACTATATTATCATATGTATTTGATGAGATGTTTGCCTATTAGTAATAATTTAAATTTTAAAATATAGTTTCAGTGTTTTAATCATAATATTATACAATTTAATTTTTCTTACTGTTTCACCCCATGATGTACTCTTTGAGAGTAGTGTGAATTAAATCTGCTTTCTACTCTAAATTGTCACTTTTCATGGGTGAGTAGACAAATGGATACTTCTGTATCTGAGCTGAGCCATAATTTCCGGAGGAATAAATTGATACTAGGCGACTAGTACCCTTTGCTTCTCATATTTGACCCTTATGTTGTCAGCAGACTTATTTATTTATTTATTTTTGCATTCTTTATAATTTCCTTTATTTAATATTAAAACACAGGTAAAACAGTAAAATAGAAGCCATGATAATGTTTTATTTGGTGTAGTTTATGACTATAAGGAAATTTAAAACAGTCTTCTTAGGGTGCCACTAATATTCTGTGTATGACCTGGGCAGTATTTTACCAAGCATGTTCACTTCATGAAAATCCATCCAAGCTATACTTAAAATTTATTTTTTAATTTTTTTAAGTGCTTATTTTACATTGAAATATAGTTGATGCACAATATTGAGTTAATTTCAGGTGTACAACAAAGCGATTTAGTTGTGCATACACAAATATCTATTCTTTTTTAGATTCTTTTTCCATATAAGTTATAACAGAATACTGAGTAGAATTCCCTGTGCTGAAGAGTAGGTCTTTGTTAATTACCTATTTTATATTTAGTAATATACATACATATATATATATATATATATATATATATATATATATATATATGTTAATCCCAAGCTCCTAATTTACTGCCCGCCCCCACCCACACACACACTTTACCCTTTGGTTTGTTTTCTGAGGCTGTGAGTCTTTTTTTGGTTTTGTAAATAAGTTCATTTGCAATATTGTTCTTTATATTCCACATATAAGTGATATCGTATGTTATTTGTCTTCCTCTGTCTTACTTCACTTAGTATGATAACCTCTGGGTCCATTTATGTTACTGCAAATGGCATTATTGCATGTTTATGGTGGAGTACTATTCCATTGTACATATTTACCACATCTTCTTTACCTATTCATCTCTTGATGAAAATTTAGCTTGGCTCTTGTAAATAATGCTGCAGTGAACATTGTGGGTGCATGTATCTTTTTGAATTATAGTTTTATCTGGATGGATTCCCAGGAGTGGGATTGCTGGATCAAATGGTAGTTCTGTTTTTAGTTTTTTAAAAAACCTCCATACTATTCTCCATAGTGGCTGTACCAGTTTGCATTAGTGTATGAGGGTTCCCTTTTCTTTAAACTCTCTCCAGTATTTGTTGTTTGTGGACTTTTTGATGATGGCCATTCTGACTGGTGTGAGGTGATACCTCACAGTAGTTTTGATTTGCATTTCTATAATTAGCGATGTTGAGCATTTTTTCAGGTGCTTTTTGACAGTTTGTCTTCGCTGGAGAAATGTCTATTTAGATCTTCTGCCCATTTTTTGATTGGGTTGTTTGTTCTAGACTCAGTTAGTTGTGTATTGTAGGTTTGTATTTTCCCTCAAAGGTACATAACCTTATTTTCCTGGTACATTTTAATTAAAGAAACTTCTGTAATATTTTAACAACGCTTTCTCTGTGATATATTTAGACTGAGTTTTTATATAAAAGTATAAGGGGTGGGCTGGGATGCACATATTTTGACTGTTTATCATCAGAGAACAATCAGAAAGATGTTGATTTATGGAAATGTTAACATTGTTAATTACCATTGAAGATGGGTAATGAATAGCTGAAGAGTTACTGCTCAGCTGACCTTGTTGGTTCACCTTTGATGAGCAGCTTAATCGGTGGTTACAGTACAGGATGATGTGCACAGAAAATGAAACTGTTTGAAATTCAGCCACATGGTTCAATTAATAGGACATTAAGTAATTAATCATGCAGAAGAGGGAAAAAGGTCATGGCCACTTTATTTTTGCAAATGCAATTTGTATTTGGTTTTTGTAGATGTTGAAAGAAAGTATCTATGTATCTATTCTTCTTTTGCTGTTCTCTTTATAATCTACACTACTTTTTTTTTCATTTTCCTTCTAATATTCCTTTAAAATCCTCACTGAACATTATTCATAATTTGGAAAAAAGGAGATACTTAGACTTATCCTATTAAAATTTTGTGAATGATCCATTTATCTTAAAATAGACATGTTTATTTTTCTCAATTATTAAAAATGAGCAAACTCAAATATTTAGCAGCCCAAAAGTAAGACTGAGTCTCTGATGCAAACATTTTTTTTCCCCTTTGGAACTATTCAAAACATTAAAAAAAAAATAGAGTACAGTTGATCTCTAATGTTGTGTTAATTTCAGGTATATAACAAAGTGAATCAGTTATACATATTTTGGATTGGCCAAAAAGTTAGTTTTTGGGTGTTTCTGTAAGATGCCTAGTTGGCGCAGTGATGAAGAATCCACCTGCCAATGCCGGAGACATCCCTGTGTTGGCAAGATCCTCTGAAGGAGGAAATGGCAACCCATTCCAGTATTCTTGCTTGGAAAATTCCATGGTGGGGAGCCTGGAGGGCTGCAGTCCATGGGATTGCAAAGAATCAGACATGTCTTAGCAACTGAGTGTGTGTGCTACAGAAAAATCCAAATGAACTTTTTGTCCAACTCAATGTATATACATATACATTCACATATACATCAGTTCAGTTCAGTCACTCAGTCGTTTCCAACTCTGCAACTCCATGAATTGCAGCACGCCAGGCCTCCCTGTCCATCACCAACTCCTGGAGTCTACCCAAACCCATGTCCATCGAGTCGGTGATGCCATCCAACCATCTCATCCTCTGTCATCCCCTTCTCCTCCTGCCCCAATCCTTCCCAGCATCAGGGTCTTTTCCAGTGAGTCAACTCTTCGCATGAGGTGGCCAAAGTATTGGAGTTTCAGCTTCAACATCAGTACTTCCAATGAATACCTAGGACTGATCTCCTTTAAACATGTACATATGGCTTCCCAGGTGGTGCTAGTGGTAAAGAACTTGCCTGTCAAGTGCATAAGATGTAAAAAGAGATGTGGGTTTGATTCCTAGGTTAGGAAGTTCCCCTGGAGGAGGGCATGGTAACCCACTCCAGTATTCTTGTCTGGAGAATCCCATGGACAGAGGAACCTGGTGGACTACATTCAGTAGGGTCCCAAAGAGTTGTATACCACTGAAATGATGGTATTTAGTATGCATGCATGCACACATACATATACACATATGTAACAGTGTAGGAGGGTTCCCTTCTTTTCACACCCTCTCCAGCGTTTATTGCATGTAGACTAATTGATGATGGCCATCCTGACTGGTGTGAGGTAATACCTCATTGCAGTTTTGATTTGAATTTCTCCACCAATTATTGACGTTGAGAATATATGTCTTCTTTGGAGAAATGTCTATTTAGATCTTCTGGCCATTTTTTGGAGAAGGCAATGGCACCTGGCTCCAGTACTCTTGCCTGGGAAACCCCATGGACGGAGGAGCCTGGTAGGCTGCAGCCCATGGGGTCGTGAAGAGTCAGCCATTTTTTAATTGGATTATTTGTTTTTTAAATATTGAGGTGCATGAGTTGTTTGCATATTTTGGAAATTAATCCCTTGTCAAGAATCTTGTTATTGGACTCTCTTTACGATAGTTGGACATTGTTAATTGGCATCTGTTTGTTGATCTTTTTGTCCTAAAATGGTAACAGGGAAGAGATAAGAGTGAATATATAGATTAGATACTAAAAGAATGAAGATGAGTAGAAAAGAAAATTACTTCTTTTCATTTGAAGACGTAATGCTGTTAGTGATTGCTTAAAGTGTTCTTCAGCAAAGCTGCCTTTGTCAGCTGATAATGATGGTGATTGAAAGATCAGCGTAGGACATTTAAAATAGCAGGCAAAAGAACGAGTATATCCTAATGTCCAAAACTCATATGAAAATGTGAGGACCTGCTCAACTTTTCCATCAAAGGAATACAAATTGAAGCCACAACACGTAGCTACAAAACATGGAGCAAGAAGATGAACATTAAAACTTCAAGAGCTGGTGAGAGTATGGAGCAAGTGAAAGTTTTCATATACTGAACTTTGGTCAGGTATCAATCTGTATAACCATTTTGTACAGCCTAGTTTCCCCGAAGACCTGTTTTGGGGTATCAGCCCAGCAGGACTGAGTACACATGTTTTCTAAATAATGTGTACAAGAGCACTTACAGCATTAATATCCAAAATAGTCTGAAACTGAAAACAATTCAAATGTCTGTCAACAGTGCACTGAATAAAATCGTGATAAATCCACATAATGTTACGATGTAAATGAACAAACTGTTGCTATATATGATATGAATGAATTTTACAAACCTAATCTTGAGGGAAGGAAACTAAACACAAAAGGGTATGTACTGTGCTTCATTTATGTAAATTTCAAAAACAGGCAAAACAAATTGATGATGTTAGAAGTCAGGATATTGTTTACCTACCGGAGGGCCAAGAGGGGTGGGGAGTGGTTAGTGCTTAGAAGGTGTCAGGAAGGGGATTTCTGGATACTGGTAACACAATCTTGCTCTAGATGGTTTTTTCACAGCTAAGCTGAAATTGAAAATTCATTGAAGGGTATAATTATGAGTTGTGTTCTTTTCTCTGTATGTCTTATATGTTAAGAGAAAATGCCAAGAAATAGAATAAATAAAATCAGAGCTCACAAGGATACTTTGGGGAAGCTAGACAAAGAATTAAAAGATGTTATTGATTAGAATGAAAGATATATAATAGGATACCTCAAATGGGTTCAAACTCCTTTTTTTTCCCTTGCCAACCTTTATCCCTTCTCCCACATTCAAAGATAATATGCTCTTTGACATCTCTGAGCCTTTGTATTAATATGTTTCCTTTCCTCTGTTTCGACAATTCTCTGTTTATCCATTCATCAAACTCCTACCCATTCTTACTTTGTCTGCTCGAGTTCTTTGTGCTTTGGGAAGATTCTCCTGACTGGCATAGAGTTTTTATACAATATTTCTTCTCTTTACTTTCAGATATGCTGTCCACTGTACCTGGTACATATTTCAAATGTAAGCTGTTATAATACTTTGAAAATATCTCCTTTTCTCCACAAGCTATAATGTCCTCATGAACACAAATCGTATTTTTCATCTTTGATTTTCCAAGACACTATTTCATTTTACTTAGGAAAAATGTCAACTTATATAAAGTGGTTTAAAATATTTCGGTCAAGCGTTAAACAAAAAAGGTCTCCCTCTTGCTTTAAAATTAATTGAATTAAAAATACCTTAATTCTCAATCATTACATTCAGTTCAGATTTTAATATAATTAGAAGATCTTCATATACTTAATAATATTTAGCTTTTGCCTTCATAAATTATTTCATCTATTTATTTTGGTTTTAATTTTAAATGTTATTAATACTACCAAGAAGGAGCTCGTTTTAAGGATCTCTCTCTTTTTCTTTTTGTCTTTTACTAGTCAAGTTAATTCCAATCTTCTACTCCTTATAAATCTAGCCTATAAAAATCAAATCCATAGAGAATGAGGGGTGTTTCAGGGAAGTAGAAATTGTTCTTCGATCTCAAATACATCTGTATTCTTGTCATCTGACTTTGTCAGATGTTCCTTTCTACTTATGACATCATGAAATGAATTCACTGGGCCATTTTGCTGCATGTTCTGATGTAGATCTGAGCATAGACATTGTAATTGACATCTCAATAAATTTATCTTCATCTGTAATTATGACTGCTTTTTCCTTTTAATAGGTTTTGTAAAATGACTAATTGAATTTTAGTTTAGAGTCTCTAGAGTACCCATTTGACAGTTTAAAATTATGCTATATTGTATTCTACCTTCAGTCTGGTACTTTTCACTGATGATAATGTAAATCACTATGCAGAGTCCCTTCTATAAAATGCACACCTTCTGTCTATCTAAGTATCTATTTATGTCTTTCTATCACAAAAGAAACCCTTGCTCCTCAGTTGTAAACTTAGTGAGGTTGTGATTCAATAGTTTAAAAGCCCAACTGGGTATCAATTCTGCCCCCTTGTCAAATCCTCAGACTGAAATTTAGAGAGCAAATGGCATTACATAGAGAAGAATGAATACTGAACAACACTAATAAATATGTCTGTAAATTATTATTTTTGGAACAGTGTATCTTTTTTTTTCTTTTTTATCCAAGAGTTTATAAATATAAATAATTAGCCAGATTGTTAAAATAAGTTTTGTCTTCTTCACATATTTATTTGAAGAGGCTAAATGTTTTTGGTATTCAATAGCGAGCATGCATAGGTCTCATGATTTTGTGCCTGGCTTTCTTCTGATATTGTGTCATATAGTGAAAATCAAAGGAAATATTATATTTAAATAATAACATTTGTTAGGTAACATAATGTCAGCTAGATTTTTCTGTGTAGCAATAGTGCCTTAGTTTTCTAAGTAAAGACCTACTTACAACTTACTAAATAATATTAGTATTCAGTATATCACATTTTAATATATCTAAGAAATTTCAAGGGAATTTTTGTGTTATCTTACTGTTTCTAGTTGATAGTCTGTTTCATAGGGAACCTTAATCACTCATTAAAATGAGTGGGTAGCCTTGCAATCACCCTCTTACAGACAGTTGATAATAAGGCATGTGTTTCTCAGTTCAGTTCAGTCGCTCAGTCGTGTCCGACTCTTTGTTACCCCATGAATTGCAGCACGCCAGGCCTCCCTGTCCATCACCAACTCCCGGAGTCTACCCAAACCCATGTCCATCGAGTCAGTGATGCCATCCAACCATCTCATCCTCTGTCGTCCCCTTCTCCTCCCGCCCCCAGTCCTTCCCAGCATAAGAGTCTTTTCCAATGAGTCAACTCTTCGCATCAGGTGGCCAAAGTATTGGAGTTTCAGCTTCAACATCAGTCCTTCCAATGAACACCCAGGACTGATCTCCTTTAGGATGGACTGGTTGGATCTCCCTGCAGTCCAAGGGACTCTCAAGAGTCTTCTCCAACACCACAGTTCAAAAGCATCAATTCTGCAGCGCTCAGCTTTCTACACCATCCAAATCTCACATCCATACATGACCACTGGAAAAATCATAGCCTTGACTAGATGGACTTTGTTGGCAAAGTAATGTCTCTGCTTTTAAATATGCTATCTAGGTTGGCCATAACCTTCCTTCCAAGGAGTAAGTGTCTTTTAATTTCATGGCTGCAATCACCATCAGCAGTGATTTTGGAGCCCAGAAAAATAAAGTCTGACACTGTTTCCACTGTTTCCCCATCTATTTCCCATGAAGTGATGGGACCAGATGCCATGATCTTAGTTTTCTGAACATTGAGCTTTAAGCCAACTTTTTCACTCTCCTCTTTCACTTTCATCAAGAGGCTCTTTAGTTCTTCTTCACTTTCTGCCATAAGGGTGGTGTGTGTTTCTATAAGATCATAATTGCTAAATTCTCACATACCTGAGTTAACAGAATTGTTTGATAGCAAATCTGTCAGAGTCAAAATATGGCAGAGAGTGGTATAATAAAGTTATGTGCATGTAATGTTGGTTAAAAGATAGTGAGTTGCAATGTTACAGCTAGTTTTGTTTATGTTAGAGGATAAAGCAAATCAGACCAAAATGTTGGTTTATTCTGTTTGTCATCTAGTTATTATTGTCTGTTAATACTAGCAAAGATACTGTGTTGTGAACCTTGCAGTTAGTTGTCTTAAGCACCACTTGAGAGATGGGTTGTAGTGGAGACAAGAAGGGAAGGGTGGCAAGGAGAGAGAAGAAAAGGATAAGAGAATAACTTAACGTTAGTTCATTAAAACAGATGGAAATACTGTAAGTATTGAATACAGGCAATAGATTCTAAGACAGTGACAGAGCCTAAAACTCTCAGTTTAAAACTTGGAAGGTTATGCATCAAAATCATTTGATTTTTAGACTTAAAAAAATAGTAGAGTTCTCTTTTTGGAAGCAGTACTTCTGAGCACTCAAATATGTAAAATTGATAACTAAAGAGCCACTGGTCCCAGAACTTGCTTGCTTTGTACTCCCTGACATCCCTGCCCTACCCCTTTCTCCACCACCCAGTTCCATCAAAATGGCTTCTCCAAGAAATACTTACAGAAGTAACATTCTAAGGGACAACTTTGAAACAATAGTTAGGTGCACACTCAACACTTGAGATAAGCCTCTCTGAAATGAAAGTACTTGCTCCCATTGGCTATGACTTATTGGTAGTTTACTGGGTTCCTGCTATATGAGGGACATGATATATATTTTTAATCCTCACGTGGACCCTGCAAAATTAGTGACAGTTTAGAGATAAGTGGAGTGAATAACTTGCTTAAAGCTGCTTAGGGATCAAATTTGAAGTTGGGTCTATCTTTCTAATATCACAATTACTCTTGCTACAGTGCTGTCCTTCTTGATAAACTGTGGTGTAGCTGATGCCTTTCCTTCACTTGGTCTTGCATCTTTAAATCCCCTATAAAAGGAGCTATATATTAGGTTTATTCCACAATGTTTTCCTACTACTTCATCTAAGTCCTTTATTTTTCCAAAATTTAAAAGCTTGCAATGATTGTCTCTTAATCTTCACATGAAGTGGGGTCTGAGACTCGCTGTTGTTTGGAACTGCAGTCGAGCTCTGGGATTTCCTCATGGTATTCTCACCCACTACTAAGAAAGCTGACCTTTCTTTGACTTACCTGTATTTTATTTTTAGTTATTTGATGAACACTTGCAGCATGGCTGTCTAAGCAAAACCTTGGAAACACATATATTATCTGCTGTCTCATTAGAGCATTTATGGTAGAAGGAAAAATTTTGTACTAAAGAACTCAGACTAAAAATTAGGGTTTGAAAATAGTTTTAAGACACTGTTTGCAATAGGATATTTTAGGACCAGAATTATGGGCTTATTTCAACATGCTCTTCCAAACCATGTTATCATGTGTCTGTTGGTGCTTTTGCCCTCAGCACAGAGAAGATAGTTTACCACATTTGAGTTGCTTATTAAAAACAGTGGGAGTTGGAGGCAGTGCAGGGTCAGAGAGTGAAAGGCTGTAATGGACCCTGTGAAGGGTGAGCTACTTCATGAGGGCAGATTTTTAATGTAAGTACTATTACCCTTGTGAACATAAATGCAGCATGAAGAATGTCTAAATTACAGTGGACAGAAGTGGCATGCTGAGACAGGAATATTTTCCTGTTATTTCAGGTACGTAATGTATCTAAGTTAGATATGTCTCGATATATCTCAGGGGGAGAAAACAGGTCAGTATTTAAAAAAAAAAAGAAAAGAAATTAATATTGGTGTCAGCGTTAGAGAACTTCCAATCTCCTAAATGAATTAGGGGTAAGAATACAGAGTAATTTCAAAGACTATGCAGTCATCTTTAACATGTGCCTTAAAATCAATACATGGTCTAAGGAAACAAAATTACTTTTCCTTGGAGGGGAGAAAGACTGAAAGTACAGTTATGACCTTATACTTCCCTCTCCAAAAATAAACTTTTCCTCATGATGGCTAAAGAACTCTTTTAGACATTCTCAGCTTCAAAGCTTTGTCTTCAAACACTAGAATGCCAGGGGAAAAAAATTACACACAAAAAGCAATGAAATCTAAGTGATTAAATTAGACATTGTTTAAAAATATGTGATGTTAATTTTCTCATATAGTTAATGTTGTAAAAAATACAGAGCCATGCATATATATTTATCATTACATAAAAACGATGTTTTGAATATCTTGGAAGATTGTCAGTTTTTCAACCTTGTATCTGTCGAGAGTACGATGGTATGTTGACAGACCTTTTCCCCCTCCTTGAAAGAGGAAATTATTGATTATTTAATTATTATAATAATTAAATTATTATTTCCTTGTTACAATATTTCTCAACAGAAGTGAGATGTTTTATTCATTAAGAGCACGTGACAACTTATAAATGCCAGTAGCATCATGAAATCTTCACCTGGGGATGTAGATTACAAAGATACACTGACCTGCTGCTTGTAGTTTATGGAATAAAGTAGGGCAATTCTACAAATTTTATCAAGTCAGTTATATATTTCTGTGCCTCTCTTCCTCCCCTAGTTCTGAAATAGTTGGTGGATTAAATAGAAAAGTGGAATAGAAAATATGGCTGTTTAAAAATTATAGTTTGAGTGCATGGTTTTTATTCAAGCTAGGGTAGACTTAATGGATAATTTTTAAAAAATCCTCTTCTGACCACTTAGGCATTTTTACTTGTCATTTCACTTAAATTTTATAAAAGCCCTTCAAGGTATATATTAACACATCTTTTAGATGAGGGAACTGAGGTTCAGAGAGGCCAAGTAAATTTTCAGAGGTTTCATGTCTTGGGAAACTCAAGATTGGAAATTCAAGTATGTAGAGATATAGCACAAAGATCTCACTTTTGACCTCTCTGTAAACAAACTGGAGTACAGGTCCTTGCTTTAGAGACTACAGAAGAAAGAAAGCTTCAGGGCTGACTTGAAAGTATGGCAAAGCTTCTCGCTCATGCTTTCTCCAGCTCCAGATGGTAGAGAGCCCAAGTCAAAATGTCTTTAAATCATAAATAAAGAAAGCTGCTTTCACAGAAGAGGAAGTCCAGGATTGCTAATTGAGTGATGTCCTTGAGGTACCAGGTTCTTTTGTCTCTCTGTTCCTCTTCTCCTAAGGTTGTCTTTTAACCTCAGGCTTGCTCCCCTCATGGGTTATAAAGTGAAAGTGAAGTCGCTCAGTCGTGTCCAACTCTTTGCGACCCTGTGGACTGTAGCCCACCAGGCTCCTCCATCCATGGGATTTTTCCAGACAAGAATACTGGAGTGGGTTGCCATTTCCTTCTCCAGAAGATCTTCCCGACCCAGGGATTGAACCTGAGTCTCCTGCATTGTAGACAGACGCTTTACCGTCTGAGCCACCAGGGAAGTCTCCATGGGTATAAGATCTGTAGCTATTCTAGGTATTAATTTCAGACACTAAGAAAAAGAGGTTGTCTCTTCATTATGTCTGTTTCTTTGTCTCTGCTTTTTAATATGCTGTCTAGGTTGGTGATAACTTTCCTTCCAAGGAGTAAGCATCTTTTAATTTCATTGCTGTAATCACCATCTGCAGTGATTTTGGAGCCCAGAAAAATAAAGTCAGCCACTGTTTCCACTGTTTCCCCATCTATTTGCCATGAAGTGATGGGACCAGATGCCATGATCTTAGTTTTCTGAATGTTGAGCTTTAAGCCAACTTTTTCACTCTCCTCTTTCACTTTCATCAAGAGGCTTTTCAGTTCTTCTTCACTTTCTGCCATAAGGATGATTTTATCTGCATATCTGAGGTTATTGATATTTCTCCCGGCATCTTGATTCCAGCTTGTGCTTCTTCCAGCCCAGCGTTTCTCATGATGTACTCTCCTCCCCTAATTGGAGCAGAGGTTGAAGTTAGTGCCAGCTTCTCCTGATCTTGTTGCTAGACAGGTTGTAATGGAATAAGGATGGCAAGGATACTGGGTAGGTAACAACAATGTCCATTATAGAACTATTTGATGCAGATATAGTAGGAAAGGAATATAGGTAGGAGAATTCAGAAGCTGTGAGATTTAGAAGAGCGGACAAATAAAGCAATTATAGCAACATGATATTCTCTAATGCATTGCGAGCCTAGTGTCAGTTTTTCCTTGATTTCAAAGCATTTACTGTATCTGTAACTTGAGAAGTGGGAAATCTTCCTGCCCTATTTCAGTTATCTGGGCTTCACTTGTGGTTCAGCTGGTAAGGAATCCGCCTGCAATGCAGGAGACCTGAGTTGGATCCCTGGGGTGGGAAGATCCCCTGGAGAAGCGAAAGGCTACCCACTGCAGTAGTCTGGCCTGAAGAATTCCATGGACTAGTCCATGGGGTCGCAAAGAATTGGACATGTGATGATTACTATTGAAGGATTTTATATTCTCTCTTGTTTTCTTATGACATAGAAGAAATAAGTTAATATATTTTATAAAAACTCAAAAGTCAAGTGTTTTATAATGTAGATGAACACATGCTAAAGATATGTTTAATTGATTAATGTAGAAGCCAGGGGGATGGTAGGGCTTGTTCAAAAGATTATAGGAACAAGGGAAGCATTTATAGGCATGAAAAGAGTGCTGTAGTAAGAATCCTAATTTTATACTAAATAAGTTAATGTCTAACAGGGTAATACATCTGAAACCTTTGAGGTTATCTTTACTACCAAACAGAAATCATATGCCACTCTACTAGACAAAATTTATTTGCTCTTATAAGTCTCATTTGTACTGCCATGAGCTTTCTGCAAGTTAACATCTTCTCTCACAGATTTATAAAATGTCTTAATCAATAATGAATAGTGAATCAGACAAAAGTACACACAGTTAAAAAATTAGCTGCTCCTTGAGTGAAGGATATGTAGTCATTCTTTTGCCTAGTTTTTTAACTTTTTTTTTTTGTTTTAACCAATTCCCCTTTATGAGCATAAATACTCTCCAAAGGTAATTCTTGTTAAAAAGAACAACAGGAAAAATAGCTAAAATGTATGGAGCATACCAAACAATTATTTTTAGTTTCTATGGTCTCATAAGTTGAGGGAACGAATCTTTGTGTTTGTGCAAAGTCCTTTTGGCGGTAGCAGTAAAGAGCCTGCCTGCCAACGTGGGAGACTTTGGAGATGCAGGTTTGATCCCTGGGTTGGGAAGATCCCCTGGAGGAGGGCATGGCAACCCACTCCAGTAGTCTTGCCAGGAGAATCCCTGGGACAGAGAAGCCTGGTGGGCTATGGTTCATAGAGTTGCAAAGAGTTGGACTCGGCTGAAGCCACTTGGCATGGCACAAAGCCCTTTAGGAAACTTCACAGTTTATGGGCAAAGGCTTTTTGAAATTTTTATTTTTCTGAATTCAGAGGCTTAGCATGCAGGCAGAATCTAAAGAATTACTGCAGATTAGTCACTTAACTAGGGCTTCCCTGGTGGCTCAGAAGGTAAAGAATCTGCCTGCAATGTAGGAGACCTGGGTTTGATCCCTGGGTTGGGACGATCCCCTGGAGGAGGGCATGGCAACCCACTCTAGTATTCTTGCCTGGAGAATCTGCATGGACAGAGGCTACAATCCATGGGATTGCAAAGAGCTGGACACGACCGATTGACTAAGCGCAGCACTTGACTAAGATAGTAGCATAGGTGACCGAGAACAAGGGATAATATCAATATTTTAATATTACTTATATTAATATTTATTGCCATCATATTTATATTTATTTCTATTAGTATTTAGTATTTAAAAATAAAAATAGAATCTATGAAGTTGTGTTTGTTTTTAATATCAAAACCATAATAAAATCAGTTTAATGCACCAAAGAAATTACCGGTAGAGATACAAAATCTCTGCTTAAATTACACAGAAAGTTAGGAATAATTTTACAACCTGTTGTTAAGAGGAGATTGAAATTGCTAAGATCAATTTGTTTTTTAATGGAAGGAAAACATACTTCCAGTCTGGCATTCATGTGATATTTGGCAGTAAAAGCTAAGGAAAAAATCACAAAAAAGCCTATCAAAATTGAGCCACAGTTTTCAATACAGTTTATTGCTTCTTTTTGGGACTCATTATTTGCAGGTATTGTACTTTAAAAATATCCAAAATAAATTTTTCTCTGCAAACTTGTTACAGTTTTTTATGTCCACTGAAGTTTTACCTGGACTACTTTGTTTCAAGGTTCTAAAATAATCGTACTTATTTTTCCCTGAAGACAAAGTTACTGTCTTTTCCCTGGTACATAATAGGTCATCCCTTGGTTCACAGGCAACTCCACTTAATGTCAACAGTCTGTTTCAGAAAAGCAGATATTCTATGTGAGATTGCTGAATAACAGGAAGTCAACTTCCTATTATTTTAAATGAGAAAAATTTAATGTGTCACATTGCTAACCCAAATGCCTAATCTGTTAATTAAAACATATGAAAAGACAGCAAATGGAATAAGGTATCAAAGCAGGTGGTATAATGCTTGATGGAGATGTTTGGATGGCATCACCGACTCGATGGACATGAGTTTGAGCAAGCTCCGGGAGTTGGTGATGGACAGGGAGGCCTGGCATGCTGCAGTCTGTGGGGTCGCAAAGAGTCAGACACGACTGATCGACTGAACTGAACTGAACTGAACTGACAATGCTTGAAATTTTTTTCCTGATCCAAACAATTAATATGATTCAAATAATTAAATATATTAGACTTTCTTTGTATGGAATAGATTGCTTTGTATTCATTATATCTGCACACATACCACCTGTAGTCACACTGAACTTTTCAAAATAGTTACACAATTCTGATGTTTTACTGTGTTTGAATGTAGCTTGCAACTGTTGTCAGGCATAGTTTTCAGTTAGTTCAGTTCAGTTCAGTCTCAGTCGTGTCCGACCCTTTGTGACCCCATGGACTGCAGCACGCCAGGATTCCCTGTCCATCACCAACTCCTGGAGCTTGCTCAAACTCATGTCCATCGACTTGGTGATGCCATCCAACCATCTCATACTCGGTCGTCCCCTTCTCCTCCTGCCTTCAATCTTCCCCAACATCACGGGCTTTTCCAATGCATCGATTCTTTGCATTAGGTGGCCGAAGTATTGGAACTTCAGCTTCAGCGTCAGTCCTTCCAATGAATATTCAGGACTGATTTAGTTTAGGATTGACTGGTTTGATCTTCTTGCAGTCCAAGGGACTCTCAAGAGTCTTCTCCAACACCACAGTTCAAAAGCATCAATTGTTTAGCACTCAGCTTTCTTTATAGTCCAACTCTCACATCCATACATGACTACTGGAAAAACCATAGCTTTGACTAGATGGACCTTTGTTGACAAAGTAATGTCTCTGCTTTTCTCTTAGTTTTATTTACATGCTGTTTTGATTTTTTTGTGTGAGTGTGTGATAAGTAAAAATATTTTTAAGGAAAAAATAATGCAAAAAACCTTTGTTTTGAGAGATATCTTTATTAAGTTGGATATTAAAACAAAAACTATGCTACTGATAAAAATGTTAACAAGGGAAACCTTTTGTGGGAACACCTGTGGATGGAATGTGTCAGAAGTTCGCCTGAAGCTAGTTGTCAGGACAAAGGTTTTTTTTTTGAATTTATTTTTTATGGAGATAAAATTGACTGGTAACATTATATGTTTGGTGTGTACACCATTATATTTCTACTTCTATTTACAAGAGCGTGTGCTCACCACCAAACATCTATCCATTTCTATCCATCTCTGTACAGTTGATCCCCTTTATCCATTTTGCGACCCCTGACCCCCAGGCTCTTTCCATCTGGTGACCACTATCCTGTTCTCTGTATCTGCTTGTTTGTTAAGACAAAGGTATGCTTTAATGATAAAGAAGTAATTTTTAAAAAAGAAAAAAAGTTAATTTGAAATTCTTGACTCATTTGTTGGTAAAGAGTAAGCTTGTTAGGGTATGAATATACTTCCTAAATTAGTAGCTGCTTCAACAAATATGATTCTTCTCTGAAATGTTTAAGAAATAAATTCAGTATTAACTACAGATAACATTTGGTATCCAATTTGTCTCCTGGTTCTAATGTTTTACTCTGTTCCATACAGGGCTAAGAAGTAACTTAGAATTTTGTAGAAAGTAAAAATCTGTTTAAATTGTAAAAGACTTGTGAATGTAACCCTATTGCTGATTTTGACTTTCAGTTTTGTAGCTTAAAACACTGATATCTAAAATGATGCTAAAGGAGATGCTAGTATTCATAAAGTGATATAGTTCTTGAAAATAAAGAGACTGATGCTTAAAGTTAAGAATAAGGTGAAAAAAATACTACCATTGACTCATGTACTGTGTTTGGTACATAGACCTGCAATAAATAATTGTTGAATGAATGACTCAATATGAATGAACTTTTCTCAACTTTTTTTCTTGAAAGCATATTATTATCTTGAAATTAAAATTATGTTTTCCTGAATAAGTAGAAAGGTTGATAATACTGATAGAAAAGAGAAAAGGGGGTGCTTTAATATATTCCACTGGTAAACTGGCCTCTTAAAATATTTCTATGTAGATGAATGGAGTGGGTCTGGGTCTGAGTGGTTTTCCAACCCTGTTGTGTTTCCTCCTTTTTCTATATGGAGAAATGATCTCTGGTACTTATCTTATCATTGTTGTACTATTTTCTCATGGTTAACACTTTAATAATAATATTTGATTGTGTTATGTGTATGCTGTATGAAAGTTTTGGAATTTTAGATCTTTGCAGCCATTTTGGAAGATGATATTTCATATTGTTTTATTGTTTAACTTGGCTCAGTTTAGTTCAGTCACTCAAGTCATGTTCGACTCCTTGTGATCCTATGTACTGCAGTACGCCAGGGTTCCCTGTCCTTCACCATCTCCTAGAGCTTGCTCAAACTCATGTCTGTTGAGTTGGCGATGCCATCCAACCAACTTGTCCTCTGTCTTCCCCTTCTCCTCCTGCCTTCAATCTTTCCCAGCATCAGGGTCTTTTCCAGTGAGTTGGCGCTTCTCTTCAGATAGTCAAAGTATTGGAGCTTCATCTTCAGCCTCAGTCCTTGTAATGAATATTCAGGGTTAACGATTTCCTTTAGGATTGACTGATTTGATCTCCTTGCAGTCCAAGGGGCTTTTGGAAGATGATGTTTCATATTATGTTTTATTGTTTAACTTGGCTACTGAGAGTATAATTGTGACAACAAAACCGTGCTTAATGTCATAGGCACTGCTTTTTAATTTTTTTTTTACTGAATTACTCAGGTAGATTCATTGCCATTGAAATCGAGACAGGGACTCCTTAGCTTGGTAGAGGTGACTATTTCTTCTGTTCTCTTTTACTCAAAACTAAAATCAATGAAGACAATAAGCCAGTGGGAAGAGAGGACTATTGCTCTTGTGTGTCACATTCTTCATCATAAAGTCCAGGTTTCTCTCTAGTCACAGTGTTTATATAAACCATTTGTACTGAAATCCATTTAAAAAAATAGGACAGCTTTCATGTTATACTCTTACTTGTTGCAGGCTGAGCATTTTTTTACTGAACCAGTGGCAGTGATCTAGATGTCTGGAATTTCAAATGCTCAATATCTGAAATCGTTTGAGTGGAATAAATAAAGAGAAATGAGTTGTCAACAAAAATGATTTATACTTTTTATATGCTGCTTTTAAATATTCACTACCCTTTTTTTGTACACATGACTATACATGCTTCCACTATAATACTATACTGTAATAATATAATAATACCATAAAAGAAATTTTCCCTTTGTGCTCAATTTTTCTTGTATTTTGACACTTGAAACCCCCAAATTCAGTCATTGTAAAAACTGGGTCGTAGCACCAGACTAGTACCCTTAGTTCATCAAAATGAGTTTCCATTTAATCCAAAAGAGACTTTATAGATTATCTCTAGACCAACTTTTCATTTTACAAATAGAATACTGTAGGAATAGGTGAACTGACACAGAAATTAGAGTAACGTCAATTACAGCTTCTATTGCTTGCTATTTTGTCTTGATACAGAACCTTTTTGAGCTTCCATTTTCTCATTTGCAATAATAAAACTCTTCTCTCTCTCCATCCCTACTTCCCTCCCTCAGTTTTTCTGTTCCAGTGAAAGGAAATGTTTCTGCAGCATTTGATAGTATCTAGCATGTAGTTGATACTTATTAAATATTATCTCTCCTCTTCCCTCTGGCCCAAGGTGACATGGCTGGTTAATAATCTCATTAATCTGTAAGAAATTGATTTGAATTTCTTTCACTTACCTTTTTTTTTTTAGGAAGAAATAAATTGCCTTTCCCCATTATACTTTTTCAGCAGCTCATTAGAAATTATTTTATGTCCAATTCAGAAAATTATCTTTCCTACATAATTGTTCACTGAATGCAGGTGCTTTGCACTATGACACGTAATGATATCTGAAAATGATTTCCATAGAACAGTATTGTGGGTCAACTTGAACTTCTCAAATATTATTCTTAACTGCTGCTGCTGCTGCTGCTGCTGTTAAGTCACTTCAGTCATGTCCGACTCTGTGCGACCCCATAGACGGCAGCCCACCAGGCTCCTCTGTCCCTGGGATTCTCCACGCAAGAGTACTGGAGTAGGTTGCCATTGCCTTCTCCGTATTCTTAACTAGGATAGGTTATTTAAGATATGGAAGAATTTTGGGAAAGGTTTATTTTTTTTTCAATTTTTTAAGACTTTCTACATAATTATTTTTCTATTTGGCTTACTGAAGTGCTCTGTGATTATTCTTATTTTAATACTTTAAAAATGAAATACATCATGTAATTTGAATTTTATTTAATGTTGAAAGCAGCTGTAGCCTCTAACATCATAAAGGCATAGAGAGAAGATATCTAACAGCACTTGAAACACTGAGAAATTGGAAACATTTTCAAAAAATGCCTTGTTCTACCAAAGCTGTGTCTGTTGGTATACAGATATCATCAAGCAAACACTCGTAAATATCAAGATTTGAAAAATTGCCTCTGAATCCGTCTGATATGCTTTATTGTTACTATTTTTTAAATCTGAATTTTCTATCATGCAAACTGATTTTGGTTTTATAGCTTAAAGTAAAACTTGTGTACATACTTATTTAGCATCTACATACTCAGGACAAATTTTAATTTTTTATCATAGACTAGAGATATGCCCAGGTTGCTAGTTGTAAGTTCTTGTTCTAATGAGTAAATAGATTTTGTTGGCTCTTTTGACGTCTTGGTTTCCTTTTTTGAAAAATGAGAGAAAGGTAAGTTCAATTCCTCTGCTGTTTATACATCTCATCTACATATTGTGTTAATAATGAATTTTCATGGAAGATATGAACCTTTCAAAATGTCATATTGTATATATGGTGTTTGTGTCTGTGTGTAGGTATGAATGTAAAATTTCCAGGGAAATATTAGATGCTGAATATCAGACAAAATCACACAGAAGAGCACAGAATTCTTTAGAGTCCAAAATTGGACAGTTCTGTAAGGGGAAATTTGGGTTTTTAAGGGGCAACAGAACTCGCACTTTGCTCATCTCCTGGTCTGTTATTTTGTACTTACTCAATCAAAGATGATGTCTTTCTACAAAGTCTCCCCTATGTCCTTTTAATTTTATCTCAACGGCTTCAAAGGGAGTCATATCTAGAGTTTAAAGGATTTAAAAATTCTTTATTTTCAAAGGATTTTTCTGTGAAACTTTTTTGTTCCCAAGAATGTAATGTTAATTTTGTTACTAGATGAATCCCTTTTTTGATGTTCTTCTTGCCACACAGTATTGAGACTGAAGCCTTATTTTCAGGACTTTATATCCAGGATGAACAGGAGTTAGAAAGTCCCTTCCTTACTTTGTCTTCCAAGTACTTGTTCGTGGGACAGCTTAGATAAATTGCTTCAGTGTGTTCTCCACTTTCTGCAAGTTACTGTTGATTGTTCCAGGTAAAACCATAAGTAAAAAAAAGCAGAATAAATAATAACAAAACATTATTAAACAGAAACATAAAGACAGGGGATTTACTCTCCACTCTATGAAGTGAACACCGTGGATTCAATACCTTAGACTCAAAGCTTTTTCTCCTTGAGCTAGCTAACTAATGTTAGAGAGAACCGAATGACCTCAGGAGTCTGCAAATATCTTCAACCTGTAAAAGATTTAATGATATGAGGAAATATAACCAATACCTTATGAGAGAAAGGAAGTGATCAAAGCATTTCTTTATTGGGAGCTTGTTATTTTGGAAGATGGAGGCTGTAGATTCTAACACTTATGACTTGGAAATAAGTCCGTGTGATTTGGACAAAAAGTCCTATCTTTAAAGATAAAATCAGGACATTAATAGTTGCCCTTTATTTCCCAAATGGTAATTGTAAGGACCAAAATAATACATGGTTGTGAACATACTTTGGAAACAATGAAAGTAGATTTTAATAATCCCAACAAGTACCTAGGGTATCATGTTGGTAATGTACATGGATTGGCCTTGTGTCTTTAGTTATTCCATGTCATTTCAGTAGCCAGTACTTCAAAAGAGAGAGTGAATTATATGTATGGTTCACAGAAGTGCATCATACATCATATAATTGATTCATGGTATTTTATCCTATTACTGTAAGTAGCAATGGCAGAGTATAAAGAGAGGGTGGGAAGCAAGAACCCAGTACGCAGGAGTGTGGGGAAATAAACTGGCTGAAATAAGAGTTGACCAAGTTCCGAGAAGAACAGAGTAGAGCTTTAATCAGAAACTATAGAATCTATAAGATGGATTTCATGGAACTGAGGCACGTGGCCAATAATTAGGTACTATATTTTACTTTTCCTAATAGTGCCTACAGTTATACTTTACTGTGATAAATATTCAGTAATTAAAATAGATTCTTGCAGTTTAGTTTCTAAGGTCATTTTAGTCATAACAAATGGCTCATTGTTTTATTTTGTTATTTTCAATCTTATTTGAACTCTACATAAGGTAACGACAGTACTGGAATGGAGGTAAAGGTAGAAGATGGTTATGCGTAGGTAGCACTAGCATTCTTGCCTGGAGAACCCCAAGGACGGTGGGGCCTGGTGGGCTCCCATCTATGGGGTTGCACGGAGTTGAACACGACTGGAGCAGCTTAGCAGCAGCAGCAGCAGCACTAGCATTTAAAAAAAGAGCATGGAACATACCAGGAAGTGACAGTATTCTGCCCTGTAAAATTTCCCCCAGAGTGAAATATGTATAATTTTTTGTTGTATAGCACATTTCATGAAATTATTTGGACTTCTTTAAAAAAGAGAGAGGTTCTACATATGTATTAACAGTAATTATTTTAATTAATAAGCCAATGATTAATTATTTTAATAATAAAAACAATAAATTAATTACTTTAATAGTTTAATTAGTGGTTGAGACTCCACTCTCCTAAGGGGGCATGGGTTCCATCTCTGGTTGGGGAACTAAGGTTACACATGCTGTGGAATGTGGACAAAGAATGAAAATAAAAATAAACTAGTAATTATTTTGGAGAATATTCTTTGTTTTCAGTTTTCTAAAAGGTGTTTTTCTCAACATTTCTTCTTTATTTATATTTTCAGTGAAGATTTGTCATGCTTATTTTTGTTCTTTGATTTTATAACTAGTATATGCATAGCATGCAAAAAGTTAAATAACTCAGAAGATGGTTAAAAATCACAAATAAATCTCATAAACAAAAGAAAATCACTATCAACATTTGATGTCATTTTTATTTTGCTCCCTGTGAGAATTTATATATACATTATATTGTGTCAGTATTGGAGAAGGAAATGGCAGCCTACTCCAGTATTCTGCCTGGGCAATCCCATGGAGAGAGGAGCGTGGCAGGCTACAGTCTGTGCTAAGTCACTTCAGTCATGTCTGTCTCTTTGCGACCCCATGGACTGTAGCCTGCCAGGCTCCCCTGACCATGGGATTCTCCAGGCAAGAATACTGGAGTGGGTTGCCATTTCCTTCTCCAGGGAATCTTCCCGACCCAGGGATCTAATCCATGTATCTTAGATCTCCTGCATGGGCAGGCAGGTTCTTCACCACTAGTGCCTGGATGGGGTTGCAAAAAATTGGACATGACTTAGCGGCTAAACAACGTTGTGTTAGTATAGTCTTTATGTGTTCATCTCTGTGTATGTATATGTATGTTTACATGATGAAGTAATGACTGTATAGGATAAAAGATTCTTTTCTTTCTTTGTTACCTAATATATTATCTGTATACCCTCATGCTGCAAGATATTTTGGGGATGGGTAACATATAAAGATTCTTTATCATGTGCAAGTGATACATATTTTAAAATATTTCCACAATGCTAGGCATATATATCTTTCCTTCTTTTTTTATTATACTTAATGCTGCAATATACCCCAAATTTTATAGTTTGTAATTGTTATCTTTGGAAAGGTTGGTTCAGTGGGAATTACTCAGTCTTGTCCAGAAGTGCAGCATAGCGTATGTTTTGTTTGCCTTACTCTACTGTGTTTATTCTCTACTGTGTAAATGTAATAATTTCTATATATAAATGGAAGTAACATAGTTCATACTTATTGACACTTTAACTTTCACTTCAATATGTGTAGTTAATTAGTTGTATTTTTGTAAATATTTGTGAAGCCCCAGATCCTCAAAACATACTATACCCACAGATTAAATCTAAAACATATTTCCTGACTGTATTGGAGTTCAACAGCAAAGAACAAGCCTTCCTTTTCACATTAAGAAAGGAAGAGTTTTAATGTATTTAAAATGCAACTTGATTTATATGCTTATAACAGTTCTGAAGTTGATTAAAGTCTGTAGAGTAAATGAAAATTTCGTGTAGTTCTCATTTTAGTTGACCTTCCATGTTAATTAGGACATTTTTTCCATTTATTTTGGAGCTAAGTGTATTTTCTTTGTCTAGTAAACTTTTATTCTGTTTTTTTGGCTTCCTCTTGCTTTAATGAAGTTGATCACCTTCAGATCCCCTTTGACTTTCCTCAGGGTTTTAGGTAACACTAAAGTGCTGTGATGAAGATAATGCAGCCAGCTCTAGTGACCACCTATTACTTACTAACTCGTTCATTCATTCCCTTTACAAATACTCATTTAATGTGTGCCAGATATTCTTCCAGGCACTTGGGTTAAATTCATAAACAAAGTAGATGAAGTTTCTTTACCGTCAAGGAGCTTATGTTTTGATGAGAAGAACGAAAGTAAAAAGTTAGAAGTAAAATATACAGTGCTTCTGAGTGCTATGGAGAAGAGTTAAAAGACTATGACAGAGCAAGCCATGCAGATATCCAGGGGGAAAGCATTCCAGGCAGAGGGATCAGCCAGTGGGAACTCTGAAGGAGGAGCATGTCCACATTTGGTCTTAAGAAGAGTGAGCGTGAAGGGTTGTAGCAGAAGATGAAGTCGCAGCAGTGATGGTGATTGTATAAGCCATCAATAGGACTTTGCAAGGTTTTAAGTGGAATGATGTGATTTAACGTGTGTCTTGATGGAGTCAGACTGACTAAATGATGTGAAGAGTGGACACTGGGATGGAGTGAGGGTAGAAACAGAGAGACCAGTTAGGAGCCTGCTGTGATAATCTAAGCGAGAGAAGATTGTGACCTGGGACCAGGATATGGTCAAAGGAGGTATTTAAACATGGGGTTAGTGGAACTGAGTGACAGATTGGATTTGTGGTGTCAGGTGTGAATAAAAATTGTTTTGTCCTGAATGCTTGGAAGGATGAACTGAGATAATGATGAATGTGGGCAGGGCAGATACTTGAAGAAAAACACAAGTTAGGTTTAAGAGATGTTGAATTTGAAATACCTACATGTTTTCCAACCCTGATATTTAGGGGAGAGGACTACGTACTAGAGTCTTCAGAATGTAGATGATAACTTGACACCATGAAAACTAGATGAGCTCACAATAGTAGGTATGATTAGTAAACAGAAGGGTTCCAAGGACTGCACCAAGAATTACTCCAATGAGTGTGCATCAAAGATGAGGAGAAATATGCAAAGAGAACTAAGCAGTAGTAGCCTGTGCCATCAGAGGAATATGCCCCTTATTGACAAATATAGCAACAATTACTGAGAATGATGCAAGTGAATTTGGAAATAGGTCTGCTTTTCTATCTTTATCAATAAAAGGAAGATGATATGAAGCAAGGTATGAAATTCACATTAAAATGTACACTGGAAAGGTCCTGGAAAATTGGAAGATAGGGACATTTTTGTTTCTGTGGCTGTTTTCTGTCTTTTTAATGTAGCAGGTAAAATAATGAAATACAACTAATTGAAATATGATAAAAGGTAATCATACATGCAGTAGAAATATTTTTGCTACTGAAGAGATAGTTTTTGTGCTGAGACCAAGAGGTACCCATAAGTCTGCACAAACTTTGTCTCATAAATGAACTTGGAGTGACCACTAACACAGGAAAAACTGAATGGTGAAAAACCCCACATTCTGGATCATTGTTCTTGAACATGTATTTATTATATAATTGCTTTAATAATTTGTACTGTTGTGCTGTGCTCAGTTGCTTAGTCATGTCCAACTTTTTGCAACCCTGTGGACTGTAGCCTTCCATGCTCCTCTGTCCATGGGATTTTCCAGGCAAGAATACTAAAATGGGTTGCCATTTCCTCCTCCAGGGGATTTTCCCAACCCAAGGAACAACCATGTCTCCTCTATTGGCAGACAGATTCTTTACCACTGAGCCACCTGGGAAGCCCCAATGTTGTATTATTATTAGCATAATGGAATATTAGGGTACTAGGTCTAGAAGAGAAGATAATTTCAAGTAACATTTAGAGAATGCTTTAAAACAATTATTGAATTCATGTTTTTAAAACTGTCTACATTTTAGAATAAATGGGGATTCTTTATAAAGGACCATTGCCACATCCTCAGAAACTCTTGTTATAATTGGTTTGAGTTCAGGCCAGGGCATAGATACTTATTTCAAGTCTCCCAGGAGATTCTAATGTATAACATCAAGCAGTAAACTTTAAGTAATGGAAGAAAAGGACACGTTTATCTCTGTATGTTTTGTGTAAACCATTTCCAGCATTTTGTGTTACAGTGCTTTATCCTGTTTTGTTTATATATGTATTAAATATGGAATCAGTGCCTGACTGATATATATGTACTGCACAGCAAAATGTGAATTGACAGAGGTGTATGGCGTAAAGTCAGGGAATGAAGTTTAAGGCCTAAGCCTTGAAATTAATTGTATTTAAGTGTAACGTCATTGGATGAAATATTTTGAAAATAATATGTGAACACTATGAACAAATTTAGTTGGTTGACTAGCAGTCTTAGTACACAATTTTTAACCAGAACTTTTGGTGTGCTATTGTGTACTTTTCTTTTACTTTGAAATACTAACTAAAAATATATTGGAAGGCTTCCCTGGTGGCTCAGAGGTAAAGAATCTGCCTGCCAATGCAGGAAACATGGGTTTGACCCCTGATCTAGGAAGATTCCAGGGTCCATGGAGCAACTAAACCCGTGCACCACAGCTATTGAGCCTGTGCTCTGGAATCAGGGAGCCGCAACTGCTGAGCCCACGTGCCTCAACTATGAGGCCTGTGTGCCCTAAGAGCCTGTGCTCCCCAACAAGAGAAGCCATGGCAATGAGAAGCCTGTGCACTGCAACTAGAAGGTAGTCTCCATTCTCCACAACTAGAGCAAAGCCTGTGCAGCAGCAAAGACTCAGCAGAGACAAAAAATAAATTAATAAATAAAATTTAGAAAAATTGCAAAACAACAATGAAAAAACAGTTAAAAATATACGTATTGGGATATTTCCAGTCTTAGATTACCATGTCCTGTCTTGAAATTGCTTCTTTTACTTTCCAGCATTTACTGTGTACGGTGCATTCACATGGAACTATGCTACATACACAAAGTCATATATACATATGTACCAGTCTTTTCTGTTCGTTTTCCCATTCCATATTCTATTCAGAATTTTGCAAGGGGGGAAATGAAATAATTTATGACACTGACTTATTAGAAGTGTCTTTGTGAAATACCAAGAAATTAGATACACTCCTTTGAGAGCAGGGTAAGGGGTGTATCTATGTCTCTTGGAGTAGTTATTTGTATCCATCATGTGTGAGCACTTAAAATACAGCCTAACTAAAACTGTCTGTTCTAATTATCATTATCTGTCTTCAATAACTTAAAGTCAAGTAAAAAGGACCAACTCCAGATAGCCTTTATTTGTCTTTAGGTCTCTGGCTTACTTTTTAACTCTTTGGAAATTCATTCCAAGGATTAAATGAACAATGTATGCAGTGTACTTACTGTACCTCTGTTATTTTTTCCTTGGCTTTCCTGGATATATTTAATGTGGGAACAGATTGAAACCTAATATTGCTTAATTCTCTTGTTTTTGCGTTATGCTGTGGATGTGTGTGGAGAAGGCAATGGCACCCCACTCCAGCCCTCTTGCCTGGAAAATCCCATGGACGGAGGGGCCTGGTGGGCTGCAGTCCATGGGGTTGCTAAGAGTCAGACACGACTGAGCGACTTCACTTTCACTTTTCACTTTCGTGCATTGGAGAAGGAAATGGCAACTCACTCCAGTGTTCTTGCCTGGGGAATCCCAGGGACGGGGGAGCCTTGTGGGCTGCCGTCTATGGGGTCACACAGAGTCGGACATGACTGAAGCGACTTAGCAGCAGCAGTGGATGTGTGTATGAACCACCGCATCCAAAGCATTGAAAAATCTTCTCTATAGACTCTTCCTCTGTTTTACTTCTTTATTTCTAATTTGTGTTTATCACCATTCATTACCTAGTATTCTTGTACCTTGCCTCTGAAGTCCATTCCTTTATTATGATGTAAGCACCTGGTAGCAGGGATATTCCTAGAAAACCTTATTTGGCAGTTTAAAAGTTATATAATCATAGTTTGTGCATAGAATAAGAGAAATGGGGCTTAAGACCATGTAGACTAGTTAATTTGTCCTAGAGAAAGGTGTGCTAATTGGATAGTCCCAAAATAAGAGGGATAAACCTAAGACAACTGGGACAGTGTTCATTCTCTGCAGCTGTGTGTAATCTGTAAGCATCTTTCCTCACAATAAAATGCCATTAACTCACAGCTTAAACAGTTTTATCAAAGAGCTGAGAATTTGGGATGAAGGGTGAAATCTGAAATGGCCTATCTTTCTTGGGATTAAATACACATTTGTTATTCAGGGAAGCAAAATTTTGTATTTGCTTGGGTGAGTTAGTGGTTACAGTGTTCCAGGTATCCCATTTTGACCTTTTGGATGGGAGGAGGTTGGCTAGCAAAGAGATGAGCTAGGGTGGAGGTATGCTGATGGGGTGTGAGAAGGACAGTGGCAGATTGTGGAGGATTTGGAAATGTTACAGGTTGTTACAGTAACTAGCATACAGATCTATAAGAGTAATAACAATATTACAACAGTAGTCAAAATGTAAATAGATTGCATTAAGATATTTTTATGAGACTATATAAAATTAACATGTGCTAAGAAGCTATGCAATTTGGTTTAGAAATGCTTTGCAATAAGAGTGCTATTTCATGTGATTGATATAGAAGTAGCCATTTATTTTTACCAACTCCACCTTGCAGTACAGAGAGAGTCCAAACTGATTAAACAGAGGTAACTAATAGAATGAATTGGCAGGATAATAATGGAGAGGGGGAAGAATCAAAGATAAATCAAGTGTTTCTTGAGTCTCTTGCTGGTGGGGGCAGTGGGAGCGGCAGAGTGGGGAAGAACATGGTATAATTCATAGACAAATCCCAGTATTTCTGTTTATTGAGTTTCAATTCACTGAGTTGTCTGATTATAATTGAGTTGTTCATATTGTGCTCTTGAAATGTTTTGAGGCAAATGAAATCTTCTAAGAATTCAATTATATTGAAACAATAGCCATGAGACATCATAAAGTTATTGCCCATGCTAACAAAGGGCAGAATGGGAAAACGTCATGTGTATTTAGTAGTGTTGCTGTGATTGCCTTGAACCAAATACTTAAAATTATTTTCAAGGTATACAGACTTTAATAGTGATTTTTTGGTAAAAATCATGAAGATAATCTTTTTATCCTTAAAGTAGTAAGTTAAAAGTTCACTCTAATGATGTCAATGGATTCTTTTATTTTTTAAATATAGCAATACACGTCTGAAACTTGTTTACACAATGATGATTTTCTGGGTGGTACTTTTATATAGAAATTTGAAATGTTTAGGTGAAATTTTATTTTTTTACCAGATTAATTTTTAATACAGATCATTGTTTATGCTTTGGAAATATGACAGGCAAATTAATAAACCATTTACTGATTGCATGTTTTATTTATTTTTCTATGGCATTCTGAGTTGCTTCGGTCCTGTCTGACTCTTTGCAGCCTTATGGACTGTAGCCTGCCAGACACCTTTGTCCGTGGGATTCTCCAGGCAAGAATATTGGAGTGAGATGCTGTGCTCTCCTCCAAGGGATCTTCCTGACCCAGGAATGGAACCCACATCTCTTATGTCTCCTGCATTAGCAGGCAGATTCTTTACTACTAACACCACCTGGGAAGGCACCCAGCCTTTTTTACTATTGCCAATTTATTTTTATTTTTAAAATGGAGATAACATTGAGTTGTAAGATTATGTGAGCTTCATGTGTACATAGTATTTCTACTTCAGTGTACGCTACGTTGTGCTCACTACCAAAAATTTAGTTTTCATTTGTCACCAGTCAGTTGATCCCCTTTGCCGACTTCATACCACCTTCTCCACACCTTCCCCTCTGGTAACCAGTACTCTATTCTTTGTATCTATGTGTTTGGTTTGTTCATTTATTTTGCTGTTTATTAGGTTGTTTTTTTTTTTTTTTTTTTTATGTAGTACATGAGTGAAATTGTACCGCATTTGTCTTTTTTCACCTGACTTATTTTCAGGTGATAATCTTGAATTTAAAACTTGAGTTTTCTTGAGTGGGAAAATTTTCATCAGAAAAAAAATAATGTCCATTTAAATAGGTTTTAAAATAGAAAAATGCAAACTTGATATGATGAATTATCTTGATGTTAAGAAGGCACTGCTTCATGAATAATATTACTATGAAAAAACTACGTATGACCCCTAAAGACCTATAAAAGAGAAATATTTTATTTAGAAAATGAAAAAAAAAATATCTAGAGCAATAGCTTAGGGAACCGTGAATTCTATTTCCCACTTTACTGTTAATTCTGTAGCTGTGAGCAACTAATTTAACTTTCCAAAACCTTTTCCTCATTTGGGTAAAGAATGAATAATACTTTCCAGCCACATCAATAACAGGGATGCCCTGTTGGATGATGATGTTTATTTAGTACATTAAGCTCTGTAGGTGGGAAGGCAAGTACTGCAATATGAGCTCAAATGGTTACCATTGATGCTTGTTGTTGTTTTTTTTAAAATGTTTATTTAAAAAGATATTTATTTTGCATCTGCTGCGTGCAAGAGGCCAAACTACATGTCCTTCTGGTAGATTCTAAGCCCCTGATGTTTCCTTTTTTTACTTATTATTATAGCTTGTCTAAGATCTTGATTTGAATCTTCTACCTGGAAATAATCAGCAAATATTTATTTAGGCCATAAATATGAATGAAGTGGTTTTATAAACATACCTTAAGACATAAAGTGTGTGTATGTGTGTGCATAGGGGGGAGGCAAACTGAATTAGGAGGGATTTTTGATTTGAACAAGAGCTCTAAACTTGATTTGCCTTCACTGTTATTTCCTTCATGGTTCAAGTGTGCTTTATCTTCAGGTTTTCAGTCTCTTATGTGCTTTTGTTTTACTCCGTTTTTGTTGTTTCTGATTTTGAATGGTTTGTCTGTTTACCAAACTGTTGGCTTTAGAGGAAAGGGACTCATGTTCCCTACTTTTTGTTTAGTACTTATCTTCCCTCAGTGGAACAAAACGCACAATTCTGGAGCAGATTTCAGAAACGTGACACCCATATCTCTATGGCATAGGCCACACTAGATGTGCACTGAAATGCAAGAGAAGAGGTATAACTTAAAAGCATTTTTTAAAATTTCTAAAGCTTTTTTAAAAATTTAATAAATTTTCATAATCTGTACAGTTCTCAAAAAATTTATGTTGAGCTTGGAAGAAGGTAATTTCTATTAAATTTAATTTACTAAATGTAATTATTTGGACATGCAGTACAACTAAATTTCTTTTCAATATCTACCTCTATGTCAAGAATTTAAGGATAAAGAATAGTTTTCACCTATAGCATTTTATTTTACAAGGTGAAAGGCAAAATTAAATCTAGACTTATCAGATCAGGGCTTGATGTATTTTGAATATCTTATAGATGTTTATCCGTACTGTGCTTTCTACTGAGGTTTTACTTAGAATGCTCAATCTTTGAACCTTATTTACATAGAGAACCTTTTCATTTTCTCTTCAGAGCTCTTTGAAGTTAAACTGTACTTTGGAAAGATCCTACTTTCTAAAATCATTATTATTGCACTTCTGAAAACTGCATCTCTTCAGGGATATATAAGTAGGAAATGATTCAGTAAAACTTCAGTTAAGAGTGGTGGGACAGTGAGGAGGCAAAAATCAGTATATAAATGTAGTTTCACGATAACTTTTTTTCCCTTGGTGAAGTGCCTGCTATATCTTAAAGGCTGAAAGCTTGACTTGTGAAGTGATGGTGGAATTTAAATTGCATGCAAAGTCAAGGCTCTTTTAAAGAAAGTGAATTAAGCCAACTGTGCAGTTTAGCTCTTTGGTGATTTTTGTTCTTTTTGAAAGAAGTGAAGAGTTTTATTTTTATATATTCTCTGAATAATGGAAAGATTTTCTGGTATCTGAATTTTAGATAGCATTATTGTAGTCTGTAATCTTATAGTACTTTGGAGTAAGGAGTGCTTTAGAAACCTAGCTCAACTTCCTTGCTTTACAGATGTGATAATTTTAGTCCCAGAGAAGTTGCCATACTTGCTTGGTGAAGAGCGTAGAGCTACTTAAAAGTTAGGTTATAATAGGGATGGCTGGTACCTCACTTTGTTCCTGTGACTCTAAAGAGTTAATTAAAGAAAAGGACTTCTGACTCAGTTGCTCTTCATTCCAGTTACTAGGAATCTTGGGTCAGTAGTGCTTACTTTGTGTTAAAAATAAATTGGAAGTAACTTGAAAATAAAAATAAAGCTTCATGGGGGGAAATTAAGAATAATCAAAGGAAGCTACAACTAGTCAGAGGAAGCAACTGGTACAGACAGGATCTTGCTCATTGGCCTTGTCACAGATTTGCCTGCGTTTTTGTTTTACGTTAATTTTTTTAGCAGGAGTTAATTGTTAAGGTACCTCTCTCCCTCTATTGGAATTGCTCTAACACTAATTGATTTTGTTTTGTTTGTTTAGTTAGAGTAAGTGTGGATCATGGCCCTGCCTCTTTCTTTTCATCCCAGATCCCACTTCAATTTATTTTCTCTGCTGTCACTCTAAATTCAGTAATTCTCTCCTTCAGTCTCTGCTTCCTATTTCCCTGCTTATCCCCAACACCCTTCCTTTTCCATGTCTGAATTTCAGTGAAATTGATTTTACAGTTTCCTGACATTTGTAGATTTAATGCCAATGACTTATAAAATAAACTCAACAATCCTAGAATGAGATGACATCTGTGCATTTTGCATTATTTTTGATTGTGGAAGTGGGGAAGGCTATAGATGTGCATTAGAGAGTAAAATCTTAAAACTTAGTTGCTGGATTCACTTTATTTTAATTGCTTTATAAAATTGAACTCACATTGTAACTCATTAAAGTGAGAATCTTTTTTTCCCAAAGGTTCTCTCAAACTCTCAAGTAGGGCATTACTTTGTATTTTTTATAGTAGTTAATGGTTTCCATTTTAGTGCTGTTATTATGTTCTAAGAGACCTGTATTTGATGTAGAGCTCTAGTATTAATGAGGCCCAAGTTACGGTTCTGATTTATATATGAAACAAACTAGAAGGAGAGACACTCTTTATTGCCATACTTACTATTATCATTTGTTTTAATATGGGCCTCTGTCAATATAACTCAGAGATTCAGCAAAGGGCAGTGGTAATCAAACTTGCCTACTTAGACTCTGAGGAAGCTTAGAAAAATACCTGTGCTTGTTCCACCTGAGATGAATTAAATTTAACTTCAGGGATATGGCAAGAGTGTTGGTGTTTTTAGAAGTATTGCAATATATCTCAGGGTGGAGAGTGTTGGATACACTAAGAGGATTTCTGAATTCACCAGATTTGGCTTTGAGAAGTTAACTGCTTTGGGCCCAAGTGGGTATTCTCATGAGTGTGTTACAGAGCTCTAAAATTCTAGAATCCTGTGATATATTGGTAATCTTTCTTTAAGTTAATGTTGTCAAACTGGATAGAATCAATGATAGAAGGGCCCTGGATAATTCGGTATTGCTAATTGGCAATGCTGGAAAAATAGCAAGAAGACTACCACATACAGTAGAATTGGATTTAATTCAACCATACATCACATCAACAAATATTTATTTAGGGCTTGCTGTGTATCAGACATGGAATTAGAAAAGTGAACAAGATAGCAAACTATTTTGCTCCTGTGGAGTTTAGATCCTGAGGAAGATGCCACATAACAACGACCAAGGTACTCTCTTTTTTTTTTTGGCCACACCAGGACATGTAGGATCTTAGTTCACTAATCAGGGATTGAACCCTCACCCCTGCGCTGGAAGTGTGGAGTCTTCCACACTTGTTCCACACGGGACATCCAGTGAAGAGTAGAAGGGGACATCTTACTCCCATTTAGTAGGTACCACACAGCTCCTATCCTCCATGCACCCACCCCCACATCACTAGTGTTGAACAGTAGAGCATCAGATGAATAGTTGGCTTGGAGTTAGAAGTCTGCTTCTGTGAAGACAGGTATCATCTGACAGTGGAGTCATCCTCTGCATCTAAAGAAGCTGATACTGGGAGCTGGAGGAAAGAAATGACAAGATGAAGGGAAGAGCAGATCCATGTTTGCTGTCTCTCATGCATGCTCATTGAATCTAAAAGCAGGCAAACTGCTTTTAGATTATGGTGATTCTAATTCACTCTCTTTTCTGGTTCTCGAAATTAATTTGATATAATTTAAGTATGCACATGAGCTGCCTCCACATCGTCATTGTATATTATTATTGCTGTAAAGCTGCAAGGCACTGTGGACACAAAAGCTCTGGGGTTGGAAAGTCTTGCTTGATTTCTCAACTCTATCTCCTATTGTTATTAAGTTACCTTATATTTCTTTAGGCCTTTATTTACTCAGTCATCAGGTTGATAAAATGATGTCCACTTTGTAGGGATCTTGTGCAGGTTTGATATATGCAAACCGCTTAGTCTGGTACTTGGTGTATATATACAAATGCTTGTTGTTGTTGTTTTAGTTGCTAAGTCATGTCTGACTCTTTTGCGACCCACCAGGCTCCTCTGTCAATGGAATTCTCCAGACAAGAATATGGGAATGTGTTGCCATTTCTCCAGGGGATCTTCCTGATGCAGGGATCGAACTCGTGTCTCCTGCATTGGCAGGTGGATTCTTTACCACCGACCCACCAGGGAAGTCCATATGGATGCTTAGTGAACAGAAATATTTGCATTATTATGGAAAGGAGCAGCAATTTTTATTTAGTACTTGAAATCAAGAAATAGGGCCATTATAAGAACTTCAATATACCATAGCAGAAGAGGTGTGAGACGTAATTGGTGTAAATCCTTTGGTTTAAGGTTTGAGTGTTTTAATTAAATCTGTTGGATTACTTAGAACTGCTTTGGATAGCTACAGTGATTTTGCCCAAGTGATTCAAGCTTTCTTTTTTACAGACTTTTCTAAAAGAGTACCCCAACATCTGTAATTTACCAGCTACAGTGATTTTGCCCAAGTGATTCAAGCTTTCTTTTTTACAGACTTTTCTAAAAGAGTGCCCCAACATCTGTAATTTACCAGCTAAAGAGGTGGTGCTAGTGGTAAATAACCTGCCTGCCAATGCAGGAAATGTAAGAGATACATGTTCACTTCCTGGGTGGGGAAGATATCCTGAAGAGGGGCATGGAAACCCACTCCAGTATTCATGCCTAGAGAATCCCATGGAGAGAGGAGCCTGGAGGGCTATGATCCATGGGGTCACAAAGAGTCAGACATGACTGAAGCAGCTTGAGTCACACACACAAAGAACTGGTCAGAGTCATAAACTACACAGAAGCATCTAGGGTTCATTTCCTTTCTGTGCTTACCTTAGGATTCTTTGTTTGATCTCAATGTGTGTTAGTTGCTCATTCATGTCCAACTCTTTGTTATCCCATGGACTGCAGCCCACCAGGCTCCTCTGTCCATGAGATTTTTCAGGCAAGAAAATGGGAGTGGGTTGCCATTTCCTTCTCCAGGGATTGAACCTGGGTCTCCTGCATTGCAGGCAGACTCTTTACCATCTGAGCCAGCAGGGAAGTGGGTCTTTGACCTCTATACTGACAAGTTTTTCTAATGGGAAAGAGCCAGTTCATCAGGTGTACTCTGTGGAAGGGCTTATCTGTCTACTACTCAAATAACTCCAATCTTGTGACTGATTCGAACATAGAGGCAATCTCCTGGCTTAGTTCTTCCATAATGTTTGGCAAAAGGATTCAGAAACTTGGAAAACACTACTTTCTTTGGCTTGAGATATGGTGACAGGTATCATAGCTATAACATTACAGATAGTTTCTTTTAGAGTTACTTATGGATAGCTTGGAATTCAAATACCAAAACCTGATTAGGGTTTAAACCAATTTTATCAGGTTTTCCTTGTTCTTGATTTAACTTAAACATACAGAACTATTGTCTTGGAGAATACTCAACCTTCGAGCTAGGAAAGGGGCCTGTTCTCTCTGTTCTAAAAGACTGATATTGACAGGTTATGTAACAAACACATAATCACAGTCCCAGAGTGCCAAAACGCTCTTAATAGATGATAGGCACACCACACTAGTGGTCATGTACCATTGAAGGGCTTGTACACATGAGTGTAAATGGTCACTGACTAGAATAAAAGCCTTTTCCACTTCGGGTCAGTTTAAGATTTTGGAAGAACTTTTATCATCTAAGTTTTAATCCTCTGAAAATATTTTCATTTTGCCAATAAATTTGTTCTTAGATAAATAATACCTAAATTTTCCTTTCACCTCTACTTCTCTTCAAGTGAAATAAAGCCTCAAATAACACATAAGACCCTTAAACTTTTAATTCAGAAATGACTTTTAAACTGAGTATCTTTGATTGTTTCAGGCTGTGGAGATTTAGATACGATTGTTAGAAAAAAGAAAATTGAGCTTGCGGATTATACCCAGATTAGAGCTTGAATTATGCCTATGATGCTTACAAGATTTTATTCACATCTGTGTTTACTTCCTGTAACCTGCGGTGCTAGGTTCTACAAGACTTCCAGGAAATTGGAGATAGGTTTGAATCACATTATTTATTAGACATTGTTTGCCATTTTTGAAATATATTTAATGCAGATATATGCAGATACAGTGTGTTTATAATAACCTGTTCTCAAATTGGCCACTAGCAATACAGAAATATAGTTCATTATAATCACACCATGATTAGGAAAAGATGAAGTCATTGATTCCATCACAGCAGTACCGTTTAATAAACTCGGACTTGGATATATGAGACAACAGGAAAATGAAAGTTTTTTTAAAAAATTGATTCAGAATATTAAAGACATTATAAGCCTATGGGTCACACTAAAAGTAAAGTCAGTATGTGGTAGAAATGATGTGACTATTCATTACTGCATTTAAATAAAAATGTGGATGTGTAAACTGTATTTACATAGGTGAATTGAATAAGTGAGATAACATTCTTATCCATATACTTTACAGTAAATGATCTAGGCATTGTTGCTCAGGAAGTGTTATTTGTTTGTTTAATTTGTTTTGAAGAAGTCAATGATCATTATTGACTCTATTGAACAGCCTAATAATGCTTCCACTTTTCTTTTTTGAATGTTTTCAATAGCTTATCAAGATTTGTGAGATGTTTATGAGAATAAATTGAACCTGTTTTCATGCAGGTGACAATCTGTTACGTGTTTCTAATAATATGTTTTTATAGTCATTCAGTATTTTACTGCACAATATTTGTTGAAGTCAATAAAATAATGCAGACTTCTGTAACTATCTGGCAAGTTTATGTATGGATCATTTTCCCCCCATAATAGGACAAGAAGTAAAATGTAATTGTTTGAATGCCATTTGCTTCTAAGAAATATATAAAAATCTGAAACTTAGCATTGAGAATGTTTAAGAAAATTAAGCCTTGAACAAATCCATGTAACTCCATATCACAATCTGTTAGACTTTTATTATGTAACAGTACAAAATAAGTTTCCACATTTGAGTCACTATAACTATATAATAATGCGATGATAAAATTTGAATATGGTCTGTTTATTGCATAAATTGCTAGATATCTAATTTGGAGATTACAGAAACACCAAAATGTTTACGTTTTTGCTCTGTTAATTACTTGCTCAGGGCTTTGGTTTCCTTATTTTTGTAATGGAAGGGGGAATGGGTAAATAATTTCCTTCTATTTCTGAAATGCTGCAAATTTGATAAGGTAATGAACCATGAGTGTGAGTATGGGGGTATCATTGGAAGGGTGTTGGTTTTTGAAAAGTAGCATTTACAAACTTAAATTCTTGGCCTAAAGGAAACACATAGGAAATTTTCCAGATTTACCAAAGGGGAACATCCTCCTTGATAAGTTTTCTGGGAACTGTTTGAATTGTATCCCCTGGAGAAGAGAAAGGCTGCCCACTCCAGTGTTCTGGCCTGGAGAATTCCATGGACTGTATAGTCCATGGGGTTGCAAAGAGTCAGACACAACTGAGTGACTTTGACTTTCACTTTGAATTGTATTGTGAATATTTTTACTTCACCATGATTGACCAAGCATCAGTGGTAAATGTAATAGAAATGAGTGGTCAGGAAACTGATCCCCATATAAAGAAGATGCAGCGTTTATGCCTATTTCTAGTGAGATTGGAATTTATGAACCCCAGTACAGGGAGGGACCTGATGGAGGCTTCCAGATGTACAGATAGGAATGGACGCAGTTACTCTTATACCAAGCAGTTTAGAACCGTCCATTGTTGTGACTAGATTTTTGATTTTGGAGGATCTTTTTGTTGAGCTAGACTGGATTATGTTATAGTTTATTTCTTACAAATTACATGTCTATAACCGTTCGTTGGGAACTTTGTATTGATACCCAAGAGACCCATTCTGACTGAGGCTCTGCATTTTTGTAGTTACACCATTTGGATCACTGAGCTTTCTCTATCTTAGTGATAAAAGAAGACAGTACTAGAAAAATCTCCATTCAGCTGCTTTTATCATTGATCAGAAAAGTCACATTACATCTTCTATCTGCAAGTAGGATGGGAAAATGTGGACAGCAGATGGAATGCTTGATGCTCATCACTGCTGTGACACAAAGATGCCACAGAAGCAGGTTGCCTACATCTTTCTACCTTTTAAGTTTATATAGTTGTATTAACTAAAACAAATTTGACTTTTAATATTGGATTTGCAGTGATTCTTTTCCTTTCTATCTTGGCTTCTCTTTTTGGTACCAGTTCTCTTTTTGATTTATGATGCCTATTTCATGATAGTTCATTTTCTGATTTACACTGTCATTAGAACACTGTCATCTCTGTTTGAAGGGAAAGTATATGTACATTTACTGTGTACATTAAAATTATTGTCTTTACCTCTATGGAGAAGGCAATGGCAACCCACTCCAGTACTCTTGCCGGGAAAATCCCACGGATGGAGGAACCTGGTGGGCTGCAGTCCATGGGGTCACTAAGAGTCGGACATGACTGAGCAACTTCACTTTCACTTTTCACTTTCATGCAATGGAGAAGAAAATGGCAACCCACTCCAGTGTTCTTACCTGGAGAATCTCAGGGACGGGGGAGCCTGGTGGGCTGCTGTCTGTGGGGTCGCACAGGGTCTGACATGACTGAAGTGACTTAGCAGCAGCAGCAGCAGCAGCAGCAGCTTTACCTCTATATGGTATCCTTTGAATAAAAATTTGCACACACATATATGTGTGTGTATATTTCTACACACACATATATATATGTTTATATATTTATACTCTGTAGTTTTTCTCTTTGCAGTTCTGGCATTAAGTATGGTTTCTACCTCTACTTATAAATGCAATTTTGTTTCATACTGGCTGTTTCAAATTTTTAATTCAATATTTAAAATTCATTTCAGTAAGCTTGGTAATTCAGGGGTTCTTAATCTGTCTTTTATATGTAGAAACCAAGACTGCCATTATTCTTTACCAAAATTGCACATTCTTTTCCTTAATTCTTCTCAGAGGTTAATGAGGAATCGGAGTTGCCTTTAATAAATGACTTTGAGTATAATTTCAATGCTGTTTATAAATCCTTTTCAGAATAGTATATACTTAAAATGACCTGATTATATCTGTATTCTCAAGTTTACAAATTATGTGCACATAAGGTTCTGTTCTGTGCTCTAAGATATAAGAGATGGATTAATTTTAATAAAATCTGGTTTATATCTTACTGTGTTAAAATGTCAAGATAGTGTATGAGTGGGCGGGAATGAGCTGAAAACTATAAAATTTGTTATTTGCAGGGCATTTATCTGGCAAAATTATCTTTATTTAGATGAAGTAAACAATTTAATGTTATTTAAATATGAAAAGTGTCCCATATTTATTTAAAATTATACTTAAAGCATAATTCGCTGTGCTTAATGGCTCTTGTAGAGTAAACTCAGTGCTATGAAAAATTAAAACAAAATAGTGGATAGTAGCTAGATCATGTTTTTGTTGTTTGTTTTGTTTTTAAAAGGAGAAATAGAAGTTTAGTTTCATGGAGGAAGACTGGTAACCATTCCTAGGCACAAAATAAAAGAACAGACTTTCTCATAGGTAAATGTTTTTCTCTCTTGAGATAGTAATTTTTTGTGTGTGTTTTGTCCACAACTATCTATATGTAGAGTTAAAAATTGTATTTTTGAAATAAATTCTGGAATCCTTATAGATTGTGTTAGTTATAAAACATTCCAAGTAACTGGAGAGCTCGTCCTTATAGATTTATATACTTGACATTTGGCCATGTTCATTTCAAGTAGTTAATGGTACTTAATATGCTCTAAGTTCTTAAGTGTAGGAAAGAAATAATAGGTGTAGTGTGTATCCTAGTCTCATTTTCAATATTTCAAAAAAAGTTTAAAGGCTGTTATATATCTATTTTGTAAATTTGTTCATTCTAGCAAAATATTGAAAGCGTTGAATATTTACTAAAATTGTATTATTTCAGAATTGTGAAATAAATTATTTCATGTTACTCAGAGCTCAGAGATTGAGTACGTTCAGGGTTGTATCACCATAGACGCATGTTATTCAGAACTTTGGATTATCAGTATTTATATATCTGTGCCTAAAAAAAATTTACTATAGAAATGTTATATTAAAAACAAACTCAGGCTAATTTTGGTCATATGAGGTGTGGAATAACATTGCTATCCAACCCAGCTTGGTTTCTAAGATGTTAGTTTCGTCAGTGTTTATCTAAAAGCATAGAAAAGCACACTGAAGTTTTATTGATGCTCAAGTGAACATTAAGAGAATCGCATGGGGTCCAAGAGATTATGAACATTTTGGAGAAGTAGTCTAGGAGTTCTGCCAAGGGAAGTAGAAGACATAATAAATTCAGAGGTGAGTAACTGGCTTCATACTTAACATCCATATTAGGTTAATACTGGATGTGTTTCTCAAATGCTAGTTAGTGATTCACCTTGACATCATGTCTTAAAGTTCTCTGGTTGAGGGACTCCCTGGTGGTCCAGTGGGTTAAGACTTCACCTTCCAATGCAGGGGGATGCAGGTTCAATCCTTGGTCGGGGAGCTAAGATCCCACATGCCTCATGGCCCAAAACATAAGACAGAAATAAGATTGTAACAAATTCAATAAAGACTTTAAAAAAAAATAAAACAAAGTTCTCTGGTTGATAAAATTTCAAGAAGATGGTGTTGAATAGGTCAAAATTTTGGAGTCTTGTCTATACCACTTACAGGCTCTTGATTTAAAGGCACTGCTTCCTCATCTTAAATACAAAGATTGAGTGAGGGTTAAATGAAATAATATATGGCAGGGCTATGCAGATGACACTACCCTTATGGCAGAAAGTGAAGAAGAACTAAAGAGCCTCTTGATGAAAGTGAAAGAGCAGAGTGAAAATGTTGGCTTAAAACTCAACATTCAGAAAACTAAGATCATGTCATCCGGTCCCATCACTTCATGGCAGATAGATGGGGAAACAGTGGAAACAGTGGCAGACTTTATTTTGGGGGGCTTCAAAATCACTACAGATGGTGACTGCAGCCATGAAATGAAAAGACGCTTACTCCTTGGCAGGAAAGTTACGACCAACCTAGACAACATATTAAAAATCAGAGACATTACTTTGTCTACAAAGGTCCATCTAGTCAAGGCTGTGGTTTTTCCAGTAGTCTGTATGGATGTGAGAGTTGGACTGTGAAGAAAGCTGAGCGCCGAAGAATTGATGCTTTTGAACTGTGGTGTTGGAGAAGACTCTTGAGAGTCCGTTGGACTGCAAGCAGAGCCAACCAGTCCATCCTAAAGGAGATCAGTCCTGAATATTCATTGGAAGGACTGATGCTGAAGCTGAAACTCCAATACTTTGGCCACCTGATGCGAAGAGCTGACTCATTTGAAAAGACCCTGATGCTGGGAAAGATTAAAGACGGGAGGAGAAGGTGACAACAGAAGATGAGATGGTTGGATGATCATCGACTCAATGAACATGAGTTTGGGTAAACTCCGGGATTTGGTGATGGACAGGGAGGCTTGGCATGCTGCAGTCTATGGGGTTGCAAAGAGTTGGACATGACAGAGCAACTGCACTGAACTGAACTGGGCTTTATAGTCTGGTGTTATACATATTAGGAGATCAATTACTGTTGCTTGTTTTTCTGATAGTAAAGTGAACAAGCCCTGGGAAATAAGAGGAGTTTATGTTTTTAAACTTCCTTAAATTTATGTTAAAATCATGGGAATTTTAAGAGATGTTCTTTTAAACATTTTTATTCTTAAAAGATCATGCATATCTCAAACAACTTTTTCTATTATAAAAACTGTAGGATCTAACCTTGAGCAACAAGGTGATAAGCATGGTTCTAAGCAGGAATATACACATGACAATAAACATGCTTATATTTGAAGGGAAATAAGACTTTTCTGTTTACTTTTGATAAATGTATGTTAATGAAGCAGGCTTTCGCTTACTTTGAAGCACTCAGGAAGCAGTGAATTTAACCACAATAATAGAAAATGTCTGTGAAAGAGACCAGCCTTTTCTTGAGTCTAGACTAAAGGATAATTCTAGTTGAGCAATCTATTGAAATATCACTGTGTAGCCTATGGCTAATTCCTCACTCATCAGTTGATTAGTAGGCAGACACAGATCTGCTTCAGATATTTTTGTTGACTTGCAAAGACACACATGTTATCACTTTTGGATAGCTAATAAATGTTATAAAAATTGTATTATTTAGGGAAAATTTCATTACACCACTATATAGAGAATAATTTTAGATTTACTCAAAGATAGAAAATATTCTTTTTAAATCAAATAAAATGAAAATGTCAACAAATTTATAGAGTATAAGTACAATTGCAAATTTAAAACAAGAATTTTTGCAGTCTATTGAAATGCATGATTCTTAAATATTTAATCTTGCGCACAAAATACAATACAGTAACCCATGAGGCACAAAATGTAAGTATAAAATAAATGAAATAATATCATGTGGCTATCAAACTGGAAAATGGAAACACTTTCTTAAAATTTACTGTTTCCTGAGGTTCAGCAAGGCAGTGCTTTTTCTAGTGGGATATAAAGCTTCCTTTAAGTTATCCACCATTTGTTTTCTTGGACTGCCAGGGATGGAACAGGTACAGAGTACTAGGAAATTATGTTGTTCTTTTTCAAAGTGTGATCCAAGGGCCCCATACATCAGAATTTCTTTGGGTGCTTATTTTAAAAGGGAGACTCCTGGGCCCAAACTTCAGAATGTGGTACCTGGAAATTGTGCTTATTGATGAGCACAACCATTGTGTTGGGTGGTTGCCCTCCAATTAGAATCCTAAGCCACATTTGAGTGCCAATACCATGGGAAGTCTGTACCTTAGTGAGGCAAAGCTAGACAGCTTGTTGTCTGCATCATACGTCCTTCCTAACTAGCTCACATGATGGAAATCATGGTGACTCAGATGGTAAAGAATCTGCCTGCAGTACAGGAGATCTGGGTTCGCTCCCTGGATCAGGAATATTCCCTGGAGAAAGAAATGGCTACCCACTCCAGTATTCTTGCCTAGAGAATTCAAAGGACCGATATTCCTGGTGGGAATCTGGTATCCCTGGTGGGCTACAGTCCATGGGGTTTGCAAAGAGTCAGACATGACTGAGCGACTAACAAACACAGAAAGACTTTTATCCATACGTGTATCACTCTTCCCACATTTCTCCTGCCTTCAGATCTGAGCAGTCTGTTATATCTTCAGGAACTGCTCTTCCCATCAGGGATGTATTACTGCTTTCTAGCTTCTACCTGCGGAGAAGTCAATGGCACCCCACTCCAGTACTCTTGTCTGGAAAATCCCATGGATGGAGGGGCCGGGTGGGCTGAAGTCCAGGGGGTCGCTAAGAGTCGGACACGACTGAGCGACTTCACTTTCACTTTTCACTTTCATGCATTGGAGAAGGAAATGGCAACCCACTCTAGTGTTCTTGCCTGGAGAATCCCAGAGACTGGGGCTCCTGGTGGGCTGCCGTCTATGGGGTCGCACAGAGTTGGACACGACTGAAGCGACTTAGCAGCAGCAGTAGCAGCAGCTTCTACCTGCGGATACTTAAAAATTGAAACAAGCAACTCATTTCATATTATCTTTCTGCCTACCCACATACTGAGATAATGCACTGGATATTTTTGTCATTCGAATGAACAAGAGTTCTTTTTGCATGATTTATCAAGATTAACGTTTGCTTTGAAACAGCAGACTGAATCGCACTTCCAGGTAAGCTGCTACTAAGGACAACTTTAGTGCCATTGAGTTATTCCACTGTCCAGTGAGAATTTCTGGTAGAGTAAACTTTCCAGTCTTTGGAAAATGCCCCAGAGCTGTGCTCGAGGTTACTTCTTTCATCTTTTTTCTTATTCTTCTTCTGTGGCTGACACTTAGGGATGTACAACCCCTTCTAAAACATTTCTCTGTGATTGGAGCAGTGTTTTCATTCAACTGCTCACACCTGGGTTATTCTGAATAGATAGCAGGTATTGAACTCTTCCAGAGAAGGCGATGGCACCGCACTCCAGTACTCCTGCCTGGAGAATCCCATGGACGGAGGAGCCTGGTAGGCTGCAGTCCATGGGGTCGCTAAGAGTCAGACATGACTGAGCGACTTCACTTTCACTTTTCCCTTTCATGCACTGGAGAAGGAAATGGCAACCCACTCCAGTGTTCTTGCCTGGAGAATCCCAGGGATGGCGGAGCCTGATGGTCTGCCGTCTATGGGGAAGCACAGAGTCGGACACGACTGAAGCAACTTAGCAGCAGCAGCAGCAGCATTGAACTCTTCAGGTGCCACAGAAGCCTCGAGGTATGGTGCAGGAAGAGGAAGGAGCAACTTCACAGGGATGTATGAGAGAAGGCCCCTCCACTGATGGTGTGTGAATGGGATTGTAGGCCCTGGCCTGAATCTGCCCTCTCCTTCAGGGCTAAGGACCATTATGGTAAACAGTGATTATCATGGATCAAGTGAAATTCTGTCTCTGCTTTGTTACAGCTGCTTAGATTATCACTGGCTGCTTTTACCACTCAACTTCTGAATAAGTAAACCTCTTTTGATGTATTTGAATATTTAAGGTTATAAAAACACACTGAATTTAACTTTCAGAAAAGTTTACAAGTCTGAAATAGATTTGTAATTGATGCAGGCTCTTTGAGTGGGCCAGTTCTCTATGAGGGGCTTCCAGGTGGCGCAAGTGGTAAAAAATACACCTGCCAATGCAACAGACTCAGGGTTTGATCCCTGGGTTGGGAAGATCCCAGGAAAAGGAAATGGCAACCCACTCCAGTATCCTTGCCTGGAAAATTCCATGGACAGAAGAGCCTGGCAGGCTACAGTCCATTGGCTCGTGAAGAGTCGGATGCGACTGAACACGCACACACAAGTGACATTCTCTATGATCATTCATGTATTTCACAGAAATTTCATGAGTGTAGGCATGGCAAAGAAAGATGATCATATGGCTATATAACATCACTAATAGTTATTATTAAAATCTGTAAGTACTTCATATATTTCTAAATGTGATGCTGCATCTTAAATTTCTAAAAAAAGTGCACTGTAAAAGAGATATTTATAATCAAATTAGACAGACAGACATAAACAATAATTTCAGTTTAAGAAGATGTATTACCAGTATAATATGATCAATAATAAGTTAATTATAGTTAAGTACTTGAATGGAAATATTGTATCATTTTTTTCTCGTTTTGAAAAATAAAGACAGTTGCTCTTGAATATTTATAATTTGTAATTATAATTATGAATGATAATTATGAATATTTAGAATTATCTAAGGATGCATATTTATAATTATTTGGGTAGTGTTGCTCTCTTTTTCTGGTTACAGAAAGCTATTCTATAAATATAATAGGCTCAGGCTGGGAACAGTATGTACTGTGACAGTGGCCAGAGATGCTGAATTCTTATCACACATGGTGGGACTAGGTATCTGACTGCTGAGGCTCCCCACATAGGCTATGAAAGAGATTTCCTTCTCTCCTTGCTTCTTTCCTACTCCTGCCTTCCTTGCCTTCTAAGGGAAGTGACTCCTTAGATCATATTATGCTCTTCATAAAAGGCAGTTAGTGATCAGAGGTCCGTGATCTCTATTTTGCCTTTTTTCCACTGCTTAATATTGTGATATCAAATGAGAATATTAAAATATGAACTCTGATCCATGGCTGGTTAAATAGTTTCTAAGTAACAGCTACAGAATGAACACATTTAGAGTCCATATTTAATAACATGAGAGATGCTACCTTGCATTGTTATATTCTATAATTGCAGATACAGGAAAAGAAAATATGGAAGATGAAAAATGTCTCAGTTCTTAGTTTATGAGGGATGAATCCTTGTACCCTACCTCTCTTTCAATACTTCTGGGCTCCATCTCATTTGTAAATTGTGTCTAGAAATTTTAAACATTCTTAATTTCCAAGTCCCAGCTTCACCATGAAGTACTGAAATTCACATTTCTTTTACTCTTTCTTTGAAATTTAGCATTTCCTCCCTTTTAGAGTCAGAAAAGCTTTGCACCATGTTAGAAAGTGCATGAGGCTAAAGTGGAGTCAGAAGTCATAGTTTATAATTTCAACTCTGATCTTGGTTATTATCTTTATGACACAGAACCAACTGAAATATCTCCAGACTTACATTGTGCATGTGACTTTGTAAAGTGATCTGAAGTAGAAATATGGATTCAGGTATCATCAGCACAAATTGATGGCTGAAGCCATGTTTGTGTGGAAGATTGCCCATGAAACAGTGCAATTTCTATTGTGAAAAAAGACACCCAGATGAAAATCTTTAATTGAGGGATCAGCAGAGAAAAGAGTGGCCTTAAGGAAATTGAGGAGGATCATCAGAGAGGTAACAGGAAAAATACCAATAGTTGTGTCAGAAGTACAGGAATTTCAATAACACAGAAGAAGGTAAATTCCTCCTGTTTCTATGGAAAGATGTACAAAAATGAGAAACACCCAGTATACATGCTAAATTGCTTCGGTCGTGTCTGTTTCTGTGCAATTCTATAGACTGCAGCCAGTCAGGCTCCTCTGTGCATGGGATTCTCTTGGCAAGACTACTGCAGTGGGTTGCTTTACCCTCCTCCAGAAGATATTCCCCACCCAGGGATCAAACCCTTATCTCTTATGTCTCCTGCATTGGCAGATTGGTTCTTTACCAAGGGCACCACCTACAAAGCTCCAATAGATTCATTATTAAGGTTTCATTGATGACCATGGTGGAACTAGTTTCACCCAGAGAAGTGGACACAAAAGCAAGGCTGCGGTGAAGTACGCTCACTGTGCCTTCAATAAGCTTAGGTAGAAACTGGGAGAAAAGCAGGAGATAGAGAGGAATCTGGACTGAAACGAGGGGCTGTTGTGAAAATGGAGGAGGTTGTATGCAGGGGCTAATCGGTCAGAAAGGGTAGATTAAAGAGAGAAGAGAGAATGGGATGAACTGTTGGAGGAGAGCATGGGGGAGGAAGTGAGGTCCTGCACCTGGAGAGAAGACTTAGCCTTGAGCAATATGACTAACACCTGTGGGTTAGGTGTTTCTCCCTTTGGCCCAGTTAAACACATTGTGTGGACTGATTCTCCTGTACTGACTTTGCCCCAAGCTATGTGCCTTTTAGTTGACTCACTGATTTTTATCATCTTCAGAGCAGATGCTTTGAGAGTGACTAGGGAAAAGTCCCATTCAGCAACAGCTTCACCCACATTATGAAATTACAGCGGAAAAAAAATGTTTATGTGTAGAAAAATTGGGAACTTCAGTGAAAATATGTTTTTAAAATTTACTTACATTCTTTTTCTTTCCTTTCCAGTTGTTATAATTTTACAATATGATACGTACACATACACACTCATACACTCACCTATTACTGGTAGAGAGAGGTTGCTCTGCACACACTAGGCCCTCTATAAATATGTGTGGATTGTGCCTTATGAAAGGCATTAGAAAACCTTTCTTGGATAAAATTGGAATGAGAAAATACAAGACTGACAGTGTCCCATTTTAAGTATTTCAATTCTACTATTTTAAATTTCAAATAATTTGGACATCATGGATATAAATGTACTTTTCTATAGTCTTTGGTAAAACGGTTTCCTTAGCAGCTTCAGCCTATACTGTTTCATTTTTGTACACAACGTAATTTACTGAACTCAATTGTTCTGAGCAGAGGTGTTGGAAAACTCTTTCATTTCTCAACATAACATTTCCAGGGTAAACACTGCTAAAGAGAGAATGTTTAAGCAGTGTACAATAATGAAGTCAATATACCTTTAAGAATTTCGGAGTTATCTGTTACCGTAAGGAAAAAATATTTTTTTGTTCCTGTAAAAGTAGTCTTAACCCTCCAGTAAAGTGTTAAATTCATTAAAATGTCTACTATGCTTAATTTCTATTAAATATTTGCCAGTGAAATAGCTACACTTGTTTTACAACATGCTATAATTTAGACTTAATTAATTCAGACTGACCTTGACTGCGTAAGGGCTCACCATTAGAGACTGAAAGCATGTGATTAAAGGGCAATTCAGATGAAAATAGTCTGGGCATGAATCTGAGCTCCATCGTATACATCAGCTATGTAATCTTTTATTAGTTTAACTGTCTAGGATTCATGTTTCATATGAAATAGAAACAATAGTAGTACCTTCACATGGAATGAGTTAAAATTTATGAAGCGCTTTGCACATTGCTCTACTCTTTCTAATGATGTTAGCCATTCTTGTTGCTGTTTATATTAATTCCTGTGTTAGGTAGTAAAAGAAAACTGAATAAAAACCATAACACATCCAAAATATATTATGTAAAGAAGTGCACTCTATAAGAATGAGTATCCTAGGAATCTCATTTTGTTCAGAGGAAAACCATTTCCATATACAGAAAAAACAAATATGTTAAAATGTAAGTAAACAGTGATTATCTCTGGGTGGTATGGTTTTGAGTGCTTTTAATTTTAACTTTTTTTTTGCATTTTTCATATTTTCTACAAGTAATGTGTATTACTTTTGTAAGATGTATGCAGCAAATGGTTATAATACAGCTCATTCTAAGTATGAAATATTTGGAGATTAAGTGAAAAGTTTACAAGAGTATAAGATGAATCTTTTTGCATTTGGGATGCAATTTTCTTCCAAAAAAATGAAGTACTTTCTGGATTTAATCAATGAACATGGTAATTAAGTGGGCATTTTTAGCAGATTTTACATTCTGGGATAAGATTCTTTTGCCACCCTGCAGCACACTTTTGAGATGGCTCATTGTTAGTCAGTGGGTGTTTATTCAAGACATGAAAACCAGCACTTCAGCATGGAAATTGCTGGGTAAAGAAAAGTAAAATTAAAATAAGACAAAAACCAAACCAAACTCCACCAAACCATGTACAAATTATTTCTGGAAGGTTTTTTGTCTCTTACTTTATTAACAGTAGATCATCATGAGATGATTTTAAACTCCAGAATGTGGGTAGTGTTCTTTCACTAGAGTTCAGTATAAACATGGTTATTAATATCATTATGACTGTGTTTTGTGGTTCCTTTTCAGGCTTATGTTTTTTATCTTGAGAATTCACATTTACTGGGAACATGTGTCACAGTCTCTCTCAATAAGTATTTAAGGAGGGAAAAAGGATGAAGAATTTTTTGGCAAGAATGCCTGGAGAAGTAGAGGATCACATACTAGGTGGAATAAGTTCAGGCAGTCTTTTCTTATACTACTGTTTAGCAGTCCACTGGCCACATGGTCAAATTTGTTACTCCGGTTTATTAATTGTAATTGCATAAAACACAAACTTTACTTAGGTGGTCAGCCCACAAATCACTATGTAAGTAACATATGTGTATCATGATCGTGACAATCTTGTCCCTTCTTTCAAAATCTGTTAGTGAGCCATTGCTGCTCATTTTCAGTTCAAGCACACGGCAAGTAGGTAAGTTATGTTGTCTCCTTGTCTCCCTCTGGCCAACCTACATGACATTTTATAAAAGTGGGTTATTTAAGGGTAAATTGTCTGGCAAAGATAAAAGCACAGTGAAGAAATAGAAAGTGATAGTGCTGAAAGTGAAGTTTGAATTGAAACTAAATGGAGTTAATAGAAAAAATTGCTGACCATGGAAATGTTGACCTTCCAGCTCTTTATGAGACAAGATATGTGGCCAGAGAAAGGTACTGAAGGAGAATATTTTGTCGTAAATGAGGAAAGAGGTTGTGACAATAAAGGAAAAGATATCCCAGATGTGATACCAACAAAATACTCAGATTAAAGAAATTCTTGTAGTTATTTCAGTGACATTGCATGTGGATTCTTTACCAGCTGAGCTACCAGTTTCTGACACCAACAAATTATGATGATGTCAATCATACATTGTGAATACAAACAAAAAAGGCAACTTACTAATATACAAATATAATCATTTTAGGGCTTCCCTGGTAGCTCTGCTGGTAAAGAATCTGCCTGCAATGCAGGAGACCCCGGTTTGATTCCTGGGTCAGGAAGCTCTGCTGGAGAAGGGACAGGCTACCCACTCCAGTATTCTTGGGCTTCCCTAGTAGCTCAGACAATAAAGCATCTGCTGGCGGTGAAGGAGACCCGGGTTCTATCCCTGGGTCAGGAAGATCCCCTGGAAAAGGAAATGGCAACCCACTCCAGGGTTCTTGCCTGGAGAATTCCATGGACAGAGGAGCCTGGCAGGCTACAGTCCACGGGGTTGCAAAGAGTCGGGCACAACTGAGCAACTAACACACAACACAGCACATGACACTTTATGGAGGCATAAATACTTGTTAGCTCCATCTGTAAGATTTATGAAGAAAAGCAAGCACTGTTTAAACTACTTTTAATAATTTTACAGTTCAGTTTTAATTTTGAGATAATTGTAGATTCTCATGAAATTTCAAGAAATAATAGAGCTCTTTTGTGTCTTTCATTCATTTCATCTTGATGATACCCTCTTACATTGTGTGTATCTATGGTATAATAGCACAACCTGAAAAATTACATTGACACAGTCTGACCTTATTCAGATTTCATCAGTGTCACATGAACTTATGTATATATGTGTGTGTGCATGTGTGTGTCTGTATGAACTTCTGTGCAATTTTATCACATGTGTATATTCATATAACCTCCACCATGGTCAAGATATTGAACAGTTTTTTCATAACAAGGATCCTACAGGCCACCCTTTTATAGTCGTATCTACTTCTGCCTGCCCCTTCATCAACACCCGCTGGAAACTGCTAATCATTTGTCTTCACTAATTTTGTCATTTCTAGAATGTTATTGTGTATGTATGTGTGTAGTTATTGTGTGTATATGTGTGTAGTATGTATTTTTGAGGTAAACTTTATTTCAGTCTGCATAATTTCCTTGAGATCCATGCATATTACTGAGTGTGTCTGTAGTTTCTTTTTATTGCTGAGTAGAATTCCATAGTATGTATGTACCAGTGTTTCTTTAACCATTCTCTCACTGCAAGACGTTGTTGTTTGCTATTTGGCTTTATGAATAAAGCCACTACAAACATTTTTCTACATGATTTTATATAATGTAAATTTCTTTTTTTTTTTTTTTAAATAAATACTCGAGTGCAGTTGCTGGATAGCATGGTAGATGCATGTTTAGTTTTATAAAAAATGGTCGATCTGTTTTACAAAATGTCTGAGAAATTTTATATTCCCACCTGTAGTACGTAAGAGATCATTTTTCTCAGCATACTCTCCAGCACTGGGTATTAGCACTATTTTTTAATTTTAGTCATTCTGATTGTATTTACTGATCTCATTGTGGTTTTAATTTGCATTTCTCTAATGGTTGGTAATACTATTTTTCATGTGTTTATTTGCTGTCTCTACAATGTCTTCAGTGGGGTGTCTCTTTCCCCTTTTTAAATTGAATTGTATTTTAAGTGTTGAGTTTTTGATGTCCTTTATAAATTTTCTCAACATTTTTAGTATTTTATATTTGAGTGTACTAAATGATTATTAGTTTTACTTTTTTCATTTGCCTGTAAATTTATGACTGAAAATAAGAACAGAGTTTTGACAAAAATTTTTAAAGAACTCCTGAACAGACGTAAATTTCATTGTTGATGATGAAGATCTATTTGCACAGGTTTAGGTTGCATGCTCAGTTTTATAGCCCCACACTGCTAAGCAAAGTGAGGACTATCTGTAGAATTATGACTGATATGTGCTTTGTTAGGAGGGACATGCAGGATGCTGTAGAAGCTCACAGCCTTTAAGAATGTGTTGGCTCATTCAGGATCTGTATATGAATAGAAGGTAGCCAGGCAGAGATAGGTGGAAAGGCTGCCTTTCAGGCAGAGAGAACTGCATATGCAAAGAGTTAGAGGTATGAGACATGGCAGTTTAGAGGAAATAAAAAGAAGTTCAGTATGTCTGAAACATGATGCAGGGAATGAAGCTGCAAAGAAAGGAGGAGACCGGGTCAGACAAATATCGTAATATGTGTTAAAACACATGGTCTTTATACTGGGGTCATGGGAGAGACCTAGTTAAAACAGATTCACAGAGATCCCTTTGACCACAGTATGGAAAATGAATTGTAGGACAATACAGCTAAAATATTTAATTCTTTAAAGAAGCATTTTACATTCAAATGTGTTTTAGTATTTGTTTTGGTATGTGTGTGTTTAGTGGGTGATTTTTATTTGCAGAATAATTCAAATAATTATATACTAACTTAAAGGCCCAATATCAAAATGTGTAAGTGCACATAAGTTGAGCTACTCTGTTTAAAATTAAGATGGATGGTCTAGACTCTAGAACATCATCTGATTTTCCTTTCCTATCTCATCAGATCTTGACTGCACTCTTCCAATCTTAAGTAGTGTCCCTTGTAGGCCAGAGTGCATGGGAGAGAGGCCCCTTATCATTTCAATCATGCCATTTTAGCTTTTACTTGTTTTGTGTAAGTTTCACTGCATTATTTCATTTTTATAAAAAATCTCCCTGAGAAAATATTCAAAAATCCTTACTGTAAGGGTTCTGGAAATTTAGATTGGTAAATTCTGATTTAGAGAAGGAGAATTTTAAACACTGGGATATATTTTTAGTAAGAACTAGAGAGAAAGCAAAATTTGAGAAATTTTATTTAATTAATTTGACTTGTGAATATTATGTGAGAAGCTGATGCTCTGTCCTCAGAGATATTTTTTATTTTTGAAGTTTATTTCCCACATCCTTTACAGTTATCTTTCAAATCTTTAAGGGATTATAGTGATGAGTTTTCTCTATCCTGTCTGTCTGAACATGTTGTATTTAAATTTGCATTTCGCTTCTGTGGTATAAAGCTCACCAATCCCCTTACATAAAATAGGAGTGCTGTTGTTTTTGGATTTGCAGATGTTTTTGTTTTATATCAAGTCACCACTCATTTTGACAGAGTGGTGTTATTTTTATTTCCTTCCCATTCTGAGATCCTTACTCTTGATCAGATTCCTCACTCTTCAGGCCATTGGACTTCATCTAGTAGGATGTGGTAGAAGTTAATATTTTGAAATTGAATATAAGTAATTTTTCAACCATTCTTAGAATCCTTGCTGATTTTAGGATTTGCCTCAGTGGTGTAATTCAATACCTAGCAAAGCACCACACATTCTTATATTTACATAAGGGTCCCTAAAATTGAAAAAAATAGAGGTGAAACTATCTTTCTTTCTTTTTTTTTTCAAATTTTAGGTTAGAAAATAGGAGCAAAAGAATACTGCATTAACTGGAGATAAAAGACTAGCTTTCTGGCTCCCAAAGAGTTAGTGGGGTTTGCAAATTCAAAGATCTGCTAGGCCAATGGGTAATAAGAGCTTAGTGATAATTTTTTCTATTTTAAGTCTAAATAGTAAAGAATATTTCAATCCCACAGAATTTTTTTTTTCCCATGCTGAAATAATAGGCCCATTGTTTGTATTTCTTTCAGTTATTCCAGAGAAGGTAGAAATCTCAATTTTTATGTTAGTTTCTTCTTTTAAAAAAGTTGACTTAAATATTCATAAAATACTCTACTGACTGCAGAAAACATTTCTGTGGACAGTGTGTAGTATCCTTTGAAAACTTTGATCCAGAATACACATTTCTGGATTTTATCAATGTTAGTTTAATGGACAAATACGTCTGGGTACTCATCCTTACCATCTGTCCTCTTTTTCTTTAAGAGCATTTTAATACTGTGGATGAATCTACCTGTCCTTAAATTTTGTCTAAGTTCTTTTCCTGCCCACTGTCCACCTTTGCAGTCTCAACCCCTGTAATATCTGCTGACTCTTTTTTTTTTACAACGAACTGAAGCTTTTGAAGTTTAAGAACATTTTTATATCTGACCCTTATTGGTACCTTCAGTACCTTCTTCTTGACTGTGAGCTAGCCCCTAAGAATCCAGTAAAGATTTAGTGTCTTTGATCATCTAGCTATTCATTCTGGCCTGTTATTTCTGGCTCTTCTACTGCTGCCTGGAGTTCTTAGTTCTTGCTTTCTGCCATCACTATCAATTGCGTGCATGTAAGTCACTTACATGGAGAAGGAAATGGCAACCCCCTCCAATACTCTTGCCTGGAAAATCCAATGGACAGAGGAGGGGCCTGGTAGGCTACAGTCCATGGGGTCGTGAAGAGTCGGATCCGACTAAGCGACTTCACTTTCACTTTTCACTTTCATGCATTGGTGAAGGAAATGGCAACCCACTCCAGTGTTCTTGCCTGGAGAATCCCAGGGACGGGGGAGCCTGGTGGGCTGCCATCTAGGGTGACGCACAGAGTCGGACATAACTGAAGTAACTTAGCAGCAGCAGCAGCAAGTCACTTACATGGACTTGGTACATGGCCGGCCACAAAGAAAATTCTGCTTCATGTTCTGGAACTGGTGGGTAGATTGCCCACCTGTCCTGATTTTCCTGGGATGGTTCTGGTTTATACTAGTTACCTGGGCACAATTATTTATAGTACCCGTTTCACCCTGTTTTCATTTGGAGGAAGACTTAAATGGTCACCGTGGATCCGTTGTTACTGGAGTTTTCACTGATGGAAACCTAGCCCAAACCTCAAGTAGCTTTCAAATGTATAAAATTTTATTATTGCTCAAATAAAATAAAGCAGATAGACTATAACACCTATGTCTTTTCAACAAATGTCTTTTCATCAAAATTCTGCATGTATTTTACAACTAAAGCCTGTGATGTGCACTAATTTTTGTTGAGTAGTGTGAAACTATACTTGTGTTACCTTTCCTTCTTAGCAGAATCAGCTTCTGAAGATATGCTTATTTGCTGTTTACTAAGGCAGTAAAACAGCAGAAGCTCTTTACCTAAATTGTCTCAGTGGGCCTCTCACCGCATTTCATTTATTCGTTTATTTATATTTGATACAATAAAAAGAAGATAAGAAGGCAGAGATCATGAAAGGATAAAGCTAGAATGAATTTCTGTTTTTTCCTGTTGATAAAATCTCTCATTCATCTGCAATTGTTCATTCAATTATAAACCACTATCCCAGGGATTTAATTCTTGGAAAAAATCCGCTGGGGAATACTCACGAGCAAATTTATTTCTAATTTTGTTTCCTGCTTACATTTGACTAAGTGAAAGAGCCTAAGAGGTGTGAAGAATAGTAACATCACATGTTTTAAGTTTTGCTGTAGTACTTTCCCATTGCCCTTGGTTGACTGTGAAATTTTTTTTTTGTCCTTTTTCTGGATTTCACTCTTGAGTTCTTTGGGACTCTCATAAGAATTTTCTATTAGACCTTATTCATATTTCTTTTCATGATTTCTCATTTACCTTCATTTCTTTTTTCACCTGTAATTGCCTTCTTGTGTAGTATAAGGGAGGGTGGGTACGGTATGGAAATCTCTGTTTGCAAAAGCCCACAATAATTACTAGCATTCTTAGATAGTTGGGTTTTCATTTACTTTTTAATTTAATAAGGACACAGTCATTCCTGTGCTGTGGTGCCACATATTTTTATTCATTGGTAGCCAAATTAATGATTATTTTTCTTATCAGTGCTCAACAGGATGTTTGATTTACTCCACCTCCAATTTAGAAGTTAAACAAATTACAGACCTTCCAAGTTTTCATACATGACTTATTAAAGGCATAGCTAAAAATACTTAATAACTAACTGAAAACTAATTCTCTTCTATTTGACTGCTAGGATTATATTTCTGTAAAACTTCTCATATAATGCAAGAAGGAAAAAAAAAATAAGACTGATTGTATATTTTGTTAAGATAAATTGAAGTATTTCTATTTAAAAATGGACATTTGGATTGTAATTCTGTTAGAAAAATTTTGTAAATTGTTATGGCTGTAATACTTTCTATGAATAAAATACAATAAACATAAGTCTTAACTGCAAACATATTTAAAGATTTAAGGGAGGGGTTTTGATATGTTCTTCCTCTTGGAGGAGGCAGCGCAGTCCACTCCATTATCTTTTTGGTATGTTCTTCCTCCTGGAGAAGGAAATGACAACCCATTCCATTATTCTTGCCTGGGAAATCCCATGGACAGAGGAGCCTGGTGTTCTACAGTCCATGGGGATTGCAAAGAGTGAGACACGACTGAGTAAGTAACACTTTGATATGTTAAGAAACATTTCAATACATTGAACAACCATTTTATTTGAAAGTGTAGGGTACCTTTTAATGGTGTACAGATGGTAGTTTTGGAATTAAAAACTCTAGAAGTCTTCATAAACATTTGACTAAATAACTCATTTTTGGCTAGTTTATACTTAGGGCTTTCTTTAATCAGCTGTATTAGTTAATAGTGCATTCTATTTTATATAATGAGTTAATTGGATATCTATTTAGAAATAATATAGCTTAATTTTATATTTTCATCCTAATACTGCTATAGTGACTTTTGAATATTACTGTTCATCACAGCTTTTTTTTTTTTGCCAAAGCATTTGTGTTTGTATGAAATCTATAATAGATGGCCTCTGTTGAGAGCCTTGTCTTAGTGTGTGTGTGTGTGTGTGTGTGTGTGTGTGTGTGTGTGTGTGTATGTGTGTGAGTTGCTCAGTCATGTCCAACTCTTTGTGACCCCGTGGACTGTAGCCTGCCAGGCTCCTCTGCCCATGGAATTCTCCAGGCAAGAATACTGGAGTGGGTTGTCATTCTCTTCTCCAGGGGATCTTACCAACCCAGGGATTGAACCTGGGTCTCCCGCACTGTAGGCAGATCTTTTACCATCTGAGCCACCTGGAAAGCCCTTGTCTATGGGTAGGGCAAAACGTCATTTGGATTTTTCCATACCACGTTATGGAAAAATTCTGAATGCTCTTTTTTGGTCAATGTAATATTTTTGGTCATGTTTGGGTTATTGACATAATCAAACTATGGGTACTATATTTCTGACAAAGGAAGATTTCAAGAATTTTGAATAAACTTTTTGAATAAAAATGATAACAGCTATTTCATGTTTCTAAAAAGTAAAATGAAGTTTCTCAGTCATGTCCTGACTCTTTGCGACCCCATGGACTGTAGCCTATCAGGCACTGTTGTCCGTGGGATTTTCCAGGCAAGAGTACTGGAGTGGGTTGCCATTTCCTTCTTCAGGAGATCTTCCCAATCCAAGGGTCGAACCCAGGCCTCCCACATTGCAGGCAGACACTTTACCCTCTGAGCCACCAGGAAAGCCACCATGTTCCTAAGTCATAGAATATTATGTTTCAATGCTCGGCTGCACTTTTAAATTACAGTTAAAATGTAGAAATTGAAGTGTTGTTAATACATAAATGTAGGAAACTTTTAGATTTCTTAAAGTGTTTGTTTTAAGAAAATAGAATTTACTATCTGAATTTGTCCTGGTTAAATATTAGTGTACATATTCTTAGCGTATTTTGTCTAAGAACAGTAATTAAAAGATGTATGAGGTGTGAGATTGCTTTACCTTTATATGTATCTACTGCCCCTTCCATCTCACATGCATACTCACATAGAGACTTATGGATTTAATGAAAAACCTAAAGTTCTCTGATACAGGGTGGACTTCTTGGACATTCCAGGTGGCACCAGTGGTAAAGTATCCACCTGCAAATGCAGGAGGTGTAAGAGACACTGCTTCAATCCCTAGATTGGGAAGATTCCCTGGAGGAGAAAATGGCAACCGACTCCAGTATTCTTGCCTGGAAAATCCCATGAAAAGAGGAGCCTGGTGGGCTACAGTCCATAGGGTCACAAAGAATCGAACACGATGGAGCATGCACACACTCTATGCTTGTGCTTCTTAAAAACATATAAGCAGACAAATGAAAAATAATCTCAATGTTTTACATTGACTTTTCTTGATTATACATTTAATTCCAATTCTATAAGTTTAGAGATACCTCAGAATGGTAGATGGAGAAGGAGATGGCATCCCACTCCAGTACTCTTGCCTGGAAAATCCCATGGACGGAGGAGCCTGGTAGGCTGCAGTCCATGGGGTTGCTAAGAGTCAGACATGACTGAGCGACTTCACTTTCACTTTTCACTTTCGTGCATTGGAGAAGGAAATGGCAACCCACTCCAGTGTTCTTGCCTGGAGAATCCCAGGAACAGGGGAGCCTCGTGGGCTGCCATCTATGGGGTCGCAAAGAGTCAGACACGACTGAAGCGACTTAGCAGCAGCAGCAGCAGCAGAATGGTAGATATTGGCTGTGCAATGAATTTAGTCCATCTTTCAGTTACCTGGATTGGCAACATTTTTAAGGTACCATTTTGACAAGGCAGAAGCTATAAACAGTGTATTGATGATATTCTCATTATCTCAAGGAGAAAATGTCAGAATTCCCCTGAGTCACCAAACAAAGCCACTGTGATAAAAATGATCCCTCTTCTCACCTCTCCTCCCTATTATTCCCACTGTCCCACCAAGCTTGCTGATAAGTGACTAAGACTTTTTCGAAGTCACAGATCAGAGACTAAAAGAGTAATTTATATTATTGTTTCTAGTGAGATTGTAATCATGACGTTGTAATTGTCGTTTGTTAGGAAGCCTCATTTACTGTTTAATGTGCTTGAGAGTCAAAGTATTATCACTTAAGGTCAGACTTTTGATGCATGCAAATTAATATTTTTTTCATTCCTTCTCTATTATTAATAGGGTAGCAAGTATGGGGTTCTCATTTGTCATAGATCTGCTATGTTCCAAGCCTCATACCGAGTGCTTTGTTGATACTTTCCCATATTCTGCGTGCCAGACCTGTGAGGCAGGGTGTGTTATCCCTATTGGATAGGTAAAGGACCTGTGTTTTAGAAAAGAGAAAATAATGTGCTGAAGATCACATACTGACATGTATTGAAGTGAGTTGGACTGACCCCGTCTGAATTGTTGGGAATCACTTTAAGCTTTATAAGTGTTTTATCTTTCCCTAAGGTCTGTCTGCTTATTGAAAACTAGAATCTGCCCGATATTAATTTGTCAGGCAGCTAAAAAGAAAAAAATTCTATTTATATAATTTATGAAATGTTTTAGTTTGGGACTTTACAGCAGACTATCTGTTAATAAGATCATTATACTCAGGAAATTAATTGACGTTTTTATTATACTATAGGATGTATCAGAAAATTGGCTAAAACCTCCAACTTTTTTTTATAATAACAGGATTACTTGCTGTCAGGCAAAAATAAAAGACTGCTCCTCGGTGTTCATCGTTTTGTTTTCCTTTGCTTCCTTGATTAGTTAAAATATTTGTCATTTAGGTACATCTTTCAAATTCAGTGTTTTTCAGATTTTTAATGTATAAAATGCATGATGAAATGAAATGATCTCTAAAGTTCCTAAAACCTCAGAACTTTGTGAGACTGTGGCCACTCAACAGCCTGGCAGGGCGATAGCAGCACTATAATACCCTTCTGTCTCCCTTTTCTTTTCTGCTTCTGGTTGTTATTCATTGGGATATTTTTGAGACAGCAGGTGTATACTAAGGTGAAAGTACATTTTTTTTCTGCTATTCACTAGAAAGACAAAGATAGATAAATAGAATATTTATTGCCTGATTTATATATCCTTTTAAAATGTAACTTTAAAAAAAATAGGTAAAGTAAGATTAAAAAAAGAACACCAACCTATTTCCTTTGTAGTTAAAATTGAGTGCTTCTCTTTTGAGGATTAGAGATATATAATTCTAATGGAAATAAAGCTTATACATTGAGATTCATTATCTCAGAACATTTGGTATAGCAGACAAGCTTGTATTAAACACCTTCATGGTAACAAGACATATCAGTGAGAAGGGATACAAATGCAGATAGTGTATTCTTCCCCTGCATGGTGATTAGCACATATATTATCTCCCCAGTCTGAGTTACGTACTGAAGAGAAATCCTAGATAGTGTTGGAGGAGAAATAAATTGGAAAGCATTCTCGTTTCTCCTGAAGCTGAGCTTCACATCATAACTTAATTATTTGTGTCTCAGATGTTGGGATTTTCTCAAATGTCAGTGATTCAATTAGCCGAAACTTATCGATTCCTGACCCCTTCTTTAGTACAATGCTGGATGCTGTGGCTTGAAGCAGTATAGAGTATTGTCATCAGCAAGATGGCTTGTCTTCTTGAGGAGATGGCAGACACACACAGAATAATTGAAGAATAGACAACAGGATGAAAACAGATACCATTCACTTGATATTTCCTTAGTGCTTGTCTCAAAGTTCAGTGTTTCATGTACATAATGGGAACTAAAATGCATCTTCTTGTCCACACCTGAAGGCTCAATTCCCTTTGGTTTCACATCAAAGAGAAGCATATATTCAATATCAAAAACATTTAAAATAGTATGCATGCATTCACTGAAGACTCCCGCAGATTTATGTGTGTATGTATTTGTGTGTGTGTGTTATGTTTCAGTGTTTGTGTGTATGATGTATATCATGATAAGTGGAAAAATTGCTTTTAAAACTATCTCTTTATATGGCTCCTCAAAGGTTCACATCACTAATTTTGGCTCTAATTTTGTATATCTCTGAAAAATATATTCTTTATATTGGCTTTATATTTAGAGACCTACCTTTCATTCAGGGTTATTGTTTTCTGTTCTCCAGATAACTTTCTGTCCTTTTTTTTAAATAAAAAATATAGTTTCTCTAGATTAATTAAAACATTTCCCCCTCTATTCTCCTTGTCCACAGAGGTATGACAAAAACTGAGGAGTATAAACAAAAGTCCTCCTTAGAAATGAGGTTGAAGAGAGTGGAAGAAAGACTGATAATAATAGTTTTATTTTGCTGAGGCTGACTGCATATGTTCTACATTGTGGGGTATCACCTTGTGTTTTACAATATTTTGGTAAACGCAAATCTCCCATCGGTAGAAAATGCAGGATAAGAAACTTGATGTAGGTTGAGTTTAATTTTGAGAGATGTGTATAATTTCTTTGGCTGAGTGGTGACGTGACAGTTTCTGAGAGAGGGAGCAGCATCAGTGGATGCAAAAAGGGTAACAACATAAGAGAAACATTCCCCCTGGTACTGTTGATCAGAATACAATTGTTAACTTGTTTACAACAAAGAATCAGTGTGAGGGATTTGAGCTTCTGGGGAGGAGTGGTGAGAAGAGTGATGAAGTATTTTTGATATAAAAAGCCAAAGCATAGAAATTTGTTGGTTTTTCAGATATTTCTGTGCAATATCTGAAACATTTAAAGGGATAAATCTGTTCCATGTATGAGTCCCAAAATTGCTATAATTCAGGTGGTGTTATCCCTGTTTTGCAGATAAGCCCAGTTCTCTATAAGGGGAACCAAGTTGTGAAAATCACTTAACTTTCAAGCCGTAGAGCCAGGATTTGAACTAAGTTTGATCTCAGTTCAGAGTTCATTCTTTTAACTGTATCCTTAAAAATATAGACAACATTGCAGATGTTTCTTAATCTGTCCTGTTTATTTCAACTAGGGAGAAATAAGAACTTTGTCCTTATGTATTTTGTTAAGCAGCTAAAAATGCAAACAACTCTTTCACATAATTTATGAAATGTTTTTGGATAAAGCATGTAACAGCTGAATTTCTATTTAAAATTTTTATTTCAAAAGATTTGTTAATAGAAGTTTTATCATACTATAGAGGTAGCTTATATGAAATACCTTTTTGTGTAAATTAGGTCTTCTTCTATTTCTTTATTGTATTGTATTATTTAAATGTTAGAAAACTTTGTATTCTTTTCATTAATGATAATATATTTTGATTTAAAAAAATGTTTTATCTAGACATATGTCATCTGTCTTACTGTGTTGTTCAGATATCCAAAACAATGTTCTTTAGAAAGATAGGGGACATTTTCCTGCATTTCTGAGTTTAAAAGGAGTATCTGTGAATTTTTGCCAATCAAAAAATGGTGATTGATGTATGTTTTGTTAGCTGTACTTTTGAAGATAGGAAAGATTTCTTCTATCAAGAGATTTCTGGTTTGAAAATTTGCTAGAATGAACTTGTTAAAAAGGTGATTTTTTTTAAAGTTTTCTTTGAAATTGTAACAACTTTTTCCGGTGGTTTTACCGTTTGAATTTTGTTCTCAATTTGAATTTTCTGCTTTAAGTGGGAATCCATTTATAATTTATAAGATATTTTAATACAATTTGTAATACCCTGTTTTACAGTCAGCACGTTGCTACTCAAGGGTGAAGAGGTGATGTTGGGAAAGAAGTATAACTACATGATGGCCTTTTTTTTCTTAATGTAACTGCATTAAGTTTTAATATTGAGATAAGTAGCCAGTCAGTGGTTATACTTCTTAGGTTTTGTTTTGCAGGCAATAAGAATTGACTATCTTCTCCATTCACAATTTTATATAGATTTGGTTTGGGGGCTTCTGGCAAAGTGGTATAGGCATGAATGGAAAACTTTATCTTAGTAACAAGTCAGAACTATCTTCATTTACTAATCATTCATTATTTAATTTATACTTTCATATAACTTTCACTGTTACATAGATAATTAGACTTACCTCTAAGATCCCTGGCTTGGAAAGATCCTCTGGAGATGAAAATGGGTACCCCCTCCAGTATTCTTGCCTGGAGAATTCCATGGACAGAGGGGCCTGGTGGGCTACAGTCTAGGAGGTCGCAAAGAGTTGGACAGGAATGAGAAACTAACACTTTTACCTTTTTCACCTCTAAGATACTCAATTGATGAAGATAACTAAGGAGAAAAGACTCTTGCTACCTAGGAATGCAAATATAATTATAAAATCAAGTTTACAGCCATAAACCTAGATTTCCCAGCCACTGAGGCCTATATTACCATTCTAGTTGAACTTCAAATTATATGTAAGCTTCTTGGCACCAACTTGAAAAGTAAACACATAATTAGTTGTTTAGTTTTAACTACTTTCAGAGAAAGTAAGGCCTTCTCTAGTATTAGATTCTAAAGCTGAAGGCAAAGAGGAAGCCATATAACATAAAGTGATGGTTCTTATTTTACGGACATGACTCTGAGTACCTTTTAAAAAATGTTTTTCTTTGGAAAAAGAAAGTATGTATTTTCCTTCAAGAAAATGAATTTAGATTTGCACACAATTTTGGTCCAGTGTGCTTCTTCTACTTGTTTTCTCACTGTGCAGCTGTCTGTATTGTAAATGATAAGTCTTCTTTGAGGGTGAGTATTATTAAATGAGCTAGGCAGTACTTCTCAACCTACAGTATATAGGTAGTTTCTCTGAGTCCTATGAAAGTTTAAAAATTTCTGTGTTTTTTGAGTCTAAAATTAATACTATACACATTTAAGATAATGTGGGTAATTAAGAAATAATTCAAAGGCATTATTTGCATTTGTGTTGATGTTGTAGCTTTGTTAAAGGGAAGTATAAATTGCATCTTGGTTTAGGGCACAAATGAAGGTTTAACAGCAGTTCACATAGGGAAAAGTGATGGAAACCTTTAGCTACTGTGTGGCAGAAAATAAATGTATAAGATTGAGAAATTATAGTAAACTGTGACATTTTATATATTAGCTTGAAAAAACTTCATTAACAGTAAATATAGTAAATAATCAGAAAAGAAAAGTTTATAAACAGCTTTAAGTTTTTCCTATTATTGTATTTTGGGACACACTATTAAATTATTGGTCCAACAAAAGCATGAATCAGTGGCTAAAAATCACTATCAAAGAAAAATAACAATGATGTATTAATACTGACTCAAATGACGTTTCATTTTGATCAAAATCAAAAGAAGAATCAAATCCAAAGTGAAATATAATTATACAATGAAGTATATATGTTTTCACATAGTGGTCACTATGTAATATTTGCAATATTGATTCTGTAAAACATAATTTATGACATTAAACTAGTATTAATTTAAATTTTATTGATTTTTACATTTGTTTGTATGGACAGGAGTATGATAAACTCTTGTTATAATAAGTTAATACTCAGAGATTATCTGTGCATAATGTAAATTAACACTGAGGTCCATAGGAAAGTTTTCCTTTTTAAAGATTAGTATTTTCTTGGGTTTGAGAAACACTGAATCAGGTTTATTTCTAAACTGTTTGCTGCCCATAGGGACTTAACAAACCATGCTTTCTTGCACATTTAAGTTGATTAAAGTAAAAGTCATAATGCTTACTCAGTTGCTGGGTCTGCTAGAATGAGGGGATTCCTTATGTGACTGACATACTGAGACTGGTGCTTGAAACAAATGTTTATCAACAGAGAGTCTTGAAACCCTATCTGGTTGCCATGTTTACATTATGAGCCATATGGGTTTACTCTTGACAGTTCAGACCAATGAACTCTTAGCTATTTTTACTGGTTTGATAGAGAACCAAGAAATAGTTTATGCTTAGTTGAAATGACTTATTTTAGGAGGAAGTTCTAGCCACTGGAGACTTGTTACCCTCCTTGTAGGTCATCCAAACAAATCTATTTAGTTGGTCTGAGAATTAGATTCCTCAGGCATCTGCATCTCTCCTTTGCTTACCTCCTTAACAGTCGACATCTCTCTCACCATCACCCTTTTTATTTCGTTTTGTATTGGATGGCAAAATTTTGGATTTTGTATTGTTGGGGTAGTAATTTTGATTTTTGGATTTCATCTTACATAGGATGCTGGGCAACTAGAAAGGTGGGTGGAACCACTCTTTCCATTACTACCTTAAAGAACTTGATCATGAAGTCATTTCTATCTGTAAAAGGAGAGTCAGAGACCCTGTGGTAGGACTTAGTGCCCCCTGTAGAGGGAAGTCCTGAACCCCTCACCCCAACCCCACCCCCAAGATTGGTATCAGAGTGAATTTCTTCATTCAGCAAATGTTACTGCAGCTAGTTTATCCATGAAGTTGTTTGAGTTTCATTTATTTATTTTCATGTTTTCAGGTATAGAAGGACATTTACGTGCTTTTCTGTTTTCCAGGAAGCAATTTTAGGCCAAAAGTACTGTGGAGAAGGTAGTCACACTGGTGTTTCAATCACCATTAGTTCCAATTTTTCCTCTCTGATACGTTTGTCTGTTTTGAGTATCTTGTCAATTTTTTCTTCCCCAGAACACATTGTCTTTTATGGAACATAGAACACATAAATTGAATTGCTGCTGAGGATAAATACACAGCACACTCAACCGGGAATTTTGGTTTTGTATTTGAAAAAAATAAATCAGGAGACAACTGTTCGGATTAGGAGATGTGCTTAGTGAAGGTCAAGAGGTGAATATACTCGAGATACCCAAACTAGTCATGTGTGCTTGTGAGTGCAAGATTAAGTAGCTTTCATCCAGCTGTAGACAGAGTCTGTTGTGAAGTCTTGGAAATCACCCAAATTATTAATCATTATTGAAATAACACTTCAGTAAAAGATAGTAAAAACATGTGGAGTTATCAGAGATAGCCATGTAAGTTAAAAGTTTAGAGTGAATTTCTTCGGAAGTATTTCTGTCAGTATTAGGGATAGAATGGTTTGCAGTCAGATTGTTGTGTTCTATGTTCCATAATAATATATGGTATGACATTAACTTGATTAAATTTAATCTGTAGTACCATATTTATAAAATATTTGAGATTTTGTTGAAAAGTTTATGAAAAGCAAAAAACAGTAAGGTTATGGAATTTGCTTACAAGTGTGAAATATATGTGGGGATGATTCATAAGTGTGTTTATAATAAGCTAAGCTCTTTTCTCTAAGATACAGAATCATATATCCAATAGCCTACTTGACATCTTCTCTGGTATGTTTCAATAAAATTAATACCCCTTCTTACTTAGGTGATATTTATTATTCTTTTTGGCAGTCTTTCCTATATTTGGTGAATTTCTTACCTTACAAGTTCTCATGACTTCAGAAAGAAGTCCAACACCTTTAAGCCATCCTTGTAGCCAGGATATTGATAGGTGACCAAATCTCCACCTCAGACCACCTAAACGAAGTTTGATTAGGAAGCCGTTGGCTGCAGAAAGAAGACATCATGAGGATTTCCTTCTGCAAAGAGTTGAAGCATAGATATCCATGGTCAGCAAAATATGGGACTCAGCCTGGGTTCTGGGAGGAGTGTTTGTACTTAGTGATGGGTCTCCACTAATAGTTTGGTTATTGTTTGGGCTTTCTAGTTTTTTTTTGTTTTTAAATATGTTTCTTTTTTGCTGAAAATGATGTAGTAGCTTTTGTTGTTTATAATAAAAAACTTGAACTGAACTTTCCTCCAAACTGATTTCTGTCCAATGTGGCAAGACTCAGGAAATTGTACCACTGTCTATTTGGGTATATGAGCAAGAAGCGTAGTTGTACATTCTGGACCTCTGTCTGTTCTTCACTTCTGTTTCTCATCCACATCAGTTCTCGTTGATTTTTTTACCTCTTGTATAATTTTAGATGATTGCTTCATATTATCTTTGTCATCTGCTATCATAATTAAATACAGAATTCTCTATGAGAATGCTGTAACTATTTCCTAACTGGTCTACACACGGTAGCCAGGGTGATTTTCCAAAATGTAAATCTGATTTTGGACAGGAGTTTGTGCTTCCCCCAGCTTAATGCTTTTCTGTGTCTTTCTATAAACAGTTAAGATAAAGGCAAAGGTCCTTATTTTGTTTACAAGGCCATCTTGGTCTGTTCACTTCCTACATCACTGTCTTCATCTCCCCCATTTTCTCCAAGCAATGAAAAAAATTTCAGTTATGTGTTACCTTTGTAAACTGAATTTCTTATCCACTTTGATGGGCAGTATAATATATAGACTAAAGAAGATGGATTTAGTATTAAATTTGGATTGATTTCTGAGCAAGCTTCTTTTTTAAATCCCACATTCTTCTATATCATATTAAGCACTTTACATATTCGATATCTTTCTCACTAGAATGTTGGATGAATTAAATAAGATATTTTTACTGTTTTACATATTTCCATTAGTAACTTTCCACTTAGCCTTCACCATCAATTCCATTAAATGGGCTATCTGCTCTGTCTAGATCCCTATGCCTAATCATAGCAGTAGCCCTTAAGGCGTTTACTTTTTTGAGCTTCGAAGAGTCTATGCCTTACAAACTCGAAGGTAGGAAATATAAAATTTGTAAATCACCTAAAAAGGTATATGATCAATCATAGGAATTCCTAGAGAAGATAGAAATTAGGCTCTCAGGGGAGAAAAGGAGACCACAAGTCTTTCAAGCAAAAAGGAGAGGTAAAACAAGGCAAAAAATGTGTGTCTATCATTATGAGTTGTGAACTATGAGTTCATGCTGATGATTCACTGCAAATAACACATTGCAAAGTGTATATCAACTATACTCGTGAGGACTCTGGGCACCAGATAAAGTACATGGTATCAGCTGTGTCTGTGCGCACACTTGGTTACATTTAGTGGATGTGTATCACCATCATTAGAGTGGTCACTTCCAGTTCATGGTACTTGTAGAGTTTAGTCACAACTTGTAGGACTATTTAAAAAGCAATTCCTTTTTTTTAAAAAAGTTATGTAAACAGTTCTTAGGGAGATATTTGATGATATTATAGTTAGAAGGAAAAAAATGTTGGAGACATATCCCTGCTTCTGGTTATTCCCAAGGGAGAAAAACATGATCCTATAATGTGTGCTTAAGGTGTTTACACTTATCTTACAAATGTTACTGAAATCCTAAAGTACCTCTCAATAGTAGATAGAATCAAAAATTTGAAGTTACTCAAAGTTCCCTCTTCCCTTCTCCGTATTCTCCCTTTTGTGGGGTTGGGGGGGAATGTGGGTTGGGAAACACCTGTGCTTGATTGCTGGTCAGAGTTCCCACTGCTACTTGTTTTTTGGCTGAAACTATTTTCTATTTTAGCTTCTACAGTACATCCCAGAGGGAAGCTTTAAAAAGTTAGTGTGGGAACAGAGACGCAACAATTTCTCAATGTTTGTGTTCACTCATTGAGCCTTAAGTTAGCATTTATGAAAACAAAGTTCAATCCTTAGCTGCTCTCTGGACAGCAAGAGCCCTATTGGAATGGAGGCCATTTGCGCCCTTGCATCATGCAGTTTTTCTGGATATATTTAAAAGGAATGTTTTCTTGGAGGAATATCCTTGGGTGATTGTATTTGCTAAGAGGAAGTTGAATAAATTGTCCACAGTCAGAGAAGTATTTGCACATTCTTTCTTTCCTCACCAGTGGCTGATATGGTAGTTCACAATTGACCAGTTATGTTTTGGGGGTTTCTTTTCTTTCTTCTTCTTCTTCTTTTTTTTTTTTTACTTTTGTTTTTGTTTGATTGTTTTTAAACAACAGCTGGATTGGCACATTGGAGAGATGGATTAGCTTATCTTAGAAAACAGTATTATGCTTTATTCTAGTATTGGGAACCACTAATTCCACTAGAGCTATTAAAATTAATGTAGGCTCAGAAGACTTCCAAGGGGTCTTGGATTTTTTTAAAAAAATTATATCATGTCCTTGAATTATAGAAGATTAATCATCTTGGGGCCAAAAGCAACAATCTTAGCATTTGAAGTGATGATATCATTCTCTTTTGCTTTTGTTTCCTAGGACTTAAGTTTCTTTTGTCATATTTGGATGGTTTATGAAGCTACCTGGGGAGACAGAAAATAAACATAGCCCCATTTTATTTTCCACCGTGTGTTTCCCTCTTTCCTTTTGTCTTCCCAAATTTTGCATTTAAAGTGGAGGCACTTCTTTCTTCTCTTTTTTTTTCATCTGGCTTGGACTATCTATTTCTCCATACTCAATTTCTCATTTTTCTCTCATGTTTTGTGTTCTCATTCTCTTTTACCCCACCCTCTCCCCTCATTACTCTGTTTGTATTCTAAGGCAGGCACTGTTTTCAAAAACAAGCAAATAGGTTTTTGGTTTAAATAATATTTTGTAAGTAAAAAAGTGAAAATACGTTTTTACTTTGATAGTTCCCATTTATGTAATCACTATAACAATCCTCTCAAATAGTAATTTATTATATCTATGACATTTACTTTTTCTGGGACTGATTTTCATCAGTTAAGTGGTAGAGGAGAGAGAGGTGGATGGTTTGAGGTGGGTGGTATCAGCACCAGGCTCCAGAATCAGGTCTCTGACTTCAGGGTATGACTTTTTTTTTTTCCCCTACCATTTCATAGATAGGAACATGATTTCCTTGGGATGAGAGTGGAATAAATCTTATTCCTTTTTTTTCAAATCTTTTGTTAAGTGTCTCTTATTGTGATTTAGAACTTTGAAAGTGCATGTCGCTCAGTCGTGTCTGACTCTTTGTGACCCTGTGGACTATACAGGCCATGGAATTCTCCAGGCCAGAATACTGGAGTGGGTAGCTAGTCTCTTCACCAGGGGATCTTCCCAACCCAGGGATCGAACCCAGGTCTCCCACATTACAGGCAGATTCTTTACCACCTGAGCCACCATGGAAGCCGAAGAACACTAGAGTGGGTAGCCTATCCCTTCTCCAGAGAATCTTCCCAACCCAGAATCGAACTCAGAATCCTGCATTGCAGCGGATTCTTTACCAACTGAGCTACCAGGGAAATTTATAACTTTAGGATTTAATAAAGGAAGCAACTTGGACCTCTTGTAGGTTGATTATCCTTGAACCTGAGAACTCAGCTGAGAAATGTCACTCAACCTGAGTTCTTCTCTAATTGATCATCCCTTGCCATTTGCTTATTCAGGAGTAGTTGTTGACTCTTGTTACTAATTTTCAGTCAAAATAAAGCTTTGTTCTCCTGATATATGGCATAATAGATTTTTGGTACCATTAGGCACATAGTGACTACTGAGTAGAGTACTTTGTCTTTGGAAATATCCATTTATATGAAAATAAATAAATACTGCACACTCATTGTGGACTGACCTTAAGTTCTGGTCTTTCATTATTAACAGAATTAAGGTATATCCAGACAATAGGCTGGAATTGCTAATATGATATGTAGGCAGTTTCCAGAGGCTTCTACCTTCTCATACCTTTCAAAGTTCTTTCTAGTCTCAGTTCCTTTGAGAAGGGAAGTGATAATGACAAAATTGGCTATAGAATAAAGACTCTCTTGCCTTTTGGGGTAAATGCAACTCTGATTATTCTCTCTGAAGTTGTTTTTCATTTTAGCAGCTGCTTCTCAAAACATTTCAGTAGCACATAATACAGAAGCTCCACAGCTTGGACAGCCATGGCGGGAGTGCCAGAATTTCAGAAACTGGAGAAATCTTCAAACATGTGTGTGTGCGTGCTCGGTTGTGTTCAACAGTCTGTGACCCCAGGGACTTCAGCCTGCCAGGCTCCTCTGTCTTTGGAATTCTCCAGGCAAGAATGTTGGAGTGGGTTGCCATTCCCTTCTCAAGGGGAATCTTCCCGACTTAGGGTTTGAACCTGTCTCCCGAGTCTCCTGGATTGGTGGGCAGATTCTCTACCTTTGTGCTACCTGGGAAGCCCAATCTCAGTACAAGAAATCTTAAACTTATTTATCCTTTTATAACTGTTGCTAAGGTTAGATGAGTATATGTGTTTCCGGTGTGTATTTACCAAATTTTAAAGATAATAAGAGTCAAAGGGGAGGTTTAGGAAGAAACATGAAGGAGAGAGCTGGGAAGGAGGGTTGATCACAGGGGATAAAAAGGGTTAGTCAGAGTTGTGAAGGGGAGGGTTGAGAAAGGTTTGGCTGTCTCTGTATTGGAAGTTTTTGACTTTACTACTCATTAACATCATCTCATTTTTAACCTTTGAAAATGTTCTTTCATGCATTTTCCAGTATGATTCTCTGAAGTATTTAACAGAGAAAGGAATGAATATGACCGAAGGAACACATGTTAAGGGTCTGCCTAATCAGTGTGGTTTAGTACATCATAGACACAATCTCATTTGGTCCTGACAGCATACCCTAAGGGCTTTAGGCATTTCAAGACAAAGAAACCAAGACCGAGAAAGGTTTTATTATTTACCCAAGCTAGAGAGTTGAAGAGATGGGTGATAGTGGGTAGGGGAAACTGGCATCATAAAAAATCCTGATGAGAAAAGTGCAGCAGGTTGTAAAGTTTGCCTGCCTTTAAGAGGGAGTAGGTGATAATTAATTCACACTGTTAATAGTAGGTTGCACAGATTTTCTGTATCATACAGGTGAAAATAAAAATTCAGATGGTCAAAGTAAGGGCCAGTTGGGTTCATGCTTTTGCTTTCTAAGGTGTTGTAGGGGAAGGAGATTAAACTGTAGTACAGTGTTTGGCCCAGTTTCTAGATCTTAATGTGTAGCAGGTAAACTTCCTGAGGTGACTAGTCTTCCAAGAAGGAAAAATGTTGTGCTCATTTCATCTGAAATCTTCTTACAGTTCTGTGTTTTATGAATATGTTAGATGCTGTTCTTGAAGATAAAATGCATTTTATTTTCAAATGTAAGATGGCTACCTAGAACAAATACAAAGCCCTTACTCAGGAATTAAGAGAAATTTTACTCCTGCAGAATGTAGATAGAAAAGTCCAGATAATGGAATACACAGAGCTTCCCTGGTGGCTCAGATGGTAAAGAATCCGCCTGCAATATGGGAGACCTGGGTTTGATCACTGGGTTGGGAAGATCCCCTGGAGGAGGGCATGGCAACCCACTCCAGTATTCTTGCCTGGAGAATCCCTATGGACAGAGGAGCCTGATGGACACAGTCTATGGGTTCACCAAGAGTTGGACACGGCTGAGTGACTAAGCACACACACACACAAAGTTGTGGGACTAGAATCCTGTGAAGTTTCAAGTTTGGTTCTTTTGTGTTGGAGCTTGGGGGACAAATGTAATTTTTAAAAACATGTGCCTCATTCTGTCTTTTGGAAACAAACTTAGTGGAAGGCATTATCTTAAGTAATAGAATGGGGGGAAGAAATAGTTAGGGAGTTTGTGATCGACATGTACACTCTATTGTATTTAAAATGGATAACCAGCAAGGTTCTACTGTATAGCTCATGGAACTCTGCTCAGTGTTATATGGCACCATGAAAGGAAGGGGAATTTGAGAGAGAATGGATACATGTATATGTATGGCTGAGTCCCTTCGCTGTTCACCTGAAACTATCACAACATTGTTAATCGACTATGTATCAATACAAAATAAAAAGTTAAAAAAAAAGAAATAATAGAAGTTAGATAGATGTTTGAAGAAAATAATAACAGACTGCAACAAAAGTGAGGGCATATCTGTCAACCTTACCAAAATCATGGGATCCCTGGAGGGAAATGTCAGCATTGAAAACATTGTTTTGTTTTTAAGAACATTGTTTAAAGTTATTTCAGATTTACTATTTTTCTCCCTTGTTGTTGTCTTTGAAAAAACAGTACTGCTATAACTTTTGAAATTCTTCATTTTGTTGCTTGCTTTTTTTTTTCTTCTTCCTTTGTTTTTTTGCTTTAGTTGAGTTCACTAAGACTTTACCTGTGCAGAATTCCTCTGTTAAGTGCTAGGAGGAAAAAGAGGTTTCTGATCTTGAAAAGACTGCACGAGGGCTGGGGAGGTGCTTTGATCGATATGGTACATTTGGTACGTAAGAGAGCATTATAGAAGTGCTGCAGACATGCAAGCAGAAAGCACAAATAGGTGGTTGCCAGATGTCATAAAAACTTTCCATTCCGTGCTGAAGGCTCCTGACATTGTTCTAGAGTTTTGAATGAACAAGATAAACTATGATTTTTCTGTGTGTGTGGAGTTTTTCAATCAGATAAACAAAGTGGATTCGGTAAATGGCAAGGGCTATGAAGGCAACAACAAAGAATGGCATGTTAGAAGGAATCTTGGAAGGGACTACTTTATTAACAGACCAGGGAATGCTTCACTGATAGATGGTATTTGAGCTGAGACCTGAACGATAAAAATAAGCCAGCTGAGGAGAGAGTATTCCATGCAGAGGAAAACCCCAGTGTAAAAACACTGATAACAGACATAAACTTGGATTTTTAAAAGGCAGAAATCCCCTGTAGCTGGAGCATGCTGAGGATGAGAAGGTAGGAGACAATGTGAGCGAGGAAGGCAGGGGCCAGATTGTATTGAAGCTGATAGGTTAGAGTGAAGAGTTTGGGTTCAATTCTCACTGCAGTGTGGAGATGAGAAAAGATGAATTGTTTTGGGAAAATCTGGCTGCCTGTAGAACACTGTTGTAGGACTGCTAATGTCGAGTTCATGAAACCTGTAGGAGTCTATTCTAGTTGTCCTCCTGAGAAATGATCGGAACTGGATGAACTAGCTAAGATGAAGAAATGTTGCATGGATTGAGGAGGCAGGTTAGAGGCAGTACAAATTGTTAGTGGAGTTCAAGAGGACAGCGAGGGAAAGATCAACCTGCTTTCTGGGTTCTTAGTTTTAGTAACTTGGTATATCATGTTGCCACCTAATCAGATGAAGCAAAATGGGATGAGGAGAAGAAGGTTGATAAAAGGAAATGAGAAGCTGAAAAATATTGTGAAAAGCAAGACATTGCCTTCAGTTTAGTAATGGCAACATAAATGCTTAGAGATTCTAATCTTAACAACATAGAAAAAAAAATCATCCCAGATGGATTGGGACCCAAATTGTGATTTCAGTTGTTACTGTTCTCTTTCTTGTGGTCCTGATTATGGCTTCTTAAGCTGGCTGGGCATGAAACTGTATTAGTGTTCAGAGTTTTTAGTTTTTTCACATCAACAGTTTCTGGCACGTTTTTGGTTTCTACTGGGAAAACCTCACTCAATGCCAAGAACTAACTGTTTTTCACAGTGTGTTGGTGCTTTGGTAGCTTTTGATAACTGTTCAAAATGGTCTTCAGAACACACAAAAATGCTTTTCTTATTAAGATAGAACATTACTTAGCCTTTGGACTTGGACTAGAACTCTACAGTTGGCTCTTCCTGGGTCTGTTCTTCTCAGCCTCTGTAATCACATGAACCAGTTCTTTCCAATAAACCTTTTTGTGTGTGTGCGTGAGTGTGTATCTATTTGTTTCTCTCACGAACCTTGATTAATACACCCTTTATATTTATACTGGTATAAAAATATTCAACTTTTTCAATTTTTATTCTCCAGACATCCAACATCTCAGTAAAGCCTTTTGTTTCAAAGAGAACATCTATATATCATGCAGCAACTGAATGAGTAGATTCAGTATAAATAAGTACACTGATAAGGTTCTCATTATAGCATGGAGTTGAAAAGAATTATGCATGTTAAAATACAGTGATTCTTCACATGTACTCCATGGACTCCAGTGTCCTCCAAGTAGAGCTGGTATACTCTCAACAGTTACAGTTTAAGAGCTAGACTCTTTGTCTCCTCATTCATTCAGTCATTCAACTAACCAACTAACTAGTATTCATTGAATTTCTATATAGCTAGGTCCTTGTTAGATGTTGTGTCAGTTCATTGCTGAGCAGTGCTAAACTATCGTATATTATCTGATCTGTAAGAGTGCAACTTGACTCTTAACGCATTTCTCCTTTGAAACTAGCACAGTGTTAGCTTTGTCAGTAGATGGCCCCGAGGGGGCGTTTTAGTGGAAAGGAGCTTTTCAACTAACTTGATTGAGCTGTGTTTCTATTTTAGTTTCTTCTTGCTGGTCCCACAGGGCTGAAAGTTTCCCAGTGCTTGCAGTGTCTCAGAGAGCTTGCAGCCCCAGGGCTGACCTGGGGACTACCTTTCTGAGGCTCTCCCAGCATTCACACAGCTCACCCCAAACCTGCTGTGTGCGGGTGTTTCCTGCTTGGTGGCAGGTGTGGAACAGCTCTAGCCTGGGTGACTCAGCCAAGTCTTCACCACCCAGTGGGCTGCAACCACATCTTCTAAGCAAGTCTGATTTTCAGCAGTCTCTCTCCCTGTTCCACATTTTTTGTTCCTTGGGTATTGCGGTTATTCTTTAGGGTTCCCTTTATACTTTTAAAATCTCTATACTCTTGGATGAAATGATTGGATGGCATCGTTGACTCAATGGACATGAGTTTGAGCAAACTCCAGAAGATAGTAAAGGACAAGGAAACCTGGTATACTGCAATTCATGGGGTCACAACGGGTTGGATATGACTGAGCAACTGATCAACAGCATCACCCTCTTATAGTTAATAATTCTATATATTATACTTTTACTGTTACATTTTTTGTGTGGCTTTTTTTTTTTGATTGGACTCTTGAATGAATCATGTACTTTCTAAGAGATTATTACTCTTTTGCACGATATAAATGTTCCTATGTAAATTATTTAAGATTTGTGTAAAGGCAGTGTATAATTAAGGGATAGAACAAGAAAGTCTGAAACTGTGTATCAAAGGCAGGGAAAGGTCAGGGTGGGCTGGGGCTGAAGAAGAATAGTATAATAATTGACGAGGGGCCAAGATGAGGGGAGGCTTTCTTATAAGAGATTGAACTCATTCTGGAGGAGGAAACTGGCGTGATATGTGGGGAAAACAGTGAGTACTCAGGTTGGTGAAGCTGGTTTGTGAAGAGAAGTAGTGAAAGGTAGTGTAGATACAGTACTTTGGGCAAGGTCATGGAATGTGGTCAGTACTAAGCAGAGAAGTGGAAATTTCTCTCTGCTTACTTTACAGGGAATATACAATGGATTTTGAATAAGAGCTGACTTAATGAAAATATTGTTAGTGTTCAAAAAGATATATATATATATAAAATATAAATGAAGGAAGTTTAGGATGAAGTGTAGAAACCTATTTATCATTCATTATTTTCTTAGCAGTTAATCCTATTTTCTCTGTTACTATATTTTTTCCTAGAAGTATAGTGTAAAGATAAAATTTTCATTAATACAGAAAATTCATAGGACATTATTTATCTAGATTTTAGACTGTGGTGTTTATGAATATGGAATTTGTTTTCTTTGGCTTTCTAAGTAAAAGCTGCTAAGTACTTGTAGCCTCTCTTTTTTAATGAATTGAAGTAAATAAGAAGGTCCTAGTTTTGTATTGTTTTTTTTTTGAAAGCCAAGAAGCCATTAATCTGTGGGATACAAATAGGATTAATTTTTAAAAGGCAAAAAACAAAACAAAACAAATACCATGTTTATTTCCTAAGTATTTATTATTATCCATTTGATGGTCCTCATGTAAGATGGCATTCATGTAGTCTTTTGTTCTTTAAGGTACAAATCTATTGCATGCCTATTGTAGAACATTCAGTGAATATATGTGAACAAAAATAAAACAGAAAACAAAGTACACCACCCCCTGCTCCAATAATACAGTTAACATTTTCTATGCATTTTTGTTTTCTTTCAATTGTATCTACATGTCTATGTGTTCATATATGAATACACCCACTCACTTATACCAATGCTTTCATTTAATATAAATATATATTTTCATAAGTGAGTATAATATTTTATAACCTGTGTATTTTTCCTAACATATTGTATTTTCCATTAAATGTTTTTAATAATATCATTTTTAATGACTGCATAAGTATTCATCAAACTTTTATCATAATTTTACAAGTTGCCTATTATTGGAATTTTAAATACTTTTTCCTTATTTTAATGAGGTAAATGAGAGGTTTTTTTTTTAAGGATTTATCTTTGTACACACACGTGATTATCTAGTGTACCTTCCTAGATTTGGCATTGCCAGAGCAGAAGGCATATAACTTTTGAAAGATTTTTGATTCTCACTGGCAAATTGCTTTCCAGAAAGGTTATACTTTTTAAAAGTTTTTAATTATAAGCATTTATGTTTTCTTCCTCTGTCTTAAATGATATTTGAGAACTCTGTTGCTCAAGAGACTGTGAGAAATGTTTGTAAGGCTACACTAAAGAAGTCACATTTATTAAAAATTAGTACATTATATCTATGTGCACACAGATGTTTCATTATTAAGCCTTGAGATAGATAAATTACAGCTGAATAGAACTAAACTCATTAGAAATCTGAGAGATTAGTTAGCTGATAACTAAACAATAGTAAATAAGCTTAAATTATAATGTGAAAAATAAAGAAGTGCATATTACAGACTTTGTTGATTTTATGTCTTGGTAGCCAGTTATTCTGGGAGACTGTGGAAGTAATTTTTAGAAGTTGATAAGAATGGCATAGTGTTCTCTGTGTTTGGGATAATGGAAGGGAATCTTGTGTCAAACAGGCAGCTACCTCCACGGTGCCTACAGGGTAAATTGCCACTATATGAAGTCAGATGGCAGAAGGATTTAGATGGCTTTTTGATGCTACTGCTTGTTTCCTCCTTTCTGGAACTGTGAAATAAATGCATGATATTCCATAGCACTCCAAAAATGTAGCAATAGTCAGGCTACATTGAAAGAAGTTCATTTAGCATAAACATTTTATAAAAATGAAATATCAATACTTCTAAAACTTTATTTAACTTGCATTGCATGTCCTTGAAATGCTGAAATAATTTGGCAAGGTTTTATTTTGTGACTTCTAATGAACAAATTGGAATTCCTACAAATTAATATACTTTGTTTATCCCATTTTCTTAATAAGAAAATTATTGTAACTTAAACGTGCAACTGGCTGAAAATGGCTAAATGGTCTTAACGGTAAATATCATACTATATAAATAAAATGTGAGACAAAACATTTTATTTCAAAGTTTATTTCATAATGGAAGAAAATAACTATTTGAAAGCCTAGAAGTCATTTAGAGAGCACTATTTGAAAATTGACAGTCATAAGTCATAAATGATGCAGACTTGTAAAAATAATTTAAATCCACTAATGCCATAATGTGTCACTGAAAAAATAGTGATAGCCATGGAGAAATAGGTCACTATGTTTGTGAAGAAGCTGAGGCCCAATAACACTAAGTCACTTATCTAAGATCTCAGATCTGGTCCTTCTTAAAAGCGAAAATTGATCTGTTCTGCTGTGGTGAATTTGAAAGACATCTCTGCAATTCAGCCATGGACTGTAGAATTTGAGTATAACCAAAAACAGAAGTATCCTGCTTCTATAAACTGGGTTGGGATCCAGAATATCTTATTTAAAAGAAAAGGACATAATTTCTTCAAAACATACAAGGAGAGTTTATTCTATGAATGTGCAATCTGTGAAAATCGGGAGGCGGGGAAGAAGAGAAAAGAAAAGAATTTCAGGTTACAAGAGAAGAGGAGAACTGAGAAGAATTAAGGGAAAGTAATGTCAGTGATGATCACTATCGTAAGCTTATTCTGTCCTTGGCTTAAATAACTAACAATGCTATCACTTGAAATCTTCACAGAAGTTCTGAACCATATGATAGCCATTGACCAGGAATTGGTCAGACTTGAAATCTTGAAATTTTGGTTTCTTAAATAGTTGAAGCCCTCCTATCTGGTCCCATCACTTCATGGCAAATAGATGGGGAAACAGTGGCAACAGTGGCTGACTTTATTTTTCCTGGGCTCCAAAATCACTGCAGATGGTGATTGCAGCCATGAAAGTAAAAGACACTTACTCCTTGGAAGAAAATTTATGACCAACCTAGAGAGCATATTAAAAAGCAGAGACATTACTTTGTCAACAAAGGTCTGTCTAGTTAAGGCTATGGTTTTTCCAGTAGTCATGTATGGATGTGAGAGTTGGACTATAAAAAAAGCTGAGCATTGAAGAATTGATGCTTTTGAACTTTGGTGTTGGAGGCGACTCTTAAGAGTCCCTTGGACTGCAGGAAGATCCAACCAGTCCATCCTAAAGGATCAGTTCTGGGTGTTCATTGGAAGGACTGATGTTGAAGCTGAAATTCCAATACTTTGGCCACCTGATGCGAAGAGTTGACTCATTGGAAAGACCCTGATGCTGGGAAGGATTGGGAGCAGGAGGAGAAGGGGACAATGGAGGATGAGATGGCTGGATGGCATCACCGACTCCATGGACATGAGTTTGGGTAAACTGTGGGAGTTAGTGATGGACAGGGAGGCCTGGCGTGCTGCGGTTCATGGGGTCGCCAAGAGTTGGACACGACTATGTGACTGAACTGAACTGATGTGCTGATTTGAACTAGTAAATTGAGGGTTAATTGAACTGGGTTGACGAGTAGTCAATGAGTGGTTAGTGTGCCATGGAAACAGTTACTATGTTTTAAGGAGGAGACACAGAGGGTTGATTAATTCCTCACGTTTGTCAAGAAGAGAGGTCAAAGTGTAACCCTTGTAACACTGGATTCTGTAACACTACATATAATATATTTTGGGGGTGTATTAAAATTACACCCTAGGGAAAAATATTTTACAATAAAATTTGTGTTCTACCTTAAGTGTGATAAATGGGTATCATTACTTGAAATGTAAATATTTACATTTATGTAATATATGTCTTTGTTAACATCCACAGGGACTTGAGAAAAACTGGTTGATTTTTTTAAAAATGTCCTTGGACTAACAGCAGTTAATGTTTAAATCCCATTTTTACACTTAGCTCTGTATGACTTTGCTTGCCACACAAAGAGTGTGTGTTTGAGGGTGGAAGTGTAAGGAACTGGGAGGTTGAGATTCTTTATGTTCTTTTCCTCCTCCTGTCAGATTTCCAAATGAATATTTATTAAGCCAAAGGTAGTGGAGTAGATTAGTGATTTCAAACCAGGTATCTGGCAGCTCTATAAGACCATAGAGACTATTGCAGATTCAAGGACAATAGCAGTGGTGATTAGCTGTCAACTTAGCAGAAGAGGCTCCAAGTAGGTGAATCTGCTTTGTGTCAGATTCTCAGTTCTAGAAATTCTGGCATTTTACACTTCTGCCCTCACACTTACACTGCAAAGTATACTTATTCTTTGAGCAAGTCCAGAGTTCTTAGTACATTTGCAAAAGGTCACACAACTTGCATACATGATGATCTTGGGATCTGAGATCAGAAATTGATTCCAGTGCCGGTACTCATAGCACCTCTCTGTGTTAGAATTATGGATGGGGAAAGGAATAATACACTCCCTCTGTAAATCAGGCCAATAATACATTTCTTTGGTTGTTTGCTAAAAGACCTTTGTTTAGCAAGAGTAAAGATAATTTAGTGTGGGAATCTGGATTGAACCAGGCTCTGCATGATCTGTTTGACTTTAAGTTACTAATTGTGAAACAGTGTCAGACTTTATTTTTTTGGGCTCCAAAATCACTGCAGATGGTGGTTGCAGCCATGAAATTAAAAGACACTTACTCCTTGGAAGGAAAGTTATGACCAACCTAGATAGCATATTAAAAAGCAGAGACATTACTTTGCCAACAAAGGTCAATCTAGTCAAGGCTGTGGGTTTTCCAGTAGTCATGTATGGATGTGAGAGTTGGACTGTGAAGAAAGCTGAGTGCCGAAGAATTGATGCTTTTGAACTGTGGTGTTGGAGAAGACTCTTGAGAGTCCCTTGGTCTGCAAGGAGATCCAACCAGTCCATCCTAAAGGAGATCAGTCCTGGGTGTTTATTGGAAGGACTGATGTTGAAGCTGAAACTCCAATACTTTGGCCACCTGATGCGAAGGGTTGACTCATTGGAAAAGACCCTGATGGTGGGAAGGATTGGGGGCAGGAGGAGAAGGGGACGACAGAGGATGAGATGGCTGGATGGAATCACCGACTCAATGGACATGAGTTTGTGTAAACTCCAGGAGTTGATGATGGACAGGGAGGCCTGGCATGCTGCGATTCATGGGGTCTCAAAGAGTCAGACACAACTGAACGACTGAACTGAACTGAACTGAACTTCCTAATTTGTAAAATATGAATAGTAACAGATTGTTGTGGAGAGTAAATTAATTTGTACATGTTATGTACTTTGAACAATGTCTGTTACCCACTATGAATTGATCTATTTACTTGTTTGATATCTTTGTATATCTCTGTTCTGGAAGACATAGTCTTTTTTAATTAAATTTAATACTCGGAATAGATTGGTAACATTTTTAGCTTTATTTCTGTTATTATATTTTCCCTTTTGCTTATATATCTATTTGGTCTTATTTTATGTGATATCATTTCAGGTTCCTATATGATAGTGGACTCTTCAGATCATGACCCTGGAGAAAAAGCCAGACTTCAGCTGCCTACAATGAAGGAAAACGACACTCATTGTATTGACTTCAGTTACCTGTTATACAGCCAGAAAGGGCTGAATCCTGGCACTTTGAACATACTGGTTAGGGTGAATAAAGGACCTCTTGCCAATCCAATTTGGAATGTGACTGGATTCACAGGTAGAGATTGGCTTCGCGCTGAGCTAGCAGTGAGCACCTTTTGGCCCAATGAATATCAGGTAATCATCTGTTCTTTTCTGGTTCATGATTTGATGTCATTGGATCTCACTGTGTATATAATACATAGAGGTAAATACTAGCCCTATAGGGGTGAGTGATGATTTCTTTATCCCTCCTCCACCACTGTTCTTGAGGAAATGTTTAAATACATTGGCACAAAATCTTCAAAGTACAGAAGATATTTCAACATATGGAAAAAGGTAGTTTAGGTACAAAATTTGCTGGCTGTTTGGCAAAGAGCTGTTTACTGACAGACATATTTCTGTATCTCTGTTCTGAAAGAAATAGTCTTATTGAGGTGAGCATAATATTCAGACTGGATTGGTTCAATAACTTCCTGAAAATAATATTCAAAAAATAAACTTGAAATAGGGCTTCATGAAATATGTTATCTAAGGAGAGGCATCTTCAATAATTTAAAAATATTTTGTCAGTTCCATAGAGTTAAAAAAAAGCAAACAAACCTCACCAAGAATTTGAGTTCTGGCTTCAAGGTAAAACTAAAGAATTTCAGTAAGAGTTTAGAGTCTTCATTCTAGTGACTAAGTGACTGCTTCATTCTATCCCATTGCCACTTGACTGCCTAATTACTCATTATTACTCGAAAGTCTCTCTTTACATGACCTATCAGGGCTTTTCCAGCCCAAACATTAAAAAGAAAAAAATAACAGCCAACAAAAAACATGGTCCACATGTCTTTGGATTCCACTCTCCACAAATGCTTGATTTAGTTATGAGTAAACTGGACAATGAATAGTGTCAGTATCTACATTGTGAGTTGCGTGACTGAGTTTGTATGGTTTAACCAAAAAAGTCCATTTACCAGTTTGGAAAATTATCAAGTAATCTTCATGTGAGGTTCAGTACCTGGTAACAGAAAGTTACCTCTCCTGAAAATTCACTTCTGTGCTAGATCTTAGAATTTAAACTTTTAAAAGATTTGCTTATTTGAAGCTTATTATAGAGCTTAACAGAGATGGGTTATGTAAAAGTATATTTTTATTATCATTGGTGAGTAATTTATAAGGTAATAACAGTTTTATTTCTGCCTCAAAAAAAAGCATGTTAAGCTTATCTTTATTCCTGGGAAGAGGAGAGAGGGAATCAATCCATTGTTTTAATTGCTTTGTTTTTGAATTGATTTTTTGTTTGTTTGTTTTATTAAAAGTCTCTTACTTCATAGTTATAGTTCTAAAGGTAAGGTTCTCCGTTTAGGGTTATGTGTCTATGAAGATTTCAGTGGATTCCTATTAGGTGCTAGTTGATTCCGTTATTCCTGAACAGAAGGATGTTTCTCGGCAATCCTGGAGAGCCATCTGCTTCTTCAGGGCGCACAGCTCTGGGAGGGCTGCTTATGTGGTAGGTGGGTGGATGGAGCTGTGTAAAACTAATGCTAAAAGCACTGAAGCAAGGGCTGATCTCTGACAACAGTGGGCTGATGCCTGTCATTGCTGGGTCAACCTCACAGCACATTCTCTTTATACTAATTTCTTTATAATCTGTTCCTGGAGCTTAACACAACACTAAAAAGAAAAAGCTCTGATTCAGCAAAATGAAGCTGTCAATGAATTCAGCTTCCTTAAAATAAGTTAAAGCTCAGATAACAAATCTAGCAGAAATATTAAAAATTTGGGTTCTAGAGTCCAGTTGCTTATATTCAACCCTGTATTTTGTGTGCTACCTGCATAGATAGTTCATTAAAGTATCAAATTGTTAGTTATATCTTTGGAAATAAAAACCCATAGAAGTAGATTTTGGTAAATTCAACAAATAATGTATCTGTGGTATCATACTGCTGATCCTTTGTAACTTAGAAATAGCATACATTATGCTTTCTTCTATATTTTGGTAAGATCTATCTTTGAATCATTGATATAACATTTTCTTTCTTTCTGTCTTTCTTTCTTACCAACTTGTAATTTCTATTTTATTTTGTTATTTTTAATTGAAATAGAGTTGATTTACAATGTTATATTAATTTCTGCTGTTCAGCAAAATGATTCAGTTATGCATATATATATTCTTTTTAATATTCATTTCCATTATGGTTTGTCACACTTTACTGAATATAGTTCCCTGTGCTATACAGTAGGACCTTGTTGTTTATCCATTCTATTTGTAATAGTTTGCAGTTGCTAAGTCCAAACTCCCAGTCCATCCCTCCTTCCCTCAGCCCCTTCTCCCATAACATTTCCTTATGGTGCAGATTTCTGTAATGTTACTTTTAATGTTGAGTTATAATACCAAGAACTGGATGAATGTTTCTTTGTTCAGTCTCATTTTGCATGACAAAGCTGCCTAGGTTACTTGTACCTGCGGTACTTTTAATAAAACGGTGCAAAAGGAACCTGTGCAAGTTTCAACCTGGCCAGTGAGATCTTTTTGTCTGAGAAAATGATTGCTAAATACATAGAGCCTGTGGCTAAATGTCTCTTTGTTGCAGACTAAAATTTGAGCAGTAGATCATTTCTTACGTAATTACTTTGCTCCACATCCTTTTTCTTAACCTGCAAAACTTAACTCAATCAGTGAGAGAAAATAACAGAGTAGAATATTTTTTATTCTTGTGCTTAGTGCTCAATAAATTACTTGATTGAGGTTTTCATCTAATTTTGTCATTCAGATACTGGTAGTTATCTGTGTATTAGTTATTAGAAACAGCTGTATTTATGTAGGATTTTTGCTATTAGGAAATAACATGAAAAACTTTTGATTATTTCTTAATGCAGAATCTTTATGTATTTTTAAAAATTAAAATATAGCAATTGCAATGTGCCATTTTACAAGTCTACTCTTTATTCTTAAAGAAATACCATTTATTTTTAATTTTTCCAGACTCTAGGTTAAGTAGAATTGTGATATCCATAGAAATTGACCTCCTTGGTTCCACAGTTTTCTCAATGTCTTCTCTGCAGAGATCTTACACTCTCTGGACTTCTTCTTTAACCTTTTTGCTTGTTAGTTTTAACCGTCTCATGTTTCAAACTCGCTTTTCTTTTGTTTGTCTAGTGAAGACTTCTGTCTTTCTTTGCTTGAACCATTCTGTATCTGACCACCCATCTTGTGCAACCCCTTTTCATCCAACTTTAGTAATAACAACAGAGGCAATCAAAAATAGGCTGAGAATGCTACTACTTGTAATTATTAATAGTATGGGATAACTTTTGTATAAAAATCATGATCCTGGAAGTGAAAACAAATGCTCCTTATAAGCCAGTCCTTCTCTTTTCCATTTTTCTGTTAAACTAAATATCTGAAAAAGATACAATATGTCTTTGGTATGGTTTTCCCTTCCCACAGATTCCATCTTATCAGATGCCTAAAGAGAAGATTGATGTGGTAATTTAATTACTAGTTTTCAACCTCAAGAAACCTCAGATTTGAAAAAAATATACATGAAATTGTGAAATAAAGGCAAAAGTGATTCTCTGAATAATGAGTTTTGGTTACCTGGAAGATTAGGATAAGGGCCCATGGACTCTGGGGCCAGCACTTCCTAGTTGAATCTTAACTCTCCTATTTAGCAGATGTGCAGCCTTGGGAGTGTTCTTTAATCTCTTTGACTATAGTTTCCTCATCTGAAAAATGAGGATCACAGCAGTACCTGTCTCATTGGGTTTTCAAGTATTAAATGAGTTAATACATACAGAGTGTTTAGAAAACACTCTATAGTACGTGTTTACCCTATAGTAGTAAACTACTCATATAGTGAGTGTTTATCATAAATTAGGTTAACATTATGATGAATAAATAAAAAATAACGTGAACTCTATTGGATTTAATAAGTGCTCAGCATTTTTCTTTAATTGTGAAACATACTATTTTTTTTAAAAATAGCAGATTTAGGTTCATAGCCAATTTGAGAGGAAGGTACAGAGACACCCTTGTGTCTCTCTAGTTCCCACACATGCATAGCCTCCCCCATTATCAACTCCTACCAGAGAAGTATGATTGTTGAACCTATGTTTGTTATAATAGATGAACCTGTATTGACACATCATAGTCACTCAAGGGCCTTCCCTGGTGACGCTAGAGGTAAAGAACCTGCCTGCCAATGCAGGAAACATAAGATACTCGGGTTCAATCCCTGGGTTGGGAAGATCCCCTGGAGGGCATGGCAATCCATTCCAGTATTCTTGCCTGGAGAATTCCATGAACAGAGGAGCTACAGTCTCTAGGGTCTCAAAGAGTCAGACATGACTGAAGCGGCTTATCACAGCACAGCACGATCACTCAAAGTCTGTAGTTAATTTTAGGGTTCGCTCTTGGTATTATACATTCTAAGACTTTAGACAAATATATAATGACATGTATTCATCATTATAGAATCAGAGTATTTTTCATTGCCCAAAAAGTCCTTTGTGTTACACCTATTCATTCCTCTCCACCCCACTCTCTTTTTTTCAGGTTTTTAATTTATTAAAATGTATGATTTTTTTACACATTATTAGCACATCATGCTAACTTCTGGAGATACATAGGTAAAGTCCCTCTTTTCCTGAAGCTTACAGTCTAGCTTAGCCCTATAAAAATGTAAAGATAAAAATATTAATCAGAGGTGGGGTCTGCCTTTAAGGAGCCTCATCCAGATGGGCGTGTGAGATATGCGTAGATAAAACTTTGAAACAATATATATTTAATAGCAATTATTAAATGGCTTAAGAGGGATAGATATAAAATGAGGTGGGAAAAGTGAAAACAAAAAAAATTGTTTCCAAAGTAATTTGAGACAGAAATGGAACTAGAATTCTTGCCTCTTGATTTCTCTGTTCCTTGATTAGTTTGCTTTCCAGTGTATCTGTTTTGGTTAACCAGCTTATCTGTTTTGTCTGTAGTGAAACAGGATGAGCAAATGTGAATTTTATTTCTGACATAAGCGTTGTGGTGATACAGTATTACATAAGGAATTATTTCTCACCTGTGTCTTCAGAACAATAGATGTCTTTTTAGCTTAGTGTGCTAATTATAGAAAGTATCATATTACATGCATTTTATTTGCCATGGTTACAAGTTGCTAATTCCTCCTATTTTTGTAGACCTTAAGTAAGTACTGTAAATTTTTAAACTGCTCATTAAACAGAAGCAAAAAGAAAGAAAACAAAAAACAACCCAAATATCATGAGGTATTATCTTAGTGTTAAATCTCAACTGAAGGATAGCACACCTCTAAGAATATAGTTTTCTCCACTCCGGAAATCTGACCTGTCTTGAATGTTTAAAACTAAATTCTGCTTTGGGATTAAATCCATTAGTTTCTTACTGAACAGTGAGGTTGTTACCAAATGAGGCAGGCAGACATAACTTCCAAAACTATTAGTGGAAACCTAATCTGCTGTTTTCCATTAACTGGGTGCACATCATTAATCACAAAAATGATGCGTGATGAAAACTACAGGGGTTTGGCCTGAAATTGGAAACTGATAATATAGCAGAATGTGCCTTTTTTTTCTCACCCCCTAATTCACTGAGAAATAAACACTGAACTTTTGCAAGCCATTTTCTTCTTAACATTTTCCACTGGTTTAAAAAAAAAAAACAAAACTGTAAGAACTAGACAAGCATGGGGTCTTTTATTTTTGTTTCCATTTTAAAGGTTTATGTTAACATGTATTGCACTGATATTTTGGCAGTGGAACGTTTGTTGCACTCCAGAGATACTGCTGCTTTGGATCCAAGAAGATTGGGACTTAAACCAAATGACTGTTTACATAAATAAAAAGTCTCTAAAAAATTGCTCTTGAAGGAGAGGGGCTGAAATAAGAGCATGCTCATGAACCATCCATGCAAAGCATGAGGAAAAGAGGATAGCACTCCTGTGCCATAGCTCTTTGGATGCTTCCAATTTTTACTGGTCTTTATCCAACCCTGTAGAGCCCCACTGAAGAAAGGAGGGTGGCAATATTTTTCTTTCTTAGATGGATTTTCTTTCCTAGTCTGCTTGAGGCACCATAACAAAATACTACAGACCAAGTGACTTAAACAACAGAAATTTATTTCTCTTATGGTGTGAAGGCCGAAGATCAAAGTGCTGGTCTACTTGTTTTCTGGTGAGAGCTCTCTTCCTGGCTTGCAGATGCCCACCGTCTCCCTGTGAACTCACATAATAAAGAGAGAGTGCTCTGGGGCCTCTTCCTCTTCTCCTGTGGGCAGCAGGCCAATTGGATTAGGGTCTCACTCTTCTGACCTCGTGCAAAGTCACTTCAGTCATGTCCTCTTGCGACCCTATGGACTATAGCCTGCCAGACTCCTCTCTCCATGGGATTCTCCAGGCAAGAATACTGGAGTGGGTTGCCACGCCCTTCTCAAGGGGATCTTCCCCACCCAAGGATCGAACCTATGTCAAATGCCTCCTGCATTGGAGGCAGGTTCTTTACCACTAGCGCCACCTGGATTCTTAATTACTCCCTAAAGGCACAGTCTCCAAATACAATTACATTGGTGGTTAGGATTTCAGCATATGAATTTGGTGAGGTGTCCTGGGGGACACAGTTCAGTCCATAACATGAGGTATATTTTATAGGTGTAACATCTTCATATACAACCATTATAAATGACTCTGGCTCATTATTTTACATGACAGTATTGCAGATATTATGAATTTTCTGTTCAGTAGTCATTCTACTCACTTTTTTCAGATACTTTTTCACCTTACTTACTTCCCCAACTTACTTTGCAGATAGGAGTGGCACAGCACTAGCCAATGAGTTATGATGGAAAGTCAGCTGGAAGACTTCTGGGAAAGGTGTTATTCCCTGATTAAAAAGAGATCCATGTTGTTGCATGAAAACATGATGCTTGGCCCTACTGCAATTATTTTGTAACTCAGAGAAAGAAGATAACAAACTAGGGTAGCAGAAGAAAGTATGGAAGGAACCAGGGTCCTACTCTCAGACAAAATGGCAACAGCAACAACAGCAATAACAATAATATTTACAGCAATTTTCAGTTGAGTCTTCTCCCATGCAGTTTAAGACATCCTGTTATATCATGGCATATCTTTGTTGACCTTTCAGACAATCCCACCTCTCAACACATTGTTTGTAGATAGCACAAGTGAGATATATGACAAAATTAAAAGTATTTGTATCTATCTATGAATGAAGCAGTTAATATTTTTCAGTTCAGTTGCAGAGAGAAGACAAAGCTCTATACCTGCAAATGTGAATAGGACTATGATAGAATGAGTCAATGATTGAAAGGTATAGAAAGAAAGGAAGGAAGGATGCTTTGTTGAGTTTCTACTATGTATAAAACACTGAGCTGGATACTTCCATATATGTCACCTTACCTTGTTTTAATACTTGGTCAAGTGTTAAGTGAATGTGTCTTATCTTCATGCATGGACTAAGTTGCTGATTATGAAGTGGTCAAAATTATTCCTCTTTTTCTCTTTACTAGTTTAATTTTGCTTTAAAAAATTTGGACTTCAGTCATATCAGTGACATTTGAAGTTAATCATAACTTAATAGGCTTATTTAAATTCTGGTAACAGTATTTCCCTAACATGGTCATTCTGGCTCATTTTTACAGTAGCACCATACCTTTTGTTTGATGGGCTCTTAACAAAACAGCTTTCTGCTGCTCATTTTTACTCTTAGTGATTCCCTGTTTGTTTCACGGAAAGTACTCCCAATAGATTTGACAAAACTTCCATAGTATTATTGTCATTGTTTTTCTTTAAAATTATCATTCTGTGAGGGTGAATTCTCTCTGGTTCCTGACAGTGATTTGCCTTTAGTATAAAACACCTGCTTTACTTTTCCTTTGGACTCTGTTTGCTTTGATTCATTGATGAAAGTTAGTGTGTAAAGAAATGAAGAAAAGAGTCTAGTAACACAATTACAATTGTAAGACTATGACAGAAGTCTCTTGTTATTCTACTATATCATACTGGTTTTCATTTAGTGTAGCAGAACTGCCAAGTATCCCTTCACAAATTCTTTGGAGAAATATTTCCATGAAAGTAATGCACTTCCCATTTAACAGATTGGAAAAATAATGAGCAGTAAGCAGAATTAGGCAGTGTTTGTTCAGTTGATGACTTTTCTTAGGAGTTTGTTTCATCCAAGGGGATTGAGGAAGACAGATGCTCCAAAGAGTGGAATAGGCACCCATATTCTTCTTGCTCTCTCACTTGTGTTCAGCTCAGCTTGTTGATTCCAGATTAATGCAGTTCTGATTCCTTGTTTTCCATGCCTCTTATTCCAACCACTCCAATATTCTTGCCTGGAGAATCCCATGGACAGAGGAGCCTGGTGGGCTGCCGTCCATAGGGTCACAAAGAGTTGGCAACTAAGCACCCACAAAAGGGCTGATCTTCATTTACCAAGATGAACAAAAATATATCATACTGGGACAGATTGATTATATTCTTTGCAGCCAAAGATGGAGAAGCTCTATGCAGTCAGCAAAAACAAGACCGGGAGCTGACTATGGCTCAGATCATGAACTCCTTATTGCCAAATTCAGACTTAAATTGAAGAAAGTAGGGAAAACCACTAGACAATTCAGGTATGACCTAAGGCAAATCTTTCATGATTATACAGTGGAAGTGAGAAATTGATTCAAGGGATTAGATCTGATAGAGTGCCTGAAGAACTATGGACGGAGGTTCGTGACAATGTATAGGAGGCAGTGATCAAGATCATCCCCAAGAAAAATAAATGCAGAAAAGCAAAATGGTTGTCTGAGGAGGCGTTACAAACAGATGAGGAAAGAAGAGAAGTGAAAGGCAAAGGAGAAAAGGAAAGATATACACTAACCATTTGAATGCAGAGTTCCAAAGAATAGCAAGGAGAGATAAGAAAGCCTTCTTACTGATCAATGCAAAGAAATAGAGGAAGACAGTAGAATGGGAAAGACTAGAGATCTCTTCAAGAAATATAAAGATACCAAGGGAACATTTCATGCAAAGATGGGGACAATAAAGGACAGAAATAGCATGGACCCAAAAGAAGCAGAAGATACTTAGAAGAGGTGGCAAGAATACACAGAAGAACGATACAAAAAAGATGTTCATGATCCGGACCATCGCAATGGTGTGATCACTCACCTAGAGCCAGATATCCTGGAATGGAAAGTCAAGTGGGCCTTAGGAAGCATCACTACGAACTAAGCTAGTGGAGCTGATAGAATTCCAGTTGAGCTATTTCAAATCCTAAAAGATGATACTGTGAAAGTGCTACACTCAATATGCCAGCAAATTTGGAAAAACTCAGCAGTGGCCACAGGACTGGAAAAGGTAATTTTTCAATCCAATCCCAAAGAAAGGCAATGCCAAAGAATGCTCAAACTACTGCACAATTGCATTCATCTCACAGGCTAGCAAAGTAATGCTCAAAATTCTCCAGGCCAGGCTTCAAAAGTATGTGAACCATGAACTTCCAGATGTTCAAGCTGGATTTAGAAAAGGCAGATGAACCAGAGATCAAATTGCCAATATCTGCTGGATCATCAAAAACGCAAGAGAGTTCCAGAAAAACATCTCTTTCTGCTTCATTGACTATGCCAAAGCCTTTGGCTGTGTGGATCACCTCAAACTGTGGAAAATTCTGAAAGAGATGGGAATACCAGACCACCTGACCTGCCTCTTAAGAAAACTGTATGCAGGTCAGGAAGCAACAGTTAGAATTGTACATGGAACAACAGACTGGTTCCAAAAAGGAAAAGAAGAAAGTCAAGGCTGTATATTGTCACCCTACTTATTTAACTTATATGCAGTGTACATCATGAGAAACACTGGGCTGGATGAAGCACAAGCTGGAATGAAGGTTGCCGGGAGAAATATCAATAACATCAAATATGCAGATTACACCACCCTTATGGCAGAAAGCGAAGAAGAACTAAGGAGCCTCTTGATGAAAGTGAAAGAGGGGAGTGAAAGAGTAGGCTTAAAGCTCAACATTCAGAAAACTAAGATCATGGTATCTGGTCCCATCACTTCCTGGCAAGTAGATGGGGAAACAGTGGAAACAGTGACAGACTTTATTTTGGGGGGCTCCAAAATCACTGCAGATGGTGACTGCAGCCAGGAAATTAAAAGATGCTTGCTCCTTGGAAGAAAAAGTTGTGACCAACCTAGATAGCATATTAAAAGCAGAGACGTTACTTTGCCAACAAAGGTCTGTCTAGTCAAAGGTATGGTTTTTCCAGTAGTCATGTATGGATGTGAGAGTTGGACTATAAAGAAAACTGAATGCTGAAGATTTGATGCTTTTGAACTGTGGTGTTGGAGAAGACTCTTGAGAGTCCCTTGGACAGCAAGGAGATCCAACCAGTCCATCCTAAAGGAAATCTGTCCTGAGTATTCATTGGGAGGACTGATACTGAAGCTGAAACTACAGTACTTTGGCCATCTGATGCGAAGAACTGTCTCATTGGAAAAGACCCTGATGCTGGGAAAGATTGAAGGTGGGAGGAGAAGGGGACTCCAGAGGATGAGATGGTTGGATGGCATCACTGACTCAATGGACATGAGTTTGTGTAAACTCCAGGAGTTGGTGATGGACAGGGAGGCCTGATGTGCTGCAGTCCATGGGTTTGGAAGGGGTTGGACACAACTGAGCGACTGAACTGAACTGGGACAGAATCCCTAGCCAAACACAAAAATACAAGGTGCAAGAATCATTTCCTTCTAATCCATTTACTAATCCATTTAATCTGACAATGCTATATGATTTATAAATGCAATATTATATCAGTAAGAAAATTATAGATAATAGGTTATAATCAGTTCCTCCTTCTGTTATTTTGTCTGCTTACTTTGATGGTTAATTAGAATTGGTGTTTCTTCTCCATGGGCTTTTGAGTTTCTGTACAACTTGAATTTCTGTGCATCTTCTGTCCATTTCATGTCAAAGACTGATTTTTGTTTATTTTAGACTGCACGTGGTGTGTAACAAAATATTGCCTTATCAAGGGAAAAACAAAACTAAATTGGTGACATTATGTTTTTATCTAAAATTTAATTTTTTTGTTGTGGTGATTTCAGTTTCCATTCTTAGAACATAATGGAAAAAGAAAAGGTTGTAATTATGTCTTTTAGTATAAGCTTTTCAATTGAAGGAATGTAGTAGGTAGAAAATAAAAAGGAAATGTCAGACATATTTGTAGTTTGTATCTATTTTACTATTCCTTTTGATAATATATAGAATAATTATTCTTTTGTTAGTCATACAAGTGGGAAATTAAAGGAAAATAACTTTGGACTTTGTAAATTAAAACATTCACTTATGTAATCTAGTGGATAATTTGTGGTTAATTTTAGCTGTCTTGATTTTCAAAAAGGATTTTTAAAGCTGTCATTATAAAACTAGCTACTACATGTTATCTCTGCATTTAGTTATATAAATAACCTTTGCACACGCCACTGGAATTCCCTGAAGAGATTTAGATTCCTAATATGCTTTGAATGATCTTTTAAAAAATCATTCTTCTCAGCTTTCTCAAAGCAGTAAATCAATTCTCATTTTATGTTTAAAAATAAGGTGTATGGTCATAAATTTATACCAGGTAATGATTCAATAAAGTAATAAAGAGTGGAAAATTTCTAGCACCTAGAGATCAAAGATTGGTTCAAACTTAAACATCTTTAGATCCTGGGATTTTGCAACAACAGCACAAATATAATACTTGGAAACAGATGTAGCGATTGTCTGGGTTAATATTTATTAAGACACTTTTGGTTTGGCTGTGAACTTCAACAAGTTAAACTTATGAAGAGGTGAAGCCAGCTTAGGTCCATAAATATTGCAGTGAATTTCTACCCTGTTTTGTTTTGGTTGCTGTTCATTTTCTTTTATGTTTTTCTCTCTTGGTATCTACCGCCTTGTTTTGGGGAGGGGAGAAGTTTTAAGCAAAACATTCAGCACTTAACCAAATAACTATTTTTTGAGTATGTCTATTATGTTAGATATTGTGACGTGATGCATGAGAATTAGAAGGAGATGGTCTCTCTCTCTCTCTCTTTTTTTTTTATCTTGGTAGAGAATAAAGGTGAGGGCATTTTATATATTGCGTGAAGTTTTAAACTAGAAGTTTTTCAGTCTGTTCAATCCCAGGTCTGTTGATCATCAGGTTCTTGTTCACTGAGTTACTACTTTGTGTGATCTTTTGAATTTTAATTGCTACAATATGGGGCAATAGCTAGTCTACTAATTATACATCTATTTTATGAGGCAATGAAAGCCTCAAAGTATTCCGTTTGAAGCTCTTATTTACAAATGAAAGACACCAACTAACTCCAGCAGAGTCAAAGATGGAATTGGAAAGATTTGGGATTCTCTTACAGCATGTTAGGGAAGTGGAATCTCTAGCCCTGAAGAAGGTAAGTGTCCCAGAACAGCAACAACAACATTGACTTTCTCTCTGTAGGTCACTGAATGACTCACTAATTTATCTCTTCCACAAGTATTTATCAAGCAATCTAATCTCTGCCAAGCACTGTTCTGGCTGCTGGGAATATATAGTTCTGAATAAATGTCAAGGTTCCTGTTCTCCCAGGCATTCTATTCTAGTGGTTGGAGGGAGGAAAACAGATGAATAAGTAAATGAGCAAAATATCAAATGGAGTAAGTGCTAAGAAGATAATTACAATACAATAATGAGAGAGTTGGAGTTCTAGAAAACATCTTGGAGCAGGTAGTTCAGGAAGAACCATTGGAGAAAGTGAGTTTCACCTGGAGATCTGAATGGCAGAAGGAACCCAGGCTTGCAAAGACCAGGGAAATGCTGTAGAAACAGAGAAAGCAGCTAATAAAGGCCCTAAATTTGGGGAGATTGGCATCGTGGTTGGACAGAGGACAGGTGGTTGTTACTGTTTAATCACTAAGTTGTATCCAACTCTTTGCAACCCCCTGACTGCAGCAGGCCAGGCTTCCCTGACCTTCACTGTCTCCTAGAGTTTGGACAAGTTCGTGTCCATTGAGTTGGTAATGCCATCTAACCGCCTGTACTTCTCTGCAGAGGGTGACATGGATGAGAGGACAGTGGGAGCAGTGGTCAAAGGAGACCTTTTCTAGAATGAGATGCACCTGGTTTTAGTTATGTGGAGCTCTGCCATCCAAGAAACAGTTTGAACACTTTTAGAAGATTTTTGTCAAGGGGTTCTGTTTACTCATTTTTGGTCTTACCTTGTACATCTTCCAGATTTAGATTCTTCTTTAGTCTTTTTCACTGCTTGCTCTCTAGTCACAGCCCTGCTTGCATATCATCTTGATAATAGTTCCCTTGCCTTAAATTCTATTATAAATCAGTTACTTTTGGACAGATGCTATTTTGGTCATATTGACCTTCTCAGATTTTGTCAGTGTTTCCTTTAAAGTCAAAACGTTTAGCCTTCATTTGAGGTTCTTCATAATTTAGCCTCAGGCAATTACTTCAATCTCTCTATTAATTATTTTTTAAACATACCTTATGCTTTAGTCTGAAACCTGCTTTAGTTGTTCTTTGGTCAATTTGGGCACTTTGTGTGAATTTAAACATTATATATATATATATATACATATATATACACACACACACACACACACACACATACACATATATATAATGCTTATATATATCTTAATATGTATAATATATACCTATATAGAATATGTATACCTTACATATAATATTTATTATATATATGCTTATTTATAATTATATGTGTTAAAAATTATCATGCTAAATAGCTTCAGTCATGTCCAACTCTCTGCGATCCTATGGAGTGTAGCCCGCCAGGCTCTTTTGTCCATGGGATTCTCCAGGCAAGAATGCTGGAGTGGGCTGACATTTCCTTCTCTAGGGGATCCTCCCAACTCAGGGATCAAACCTGCTCTTCCTAGCTCAGGGATCAAACTGGTGTCTCTTATGTCTCCAGAATTGGCAGACGAGTTCTTTACCACTAGTGCCACCTGCAATGCCATTGTATATTATATGTGAAAGTGAAAGTCACTCAGTTGTGTCTGACTCTTTGCGACTCCATAGACTGTATAGCCCATGGAATTCTCCAGGCCAGAATACTGGAGTGGGTAGCCATTTCCTTCTCCAGGAGATCTTCCCAGATCTCCCACATTTCAGGTGGATTCTTTAGCAGCTGAGCCACCAGGGAAACTCAAAATATATATCTTCTAAACTGCCTTTGATTTTTCCTTTCTCTTGTCTAAGCTCTGTTTATCCTTTAAGACCCAGCTTTATGCTCACTTCCACCATGAAGGATGTGCTTTGCCACTTCATTTCTCCTTGTTACCTGTATTGCTTCCACTGCTATTTAGATATGTAGCTTGTAATGTTTCAGAGAGTTTTGTATTTTGTGCCCCTTGTGAATTATAGAACCTCTTTGAAAAGGGACTGGGTTTGCCATAAAGACAGTGTAATATTTACACTGTGCTTTGTATTTTGAAAGCAATTTGACGACAAAAAAGTTATCTTCTGAGTAGCATTGAAAGGTCATTAAGAAAAGTAGAACTACTTTTATTTTAGAGATGAGGACTGAGAAAGGATAATTGACTTGTTTAAGGTCATGTTGCTAGCTAGAATTGCGTTGGGTTTCCTAGAGGTAAATTCTAGTTCCTTTCTAGTGTGCCAGGGTGTGTGTTTGTTGATAATGATTTTTCAGCAATAGTCTCAAAGGACAATTTGATTTTCTGATTAAATATTAAGTGATGATATAAGAGTAAGGTTATAATTATTTCACTTCCATATACCATTTCAGGAAGTTTTTTCTTATTATTATTTGCTAATATTTCTTTAGAAACATTGAATGATTTTATGGTTTGTATATTAAGAACTGATTGGCTGAAGTAAGCTGAACACTTAAGGGCCAGTCTAGAACTTTGGTGGACTGGATTTCATTTCTACAAGCAAGTATTTCGTTGTTATTGCATGCTTAGCACTAATCTAGGCTCTGAAATAAAACAAATATGGAAACAATTTCATACCTTTCTTTAGGGAATATGAAGTCCGCTCAGGAAACTGGTTATGTGCTGCCAAGTTTTGGTGGTAGGTGATGCTTAAATGGGGTTCTGTTATACATTTTTCTCTGATTTTGCATATATTTGCAAATGCCATAATACTTGAGTGGGTAGCCGTTCCCTTCTGCACGGAATCTTCCTGACCTAGGGATCAAACCCAGGTCTCCTGCACTGCAGGCAGTTTCTTCACCACCTGAGCCACCAGGGAAGCCCAATAAAACAATAGGAAGAAACAAAAGTCTTCTGAGGGAGATAAAACATCTGTATTGGCTCTGTTGTATGAGCTCCAATAAGGGAGCAACACACAGGCTCTGTGGTCAGAAAAAATGGAGTGGCATCTGGGTATGCATGGCAGGAGTGAAAAGGAGTTTGTTTCCCCATGATGAGGCACAGATAGCGCCCCCAACAGTCAGAAATGGGAGTGGTCATATTGTGTGAGGGGACAGCCACATTGGTCTGCTGAAATGGAGGGTTTTGACATGAAGAGGAATGAAAGATGACATTGAGTTGGTTGGACTTTGTTATTTAGAAGTTTCCATATCCAGGTCGTGAGATTTGTTAATCTGATTCCTAAATGTTTGTGAACCACTCAGAAGAGTTAATCAGCGGAGCAGTGTGATAACAGCGTGATTTTTGAAAGTCATTCTTTTGAAGGCTGAACTCAGCAGATCAAAGGTAGACCTCAACTCAGCGTTTCCTGGTTATCCCCATACTGCTATGCTTCAAGCTCCATCTGTTCAAACGAGACTCTTGAAGTTGTGACATTCAACGTTTTTGGATGAAAACCTGTGGGGGGCAAGGGATATTTTTGTTATTTAATCCCTTTCTGCTAGGTAGAGATTTATTTATTATGAAAGGTAATCAGATTTTGGCAGACAAACTCACATTTTTTTTTAAAAAAAGTCTATTCAGGGATTCTGCTTTTGTCAACAGAATTGCTAAATTTTGTTCATTTAAGCTTATTCTTTCCACTGAGATTGTCGGGGAACTTTCTTTTATTATAAACGATGAAGGCTGTCCAGGTGATGCTCTTCTCCTCCATCTGCCCATTTAATCCTTAATCTCCTACACCTGGGTGGCTTCTAATCCTTTATTTGCTTTATGTACCAGTGGTTTCAAATTGGACAAGTTCTGTGTCAAATATGCCAACAAAGTTAAGTTTCCTTGTGCCATAAAAGGGCATTCTATGCCCCAAGATCTCCTGGAAAATAAAGTAGACTGCTGTTCACAAATGGGTCTGCTGGTTTTAATGCAGCCCAGTTAGTAAATGGCATTCACTCACTATACAACCAGGAGTGCCCTATTGATTGGCAACAGGAAGCTCCTTGTTGATGCTGAGAGTTCTTTTCACTGGGTTGCTTGCCTCTGAGAATTGTCAGTGTGCTGCCTTTGTGATGCACTAAAAGGTCCTTTCTGCTTTTTTTTTTTTTTTTTTTTTTTGCTATTTGCTTCTCTGTTTGGAGCCAACTGATGGACTTGAGTTATAAAGCCCAGAAGTTTTACATAAGTTTGTTTATGGATGTTCCTTGGTCAGAGTTCTTTTTGGAAGAAAGTCAGGCAAATAATACAAGAGGCAAAGTTATCCACTGCTTCTTAGTTATCACTGTACTACCTTAAATTCAGTGGGCTACCATATCAAGAGTTCATGCCCTGAATTGAATTTCAGGCTTGAACTCCACTCTAGTTCAGAGAGAGCTCACATTGCAGAAACAGTCTGCTGACTTCAGTTACATAGTGAAGTGAAGTGAAGCGAAGTCTCTGAGTCGTATCCAACTCTTTGCGACCCCATGGACTGTAGCCTACCAGGCTCCTCCGTCCATGGAATTTTCCAAGCAAGAGTACTGGAGTGGGTTGCCATTTCCTTCTCCAGGGGATCGTCTCAACCCAGGGATCAAACCCGGGTCTCCCGCATTGTAGGCAGACATTTTACCATCTGAGCCACCAGGGAAGCCCTCAGTTACGTAAACCTTCCTCAAAACTCATCTCTACACCAGTGAGAGCTTGTATGCATCAGCTTACCTATGGGATAACTGGGAATCAGGACAGGCACACTCCATTTCCTCTCTTCTTCAAGTGAAAGCCTGTAGAGAATATAACTAACTTGGTAAAGGACAGTGCTTCTCAGGTCAAGACAGGGTATATCTCACTTAACTTAAAAAAAAAAGAAAAGGAAGGAAAAAAGCATTTTTCCTTGTCCAGTACTTTTGCGTCTCTGTTTAGCTGTCATATAAATGGATGGCACTGGTTTGTAGAAGCAGAGGCTGGAACTTTTTATTTTATTTTTTCATTGCCATTACTAAAAAGAAAGAAGATTGGGAGATTATTTAAACCATAATTTGTGCTCACATTGCCTGGAGGAGGTGAATTGGTATCAGCCTGAAAATGGAAAATTTTCCATAAAAATGGTGTTAGTTAACTTTGAGAAGTTTTTTAAAATTATGAATGCTTTAATTTGGAGGGAACCACATGCATTAAGAGTGACATTTGGACTTTTTAATCACAACCTGACCACACAAAATTGCTTTAATTCTTAACTGTTATCAAGGTTCTCTCCTTCGGCAATACAAAGTGGTTAGGACTATGAGAAGTTAATTACAGCTTCTGGCAATACTTGCAGTGAGAGAAGTTTCAAGCTGTTTTTCTGAGCAGCCCCCACATCCTGGTTTCTTGTTCCTTTGGATAGGGTTTGAGAGCCTTGCTAATGGACCTGTGCTTCCACATGTGGTCTCTGACACTTCCCTACTGTTTGGGTCATTTCCAAAGACACCTGAATCTTCCTGGACTCTGAATTTTCCCACCCCTCTCTGCCTTCAGCTTTGCTTCTAAGCCCTCTTCATGGAGACTGAAAAAAATGGAGCTCTCAGAAAAACATAGAATCTGTCATTTTCTTAAATAAAATTTATTTGATGCAAAAATTTTTTAAATCCAACTCCCCAAATCAAATTTTAAAAACTCACCCAAGACAATCTAAATGCAACTGCACTGCAAAATTAGTATCCTTTGACTAGTTAACTCACCACTATTTATTAATTATCTATAATGTAAGAGACTATGATGATGCTAAAGGGAATATAATAAAATATAAAAATTGGGTGAATTTAACTCAGATGACCATTATATCTACTACTGTGGGCAAGAATCCCTTAGAAGAAATGGAGTAGCCATCATAGTCCACAAAATAGTCTGAAATGCAGTACTTGGATGCAATCTCAAAAATGACAGAATGATCTCTGTTCATTTCCAAGGCAAACCATTCAATATCATGGTAATCAAAGTCTATGCCCCAACCAGTAATGCTGAAGAAGCTGAACTTGAACAGTTCTATGAAGACCTACAAGACCTTTTAGAACAAACACCCAAAAAAGATGTCGTTTTCTTTATAGGGGACTGGAATGCAAAAGTAGGAAGTCAAGAAACACATGGAGTAATAGGCAAATTTGGCCTTGGAGTATAGAATGAAGCAGGGAAAAGGCTAATAGAGTTTTGCCAAGAGAACGCACTGGTCATAGCAAACACCCTCTTCCAACAACACAAGAGAAGACTCTACACATGGACATCGCCAGATGGCCAACACTGAAATCAGATTGATTATATCCTTTGCAGCCAAAGATGGAGAAGCTCTATACAGTCAGCAAAAACAAGACCAGGAGCTGACTGTGGCTCACATCATGAACTCCTTATTGCCAAATTCAGACTTCAGTTGGGAAAGTGGGGGAAACCAGTAGACCATTCAGGTATGACCTAAATCAAAGCCTTTATGATTATACAGTGGAAGTGAGAAATAGATTTAAGGAACTAGATCTGATAGAGTGCCTGATGAACTATGGACAGAGGTTTGTGACATTGTACAAGAGGCAAGTGAAAAGAAAGTGACGTAAAAGCCTTTCAGTTGTGTCCTACTCTTTGCAACCCCATGGACTATACCGCCCATGGAAATCAGTTCCGTTCAGTTCAGTTCAGTCACTCAGTCATGTCCAACTCTTTGCGACCCCATGGACTGCAGCACGCCAGGCCTCCCTGTCCATCACCAACTCCCGGAGTTTACCCAAACTCATGTCCATTGAGTTGGTGATGCCATCCAACCATCTCATCCTCTGTCGTCCCCTTCTCCTCCTGCCCTCAATCTTTCCCAGCATCAGGGTCTTTTCAGATGAGTCAGCTCTTTGCATCAGGTGGCCAAAGTACTGGAGTTTCAGCTTCAACATCAGTCCTTCCAATGAACACTCAGGACTGATCTCCCTTAGGATGGACTTTTTGGATCTCCTTGTAGACCAAGGGACTCTCAAGAGTCTTCTCCAACAACAACAGTTCAAAAGCATCAATTCTTTGGTGCTCAACCTTCTTTCTGTTCCAACTCTCACATCCATACATGACTACTGGAAAAACCAAAGCCTTGACTAGACAGACCTTTGTTGGCAAAGTAATGTCTCTGGTTTTTAATATGCTGTCTAGGTTGGTCATAACTTTTCTTCCAAGGAGTAAGTGTCTTTTAACTTCATGGCTGCAGGTCACCATCTGCAGTGATTTTGGAGCTCAAGAAAATAAAGTCAGCCACTGTTTCCCTATCTATTTGCCATAAAGTGATGAGACTGGATCCCATGATCTTAGTTTTCTGAATGTTGAGTTTTAAGCCAACTTTTCCACTCTCCTCTTTCATTTTTATCAAGAGTCTTTTTAGTTTAATTCTCCAAGCCACAATTATGGAGTGGGTAGCTGTTGCCTTCTCCAGGGGTCTTCCCAACCCAGGGATCGAACCCAGATCTCTTGTGTTGCAGGTGGATTCCTTACCAGCTGAGCCACCAGGGAAGCCCTAAAAACAGTCTTAGGTACTAGTGAACAGGGAAGCCCTGTAAATAGTCCAAGTACTAGTGAAAAATGCCTAGACTAACTCTTCAAGCCAGATAGCAGAGAAAAGGAAACTTTAAATCCTCTAAGCTACTAATAATGTAGACTAATAGTGAATCTAGTATTTTTGGTGATTCATGCAAGATAGGAAAAAAGAAAAGGGAAAGTCTGTTCAAGCCTCTCCATTAGTCAGTTTTATTTCAGGTGTTAATTGTTCTGCACCAAAATGACAGTGATAAATCAATGAAACGGTGGCTCTGGGGTTCTTAAAAATCTACTGAAAGGCATATTAACCTTTCTTTTTTCTTTTTTCAAACTTGCAAACAGTTAACTCTCCTCTAAAGCAATCAGGAAGAAAATGTTTAGAAGTCAGGTAGAATAAAGAACTATTTTTATGTTCAGAAACATTTTCGTTTAAGAGAAGAAATACAGAAATAGCAAGATAGGCACAATGCTGTGCTATCCAATCAATCTTTAAACTGCTATTAATAGAATGATTCATTTCTTGTAAGTTTTGTTTTATAAAATATGTTTCTTATCTTTTTCCTTTTTATATTATCAACCTGTTACTATCGTCCTAGAAGGAACAGGGAACACATACTGATTGCGTGTTAAAATGAATTCTCTGGGAATTTAATGTTCTCAATTTTCTTGAACAAATGAATCTTCAAATGATTTTTTTTAAAATGCACTGTCACAAATAGACATAAAGATAGCTTTTAAACTTAGTAAATGGTAGAGTTATACATGTTTTCAGCTGAAAGGCTTTAATGATTATTTTATCCAAGCCCCTGATTTTGGAGACTCATTGAGGCTACATGATCTGTGTGCCATACAGAGAAAAGTGTCCGGGTGGGCCAGGACTTCCTTTCTATTCAAACACTTTCAAGATAACTAATCATTTTAAGTATTTTACAATCACATAGCTTCTTCCCCTTAAAGTGAAAGATTGTTTTGTATATTTTTCTCATTTGTATCCCTTGAAATTACAGGTTCTATACAGTATATCACAGGTAGTTAAACGTTAAAATATCTGTAATATTTTGTTTCCCTGGTGTTGAATGCTGCTACCTTCAGCATTGACATAAATTAAAGAATATATTACTCTGAGTATTATCCTAAATTTTCTTTCCATAAAGAAGCTGTGTTCCTTGTTCTTAGTATTATACTTTGGTTGTGCTTGGCGTGATTATGTGGAAAGAGCTCTTACCCCATTCACTACTGAAGAGCAAAAAGCACCAGTGTGGCTCTCTTACTGTTTTTTAAGTAAACTACCAGCAAAATATGGAACACACTTCATAGCAGTTTTAATGCTCTAGAATTGCATAAGTTATGGACTGTGATAGGATCTTCCATGACTCTGTTTTATTCTGACCACAGTGCAGCTTTTGTTTTTTGACTGTAAATGCCTCTATTATTTCAAAAGGAATTAAGACTTCAAATAATTGTTACATGAGTTTTGTAATTGAGATAATCGACTCTTGGAACTGCAATAACAGTGGAAATCTTTTGCTCTTTAAATTCTGTGTAAAAGTAGTCCAAGCATTTTAAACAAAAACTCTCCATTTTAGAAAGAGAAATTTGGTTCAACAAGTTATTTTAATGGAATAAAATTAAACAAAGAGTCTTCATGCCACAACTTTAACTTAAGTCTTCCAGCTTAAAAAGAAAATCAGTTTATAGGAGAGATTATGTTAACCTCTTGAAGTAGTACAGAGTCACTTTACTTAAAGACTACATGATTTATAACAGAGTAATATGAGTGAATCTTAAATGGTATTCCACCCATATTTAAACACCCAGACAGTGGCACGGAAGAGAATTAATGAAAAATACAATAGGACAATTACACCTATGGATACGATCTCTAAATATTTATTCCTATCTCCCTCTTCAGCCACAGGCACACCTTCACCCATATCCCCCTCCACCAACCAAGGACATCTTCCTGTAGACTGAAAGGAAGCATTTTAACTTCCTGTTAAAATGCTTTTAACTCCTCTTTTAACTCTTTTAACTTCCTGTTAAAATGCTTTTAACTCTTTTAACTCCTTAAACGAAGAGCAGTAATAGGGGTTCATAGTGCAAAAGTCTCATGTATATAGAGTTCAATTGATAAAAACGGGGACTAACTTTGAAAGATCTAGTTGGAGCAGAACTGATGGGGTGCTGGAATTAGCTTACTAATTTAGAAGACTATTTCAGTAGTTTAGGTCAGAGATAGAAATGGAGAACTGGAAATAGGATGAGACTGATAGTGCAGACTTGAGTTAAATCAATTGATTTTCCAGAAATGGTTCAGAGATGGAATTGTTAGGACTTAAAGTTTGATTTTGCATGTTGGATTAAAGAAGGCAGAGGTGATACCGTGATTTCTAATTGTGCAAGCATAGTGGAGTGTAACGCTATTTATTTTGATACTGGTTATTTCAGAGCAAGCACATCAGTGTGTTTGTGTATGTGTGTGTGTGTACTGGGGGTTGTGGATCTGGATGATGCTCATTTAGTTGGCTGTGAGTCATCTGTGTGAAGCTGACTCATAGTTCATCCTGGGCTTCCTTGGTGGCTCAGATTGTAAAGAATCTGCCTGCAATGCAGGGGACCTGGATTCGTTCCCTGGGTTGGGAAAATCCTCTGGAAAAGGGAATAAGAACCCACTCCAGTATTCTTGCCTGGAGAATCCCCATGGACAGAGGAGCCTGTCGGATTACAGTCCAGGAGGTTGCAAAGAGTCAAACAGGACTGAGTGACTAACTTTCACTTTCACCTTTTTTAGGGATATTTTAAAAGTCAGGAGAAAGATTTTAACTGGAAAACAGATTTGGAAGTCATCAGCATGAAGATGCAGATAAAAATCAGAGGAAGCTAGAATTACCCAGGATGAATAAATAGATTCAAGGAGGATAAAGATAATATCAAATTCTGCACAAATCTCAAAGAAGATAAAAGGGGTTTATTGACTTTAACATGAAAGACTTTACTTTTCATTTCTCAATACAGGTTTTGAGTAAATAGAGTGAATAAAGCAAAAGGAGGGTAAACAGGACTGGGGCAGAGAATATTCTTTTTTTCCCCCCAGCATTTTATAAAAATGTGTTTTTTTCCCCACTTTGGTTTATTTAGTCTGCTTTTTTTTGCTTGTTCACAATTGTTAATTTACTGGTAGGAATTTAAATGAATGAAACTCTCCCTAAGATCTGCTGTTCTTAGTAGATGTTTCTGAATGTGTTACAAAGTAACCTACCCTATGCAAGCAAGACAATAAATGTAAATTATTTTATATGTTATGTACCTATTTTAGGTTAGCTAGATCATTGAGATAATATCCTTATCCTAAAAGAATAAAATAATAATAGTTTTCCAGTAGTAAAAACAAAGCATTCCAGTTATCAAAGAATATAGCAGCAGTGATGCTTCTTTTTAAAGACTATGTATATTAATACAGAATTCTATAAACTGTATTTATAATAGTTCGATGTGAATTGTAGAATAAAAGTTTCTTCTAAAATGAAGAAAACATAATTTTTGCTTTTACATGGCTCCCAGGGGCTCTGATTTCATCAATATAGAGTGGGGCCTGAGACTCTGAATTCTACTCTCTAGTGATCTAGATCAAGCCAGGACACAGAATGAGAACCTTTTATAGCACTGCCCTGAAGTGGTCCTTCTTGAATTTAATGCCTATCTTAGCTAAACTTCTTCTGTCCTACAATCATTAACCAGTTTTGGTGAAAGAAGTTGGAAGGGATTTTCTTTGGTGAACCTTAAAGCAGCCTGTTTCTTTAAGTAGCAGACCTAATCCAAACTTATTGAATCTTAGAAATTTGTGCACACTGTGTGTTGTACTCTTAGCATTTATCTCTGTATTTTAATGTAGCATCCATTCCTTCTTTTCTCCTCTGTCCTTCCCACATAAAATCTTCTGTATACTCTTTGTTTACCCAGATACGCGAAAGGAGGTTTACAGAAACCTCCTAATTGTCTTATATAAATGACTGTGCTAAACTGAATGGTTAATTATATTAATGGTATTTTACATTATATTTTTCTGAATTATCTCATATTTCTTGGACTGGTCAAGGCCTCTTTTATCTTTTATTTAATGAAAAAAAATCAGTGCCATAATTTTCTATTAAATTATTTTAAATTTGAAGGACAGCAGTTTAGAATATTCATATGGTGACACATAATTTATTGTATATTCTATTTCTCAACTGCAAGCTAATCATGTGGTTAGTTTGTGAAGGAAAATTCAATATTCATAACCTAAGGATTGTTCAGAGAACTAAGATCATGGCATCTGGTCCCATCACTTCATGGGAAATAGATGGAGAAACAGTGGAAACAGTGTCAGACTTTATTTTTGGGGGCTCCAAAATCACTGCTGTTGGTGATCGCAGCCATGAAATTAAAAGACGCTTACTCCTTGAGAGGAAGGTTATGACCAACCTAGATAGCATATTTAAAACCAGAGACATTACTTTGCCAACAAAGGTCCGTCTAGTCAAGGCTATGGTTTTTCCAGTGGTCATGTATGGATGTGAGAGTTGGACGGTGAAGAAAGCTGAGCCCCGCAGAATTGATGCTTTTGAACTGTGGTGTTGGAGAAGACTCTTGAGAGTCCCTTGGACTGCAAGGAGATCAGTTCTGGGTGTTCATTGGAAGGACTGATGTTGAAGCTGAAACTCCAATACTTTGGCCACCTCATGTGAAGGGTTGACTCATTGGAAAAGACCCTAATGCTGGGAAGGATTGAGGGCAGGAGGAGAAGGGGACAACAGAGGATGAGATGGTTGGATGGCATCACCGACTCGATGAACATGGGTTTGGGTAAACTCTGGGAGTTGGTGACGGACAGGGAGGCCTGGCGTGCTGCGATTCATGGGGTCGCAAAGAGTCGGACACGACTGAGCGACTGAACTGAACTGAAGGATTTCCATACAGTATAATAAAATCACATATTCAGTTATATACCTGCTTATGTAGGATATTATATACTTCCTGTTCCATACTATAATTTGGCCAAATGTATTTTTTTGCATTACATTACATTAATGCTCTAGCTTAGGTATATGATTTCTTTTTGAGTTGGTTAGCCCTCTGTCATATTTTCATATTTGCAGAATGATAATAATTTCTACAGTCATGAGTTATTTAATAAAAATTAAATTTAAGATAAAGTAGAAGCAGGATATGTATCATACAAGTATTATGTAAACTCTACATTTAGCATATCTTAAGCTATCACAGTGGATAAGCAAAAATTAGGCTCCTAGCCAGTGTGATTTTTAGCTAAATCTAAAAGTTTTGTTGTTTACTGCAGGTATACCTCAAGTTCAAATATACTGTTTACCAAAATGACAGAGATGAAATATACTTAGCATTATCTCTTGTTCTAAAACTTTAATAAATTGACTTAATAGTACTTAGTGTGTTAAATGCAAGCAGAGAACTGAGTCTGTCTTCTGTTATGTACTTTTTGCACTTAAGTTCCCTGTGCTACTCAGTCACAAAAGGATTGCTGAAATGAATCAAATTCTGTAATATTTCAGTCAGCAGCATACCTCCTCTTTCCTCAGATAGTTTAATTATTATTGTTATTTTTAGCTGACCAAACAACCTGTAACTCAGATAATTTCTGGAGAAACATTTTGATCTATTATATTGCTGTGGAAGACATCTGAGTTTTACTTTCTCTAAATTTTTTTGGCTACTTTAATTCTGTCACACATAGTCTGGTAAATGATGTTTGTTATTTCTGGTAAGGTTTTAGAAATCTCAGACAGCTGAAACAAAGACTAGCTTTAAGACAGTCTGGAAGACAGAATCATTTTTGTAACCACAAGCTACCTCTAGTTGCTTTATACTGCTGTCTTTACTTGCATCATCTACTTGGACTTCCACAACTGGATGAAGTGAAATATCATGTCCAATTTATAAAGGAAGAAACTAAAAACTTGGTGAATTTTACTTAACCAGGGTCACAATGCTAGAAAATTTCACTTGTGTATTGAACCCCAAACTGTCTCATTCCAATTGCTATTCTTTAACCACCAAGACATTTTTTTTTTCTTTAATAAAGGTTTCTGGAATTCCTTCTGCCAGCTAAGCATTCTTTTAGATGTTGAAATAAAAATATGAATTACTCACCGCTGTTACTTTAGTTTCCTGTCTTGTTGGGGATACTGGAAACAAATGTCATATTAAAGGACTTATGTTTGAAATATATGGCATAATTCATATGAGAAATGTATGGATTACAATCATGAAGTCAACAACATGCAATTATATAAAAACTTATTTATATACGTGTTACTCATATTTGTTTTATTTTTATTGTGAATATTTATTTTACTTACAAGAAAAATGAAATAAATACTATAGTGTATATTAATGTATTTCTTTATATATTCTCAACTACTTCTTGCAGGTTCATAAAATATATAGTAATGATTCTTATGGACACCTGACCAACTTTTTAATTCAAAATTTTATAGTATCTTGTTAGTAGTCAATGCTATCTTCTACAAAGAGTGTTTTCCTCACTAACAGTGGTGTATTTTATTTCTCTCTCATGCTATATTGCATTGGCATGAACTTCTAAAATCATAGATTTTACCTAAGTAGTGAAAGGAATTAAAAGTTCTGGTAAGAGGACCTTGCTCTTTATCTATAACAAGAGAAGTAAAAACAAATGACTATCAGGGCCAAGATGTATGAACTGGACCAGTTGCAAGAAAATTGAAAGAACCAGAGAACTAGGGAGAGTATTCTTTTAATAAACACTATGTCAGTCAGTCACAACACATATGCAAGTTGATTCAGGGAAAGGACCCCTGATAGGTTATCCCAACTGGGAAAGAGTACAGTACTCCTGAAGAGATTGATAATTGTAACCAGAGCAGCATTAGAAGTATCTGTATGATGTAGGGGCTGTTGTTAATAAATGCTGGCTGTCAACAGATATTGATGGTAAAATAACATGACCTTATGGAGAGTCTCTGAGTTCAAATTCCGTAGTTCAGTCTCTTCCAAGTGACGTGGCCTTGAATATGTTGTTCACTGTTTTAGTTTTCTCTTGCTGCTGTAACAGATCAGCCACAAATTTAGTGACTTAAAACTCCCAAGTGCATAATCTTACAGTTCTGTAGGTCAGAAGTCTTATGTGGTTTCAGGGGGCTAAAATCAAGATGTGTTTACCAGTGTGTTTCTTTCCAGAGGTTCTTGGAGGTAGTATTTCCTTGGCTTTTCTAGCTTCAGGAGGCTACCCACATGCATTCTTAGCCCTTTGTCATTTACCTCTTCAGAAACCACAGCAGCAGGTTGAACCCTTCAACATGGCATCCCTCGGATTTCTTCTGAAGTTACATACCTCTCACTTTCATCTCCCTCTTCCACTATTGAGAACTCTTTATGATTGTATTGGGCCTACCTAAGTAATCCAGGGTATTTCCCCCATCTCAAGGCCAGCTGATTAGAAACCTTTTAGTCCCCTTGCAAGCTTAATTATATCTGCAACTTAAATTCCCCTTTGCCATACAACATCATATGCACAGTTTCTGGGGATTAGCATGTAGATATTTTCTGGGGCCATTATTCTGTCTACAATACTCATCTTTTATTTTTAGTTCCTTCACTTGTAAAACGAGACTGTTGTGAAGATTAACAACGAAAACAATAAATTGTACTAAGTGCTTTATCTAGTGACTGGTATATAGTGGTTAGCATTCAATAAGTGGTATCTGCAGTTACTTCTTGTTTCCTGCATTGCCTTTCCTATTATGCTCCCACTTCTTATTCTGTATTTCGGAAATCAATCTTTGTAGGTTTTCTCTGGTGATCAGAAGTTTCAGATGTGTTGCTTTCATACCAATAAGCATATGAAAGTCTTAGTTGCTCAGTCGTGTCCAACTCTTTGTGACCCTGTGGACTCTAGCCCGCCAGGTTCCTCTGTCCTTGTGATTCTCCAGGTGAGCGTACTGGAGTGGGGTGCCATTCCCTTCACCATGGGATCTTCCCAACGGGGACTGAACCTGGGTCTTCCACACTGTGGGCAGATTCTTTACCAAATGAGCCACCAAGGAAGTCCAACTACTAAGCATACCGAGAGGCTTAAATAAGTTAGAAATTTTGAGAGCTTAAAAAATTAAATTATTTATATGTAGAATCCTTTAAAGCATCCTCTAATTCTCTATCTTATGTCCTAATGCTTTCATTTCATGAAACTACATCAGTGTTTTCAAACTTGAGCAGGTGTCAGAATACCTGAAAGGTTTGGTAAACTTAGATTTTTGGGCCCAATCCACGGAGCAGTCTCTTTAGGACTAGAGAAGAGCCCGAGAGATTAAATTTCCAATGTCCCAGGGGGTATTGAATGCTGTTGGTGTGGAACCAATGTCCTTTGAGAACCACTGTTCTAGAAATAACCGTGAAGAAAGTGTGGTTTATTTGGCTTTCTTCCTGTGTTCAATTAAGTGTATCTTTGTGTTTTCTCTTTTGCTTTGGTTGTTAGCTCTTTAAATACTGATAAGTCCTGGGTAGTGGTAGAAAGTGTTAATTTTTAATGGAAATGTATAAGCATTTTTTAAAAATCCCAGAATGCAAATATGGTCTCTAAAACATTGTATTTGAAGTGAAGTAAATTATAACCACTGAGGAGATATAAAAAAAAGGAGCTTAGATATAAAAAAAATTAGCCAAGGATGTCTGAGTAGGATTCATGTGGATTTTTTGCTTATTTCCCATCTTTTTTTCAGTCAGTTAAGCAGGCAGTTTTTCAATTGTGAAAATCATAAAACTGAATGGTTCTCCATCTAATTGTGTTACTGCTTCACAAATCAAGTACCTTTTTAATAATACTGTCTTGAAGTTAATAAACATAGTGCTATTATTTTGCAACATGACATTTATGCACGAAAAATAAAATGTTAAATTAATAATGTTGTTTGACACATCCTTGAAATTGTCCTTGACTTATAGTACTATAAAATAACTAACAATTTGTGGCATGTTTAAGCTTAGATTTACTTTGCTGTAGAACCCTATAATAAGTTTCTGAAACTTATTTCATCTCCATAAAGTATATTATGATGGCACAGTTCAAATTTTCTGTGTTCATCTATGTGGTAGAGACTGATATCTTAAAGGGAGGAAAAAGACATCAGAAACGTCTCCTTAAAACCTTCAATGTTGTTAAAAAAGTTTAGCTGTATAGAATCAAGTGTTCTTTTTTTTATTAATATTCTTTTAAAGAAATTTAAGGTCATTTCATTGATTGGACAGTAACAGAGAATCAAATACAATGTTGAAATACTTTGAACTTTTGAGTGACTTAAACTCCTTAAGTCAAACATTCTCAATACTTTTTTGATAAACTCAGAATGGAGTTGGATTTTATAAATTCAATTTGTGGCTCGTTTCCTAGAAGACTGTCCCTTAAAATAGACATTAATTCATTGCTAACGAGTTATATTTGTTGTAATATTAATTGTTGACTGATAGCTATTAGTGAGACACAGCTCCCAGAAGTCTGATATGCACAAGAATCTCTAGAATTTAGGGTCTACACTGGTAGTTTGTAAATGTCCAAGGGGCTAAGAATCATTTGATTTGCTTCTAAAAAATCCAGGTCCAAAGGATCCCACTACACAGAGAGCATGACTCACTAGATCTTCAACAGAGTCTAGAAATTCTCATTTATAGCATTTATTTTGGGTGGTTCAATACAAATTATTCAGGGATCCCACTCTGAGAAGAACTGGTGTAGGTTATAGCACTGGTGGACATAGATTTGATGGGATTTCTCCCATCACTCTTTCGAGTGGATCATTTAAGATGGAAAGTGGACAAAGGCCAACATATTGATGAAAAGGAAGAAGAAAGGTTAAGAACCTGACCTAGAAGATGTATGTGTGTATATGTGCATGTAATATATATAGTGAAAGGTACTGGGGAAGGCCAAGAAATAAGTCTTGAGTAACATTGATGATTACGAAATAAATAAAATGAGCCCCAAAATTAGAATGGCCAGTCAGTATACAGTGAACTAGAAACTTTCAGTGTTGTAGAGCCAAGGCAGTTTAATGTCAAGAAGCAAGCCAGGTACCTGAAGAATTACTTTTGTGTCTAATAATTAGCCTGTTTCAATGAAAAAAGTCTCTGATAGAGTTTTGAGTGAAGAAGCCATATCTCAGGGGGTTTGTAAGTTACTTAGATATTATAAAATACAGAAAGTAAGTAGACAGTAGGAATTTGGATGAGAAGAATAGATTTGGACAGTAGCCATAGGATAATCATGATCCAATGACGGGTTCTTAAAAATGAGAGGAACTACTTGAGTATATTTATAAAAGGCTAAGAAAGGAGCAAAAGGCACAGAAGACACAGAAGAAATTGATGACAGATGAAATGAACTTCCAGGAAGGCAAGCAGTAAAAACAGCGAGTTGGCCATGAAAAGGTGAGGTGAACTCCTCGTTCAAGAATGATGGAAAGCAGTAGCAATATTGGTATGCACAGAAATTTATAGCTTGGCAAGAAGTTTAAAGGAAGTTGTGTCTGATTTATTTTATTTATTTATTTATTGATAAAGTTTGAGTGAAGAGGCTTACCGGGTATGTGAGTCTGAAGAATAGACAGTGCAAAGGAATCAAAGTTACAAGTAAGACAGGAACTTAGATTATCAACTGTGATAAAGTATTGGCCCAATGGAGTATTCTCTGAGGTGCAAAAGCAGAAACGGAGAGGGAATTTTAAATTATCATCCTTGGGAGAAATCATGCTTTTGTCCATGAAATATTAACTGTTGTAGGAGTTGTCCTCCTGGGCAAGTTTTTAGGCGTTGGACATCAGGCAATACAGTAGTGTAATCTCCGAGAGATGAGAAACAAGTGAGATGATCTTCTGATTGTCCCAGTTTATAACCTGGCACAGGAAGGGGACCCTAACCAGAATCCAGCACTTTCACTGAGATCTCTATTCTCTCAGGAGACTGAGATCAGAGTTGAAGGGCCGAAGTGGTGAGAATTTGTAGGGCAGGGAAGAGTAGACAAAGATGCACAAATAGAGAGCTCCAAAGATTGGCAGAAAGATCCTTGCATATACACCAGTGAAACTGCAAGAGGCAGGATAAAGAATCACTGGAAAGCAACAGGACAAACAATTCTCAGAATTCACCCAGAGTTCAGGCTGATTTGCATTTCCACCAGCCAGGGTGGAGAGCCTTCATTGTACATAGAGTACTACCTAATGCTCTACCTAGAGTTCTCAGAATGACATTGTCTTACTGAACGAGTAAACTGGCCTTATTTTAAAGGCCAAGGCTTAAAAACAACACTTTAGAGGGTCATACTGAATCATATATAATCGTGTGTGACACCCGCACCCTCCCCACTGCCACAAAAGCTCAAGACTCTTTAAAGAGATACAACAAAATCCAGCACCAAACAACATAAAACCTACAATGTTTAGCATTCAATAAAAAAAAATTATCTTGCATGCAAAGAGGCAGGAAATGATGAGCTATAAGTAGTAGTCGGAAAAAAGAATCAAAGAAACATACCCTGGAAAGACAGAGATGATGAAATTTGCAAACAAAGTTGTTAAACAACTATTATATCCTTATGTGCCATATGCTGAAGAGACAAAAGAAAATTGTGAACATGAGAAGGAAAGAAGTGGAAGATACAAAATTGATCCAAATGGAGCTTCTAGGGATATTCCTATTGCTATGAAGTCAAAGCTATAGAAAGTATCAAAACTGAAACAAGAAGAGAAAAAAATGTGAAAAAAGAAGACCAGAATCTCAGTGAACTGTGGGTCCGTATCAGAGAGTCTAATGTGTAATCGGGGTCCCACAGGACAAGAGAAGGAAAACAGAAAAATATTTAGAAAAATAATGGCTCAATATTTTCTAAATTTGTTGAAAACCATAAACCCACAGATCCAAGAGGACAATGAATTCCAAACAGAATGAATGGAAATTAAACCTCATGAAGGTACAATCATAATGAAGTAACTGAATACCAGTGATAAAGAGAAAAATTTAAAAGCAGTCAGAGGAAGAAAGCATAGCCCCACACTCTGCTGTGGAAGAGAATGTTCACAATAGAGGCTGACTGGACTCTAGTTTCAGCTTGGGGTGGGTAGAGACAGCCAGCAGCATTCAGAGCTTGTTGATTCGGTCCCACTCAAAGGGGAATTTAGCAATGGCAGGGGTCTTCCAGAGGGCAGATGGAAGAGCATTTGGGAGAATTACAGAGAGAGAAGGGAGTCGTTGGGTAGAACTCTGAAACTAAGAGGGACCCTCTGGTGTCTGAGGATTGCCAGGATTGTAAGGAATAGCCTCAGAGTTCTTCCCTTGATTTATGACATTTTGATGTTAGAAGTGGCTGAGAATCTCAGACAGTAACCAGTGTGGCTTCAGGGCAATGATGTGCTTCGCTACAACATTTGCACAGGGCTGGCAGAAATCAATTTTTAGCTGTTGTTGTAAAATTTTGGTAGAAAAAAGAGAGTTGTCTTCCTCTTCCTATTGTGTATGAGTACAGAATATTGGTATGTAAACCTAGAAAAACATAAGAATATTCAACTATATATATTCATGGCAAAGCACAGTGCCTGGCCCATAACTTGGGATATAGTAAGATATTTAATGGACTTTTCCATGCTCTCTTAATTCGTGGCATTTATTTAACCAGAAACAAACTGCGATTTAAAAAAATCCACAACAAACCCCACATTTTACTTAACAGCCAAGCAGAATCACCATTCAACTTCAGAATGGCCTGAAGTTATACAATTGTATGGCAGAGCCTTTTGGAAATATTAGTTACAGTCTCCGTTCCTGAACTTTGAAGGGAAGATGATGCTTCTGACCTACTTTGTGTGTATTACGAACATTAATTATAAAACTTCATGTACTTTATAAAATGTTCCATAAATGCATCTCTTCTATAAATATTGTGCTGATTTTTAAATGTAGGACATTCGGTTTTGGTCCTTCCAAACTCGAATAAAATTGAGAAAAATCTTCAAGAGTCTTGCTGAAAAGTAGAAATGTCCATTGTTACATTCTATACCATTCATTGAGTGCACATTTTAAGCAGGGGCCATATGAGGCCCAGAGTTGTAGAAGACAGAGTTTCTGTCCTTTCAGAACAAATATGGGTCAGTATTGATCATCAGTATTGATGGTCACACCAGTATATGAAAAGTGTCGTGATTAGCACAGGTTATGTACTGTGACTGTGAATTGGGGAGGCTGAGTATGGAGGTGGGTATCTAATCAACATGATGTAGAAAAGATTTCCCTGGTGGTTCAGTGGTAAAGAATCCGCCTGCCAATGTAAGAGATGTGGGTTTGATCCCTGGGTCAGGAAGATGCTCTAGAGGAGGAAATGGCAACCCATTAGAAATCCCATGGACAGAAATGACTGGTGGGCTACAGTCCATGGGGTTGCCAAAGAGTTAGACAGGACTTAGTGACTGAACAACAAGAAGAAGAACAAATACTAAAGATTTTAAGGATTTTAAGGAGGCATTTGAGTGGTTAGGATTTACTCCTGGAAACAGGGAATGGCATTTAAAACAGTGTTTGGGAGTTGAGAAATGGGCTTTTTCAATGAATTGAAGTCCAAACTAATAGAATGTAGGATTGGTTTTGGAACAGAAAGCAAGAATGGCTTCACAGTGGAGCCAGGTTGTGAAGACCTGTGAATGCCAGGTTAACAAGTTTGAGCTGCATCCAGGAAAAAAATAGAGAACTACTCTGAAGTGATGAATTTACCTGTGATGAATAGCTTCAGAGCCTTGCTTTAGGACAGCTTAAGTTTTTGCCATTTCTATGTCACTGGCAACTTTACGGAGTCAGTTATACTTGTTAGTGGGCTGTTGTAGTAATCCAGGTATAGAGTGCTAATGGCCTAGAGAGTGGAATACAGTGTGAAAGAGAAATGAAGGGTGGATATGAGAAATATTGTTAGGAACTGTTTATACTATACAACAAAATGAGTGAATCCTTAGATTAATGAGTTGCTGCTTTGTTGTTTCCTTCAAGAGCAGTTTAATTATTTCTATAGCTATTTTCCTAGTAAATGTTATTAATTTAAATTTTAGTGTAAATGTGCATATTGTTTCCATTTATATTGTTTTTCAGTCTATATTACTGTATCAGAAAATGATCATTTAGGAATGATTAATTTATGGAGTAGAACATTGAAAATTATTTCACCTACTAGGCAATGTTTATGAATTTATAATAATAATGATTTGCATATAAAACTATCTTTTACACAGTTACACAGTTGTGAAACTCATCTCATAAATCAAAAAGGTACTCATTGTATTTTTAGCTTTCCTGAACAAGTTTTACTTCTAGGCTACTATTTCTCACTCCTGTTTGCTGACTAGATTGGGCTCTACTGCAGGGCTTCTCCTTTTTGGTTCCTTGTCATCCTTGTCATTTTCTAAATTGATGGGGGCTCCCCTGGAGGAAATGGTCTTTGAAGGACATCTGTGCACTCAGGACTCTGTAGCCAGGGCAAGTCAGGAGGGAGCCTAGGGGTGAATGCAAAGCTGGGTTCTGGCTGTACTTGCCTTCCACAAGTAATGGGGCACTAGTTCAGGGTAAGTGTGGCTTGTTTTAACTAACCCCTTATGGTGGGCTTGTTTACTGCAATGCCCATGTAATAAGTACCAGCCTTTGGTGTACTTACTTGTAGAACTGATGCTGCTGCTAAGTCGCTTCAGTAGTGTCCGACTCTGTGCGACCCCACAGACGGTAGCTCACCAGGCTCCCCCGTCCCTGGGATTCTCCAGGCAAGAACACGGGAGTGGGTTGCCATTTCCTTCTCCAATGCATGAAAGTGAAAAGTGAAAGTGAAGTCACTCAGTCATGTCCAACTCTGAGCGACCCCGTGGACTGCAGCCCACCAGGCTCCTCCATCCATGGGATTTTCCAGGCAAGAGTTTTGCCTCTGATCTCTTTCAGCAGTTATCTCATTTATTCTGATCCCAACTGCCATTTCTTTTTACTCTCATAGCTGTATTATTGCTTCTTTTTTCTTTTTCGGTATAGTGAATATGGCTTCCCTGGTGGCTCAGTGGTAAAAAAAAAAACCACTTGCCAATGCAGAAGACACAGGTTCGATCCCTGAGTCAGGAAGATCCTCTGGAGAAGGTGGCAACCCACTCCAGTATTCTTGCTTGGGCAATCCCATGGAGAGAAGAACCTGGCCAGCTAGAGTCCATAGGGTTGCAAGAGTCAGACACGACTTAGCAACTAAACGACAGCAACAGTATAGTGAATCAATAATGCTGTAAGGTATTTTTGGAGAAGAACTCATAGTTTTTTCTGGAGGTCTCTACTGATTAAACTTTACAGAATGCCTGTGAGGTAGATAGTGCTGGATAAGGGTATTCAGCATATGGTTCACTAGACCATCTTGTTTCTCTCTGTTATGACAAAAGATTATTATTATGTTAAAATGTTTATACACTGAGTACATAAATTTGTTGAGACGGATGTAAATCCAATCCCTTAGAAAAAATATGAATATACCTGTGGCATAAAATTACAATTGTGAAGCATGCTTTATTAACTTCTGGTGTTTAAAGAGTTATTTCAGATCCACACACTGAACGTCTTTTGGATAGGTTTGTTTCCTTTATCTTGCCTCTTAGGGAGCCATGTGGGGCGGGGGCAGTGAGCTACAGGACTGGGATTCCAACAACTGAAAAGCTCCGGTTCTTGATAGCATGATTCAAAAATTATAGCAAGCTCCTCTACCATGTGTGTGACTCATACGCATGTATGTAATAGCTTTATTGACTTATATAATGAGTATTTCTCTGTTGATATCCTGATAATATTTGTTGAAACTAAGGCAGGAATTTATGCTTTGGTAGAGCTTGATGTGGCTAATTTGGATTACCTTTTTTTTTTTTTTGAAACATAATTATGCTAAAGATTTTCTGACTTAAGTGAGGAAGCTTCACTATGTTTCTTAGTTGAAAGCAAGCTCTAGTCCTAAGGTGCCTTAATATTTCCCCCACTGTATCATATGGATTCTCTGGGAGATAGCAAGTAGGTGACATAGAAAGAGAAAACCGGCAAGGGAGGTTTTCCTGTCTCTTTCTTTCTATTTTTGCTCAATTTATGCATACTACTTTTCTCTTCCCACTCCTACTTCTTGCAACTGCTGAACAAGTACAGAAGTTCTAGTCTTAGATTCCCATTCTATCTATACACATAACGATAGAAGATTAATTCTGGTGGAGATTCTTCGGTGTATCAGAGAAGCTTGGGAATTGTAAGAACATTGAGTCTGTGTCAGTACATGGCTGCTACTCTGAACCTCTCTGTGTTCTGTCAGGATTACAATAGAGAGGGATGTGTGGTGGGCTTGGAATCCAGAGAATGACAAGTGCAGATAGAGGTTGTTTTAATGTGTAGACATATGGACTCTGGGCCTCCCAGGGGGCGCTAGGGGTAAAGAACCCACCTGCCAATGCAGAAGACATAAGAGACGCAGGTTTGATCCCTGGGTTGGGAAGATCCCCTGCAGGAAGGAAAGGCAACCCATTCCAGTATTCTTGCCTGCAGAATCCCGTGGACAGAGGAGCCTGGTGGCTATAGTCCATAGAGGCACAGAGTTGGATACGACTGAAGCAACTTAGCACACAACATGCATGCATGCATATGGGCTCTGGGTTGATGAGAGTTGTTCTCTTATTGCTGCTAGTTAAGGCAAGTACTCCTTCCTGGAAAGGATCTATGGGAAATAGAATTCTAATAATAATATTATATGAAGTCCTGATTCTGGACCTCAAGTGCCAAGCATAAGGGACTTCTTGGCAGCTAGTAAGAAGGAGAGTGAGGTAGTAAAAGTGGAATTAAAGGAAAACTAACTTGTCAACCATTTATCCTCAGAGAGCCTTCCTTCTGGGCTCCAGAACTCTGTTTCACATGCATTTAGAGGGAATGGTTGGGGGGTGGGTAGTGGAGGTTATCTTCTTTTTATGCCTAACATACAGATTATTTCTGAACAGATAGAAGACTAAAGATTGTTTTCTTTGCCATTAGACCCTAAAGCTCAATCCTGACCTCCTGTCTTTGCCTTGTTTGGAGAACCTTGGCCTGGACAGGCCTGTTCTCAGTTCATTCCCCCAATTCCCTCCATGGCCCCAACCCCCACAGCCGCCTTGGCTTTGGATGGCCATTTAATCCCTGACCAGCTCTGAAGGGTTCTGCAGAGTGGATCCAGTTAGTGGGGTCAGCATGATGTCAAACTGTCTTTTTGTGTTGATGTAGAGAAATAATTGCTGTGTTGTGCCATAAAATTTGGCTGGATATTTGCAAGTGTAGATTTCTCTTGCCAACTCTAATTGTGTTAAAGTTTCAAAATATGAAATCACTATTATAAATTTTTTCTTGAAAGTTTGATTTGCTTAAGTAGCAGAGTATTTTTTTTTGAAAAGAAGCATTCAAGTAATTTGCTACAAAAAGTATAAAAAATAGATTTTGAAATTACTGTAAAGTCCTAAACATCTAATATAACTGTAATGACTATATTAGCATTTTCTAGATTTTTCTAAGTATGTTTCATAGTTGTAATCATAGTATAAGTAAGCTTTCATATCCAATTTAAAAATCTGGATGTTTTACTATAATGAAGTTTTCCCACTTCATTTTGACTTTTTTTGGTGTGTGATTATAATTTAAGACTAGAAATTATATTTGAGAAAATGTTATAGTTAACTTAGTAATTCGGTTGATTTTGTATTTTTTTCCTGTTAAAGTTTGTGTAAGTGAAGTGAAGTGTTAGTCAGTCAGCTGTGTCCGACTCTTTGCGACCCCATGGTCTGTAGCCTGTCAGGCTCCTCTGTCCATGGGGTTCTCCAGGCAAGAATGTTGGAGTGGGTAGCCATTCCCTTCTCCAGAGAATCTTCCTGACCCAGGGATCAAACCCAGGTCTCCTGCATTGCAGGCAGATTCTTTACCAACTGAGTCACCAGGGAAGCCCTAAATTTTGCATATATTTTTTAAATTTTATCATATTTTATTTTATTTCCTTACACCTTAATTCCCTCAAGATGACATTTGACCTCAAAAAAGATGACTCATGAGCTGCATTACTGTTAAATTGCTTTCTAAAAATATTGGCACCAAAAGTTATTTTTTTAACTTATGTTTTATTAGGTAGTAAGTATTATTTTCTTTGATAACATTTCCTGATAATCCATGCATAAAGAGGGAAGGATAGGGATGACCACTAAGATTATATATGAAAGTGCTTTAAAATGTGCTCACTGACACTGAGAAGCTGCTATTGTCCTATCACTGTGGTAGGTTCCAGAGCTCTAGGGATGGATCTGCAGTCTTGCCCCCAGTCCTGCAAACCCAGAAGAACATTGGCCAGAGGAGACTGATTTAAGAAATGCAGATGTGGGTGATTTTTTTTAAACCTTGATATTTTCATAAATCCATGATTTTTAAAATATTACTCCTACTAATGAAGGTAAACAGCAGAAGCTTTTCTTTCTCTGTTTCTGCCTCTGTTTCTCTATGTCTCTATGTCTCCTTGTCTGTATGTCTCTGACTCTCTCTCTGAGTCTCTTCTAGTAAGTCAGTAATTAACAGACACTTTACTGCCTCATCACTGCTTTTTCTAGTGTGCAGGTAACTATTATTTACAAGTATATTGGTTGTAAGATGCTTAGAGATGACTGGGGATGGAATTTGAGAAGTGGTTAATAATAAAAGCATTAGTGTTTGCTATGAATTTTTTCCTCCACCCACTGAGTAAAATCTGGGAGGGAAATGCGTAGTAGAAATCACATATAACTATTCTTAAAATACAATAAATAACATTTTAGTAGTCACTTTGGGGATGCAGTTCTGCATTCCTTTTCATGCCTAACTATCTGAAATATTTCAGAAGAAACTTGATGAGAGTACTTTCTTCCATTGGCTTCAATTAAAGAAAGGGAAAAAAAAAAACCAAATAGCTTTTTGGTTTACTGCTAAAGTATATATCTACTTGGCTTCCAACTGCATTGATCCCTATTGAAGTGGCTGTTCCTATAACAGATTTACCTGATAAGCAATTCTGTAGTCTGCTAAGGAAAACCATTCTTTAGGGAATGAGTCCGTTTACTTTGTGTTTTTAGTTAAAGGTGTCTAGTGCTGGAGTGCCTGTTGGTTTTCTATTTTTCAAACATCACAAATCAATTCTTTTTTTGTTTGTTTTTCTTAATGTAGGGTATGCTTTACGTTATTTTTTTTGTCATTGTTAATTGGAATCAGGCTGTAACACATTCAAAGAACAGACTTAAGCACTAAGTGTTTTTTCCAGGCAGCTTTTATATATCTGTCCTCAGTAGAAATTTGTGAGAATTGTTCCTCCAAGGACTGGTGTGATTTCCAGCTCTGAGTTCTGTTATATTCAACATATAATGGCTCACAGTGTGAGCTACTTCTAGTCTAAATAAGTGCTTAGGCCATATCTCAGGGTGATTAATGACTTTGTGGGAAAGGTAAACACAGCGCTTTGTAGACTGAAGACCAGGACAAACCAGTCTGATTCCGTTCCCTTCCCTGGCCTCCTGGCCCAGGTCCCCTTCCTGGATTATTTTTGTTGCTGATTAGAAGTCTCCATGCTTTTTTCTGTAGAGTATGTTGAGGTGTAACAGGAGCACTGACCTGAAAAATGAGGAGGTTTGTATCGGAACCAAGGATAGTACATTGTCTCTAGTACATTTTGTCTTGTTAGATGTATCTCATTATCACAGCTTGTGAAGAAATTTTTCCCCCATATTTTTCTCAGCCAGTGTATTAGATATGTCTGCGATCTTGTGTATGTTTGGTAAGTATTAGCCAGTGATTTTCTCTTTCAAGTATTTGATAATAATAATAAATAGACTAAAGCTCAAGACTGAGCTCTGTGGCTTTGTGCAGGATGGCTTCTTTGTGCTTGATAACAATGCATTTGTCACCTCTTTTTCCAGTATAGAGGCAAGACTAGTCAGAAAGTGACATCATCATGTTATTATCTATCCCTCATTTCTGTACGTTGCCCATGAAGGTAGTACAGTAGATTTTGCAAAAAATGCTTTAGTGAATTATGGACAAATTATAAACTGCATCATTTCCTTTATCTATTATTCTGGTACTTCTAGCTTTTCTTTGGAATTGCTCAGAAAACATTCATTTAAATATTAATAGAATTTCACTGAGGACTTGGAAGCATTGATTTGGAGGACTTTTTAACTCAATTTGTTAAGTTTGTAAAGTAATGGGACTGTGTTTGTCCTTGTGTTCGTGTATTACGCTCATTTTTATTATTCTCAGTGTCAGCAAATAGCACGTGGGATCATTCAGCTGTTCATTCAACAAACAGTTTTAAGTACTAGAAAGGAAATCATATACTTCTCCAAATTTTCTCCGTAACTTAAGGGTATAATTTGTTTGGACTAGGAGGCTGGAATTAATTTAAGATTGCTATTAATTTAAGCCTAAGCTATTGACTGAGATCATTTCATAAATCATGGTAGAGTGTTATTCTAACCACACAGAAACTAATGTCTGTTCTTTCCTCAACCTTTACTCCTTTGGCCAGGAGTCTGATATGAGCTAGCTGCCAAAGCTCAACATCAACTTTCCACCCTAGTTATTGATCTCATTTCAGAATCAGTCTCTGTATTACTATTGCTAGTCAGGGTCAGCAGGAATATTGTTTTGAGAGAGGAGGTCACACATTTCATTAGGGTAAAATATGATTGTTCTGACCTCTCTTCTCTTTGAATTGATTCGCAGTGTTTTGACAGAGCTCTTGCAAGCCTGTTCTCTAATAGAGGACAAAAGACAACCATTTTCTTAGATAGTTTTTCATCATTTTGTTATCTCAGTCTGAAAGTGGCATGCATTGACAGCTGCTCCTACTGTTAATGTGTTATTTTCTTTTGTCAATGTACTGTGACTGACTTTTATCTGAAGGGCTCATACATGTTACCTTGGATTATACTTCACAGGTAGTAGTTCTTAAACTTAGCTCCAAGTTAAACTTCCTATGTTTCCTTTACTGAATCACTTTTTTTCCCCCTCATTCAACTGAAGCAGACAGCTGTTTTCACCTTAGTGAAACTTGTCTTTTGGGTTCACACTCTTGTGCCATGCTATAAGAAAGACTTTCCAGGCAGCAGATCATGCACTGTCTTTCAGTTAGAGAAGATTTAAAAAAAACTTTTCTAAAGAAATCTCTATTCCTGTGGTATTATTGCCCTCTGCAATGAGGGGGTGCCCAAGTGGACATGGTCAGATCTTTTTAAGGCAATATTCCTTAATTCTCATTAAAGTATATGGGCTCCTTATACATAATTTCTTAAAATTTAGAGTTTGTTGAAACATATGTGTCTGCATTTAAATGGCATTGTTGAATAGTTTTATGCCATAGTCCTTTTCAGGAAGGGAACAGTCTTGAACTCATTGGAGCCCATGATTTGGAGAAATAATATTTGAGGAAGGTTGCTTAAAAGATAACTGATCCTTTTTACCTCTAGGTTTCCCATATTATCTAAAATCTGTCTCCAAATCAAACCAGATCTTCAGAGACAAGCACAAAGAACACATCAGTTTTTCTCCCAAAGAAATTGTTTTGTTGAATTAAATTACACTGGGAACTGCATGCTGCATTTATTGCTAGAAAGCTTAGAACCAATTTATGGCTCTCTAATATGAAGTATATAAATGTTTATGGTAAAAATATTTGAGCTTTATTTCTGGCTCTAACTGATGTCTTTATTTTCATTTTTCAGTTTCTTTCCCTCTGACTTTACACTTGTGGAATTTTCTTGTGGCTAATGTATCATTTTAGCTGCTTTCAGTCTTTTCTAGAAAAGAAAGGAGAAAATCTAAATAAATAAATATAAAACATCTATAAGTGGAAAAGAATAGTTATGAAAGAAATAAATTTGTTTTCTTTTTGAACTTCTCTTGAACTTCTATTCTGTGTTTAAATACAATATTTTTGCTGCCTTAAATAAGATGTACTGGTAAATGCTGTTAGTAGACATAAGTAAATTTGTGTTTAAATTACTTACAGATATCATAAAACTTTACACATGTTGCCTTGAGCAGAATCTTATGCACTTGTGTATTCTATAATTTAGTACATTGGCATTTTTAATTAAGATGTAATATCTCATAATAAATTATTTTAATATTTAATTGATGCTAATTGAATATTTAATATAGTCTTAAAGGTTTACATGTATCATTACACTGGTTAAATTCTACAAAGTAGACATTGCTTATATATAATACCCCCATTTTGGAAGCTTGGTTGGTTTTGGTTTGTCCGAAAGAACAAAGAAAAATGTGTTGTGGGCAAAGAAAAATACAATACTTAATCTGCAAAAAACCTGAAGCATTGCTTATAATATGTAAGATGTAGCAAGTTATCTTTTTAGCCCAATGAAAAATTAATACTTAAGGGCACCGTAGAAAGCATTTTGTCCAGCCAGCTTTCTCGTTTTATAGGTGAAAACAATTTGGGGCCTAAATTTGCCACATTTGTGATATTGTACAATGAATTAATGACAGTGGAATTTAAAATCCTATCTTTCAATAATAAGTGCCCTTTGTTTTGTGTCACATCTCCCATTTTTGTGGTTTATTTTCATTCCAGAACATTCGAATATTAAATCCCCATGTGAAGTCTACCCATTGAGACATGCTTACCTCCTGCCATAGAGTTGAGTAATCTAATTCTTATTCCCTGTGATTACCATCAGAAATGTCAACTCCTGGTTTAGTATTTTTCTCCTTTCAGTCCCTCACTATTGTAACCATTCCTAAAATTAATGCACTTCCCTCACTTACCAATTTATTATTTCTTTTCTCTTTACAGACTAATAGACCAAGATAGGGGCTATAGGTACTTGAACCCTTCTTTACCCTTTTCAAGTAACATTATGGAACTTTCCTGTTGGTTATAAACAAAGACACAAAAATTCCACAAATAAATAAAAATATAGAGTAAACCATCTCAGGGCTACGAGCATTCTGCTTCACATTGAAGAAAGTAAACAGAAATATATATATAGAAATAATTCTTGCAGTGTTGCATGCAAAGTAAGAACACAGGCTTCAGAACCATTTGAGTTCATTTACTGAGCTCTATGAAGATTAGTCCTGAATTTGATCTCTGGGTTGGGAAGATCCCCTGTGGGAGGGCATGGCAATTCTCTCTAGTATTCTTGCCTAGAGGATCCCCGTGGACAGAGGAGCCTGGCGGGCTACAGTCTGTGAGGTCGCAGAGTCAGAGATGACTGAGTGACTAAGCACAGCCCAGCACGTGAAATTAGTCAACATTTGTGAAGCTTAACCTCCAAAATAGATTTAATACCTGCATCTTAAGTGTGTTGTTAGAAAATACAATGAAGCAGTGTCATGTACTGCACATGCTATTGAAACATAAATAAATGTACATGGTAAGTGTTCACACTAGTGTCTGATGTATTGCAGTCACGCAGATTTACTTATTCTTCATTGGGGAAACAGGAGCATAACAGAGCTTATGGTGTAAATGAATTGATAGTATTCCGACGTGCTTTCAAATGTGATTCTATTGAATAATTTTAGTTATCAGAACTCAGCATCAACAAAAGGGCCAAGTTCACTCATATTGCTTTAGTTGGTTAGCTTAAACCAGAAATTTGCCTTTAACTTTTTCCATGATAATTGAAAATGTTACAGACAGGTATTCACTTTATCCAAATGAAATCAGGCTATTTCACTTAATACTCTTCCATGAGCTGGCCTACAAATTTAATGGTGAGACAAGCTACTTGTGACTTTTAGAAGGTATTTCTGAATCATCTGTTTGGACCCAGAATAAAATGCTTTCAAGTCTATTTCTGTGGTGACCATGGAACAACCTGGGCTTTTTATTTGAGTGTAAATGCCAGTGATTTCCTACGCAGACATATCTGCCAATGGGATAGACATAATTTTACATTTATTTAAAGAAATTGTAAGCCCCAGTAAGCAGTTCACTATGGCTGGATAGTAAATTTGAAAATGATCAAGAATTTTCAAGTTATGTTTTTAATAATTGCTGGGATGTCTTTATAGGGTCATAGAATAATTTACTTAACCAAATATTTGATTATAGTTGTAGTTGTCTGATTTTTGTAAAATGACAGTTTCTTTAGGAGATGAAAAATATTTCATTTATCAGAGACAAAGTTTAGGCAGGGAGAATATACCCTCTGGTGTCCTAGGAATGCACTTCTTTTAGGAAAATGAAACAATAACAATTTGGTGATGCAATTTAAAACATCTTATTTATTTGAGATTGTAGGTCATTATTATTTGAAATAGTGGGTCTATTCTGTTGGCCAACATTTTAAAAATTATAATTGTATTGTAAAGGTAGAATTTAAACATCAAGCAGAGTACATCATGTGAAATTTAAACATCATGGAGAGTACATTATGTGAAATGCCGGGATGGATGAAGTACAAGCTAGAATCAAGTTTGCTGGGAGAAATATCAATAACTTCAGATATGCAGATGACACCACCCTATGGCAGTAAGCAAAGAGGAACTAAAGAGCTTCTTGATGAAAGTGAAAAAGGATAGTGAGAGAGCTGGCTTAAAACTCAGCATTTAAAAGACTAAGATCATGGCATCTGGTCTCATCTCTTTGAGGCAAATAGATGGGAAAACAGCGTAAAGTGACAGACTTTATTTTCTTGGGCTCCAAAATCACTGCAGATGGTGACTGCAGCCATAAAATTAAAAGACACTTGCTCCTTGGAAGAAAAACTATGACCAACCTGGACAGCATATTAAAAAGCAGAGACATTACTTTGCCGACAAAGGTCCATCTAGTCAAAACTATGATTTTTCCAGTAGTCATGTGTGGATATGAGAGTTGAACTGTAAAGAAAGCTGAACACCGAAGAATTGATGATTTTGAATTGTGGTGTTGGAGAAAACTCTTGAGAGTCCCTTGGACTGTGAGGAGATCCAACCAGTCAATCCTAAAGGAAATCAGTCCTGGGTGTTCATTGGAAGGACTGATGCTGATGCTGAAACTCCAATACTTTGACCACCTGATGCGAAGAACTGACTGGAAAAGACCCTGATGCTGAGAAAGATTGAAGGCAGGAGGAGAAGGGGATGACAGAGGATGAGATGGTTGGATGGCATCACCGACTTGATGGATATGAGTTTGAATAAGCTCTGGGAGTTGGTCATGGACAGGGAAGCCTGGCATGCTGCAGTCCATGGATTTGCAAAGAGTTGGACATGACTGAGCGACTGAAATGAGAAGGTAAACATTTGCCTTTTACAAAAGAGGAGCATGATTTTTAGTGGTTTATGTTGTTTTCACTCTTACTGTAATATATTTGATAAACTATGTTCACTAATAATTGAAAAAGGAACTGTGGTTTATCTATATATGTATATATTTGGGAAAGAGATGGAATATAAGTTTATAATAATAGTTTTAAATTTTATTCACTGCATTGTTATTTATTTTGATGGTGAGAAGAAAGCTTGTAAAGTTCATACTATTATGGGACTCTTGAGACATTACAGTACTAAATTGCTTCTTTTGCATTGATTAATATTTCATGTATCCTTTCTAGAATTCTTCTTAACTGGGTATTCCATGAATGTATTCAAGGGAGATGATTCTAGATAGTCTTGTATCCAAAATACATGACTGTTTCTCCATTTCACACAGACATCCTTTGGTCTATAGTTCAATATTAAAAGTGATTACAGCTGAAGACATTGCATGTTAGATTGTAAATTTGAAGTTGTGAAGACTTGGGTTTAAAATCTGGGTTCTGTGTATAAATAAGTTGTCCAATTTTGATCTTCTGATGCTTGTAAACTTAATTTTACATACTTCATTAAGGTAGAGAATCTATGATTTTGAAACAGTGGGATTTGGGACTTCACAAAGTTTAACTACTACTGCTTTCTGAAATACTTGATATATTCTTTAATGTCGTACTAAAAACCCATTGTTTATTATTTTTAACTTATATTTTCATGATTAATCCATGTGTGGTTAAATCCCTTATAATCAACATATGCAAAACTTTATGATTTAGAGTTCTTGTTTTAGAAGACTGAATTGTTAATATAGTTAAGGGTGTTGTTAATATTCCAATACTTATTTTCCTAATAAACCTCCAATTAAACCTCTCAGTTTGATATTAATTTTAAGTGCATTTGTTCCATCTTTCCCAAATAGAATGAATAACTTGTGAAGTTTGCTAAAAGCACACAGTGATGGCCATAGATAATATAATAATAGTCTTGGAAGAGAACCAGATGTATTATAATCACAGTTCACTGACTTTGAGTAATGATTTCTTCACAGTTGAGAACACGGTGTGCTAGTGTTTTTTGAATCCTTTAGACTTTGATCGAGGAGGGGGGCTTCAGAGCTTAGGCCAAGGTGCCAATAGAGATTTGCACCTGATCAGACCTTTCTTACTTTCTTTTTTTGTTTTGAGTAGATAATAGGTGCTTCTGCCAGAAAACCAGATCAAAGCCTAGCAGGGGAGATTACTACATTAGTTTTATCAGCCACCTTTCAGCTACAGCTCTTATAAAGCTGATAACAGGGTGGGGGTGAATGAAATCATCTGTTTTCAACCTCCCTGTGGTGCTTTCATCATGATTTGTTTAAGTACCAGGGAGGACCATGTCTACAGTGAGGACACCTGATCAGTCCCCTCTCCATTGCTGTCAAAGTTTAAAGCATTTAACTAGTAATCACTGCTCTGACTCTAAGGCAATAGGGTACCATGTTTCGTTTGGTTTTAACTTGGCAACTGCTGTGGCTTCTTTGGCACCTGGTCCTCTGCCAGCCATCTCAGTTACCTTGGATTAACTTCAGATAAGATTTTTTTATTTTTTGAAATTTGTCTTTCTCTCACTGTTATCAAGGCAAAAGTTTGCAGTTTCTATTCTCTCCCTCCATAGACTATAGCACTAAGGCAGCCTTGTGTGTGTGTGTGTTTTCTTTATAATTTCCTTCAAGGCTATCCTTGATGTTAAGGACCTGAATGAAGGATGTCTTACTTGCCACAAGTTGACAACTGAGGTCAAAATCTTGGCTTAAAAAAAAAAACAAAAAACAACTAAAAAGCAAAGCTGAAGCTCCAATACTTTGGCCACCTGATGCAAAGAGCCAGCTAATTGGAAAAGATCCTGATGCTGGGAAAGATTGAGAGCAGGAGGAGAAGAGGATGACAGAAAATGAAATGGTTGGATAGCATCACTGACTCAATGGACAAACTCTGGGAGATAATGAAAGACAGGGAAGGCTGGTGTGCTGCAGTCCACGGGGTCGCAAAGAGTTGGACATGATTTAGCGACTGAACAACAACAAAAAACAAAGCAAGAGCTGGCTTCTTGATGCCTGACTGGTTCAGTGATTCATGTATGACAAGATTTGTTTTGTATGACAAATTTGTTTTGTATGACAAAGCCATTTGTTTGACAGTGGCTACATTTAAACAGAATGCTTCCTGAGATGGTTTTACTTCTATTTTTTTGAGTGCAGAGATAAATTAAAAATTTCCTTAGTAGCATTTTAAATAAATGTGTGCTGTCTAAATATTCTTCAAAAGCGCATTCTAAAAGTTAAGGCTCCTGGGTGCTCATATTATACATTCCATAGAGACATGTATATATATGATGGTTTGAGTTTTCTGGCATCTGTACCATATGTGGAAAATGCTCAGAACTGAATATGTCAGAACTGCCTCTCTGATGTGAAATGCATTTAGTTTGTAGCACACTGGCTCTTCTATTAGTGTTTACTAATTATTTATGCTCATTGCATATAGCTGTGTAAAGTTGGGGAATGAATGTTAAGTATATTGATCTTTGAGCCAGTTGAACTCAAAGTTCTAATACTAAAATCTTTTGAATGCAGTTTAACCTATATGTGTCTCTTTCTTTCTTTATCTGAGAAAAATATGATGTTGCAATTTAGGCATTTTCTAAGGTTTCCTCAGTACAGAAATTTTAGATGACTTGGAATATAATTTTACTACTTAAAATGATAATGCTGTGTGCTGTGCTTAGTCACTCAGTCATGTCCGACTCTTTGCAACCCCATGGACTGTAGCCTGCCAGACTTCTCTGTCCATGGGGATTCTCCAGGCAAGAATACTGGAGTGGGTAGCCATGCCCTCTTCCAGGGGATCTTCCCAGCTCAGGGATTGAACTTAGGTCTCCTGCATTGCTGGTGGATTCTTTACTGTCTGAGTCACCAGGGAAGCCCAAGAATACTGGAGTGGGTAGCCTATCCCTTCTCCAGGGGAACTTCCTAACCCAGGGCTCTAGCCGGGGTCTCCTGCATTGCAGGCAGATTCTTTACCAGCTGAGCTACTGGGAAGCCATAAAATGATTATAGTTGTACATTAATAAGCTTGCATTTTTTGTTTGTTTTTTTTTTTTTTCATAATGTATGATTGACATCATCATGATTTGTTGGTGTCAGAAACTGTACCCAATTTACAGCATCATTCCTATGGGAAAGCCAAATGCTCTTTACAGCTATCTGTAAGATGTGGTTTCTGGGAAACCCATTATGGGCCAAAAGTAAAGGCTGCCTGCTATGGGTTAAAGATAATTGACTAGAAAGTAGATTCAGTGGAAGGGAAAGTTAATTCATTTAAAGACTTTTCTTGTTGCCACCGAGAATGCTAAATTGATTTTGCCTTACTGCATAGAAAAACTGCATCACATTCATTATACAGGAGTTACTTTTGGAGAATATATTGCCTTCTAGTTACTACATCAATGATTTTAAGATATTTAAAAAACAATGATCCCAAATTTAACATCTGCCAGTTCTTATCCATAGGACTTATGCAGGTGGTAAAAGAAATGCATGTAAATAAAGAAAGATTTTGCATAAGTGTAGCTGGCTACTTTATACTTTCAGTTATCAATAGTTTAGGTCTTAACTATTTATATTTACTCTTTATACTCCAACTGTGTCCAATTTTTGTGTTTCTACCAGTACCACATCATTCTCATAATCTCTCTAGTTGTAATGTTGCAGTTGAAACTGACTCAACTTTATCATAACCCATACTACTCTTCATTTTTTCATGATAGAATTAGTTTTTGAATTGCATTGTCTTTGTCATGTTTCATGTCTGGGTTACATTCTTTATTACCACCATTACCTAGATTTCTATATGTCATTCTCTTGATTAACTGGCCCATCCGGCATCAGTATCCACATTAGGGCATCCTGCAAACTGGCTTTGAAACATCAAAACTCTGCCTGTTTTTCTGGTCCCTCTAATCATACCCTTTAATGCTTTCATATTAGTTGAAATGTCACCTTCTCTTGAGCCACTCCAGCCTCACCTGACATTTAGTCTCTCCTCTGTGTTTCAACAGATCTATGTAGCTACATCTACATACCCCATATAATGTCGTTTTGTACCTTCCTTTATTTCACCCTGTCTCTGGCTTCTTGATTGTTGAGTGAATGAGTGATAGTGGCTCGATAGTGTCTGATTCTTTGCGACCCCATGGACTGTAGCCCGCCAGGCTCCTCTGTCCATGGAATTCTCCAGGTGAGAATACTGGAGTGGGTTGTCATTTCCTTGATTGTTGGGATTGTCTTCATTTTAGGTTTGTACTCAGATGTCCTGCTGTATTGCCTGATGTTATAGATAGACACTTTTCAAATTTATTTTTTCTGCTTCTGTGCACAGGCTTCATGTATTCTACTGTAACCTTTCTTCCCCATATTGTCTTGCTCATTGCTGGGCACAGAATTAGTTGCTAAAATTAGGAATTGCTGCTTGAACCCTTATCTCAATTTTTATATATTTTTTATTTATGCTATCTAATGATTTTTGTTTCACAGATATTTGCCTATTCAGAACATTCTTAGTTTTAGTACTTAAAATATCACATAAAACTTTTTATACATGTAATTTAGAAATTTAGTTTTCGCGTATTTTCAGTGACAGGTTTACAGCATTTACTTGTAGCTGTTGGCTTACAATTAGTCAATTTCATTCTTATTCTAATAATGAAGAAATTAGTGAATTTAGTGAATGGACTAGTTTTACAAATTTTTGCAGGACAGCGAGATTCCAATTTTCTTTTTTTTGAAATAAAATTGACAAACTCTGGGATTTTAGAGTTGAATATTAGAGGCCATTTTATTAAACTGCCTTTGTTTTATCAAAGGGAATAAATCCCTGCCCTCTGGGACTTTTCTGGAACTAATTAACCCTGAGCTTGTGAGCTTAAGACCCTTTTACTATGTTGTACTCCTGTCTGGTTCTAACTTGACAATGAAGTTACTGATTGATGTGTTCTCTTTTTTTCTGTCTGTAACATCAGAGAGATAACTTGTACATATGATTTTCATGAGTGTAGAAGTACAAAAGTGACTGAAGAAGATCAAAGATGAACAGTCACAAGTCATCTTCAGTAACTTCATGTTTATATTTTATTGGTGGAAAGAAAATGAAAATACTAATGACTATTTCCCTCGGTCATGTTAACACAGTTATCTCTTTCCTATCAAAGTAAGGAAAGAAATCTGAAAAGTATCTCTGAAGGCAGTACATTAAATCTTTACTTTTGTTTGTCGAGTCATTAATAAACGTTGGAATTATATTATTTTGTCTTTAGAAAATACATAGGTAGCAAAAAATGAAATAGTAAGAATGGATTCAATATATTGAAAATATTTTGCTTTAGATGACATTTATATTTAAAGAGGACTTGGGACTCCAGATAAAGGACTGATTTAGGGGTAGATGATCATATTATTGTACTACAGTAATTTAACTAGAGTCATTATGTTTCGGAGATTGTAAAACAAATGAATTGTTAAAAATAATTTTACTGTTCACTGGGGCACAGTGATTATTACAGAATAGTGATAGTTTCTATCAGTAATGCAGTTGGCAAACACAAGTAAACCGCTTTATTCTTTGCATGTCTTTGACGCTTTGCCTTTCTGTATATGGACCCTGATTCCCAGGAAGACTGAAATCAAATATTTCTAATAGTTCTCTGTCTTAAATAAACTTTAATTAATGATTCTCTCACTTTCTTTGTGTTTTATGTTTCCTCTCATGTAAGAATTATGTCTTTTTGTGTTCAATAATGGATGACCCTTGAAATTTAGTGACAAACTTGGGTTAATTTAAGTCATTATCATCAATTTAACAGGCACCTCTAGCAATACGTTTTTCATTTTTAAAAAATTATAGCATGAAACAAAACATGTTTCTCTGAAGAACAGCAGTGATTATTAGATAATCACACACCTCTGGGCATAAGACTGGAAAGGTACAAACAAATGTATCCATTCCTTTGACACAGTAATTATTTCATAGCAACTGAGTACTTCATTCCAGTCTTCCCTGCCACTACTATCTCATTTTTCCTGATACTCTGTTAGACTGAAAGAGGAATAATAGAAATTTTCTAAGGTGCTAAATCATGATGCTGATAGTTTTATGATGGTTCAGTGTATATTTCAGCTGAACTGTACATTTCCTTATAATCACAAGGAAATCAGAATGGTCCTTTAACCCAAGTAGTTATTAGTAGAGAAAATATATCTTTTTAAGCTCTTCTATTTATGCCTTTTCTAGTTAGACTTACCAGATCTATTTTCATAAATCTTAAATTTTAACTTATATACTATTGCAATTGACAGCTTTGATGTGCACTCTTGTGTGTGTATATTTGCACAATCCTTAGGATATTTGAGCTAGAAATGAATATTTTACTAAATGTTTCATAGTCTGTACATAGACATGGTTCCAAGACCACAGACAAGGAAGTTTTATATGTTTTTATGTTTTTTTAAGTTTTAGATATTGTTGCTACTAACTGTGGAGTCTTGTGGGTTGTTTGCTCAACTGCTCAGTACAAACTTTTCAGGGGAAGATGTTTTGTGACTTGTTGGTAGTAGCTATCTGCTGGAGGAAGAGTTATACAGTTTTAATGAGCATGGACTTTGGGATTAAATCCAGTTAGGGTAAAATCCCAGCTGAATCCCTTGCTTTCTCTTTCCTTATACAACTTATTTATTGTGTCTAGACCTCAAATTTGTTCAAAAGTGCCTAAGGTACTGTCTGGCAAATAAGTGTTCAGTGAATAGTAGTTCTTTGTTTTTCTGTCTCATGTTTGCCATCATGTTCGTAGCTTTGGTTGGACTATGTGTTTGGATGGTTAGGTGGGTCTGATGTAGTGGTTAACAGCTTTATATAGAGACAAAAATAAAGACACCCAGGCATTGTTCTATCCCTGGGGATAACATGAGTTGATCAAGAGATTCTTGAAATCCTGAAGGGTCATTGTAACTGTTTCTTGTCAACATATTGGAGGTCTTTCCTGAGAGCTATAGGAAGCCTCACTGAAGCCATGACCTTTCTTAACTGGACTCTAATCCGAAGTAAAGAATGTAATGAATGCCTATTCCATGTTAGAATAGTTAACATGTTATCATGCCATCCCCTTCAAATCAGCTCTGTGTTTGAGAGAATGAAGAAGGTATATGAGAGGTTCATGAATTCTCCCATAGTAAATCATGACCCAGGACCCCAGCTTAGGTGGGTCAAGGCTGAATTATAAACCTAATCATGGCTTTCTTGGGTTTGTGTATTTTACATATATGTGCCCACATGTTTTCATTTTCTGTTTTTATTATGTATGTGAAAAACAAATATAAGTAAAGGAGAGATCTTTCCTCCTTTGAAAGGCATAAGTTTTAAATAATACAGGAATTAATAGGTTTTGGTGCAATAATCAATTATAAAAGAATAAGGGAGAGAGAGAACATAAAATAATTCATATTTTATTGACTGACCTAAGTAACTTCCATTCTTATAAATTGGTTTAAGAAATGCATCACAGTTTTGCCTGTTCAAAGATGCATTTATGGCATGTAGATGAATCAGAGACTTTCTTCCTTTTACCATTTACTTTGTAAAGACTCATCACTGATATTGATTTGTTATTTTTTGAGTATGCATTAATCTGTGGATATTTTGTTTCGGCTTGTTCCTGAAAACCTATATATCAAAAGTGTCATTTAATTAGCTGTACTTTTATAATATTAATAACATAATAGCCAATTTTCATAATAAATTATAAAGTATTTCATTGTGATATTTTATAATCTCTAGAACAGAGTTAGATCTAATTTTCAGATGAACTGCTTAGCAATTCTGCCCCAATCCCCATTTATAGTCTTCTATATACCTTCCTATGCTACTTTAATTTCATGTTTTCACTTAAATCCACAGGCAAGCCCTGTCGGTTAAACAGACTTGGAAATGCTTGGAAACATCGTCTGAAGGAAACATATAAAAGCTTCTGTGTTGAGACCTGGTTTAGTACAAGATTAGTTTCATTCTTGCTCTCTGTATGCCTTGCCTGAGTTCTTCCCTTTAGTATCATTTTGTTCTTAGTTGTGTAATCACTACCCTGGTCTTCCAGACATGTTGCCTTCCCTCCTGGTGAAACAGAATCATAATTCTAAAGAGACGTTACAGATATTACGGTTCAATGATTTAATTTTATAGAAGAAAATATTATGACCCAGAGAGAGTGACCCAATATCGCCTGTCAGTGGCATAATCAGGATTAGAACCTGGGTCTGATTTCTGAAACCGGTGTTCTTTAGCTCATATATAACTGTGTAACCTTTTGAGTGTATTCAAGTTTTGACTGTTAGGTGAGCACGTTGTTTAATTTTTCTCAGCTTCTAGATATGACTGTTAATAATTGTGCTACCTACCTTGCAGCTCTTTTGTGCGGAACAAATAAAAGAAAGCGCACTGAGGTACTCTAACGTTATGGTTCTTAACAATGATGACTTGCAAATTTAGTGCACTTTATAGCCCTTCAAGTTTGCTGTTAATCTGTGGTAGAGAAAAGATGCTCATATGGAAGTAGCAGGACAGCATATATCACCATTTATATGGCATCATTGTTTAAAATAGCAGGTTGTTTTTCTATAAAGGAAAGGTTATTTTTTTAATCTTGGTTTTTCTTTTTAATTAAATTTATTTATTTTAATGGGGCTAATTACTTTACACTATTGTGGTGGTTTTTGCCATACATCGACATGAATCAGCCACGGGTTCACATGTGTCTCCCCATCCTGAAACCCCCCCAGTCACATCCACAACTGGGTGTTGTTTTTGCTTTGGCTCCATCTTTTCATTCTTTCTGGAGTTATTTCTCCACTGATCTCCAGTAGCATATTGGGCACCTACTGGCCTGGGGAGTTCATCTTTCAGTGTCCTATCTTTTTGCCTTTTCATACTGTTCATGGGGTTCTCAATGCAAGAATACTGAAGTGGTTTGCCATTCACTTCTCCAGCAGACCACATTTTTCAGAACTCTCCACCATGACCCATCCGTCTTGGCCCTACATGGCATGGCTCATAGTTTCATTGAGTTAGACAAGGCTGTGGGCCATGTGATCAGATTGGTTAGTTTGCTGTGATTGTGGTTTTTAGTCTGTTTGCCCTCTGTTGGAGAAAGACAAGAAGCTTATGGAAGCTTCCTGATGGGAGAGACTGACTGAGGGGGAAACTGGGTCTTGTTCTGATGGGTGAAGCTGTGATCAATAAATCTTTAATCCAATTTTCTGTTGATTGGTGGAGCTGTGTTCCCTCCATTCCCATCCTGGAATGCAAAGTCAAGTGGGCCTTAGGAAGCATCACTACGAACTAAGCTAGTGGAGGTGATGGAATTTCAAATCCTAAAAGATGATGCTGTGAAAGTGCTGCAGTCAATGTGCCAGCAAATATGGAAAACTCAGCAGTGGCCACAGGACTAGAAAAGATCAGTTTTCATTCCAATCTCAAAGAAAGGCAATGCCAAAGAATGCTCAAACTACCGCACAATTGCACTCGTCTCACACACTAGCAAAGTAATGCTCAAAATTCTCCAAGCCAGGCTTCAACAGTACATGAACCGTGAACTTCCAGATGTTCAAGCTTGTTTTAGAAAAGTCAAGGGAACCAGAGATCAAATTGCCAACATCTATTGGATTATCAAAAAAGCAAGAGAGTTCCAGGAAAACATCTACTTCTGTTTTATTTACTATGCCAAAGCCTTTGAGTGTGTGGATCACCACAAACTGTGGAAAATTCTGAAAGAGATGGAATACCAGATCACCTGACCTGCCTCTTAAGAAATCTGTATGCAGGTCAAGAAGCAACAGTTAGAACTGGACATGGAACAACAGACTGGTTCCAAATCGGGAAAGGAGTATGTCACAGCTGTATATTGTCACACTACTTATTTAACTTATATGCAGAGTACATCCTGAGAGATGCTGGGCTGGATGAAGCACAAGCTGGAATCAAGATTGCCGGGAGAAATATCAATAACCTCAGATATGCAGATGAAACCACCCTTATGGCAGAAAGCGAAGAAGAACTCAAGAACCTCTTGATGAAAGTGAAAGAGGAGAATGAAAAACTTGGCTTAAAGCTCAACATTCAGAAAACTAAGATCATGGCATCTGGTCCCATCACTTCATGGGAAATAGATGGGGAAACAGTGGAAACAGTGTCAGACTTTATTTTTTGGGGCTCCAAAATCACTGTAGATGGTGATTGCAGCCATGAAATTAAAAGACACTTGCTCCTTGGAAGAAAAGTTATGACCAACCTAGACAGCATATTAAAAAGCGGAGACATTACTTTGCCAACAAAGGTCCATATAGTCAAGGCTATGGTTTTTCCAGTAGTCATGTATGGATGTGAGAGTTGGACTATAAAGAAAGCTGATGCCGAAGAATTGATGCTTTTGAACTGTGGTGTTGGAGAAGACTCTTGAGAGTCCCTTGGACCGCAAGGAGATCCAGCCTGTCCATTCTAAAGGAAATCAATCCTGAATATTCATTGGAAGAACTGATGTTGAACCTGAAACTCCAATACTTTGGCCACCTGATGTAAAGAACCGACTCACTGGAAAAATCCCTGATTCTGGGAAAGATTGAAGGCGGGAGGAGAAGGGGACAACAGAGAATGAGATGGTTGGAGGCTATCACCGACTCAATGGACATGAGTCTGTGTAAACTCCGGGAGTTGGTGATGGACAGGGAGGCCTGGCGTGTTGCAGTCCATGGGGTCGCAAAAAGTCGGACATGACTGAGCGACTGAACTGAACTGAACTGAACTGGACATCTAGGTTGCTTCCATGTCCTAGCTGTTGTAAACAGTGCTGAAATGAACGTTGAGGTACATGTGTCTCTCAGTTTTGGTTTCCTCAATGTGTGGCCAGCAGTGGGATTGCTGGGCTGTATGGCAGTTCTATTTCCAGTTTTTTAAGGAATCTCCCCCTGTTCTCTATCGTGACTGTACTAGTTTGCATTCCCACCAACAGTATGAGGGTTCTCTTTTCTTTACACTGTCTCCAGTGTTTATTGTTGTAGACTTCTTTATGGCAGTCATACTAACCGATGTGAGATGGTACCTCATTGTGGTTTTGATTTGCATTTCTCTAATAGTGAGTGATGTTGAGCATTTTTCATGTGTTTGTTAGCCATCTGTATGTCTTCTTTGGAGAAATGTCTGAAAAATATGGAATGCTTCATGAATTTGCATGTCAGTCATCTTTGTGCAGGGGCCATGCTAGCTTCTGTATTTTTCCAGTTTTAGTTTATGTGCTGCCCTTGTGAGCACTAAATCTTGGTTTTCTTGTTAGCAGTGGATAACTAGCTTGGTATTCCAAATAGTGGCACCTTAAGCATGTTTGAGTCCAGTTTGAAGAGAAGTTGCAGGAAACCACCAACTGTTATTTTCATTTTACTTTAACTCACTCTTCCCTGATTCTTAACAACATGTTGGACAGATTTCATAATTTGTGATCATTTTCAGTTATTAAAATCCCGGTCAGTCCAGTTTAAGCGTGCATGCTCTAATTTTGCCTCCCCTCCACTCATTCGCACCTAGCCTTGCAGTTGAGCTTTCAAAGGAGAGAAGTCAGTATACAGTTAGCTGTTTCTTTTGTCTTCTTGCCAGTATGTGGTTGGAAGTGGACACAAAGGAGGCAGAGGTCTTCTTCCATAGTTGGACCTATGTTAGATGTCGGGAGCAACCCCTGATTTTACTCTGAGTTTGTTTCTTTTATAGCTGTGCAAAAACTGCCTTGTACTGGCTCACACAAGCTGATTGTTAAATATTCAGAAATTTTGCGATCTTGCTGTTAAAGTAACCATTACTAATTGTGTTATATAAGTGAATTATGTTAAAAAACAAAGTAATAAATAGTTAAAACTGATCACTTCCTAATTAACTTGCTGCATTTTATTGTCTATACTCTTGATGTTTATCTTTTTGTGGTACAAAATACTATATATATGATAATATGCTACTGCATGTCTCTCCCCACTCTGCATTCAGTAACTTAGCATTTGTAGCTTGAGACTGGCCATGGTGGGAGTATTTTCACCACTGAAATAATACGTGTCACAAACCAGAATCTGTCATCTTTCCTGCTTTCCCAGTAAGTTGTGGAAAATTTACCAGCATACTACTGGGGTCACCAAATTATGGTTCTTTCTTGTCCCTTCTGTTACCACCACAGCGAGTGTCTCTCCACTAACAGTCCCCTCTTCATTCTTTGGTGATTTTTACCAAATTCTTCTGACAGCGTCTTCATAAAGCTTTCCCCCGCCTCCACCCAGGGAGCCCTTTGCCTTCTAACAAGTACTCCTGGTACTGATGAGTGATTCTTTTAGAACCTTCTTTCTATTTGGCCTTGGAAAAGTTCCCATGGAGTAAGCGCCCTTCTCTTCCCTCTCAGAGATAGGGGTGCCCACTACAGACAATAGTGCATTATTCTCCCTTGTGAGATCAGCTGGGGGTCAAGGTAGTGGGCCGTATAAAGCTGGACCTATCACTGCTCAGCAAACCCTGAAGGAAGATAGGCTGTAATTGTTTATGAGTTATCTAGAATACCACGTACTTTAGAAAAATTTTTTCCTTTGGTTTAGGACAGTTACAACTTCATGCAAAACAAAGAAGTACCAGTATTGTAAAAAGACTAAATGAGCCAAAGTATTTTATATTTTTTCATTATTTCACAAAATAGACTTTTTATGTTGATGTTTCATATTGACATGCAAACTAATAAAAGTAAATGTGGGTATTCCTGTATAGGCCCTGCTCTTAAACTGATTATCTAAAGCAACTGGCAGTTTAGATGATTTGAGGTAAAGTATCTGTTTCTCTCTCTCTCTCTTCTTCTCTGGCACACCACCCTCATAGCTGATAAGCAGGGATAGTTTCATCTTTTTAAAGGAAAACTCAAACACTATCATTTCTTTTCCTCGGGAAGTTGGTATTCTCTTTGTACATGGATATTTAATGTTTCTCAAAGTATTCACTGCTATAAAAAAGGGTTCAAAAATTTAGGATTGTTAAGACACTGATATTGATGATCAACATCTGTATTTTAACTTAAGACTCAGACTCTAAATCTGATTCCCTTAAGATAAAATCCCCTTTAAAGGGAATATAGTTTATAATACATTTTCACTGCATGAACTTACTTGGTTTCAAAATTTTAATCTTGTGTTTGTCTCACATGAACCTAGGGGGAAAGCATGGAAACGACATAAAATTGGTGTATCAACAATTTTGCATTGTAGTGTACCTTTTACCCTTGCTCCTTAGTTTGTCATCATAAAATTGGGGTAATATCTGAACCTGGAAAGTAATATTTGACTCTGACAGCAAACCACATAGTACGGCATGAGCCAGATAAAGCCCCTTGGCTGGTTTTGTCATTTGTACACATGGAGAGGCTTTTCTCAGGCCAACTACTGGTGTGGGAGTCTAGGTTTAATCGTGTTACTCTTGACTGTTAGTGCCGTGAAATAATTAGTCCACCATGTAGGGGCCCAACTCAACACTTTCCTTAAGAGTAGAGCCTACATTCTTGATTCTTAGGAATTTGAATGCTTTTACATAAAAATTTACTATGACAGTCCATTAGTATCTTTTTTACTTTTGATTTCGCTATCATTAATATGCCTCCTAAATGCTATTCTCCAGATTTGTTGAAATGCATATTTCAGAGCTCTGCTGTCCAATGAGATAGTGACTAGGTAGATGTAATTATTTAAATGTAATCCAAGCTAAATGGCAGCCTAAGTGCCCATTGATGGATGAATGGATAAAGAAACTATGGTATAGATATACCATGAACTATTACTTGGCCATAAAAAAGAAAGATATCTTACTATTTTTGACAGCATGGGTGGACCTAAAGAGTATTATGCTAACTGAAATAAGTCATAGATAGACACATGCCATGTTCACTTACATATGGACTCTGAAAAGCAAAATAAAGGAACAAATACAATCAAAGATAAATATAGTCATAGATACAGAGAACATAAAAGTAGCCGTCAGAAGGGGTTGGAGGGATGAGAGAAATAGGTGAGGAAGAGTAAGGGGTACAAACTTACAAAATAAATGAGTCATGTGGATGAAATATAGAGAGTAGGAAATATAGTTAATGAGAATGTAATATTTTTGTATGATGACAGATGGTAACTAGATTTACCTTGGTGATCATTTTGTAATGTCTATAAATATTGAATCACTTTGTTGTGCTTCGGGAACTCACACAGTGCTGTGGGTCAATTGTACTTAAAAAAATAAACATCTCGTAGAAAAAGGGATCATATTTGTGATTACCAGAGGCGGGGGTGGGGTGGGGGAGGGAAATTGAATGAAGGTGGTCCAAAGGAACAAACTTCTAGTAACAAGGTAAATAAGGACTAGAGATGCGATGTAAACCATGATAAATGAGTTATCACTGTTGTATGTAATATATAAAAGCTATTAAGAGAGTAAATCCTAAGAGTTTTCATCACAAGGAAAAATATTTTTTTCTTTATCTATAAGGAATGATGGATGTTCAGCAGACCTACTGTGGTAATCATTTCATGATTTATTTGAGTCATTATGCCTTACACCTTAAACTTATACAGTACTGTATATCACTTATATCTCAGTAAAACCGGTAGGTAAAAATTAAAACAAATACTTCTTTGTTTAAAAAAGAAAAATACATTTTCTCAGTCACACATTTCAAGTGCTGAATGCCCACATGTTGCTGGGCCACCATGTAGGATGAATAGATAAAAGTTTCCATGTGGAACAGAGCTCTGTCGGATGGTATTGCTCTAGACTCTGAATCTCCCTTTATAGTACCCATCCTTTAATAGCTGTAGACATGTGGCTCGATTGTATTGTAAACATTTTGCTAATTCAAAAATCAAGATAAAATGTATCTTATAAAGAATCTATAATAATAAGCCTATGATAAAGGCAGGAGGAGAAGGGGGTGACAGAGGATGAGATGGTGGGATGGCATCACTGACTCAGTGAACGAGAATGTGAGCAAAGTCCAGGAGATCGGGAAGGACAGGGAAGCCTGGTATGCTGTAGTTCATGGGGTCGCAAAGAGTCTGACATGACTTGGCAACTGAACAACAATAAAAAAGACAGCATGGTGTTTTACCTATAATAATGGAGTAAAATAATTTAAGGGCTAGCTTGTAAAACTGACTGTTACTTATTATTTGTAACATTACTTTTCTCCTTTAGAAGCATTATCATCAAATTTCAAATCCATACAACCCATTGAAAAGTCTTTGTGAATATTGATTTCTCCTTTTATATCTTTGATCATATGAGCAACAGGATATAAAACAGTGCATCATCTAATATGTTGGAAGAGAAATTGAGGTTTTGTTTTCAATTTCTAATTTTAAGCATTGGGTTTGATATAGAGTGAAAAAGTGAAGATAAGACTTATATTTATGCAGGTGAAATAGAAAATCAGAGCTGGATTGAGTGACAGATCAAGTCAGGTAAAAAAGAAATTATGGCTAAACTGGCTCCGGATGAAAACTGATTAGATCCCTCAGCCTGTAACTAAAGAGAGAAGTGGAAAAGCTAAGAGAATGCAAATCAGTTTTGTAATTTCTTTGGTTAAGTTTTTTCCCTGATTTTAAAGAGGAACTACACGATTAAATGTTAAGCTGTTAAAGGAATGTTTCTTAAGGGTCTTTAGAGAACTTGCTATGACATTCTATTTTTTGTTGTTGTAATATCTTCTAATTTATTTGAAATTTCTGTGACAGCATACTATTTTTTTTCAACTTTTTTATATTTGAGTATAATTGACTAACAATGTTGTGTTAGTTTCAGGTGTACTGTAAAGTGATTCAGTTATACATGTATCTCTTCTTTTTCAAATTTTTTTTCCAGTTATGCTGTTACAGAGTACTGAGCTGAGTTCCTAGTGCTGTATAGTAGGTTCTTGTTGGTTATCCATTTTAAATACGGCAGTGTGTACCAGCGACAGCATACTTTAATAGTGGAGTTGAAATGAGAAAGAATTTTGTTCAGAATATATTTTTAAAATTCAGTTCAATTCAGTCATTTAGTCGTGTCTGACTGTGCAACTCCATGGACTGCAGCACACTAGGCTTCCCTGCCCATCACCAACTCCCAGAGCTTGCTCAGACTCATGTTCATCGAGTTGGTGATTTTTTAAATTGTGGTTATATAAATCTTTAATTGCTTAGGAGATTACTAAACTGCTTTCAGAAATGGATGTTACACAAGTATTTACAAGGAAAATATTCATATCTCTCTAATTCAAATTAGAGAAGTGATATATTACAGCCCTACGACTGGCTGGCCTCCCTAACTCTCTCATTCCTATTTTTCTTACCTGAAGATCTGTGTATGAAAGGCATACTTCATGCCACTTGCTGTGCTAGACATTGAAGGTGGCAAAGATAAGGGCCAGTTTTTCCATTTCCTCAGCCATCCCCATAGTTAATACCATCGTCACCCTTTCCTTGAGTAACTGCACTGATCCCCTTAACAATGCTTCTGCTTCTGGCTCTTTCTCTCTCACAAACCACTTCTCCTCACATTTGTCACCACCAGTTTCTTTAGATCATAATTCAGATTATGTCTTTCCTCTGCTAAGCCTGTTCTACTACATTTAGAATAAAATCCAATCTTTTTTTTAAAAAATGGATTTTAAAATATATTTTTGAGGAAGCCAATGTCATGAAGAATGTAGTTCAGAGAATGATAATATAATCTTTGGCCTAAGAGAGAGTTTCTAAGTTACATCAGTAAAACATTGATAAATTCTAAAAATTCAAATACCAAAAGTTGAAAAAGTAAAAAGTGAAACTCTCCACCTAACCCCTCCCTCAAGGTAACTACCGCTGGTTGGGTCTGTATACTTTAAGACTTTTTCCTATGAAATTACAGTCATGATTTTACCTTCTCAGAGATTTCCCCTGATCCTGTGTCTTACTCTTTTTCTTTTGCTATGTGCCTCCTCAGCACATTGTCACCATACTATATGTTCATTTATTGTCTTTCTTCCATATTAGTATTTTTTTTATGAAAGCACCAGATTTTTTAAATGTTGTTCATCTTTTGCACACTTTGTGTGTTCAGTAGATAGTTATATAATGTTCAAGTGCATATGCTATGCTAAAAAGGGCATAAACATGGAAATCAGTATTTTAATTCCATAGTTAGCTCCTTTACTTCCGTTTTCCCATTTGCTTGGATTTGTCTGAGCAATTAGCTCTTGTATTAGCATGGGTACTTCAAGAAGAGGTGAAAGAAAATATGAAATCAAGACCTCATTAATCTATTAACCAATTAAACCATGCATGATTAACTCTGTGGTATCATTGTCTGTGTAAAATATTTTGATCTTTTAAACAGAATCATATGAAAGCTTTAATTATTACCTTGCGTAATTTAACTTTATGTAGTGGTCTTATTATAGAAATTTTAAGAGTTTTCCTTTACCTTTTTAAAGAGGAAAATAAGTACAAATAGTATAGATATGAGTAAACTCATTTTTTTTAATGAAGGTATCTATAGTTTAAGTAAAAAGCAAATGGTTTTATTTCCTATAAATTCCCCCCGATGTATCTCTTCAAAATATCATACTTAAGTAATTTTTAGTGGTCCTAATCGATTTCTCAATTAAAAAAATACAGTCTGATATTTTTTCTGTCAGACGTATCACCAGTAAATTTTAGGCCTATTTAAAAATCAGAGACCTCTTTGATTTTTGAGTCTGAAGTTCGAATTAGTTTAGTAAACTGTTGGTTTTTTGATGACATATAGTATAGGAAAAATTAAAGATGAATTTTCACCCATCTCCTGGCTATGAAAACTGAATTTAATATAGATTGAAATGAATAAAAATTTGCAATTTATTACATCAATGCAATAAATGTACTTATTATTACAAATGCAATAAATTGTACTTAAAATAAATTCACTTCCAGTTTTATAAGTCTCAGAATAAAGACAGTGTTATGACATTATTTTCAGTCTCATGTTAAATTTAAGTAAATTCTCTAAGATAATTCACCTTAAACACTGATGCTTTAGCAGTAAAATTTTGGATTAACCAAGAAATAGACAAACCACACACACACACACATGCACACCTATTTTCCTTAATATATAATAATACATACTTGCTCTTTCCATAAATATGTATGTGAATGTAGGGGTAAAATTTTCTCACATCATTGTACATGTGTACAATAGATATTTCTTGATTTGTTGAGTAATATCCAAACATGTTTAGGTGTAATTTTAGATATTTTGTTCTTTCTGATAAGATTCCCAGCCTTCACTCTGGTGGTTGCTACCAGTGTCCTTTTTTAGGTGCAGATCAATCACATCATCTCATTTGTAAAACTCTTCAAAGGCATGAATATTGTTAGGCTAAAGGGCAGACTCCCGCTTCTGGCATAAATGTCTCTGCAAGATACGGTCATGGCCTCCTATTTCCCAGCCTCATCTCCTTGTTCTCATCTTCCTGGGTGTGTGCTCAGTCATGTCTGACTCTGTGATGCCGTGGACTGTAGCCCTCTAGGCTCCTCTGCCCATGGGATTCTCCTCTCCAGGGAATCTTCCCGACCCAGGGATTGAACTTGTGTCTCCTGCACTGGCAGGCGGATTATTTACTTCTGAGTCACCTGGGAAACCCTTCTTTTCTTCCTGTGTGCTGTGCTGCACTTACTCACTCAGTCTTATCTGACTCTTTTTGACCCCTTGGACTATAGCCCGCCAGGCTCCTCTGTCCACAGGGATTCTCCAGGCAAGAATACTGGAGTGGGTTGCCATGCCCTTCTGTAGGGGATCTTCCCAACTCGGATTGAACCCAGGTCTCCCGCATTGCAGGTAGACACTTTACCATCTGAGCCACCAGGGAAGCCCAAGAATACTGGAGTGGGTTGCCTATCCCTTCTCCAGGGGATCTTGCCAACCCAGGGGTCGCCTGCATTCCAGGTGAATTATTTACCAGCTGAGCCACATAGGAAGCCCTTCTCTTCTTCCTAAGTATCCCTAAAAGTTCTATAGATTGCTTAGGCCAGTAGATCAGGAAGTTCCTACTTTCCTGTTTTTGCAAGTGAACCTTGTTTACTCTGATATTTTGTTTCCTCTTCATCTTATGTTTTAAAACTACCCTGAAATCATTTCCTGTTTGACTCATTGCTTTCCAAGATAGAAAATAATTCATCAACCTTTCATTGCTCTGCATAAGTCATAGATCTTTTCCTCCTAGAAGTTGTGGCTCTGCCTTTTATCCATCTTTATAGCTCCAGTGGCTGGCACACTTAGTGTGTGCTCACTAAGTGCTCGGGGGAGGCAGATGATCCCTCTGACCAGAGAATCTCTCAGAGGTCACTTTTGCTGAAGTCTCTTGCTCTTCCTCCAGGTGGAGGAATTCTCTCCCTCCTCTGAACTCTTATATCTCTAACTCTGCTGTTCTTTTTGACAATGCCACATTTCTTTTTTAAATTTTTATTATTTATTTTTGGCTGTGCTGAGTTTTCGTGGCTGTGCGGGCTTTTCTCTAGTTGTGGTGAGCGGGGGCTACTCACTCTCTAGTTGTGGGGCTCAGACTTCTCATTGCAGTGGATTCTGTAGTTGCAGAGCATGGGCTCTGGGGCACACAGGTTTCAGTAGTTGTGGCATATGGGCTCTAGAGCACAGGCTCAATAGTTGTGGAGCATGGGTTTAAGTTGCTCCGTGGCATGTGGGATCTTTCTGAATCAGAGATCTAACCCACGTCTCCTGTGTTGGCAGTCTGATTCTTTACGACAGAGCCACCAGGGAAGCCCCTACATTTATTTCTTAACCTGTCCATCTCTTCTGCCACGTTGTGACTCTTTTGAGGACAGGGATTAAAAATTAGGTACTTCTTTCTTTCTAGCTACTATCAAATACTATGCACTACATTTTTGGATGCATAAATGAGTAGCCAGTTGTTTAAACTTTAAAAAATTAGTATTTTTCTTAATATACATTTATTATTGAAGTATAGTTGGCTTACAATGTTTCAGATGCACAGCAAGGTGATTCAGTTCACATAGCATGCATATATTTTAAGTGTAGTGGGTTGTCTGAAAAAAAGAAAATCTATGAATCTAACCATGAATTGATTTTCCATGCAAAGAGAACGATGCTGAAGTGAGAAGACTAGTTCGTAGACTGAACTCTTCCATTAGTAATTGTAGGACCAAGGCAAAGACTTCTAGCTGTTTCTTTATCTCTAAACCAAGGTAGATCAGTTTAGATAAGTGGTTCTCAGATTTTATCCTGCATCAGTATCACCTGAAGAAGCTTTGTGCCTGAGAGTTTTGCATTTCTATCAGGTCTGCAGATGTTGTTGATGCTTCTGGTGCCAGAACCACATGTGAATTGTTGATTTGGTCTTTCTAAGGTATTTTTTCAATCTTCAATATGATTTGCTGATATATTAATGTCATTATGCACAACCAGTGCAAAGTTTCAGTAGGTTAAGTATTTTCTGATGTCTCTGGAGAAGGCCTTTGCTTTTCAGCAATTTCTAATCTACTTTAGATTCAAGTCACCTAAATAACTCTAGTTGTTTTCTATTGTTTATGCTGTTCATTAAAGAACATATTTTGTCATTATAGTGTCTGTCACATTCCCTTACTTATAACCAAATCCTACCAATAAATTAAGGCTTTTCCTCCTTTTTCATTCCCCATTCTCAGTAAAGATATAGCTTATCTCTCACTGTCTATCTTTGAAGCCCAATTTTATTCCATTGTTTTTGTCTACTGTAGTAACAAAAATGGTTTATGAATCAATCACATTTTTATATAGTTTTAGGCTTTTGTAATTGTACATAGAGTTCCAAGGATTTCTTTCTCATCAGTATTGTAATTTCTAAAATTCTGTGCCTCAGATAACCCATTTTTTATTGATTGCCAGACACCCAGAGGGGTTATGAGTGTCCCTCAAAAATAATATTGATTTTGTTATACAGAAGAGGATGTCCATTTTCTTTCTTTTTTGACTGAGATTTCAGATTTCAGTTCTTGTTAACTTCAGACCTCTGAATATTCTAGATAACAGCTTTTTGTCTTACAATTTATCAAGAGAGATTCTTAAGATATGACTATGTCCTTCCCTGATGTATGACACGGTTTTTATTAACTATGTCACTGAATATTTTAGTTGATATTCTGCAAATAACTAAATGAATCTGTCTGCACACTTGTGTGTGTGCACCCATTTAAAAGCAGTGCTGAGATATCTAGCGTTATTGTGGTGCTAGGATTTCTTTTAAAGTTTCCCACTAATATCTTACTCTTTAGTCTTTGGAGTCAAAGATATCACTGTTCTTGCCCATTTAAATGTAAAATAAAATAGGAAAAAAATTCATGGAGTTATTTATCCCTACATTCAACCAAGTAAACAGATTGGTTACACTAATTGTATAAAAATCTCTCTTACCCTGATCTGAACCTATTTTTTCAAGAGGAAATGGTAACATATAGTACCTTTGAAGTTACTTAATTAGGAAAGATATTCCCATCTGAATCCAGAGTTGCAAAGAAAAGCAAGGAGAGATAAGAAACCCTTCCTCAGCAATCAATGCAAAGAAATAGAGGAAAACAACAGAATGGGAAAGACTAGAGATCCCTTCAAGAAAATTAGATATACCAAGGGAACATGTCATGCAAAGATGGGCTCGATGAAGGACAGAAATGGTATGGACCTAACAGAAGGAGAAGATATTAAGAAGAGGTGTGGCAAGAATACACAGAAGAACTATACAAAAAAAGATCTTCATGACCCAGATAATCAAGATGATATGATCACTCCCCTAGAGCCAGACATCCTGGAATGTGAAGTCCAGTGGGCCTTAGAAAACATCACTATGAACAAAGCTAGTGATGGTGATAGAATTCCAGTTGAGCTATTTCAAATCCTGAAAGATGATGCTGTGAAAGTGCTGCACTCAATATGCCAGCAAATCTGGAAAATTCAGCAGTGGCCACAGGACTGGAAAAGGTCAGTTTTCATTCCAATCCCAAAGAAAGGCAATGCCAAACAATGTTCAGACTACCACACAATTGCACTCATCTCACACGCTAGTAAAGTAATGCTCAAAATTCTCCAAGCCAGGCTTCAGCAATACGTGAACCGTGAACTTCCAGATGTTCAAGCTGGTTTTAGAAAAGGCAGAGGAACCAGAGATCAAATTGCCAACATCTGCTGGATCATCGAAAAAGCAAGAGAGTTCCAGAAAAACATCTATTTCTGCTTTATTGACTACGCTAAAGCCTTTGACTGTGTGGATCACAATAAACTGTAGAAAATTCTGAAAGAGATGGGAATACCAGACCAGCTGACCTGTCTCTTGAGAAACCTGTATGCAGGTCAGGAAGCAACAGTTAGAACTGGACATAGAACAACAGACTGGTTCCAAATCAGGAAAGGAGTATGGCAAGGCTGTATATTATCACCCTGCTTATTTAAGTTATATTCAGAGTACATAATGAGAAACGCTAGGCTGGAGGAAGCACAGGCCTGAATCAAGATTGCCGGGAGAAATATCAATAACCTCAGATATGCAGATGACACCCCCCTTATGGCGGAAAGTGAAGAAGAACTAAAGAGCCTCTTGATGGAACTGAAAGAGGAGAGTGAAAAGTTGACTTAAAGCTCAACATTCAGAAAACAAATATCATAGAATCTCGTCCCATCACTTCATGGGAAATAGATGGGGAAACAGTGGAAACAGTGTCAGACTTTATTTTTTGGGCTCCAAAATCACTGCAGATGGTGATTGCAGCCATGAAATTAAAAGACGCTTACTCCTTGGGAGGAAGGTTATGACCAGCCTAGAAGCAGAGACATTACTTTGCCAACAAAGGTCCATCTAGTCAAGGCTATGGTTTTTTCAGTAGTCATGTATGGTTGTGAGAGTTGGACAGTGGAGAAAGCTGAGCGCCAAAGAATTGATGCTTTTCAACCGTGGTGTTGGAGAAGACTCTTGAGAGTCCCTTGGACTGCAAGGAGATCCAACCAGTCCATCCTAAAGGAGATCAGTCCTGGGTGTTCATTGGAAGGTCTGATGTTGAAGCTGAAACTCCAATACTTTAGCGACCTCATGCGAAGGGTTGACTCATTGGAAAAGACCCTAATGCTGGGAAGGATTGGGGGCTGGAGGAGAAGGGGACAAGAGAGAATGAGATGTCTGGATGGCATCACCGACTCGATGGTCATGGGCTTGGGGAGACTCCGGGAGTTGGTGATGGACAGGGAGGCCTGGCGTGCTGCGATTCATGGGGTCGCAAAGAGTCGGACACTACTGAGCGACTGAACTGAACTGAAGTAAGCCAATATGATGAAAATAAAGAGTTCTCTTTTTACATGTGGTCATAACAAAATAATTACTTATTAATATGTTTGCACCTGTGATGTGAGGGCTCAAATTTAGCATCCAGTTGAACTTTGCCTTGATGTAGACTGATCTGTTATACTCCCTGTGGAATGGCATTTAATTATCTGGCTCACTTAAAGCTTGCTTTTCTCCTTCATATAAGTGCATAACATCGACAGATTTTGTATATTAATTTTATATATATATTTTTAATATGATAGTGCACATAGGTTGTTCTGCTCATTTTCATTTTCTTAATTGAGTTCCATGAGTATAGATTAGAGTTCTTGAGAGTCAGTTAAGTTTAGTGAGAAACAGACTTACTGTGTTAGTTTGAAAGCATTTTTTTTTTTTTTTTTTTTAGATATAGTTGTGCAAGTGAAGTGATCTGCTAGGTGTGAGATTGGACTGTTGGTGCTAAAATTTAAAAGGTTCTGCCTGTGGATTGTAAGAAGATAAATGGCGCAGCTCTAGAAGCAAGGAAAAATACTACTGTAATTCAGTGTCACGTTGATAGAAATAGCAACCTTAACCAGTCATCTTTTATTTTTGGCTCCGACAACTAACCATAAAATATAACCCAGATGGTGGAGCTATGATAGTAAAGATACAGAGATGACATTTTGCTGATGAATTTGCTACCCTTTGCTTCTCCACTTTCAGTTTTATACTAAATCTTTTATGATGTAAGTTGCTTGCTTATTATTTAAGGACAGACCCATAGGATTAAAAATGTGATGAATGGCATTTTTAGACCTTGGATTATTTCAGTTAACTTTGTTTAATTTCCCTCTTCTCATCACTTTTTTGACTTTTTCTCTCTTTTGCTAAATTCTTAATCTAACATAAATTAGGCTGTGCCATGAACAAGTGGGTCCTATTTCAATTTATTTCTGAATACATATTTAAAGGCATATTATAGTATTATGCCTAGTCTGTCTGCTTATCTTGGAATTGGGGATTCTAAAGAATGAAGGGAGTTGGGCACATTATACTGTGGTTTCTAGTCTCAGGCGGCTTTACCATAGTAGACCCCAAATTGAGATGAAAAGGGTTTTAGGTACGGGTAGCTTAGTGATGTTGGTGTAGTATTGTTCAAAACACTTTTTTTGTGTGTTAGAGATTAGAAATGGGTAAGGTAGTGGGTGTGTTGCTGTGGTACTAAAGAGTTTAGAATTACCTCATGGTCTGCAGCATCCATGCCACTTGAAGTTTACCTGTTGCCTGGTTTCTGAAAGGCTGGGGTCTTAAAACAGTGCCTGTATTGAATCAGTCCCTGGAGCACGACAGGAAAGGGAGGAAAGGGTAAATATTTATGGAGAATCTCCTAAATACCTATCATCTCTTTGAATCCTCACAGTGACCCCATGCGGTCAGCACAGGGTTTGAGTTGAGGTCTGTGACTCTTGTGTTCAGGCTCTGCCTGACACTAGTGTGTCCTTATCTCTGTGGTGTGTGTGTTTTCATGATCATAAAAGACATATAAAAACCTTATTGAGAAAGCAATATATGCCTTCCTCCCCCAAATGCATCTTAATAATATAGAGAACATGTAGATAACACAAAAATTCCCCTTGCATTTATTTTGTAAATATTATTTATTCCTGATTCAAGTTTTAAGTTTTTCTGTTTTCAGAGATGGAGTTTGTCTGGGTGTCTCTTAACTACATTATTGAGTCATGCATTTTTTTTATACGTTTGAATCTACATCAATATCTATTCCAATTAAAAAGGCCAGTGACAGTTTCTTACAAGTATATGTTTAAGGAATGATAATTAATTGAAATAACTAATAGACTATTATTATGAGCTTAAACATTCTGGCTTGAGCTCTAAAAATTATTCTTATTAGGTCCTTTACTTAGATCTTTGAGATACTTTTGGTGATTATGTTAGAGATAAGCCAACTCCTTGGGCTAATTTGAAGCATAGGAATATACTTTGCTTGCATCTTCATTTTAGTGTGGAGACTTCTCAGTCAGCCTTCTTTGGCCTTTTATTTTATAGAGTCTTCTGTGGAGTGAAATCTTTTAGGTTTTATTTTCTCTTTTTGATCTGTGGTCCTGGAGTTTTACTATGCCCTGGACACTGGCATGTGCTTTGATTGATGTCCTGTTGTTTATCAGGCAAATACAATATCACCCTGGAAAGGGTTGCATTTGGATGGATATTGTAGCCTTTTTGATGCAAGTGCAGTCCTATTATACCTACTGTTGTCTTCCATGTTAGATAATGTAGCAGTTCCTCTCATCACTTAGGCAATTTAAATCCCAGGGTTTTTTGGTAACATTGACATTTTATTCAAGAATACTTGGCTATACTATACACAGAATTTGCATTCAAAAATCTACTTAAGTCAGTATTATTATAATTGTGTGTGAATAGATTGGGCTGTGCGCATGCACGTTTATGTGTGTGAGTGTGTGTGTATTTCTGTTGCATATTTGACCTTGTAACTATACAAAAACCCTGCATGTATTCAGGTAATGGTGTAGGTTTTAGGATTTCTGGAACCCTCATACTCTCTTTAGAAAACGAATTCCTAATGTTCAGTCTTGACAAGACTGGTCCTCCTGAGAAACAAACCATATTTATTTATTTATTTATTTATTTATTTATTTATTTATTTATTTATTTATTTATTTATTTTTAATTTTAGTTGGGCGCTAATTACTTTACAATATTGTAGTAGTTTTTGCCATACATCGACATGAATCAGCCATGGATTCACATGTGCTCCCCCTCCCAAACCTTCCTCCCACCTCCCTCCCCCTCCCATCCCTCAGTGTCATCCCAACGCTCCATCCCTGAGCATCCGTCCCATGCATAGAACATGGAATGGTGTTCTGCTTCACATATGACAATATACATGTTTCAATGTTATTGTCCCAGAACGTCCAACCCTCACCTTCTCCCTCAGAGTCCACAGGACTGTTCTATGCATCTGTGTCTCTTATTCTGTCTCACATATAGGGTTACCATTACCATCTTTCAAATTCCATATACATGCATTAGTATACTGTATTGGTGCTTTTCTTTCTGGCTCACTTCACTCTGTATAATGGGCTCCAGTTTCATCCATCTCAATAGAACGGATTCAAATGTATTCTTTTTAATGGCTGAGTAATATTCCATTGTGTATATGTACCACAGCTTCCTTATCCATTCGTCTGCCGATGGACATCTAGGATGCTTCCATGTCCTGGCTATTGTAAACAGTGCTGCGATGAACATTGGGGTACACGCGTCTCTTTCAATTCTGGTTTCCTCGGTGTATATGCCTAGCAGTGGGATTGCTGGGTCATATGGCAGTTCTATTCCCAGTTTTTTAAGGAATCTCCACACTGTTCTCCATAGTGGCTGTACTAGGTTGCATTCCCACCAACAGTGTAAGAGGGTTCCCTTTTCTCCACACCCTCTCCAGCATTTATTGCTTGTAGACTTTTGGATAGCGGCCATTCTGACTGGTGTGTAATGGTACCTCATTGTGGTTTTGATGATTTGCATTTCTCTAATAATGAGTGATGTTGAGCATCTTTTCATGTGTTTGTTAGCCATCTGTATGTCTTCTTTGGAGAAATGTCTGTTTAGTTCTTTGGCCCATTTTTTGATTGGGTCGTTTATTTTTCTGGAATTCAGCTGCAGGAGTTGCTTGTATATTTTTGAGATTAATTGTTTGTCTGTTGCTTCGTTTGCTATTATTTTCTCCCATTCTGAAGGCTGTCTTTTCACCTTGCTTATAGTTTCCTTTGTTGTGCAAAAGCTTTTAATTTTGATTAGGTCCCATTTGTTTATTTTTGCTTTTATTTCCAATATTCTGGGGGGTCAGTCATGGAGGATCCTGCTGTGATTTATGTCGGAGAGTGTTTTGCCTATGTTTTCCTCTAGGAGTTTTATAGTTTCTGGTCTTACATTTAGATCTTTAATCCATTTTGAGTTTATTTTTGTGTATGGTGTTAGGAAGTGTTCTAGTTTCATTCTTTTACAAGTGGTTGACCAGTTTTCCCAGCACCACTTGTTAAAGAGATTGTCTTTTCTCCATTGTATACTCTTGCCTCCTTTGTCGAAGATAAGGTGCCCATAGGTGCGTGGGTTTATCTCTGGGCTTTCTATTTTGTTCCATTGATCTATATTTCTATCCTTGTGCCAGTACCACACTGTCTTGATGACTGTGGCTTTGTAGTAGAGCTTGAAGTCAGGCAGGTTGATTCCTCCAGTTCCATTCTTCTTTCTCAAGATTGCTTTGGCTATTCGAGGTTTCTTATACTTCCATACAAATTGTGAAATGATTTGTTCTAGTTCTGTGAAAAATATCATTGGTAGTTTGATAGGGATTGCATTGAATCTGTAGATTGCTTTGGGTAGTATACTCATTTTCACTATATTAATTCTTCCAATCCATGAACACGGTATATTTCTCCATCTGTTTGTGTCCTCTTTGATTTCTTTCATCAGTGTTTTATAGTTTTCTATATATAAGTCTTTTGTTTCTTTAGGTAGAAATATTCCTAAGTATTTTATTCTTTTTGTTGCAATGGTGAATGGTATTGTTTCCTTAATTTCTCTTTCTGTTTTCTCATTATTGGTGTATAGGAATGCAAGGGATTTCTGTGTGTTAATTTTGTATCCTGCAACATTACTATATTCATTGATTAGCTCTAGTAGTTTTCTGGTAGAATCTTTAGGGTTTTCTATGTAGAGGATCATGGAAACAGACCATATTTAATCTCAGGACATCTTAAGGAAAATAACTGACTGATTTTGAGTTTTTGCATACATTTAAGTCAGGAAGGTGCTAAGGATAGCTAAAATATGAAATGTGAAAGGGTTTTAGATGAAGAATCAATCGCAAAAGAATTGAACACGACTTAGTGACTAAACAACAACATATGTCTTAAGTGCCTTCCATATTTAGTAGGCATTATTATTAGAATCCTCTAATTACTCTCTCAAGCAGCTTTAAAGCCAAAGAATATACCAGTATATCTTTTGCTTAAATATTTTATCTAGGTACCTTTTACAGTTGCAAGTATTTATCTTTTTCAGGAGTTAAATAAACAAGTAAGCAACCAATGTCAAGGACTGTTAAGAATGCATTCATTTCAGAAAAACCCCTAGGCCTTTACTAAAGACATTTTCACATGTTAGACTCTTAGAAACCAACTATTACATGACTCAATAGGCACGCCAGCCTGGCCTGCAGGGGTCTAACAGGGTGAAGCTCCTTTTTCTATGATACTTTCAGCAAAATTTTTTTGAGAGAGCAGAACCCCCGACTGACAGTACCTGTGAGAAGAGCTACTGTGGGTGACAGTGACGGCGCATCGTACACTGGACTTCTGTTACCACCTGCCAGTTATGTGCATATTAATTTTTAAGTATGAACAGAAATAGAATATTTTTATATTTGAAAAGAAACTGGACTCTATATTTTGAAGTTTCCACATAGTTTTTGGTTTATTAAGTATAAGATCTTCTGGGGCCTGTAAGCAGAAATTTATTCCTCGCAGCATTATTTAACTATTCAAGGGAAGTAATTATGTTTTCATGGTTTCTAAATTAGCTTGGGAAAATTATCTGGAACTTTCTCAAGGAATCATTTTATTATGTCAACAAAATTTTATGAGTTAGGTAAAACTGAATTAAATACCTTACCCCCATAATTCCCCTGAAGGCAAAACTTATTAACTAGAATAATCTAATACATGGTTGTTTTCTGCAATATGTTGGAACTCTTTCCAAGTCCCAATTTTCAACAGGATTCTTGTGGTTCACTGATGCTGTGGGGAATAACCAAGTCACTGCCTTCAATGAGCTTATAGTTTAGTAGTGAAGGTAAACCTTGAAAATTTATTTAGACAATTAATTATGTTATAATAATCATGCTCTGTTTGTAGCTCCACACTTAGGATGTGTGTGTGCTCAGTCGCTTCAGTCGTGTCTATCTCTTTGCGGCCCTATGGACTGTAGCCCACCAGACTCATCTGTCCATGGGATTCTCTAGGCAGCAAGAATACTGGAGTGGGTTGCCATGTCCTCCTCCAGGGGATCTCCCAGACCCAGGGATCGAACCCACCTCTTGTGCATCTCCCACATTGCAGATGTGTTCTTTACCCACTGAGCCACCTGGGAAGCCTACACTGAGGATACGTCTTCCCAAACAGTCTCTAAAAGGGCAGATACTAATACCCTGCAACTTAGAATCAGGTTAATGGGTAGGAAACACCATTGTCCCTTTGAATTCTTTCCTTTCAACCATGACGTCATCCTCCTGAGTGAAGTCACTTTCTTCTATCCATCCTGAACTTTAATATTGGTGTCAGACTTGCTTTCTTCACTCCCAGGGCCCACCGTTGTCCTGATGGCTTCAGGATCATTGAGGGAAGCCTCTCGGTAGTTCCTTCATCTCTTCATCTACAAAAATCACCTTCCATATTTTACCCATCTGCGAAAATCACTTACCTTGTTTTAATCCGCTGCTCGTTAAACACATCTTATAATATCTCACAAGTGTTCTGACTTTACATGTAAACATCTCACTTTCTGACTGTAACACAAATTCATTTCTTTCTACTTGACTAATTTTACCAAGGTCATCCATCCGCCTCATGGGAAGCACTTGTCCATCAAACCATCTGTCTTTTGCTAATTCATCAGCATGGTTATTGTATCAAAATATGATTTTTTTTGTAACCTTTTTGTCACATTTTCTATTTACATAAACTCCCAGATTCCTTTTTTTTTTCTGTCTACTTTTTATCAGCTTAAGATCAAGCAAATTCTATTTTCAATAGAACCATGCTCCATGGTAGATCAGTATCAGTAGAAATTCTCAGTCACCAACTTCAAATGGGCCCACAATACTCCTGGAGATCCTATCACATTTTTCATTTCGATTCCCTTTCTTCTCTCCTCTCCATTCTGCTCCACTTGATTCTCTCAAATCTCCAACCATTCCTCCCACCCTCCTACTCTCCTACCCATCCCTTGTAGCTGAGAAAACCGAGACCATGCAATAGAAACTTCCCTATCTACCAATTCTACAGATTTACTCGCATTGTTTTTCATCCTTTCCTTCTTTCGTCATGTTATAAATAAAGTAGAGTGCCTCCTCTGACCTGGAATTTGGATCCTGTGCTGTCTTATCTCATACTAACAGTTATCATTTCTCTCGTGTACACACAGATTTACCCTATCAAGTTGAATTATCCTCATCGACTTCTAAATAGCTAAGTGTTTTCTGTCCTAAAAATGATAATAAAAAGTTGAACACTTCCCTTGACCCCATATCTTCTTCCATCCTTGGTTAGATTTCTCCAGCAATTCAGGGAAACTCCCTGTAAGAAAATGATAGACATCTCCACTCCCCTGGTCTGTTCATCATTGTCCAATAGGTTTCCATTGTCCCATTTCTGTTACTTCATACAGATGATTCTTCCTTTGATCACTCTTAATCTCAACATTACCTGTAAGAAGTGGTTTTTTTCCAGGTTTATTGAGATATAATTTACATGTAACATTATGTAAGTTTAAGATGTACAGTGTTTTGATTTGATACAAGGATGCATTGCAGAGTGATTACCACTACACCATTAGCTAACACCAGCATGTCACATAATTTCCATTTCTTTTTTGTGGTTGGAACGTTTAAGATATACTCTCTTACCAACTTTCAAATATATGGTACAGTAGCATTAATTATAATCACCATGCTATACCTTACCTGCCTCCTATATGCAGGTCAAGAAGCAACAGTTAGAACCAGACATGGAACAATGGACTGGTTCAAAATTGGGAAAGGAGTATGTCAAGGCTGTATATTGTCACCCTGCTTATTTACCTTATATGAAGAGTATATCATGCAAAATGCCAGGCTGGATGAAGCACAAGCTAGAATCAAGACTGCTGGGGGGAAATATCAATAACCTCAAATATGCAGATGACACCACCCTTATGGCAGAAAGTGAAGAGGAACTAAAGATCCTCTTGATGAAAGTGAAAGAGGAGAGTGAAAAAGTTGGCTTACAACTCAACATTCAGAAAACTAAGATCATGGCATCTGGTCCTATAACTTCATGAGAAATAGATGGGAAAACAGTGGAAACAGTGGCTGATTTTATTTTCTTGGGCTCCAAAATCACTGCTGATGGTGACTGCAGCCGTGAAATTAAAAGTTGCTTGTTCCTTGGAAGAAAAGCTATGATCAACTTAGATAGCATATTAATAAGCAGTGAGATTACTTTGCCAACAATGGCCCATCTAGTCAAAGCTATGGTTTTTCTGGTAGTCATGTATGGATGTGAGAGTTGAATTATAAAGAAACTGAGCACCAAAGAACTGATGTTTTTGAACAGTGGTGTTGGAGAAGACTCTTGAGAGTCCCTTGGACTGCAAGGAGATCAAGCCAATCAGTCCTGAATGAAATCAACCCTGAATATTCACTGGAAGGATTAATGCTGAAGCTGAAACTTCAATACTTTGGCCACCTGATGGGAAGAGCTCACTCATTAGAAAAGACCCTGATGCTGGGAACCATTGAAGGCAGTAGAAGAAGGGGATAACAGAGGATGAGATGGTTGTATGGCATGATCGACTCCATGGACAATGGTTTGAGCAAGCACTGGGAGATGGTGAGGAACAGGGAAGCCTGGTGTACTGCAGTCCATGGGGTTGCAAAGAGTCAGACATGACTGAGCGACAACCAATCTATACATTAGATCCACAGAGTTTATTCATCTTATAAGCGGAGATTTGTGTTCTCTGGTAAGACATCATTTATGTGTGGGATCTTGAAAAAAGAAAGACAGAAACATAGACTCGACTGGTGGACATCAGAGTCCTGTGTTTGGGTGAATGGGAACATGTTGGTCATAGTGTACAAGCTTCTAGTTATAAAATATGCATGAAGGTATTTTTAATCTCTGTCTTAGTGTTTGATCAGCATTTGGTCCTAACATCTCCCCTTCAAATATTGTCTTATTGGCTTTTGTGATACCATTTCCCTTTTATATTTTTACGCGTTTTGTTTTTTCCCCAATTTCCTCTTTCATTTTTTCAGGCTTATCTTCCTTTGTTCTATCAGGGTAAAATATATGGCAAAAATGGAAAAGGTAGCCTGAAAAGGATCCTTGAGAATCCAGTGCTTAGGCTTCACATGAGAGAAAGAGAAGTCAATTACATTTAATGATGTTAACATACTTTTGTTCATATATTTCATACATTGTGTGTATTTATATGCTGTGTTTATCGCTCAGTCATGTCCGACTCTTTGCGACCCCATGGACTATAGTCTGCCAGGCCCCTCTGTCCATGGAACTCTCCTGGCAAGAGTACTGAAGTGGGTTGCCATGCCCTCCTCCAGATTATCTTCCCAACCCAGGGATCCAAACACAGGTCTCCCACATTGCAGGCAGATTCTTTACTGTGTGAGCCACTATCTATGTATATAATTTGTTACTGTTGTTATTCAGCTAGCATTTGTGAATGTCTGTTATGTGCCAGATACTGTGAATAAGCTTTGTGGACATAAAGTTGAGTCAAGCACAGCTTCTGACTTTGAGGCCTCACATTGTCACCAGAGATGTAGATGTATATGGTTTACTAGCACTGATATCGATAGACCTGAAGCCTTGGTCATTTTGACTAAAATGACTATTTTATTCATTATCCAAATTTCAACAGGGACATATAGAAATCAACCTATTTCTGTTTCTCTAAGTTTTGATTTTGGTACATTTATTCTTTGAAGGCAAGTGGGTAATTTACTTTAAATTTTACACTAACTATAATCAATGTTTAAAAATTTAAATCACAGAAAACATATTTGAGGAGGTTTATGGGAATACAATACTGGTTTATTCTAAGGGGTTTTTTTTTTCTCCCAAATACATGGCAGGGAGTTAAGTTTTTTGAAAAGAGAGGAGGGAATGAGAAGAAATTTCATTTCAGTACATGTGTCCTTTACAGATGTTTTCTCCCATCATGGCCATGGTGCCCGTTAACCTAGAACACTGACCCTGTGACGGAGCTGTTGCTAAATGGTTCAGGTGTGTTAGCTCATTTAATCCTCCTTTAACCCTGAGGTGGATAGTCACAGTTTTGTTTTGTTTTGTTTTGTTTTTAATGTTTCCAATTTTTATTCTGCTTTAGTTTCACACAGATGCTTCTCAGGAATGTTATCTCAACAGAAACATAGCTTTAGATTGTATATCAGTTGAAGTTACACAAGTAACTTTACATATATTTTTCCATAAGGTAAAGTTAATACTTAAAGAATATGAAGTAAATGTATATCTGACTTTGGACCCTACACTTAAAAAAAAAAATTGGAGTATAACTGCTTTTCAGTGTTGTGTTGGTTTCTGCTGTAAAATGAACTGAATCAGCTATATGTACACATATATCCTCTCCTTCTTACCTCCCACTCTCCCATCCCACCTTTCTGCATCATCACAGAGCACCAAACTGAGCTCCCTGTGCTATATAGCAGGTTTCCTCTAGCTGTCTGTTTTATACATGATAGTGTGTTATGTCAAACCCAATCTCCCAGTTCATCGCACCGTCTCCTTGCCCCTATGTCCATATGTCTGTTCTCTACATCTGCGTTTCTATTCCTGTCACATGGAAACGACCTAAATGTCCATCAACAGATCAATGGATAAAGAAGATGTGCTACATGTATATAATAGAATATTACTCAGCCATAAAAATAAATGAAATTGGGTCATTTATAGAGATGTGGATGGACCTGGAGTCTATCAAACAGGGTGAAGTCAGTAAGAAAGAAAGTGAAAGTGTTAGTCACTCAGTCGTGTCCAACTCTTGCGATCCTATGGACTATAGCCCACCAGGCTCCTCTGTCTATAGGATTCTAAAGGGAAGAATACTGGAGTGGGTTGCCATTCCCTTCTCCAGGAGGTCTTCCCAACCCAGAGATCAAGCCTGGGTCTCCTGCACTGCCGGCAGATACTTTACCATCTGAATCACTTGAATACATTTACCATCTGAATCTTCAGAAAGAGAAAAGCAAAGATCATATATTAATGCATATATCTGGAATCTAGAAAAATGGTACAGTTTAACACTGTGATATATTGAAAGAAAACCAAGTTCAAGTTAGGGTTAGATTTCTCGACTCCATAATATCTTGTCTTACGTGGCATTTCGTATATTATTTAATCATTATATATATATATCATTTAATCATTTCACGTAAACCGTTCAGTATTCACAAGAAACCTTGATATGGACAAGGCCATTGTTGCCCATCTGAGGCTGTGAAGACACAGTTAAATAAATTGCATGGGTTCCATGTGATAGCAGACCAACAGCTCCCTACTTGGAGTTCAGCTTACCCTTATATGCAGTATTTCTTCTGCATTAATTGTTTGCCAAAGGATAACGTCATTCTTGTTCTTTTCACCTCCTTTAATGCGACTTTACTTCACTTATTTAGTTAATAATCCAAGAATGTTGCTAGAGTAGCAAAATTTTTATTAGAATCCTCCCCTTCAGTATTTCAGGTAATGGAATGGAGTGGAAATAGCCTGAAAAGAGGAGCCCTTCCATTCCGTTCTCAGGTTGGCCTCCTGGGTGGGTTCAAGTTGACACAGGGTATGGCTTCCCTTGCTCTCTTCTCCTGGGAAGCCCTCGTTGACTACTTGACACCACGCATTACTTCTGACCTGAACATTAGCCTGAGCAAGTTTTGCGTAATTAAGCTATTGAGATTGGTTTTCCCTGAGTGGACAGGAGAGCCTTACAAGGTAAGGGCTCTGCTGAAGTGATAAAGCTGATTAGATCCTTAGCAATAAAGGAATCTGATCTTAGAAATTTCCTCTTGGTCTCGTTAATGAGGCAGAGACAACACTTAGCAGGGGAAATAAGGTCACTGAAAAGAGAAACATGTTTTTTTTTCTTTACTAAAGAACCAATTCTTTCACTCCATTTTAAATCAAGGCCTAAATTTATTGTCCAGAATAAAGCCCAATTTAAATGAACAAATAAGAAACTTTTCCTCAGGGATGTAGTAAACATGTTTAAACTTATCACCTGCATGAAGCAAAGGAAGTAAAACAATTCAAGAAAGTAAAACTAAGATAAGCCTAGAATTGGAATAACTTAATTAATGCTAATTGTAACAAAACTGAAATAATGAACTGATTATGAAACTGCGTAGTCTGTTCATAACAATGTAGTTTTTTCCAAAAATAATTTTCTCATTTTTTCTTTCTGTGCCTTCCCTCCTTCCCTTTCCTTGAACTACCATTCAACCATTCAAGTAAATAAAGTTTGTTTTCCTGGGATACACTTGTACAGATGTCACTTATTAACAATGTTTATCATCTTACCTTTTCATTTATATAGCACTTTTACAGATGCTACTATTTAAGCTTCATGGAACTTTAAAATGAAAGCTGCATTATCTCCAAATGAGACTTGGCTCTAAAAGGTTATGTGATTTGCTCAGTGATTTGTATACAGGAAAAGTGGGTGTCAAAAACAAATTTTCTCATTCCCGAGAACGTGACCTGTACCACAGTTGCTTCAAATTATACTTTATTTAAAGTTTCTGATTCTCTCTTCTGTTTCTTGATAAGTCTTTGTTCCAATATTTAGAAAATGACATAACAGTTGTATCAAAACCTTCACAGGAAATGCAAATAGTGTATACACACACTCACACATGTACTCACATATATTTCTGTCATAGATTAGCCCTCCTTTCATCATGAAGCAATTGTCTTCCCACAGAAATCTCTTTTACTTCACAACTTCCGCTTATTCCAGGGAAATTAAAAGTCATAAAGTGCAAACTTGAAGTAGAAGAGAATTAGCAAAGGAGCCAGTTTATGGTGGGAGTGATTGAAGAGGGGGTGAATCATCCACACAGCCTGCTGTGTCCCACCATCATGGGCTCTGTAGTGGATGTTGGTATGGTATGAGAACAGAAAGGGTGTCATGCTCATGATACTGCTATTTAGTCAGTATAATACCTGATTAGTTTGCTATTTAAAATGACACTGTACAAATTTAACATACTAGACTTTTAAAGGAAATTTAAAGCTTATTTAAAAGAATGTTCTACTGCGTTTGTGTCTTTAACTTGAGAGGAAATATAGTGAAGTTAACAGATTAGAACCTAGAGGTTGGCTTGGGTTCATTCTTGGCTCTAAGACTTGTTAGTTTTAGACTTTGGTGCAGTCACTTAACTTTTCTTTAAACTGAGGATAAAAGTGATATCTGCCTCGTGTGATTCTAATTAAGATATAATATCTGTGTGTGTGCAGAAAGAGTGGTAAAGAGAGAGGAGGGAAACAAAAGTAGATGTGAGCATGAATGAACATGCTCAGTTAGAATAGTCTCCTGAATATAGTAAGTGCTCAATAAAAATTCCCCTCCACTTCAGTAGTACTATCTGTGTCAAACATTACCAGAAGACTCCTAATGGCTAACTTTAATTGATTCTTTTTTAGTTTTCTTTGAGATCTCTCCTGCGTTTCATGCTTTTTGCAGTAACCTGTGCTTGCATGCTAAGTCTCTTCAGTCTTGTCCGATTCTTTGTGACACTATTGACTGTAGCCAGCCAGCCTCCCCTGTTCATGGGGTTCTCCAGGCAAGAATACTGGGGTGGGTTGCATGCCCTTCTCCTGGGAATCTTCCCTATTCAGGGATCGAACCCACATCTCTTAAGTCTCTTGCAGTGGCAGAAGGATACTTTCCCACTAGCGCCACCTGGGAAGCCTACATCTGTTTTATTCAGACTCTCAAATTTCTAGTTGATTGTTCTCTTTTTGCGCTGTTACTGCAAGCTTCTGTGTTTTCACTTTCTCCCATAGAAGTCCTAAGTCTGCGCTAGAACTACAGCCTGATTCCAGAATTGGCAAATATTCCCATGAGAAATGAGATCCTGGGATCACGTTGGAGAGACCCTGTACTTCAAAATTTGTGCCCCTTTAGATGCCGTTGTCTATACAGATATCTGATGTTTTAAAATTATAGTTATTACAATTTATTTGGCCTTTTCTAATCCTTTTGGTGGGAATGTTGACCTGCCTGAAACCTCCTGATCCTTCTCTTCCTTCCTCGACCGTTAGGTCTGAACTGTACTTTGGTGACCTTACTTCTACTGGCAGTCGTCTTGCCTTCCATTTCAGCGCTTTACTTCTTAATCTTCCTACGCCATATTACTCACCTTTAACTTTCAAATCTATAGCTTACTCACTGCCATGATGATGACTTTCAAATCTATAGCTTTATTCTAAACCTATTTCTTCACTCTGAGATATGTCTGTTTAGTTATCTCCTAAGCATTTACCCCATATGTATTTTAGGCTTAGCGAATCTATTATGTCTGAAATGTACTTAGTTATCTTCTTCCTCAAATCTGTACCTTTTTCTGTATCACGTGTTGTAACTAGGGATCCTGATAATGTTGGGATATGGAGTAGGCTGCCCCAATTATGCCTTAATGATATACTGATTATTTTGAATTGAAGTTACTTTGGCAGTGGCCAATGCAAGAGGGATACTCTGACCGTCCTTTCCATCTCCCTGAAAGCAGAAAGTTAAGTCTCTCATGTGAAAGCTGTACCCCCTGCATCTGGGGATAGAAAGACACCCTTAACACCAGAAGTAGAGAATTTGAAGCTGAAAAACCTGTGTGAACAAACATGTTACTTCTCTAATTTACTGCCCCAGGTCCAAACTCTGTTTAGGTTCTTCACTAATTGAGCACAAAGTTTCATTGTCCTGTCACATCCCCACAAATTTATTGTTTCTTTGTCTAGAAAGCATAAAAGCTCCCTGCTTTGGCCATTTCTTAGGTCCCATTTCTATGAGGCCTCCCTGTACTCGATTAAAATTTGATCTTTTTCTCTTGTTAATCGGTCTTGTGCCAATTTTATAATTAGTCCAGACACAAGAGCTCAAGAAGGATAGAGAGGAAAATTTCCTCCTTCCTGTCAATTGACAATGTAGTGCAATACAGTCCCTAGGGACCCAAGCCAGAAATCAGAATTGTCCTATTGTTTCTCTACAACTAATGAATCAATGTTTTCTATTTTTTATATTTCCTTAGCATGATTTCTTTATCTTTCCTTTTTCATCTCATCTTTCTATTTTCACTGCTACTAGACTCTTTTGGTTTCTAGTCTTTCTTTGGGGCCATCCTTCACTTTCAAAGCAAATATATTTCTAGTAGACCAATTTGATTGTATTTTATTCCTATTTTAAACATCAATTTCCAATGTGTTTCCTAAAATATTTTGTGAAATACTTCTATGATGACCCATGTATCTCCATGAATAAAGGAGCCCATCATCAAATAAAATGTTGAAACATGGCATGCTAAATCTATTTTCTCTTGAAAAGTAACAGCAACGTTATTAAGGTTAAGGGAAAGTCTATTAAGTAAGTTCTATTGTTGACTATAACAGCAAAATTCTATAACATGAGCTTATATTTGAACACTGATTTTTAAAAATATATTTATTAAAATGTTTATTAATATATACATATATATATTTTTAAATTGATTAACCATTTCCAGGATATACTCCTAGTCTTCACTCCTGTGGTATTCAAAGTCTTCCATGCCTAATTCTCTGATTTCATCTCTTCTGTCTAGAGTTTTAGTAGCCATACAGATTATATTCATTTGGTTTCTATTTTATGTGATTCCTTTTACCTGGCATAATATCTAATGACCTCATTCTTTGAAAATTCAGCTACTGTATTTAAAACCTTAGATCAGTTACTGTGTTAGCTGGTTAGCATACTGCTTCAAGTTGATGCTCAATGTATGTCAAATAAATTTAAAAAATGGAAAAAATTGGTAAGGGAAAATTTAAGGATAATGGATTTTCTATATCTGCCTATGTATTGCCCATTCAGGAAATCAATGATATTTGCTTAAAAAATTTATTGAGAGCTGCTGACCTCAATAATTTAATTGCTCTTCAAAAAATATTTTGTTTTCCTGTACATGTTTTAAGCAATTACTCACATTATAAGACACAATTTTAATTTTTGTAAGATAAAAATTAAATTTTAATTTTTTAAAGTGTGTTGCAGCTATTCTTCCTTCACTATGAAAATTCCTTAAAAACGATTGTTGTAAATGTTTTCTGTTTCCTCCTGACAGGTAATATTTGAAGCTGAAGTCTCCGGAGGGAGAAGTGGTTACATTGCCATTGATGACATCCAAGTCCTGAGCTACCCCTGTGGTAGGTTGTGATTAAGAACTGTGTTTTTCTACCTCCTTTCAGCACTTGTCTTATATTGGTAGTGACTGTTGATTATCACTCGGTCATTGCTGTCTCTTTTGTTGTTGTCATTCCTAGTTTTCTGTTCAGTTTAAAAAGATCGCTGAGGTATTTCTAGAGTTTTTAAATCAAATGTTTTTCAGACTTGTGTACATGTTAAAAGATTCTTTTAATTGTTCAATTAATGTTCAAATGGAAGCCACATTCCCAAAATGGTATCACCCATGCCAAAATTCCATGATACCAAACCTGAGTTTATGCCTGATCTAATTGCAGTTTCAGCCTCTTCCAAAAACTTAATCTTAATTGACTTGTCTTAATTTTACGGTCAAGCACCAGTAAGAAAATCTGTCCTGTGATCCTTCTCTGTGCCTCAGAGGAAGAAGAGGTGATCTGAATCATAAAACTCTTGCTGTTCCTTTTCTTCTTCAAAGAAGAAAAATAAATAATAATTTCTTTTCTTTTTGTTAATAGCTCCCTTGCCCCACCCTTCTTGTAAAAACTTTCCGTTTGTATAACCCCTTGGATCTGTCTTCCAGTTGATAGATGGAATGTTGCCTCATTCATGAATCTCCTAACAAAGCTGATTAGATCTTCAGTTTATTTAGTTGACATTATTTTTGACAGAAGAAAATAAAAATCAAGGGACTCACTCCATCTTTTGACTTTATTAAATTTCCTCGGAAAGCAAAGAATAACAAATCAGAGTTCAGTGAAAAGAAAATAAAAAGAAACTTTATTAACTTATGTGATCTAAGTTGAAACTTGGAGTGAAATGAAGAAAATGAATGAATTCATCTTATTCTTAATTTAGGACTAATTTTTTCATGTCATAGTAAATATCTGGCTAATTCATAATAAACAAGACGATAGAAAGCATATAAAACAAGAAACTGAATTTATTTGCACATCATTTGATATGTCCTTAGATGCACATTAGTTGGTCTTCAGATGGGGTAACTAAATTTGTGTTTACATCACATACCCTGAAAGACAATTATTGCTTGCATTCAGTAGAACCAGGCATAAAGCAGTTCATACTTCAGCTATATCTCCCAACAGCAGCGTTTTATAGGGCCCATGAATTCTAGGTGATCTGTTCAGTAATCCTCCTGGTAGGAATTCTCTAATAATTTGTAAGCAGCATGCACAAAGGCTGCCATGCCAGAGGCCAGGGCTCATACTCCTGCTAACTGGTTGTCAAACCCTGGTGTGCATCAGAATCCCCAGCAGGATGTGGGAAATCACAGGTTGCCTGGCCCCTCCTCTGGTTCTCATTGTTTTCAGGAGATACTAATGCTGCTGGTCTTTTGTTCTCAAGACATAAACACTGTTCTAGCTTGTGTTCCAGTGCAAGCATTCCTTTTTTGAAGCACCTACTGAAATGAGGCCCTAGGGAAAGATGAAGAGGAAAGAGTCAAATGATTGTGGTGTATCATAAGAAATACATGTAGTCAAGTACATCTGATGTATTCTAAGAAAAGGGGGAACAAAATTATCTTACTCGAAGTTCAAGCTGGCTTACTAAACTCTTTCAGTCCATACATATATTAGAACCATGTTTCCATCTATTGTTCATTTACATGTCTTTTGAAAGAAGATATTAAAGAAAGACTTTCACGAGTTAACCAAATTTTAAAAAAATATTTAAATTGAGCACAACAGTAGTTTCATTGTGATATAGTCCTCCATGCTCTGTCTTTACTCACTGAGGATTAGCTTTTCCTGTTTATAGTTCCTTTCAGTTGAAAACATACATAGCTTCAGCTTTAAAAGGTAAGTATAAGAGAACGCTTGTTTGACAATCATATAACTCATGTATATTTTGATTGTAGTCATTACTGTTTTGTTGGTCTAATATTTCTTTCGGATAACTTTCTTAGGACTATAAAGCAATAGGAAGTGTATTTAACAACAGTTAAATTAATAGTCTGTTTGAGAGAAGAAAGAACAGTCCGTTGTTCTTTGAAGCACTAGAGGATTAGGTAGTAGCTATTGAAATTTTTAAAAAGGAAAAGAAAGCTCTAACCGTGTCAAGTATGATTTAATAGTTCAATGGCCAAGTATATGTCAAATTTTGAACAATCATTTTGTGTTTTCATTATATCTTTCTATTATGCCGTGCTTTGTGCCAGTTTGATCTCTTTTGCTTGCTTTGATACGTAACTTTTATTGTCACCTGTATGCAACATGCTGCTGGGGTCCTCAAGCAGTAATTGTTGGGTGCTCACTCTGTATAGAACTGCTCTATCAATTATGCAATGGAGCTACTGAGATAAAGAGAACTGACACTGAGAGATGCAGCAGTGTCTTTCAGCACTGAGAAAACTTCCATATGACATTAGTCTTGACCAAAGCTTTAAAAGTATTAACAACATTATTCTGTTGGGAAGAAATAACATGGCATGTTTTCTTCATGTGAAAGAAAATAATTTTTTCTTGCCTTCACAGATAAATCTCCTCATTTCCTGCGTCTGGGGGACGTAGAGGTCAATGCAGGGCAGAATGCTACTTTTCAGTGTATTGCTACAGGGAGAGATGCTGTGCATAACAAGTTATGGCTGCAGGTAAGGCCACATTGGCAGCTGAGCTAAAGAGTACATTTAATTTAAAAAAAAAAATCACAAATTATTTTTCCTTGTATGTTTGTGGTGGGCACGGGGGGATGGAGTGTAGTCAGTATGTGTGTGTGATAGGTTGTCTTTTCTGTAGGTTTAATTTAATTGGCTGCAGATTCATTTCAGATAGTTCCATTTTTGGAATATGAATAACAGTGTATAATTAATAAGTGTTTGGGTTAGTTCCTTGTGAAACCTAATGACTCTCTAATGTTATGTCCAAACTGTAAAAACAGTTTTTCTAGATTCATTCAAAAATAGAGGAAAAAAACAAAAAATGTCTCATTTAATATTTTGAAAGCTCAGCTTACAAAAGCATAGTCCTTAAGTAGGACCTGTCATACTCTGATAAATTTTTTCAAAAGTATTTTCAGAAACCTTTGGGAATGTTTCTGGAAATGTGAATTGGAAGAGAGCCAATTAAATTATTTTCAGGATTTTTTTGTGTAGGGGTTAATCACAGACCTGAGGACAAGATGTTTGCCGTGCACATATTAAATTTGCAGTAAATGTGTATATAATGAATTGCAGTTTAGCATACATGTTGGGGAAATGTAAATGGTGCATATAAAGAACTTTAAAAGAATCTGTAAGAAAACAGTAACTAAGGAATGTGCCAGGCCTTCAGACAGTTATCTGTCGATCCTGGGTCAGAGGTTGATGGGGGGAGCTAAGAGCAGCTTTAAAGCCTTGAGGCTGGACTCAGGGCTGATGACTGTTGATATAAATATTTGAAGCTAGAATGTAAGTAATATCCTCTGAGCACCTTTATTATTATTATTATTATTATTTAATTCTGTTTGCATCAGAATGAGGAAAGGGATTTAATTAGAATTTTAAGTTCCTGAGAATGTCAGTAGAGACCAAAAAGGAAAATCATTAGCTTACTTTCTTGAGCACAGACATCAGGCTTTATTTTATGATACCTTTAGAAAAGTAACATTAGTGTTGAGGGTCATCATTAGTGTTGAGGTAACATTAGTGTTGAGGGTTGCAGGAGGTTGGAGTAATGATTATAAGAAATGATTATTGAAATCATACCTAGTATAATGCCTGGCATTGTACTGGGTGTTATAAATGTGTTTTTTCATTCAATTCCCACATCCAATCTACTGTTAAAAGCAGATGTATTTCATATAAATCTAATTATCACTTTTGTCATTTATTTGATATGTGGGTATTAGAATAGCCTCCTGAATATGTGTAAAGGAAATAAAGTCTCTCCTTTTTCTCTACCCTGTGATTATGGTAATTCCCCCCACAGATATTGAAGTATAAGATAATTCTTCTGTAGAGTGTACTTCATAATGTGCAACCTGTTTTATTATCTAAATATCAAATCACAATCCTTCTTACTTTCTCTTTCAGCCTAAATAGTGTTAAGAATGTGTTTAGATATATTTTCTAATTATTTTGCTAATTGTTTTTCATTTAGTTAGGAACATTCTTGGAATTTGATTTTAATTGTGATCTGTATACTCTTGTCTTGGAGAACCAGAGACTCTGTAGTCTGCCCCTGGTTTTATGCTCCAGGATTTAATGTGACATTGAAATAAAAAGAGTTTTGTATACTTAGATACCAGTTTCCTTGTGGCAACAAAGACTTTCTGGCCCTCCTGGTCTGAGTGGGTTGCAGTCAAAATACTTTCCATTTGTTATTTTTTAGATTGACTCATTTCGTATAGTTTGACTCATTTCGTTATAGGTTTAATAAATTTTCTTCTTGTCCTTTTTCAAATAAAGATGAAAGATAAAAATACTCTGTTTGATTTCTATTCCACTTTTTCTTTTCTCTTCTTTCTCTTTACATTTTCCAAGGTGAATTTGTGTATTAATTGTCTATTTTGACATTGCCCAATTCTTCAGCAGTTTACATACTTACTCATGAAAAAGCTTTTCTGCCTTTTTCAATAATAGACCAGTTAAATTACCTTAACTTATTCTCTCAAATCATTCTTCTCTATATTTAAGACATATTAAGAATTATCACTCGCCTAGTTTAGAAATGTTTTCAAATAAACAAGATTAAACTGTAGCGATAAAGATGTAGATGTATACATATAATTGATATCTGTATCCACATAGAGTAAGTGAATCAAAAAGTGGCCAATGATTTTTTAAAATAATGATCCATCTTTTGCGAAAGTAGTAGAAGCATAATAAAGGAGGAAGAAACTTAATTCCACAGTGAATCTGCAACCCAACACATAGAAACAGATGTCAAGTTATTTTTGCTTGGTGTAGAAAAACTTTCTAAAGGTCAGGAGGCCCGGTTCTTAATTCTACCCCTTTAGTTCTTATAACCCAGCTAATCGTGTGTACTTAGAGAATTCATTAAACTCTTCAGGACAGTTATCTGTAAAAGGACATGTGGATAGAGATGAAAATCACTTCCAGCTATAAGATGAAAACCAGGTCTTTATATTATTTTTGATGGTCCGAAACATGGCCTCGATCATTTGTTTTTCTGTTGTTGTTTGAAGGAGGAAGGTGAAATTTTTAAGTTATTAGTTTTGTATGGGGGAAAAAAGTGAAAGTGAAGTCACTCAATTGTGTCTGACTCTTTGCGACCCCATGGACTGTAGCCTACCATGCTCCTCTGTCCATGAAATTTTCCAGGAAAGAGTACTGGAGTGAGTTGCCATTTCCTTCTCCATGGGGGAAAAATCATGCCTTAAGTTAAATATCATTGTGAGAACGACTGCTGCTTAAAGTCTCTGCTAACTGCTATGAATGTCTGAAATGACTCAGAATGAAGGCCTTTGCATTCTGTTGCAAAAATAATGGAATAATGGAGTAGCAGTAGTATACCTGTCATGGTCAGGTGTAAAAAAAGTCAGCCATCAACTTTTTGTGTCCTCCAAATCATCTCTATTATGTAACGTGTGTGCTTGCTCAATTGCTCAGTATGTCTGACTCTTTGTGACCCCTAGACTGTAGCCTGCCAGGTTCCTCTGTCCATGGAATTTTCCTGGCAAGAAGACTGAAGTGGGTGGCCATCTCTTACTCCAAGGGATCTTCCTGACCTAGGGATGAAACCCATGTCTCTTGCATCTCTCGCATTGGCATGCAAATTCTTAGCACAGCCTCCACTGCACTGCCTAGAAAGCCCATTCCATATAATATATTGAGCTGCAATTGTTAAATGTTTGAATATGGGGTAAAAGAACAAAAACTATAAAAGCTTCCAATTTTCAATAAAATGAAAAATGATACACTACAACTGCCATCAATACATGATCAGTTCAGTTCAGTTCAGTTCATTTGATCAGGTGTGTTTGAGACTTTGCGACCCTATGGACTGCAGGATCCCAGGCCTCCCTGTTCTTCACCAACTCCCGGAGTTTACTCAATCTCAAGACCATTGAATCGGTGATGCCATCCAACCATCTAATCCTCTGTCGTCCCCTTCTCCTCCTGCCTTCAATCTTTCCCAGCATCAGGGTCTTTTCAAATGAGTCAGTTCCTCTCATCAGGTGGCCAAAGTATCGGAGTTCCAGCTTCAGCATCAATCCTTCCAATGAATATTCCTTTAGGATGGACTGGGTGGATCTCCTTGCAGTCCAGCATACTCTCAAGAGTCTTCTCCAATACCACAGTTCAAAAGCACCAATTCTTCGGTGCTCAGCTTTCTTTATAGTCAAATTCACACCCATACATGACTACTGGAAAAACCATAGCTTTAACTAGACAGGGCTTTGTTGGCAAAGTAATGTCTATGCTTTTTAATACACTGTCTTGGTTGTTCAAAACTTTTCTTTCAAGGAGCAAGCTTCTTTTAATTTCATGGCTGCAGTCACCATTTGCAGTGATTTTGGAGCCCCCCAAAAGAAAGTCTGTCATTGTTTTCACTGTTTCCTTATCTATTTGCATGAAGTGATGGGACCAGATGCCATGATCTTAGTTTTCTGAATGTTGAGTTTTAAGCCAACTTTTTCACTCTTGTCTTTCACTTTCATCAAGAGGCTCTTTAGTTCTTCTTTGCTTTCTGCCATAAGGGTGGTGTCATCTGCATATCTGAGGTTATTGATATTTCTCCTGGCATCTTGATTCCAGCTTGTGCTTCATGCAGCCAGGCTTTTCTCATGATGTACTCTGCATATAACTTAAATAAGCAGGGTGACAATATACAGCCTTCATGTACTCCTTTCCCAATTCGGAACCAGTCTGTTGTTCCATGTCAAGTTGTAACTGCTGCTTCCTGGCCTGCATACAGATTTCTCAAGAGGAAGGTAAGGTGGTCTGGTGTTCCCATCTATTTAAGAATTTTCCACAGTTTATTGTAATCCACACAGTCAAAAGTTTTGGCATAGTCAATAAAGCGAAGTAGATGTTTTTCTGGAACTTCTTGCTTTTTCAATGATCCATCAGATATTGGCAATTTGATCTATGGTTCCTCTGCCTTTTTTCAATCCAATTTGAACACCTGTGAGTTCATGGTTCACATATTGTTAAAGCCTGGCTTGGAGAATTTTGAGCACTACTTTGCTAGTGTGTGAGATGAGTGCAATTGTGCCATAGTTTGAGTATTCTTTGGCATTGCCTTTCTATGGGATTGGAATGAAAACTGACCTTTTCCAGTCCTGTGACCACTGGTGAGTTTTTCCAAATTTGCTGACATATTGAGTGCAACACTTTCATAGCATCAGCTTTCAGGATTTGAAATAGCTCAACTGGAATTCCATCACCTCTACTAGCTTTGTTCGTAGTGATTCTTCCTAAGGCCTATTTGACTTCACATTCCAGGATATCTGGCTCTAGGTAAGTGATCACACCATCATGATTATCTGGGCTGTGAATATCTTTTTTATAGTTCTTCTGTGTATTCTTGCCACCTCTTCTTAATATCTTCTGCTTCTGTTAGGTCTATACCATTCCTGTTCTTTATTGTGCCCATCTTTGCATTTAAAGTTCTCTTGGTATCTCTAATTTTCTTGAAGAGATCTCTAGTCTTTCCCAGTCTATTGTTTTCCTCTATTTCTTTGCATTGATCACTGAGGAAGGCTTTCTTATATCTTCTTGCTATTCTTTGGAACTCTGCCTTCAAATGGGTATATCTCTCCTTTTCTCCTTTGCCTTTCACTTCTCTTCTTTACATAGCTATTTGTAAGGCCTCCTCAGACAACCGTTTTGGCTTTTTTGCATTTCTTTTTCATGGGGATCGTCTTGATCACTGCCTTCTGTACAATGTCACAAACCTCTGTTCATATTTCTTCAGGTCCTCTATCAGATATAATCCCTTGAATCTTATTTGTTACTTCCACTGTGTAAATGTAAGGGATTTGATTTATGTCATACCTGAATGGTCTACTGGTTTCCCCCACTTTCTTCAATTTAAGTCTGAATTTGGCAATAAGGAGTTCATGATTGGAGCCACAGTCAGCTCCTGGTCCTGTTTTTGCTGACTGTGTAGAGTTTCTCCATCTTTCGCTGCAAAGAATATAATCAATATTATTTCAGTATTGACCATCTGGTGATGTCCATGTGTAGAGTTTTCTCTTGTGTTGTTGGAAGAGGGTGTTTCCTATGGCCAGTGCGTTGTCTTGGCAAATCTCTTATTAGCCTTTGCCCTCCTTCATTCTGTACTCCAAGGTCAAATTTGCCTGTTACTCCAGGTGTTTCTTGACTTCCTACTTTTGCATTCCAGTCCCCTATAATGAAAAGGACATATTTTTTGAAAGTTAGTTCTAGAAGGTTTTGTAGGTTTTCATAGAACCATTCAACTTCAGCTTCTTCAGCATTCTTGGTTGGGCCATAGACTTGGATTACTGTGATACTGAATGGTTTGCCTTGGAAACTAACAGAGATCATTCTATTGTTTATGAGATTGCAACCAAGTACTGCATTTTGGACTCTTTTGTTGATTATGATGGCTACTCCATTTCTTCTAAGGAATTCTTGCCCACAGTAGTAAATATAATGGTCATCTGAGTTAAGTTCGCCCATTCCAGTCCATTTTAGTTCACTGATTCCTAAAATGTCGATGTTCACTCTTGCCATCTTCTGTTTGACCACTTCCAATTTGCCATGATTTATGGACCTAACATTCCAAGTTCCTATGTAATATTGTTCTTTACAGCATTAGACTTAACTTCCATCACCAGTCACATCCACAACTGGGTGTTGTTTTTGCTTTGGCTCAGTCTCTTTCTGGAGTTATTTCTCCATTGATATCCAGTAGAATATTGGGCACCTACTGACCTGGGCAGTTCGTCTTTCAGTTTCTTGTCTTTTTTGCCTTTTCATACTGTTCTTGGGGTTCTTAAGGCAAGAATACTGAAGTGGTTTGCCCTCGATTCTCCAGTGGACCATATTTTGTCAGAACTCTCCATCATGACCCGTCCATCTTGGATGGCCCTACACAACATGGCTCATAGTTTCATTGAGTTAGACAAGGCTTTGGTCCATGTTATCAGATTGGTTGTGCCTTTAAAGAACTCCAGATCTGATTTTGAGTTCAGAAGACCACTGTTACTCTATGAGGAAGTCAAGCGATGATTTACAAACACTCTTAGTTTATCTTTCCTCTTTCCATAGCAGTCAGAGAGAAATTCGACCGTGGTGGTGCTGAAAGGTGATAGCATTGATATGATATTTAAGGTAGTTTTATGTATACAAATACATTTAGAGAATAACTCCTCTCCATTTTTTAATGCCATCTATCTCATATTTTATTTTGATTTTTTAGTTACCTTTAGCTTACATTTGATATTTCATTTTATGTTTAAAATGACATACCAATTAGGCCAAAAATGGAGCACAAAAAAGCAGATGCAATGAGTTACCTGAGGTAATCTGGAAAAATCCATAATGCATATCATAGTGGTTTTGTTGTATCTTTAGTGAGGTTCTTTCCTGCACAATCACAGCTATAAAATTAGTCTTAGAAGTAGGTCATTCACTCCAGCAATTTAGAAAAGAGTGACAAGATATATAAGCCAAATTAACCTCCTTGTACATGCTGACTGAACCACTGATGCATGAAACAATATGGATGAATGTTTTTAAAAGTCCACTGAGTGTCAGCAATCTATAAATCTGGTGAAATCATGAGGCTTTATGGAACATCATTTTAAAAAGTATGTTATGCAGTTCATTGATGTTGGATAAGGGAATTAGGATAAAATCTTTAGTTGCTCCTAGAGAACTTTCAAATTCCTTTTCTTTCGTAAAGCTCAATGAAGTTGCTTTCATTCTAGATATGAACACCACTTTCTTTACAGCTTATAACTTGCAGTTTTTCCCATATGAATAGCTGTTTTTAATGCCTGCAACAAGTTTTAGAACTGTGTGTATTTTGTGTTCCTGAGGAACCCCAATTGGTAAAGAATTTGTGGATCATCACTAAAGGCTTATGGTAAAATCCAGGTTATAAGAAACAAGATCACAAGTGAAATTTTAATGTACAATACAATAAAATAAAATAATAAAAATGGGTGGTTATATTCCTGAGAGGCATCAGATAAGTTTTTCACAGGAAAGATACAAAAATGGGTTAAAAATTATAGTCATGTTCTTTTTATTTTATTGCAATCCCATAACATGGATAATAGATAAGGTGATGGAAGGATAAAGTGAATATGTAAGGAAATAATAACATGACACAGCAGTTCCAAGTATTTACATAAGAGAAATAAAAGCACATGTTCACAAAAAGACTTGTGGAAGAATATTAATATTCATTATATAACCAGTAATGTGAAGAACCCAAATGTTCATTAACTGGAGAATGAATTAACAATTTGTGATTCATTCATGCTACTCACAGTGAGAAAGAGTACGCAATGATATATGCACCAGTATATGTGAAGCTCAGCAACATTATGGTTTCAGAAAGACAAGAGACACACAAGACTGCATGTCATGTATGTTTTTATTTATATTAAGTTCTAGAATAGGCGATGTTAATCTATCACGATAGAAGTCAGAGCAGTATTTGACTGTAGAGGGTAAGGATCAACTGGAAATGGGCAGGAAAATTTTTGAGGTAATGTTAGTGTCATATAGCTTTGTTGGGGTTTTGTGTCTAGGGGTACATATACTTGTGTCAAAACTTAAGGTTTAACCAGTTCACTGTATATAGTTTACTTAATAAACCATGAATGAGGAAAAATTGAATATATGAAACATTTTATCAAATACCAAATCACTGGCAGTACTAATCAAGCCATAGGTGGCAATAGGCTACAAACCTTACCTGCATTTGTGTCCATTTTGTCCATTTGAAACAATTTGATTAGGCTCAAAGGTAATTTTTAATCCCCACTGTAAACCAAAGTATAGACTAAAGCATGTTCTGAGTGTTCTGTTATCAGAACATACTATAACATTCAAGGATGTGCAAGAGTTGAAACAGGGGTTGGACTATAACTTATAAATTAGTATTCTTTCTTGAAAGTCCAGTGTAAGTGGACACCTACATGGCAAATCAAATAGAGCCCATTGCTGGAACATCTGTCAGGCCATATGCTTTGGCCTCAGGTTCAGTGTAGAAACTAAAATGCTAATGATTCCATCCATCATTACAGAGTTTGGTGGGCTTGCATCATTTGGTTGGACAGAGAAATTCACCAGCAAAGTTACTGAAAGCAGGGAATTGTGTGGGGAGATTTGGTGGCACCATTTGTTTTGGTGAACTGAAATGGGGCTGTTTAACGTGTGACTGGTAATCCTATGCAGACTGCCATCAGAGCAGTGGCAATTGGGCCAATCTGTCAGTAATCTCCCCAGGTGCTGGCAGTGTGCCTTCTGAGTGGGCCTGCCAAAACAAGAAAGCCAGCCATCTCTTTGCCCTTGGTGAGGCTCGTCACTGCTAATGTAGTGTGATACAGCTAGTTTCTCAGCCAAAGGAAATGTCATTCCTTCTGGAGCAATGTATAATTTAAGCAATAGATTGAGAGTAGAATTAGTATAATGAGATGCAAATTGCTCTAAAAAACAACCAGCGAGAGGCTGACTTTTTGCAGTACCAACTGTTGCCAGCTGAGGTTCATTGAAAATGGTTGCTCTGAAACTTCTGGCCACATAGTGTTTTATCTGTCCAGGCAAATGTTGTAATCTTTTTCCTATGTGACATGTGAACATTGTCACATAGCACTGGAAATCAGAAGCGTAATTTAAAAAAGTGAATAATTTGAAAGTACAGAAATTTTATCTGGTGAAATATATCACTATGATGTTTCAAATGCCAACTAGTTGTTGCTCACAAAGCTCTTCTTGATGCTGCCATGCTATAATATTTTCTTATAGTATAAATATATGTCGATTTATACTGTCATATGAAGTGCCTGGGTTCCTGTATCATGCTTAATTTACACATGGGATTTTACTATCCCTGAAACTATTTCTTTTTGAGAAAAAAAATCTGGTAATTTTTCATTTGTTATAATAAATGGAAAATCTTGGAAGAAATTAATCTATTCCTAGAAACATATGGTTTATAGTGGGCAATTAATTGAGAAGGAATTTGAGAGGACTATTTCAAAGCCAAACTGATTAAATATTTAACATGTGATTAATTCACATTGGGTGCCATGGGGATAGGGGAAGAAAGGAATGAAATATAGTGAACTTGTACTAATATCTGGATTTGGTGATAGTTCTGACATTATCTTGGTGAAGGTTCTGACATTTTCTAGATCATTGGCCCTGTGGCTGACACATATTTGAAATATTAGAATAACAAACAGCAGTATATAATTACCAGAACCATTAGTAAAGTCAGAGAAATTATGTCAGAATTGCTAAAGGTACACTGTATCTTGAGACTTTGGGGAGACTGGATACATTTCTTCAAATAGTAGAATACTGAGGACACAGAAGAGGCATATAATTTGTTTTTTATAGATATTAAAGTACAATAATAACCAGTGGTTTCAAGCTATTTGGTGAGAGATATAAGCTGATTATAAGGAAGACCTTTGTAATTGCAAGGCTGTTGAAACCTAGCATGAGCTACTCTAGGAGGTAGCAAAATTACAATTAGTGAAAGTAGCCAAGCATAATCTGGATAAGCATTTGCTAGAGATGTTGAGGACATTTAAGCATGAGCCTGAATACTTTTTTAAGATCCTTTCAGCCCAGAGACGGAGAAGGCAATGGCACCCCACTCCAGTACTCTTGTCTGGAAAATCCCATGGACGGAGGAGCCTGGTACGCTGTAGTCCATGGGGTCGTGAAGAGTCGAACACGACTGAGCGACTTCACTTTCACTTTTCATTTTCATGCATTAGAGAAGGAAATGGAAACCCACTCCAGTGTTCTTGCCTGGAGAATCCCAGGGACGGGGGAGCCTGGTGGGCTGCTGTCTATAGGGTCGCACAGAGTCGTGCACAGCTGAAGCGACTTAGCAGCAGCAGCCCAGAGAGATACTGATATAACTGAGTAAGAGATCATATGGAATCTAAGTCCTGTGCTATTTCAGAGTTGCGAGAGCACTCCAAAGATTGGAGTAAGTTTAATGAAACCGTTAAGGAAGATTTCATTGAGTCTTTAAAGGGCAAATGCAGGAGATGCAGAAGATGCAGTTTCAATCCTTGTGTTGGGAAGATCCCCTGGAGGGGGAAATGGTAACCCATTCTAGTTTTCTTGCCTGGAAAATCCCATGGACAGAGGAGCCTGGCAGGTTACAGTCAATGGGATTTGAAACAGGACTGAGCAACTGTGCACACACACATTGAAAGACATATAGGACATGGATAAGCAAGGATTAAGTGGGCATGCTCATCACTGCAGGTTAGTGTGTGTGTGTATGTTGTGTGGTGTGTGTATTGGGTGGAAACATCAAGAGATGAATCTTCTTACAGTGGAAGGTTCACAATGGGAAGTAGAGGTGAATATAGTTTATGGAAGAGATGGGATGAGGCCATGATGGGGACAAAAGCAAGAAAGAAACTACTGCTGGCAGTACAGACATCACATAGTGAGAGCCTAGGATTGGACTGTGCTGTTGAATTTTGAAAAAAATGTGAGGAGGGAAGGAGAGGGACCAATGAAAGAAGACTGTTGAGTTTGGATCAGGTTGATACCAGGTGAAAGAATTTGGGAGGATGTGAGTGAAATAATAAAGACAGGTTACTAGAATATTATAGAGTAATAAAGATTTTTTAATTGCCTTAAGCATTTATTTTTGACAGTCTGTGAATTTGTTTTCTCATTTTCTGTCTGGGAATTAATTTGCCTGTTCGACCCAATGGTTTACCTGTTTCCCCTTCTACCTTGATAATTGCATGTGAGTTTTCCTAAATAGAAGTGAAAAATGGGGAAACGTTTTCATTCCTTTTCACTCTTTCTAGCTTTAAAAAAGTTTACCAAGACAGTTTGAAGCTTGTGGCCAAATTAAATCTCTGGGTGTTCCTGATTTCACTTAGGAGAGTTCATCTATGAAAAGGCTGTTGGTGCTATCCACCTTGCCTTCTGTATCCTGTGGCTCACAGAGCAGAACTAGCATCAGGGAAGAGTATCAGACATGCCTATTGTACTTTCCTGACTCCTTGTAAACTGATAGATGATCACTAGCCTGCTGCTTAATTCCAATTTTCTCTGTTTATCCTATTTAAGTATTGAAGTGAAGTGTTAGTCACTCAGTCATGTCTGACTCTTTGCGACCCCATGGACTGTAGCCCGCTAGGCTCCTCTGTCCATGGAATTCTCCAGGCAAGAATACTTGAGTGGGTTGCCATTTCCTTCTCCAATTTGATTTACAGTTAATTCTACTCCACTTAAAAGACAATGTTCTATTTGGTAGCTAATAGCTATGACTCTTTTCAGTCCTGCTTTTCCTCAGGACATTGGTTTATTTGAGTTCATGGCGTTATATCTTCCTTCTTGGCTTCATGTAAAGAATTATAATCATTTGTCTCGAAGTAAAATCACTGACCAAATATCATGGATTATAATGTTTATCTTTTACCCTTTCCATTTTGGGTATGTATGTATGTAACAAAGACCATCAGAAAGTGGAATCATATTTAATTTTTAGAATTGCTAAATATTCCTGAGGTCATTTTGGGTGGCTTTGTGTGGCTTTCTACCATAAAAAGTTCAGTGCCTCAAGATATAATGCATTCTTTTCTTTCTTTGATTATTCATAAACTCTGAGTTTGTTGTCTACAGATTACACAATTGACTATAAATGAATAATATGTGGAATATTGTTTGTCTTCTTTATCTATTCCTGGAGCATATCTGTAAAAGTCTAGTGGTGTAGAAGCTCAAGGATTTCTTCTTATCAGTATCTACAAATAACAATTGACTACTTTTTCTGTACAAAAGTAATATAATCTCTTACTGTTTGCAGATCTGCCCTTTCAGTGTGTTTTTCAGGTGTGTCATGTCAAGCACTTAACAACTTTTAACTGAGCTCCTGTGACCAGCATTACAATAAGGGGGCTCTGGCAGTGGGCTGGGTTTCTTCTTAAAAAAAAGCAGTCTGATTTAAAGATCTAATATTTATAAAAATATTTTATTTTACAATAAAACATAGAGAAAACCTCACAAAAAGTGAAAAACTATGACTCAATGAATTTTTATAAGATACCCACCACACAGGTCATGAAAAAGACTACCAGCCACCCTAGAGACTCTTTTCAAGTTCTCCATCTCAGACACAACTGTCATCTCCCTATCCCTATAAATAATAATTATCATGAATTTCAGCCTTTGTTTTTCTTATGGTTTTTGTGATGATATATATATATATATATATATATATATTTCACACATATATATTTCACACATATATATTTCACACACACACACACACACACACACACACATATATATATACTCTCCTTAGACACTATAGATTAGTTTGTCTATTTTTAAAAATATATCTTTTAAAGTCCTGTTAATCTCTGTATTTTTCCTCTGTCCCTTTTTTCCCTCACAATTTATCTGTTGAGGAACCCAGGCCATTTGACTTGTAGTTTTCACACAGTCTGCATTTTACTGATTGCATACAAATGTCCTCTTCAGTTCAACGTGTTCCTTTGCATTTCCTGAAAACTGGCAGCCAGATCTAGATTCAGGTTTGATCCTCTGGCAGTGCTGGAGGTGGTGCACACTGTGATTACCAGAGGCACAAAATGTCTCATTTCTTCTTCTTCCTTTTTGATCCTGATACCAATTGGTGCTTGATGCCTATATTCATTCCTGGACATTGTCAGTTGTGATAATCTGATTTTATCATTTCCTTTGTATTTTGTTTAATTAATGAATACATGCTTCTCATCATCTACTATTTGACTACACAGTGACACAGTTTATTTAAAGAAAGGGATGGTAGCTTCTCAACTCTTTCTCTAATTATTGGTTTTCAGTATAATTGGTTGGTTCATATCATCATCAAAAGATGACAGATTCTTCCTCTTTTTTCTTTTAATTTAGTATCATGAACTCATGGATTTATGCATATTTAATGGACTTCAATTCACTGCAATTACTACTGTTTTTTAAACTCAAATCATCCCACTTTTTGCTGGTGGTTGGCTCCTGAGTCCTTTAGATACGGCTTCAGTAGTCTTTGATAGCTTCCTTGTATTGTGGCAAGGAATTGGTTTATGTGATTGTGGAACCTGGGTAGGCAAGTTAAAGTCTGTAAGTCAGGCACTTGGAGAGGACAGACTGGAATATTCAGCCACAGAATAAAGTTGCTGTTCACGGGTGGAATTTCTTCTACTTCAGGGAGGCCTCTGATCTACACTTAAGTAAGATTATCTAGGATATTTTCCCTTACCTAATGTTGGTTGGTTATGGACTTTAATCCTATCTACAAAATACCTTAGTAGAGACACCTAGTTAGTTAATGTTTTGATTGAATAACTTGGGACTGTAGCCTTGTCAGGTTGACACATTAAAAGAGGATCACGATTATCAAATATATTATTCACTTAGACATTGTTTTATCTTCATAATATTGCTATTATTAGAATTTGCAGTTAGAACTTTTACACAGTTATCTCACCTAATATTCTCAGTATCTCTGTTGAATAAACCTTTACAAATTGATGTCCCCATTTTTGGATGAAAAGGCAGAGACTTGAGAAGTAATGAGAAATTGTGAAGCTAATAAATAGTCATTTCAAGACTAGAACATAGGTGTCATCTCGCATAGTTCTATCTATTTACTCATGACCTCTTTGAGTGGTCCCTCATATTTATCACCTTGTCCCAACATTGCAAAGATGCCTTTGCTTCTTAGGTTAAAATTCATTTTCGTGTTTAATAACTGAGTTTATCTTCTGTTAAGTTTGGCTAATGATCATGATTCTGGTAATTTGCTACCCCCAGCACATTTTACCCTGCTTTATGTCAGAATTATAACGTTTGCATCCTCTTTTCCTGTGTCAAATATCATTTACCTTGTTCAGTCCTTTCATTGCCATGTAGTAAATGGGTGGTGAACTTAGTATTATAATTTTAGTGTAATTTCTCCTAAAGGAACATTATTTCCTTATTGTTTAATCTATTGAAGTCAGTGTGATTTGTAATGGATATAAATGAGTGCTTTTCTCAAAATAGTAACAATGTTTCTAATTTTTTTAATTTATAAATGCCTAAATCTTTGTTTGCCGTGATACTCTTTCATGTTTCTGAAATTCCTTTATTTAATTGTTCAATAATAATAATGATGATGATGATGATGATAGCTTTATCTCTACGATACCTATGAGAAAGAAAAAAATTCATATGGCAGACAAGTCCCAGGAAGGAACCCTCAGGTCCTTGGCTGGATTGTTATATGATTCACTGATTCACATCAACCTTAATTTTAGTGGGCAAATTTAAACTGAGATTAGTTTTGTAAAGAGCACCGGTACTGACAAATTATATGCAGTCCCATAAATATTATTCTATAGGAATTTAAATGCAAAACATAGAAAAACAATCGCTTGTCCTTTTTCCAACTCTTAAGAGGATGGAGGAGACACATATCATCATGAAAGGCACTGAAAAAGAAAGCAATAAATGTAATTTAATTTTTTTTCATGTCAGTAGAGTGAAATAATCTCTGCAAGTGTTCTAAGTACCACATTGTTTAACTTAAAATTAAATCAGATTAATTTTATTCCTCAAGTTTTGAAAAGAGAGACTGAAATAAACTATTCCATATTTTAACCATAACATATTAACCTTTAGGATTTCAAGCTGAAAGTAACAGAGAACCAAATGTGTTATATCATTAACAGGAATTCCAGAAATAGGAGGGCTATAAGAACTGTTGACATCATTTCATTTTTAAATTTTTAAAATTTTTCTCAAGAGAGTAAAGTGAGGATTTGTTAAATATACACCCTCAGGATGAGAGTGGTGAGACTTGGGTGAGAAGCTTCTGATATCATTTAGGTACATGATCAAGAATCTGATTCTGTGTTTCTCCTTAAATTGACATGCTCATCATTTTATTCATGACTTGAGAAAAAGAAGAGAGCCCACTGTGCTTTCTCTAGAAGTAAGGAAATCTTTCTGGAAATAACATGGCTTATTCCTATTATTTCTCATTGGCCAGGATCACACCCATTTTTAGACTTGTCAACTGTTGATGGGAACTGGACCTCCATGATTGTTTTTGACCAATTGTCTCAAGCTGAAATATCTTGATTCATAACCTATGGATCTTGTAAAAATATAGATTTTGATTCAGTAGATGTAAAGTGATCTCTCTAAACTTTGCATTTGTAATAATCTGACAGGTGCTAATGCAATAATATGCATTAATATATTAATGCTAATGCAATAATAGATACTGGGAAATAAGCAATATTACCACTATACTACTTCATGCCGGGAACTGAACTTGACAAATAAATACTGCATGCACCCTGCATGATGAAGCTTACTTAGTTTAATTAGAGGAGTGATAATAGTTAGCAATTCCAGTGACTTGCCTAGAGTTACTTGGTAGGTGATGAGTCTCAACAACCTGTACTAGAGACAAAATAAATAAGAAAGCATAACAAGGATCTCGGGGGGAGAGAAGAGGAATGAAAAAAGCAAAGTGCTAGGTTATAATCCTTGGATCATATAATTTTGTGGTTCTTAGTATTTCTCAGAGTTGGGGATTTTGCAATGGAAAATCACATAAAAATCTCCAAGCAGAATAAAGGTCCTGGAACTGAAGAATATAAAGGCAGAAAACTACATGAGAACACTGCTTCATAGAGATAAAATTACCATTACTTCTTATTTCCGTCTTGTATAGCTCTGCCTACTCTGCTAAATTGATACCTTGTAGGCAGGCAAAGATCTATTATTTTGGATTATAAAATAAAAAGTTATCATTATTTTTGATTTCTGAAGTGTACATGTCATAAACTGCTACTTTTAACTTTAATGCATTACTTGAAGTAAATAATATGCATTACTTGAAGCAAATTAAATAAAGCAATGTCTAGTGCAGTAGACCACATTTTCTCATTGATATAATGCATTGATCAAGACTCAACAACAAATAATCAACTCATTTGACTGGACCTGTGATACAAATGAAGCAAAAACAGCTCTGGTTTATTTTAGAGGAAATATTACTAAATTTTGTGTCTTTAAACCTAGTTTTGAGTTTTAATCCTGCTATTAACAGACTATGTATCACATTTCTAATCTTTCTGGATTTTGATTTTATAATCTATAAATGGAAATGACTATCACAGAAAATTTGAAATAGAGAACAGTGATAGAATCAGGATAACAGCTAATATAAATAACATGAGGTACATAGAGGGGCTTATTAAGTGATTTTTGAAGAAAAATATGAAATTATGACTATAATTATTTTTATTGTTATTTTGAGAGATAATTAGCACCTAAATGTACTATACTCTTTAATTATATAAACAGTGTATATCTTATATAAGCATATACATGTTATAGCTTTATTAGTATAATAAAAAATATGTACAAACACAGTGTAATCAACTTAGTGATCTCTGGATGGGATCACCTTAAGTAGAGCCCTCAGCATCTCTAACTTGTGGTTTAGCTCAGAAAGAACTTTGTATAGATGATCTCTAGATGTCCTTGAGGTTCTGTATTTCTGTAGCTTCCCTTTAGTATTCATTTTAATTAATGATTATTATATATTTTTTATAATAATTTATGAAAGCCTAATGAAGTTTTACATGACTCTTATCTTTAAAAATATCATGTATATGAATTTAGTACATTTTAACAAAGAATTTTATCCACAAAATAATGATAACATATTGCATATGATGCTGTGGAAGGTAAAAAATGCAAGATTTGAAACCGTACCTTCAGGATGATTTCAGTATGCAACAAGGTAAAAGGACAAAATATATTATAGAAGTGATTCAAGGTAGAAATGCTGGTGATTACATTTTTATGCTAATCTCTGATTTTCTGAGACCCTATTCATGACAGTTTCAGTGGGGATGGCAGGTGGAAGAGTATGTTTAAATTGATGAAATATGAGCTTGAGGCTGAGAGGACATTGTTTGACTTCATAGCTCATGTCATTATGGGCATCATCTAGGAATACCTAAGAGTTGTTGGTATCCATTGTTGGGTAATTCAGATTTTTCATAGGAGCAAACGACTGATTCCAGCAGAAGTCAGTAGTGATCTTGTAACTGTTGCAGGTAAATAGAGTAGATCCTATGTTGGCAGTACATAAACAATGGAAAGTTTTTAAAAATTTGGAATTCTTCCAGGCTAGTGAAAATTTCTGAAATCGCTGCTTATAAAGTAAATTAGGGTCAGAAAGTGTGGTCTCACTAACAATGCAGAAGACTGAAGGACTAGGAGACAATCTCACCAGCAGCTGTGATTCAGATTGAGAAAGCTATTTTAGCACAGGAACCAGGTAGTGGTGAAGGCTGTTGAGCACTGCTGAGGCCTAGGTGAATTTTGGGATCATGAGAATATTCACAGAACTATGGTGGAGAGGATAACTTGACCTGGTAGATAATTGATTGGAAGTCATTGCACAAGCTGGGAAATCCAGAAGTTAAGAGATTGTTTGAGTGAGATTGTGAAAGAGCGATCTACAAGTGAGGAACCAGGATAGAGGGTAAAGTAGAAGACATTATGCCTTCCTTTGGGAAAAGTTTGGAGGAAAGTGTTACTGTGAGATGAATGACAATGAAGATGGAAAGATGAAATAATCATTATTGAGAGTAAAACATTAAGGGTATACTTATAAACTCATCACAGAAGAAGATGGATTTTTGAAATCCGACTTGAAAGACAGTGCTAAAAGATGTGAGTGTGTTTGTGCCTGAGTAAGATAATTTAGAAGGCAAGGTAGGAAGTGGGCGTTGACTGGTATTGCCAAAGGAAGAACAGAGAACTATAAATGGTAGTAAGAAAGATGGTGGAAGATGGAGAATACACTAGAGGTGTAAATTAGGGGAGATGAGGTGGAGGACATGTCGCTGTATGAGTGCTGAGTCATGGTCTGCCTTCTGGTTTGAAAATTAATATTAAATAAAGTGATAACTGAAAAAATGCAGGTTGAGATTTGCATGCCTAAAGTTTTTTTGTTATGTGATTTATAGGGAAAGAGAATTCAGGCTGCATTTTATGAATTTATATTTTAGGGCTGGTGAGTATAAGCTGCTCTTACTCTTTGTGGGTTAGAAACAAAGAATTAACAAAACACTGAATGAATGAAAAATGCAGATGTCAAATTTGGGACTTTTTATCTGCAGGTATATATGAGTATACAGACACATGCGTATATACAAGATAATATGCATGTATTTATCATTTCAGATATAGAGAAGGATGTTAAAGATACAGTAGATTTTAACATTTTAAAAATTATTAAAGTAATTAATTCATTTATTATTTACTTGTTTTAAAATGCAAAGTATTTCAAACATACAAAAACATTTGTAAAAAAACGAAAATTGACCACTAACATGCCCACCACTCTAATTTAACAGAAACTGACATTTTGCATTTTTTTCTCTTAATTTTTCTAAGCAACTTTTTCCCTAAGACTTAAACATATATTTCAGAGGAATATAGGAGATGTTCTACATTTTTACCAGGACTGTGCTGGTTTTAGTTTGCTTAGTTTAACTGCCATGTTGAATTTTACTGATTGGATAAATGTCAGTTCATTTTTCCACTATTCAGGTATATTTTATGGCATCTTTCCTATACTTAACTATTATAAATGATTTTGAGTTGAGTATTCTTGTACATATCTGTGATCACACATGAAAGGGTGATTCACATGTAGAAATGGAACTATTGGGGTCTATGTTTTATGCATCTTCAGCTTTACTAGATAGTAGCAAATAATTTTCTAACATGACTGTAACCATTTACACTTCCACAGGTAATTTTACTGTTCTGTTTTACACTCTTTGATGAGATGATACATCAAATAATGTAAAAGGATACCAGGAATACTTAGCATTTTACCTACCAGAAGTGAGAATGAGGATCATGGCCATTTATCTTTCATAGTTGTGGCCTTTCTTTGCCCTTTGTGCTATCTTTGACATAAAGAATTTTTAAATTTAGGCTGAGGATCTCTTTTCAGGGTTATTATACGTACACATTTTCTCTCTTTATAGCCTGTCCATTTGTTGACAAGCTTATTTGTCTTTTTCCTTATTGAACTGTAGAAGAATTTTACATAACCTGACTATTTATCTTTAATGGTTATTTTCATGACAAATATCTTATCATGGTTTGTGGCTTGCTTTTTTCACTTTATTTATGATATCTTTCAATATATAGAAGTTAGCAATTTTATTATAGTTGAATTTGTCAACCACTTCCTTTATGGTCTTGTGTGAGGCATCCTGATATTATAAATATGTTTTCCAATAGTTCGTTTTGAAAGTTGACAGATATGCTTTTAACTTTTAGGTTCCTTTCATTACTTCTTTTAAATGGTATAAATTGGCTGTCATTAATGCCAAAGAGATAAAAGTTTGCAAAGAGTACAGATTTTGGCTTGACCATAAATTATTCATTAGTATTTTATAGTCATCCTGTCATGATCGCATGCTATGCGTTTAGAATACTGAGATGCATCGACCATGGTCTCAGACTCCTGAAAGGGACAAACCTATTAAGTACATGCAGTGCAGTATAAGGGCTAAAAGAAGACTTTACATATATAAAGCCTGGGAGAAGGGAGATGACAGTGAATTATTTGCCAAGAAGCCATTATCTGTCTTCCTAATTCATATACTCTGGGCTAATAGAAATTTTATGTAAAACTGAAATTACTATTATAGTTTAGCATTACACCCCTTAAGGGATAGCAATATTAACTTACATCCTTTTTCTGATTGAAAGACAACAGTGAAAATTTGTGGGGCTACACGGATATTTTCCTCCTAATTTTAACAAATAATAAGTTATCACAGATGTTAGTTGCCAAGATGCTTTAAATTTCTGGAAATGTTTAAACCCTGTTTTATAAAAGATTGGTTTTTGTTTACAGAGACGAAATGGTGAAGATATACCTGTGGCTCAGACTAAGAACATCAATCACAGAAGATTTGCTGCTTCCTTTAGATTGCAAGAAGTGACAAAAACTGACCAGGATTTGTATCGCTGTGTAACTCAGTCAGAACGAGGTTCTGGTGTGTCCAATTTTGCTCAACTTATTGTAAGAGGTAAAGTAAAATTGCTTTCACTTCATGAAATTGCATGGCTTCATTAGAACAAAAGCAACTTTTGTAGATATTTGGATCGATTTTTAAATCTGGTGCTCTTTAGCTCAAATAAGTATAAAACCATATCATTATAAAAGTTCTGAAAATGTCTTAAGGTCAAATTAAGACTGTTGTTATATAGTGTGTCAGGCAAGTTTTCAGTAACTGATTTTTATCGAAAGGAATCTATTTAATACTCCAATCGGGCTAAACATAAAATACTTTATTTTGCCATCAATTTAAGGCTACCAGAGGAATTGGTGAGGGATTGTGATATATTGGTACTTTTCTTTAGTGAATACTGGAAAAAACAAGTACAAGTGCACAATATATATTACATTCACTGAAAATTGACTGAGTCCCTATATAATTCACTGTTCTAGGTTGTGGAGATACAATGGTTAGTAAAATACAAAGACTCTCCCCTATGTATGTAGTGCTTCCCTGGTGGCTCAGATGGTAAAGAGTCTGCCTACAGTGCGGGAGACCCAGGTTTGATCCCTGAGTCAGGAAGATCCCATGGAGAAGGAAATGGCAACTAAGCCCAGTATTCTTGCCTGGAAAATCCCAGGGATGGAGGAGCCTGGCAGGCTATAGTCCATGGGGTCGCAAAGAGGTGGACATGGCTGAGCAACTTCACTTTCTTTTCCCTATGTAGTCTAACTGAGGTATGTTAGGCACATCATATATGAAATTGTAGTATCACATCATGGGATGTGTTATGAATAAAAATAAATACACAAAATGAGGGGGATTGATGGCTTAGTTAAGATGATCTGGAAGGCCTCTTTGTGAACATGACAACTGAGCTGAATCTTTCAAAAATGAGGACGTCAGCCATGTGAAAATTTAGAGGAAAAGCAACTTTTGATGAATAGACTATCATGCATCAATTGTTTATGATAAATGAAAATAATTTATAAACCATGTAAGTCTCTTCAAGGAGATGTTTGGCAGATTTTAGCAAAAACATTTCATCTGGACTGAGGTTTGTCAGAGATGTCAGGGAAGGCCTTTATCATTGACTTTCTTTGAGATAGAATCTGAAAGTTGAGAAAAAGTTGCTCAGATGAATGTTGTAGTTTTGAGGGGCCGGGGTAAGAAAAAGAAGGATCAGCAGGCAGAGAGCAAGGCAAGTGTCAGTGCTTAGAGGCTAGAAGGAGAAAAAGAGATAATCCACATTCAAGTTAATACATTTTATACTGCTTAACATCAAATGTCTTTTATGTGTATTATTTCATTGTTAGATTTACTTGATTTTAATACTTTAACCTTTAGTACTTTCAGAAGAAAATTGAAATTCAGACTATTTGATAATTGCCCAAGGCCACAAAGATCTAATAACTGGCTGAGCCAGAATTTAATTCCATGTTTCTTAACTCCTGGTGCTGGGCTCATTCTTTTCCACCAAAGCTTTATCTCACATTAACATTACTAAATAATGCTATTAGCTGCTTGTAATGCTTTTGTCTTGAGAGATTCTGTAGATCATTAAAAAAGAAAAGTTCATCTTTGTAAATTGGATAGAACTCTATTATAAATAAAACTTTGCTGATAGCTCCAGTCACCTTATAGCACATGCTTTAGTTCATGAAATCACAGCCCCAATTCATTGACTAACAAGAAAATATGGTAATATTTAACTCCAGTGTTTAGGTAAACAATTTAACATATATTCATATATGTTTGTATATTCATCTTTGGTGAGCCCTTTTCCTGCGTCTTTCTCACCTGAGCCTGACGGTACCTTTGAAAAGCCTGAAGGTGTCCTTGGGTAATCTTCAGAGTGATTAATATGCTATGGATACGGGAAGGTGGGTGTGCTCTTGAGTCATCGTGCTCGCTGTATCTTCACGGGGCTGTATGTGCCTTCACGACGTGCAGCCACTGAAGGAGACAGTAGCTTTTAATAATGCAGCTAGAGTGCTTTTGACTAACCTACCATTTTATATATATATATGTGTGTGTGTGTGTGTGTGTGTGTGTGTGTGTGTGCGCGTGTGTGTCTGCTCAGTTGCTCAGTTGTGTCTGAGTCTTTGTGACCTCAGGGACTGTAGCCCTCCAGGATCCGCTGCCCATGAAATTTTCCAGGCAAGAATACTGGAGTGCGGTACAATTTCCTATTCCAGGGGATCATCCTGACCCATATATATATATGGATCGTCCTGACTCATATATATAGAGAGAGGCATAAATATAGATGTATAGATATAAAAATTTTTGAAGAAGTGGCCCCTGATGTATTCAACAGTTACAAAAGGCAGAGTTGAAGCCTTTATCTAGGTGCTCCCTTTAAACATAAATTTCCTTCTTTCAGATAGCCATTTAGTACCTGTTTATTTTAAAAGAGATGTATTTTGGATTATTAGATCTCCCTTGTTTAATCTGAATTGTAAAGTAGATTTTATCAGAGCTTGCTTTTCTTTGCTTAGAGAATCTATATTATGGCTATTCTAGGAGTGCTACTTGAGAAGTAACTAATTATTTCAATAACATTTATAAAAGGAAACCCTGAATTTCATAGAAAATCTTAGCTATTTTTCTTTCCCCTTTTTTCCTTTTTGTCTTTTTATGATGTTCCTCGCATTTAACCTATATTTTGTTTTACATTTTATATTGTACTTGTTGGGTAAAGATATGATGGTGCTGTGAATGTACTATCCAGAATCTGTTTACATTTTAGAAATATATTTTGATAGTTTTGACACTGTTCTTTTTCTTTTTCATGTACTTTACTTTGATGTATATTTAACACTTACAGGTGATACTTTGCTTGGAGTTTGCTTTGAAAACAAATGAAACAATACATTCTCTTGTTTGTTCAATAACCACCAAATAAATATTGCTAACCACAAAATACACCCTTTGGGGTCATCTCTCCTGGTGTTGAAATAGTGCTGAGAATTAACTATGGTGACAAGTCTTGTCTCTCATTGGCACATTCAAAGCTGACATCCTGTTACATGGATACAAAAGATGGTAATTTTAAAGGAAATTTTGGGGGCAGTGATACAAATAGTCTTTAATAAGATCTGGCATAGTATTGCCTGTTGTCAAAGATGACCCAAGGGTAAGAGTTTATTAGTGCATTTTCTCCTAAACTGAAAGTGACAGGGCATGCTTAAGGCTTTTTGGTTGCTGTTTGTTACAAATGAAAATTTCACTGCAGAATTCTCATGTTGAAGAGTATTGATCTCCATGTTCCCACAGCCAGAGGAAGAAAAAAAAAATGCTGAAATAGAATATACTTTATCATGACTTTAGCTTTGCTTCCAGATCATTTTGAGTAATGATAATATTTTCAGTTTGTGGAAGCCAATCTTTATAGACAAAGAAGTTTTTACAGAGACGAGATGAAGAGCAGATGTTTTGCTCAGTGTTTCTACAAGATGGAGGTGTAAAAAATGTGAAATACACATTGAAATGTGTTTATAAACTTCAGATGAAAAGCACCACCTGTAGTCTGTTATGTTATAGATTCTCATTCTTTTAAAAATTTTTTTAATTGAAAGGTAATTGCTTTACAATACTGTGTTGGTTTCTGCCATGTGGTACATATACACAATGGAATGCTCAGTTCAGTTCAGTTTGGTCGCTCAGTTGTGTCTGACTCTTTGTGACACCATGGACTGCAGCAAGCCGGTCCTCCCTGTCCATCAGCAACTCCTGGTAGCTTACTCAAACTCATGTCCATCGAGTCGGTGATGCCATCAAACTGTCTCATCCTCTGTTGTCCCCTTCTCCTCCTGCCTTCAATCTTTCCCAGCATCAGGGTCTTTTCTAATGAGTCGGCTCTTCGTATCAGGTGACCAAAGTATTGGAATTCAGCTTTTTAGCATCAGTCCTCCCAATGAATATTCAGGACTGATTTAGGATTGACTAGTTGGATCTCCTTGCAGTCCAAGGGACTCTCAAGAGTCTTCTCCAACTGCTGCTGCTACTGCTAAGTCGCTTCAGTCGTGTCCGACTCTGTGTGACCCCATAGACGGCAGGCCACCAGGCTCCCCCGTCCCTGGGATTCTCCAGGCAAGAATACTGGAGTGGGTTGACATTTCCTTCTCCAGTGCATGAAAGAGAAAAGTGAAAGTGAAGTCGCTCAGTCGTGTCTGACTCTTAGCGACCCCAGGGACTGCAGCCTACCAGGCTCCTCCGTCCATGGGATTTTCCAGGCAAGAGTACTGGAGTGGGGTGCCATTGCCTTCTCCGACACCACAGTTCAAAAGCATAAATTCTTCGGTGCTCAGCTTTCTTTATAGTCCAACTCTCACATCCCTACATGACTACTGGAAAAACTATAGCTTTGACTAGACAGACCTTTGTTGGCAAAGTAATGTCTCTGCTTTTTAATATGCTGTCTAGGTTGGTCATAGCTTTTCTTCCAAGGAGCAAGCGTCTTTTAACTTCATGGCTGCAGTCAACATCTGCAGTGATATTGGAGCCCCCCAAAATAAAAGTCTCTCACTGTTTCCATTGTTTCTCCATCTATTTGCCATGAAGTGATGGGACTGGATGCCATGATCTTAGTTTTCTGAATGTTGAGTTTTAAGCCAACTTTTTCACTCTCCTCTTTCACTTTCATCAAGAGGCTCTTTAGTTCTTCTTTGCTTTCTGCCATAAGGGTGGTGTCATCTGCATATCTGAGGTTTATTTCTCCTGGCATGTTGTTTTCCAGTTTGTGCTTTATCCAGCCTGGCATTTCACATAATGTGTTCTGCATATAAGTTAGATAAGCAGGGTGACAATGTACAGCCTTGCTGTACTCTTTTTCCCAATTTTGACCAGGCCATTGTTCCATGTCCGGTTCTAACTATAGCTTCTTGACCTGCATACAGATTTCTCAGGAGGCAGGTAAGGTGGTCTGGTATTCCCATCTCTTGAAGAATTTTTCACAATTTGTGATCCACACAGTCAAAAGCTTTGGCATAGTCAGTAAAGCAGAAGCAAGTGGAACTGTCTTGCTTTTTTGATGATCAAAAGGATGTTGGCAATTTGATCTCTGGTTCATCTGTCTTTTCTAAATCCAGCTTGAACATCTGAAAGTTCACGGTTCAGGTACTGTTGAAGCCTGACTTGGAGAATTTTGAGCATTACTTTGCTTGCGTGTGAGATGAGTGCAATTGTGGAGTAGTTTGAACATTCTTTGGCATTGCCTTTTTTGGGGATTGGAATGAAAACTGACCTTTTCCAGTCCTGTGGCTACTGCTGAGTTTTCCAAATTTGCTGGCATGTTGAGTGCAACAGTTTCACAGCATCATCTTTTCAGATTTGAAATAACTCACCTGGAATTCCATCACCTCCAGTAGCTTTGTTCATTGAGATGCTTCCTAAGGCCCACTTGCCTTTGCATTCCAGGCTGTCTGACTCTAGGTAAGTGATCACACCATAGTGGTTATCTGGGTCATGAAGATCTTTTTTGTATATTTCTTTCTTCTGTGTATTCTTTCCACCTCTTCTTAATATCTTCTGCTTCTGTTAGGTCCATACCATTTCTGTCCTTTATTGTGCTTATCTTTGCATGAAATGTTCCCTTGTTATCTCTAATTTTCTTGAAGAAATCTCTAGTCTTTCCTATTCTATTGTTTTCCTCTATTTCATTGCATTGATCTCTGAGGAAGGCTTTCTTATCTCTCCTTGCTGTTCTTTGGAGGTCTGCATTCAAATGGGTATATCTTTCCTTTTCTCCTTGCCTTCAGCTTCTCTTCCTTTCTCAGCTATTTGTAAGGCCTCCTCAGACATAAAGTCGATTCTCATTCTTGATCTCCTTTCTTTTCCACCTGGCTGAATCAAAGATGCAACTAAATTTCTAGCCAACTGACCCACAATAAACTTTTATAAAATTCTGATTGCTACAACTGACACTCAATTTCTATTCCCATTTGTTAACTATGCTTTTCTATTATTTCTATCTGTGAAACTCTTAATTACATTTTTGGAGTTCTTTAATGTGAAAGGCACAGTCTTTTCTTGGTCTTTGTTGTTGCTTAGACAACATTTCAGTGACTTGTAATAGCCATTATCAAAATTCTCTGGAGATACATATTCAATTAATATTGTAATCTATTCCTGATGAATACCACTGACCTCTAGCTGTAAAATGAAGTGAATGTCAACACATGTACCAGTGGAGGTGGCCCTGTAAAGCAAATTTCAGTGTTAGAATCATAAGGACTTTGGATTATTGTTGGTATTTCCCTTTGCAGGATAATACAAATTAAGGATAAGGGTATTTGCTGACTTTTATAACTGAAAGGTGCAGAGATAGGCTTCAGGGCTGGTTCACTTCGTCATGAAAGATCCAGGTTCTTTCCAGTTCTTCACTCTGAAGTTCATAGTTTTGGCTAAGTCAGGGTCTCTTGATGGTCACAGGATAGCCATATGGCTATGAGCTCCTTTGGTTCCATCCACATAGGAATCGAAAGGTTACCACCTCTCACACATCAAAAATTGCATGACTGCACATGGAGAGACAACTGGAATGGCCAGTAGAGGACTTTTGTAAGTGGGACTGCAGAGCATATCATGGTTATTCAGAGGGAGCCATTAATTCTACTCACATAAAAGAGGAACTGAGGATGTTTTTCACAAAAAGTACAGCTTTACCTTGAAGGACATGCAGAGTTTGGAACTTGGTAATATGGGAGAAGGGTGTTATTGTTATAAGTCAGGTAACAGTACAAAGTGGGACTTTTGGGGGAATGACGCACTGTTAATGGAGTTGCTTGTAGGTACTGTACAACTTACCCGCTACAGCTGTGAAGGAAAGCTGTCCAGACTAACAGAAAGTTTGCATTTGAACCTTTCAGATTCTACACTTATTGTGATCATGTGTAGTTTATGTTCCGTTACAGTCTGTCTAGTCCATCTTTGTTTGCTACAGCATTTGGCTTATTTTTTACATAACTACAACTGATACTATTCTAAAAATTCATAAATAAAACGTAGCTGAAGTCAGAGCAGTGGGGCTGACTCTTAAAGACATAAGGAATGAATGATGAACTACATCCCTCCCTTACCTGGGATTACTGGGAATAGGAAGATTACTGTGGAGGGAAGATTACTGGGGTAGAGGAAAAGACGATGGCTCTTTGTTTCTTGTAGTATCTGAACCAGTCTTACATGAACTAGGAGGGTGACTTTTTCTTTAGCATGAATTTTTTCCCACTTGAAAAATAATCTTGACTTAACTAACTTGTTGCAGTCTTTTGTATACATCAGTTAAAAATCATATCTGACTCTCTCGTTTTAGTGTGTTGATAATAGAACCAAGGGCACTTGAGAAGTGGAAATCACACATGCTAATACTCTTGTTAGCTGGTGGTTGAAAAGCCATGGAATTTCTAGCTTGCGTCCTTTAGCACTCTCTTTAATACCACACACTATTGATTGTTAGCTAGTTTTCATAGCACAGCTAGTTTTCATTCAAGCTGACTCTTGAATTCATGTATAGATTCTTTTTCTAACAGTGACTTAAAAATCCCTTTTCTTTGCTTCTATTGTAAAAACTAGTCAACTTGATAGCAAATTTAGAGTTATCTTTGAGAATTCAGCTTAAGCATTTGTTTTACAAAATCTGAAGTATAAGAACATAAGTATAAACCACATACAAATTTCCCCCAACTGCCCCTACGTTAGGAAAATACCTGCAGTCCATCAAGGGATACCAAATGTGTCAGATTTGGAGGAGACCACAAATGTGGCATATGTAAAAACGCTATATTGGTACCCTTGAGTATGATAAAAGGAACATTTGGAGTCTCCTCTTATCCATAGGAGCTGCTTGTAATTCAGGTGATTCCATTCAAGGTACAAGATGTCTGGTACATTTTTAAATTCTAAATGAGCAAAAGGATACTGGATGTCCTTTATTTCAGGTAGTATTTCATTACTGAAACACTGTTCTATCCACTATTGTGCTCCATTATTCCAAATAATTTTTCCTATTAATTTTCCCCTCCTTTGTGTTCCCTTATGCTCTTTGATGAAAGTGATAGAGTACAGCACTTGTCTCTCTAGTGCAGTGATTTATTTTCTTGTTTGTTTTAAAAATGAAAATGCAATGAGAGTTCTTTCTCAAAGAATTTCTGAGTGTATTTACATAGGTGAATCACATGTAGAGCTCTATCTAATGTTTAGCAGTTGTGGCACTGATCATGGTTTTTTTTTGGATTGTGTCTTTGAGGACTTTGCTTTTGTTGGAGCTTTCTTCTTAAGAATTTAAGAAGGATCAAAGAGGAAACAGAATGATCTGCATGCCAAATAATTCTTTCTGTTGTGCTTAGTTGTTCAGTCATGTACGACTCTCTGCAGCCCCATGGACTGTAACCCACCAGGCTCCTCTGTCCATGGGGATTCTCCAGGCAAGAATACTGGAGTGGGTTGCCATGCCCTTCTCCAGAGGATCTTCCCAACCCAGGGACTGAACCCAGGTCTCCTGCATTGTGGTCAGATTCTTTACCATCTGAGTCATCAGGGAAGCTCCCTGTTGAACTCTAGGGAATTTGATTTCAGAGCACTGATGATAGGTCTGCACTTTTCTTCTGAGCCTCTCAATTCTATTTTCTTGGAGTTTGTGATAAATGTTTCTTCTGAAGGATCTATGTCAACTTCCCAGAATTTTGTAATTTATATTCCCCTCCTGGTTCATTCTTTTTCTTTCTCTTAGCCCAAACCGAAAAGGAGGCAATGAAGTCAATTTGTAACTTTACTGAAAAATCAACTAACAGCCTTTATTGAGTACTTAAAATGGTAAGGGTCTTCCCTCATAGCTGAGTTGGTTAAGAATCTACCTGCAGTGCAGGAGACTGCGGTTCGATTCCTGGGTCAGGAAGCTCCACAGGAGAAAGGATAGGCTACCCACTTCACTATTCTCAGCTGGTAAAGAATCCGCCTGCAATGCGGTAGACCTGAGTTCGATCCCTGGTAGCTCCCTGGAGCTACCCACTTCAGTATTCTGGCCTAGAGAATTCCGTGGACTGTATATATAGTCCATGGGGTCGCAAAGAGTCGGATGTGACTGAGCGACTTTCACTGTCACTTCACTCTCACTAAATTGGTTATAATAGGCATCAGGAAATTACAAAGAAACCTCAGACATAATCTCAGCTCTCAAGCAATTTATAATTTAGTTAAATGTCTAGGAGAATGTTGAATTCTTGAATATTTGGGCACAGAGTTTTGACTTTGATTTTGGTCCCATTTTTAACTTATAGAGGGAAAAATAATAATATCATCCGATAAGTAGAAAATATACCAATGGATATTTACCAAACATATTAAGCACTATTTTGGTATATAATGTGGTATATAATTTGTACTATGAGAGTCTTATCAAATGTGAAACTGAAGCTCTATAGCTGATAGACTGGAGTAAATCATCAAAGGAGAGAGATAATTCATAGTTTTCAGTGGTATGTGTGTGCCGATGGTGGTATAAGTGATGTGGTTGGGCTGGACTCCATTAATTGTAGATCTTGAATTTCTTCCACTTTTCCACCACTTCATCTTCTAGAGTCAAAAATAGCAGGCTTCCCAATCAGTGTATGATTGACAGGTGTTCCAGTGTTAAGCTTGTTTTCAGTTAACATAAACTATTTACAAGTTAGATGTTCACATCTTTTTAAAAACTAGCTAATCCACATTCTGCTTGCTAGTGAAATGGCATCAGGAACCTGACTTTCTAAGCGCAAACTAGGAAATACACAGAAACAGAAACCACTGATGAAATGTTAAGTGGAAGTAAATATCAGGTAAATCAGTCAAAACCAACTTATTCAACAAAGTTTATCATGTATTTACCATAGAAAGAACTTTCCTTTCCATCTGGGTTAATATAAATCATGTTATTTCCTTTTCTGAGAAACATTTGGACTAGTAAGAAATAAAGACAGTCAAAGGTCAACACAAATAAGTACAGATAAACATTTATATTCTGTTAATCCTGTGCATGGAATTGTGTTTAGTTCATAGTTAACTAGTTTTTATAAAAAAGAAAAAAAATTATAACATTTTAATTTTGAACATGAGTATTTGGAGGCTGAGGACTAGACAGAGATTAAATAATTGTGGCAAAGTATGAGCAGCTTTTCTCAGTGCATAAATCCATTACAACCTCTCCTTATACAGCTTTCTCTTACCTCTGATGTTCGTTTTAGAGAAATTATGGCCTACAGATGTGGTCTTATCTCTCATGGGCTGTAGGGACAGGGTTGTATTTAACTTTAGGATATAATTTAGAAGATAACTTTGTTTTGCTTTGTTTTCTGCCTTCTGAGCCCTCAACTAAGAACATATTTTGTTGTCTTTTCTGTAGTGTTGTGCAATTCAGAATTAGATTTAGTTGTGATGGCACAGAATCTGTCCTTGTGTTAAAACAACAAATGAATAATTACCTGTACCCCTGTTAGGAAGAAATTTTATCCACATGGTTATTTACCTTTTCCTAATTGCCACTTGGATTTTCTATCATCTTCATGTGCATATGGAAGGAACCATTACTGTTTTTATTTTCCCTGCTACCCCCTCCAGTGAATTTCCTTCACATTAGTAAAAAAGAAAAATCACAATGCTTTTCTGGTCCAAAGAATTTAAATGAAATATGCTCTGGGTACAACTCAAAATTTATTTTCTATCATGCACCTCCTTTCTTAATCCACAGCAAGCATATTCCTGCCATTGTGCTATTATACTTGCTATTTCCTCCACCTGGATTTTCTTTTTTTCCCCTCAAATACATGCATACTTTCATATTCTTGTCTTATTCAGGTTTCTCTCAGTTTTTTCCAAAATACTTGAAAGTCAAATGATAGTTATTTTCTAGTACAAAAGAAAATTCATTGATTTTGCTTTATAATATTTTTTCTCCAGAGTTATTTAGCTCTAAGTTTTCAAAAGATCTTTATATAACACCTACTATTAGTATGTACAGAACAAATATTTGTACAAGACAGTGGTCTGAAATATACTCACATTGTTGGGTGGAATATAGCAGCTAGAAATACATATATTAATAGGCTGTTTCTTTCATTTTTTGAATTTTATTACATATCCTTTGGGTGCTGAGAACTTTCTTTGTCTTCAGTGTCATTGGTTTCATCCGTATCACCATTTTATTTTTACTGTACTTTTTACTTTTTTTAAAGTAAGAAAAAAATTTCTATGCGCTGAGACTTTATTTTTATTGAGATTTAATTGATTTATAATATTATATTAGTTTCAGGTGTACAACATAATGATTCAATACTTTTATAGATTATACGCCATTTAAAGTTATTACAAAATAATGGCTTTATTTCCGCGTAGTACAATATATCTTTGTTACTTATTTTGTACATAATAGTTTGTATTTCTTAATCCTGTATGCCTGTCTTGCCCCTTCCCCCTCCCATCTCCAGACTGGTATTCACTGAAAGTGAAAGTCTTTTGTGACCTCATTGACTATACATACAGTCCATGGAATTCTCTAGGCCAGAATACTTCCCTTCTCCAGGGAATCTTCCCAACCCAGGGATCGAACCCAGGTCTCCCTCACTGCAGGCAGATTCTTTACCAGCTGAGCCACGAGGGAAGCCCAAGAATACTGGAGTGGGTAGCCTATCCCTTCTCCAGCAGATCTTCCTGACCCAGGAATTGAACCGGGGTCTCCTGCATTGCAGGCAGATTCTTTACTAACTGAGCGATCAGGTAATCACTAGTTGTGCTATCTGTGAGCTTTTTACTATACTTTTGTAAAGAGTGCTCACTGGTCTCCCCCCATCAGTACCTGCCTCCTCTGAGTCAGGCTTCACACAATAGCTGACAGGCTGACTGCTCTTCTGATTCTGGTGGCTTCTTGGTTAGGCAGTATCTGTCCCAGATGCCTCATCACGGTCTCCAAGACCCATTGTCATCTGGCTCTGCCCACCTCTCCAGTCCAGATTCTCCTTTACTCACCAAACTCTAGCAGCACTGACTTGCTTTCACTTGATCGTGCTCTCTTCAACCTTAGGGCCCAGGCATTTTCTGTCCACAGTGCATCTTCACATTTCTTCAATGTATTATTGCATTCCTAACATCTGCCTCCACCTCTCAATTAACTAAGTCAAGGGCTCTTCCCTTTTGCCTGTTTACTATTGTATTTCTATAGCCAGGACCATGGCCAATACCTAGCTGATATAATCAAGCAATTGTTCAAGAAACAAAAACAGCATAGATTGTAAAGTGCCATCTGAATGGCATGGTCTTAATGTGTAGGACAGAGGAGGCAGCCTCATTCTTGACTTTACCAGTCAGGGAATGAGCGGAGGAAGAGACAGACATCCATCTTACCAGTGATGGATGGGTAGGATTTGGATAGTTGAAAATGAATATGGGCATTTCAAGCAGAGGGTGTGACATAGGAAAAGATATGCTCTTGATGGCTACTGTTACATATAGACCACAACACAGTATTTCGCAGGGAAGTCTGATGTGACCCTGAAATTGTACTTTGAGGCCTAACTGTGGAGCAATTTGAATGCCTGACTAAGGAATATGAATAATTATATCATTTGATCTGGGAACTTTTGGGAGTTTTGCAGTAGGTTACTCATGTCTTCATATCTGATTCAGAAAACTAGGATGAGAGATGATTTGGAGAAGACTGAGTTTTCAGGGAATAAGTTTAAGGGGCTCTAAAAATCTTAAACACTTGAGATGGTAAGACATCCTTAAGGAGGGTTGTGTTGGAAAGGACAGGTCAAAGTTGAGAGATTATGGTGGAAATACTGTTAAGAACATTGTGAAATGGCCAAAGATGGAATAGCCAGCCTGGGATACTAGGTGAAACAGAGTATTATGGACAAAAGTTTGGAATGCTTGTAGAACTTACTTGATAGCATATATGGTCATTTTAATTGTAAATTCTTCCTTGGGTCACTGCAGAGACAGGTTTTAAGTCTTTGGGCATGTGGGAAAGGCTTCAGCTAGTTGAAGGTTATTAACAGAGATTCAACACAAGATAAATTAAATAGACTCAGTGTAGAGAAATTCTAGTGTATAGAAATTCTTTTGGAAACTTCCATTTCAGAGTCTTTAGCCAACATTATTAGAATTTTTCATGCTGCTAAACTTAGGATAAAAGCAGATGTGTGCAATTAAATGGAAAATTTGGAGAGTCCTGACATGGTTAAATATAATGTCTTTATTCTTGACATTATTCGTATACGAAATAAACACATGTGAGATATAGCATGTGTAAATATTTTCTTCCTGCTGCTTCATGTAGATTGCTTTTTTGGGGTTTGAGATGATCTGTTAAGTGAAAGTCTTCCTTTTCTTTGTAAAAATTTCGTACTTCATAGAAATAAAGCAAGCTCTCCAAAGACTTTTCCACTTTTTCTGCTCTTCAGAATTTGAGTGCCCCTGGTCATAATACTCCTAGATATGTTTTTTTCTTACATCAATTTTTTAAAGCATTGAAAGGAAGGCGGTTTTTCTTTCTAAGGCTCCTGTTCAACAGCATTTCTCAATCCTCAAAGAATGTCACTCACTGCAGCAGGTCATTTAAAAATATTTACTTAAGGATAAAGAGTTCCCGTCTGCCATTAATTGTTCTGTGTTAAAACCCTCACTTTGTATTGTGCATTACAAAGATTTGACATTTCTTTATATTGTGCAGGGGTGTTAAAAAGTGGTTACCATGACCAGACTGGTTGATACATCACAATGATGAAAAGTGAGGTGTTTGGGATTCAACATGGATGGTAGAAATGCAAGATGTCAGAGGAGCCATATATTAAAGAGAATTTGAATTGGAAACCGAATCCCAATCTGCCACTGGGAACATTTTGATCATTTTGATTTATTAAAATTTTATAACAGCATTCAGGTAGAGCAGAATTAAAACCCTTTAGTCTTGGATAGTTTATTGTACACCAACCACTATGTAGCCGGTATCATTTTTGAAGGTCTCTTAGCAATCAGTGAAGAAGGAAAAAATGTGTTGTTGAGAGACTTAATTTCAAAGGCAGTTTTCACAAATTGTCTTGCATCTAACTTTTAATCCTTTTTATTTGCATTGGGTCAAGTTTGAAAACAGATCTTGCAGTTTCAACCTACCGAGTACCTGATTTTTACTGTAAAGTTTATTTGGAACTCTGATTATTAGTTTTCATATTAAAGTATTGTATTTATGGACATATCATAGGCTATCGTTTCTTTCTGGCTTATGTACTTTGCACTCAGAGGTATCTATATCTGTCTACATCTAAGTTTGTGTTTCTGAGTGTTATGAATAAATATTCAAGTAGAAATACTAACGCAATTCTGAAGCCTAACTTGCAAAACAAAACAAAATAATGTATTTTCCTGCAATTACTGGAATTCCGTAACGTGGATCTTTTCAAAATCATCTTTCGGCATCAGCAAGCATGGGTTTTCTTTTCTGAACAGTGGCTCTGTAATAAAGGGAAATCAATTACTATTAGAGAGGCACTATAGGTTAAAGGCATTACAGGTTCACACTTGGTTTTGCAGCTGGAAGAGAGTACTTAGCTGTGAATCAAGAATGATGCAAAAGATGGATGAGACAGAGTTCAAGGAGCAGTAATGTGAGGGTCCAGGACTATCATTTCAAGCTGTCTGCACAGTAATGATTGATGGGTTGATGGCAAGAAGTAATAATACCAGATGATGAAAGATGCATCTCAGCCTCTGGAGCCACAGCATACCAACTACCTGTTGGAGTTCTGGGGCATAATGATTCCTGATTTGCAACCAAACGGTTTTGCTGCATTTAGCAACCTAGATTTTTGGCAGCTGTGAAGGAAGCAAGCAGCATATCAAACACTCCTGCACATTGTAAATTTAATTACCTCATATTTATGCATAGTAGTTGTTGACAGGATCTTATAAGCTATGCTAATACGGTAGGTAATTTGTTACCTCCAGAAATCACTTTCCATGTGTCTTCTGATCATTATCATGAAACATGATAAATGATCTAGCCCATGAGGTATAAATGAAAATGAAATGGATAATTGGATTCCATGTCTAAATTGTGGCTGGAATAGTCACAGCAATTATAATTGAATTTATCTCATAAAAATGTGTTTGGCACTATGTTAGTGACCTTTCATCATCTTGAGCCTGTGATGTTACATGAAACTATTCATAAGATAATTGTAAAAAATTTATCACAATTGTATAAAAAATTCTCCAACCCTATAAGTTTTCTCTGTTTTTGCTTTATTTGCCTATAATTTGAAGTATTCAGTAGTATCCTGTTTATCTACAATGAATTTAAGCAGCTGGTACTGATAATCTTTTGATACTGAAAATAAAAAGTTCTGTTGTTACCAATGCCTTGATTGAACAATTTAGGAACATTGCAAGATATAACTTACAGTTTTTTATGAATATCTTTTGTTATTAGCAGCACACTTCTTTCTGTGGGGTATTAGAAGTATATCCTCTTGATGAATGTGTTTAGTTTTTTTGATTCTTATGAGAGAATTTCTCTGAAATACTAAAATAAAAGAGAACTTATTTCAAGTATCATCAGACTTATATTCTTTCTCACCTCTCTCCAATTCACTTTAAATAACAAATATTATTTTATTATAAACATTAAAAACTCCAATTCATTGATTTGATTGACATTTTTGAACAGTTACATTGGCTGATCATTGTATTTTTGCTAATAAAGATAAATAAGATACATGATTTAGGGTCTTATAATTCCATTTGTATAGTAGCTGCATGGATATCTAATCTTTAAATTATAATATATTATTATACTTATTCTTTGTGCATGATAATACTAAAATTCCTTTCTCATTTCTAGTTTCTTTCAATAATCGTCCAAGAAGCCAACATGCTCAGTTCAGTTCAGTCACTGAGTCGTGTCCGACCCTTTGCGACCCCATGAACCGCAGCACACCAGGCCTCCCTGTCCATCACCAGCTCCCGGAGTCCACCCAAACCCATGTCCATTGAGTCGGTGATGCCATCCAACCATCTCATCCTCTGTCGTCCCCTTCTCCTCCTGCCCTCAATCTTTCCCACTCAACCTAGATTCCAGCAAGTCTTGGATGGCTTTTTTAGAATCTAGGCAGAATCCTGTACATCTGTGGTCTGTGGAAAGCTAAAAAACCTAACTATTCTGTTATTCCTTCTGTATTCTTCCTCCCTTCTTTCCTGAACATTCTTCTTGGATTTTAAACCAATAATTATGAATTGACTCTGTAGCTCTATGAAGATTTTGGAAATATTTTATGCCTCTGATAAGATTCTCTGGATTTCAAAAGTTCCTTGATTGTGGAAAAAATACATTAGTCAGAATTCAATAGCCTGTCTTCTTTTTGAGGGCATAGTGCTTGGTAATAAAACAAAGTCCATCAGATCTTATCCTTAATTTCATTAGAATATTAAAGACTTCAGGCACTTCCTGGATGATATCAGCAAGGTGGGTTTTTGTTTGTTCCAGTCACCTTTGATAAAGTCAGATGAAAATCTGAAGACTCTCTGGCTTGTTGTTTTTTTTTTTAATTTCTTTCTCTATAGACTACCATTAATGTCTTATTTTCAGCTTCTTGAAGTAGGATTTAGAAAAGTTTTAATATATGCTCTGGAGGAAGTTTTCTCCTCCACTTGCTCTATTTCTATATTCAAGGTAGGGACATGCTCCGAGTAACTCTTGACATTGAAAGTGAAATCATGAGTCACATTCTCTTTTTCAAATTATTCACTTGCAGTGTAGCTCCATTTCTGTGTTTGCTGAGTAGAAATCTAGAGAGATGCTATAAGATGGGCTCACAGAGTTTTTCTGTGAACTAACAGAGACAGTGCAATCAAAGTTCAAATAATGTCAACATTAATGAACTTAAATTGGCATGATTCCAGAATAATATGAAATAATTATTTAACATTTCAGTAGAGAATTTCAATAGGGAGATGTTACTGGAAATGTAAACATCTAGCTCTGCTTCATTGACTACGCTAAAACCTTGGACTGTGTGGATCACAACAAACTGGAAAACTCTTAAAGACATGGAGATACCAGACCACTTTACCTGCATCCTGAGAAACCTGTATGCAAGTCAAGAAGAAACAGTTAGAACCGGACATGGAACAGTTTTGACTAGCTCCGAATTGGGAAAGGAGTAAGTCAAAGTTGTATATTGTCACTTTGCTTATTTAACTAATATGCAGAGTACAAAATGCAAAATGCCAGGCTGGGTGAAATTCAAGCAGGAATCAAGATTCCTGGGAGAAGTATCAAAAACCTTAGATATGCTGATGACACACCCTGATGGCAGAAAGTGAAGAGGAACTAAAGAGCCTCTTGATGAAAGTAAAAGAGGAGAGTGACAAAGCTGACTTAAAACTCAGCATTCAAAAAACTAAGATCATGGCATCCAGTCCCATCATTTCATGACAAATAGATGGGGAAACAGTAGAAGCAGTGACAGACTTCATTTTCTTGGGCTCCAAAATCACTACAGATGGTAACTGCCACCATGAAATTAAAAGACACTTGCTTCTTGGAGGAAAAGCTATAATAAACCTAGACAGTGTATTAAAAAGCAGCAACATCACTTTGACAACAAAGGTCCATATAGTCAAAGCTATGTATGGTCTTTCCAGTAGTCAGGTACAGATGTGAGAGTTGGACCATAAATAATTTTTGCTTTTGAACTGTGGTGTTGGAGAAGACTCTTGAGAGTCCCTTGGCCTGCAAGGAGATCCAACCAGTCCATCCTAAAGGAAACCAACCCTGAACATTCATTGGAAGGACTGATGCTGAAGCTCCTATCCTTTGGTCATCTGATGTGAAGAGCTGACTCCCTGGAAAAGACCTTTATGCTGGTGAAGACTGAGGGCAGGAGGAGAAGTGGGCAACAGATTATGAGATGGTTGGATGGGATCATCAACTCAAGGGAAATAAGTTTGAGCAAACTCCAGGAAATAGTGAAGGACAGGGAACCCACGCATGCTACCGTCTATGGGTTTGCAAAAAGTCACACACTACTGAGAGACTGGACAACAACAAATGGGAAATATATCAACTGTGTAAGAGTAGTGTATCATATATCGATGCATTCAAATAAGTAATTTTCAAGAACATGTATTTGTGAAGCAGAAAAAATTCACTTGATGCTTTTATATGATGTAGACACCTCATAACATTAATATATTTTATTATACATAGATGACTATAGAACTCAACTGTTCCCTCCAAGATGCAAAGATTTACTCAAAGACAGAAAGATTTTAATGCCCAAACTTGCAGATAAACATACCTCTTGTTTCTTTTGAATTTGGAGATTTTCACCTTTTGCAAGTCAAAAGAACTGGTACAATGATGTATATAAGAAAAAAAAATATGAACTAGTCTTTGTGATTGATTTAACAATTTTGAAGAGAAATTTTGACCTAATTAGATTTTTGCCATAAATACTGACTTTAAATTTCAAACTCAAGATGAGATTCTAACTGTATTGTATTGAGTTTTATGTGTATGTAGGGGGCATTTCTGAGCTGGAGTCAGGGACTAATTAGTAAAGAGCCATCCTTCCCTTATTTTTAAAATTTCTTATTTAAATATAGTGTAGATATGCAGAAAAGTATGCATTAAATATATAGTTTGATAAATGTATATAGCTTGATAAATTTTCACAAACTGAAAATACACACAGTCAACAATGAAAAAATACAATATTACCAAGCACCCCAGAAGTCCCCATCACTCCCCTGCAGTCACTAACCCATTGTCCTTGGCTCCTAACAGTAATAAATAGCTTAAGTAAATGGAATTCTGTAGTTTGTGCTCTTTCATCTGGCTTCTTTCTCCAACTTTGTGAAATTCATTCATATTTTTGCATGTATCTATATATCACTTGACATCATTGTTGTAAAATAATCTAACTGATGAGATTGCCACAATTTTTCCAGTTTACTGATGGTAGACGTTTGACTTTTGGGGGAACATCTACCTGGAAATGGAAATGCTAGGTAATAGCATATGGTGGCTTTTTGAATTTATTGTATCAATTTATATTCCACCTTGCAGTTTTAAGGTTCTAGTTTTCCATATCCTCACCAACAGTATGTATTATCCTACCTTAAATTACCTTCTTATGTTCACTCTTTTCCTTTGTTCATAAATTCATTCTTGAAACAATCATCATTTGATTGCCTAATGTGCTAAGTATTGAAGTCTGAAGTCACAGACTTAAAGACAAATAAAATGTGTGTCCTTTAGGAGCTCAATAACTAAAGAGACAGAGAAAAAAATACATGGATAAATCTCCTACAGGAAAAGGTACATTTATTTCAGGTTAGAGAGGATGTGCTGAGGAAGGCTTCTCAGAGGCAGTGATAAATGAGCTGGGATTTGAAGATGAATGGTTTTGCTAAGTCTATAAATGGTAAAAGAGCACTTCAAGCAGCCTATAAAGGATGAAGGTGGATGAAGATAAAAGAAAAAATTCCCATAGAAAATACAAGTTGTTATATATGAACATGTAATTGCTATTGAAGAGTGGTAAGGCGTGAGACTGGACAATTGGAGACCAATCATGGTAGAGCAGTAGTTTTATGTGCAGAAGTTTGCAACTTTCATCAAGGTTTCATGAAGATTTTCCTTCAACCTATTAATAAGACATAATTTTCCATAATTTTCCATAATTTTCCTATTAATAAGACATAATTTTCCATAATTTTCCAAATTTTCCATAATTTTCCATAATTTTCCATAATTTTCCAGTATTGCAAAATGAAATACTCCCAAACTTACAGGCATAAAACAGCAACTGACTTATAATGCTCACAACTTCTAGGAACCAATAATTCAGAAATGCACAGAAAGGGTGGGTTTTTCCTGTCCCAGGGATTTTGTTTCCTCAGCCAGAAACACTCAAATTGACCAGCTGAAGTTAATTTAAACTCCTGGAAGTGAGAATCATCTGGAAACTTCTTCATGCACATGTCTTATGCCTGGACTAGGATAACTGTACCTGCTAACTGAGATGAGCCCTGGTGGCTCAGGGCTCCAAGGGCGGGTGATCCAGTTTCCATTGAACAGAGGGGAAGTGCATGGTCTTCTCTGACCTAGCCTCATTCCACCACTTCTCTGTGCTGTATATATTTAGGCAGGTCTAAGGTCTTCCAGATTCAAGAGGCTAGAACATGGACTCAAGCTCTCAATGGGAACGCTCTCAAAAAATTTGTGCCCATGTTTTCAAACCACTACAGTGTCTGTATTATTTTATGCCTTTTTTCGTTTTCCTGTGTGTTATCTGTAATACCATGATAATAACAAAACCTGTCTAATTTTTTTTTTCCCTAGCCATTCTGCCTGTAATGTGAATATCCCCCAGTTGGGTACCATGGTTTAGAGCACATAGACTTTAACTTTGACCCCTTTCTCATCACCTAATTAACATTTGATTTTGTTAAGAAGAGAAGATGAATTTATCATTAATAAAGGATTCATTTAACATAGTTTGCATTTATGTATTAAAATAACTTTTGAAACAAGATAAACATCAGTTCAGTTCAGTTAAGTCACTCAGTCGTGTCCGACTCTTTGCGACCCTACGAATCACAGCACACCAGGCTTCCCTGTCCCATCACCAACTCCCAGAGTCTACCCAAACCCATGCCCATCAAGTCGGTGATGCCATCCAGCCATCTTATCCTCTGTCGTCCCCTTCTCCTCCTGCCCCCAATCCTTCCCAGCATTAGAGTCTTTTCCAATGAGTCAACTCTTCACATGAGGTGGCCAAAGTATTGGAGTTTCAGCTTCAACATCAGTCCTTCCAATGAACACCCGGGACTGATCTCCTTTAGGATTGACTGGTTGGATCTCCTTGCAGTCCAAGGGCCTCTCAAGAGTCTTCTCCAGCACCACAGTTCAAAAGCATCAATTCTTCAGCACTCAGCTTTCTTCACAGTCCAACTCTCACATCCATATACAGGCACAAATTAGTTCCTTTATATTTTAAATGTATCTTAATGCCTTATAGGAGTAACACATCTCCTATAGCTCTGTGATTAATGAATATCTTTCTTGACCTTTGCCCAGTGTCAGATTCTTAATTTAAAACTTGAACATGTACATAGACATACATTTAAAAATATAAGTGTATTCAACTTTGGGATAAGAAATGGTATAATTTGGGTGCAACAGGGAGATCTCTCAGTGGTATCAACTTTTATAAGTGTAACATTTTATAAAAATGCATGCCAAAGAAGAGTGGTAGTTTTTCCTTCTTTGTATAATACTGAATAGTAGGCCTCCTTACCCATTTTTTACTAATATTTTCACTGATAGAGGTACTGTTTGCAGGATTCTTTGGTGCCTATGAAAATGTTTGCACATTTTACTTATGTTTGTTTTCCTCCCCCTATCAAGTTTGCGGTTGATCTGGCTAACGTTGCAAAAGGGTGGGGAATTTGAAGTTCACAGAAAGAATATATGAACAGTTTGGGTCAGTAGCCATTTCATGTCCTTGTTTGTAAAAGGCATGATATTTATCAAAATAGAAAAGAGAGGTTTCTCGTCAGTAGCAGGGGCCGTGGAAGAAGAGCCCAACACTATTGCATTACTTATGGTCTTGACACCTTTTATTTTACTTCTAGAAACTTTCTCTAGCTCTGCACTGATGGTTTACAACTTGGACTGCCTTCTAATACTTTATGTTGAGATGATATACTTTATTTTGAAATTCTGAATGTCTACATGCCCCCATTATGATGTGGAAATAGGGGTGGTTGAATGGAATGGAAATTAAAGGTCTCTTGCTGGCTGAGCTGTCATACTAGTCTTTAAATTGTCATTATCTTGTTACTTTATCACATAGATCTGTAATTATTCTTGTCTGCCTCCTATTTCCATCTGTTTATAAAACTAGGTGTGGTAATTTTATTTTTGATGGCACTTTGACTAATGGAGATGGGGTATTGGGCCCCTCAAAGAATGTTAATAGCACTGGATGATTAAAATATTTATTTAAAAGTCCATGTGTTAATAAGGATGGTGATCACATTGATGGCTCTGTTTTTATGAAACTCCCTTCTGTTCATCATTATACCTATACACTCTTGAGTTACCTGTAAAAACCTACTCTTCTTAATTCAGAGACTAGGTTCAGAAATCTGTCCTTTGGTACCCTGTTCAAATCCCCTGACCCTTATCCTAGTTGACATCAGGAATAGTCCATCTGAAGTCACTGACCACATCCGTTGAACCCATTTCACGTTAAAGCTTTGCTTTCTTCTCATTTAATCAAGGGCATCTAACTTCATAGGACACATAATTGTTTTTTGTTTTGTTTAACCTCAAAATTGAAGAAATTTTCTATAATTGCTAATTTGTATCATTTGTCCTTTTAAATGAATATATACTGGGAATCTTTACGCTACAAAATTGACTAGAGTCTGTATTAGCTAATTAATGACACAGTTTCTTTGATGTGAAGATTTTGAAAGTCTCTGACAGTTTATGCTTTTTGAACTGAAACGCATCCTAAAATTATGACTATGCTGGATCTAGTAGTGAATTCATAAAGCCTATTATCTAGAGGAACTGTCTATAGCACTGAAGTCTTATTTAATTTTTTTACTATGTCATCACATAAAGTAACTTTATCACATGTACACTGGAATATGCCTGGCTAAAAAATGGCACAATGTACCTTCCAGAGTCATGTGGAAATAACAGGTAAATATTAATAAGGGTCAATAAAGTCAGATTTTACAGTCATTGAGTGAAGGGACTGAATGGTATCTCTGATTCCATTACTTGACTAACTCATTACACACACCCAAAAAAGTAGCCATCTGTTGCTGGCTAAATAGTAAAATAATGCTCAAAATTCTCCAAGCCAGGCTTCAACAATACGTGAACCGTGAACTTCCAGATGTTCAAGCTGGTTTTAGAAAAGGCAGAGGAACTAGAGATCAAATTGCCAACATCTGGTGGATCATCGAAAAAGCAAGAGAGTTCCAGAAAAACATCTACTTCTGCTTTATTCACTATGCCAAAGACTTTGACTGTGTGGATCACAATAAACTGGAAAATTCTGAAAGAGATGGTAATACCAGAACCATCTGACTTGTCTCTTGAGGAAACCTGTATGCAGGTCAGGAAGCAACAGTTAGAACTGGACGTGAAACAACAGACTGGTTCCAAATAGGAAAAGGAGTACGTCAAGGCTGTATATTGTCACCCTGCTTATTTAACTTATATGCAGAGTACATCATGAGAAACGCTGGGCTGGAAGAAACACAAGCTGGAATCAAGATTGCTGGCAGAAATATCAATAACCTCAGATATGCAGATGACACCACCCTTATGGCAGAAAGGGAAGAAGAACTAAAGAGCCTGTTGATGAAAGTGAAAGAGGAGAGTGAAGAAGTTGGCTTAAAGCTCAACATTCAGAAAACTAAGATCATGGCATCTGATCCCATCACTTCAAGGGAAATAGATGGGGAAACAGTGGAAACAGTGTCAGACTTTATTTTGGGGGGCTCCAAATCACTGCTGATGGTGATTTCAGCCATGAAATTAAAAGACGCTTACTCCTTGGAAGGAAGGTTATGACCAACCTAGATAGCATATTTAAAAGCAGAGACATTACTTTGCCAACAAAAGTCCGTCTAGTCAAGGCTATGGTTTTTCCAGAGTTATGTATGGATGTGAGAGTTGGACGGTGAAGAAAGGTGAGCGCCGAAGAATTGATGCTTTTGAACTGTGGTATTGGAGAAGGCTCTTGAGAGTCCCTTGGATTGCAAGGAGATCCCACCAGTCCATCCTAAAGGAGATCAGTACTGGGTATTCATTGGAAGGACTGACGTTGAAGCTGAAACTCCAATACTTTGGCCACCTCATGCCAAGAGTTGACTCATTGGAAAAGACCCTAATGCTGGGAAGGATTGGGGGCAGTGGAAGAAGGGGATGACAGAGGATGAGATGGTTGGATGGCATCACTGACTCGATGGACATGGGTTTGGGTAGACTCCAGGTGTGTTGCTGATGGAGAGGGAGGCCTGGCATGCTGTGATTCATGGGGTCACAAAGAGTTGAACACGACTGAGCGACTGAACTTAACTGAACTGAGCATATGCATAAAAACTTCATACGTCATCTTGAATTGTCTTGAAATAATCACAAAGTTCATGAGAACATTAGAAGCATATACTTATTATGTGTTATATTACAGTTAGTCAACACAACAGAATATTTAAATCCAAGAATCAGGATGGCCAACTTACATTTGTTGTTTGGTTATAATTACACATTAGAATATTCTAATTTCGTAAGTTTTAAAATTTTTATTTGAACTTTAGATTCACGAGGTTAAAAAAAATATTCTAGGTTTGGAAGTTTCAAGATATTTTTTGTTAATACTTTTTTCTTGGTTATGTTATACATATTACATATACGTGTATGTAAACATCTATATATGTGCTTATGTAGATAGATAAAGAATGAGAGAAAAAAAGGGAGAGAGATTGGAATTTAGTTAGAGATTTTTCAGTGGAGTTTTTCTTTTAATTGCTATCTCTTGGTGTAATGGAAGCAGCCATTGTATTTTTATACACATTAATATAAAATGAATATAAATGGTGTTACTCCAAATCCTTTGGCCTGTTTAAATCCTAGGCATATATAACGTGTTACTGGGACATACATATATTATCATTGCTAAACACAGTTCCCCTCCTTTCTCCCACCATATTTTTTTTTATTGTCTTACCTCGTAAAGCTGACTGATGGTGATGTGATTACCTGTTTATGACCCTAGAGTTGAGGGAGCCAAAGAGTTGAAGACTCTCCCAGTTTTACTACTGACCTGATTGTTATTCTTGGAATCAGCTGGATGTTCTTCCCCTGAAACACATGAACAGTTTGAGCTCTGACCAGGCTGAAATGAGAGATTAAATGGCCATAAGAGAAATATTCTGTATTAGTTTATGACTCAATCAAATGGATCTGTAATTTCCATCATAACATATGTGGCTTGCTCCCATGCCATACAGATTGTGGTACTGACGGAATCTTTTGTAAAGTTGTTGAATTATTGTAGTAATTCATAATTCTGAACCAATTCATTGCATAGATATTAATTATAGTTTGCAGGCAAAATGAGATAAAAATTATAGTTTTTTCACTGTTTTAGGTTACATAGGCTAAAAAGCAAATAAACTTTACTTTTAAAAATCCTGTCACCTTTTCTTATACCCTAAATATGAACCTAACTTTGTTTTTAGTTTCTGCTGGCAGATCTCAAACAGGGTGCTGCCACTGTGCCTTTTTAGGTCAAGCAGGTAATAAAGTTAGCACAGCAGTGTTTTCAAATCTAGATGAATAGAATGCCATGGTAATATACAAGATATGAAATTCAGTATGCAAAATTTGCAGTTTTGTTGCTGAAATGATTCTTCTTATTTCAGCACTTTAGGCAGCAGGAAAGAGCCATGTCACTGAGATTAAATACTGTAACTCCACAGACCTTGCTGTTAAAAAAAAAAATGAATGCAAAATCACATGGGGATTGAAAGACAAAATAACTGTTTAATGTGAAGAGTGGCATATTTAGTATCAAAATGTTTTCTTACCCTGAATTAAATTTTTGCTCAAGAACCTCAAGTTATTGGTATACATTCTGGTATTATTAGTGGAATTGTATATTTGATAAAGTCATATTTTATATTCAGATTTGTACTTATAGAAATTTGAATTTGTATGTATATTTGTATATATACAAATACATATGAAGTTTTTCTTCACATGGAAAATCTTTTTTAAAAAGTTTACTCGATTTGATTTGACTAAAAGACAAAAAAGAATTATTATATAGGTTTGCAGCTGTGCCTTTTTTTTTCTTTTACGAGGTGGATAAATCATTTGATGCCACTTGGTCACTAAGCAATTGCCTAGAAAGTGTTCCTTTCTTCCAGTCAACTAACTCCTTTAATTAAATAGTAACATTTTGTAGGTGGCATGTATCATTGCCAGAGCAATTGGCTAGCTACATGGTTCAGAGCTCAAGGTGGTAAATCTTACATTTTGAGGACTTAATTTCATTATCCAAAAGTAGATTAAGCCAATTAATAAATAAACACACAAAGTTTTACTATTGCCAACTCCAAATTATGGTTCTCACACTGAAGTGGCAGTCTATGTCTTCTGGTATGGAATAGACAGAATTTATGTGGATTATTTTTTCTTACAGTGACATGGATAACTTTTTTTTCAAGGTGTTCTTGAGTCAACCACTCATTCTGTAGCTAATTATTGAACTTAGGCACTGCAACAGAGACTGGGAATGTAACAGTGAAAAAGTTTGATGAGCATGTTACAAAATTTATTGGAAAATAGAGAAAAAAGAAACAGTGAGACCACTTGTGGTCCCACAGTTCCCTAATCACTGTTATTAGCTTTTGGGTGTATTTCCTTATGGTAGTAGTGGTTAGTGGTTTTCTTTTCTCTCTCTCTTTCTTCAATTAAAAGCGATATAGTTTTTACCTTTTAAAATGAAAGCTTTAATAAACTAAACATTCAAATGTCACCTGACATTTGTTGTATAATCTTCACAACTTGTGCTCTTGAACTATATGATGGAACGCTACTGAAATACCAAAATTTGTATCATCATTTACCTATTGTAGAATATTTTGATTGCTTAATTTTTTGCTCTTTAGAGATAAGTTTAATTGTCTCTTTACATTAAGTTTCCAGAAGTGGGATTACTTTAGTCTGTTCACACATTTTTACTTCTTGATATATGGTTTTCCAAAAATATCGGTTCAGTTGTTGATGAGTAAGTTACATACTCACATGCCCATTTAACTGTGCCTCATTGACGATGGTCAAGCTTGTGTGAATAAATGATCACATGTTTAGTGTTTGCACGCTCTTCCAAATACTGGTCCAGTACTCTTTTGAGAAATGTAAATGTGTGTGTGTGCTTAGTCTCTCAGTCCCACTCTTTATGACCCCATGGATGATAGCCCACTAGGCTCCTCTGTCCATGGTATTCTCCAGGCAAGAATACTGGCATGGGTTTCATTCTCCAGAGGATCTTCCCAACCCAAGAATAAACCCAGTTCTCCTGCATTTCAGGCATATTCTTTACCATCTGAACAAGAAACGAAACAATATAAATATAAATGATGTAATTTTAGGTAAGTATAACCCCTGGATTTGTGAGGGGGAATTATTTTTCACATTGTAGTGTTTCTCTAGACGAACCTATAGTATTTTGGGCTGGAGGATTTTTCATTTTGTGGGACTATCCTGTGAATTTCATGATCAAGTAATCTTGGTTCTAGCCAACTCAAAGCAAGTAACACTCCTCAGTCATTAGAACAATTACTGTTAGTGAAAAACCACTGGGGGAGAAGGAAGAAAGTCTTGTTTAGATAGATATAAGTAATGATTATTTAAAAATACATAGTAAAAGTGATCATATATATCATTTAAAAAGGGCTTTGTTGTTCAATTGCATTTTTTCATTCTAAAATATTTCTGCGTACTTATAGCTGTGAAATCATGGGTGTTTATTTCACACGTCTCAGGATTTTTTGTGTATGTGAAATTTTGTAAGGGTGGGCAGTGGGGCACGGCTCACACTCTTTCCATAGCCTATATACATGTAATTTCCATGGAGATGATAATAGGTAACAACAGCCCATTTTGATTGATACCTGGTCTAGATTCTGGTATAGGAACCTCAGATTTAGCAACATCCAAACTTTGTGATGTCTGAGCATTAAGTTTATTTGACCAGTTCAAGCTTATGAGCCACCTGAATGATATGATTTGAAGAAAACATCTATCATTGGATTGTTGGATTTAAAAGGATTTTAATATATTAAATCAAATTTTTTTACTTTCTCAATGCACAAATGTGTAAACATAATTAAAATGGTGATTTATCAGACAAATGATTCATATAATTTACTGACTACATAATTGATATGGGCAAATATTATGAGATAGTAGTCCAAAGAGTGAATGGAGAGGTATTCAGCTGCCTAAGGAATTCGTTAGGATTGGAAATCTGAGGTTTCAGTGATAAGAGTGAAAATCATGAAAGAACTATTAGCCTTCTCATAAATATATTTGTATTGCAGAAGAAACTTTGTTACATCTTATATATCAAAACACTTCCAACTGTTTACTTCATGTTTTTATATCTTAGGACAAAATGAGACAAATTATGTTGCCATTTATGTGATATCAAATGCCCCCTAACTATGCTTTCTATTATCTGTAACCTGCTTTCCATTTCTTATGGAAGAAAAGGCCATCTTCTGTTCATCAGTGTTATTATTTCAAATTTCTTGAAATAGTCAAGTACCATTAAATTATATTGTTATCCTTTTGAGGCATAATTTAAGATCATTTAAAAATGTCATAGGGTAGCTGATAAATAAAAGCTTGAGTTACCTTGTAAACTGATGTTATTCTTCCTGCTTTTGCCGCAAATGTTCTTTTCCATTTACTTGAGCATTTAATAGGTGATATGGGAGAAAATTAGACAAAATGAAGCATGAACTAGTAAAATTTTCCTTTTAAACTGTAACTGGGTCAAAATTTTAACAAGAGGAATGATAAAGGAGTAGAATTATATTGATTCAAAGTGATCTGTTCATTTAGGTAAAGAAATGATAGCAAATACAATAAATAACAAGGCAAATATTCTAATTGTATTTTTATAGGAATTTAGACATAGAAAGGGAACACGACTCTTGCAGCCATTTCCAGTAATAATTTTCATCCTATATTTTCGTTTCCTTTAAAAAATAAAGAGCAAGAAAAAAGCAATGTGGATAAATTATTGCCTCTTAAATAATTTCGACTGTTCTAAACCTAGCTAGGAAAGTTCCTAGGAGAATTATTTTCCTAGCTTCCTACCAACTAGAATAAAGTTAGAGCCATGATGTCTCTCAGGAGTAAGGATGAGTTCATAATCCATGTCTGGAATAGGCTAAAAAATGGTACCAAAGATCTAAGACCCTAATCTCTGGAACCTATGACTACTTTGAGCAAACTCTGGGAGATGGTGAAGGACAGGGAAGCCTGATGTTCTGCAGTCCAAAGAGTCGGACATGACCGAGTGACTGAACAACAATGACTATTACCTTATCTGGAAAGACTGTCTTTGGGGATGTGGTTAAGCCAAAAGTCTTGAGATGGGGATGGTATTTTGTATTATTCACGTGGACCCTGCCTGTGGATATAATCACAAATACCTTCCCTAGAGGCTCAGACACTCTTGCCTGGAAAATCCCACGGACGGAGGAGCCTGGTAGGCTGTGGTTCATGGGGTTGCTAAAAGTCAGACACGACTGAGCGACTTCACTTTCACTTTTCCCTTTCATGCACTGGAGAAGGAAATGGCAACCCACTCCAGTATTCTTGCCTGGAAAATCCCATGGACGGAGGAGCGGACACGACTGAGCGACTTCACTCTCACTTTTCACTTTCATGCATTGGAGAAGGAAATGGCAACCCTCTCCAGTATTCTTGCCTGGAGAATCCCAGGGATGGGGGAGCCTGGTGGGCTGCCGTCTACAGGGTCACACAGAGTCGGACACAACTGAAGTGACTTAGCAGCAGCAGCACAAGCTCAGACGGTAATGAATCTGCCTGCAATGCAGGAGCCCTTGGTTCGATTCCTGGGTCAGGAAGATTGCCTGGAGAAGGGAATGGCAACCCAATCCATTATTCTTACCTGGGAAATCCCTTATAAGTAAGGATTGGAGAGATTTGGCTACAGAGAGAAGAGGAAAAGGCAGTGTGAACTGTGAAATAGAGACTGGAGTAATGTGGCCACGAGCCAGCGGATACCAGCTGCTGGGAGATACTAGAAAAGGCAGGGAACTGATTCTCCCCTAGAGCCTTTGGAGGAACTATGTCCTGGTACCACCTTGATTCCAACCCAGTGATTCTGATATGGAACACTTGGCCTCCAGAATCATGAGAGAATAAATTTCAGTTATTTTAAACCTACACTTTTGTGGTAATTTGTTATAACAGTCTTAGGAGACAAAGGCATTTTCATTGCCTGCTTCTATAATGAGAAGGCTAATCTCAAGATACTTTTTGTCAAGCCTTCTCTGACAAGTAAATAAAACAATGTTGAAGGATATAGGACTGAGAGGTATATAATGTATTTATTTGGAAGGACAAATGTAGAAGTGTCATTTGCTTTGATATTTACTTTGTTGAGTGACTTTTTCTGGCTTCATAGCTTCAACTTCTGATTTTGCATTTTATTAACTCAGTGTTGATAAGTGACATGTCTGTTTGTAAACAGCATTGTAATAGGAATAATTGAATGAGAATATTCTTTCATAATGACTTACTTTGATTCCAAGACACTTTTAAAAATTATTTGAAATAATAAAACAAATAAAGCAATTTCAATGTATAATTGCAATTTTATAATAGGTTTAGCTCTAGAATAATGAATATGTCATTAATTGAAAGTTAATTGGTAACACCGGCAAAGTTTATCTTGTATTTTGGGGATTGCACGCTTCAGTTGATACCTAGTGTACAGCTGGGATTTATTCACACCACACCTCTGGGTCTGATAGTGTATTAAGTTATGAAGAATATTAATATTGCTGCAGAACAATTACTTGTTCATTTGCTAAATGATTAAAATTCATGCATAATTTATTGAAATGAATAGAGATTTTATAAATAAGCCTCCTTGTTCTCAGGGGCTAAAAACAAAATGCATATGCTAATATGAGGCAACTTTTTACCTCCAACATAAAATTTAATATGTATTGGTATATTAGTCTCATTAATGTTAGGTTTCACTTATAATCATGCTGTTAATCAATGTATATGTTTTTAAGCCTCTCTGAATATTACCACAGTTCCAAATTTGAGCTAGTGCTTTGATTACTGGACTGCTGTTTTGTTGACTTGACCATAGTAAGTGAGATGTAAAACTGATCAGAGTGAATTATTGCCCTCGTTGGTCCAAGAACCGGATTACATCAAACTCAGTTCTTCACGTACACAAAACACTACTGTTGAATATTAATTTTCAGGTTTAAAATTTGTATGCTCCTTGGCAGAAACAGAACAAAACAGCATCAAATATAGGGCTTGTTGACATGCTTAGAAATGTAAAGTCTTTTAAAATTCTTAAAATTATGCCTAGTGTGTCAATGAGGAAATTATAATGCTAAGAAATCTAACAACGTGCACAGGTTTACTCAGCTAGTAGTGTATGCATTTTAAAAATTAGATCTCTTGACTTTAAATTTCATTTTTTTGTACATATCATTTCTTTAAAGGTAGAAATGATAGAAGAAACATTATGCTTTACTTTTTCACTTGTTTTTAATAATATGTTTTGTTGTAGCTTTCCTCTTCTGTTCTCCTCTTTTGTTTTCTCCTTTATTTTCTGTGACAATAATGTGCAGAGTTGTTATGGTTGAGGTTTTACAAACGGCACTGGCAGCCCACTCCAGTACTCTTGCCTGGAAAATCCCATGGACGGAGAAGCCTGGTAGGCTGCAGTCCATGGGGTCGCTACGAGTTGGACACGACTGAGCAACTTCACTTTCACTTTTCCCTTTCATGCACTGGAGAAGGAAATGGCAACCCACTCCAGTATTCTTGCCTGGAGAATCCCAGGGACAGAGGAGCCTGATGGGCTGCCGTCTGTGGGGTCGCACAGAGTCGGACACGACTGAAGCAACTTGGCAGCGGCAGCATACACTTATTAGATCAGGTTTCACCCTACCCATAAATTCATAGATTAATCCTAATGTTTGTTATTTATGATTCATTTGGCAAATTATTCCATCATGTTAAATATCAGACCTCTGCAGTTTATTGTTCAACTGTGATATGAGTGAGGCATTGCTGCTCTGGGTTAGAATCCCAGTAAGCTGTGAATTTAGTATCATTTCCTACTTAAATTAGTCAGTACATGAGCCATCTGGAATGAAAACAAACATTACAGATATGAGGCAGCTCAGTTTATTTGCAAAATACAGACTGTTTCTTAAAATATGTGCAAAGTTTAGATAGTCTGGGAAGATATTTGCATTTTTTCTATTACATTCATTTCTCTATTCAGTTTCATTTTAGTTTAAGGTTTATAAAATATATCAACTCTCTCTTTGTCTACCAAAACTTTTATAAACTTTAAATATAAAAGTTGTTAGACTAGTCGCTAAAATTTCATGGTATGAATTGTTCAGCTTTATTTTGTTTAGCTGATACAAGAAAATTCTAAACTATTTTGGTATTATTTAGACTTTTTCTTCTGTAACTTCTCAATGGAGTTCAGCTGTGAAATTGTAAATATTAGTTCACCCTATACCCAATTTTGACTATATGTTGTTGAAAAGAATTTTCAAACTATTAGAGATTTTCTACTTAAAATTTATAAATCAGGTGTTAGGAACTACATTTGTATAAGAAATAGAAATAATTTAAATGTAAGCAGTGTATAAAACTCATGGTCCCAGGTGGCTCAGACGGTAAACCATCTGCCTGCAAGTCAGGAGAGCCAGATTCAATTCCTGGTTTGGGAAGATACCCTGGAGAAGAAAATGGCAACCTGCTCCAGTATTCTTGCCTGGAAAATTCCATGGACAGAGGAGCCTGGCAAGCTACAGTCCATGGGGTTGCAAAGAGTCAGACACGACTAAGTGACTAACTACAATAATAATTTATATAGAATATAAATAATCTTACTTAATCTGAGCTTTATTTTCACTTTAAACAGGAGCAGTAGTGAAGCACAAGTTCATATGATTTTACTGATAACTAGTTTGAAAGCTGTTGTGTAACAATGATTCTTGATGTGAGTGACTTTATATTCTTCAAGTCATTTGGGCAGATAAAAAACTAGTGTTACTCACTAGATACCTCTCCATCCAACATCTGAAATTTTTAATCTCAGTGTCTATTTTCTACACAGTTCAGTTCAGTTCAGTCACTCAGTCGTGTCCGACTCTTTGTGACCCCATGAATCGCAGCACGCCAGGCCTCCCTATCCATCACCACCTCCCGGAGTCTACCCAAACCCATGTCCATCGAGTCGGTGATGCCATCCAGCCATCTCATCCTCTGTCGTCCCCTTCTCCTCCTGCCCCCAATCCTTCCCATCATCAGGGTCTTTTCCAGTGCGTCAACTCTTCGCATGAGGTGGCCAAAGTATTGGAGTTTCAGCTCAACATCAGTCCTTCCAATGAACACCCAGGACTGATCTCCTTTAGGATGGACTGGTTGGATCTCCTTGCGGTCCAAGGGACTCTCAAGAGTCTTTTCCAACACCACAGTTCAAAAGCATCAATTCTTCGGCGCTCAGCTTTCTTCACCGTCCAACTCTCACATCCATACATGGCTATTCTAAAAACCATAGCCTTGACTAGATGGACGTTTGTTGGCAAAGTAATGTCTCTGCTTTTTAATATGCTGTCTAGGTTGGTCATAACTTTCCTTCCAAAGAGTAAGCGTCTTTTAATTTCATGGCTGCAGTCACCATCTGCAGTGATTTTGGAGCCCAAAAAAATAAAGTCTGACACTGTTTCCACTATTTCCCCATCTATTTCCCATGAAGTGATGGGATCGGATGCCATGATCTTAGTTTTCTGAATGTTGAGCTTTAAGCCAACTTTTTCACTCTCCTCTTTCACTTTCATCAACAGGCTCTTTAGTTCTTCTTCACTTTCTGCCATAAGGGTGGTGTCATCTGCATATCTGAGGTTATTGATATTTCTGCCAGCAATCTTGATTCCAGCTTGTGTTTCTTCCAGCCCAGAGTTTCTCACAATGTACTCTGCATATAAGTTAAATAAGCAGGGTGACAATATACAGCCTTGACGTACTCCTTTCCCTATTTGGAACCAGTCTGTTGTTCCATGTCCAGTTCTAACTGTTGCTTCCTGACCTGCATGCAGGTTTCTCAAGAGACAGGTCAGATGGTCTGGTATTCTCATCTCTTTCAGAATTTTCCACAGTTTATTGTGATCCACACAGTCAAAGTCTTTGGCATAGTGAATAAAGCAGAAGTAGATGTTTTTCTGGAACTCTCTTGCTTTTTCAGTGATCCAGTGGATGTTGGCAATTTGTTCTCTGGTTCCTGTGCCTTTTCTAAAACCAGCTTGGACATCTGGAAGTTCACAGTTCATGTATTGCTGAAGCCTGGCTTGGAGAATTTTGAGCATCACTTTACTAGCATATGAGATGAGTGCGATTGTTCGGTAGTTCGAGCCTTCTTTGGCATTACCTTTCTTTGGGATTGGAACGAAAACTGAACTTTTCCAGTCTTGTGGCCACTGCTGAGTTTTCCAGATTTGCTGGCATATTGAGTGCAGCACTTTCACAGCATCATCTTTCAGGATTTGAAATAGTTCACCTGGAATTCCATCACCTCCACTAGCTTTGTTCATAGTAATGCTTTCTAAGGCCCACTTGACTTCACCTTCCAGGATATCTGGCTCTAGATGAGTGATCCCACCATTGTGATTATCTGAGTCATGAAGATCTTTTTTGTAGAGTTCTTCTGTGTATTCTTGCCACCTCTTCTTAATATCTTCTGCTTCTGTTAGGTCCATACCATTTCTGTCCTTTATTGAGCCCATCTTTACATGAAATATTCCCTTGGTATCTCTAATTTTCTTGAAGAGTTCTCTAGTCTTTCCCATTCTGTTGTTTTCCTCTATTTCTTTGCATTGATCGCTGAGGAAGGCTTTCTTATCTCTCCTTGCTATTCTTTGGAACTCTGCATTCAGATGGGAATATCTTTCCTTTTCTCCTTTGCATTTTGCTTCTCTTCTTTTTACAGCTATTTGTAAGGCCTCCTCAGACAGCCATTTTCCTTTTTGCATTTCTTATAATGAATTTCTTGATTTATTATATCTCCCTTGCCATGTTATATGAATACCAAATGTGTAGAATAGCTTACCAGTTAGTAATTACTCAGTAAATATTTGTCATATGAATTTTGGAGGAAGATTCGTGAAAATTAACCTATATAGAGATTTTGTCCAGCTTGTTTTATTCTTCATGTTCAAGATGTTTGTAACACAAGGGTTCATAAGGTGGAAATTACGCATTGGAGTTTAAAAGCAAATTCTGGACTACAACTGGAAAACTGTATGGGAAGTATGAGGTTTTTTTTCACTGCTGTATTATAAGCATTCATTGCCATTAAAATAGAAAATCCAGTTTAAAAAAATATCAGCTGTATTTTCTTGTTTCTTTCTGCCTCTTCTCATTGAGATGAAGGGGTGGACGCCAAGAGAAGTATTGTGTGGTTGCACTTAATAGCTTTTCTTTATATAATTTGCTTTAGCTATTTTTCAAAAACGCCTTTAAAACAATAGATTAACACTTTCCCTTAAAGTCTTTTGGCTCCCCTAGAAGTGTTCCTTCTGAGACTTAAAGAAGCTTCCTTCTGATCGCAACATACTAATTAGAGTTCATATGGACAGAGCTAAAGCTATGCGGTTTTTCATAAAGTTCAGTATCAAATTTCACCTGTATTGTTGTTAAGGGGAAATAGTTCCTAATTCATTATTTATCATATTCATAAGTTCAAAAATTGATATCTTGTTTCCCAAAGTTTCTTTCTATGATATTCAAGATTAAATTGTAGTGTACCTTTGACATTTTAGTTTAATATTTGATGCATTGCCTTATCACATGCTCCTCCCAAAGGCCAGTGATATGTAATGATTTTTTATTTTGGTTCGCTGTCGATTTCAGTTTATTATATTGAGAGACAGATATATGGAAACAAGTCAGCACTTGGCATCAGCTCCTGAGTTCAATGTTGCTATGCCTTCTTTTCACTTCATCTGCAGGAAGTCTGCTGAAGCTAAAGAAAAAAAAACAAAAAACAGCAAAAACAAAAACATGACTTGGCCATATTTTATTAACAAAATAATTAGTTACAGCAGTATTCATTAATTTGGAGATTTGTCAGGATCTTAGTTCCTCAAGAATGTTAATTATCAACTGTACTGTGTTTAATAGTTAATCAGAGCTATCTATCTCTAAATATTTTCTTTTTATTTCCCTTGGTTACTGTGTCTTTACAAATTTATCGCCTGGAGAGACATGTTTTTAATTAAAAAAAAAAAGCAAAAACAAATACTTGTGGTAAAAGGGTCATATCCCATCTTTGAAAGTGTTTTCTCTTTAAAAGTAAAGTTTCCAGACCACTCACTCCTAATTTTCTTTTAAATATTTATTATGAACTCCTAAATAAAATAGTCCTTAAGCCTTTAGACTTCAAGAGATATAAGTGTATCTGTGCATTATAGTCTTTTGGATTTTTAGCTAATGAGATTGTACCTTCGTCTCTCCTAGAGCCACCAAGACCCATTGCTCCTCCCCAGCTACTAGGCGTTGGTCCAACATACTTGCTGATTCAGCTAAATGCCAACTCCATCATTGGCGATGGTCCTATTATTCTGAAAGAAGTGGAGTACCGAATGACATCAGGGTCCTGGACAGAAACTCATGCAGTCAATGCACCAACTTATAAATTATGGCATTTGGATCCAGATACTGAATATGAGATCCGTGTTCTACTTACAAGACCAGGTGAAGGCGGAACGGGGCTTCCAGGACCTCCACTAATCACCAGAACCAAATGTGCAGGTAAGTTTGAAGAGCAGGCTACTCGGCCTAGTGAAGGAATCTAGCATAAGACATAATATTCTTACAATATTAAAATTTCTAATTATTTGGTACATGATTAGTCATACCATTCTAAGATTTCCAGAGTATTTGGTAAATTGTAGCCTTAATTATGTCATAAATTTGACTGATTTAAGGGTAGTGTGAATGTTTCTTTATTATTATTATTATTATGAATCCATAGTTTTTACTTGGATGGTAATTTTGCTCAGGTTCTTACATTTAGCCCAAAATCTCTGATTGATGCCAGTGAACGTATTATTGAGAGAGAAAACCTTCTCTCAAAACCTTCTCTCACTTCTTCTCAAAGTGTTGAGTACCTTTCTACTATGTGCAAAGTGTCTTTCTTGATAATTTTGTTATGGTCAGTGCAGAGGCTATATCTGATAATACACATAAGATATGTTACTCTGAGTCAATCCTCACTAAAGTCTATTCAGAAAATCCTGTTGAGGATTAACACAGCAGCTTGAGACCCAGCTGTAAAATACAGAGGCTTTTCTTAAGTTTTTAAGACTTGTGTTGTTTTCCTCATCCTAAAACAGAGTGGTGAAAATGAGAGCATATGGAGAAAACACTAAGAAATAATGAAAAGTGAAATAAAAAGTGCTGTATAAACATGCATCCTGTTCCTTATTGCAACGTATTGTTATAATGAGAGAAATCATTAGCTATTTATTAAATCCACTGAAAAGTTTAGTTGTCTAATTTATTGAGTGCACTTCTATTATACTGTTTATTTTAATGTTGAAAATAGTTTAATTTTTTAATTTAGTTGAAAGAGATATTTTTTTCCCATCAATCATTATGTTGAAACACCTGCAGAGTTAATTCATGGGTCTGTATGTCTTGAACATTTAAAGATTTAGGTTCTGAAAATTGAAAACTAGGACCATAGGGATCTATGAAAATGTAAATGCCTGTAATATGTCTTTTGTTTCTTTGACATCTGTTTATTAGTTACAATATTCTGAGGCTACCCACCAAGAGTACCGATCTAACATTAAAGTAAAATTCATGCAATTACCTAATGTATTGTAATCCCGAAAAATATTTTATCCTGACTCAAGTTTTATATATTCATATTTATATATTTCCTATATAAATATTGAAAGATGCTCACTAGTAGGAAGCTTCACTGCTGAATTTTTAGTCTCAGATTTAGACAACAGAGAGTTTACTAATTTGCTGATTGTGCCATACGTTTATCTTATGATTGGGAAATAGCTTAATCCTTAAGACATTAGGTAAATCTCTGAGGCTCAGCCTAAATCACACAATTTGCTTTTCACATTTTCAGTACAGCTACATCTTTTCATTTTAAATAATGTGACAAATTATTCTTATTGTAGTAGATAAATTCCCTGTGGGGAAAAGCAAGTTAACTCTACAACCTCAACTAGTCAGAAATAATTTAAAAAGGGAGCAATATGGAAACTGAGAAGTGACTCACTCTTCCAAAATTAATATCTAGTGGTAACATAAAATGAGGAATGATGGGGTCTATTTTACTGGAGAAATTGTCTACACATATTTTCTGATAAAATTACCTTTGTCTCCCTTTACATTTAATCCTTACAAGGTATATACAAATTAAAGTAATAAATGTTAATTTACTATTCAAGTGAGCCTCCTCTTGATTTCTGTGCCCAAACTTCTTTCTTTTAAATATCTCATCTGCCTTATTTTTTTACCAGAATAGATCCTTAAAAATTAGCAGTACCACACAATGGATTGTTAATATAATGTAATTTTTTAACCTAGAAATTATTTGAAATTGGTCATTGGTCTGAAGGCCGATGGAAATTGCAAATAAATGAAACTGTGTTTTAAGGCTAGTTATGCTGTATTAAGTGGGTAGACACAACATTTTGAGGAGCATTGATTTATCCCTGTTGAATGCTTATGTTCAGAATGCCTATTGAGCTGAAGTAAGTAAAAATACGACTGTAAAGTGCTTTGAGGTATTTTACTCGGAGAATAACCTTATCTGTGTGGGAAGGGATAGAGTAAGAATAACTTACACTCATAGCTGCTTTCAAATTTATAAATGTCTTGACATTTTGAAATTATATTGGTCTTTTTTTGATATGTTATTTGAAAAACATTCAATTTGTGGGCTCTGTAGCATAAAATGGTATCAAGCTCATTCATTTGCAGTTTTACTTCCAACTGTGAAAAAGTTTGCTTTTGAAACTATCTTGTCACATATCTTTATTAATTTATTAATGTTCTCATAAGTGTGTTTGATATAGGTTTTATGGTAAAAAAAATGCTTATAGACTAGGTTTTCAAGTACATTTTAGACTGGAGAGAAACCATGGTTACTGTTTTATAGGAATGTCTACTAACTGTGCTCTCTTATTAGAAAAAGAGGGAAAACTTATGGAATTAGATGTTCTATTAGCTTTTAAATAATCTCTGAAAAGCAGAAGTTGGGTATAACTGATGAACATCACATATCTAAATACAGAGTCAGTATAGGTTAAAATTATGATGTCCGTCTACTTCCCCTCCTCACGAGTCCTTTCCCCGAGTTTAAGATCCCTCAGATCCTACCAATGTGAGTATCATCACTGGCCTCAGTCTGGTGTTTTATAGCAACAGAACAGAACACAGCTTATGCTGACTGTGATATTCTCTTATATTTAGTACAAAAATTCTTCATATTCTGGGGAAATAATCCCTTTGAGATGACAAAGATAACTTTTGGAGAAGTTCTCATCTAAGCCTATTAAATTGTGTAAACTCTGAATATTGGTTCTGTAAACCATTCCATTTTAAGAAATATTGGTAGAATGCCATGTTGTAGGGTAATGTTTTACCATTGGTATCATCTGGTTGAATTTTTTTGTTTGAAATAGCTATTTTAATGCATTCTACATGTTAGACCACCAAGAAGCCTTGGAGATAAATATAAATTTTTTTTAGCTCTATGTGTGTGTCTGATATCAATTTCACATGAATTTTTTATAAGTAACAAATAGGGTAATGATGACTTCCTGCCTCTCTGAAATTCTTATTTTTTTAATTTTGATTTATCACAGAGGAATAATTCTTGACTACCAGATACCCATCAGAGAGTAATTACTTTATATTTACTGTCTTAAAAACTCCATTTTAATGTAGTTAAGCCTTTTAAATTTTACTTCTGGCAATAGTAATTTTTTTTCTTGGCAGAAATCTGTCAATAAATAATTTTACAATAAGTTAATGGGTTGGTTTTATTTATGTGTATTAATGAGTAAATTTTACATTTTAAATGCAAGTGTAGATTTTTATAGTTCAGTATTGACTGATGCTGCCTTATAATTACTTGGATATTATTATCCCAATTTTGTAGCTGGTGAATGTAAGACTTAAGGAAAACAAAGTAAAAAATATTGATTTGTCTAACCTTCAGCCAACTGGGCAACTGGGGCTCATACCTATTTTCTGATACTCGAAAAGCTGAATTCTTTCCCCTCTTTCTCCTACTGTGGGCAATCTTTTTTTTTTTTTACCCCCTTTCAGGAGAATGTAGCATGGATATATGAAAGTAAGGTATCTGGGAGGGATGTACATTTTTATAAAATAGAATCTTCATGGCTGAATCGTCCCTGGAGAAAACAGGTAGCTTAATATTTGCTTTCAATATTTGCTTAACATTTCACTCTTTGAAATATTTTAAACTGAAAAGCAAAAATGTTTTACTCTATTTGGGAATTTAGAAAGATGGTAACGATGACTCTATATGCGAGACAACAAAAGAGACACGGATGTATAGAACAGTCTTTTGCACTCTGTGGGAGAAGGTGACGGTGGGATGATTTGAGAGGATCGCATTGAAACATGTATAATATCGTATGTGAAACAGATCACCAGTCCAGGTTCAATGCATGAGACAAGGTGCTCAGGGCTGGTGCACTGGGATGACCCTGAGGGATGGGATGGGGAGGGAGGTGGGAGGGAAGTTCAGGATGGGGAACACAAGTACACCCATGGCTGATTCATGTCAATATATGGCAAAAAACCACCACCATATTGTAAAGTAATTAGCCTCCAATTAAAATAAATAAATTTTAAAAAATAAATAAAATCACTTGGTAAGTACAGTTACCTGCTTCAGGGTCACTCAAGTTAGGAGAGGCGGTAATTACAGCCTCTGGTGGCTGTAGCCAGCAATGCTTGCCTCATTCTTCTCTATGTACCTGAGGGTATGATTACTTCACTGTTAGCTTACAGCCTGACCCATGTTATTGCTCACATAATGCTTTTTCAAGCATTTTATCCATTTTAAAAAATGTATAAATGTGAAGTTGTCTTAAATGGGAAGTAATTCAAAAACTCCACTGAACAATCAAAGAAAGCACACTTGTTTTTCAGTGTGTCTATTTCCCCTGGGTATGCCATCTGGTATAGAAGCTGAGAAAATACGGTTTTCTCTTTCCCTTATTAAATGGAAATAAAATATGCCATCATCAGAAATCGTCTGCATTGCATGTTCTGGCAATTGCATGTTAAAATTGCTCTTTTAAACTGCCTTCTGCTTCTGGGTAACCCACTGTGGCACTGCTTTATGATTAACTGACATTTTAGCAGCATCTCCTTTATAGGGAAGGTCAAGAGTTCAGGGTGTCCATAACGTAATATATTTACACAGTTGGGAAAGCTACTCTCTACTCTTATATTGAAGTTCAGTGCTCTTGGCAGTTTTCACTGAAACATGTAGATCTATGAAGCAGTGAAAAAAGAGTGTGTCATATTTTAAATGCGAGCATTTACTCAAACTGCTTTTTCTCTCCTAAGTCCAAAATGGAAGAAAACAAAACAAAACAATACTCAGGCATACAACAGAAAGAGCAAAATTATGGAATTAAATTTTTGGCCTTTTGACTGTGGTATCATCAGCAACATGGAACCATATATTGATTTTTATTGTGGTCAAAGATTGTTACCAGTCACAGCTATTCATCACTGAAACTCAGCCTTGCAGTGAAACAAAACTAAATAAACAACTTTTTGAGATTCGGTGTGGTTTATCAGTTTAAGGATGCCGCACTATTTTATTTCAGCGAAAGAGTTTTATCAGTGTTTGTTTTAAAATTGTTTGGAATTTATTGGTTTATTGTATATGATCTATATACGAACTCTTTGTTGTTTTTGAATTTTAAATGGTTGTTATTATTGAAGTCAAAAAATACAAAGATAAAAAGCCATAAGAAAAGTAATAGAAAACATTTCTTCAATTTTCTTAAAAATATAAAAGGGTAAAACCCTTAAAATTTTTTTTTCTCTTTTAGTGAGTAATAAGTGATACTGTTTTTCAGATTCTATAGGGAATATTTCAGTCTGAAAGACATTTATCTATTCAGAGAAAATTCTGTTGGCTTTTTTGTTTGTTAACAACACTGGGTTACATGCTAAGTCTTCAAAGCTATACAAGCAGTTCCTTGTACTTCAGTTCCTAGTAGTCACAAGGGACAGCCTCATAAACAAAGAGTAAAATGCAAAGTGAAAGGAGTTTAGAGGAAGAATTTCTTCCTCCTTTTCAAGAAAGTGTTTTAGGGAAGCTGTCACCAGGAAAGGATGGCTTTTAAGCTGGATCTTAAAAACTGACTATGAGTTTTTAAAGCAGAAACAACAGAAAATAGAAAGAAAAAAAGGGGGGGGAACCACATGTTTACCCCAGTTATAAACATTGCTGAGTTTTGGGGGGTTCTGAAAATAGATGGAGCATTGGCTGACTCTGAACTATGGTAAAATTGAAGCTGTGGTTGGGATGTGGCCAGGGTTAACATAACCCAGACTGCTCTTGTGTTGTTTTTAAGAAGCAGACTAACACAACTGGATTTGCTTTTAGAAAGATCATTTCATCTCTGTGGAAGAGGAGTTAGAATTTAGGAAAGACTGGGAGTAGAAACAGCATGAGCACATGCTTACAATCTTAATTATACTGACTGTAATCTGCTCTACAGCATGTCTCTCTTATTTTAGATCAGAAATGAAAAATCTATAAACTCCTAGAAAATATTGTCATTTCTAATAATCAAGAAAGTTCTTTTCATTAAAGGGATTTTAAAAACTAACTTACTTTAATTGTTTGATTTACTTTTCAAGTATGTGGGTCAACCAGTGCATTAATATGCATGCAGAATCCATGGTATAACACATTATTTTAGAGGAGAAAATTATGAAGGATTAGAAATTCAAGAGAAATTCAAGAGCTGTTGTGTATTTGATGGCATATTTGTTTATTTTGTAAATTCTCTGAGGTCAGAGTTGCATACATAGCCATACTGAAGACTGCAAAAGTACTGTATTAATACGACAGGATTCCCACTCTTCAGGAACTGCCTGTCTAGTGGAGGACCATAATGACAATAAAAGTGTAATAAGTAATATAAAAATACAAAGCACTTTGGAACTCCAGAGATGAGAGGATTAATTTCTGACCCCAAAACAATTTTTCTCAAGCAATAAGTTTGAAAACACTATTACTGTTTTCTAAACACAGCTGGATTAACACTTCTCTAAGCCTTATCCCTAATTCCTTAACTGTGAAATAATGCATAAAACAATGTGAGGCCAGTAGTCACCATAAGGACAATTTGCCTTCTTTTTTTCCTATTCTATTAACACATAGGAACTATGTGTTACCACACAGTGGTATAATATTGAAAATAGAATCCATGTTCCTAATTCAAGTTATCAAATTATGTGTGTGGTTGCTTTTGATTCTCTGTGTTTCATGGATTATAGAAATGTTACTCTAAATTTCAATGGAGAGAGAGATTAACATAATATAATCAACTTCTGTTAACTCTGCTAATGGTCTATAATGCTGGGAACCCCCAGCCTAAGACTGATGAAAGTTGAACAAATATGAAATGCTCTTTTCCATTGCCCGTCTTGGTTCTTCTCAGGCATGGGATGTACCATTAACTATACATACACTTCATGGCACATTTTCTTCTAGCTGTGTCATTAACTAAATAGAATTGGGTTGCTTGCAGCTTGAAATTGTCTTCTTTTGACTTATTTGGTTGCTAGAAATCATTTGGTAACCAGTAAAAATGACACTCTTTTAGTTTATCCGCAGTACTTGACTACATGCTGAGTCTGTTAGCAGTGTCATTGAGTACTCTTTATTGACTTCATTTGTTTTTATTGAGTTTTAAATATGCAATAAAGCTGATGAGTAGAAATGATTTGAGTAACAGCATCAGTTCCATTAAATGTCCTGGATATATATCCCCTCTGGTCCTAGGTCTTTTAGTTGATATTAGGAAGTAGAAATAGAAATAAAAATGTATTAATAATGTCAAATGATAATAAAGTAAGAACGTCTGAAGAAGAAACCGGTGCAGGTAGAGTTAAGAAACTGCGGATCATGTTGGTCTTCAGTGGTGCCAATGTGATTACACTGGTGTGTAGAATGGTCCTTGATTTTATTCCTTTTTAACTTGATTTTCTTTCTCTGTCTTCAGTTGTCACTGTCTGTTTAATTTCTTCTTTAAATTATATATATATACATATATATATATGTGTATATATGTATATATACACATATATATATATATTGCTTTGGAATAAAAAGCAAAAGTTTTAAAATCAAGATTTGACAAAAAAATTGCAGCCACATTTTTCTTGGGAATGTTTGATGAGGAGGAGTACAGATTATTGTTTTGGGAATTCACTTATTTAGAATCATTCGAGTTTTAATTACCATTTTTGAAGAGTGTTGGTCATTCTATATAATATCTCAAATGGAAAAAATTACTTTAAAAGATGTATCTCATTCTTAGCAGCAGCATTATTTTCTTGATTTAACTTTACTCTTAAGAAAATCTGAGGATGATATCATCATCTTAGAATATCACTTTTTGATCTTCAATGTCTTCATACGAGATACGGCCTTAGAGCTAATAATTGCTATAAGGATGATTTTTCTATCCTTTTCTATTTCCACCAACCTGTGTATAAACTACAGGCTTCCCTAGTGGCTCAGCAGTAAAGAATCTGCCTGTAATGCAGGAGACTCAGGAGAAGCAGGTTCGATCCCTGGGTTGGGAAAATCCCTTGAAGTTTCTTGCCTGGAGAATCCCATGGACTGAGGAGTCTGGTGGGCTACAATCCAGGGTCACAAAGAGTTGGGACAGAACTGAAGTGACTGAACACACAGGCATGCACACATACAGAGGAGAAAAAAAGCATAATCAAAGGAAAGATAATGAGTGAATTTTAATCTCAAGTATTGTAAGTAATATTATACTATGTGAATCCAATAAAAAATGAACTTCAAAGGGCAGAAATTCATGCCTTTCATGTCATCCTAAACAAGATATGTGCAAATTCAGCTGTCACTGCATATGATATGGCCTAGAAATCATTGAGTGATGTCCATTTTAATTGTCTCAGCCAAATAATATGAGCCAAGTTTGAATTTAAATAGCTTATGTTTTATTCTCTGGCTTTGTTGCTGTTGCCCACTTCTATGTTGTCCTTCATGAGTAAAGAATAATAATCAAGCAAAAAAAGTTAATTTTATCTGATACTTTATTTTTAAGAAGGTACTGTTAAAATATATGAACATCATATTTTTGTACTAATGTTACATGTGATTCTATAATACTTTTGTATTTATAATAATAAAAAACACATGCCCTTATTTTAACATATACACACAAACACACACACACACACACACACACACACACACATATATAAAATAGACTCCTCTTTTAAAAGTAAATATAGAGGAAAGTGAAATAACTAGTGTGCCAATTATTAATGATTTCTTAATAGTACCATATCCATAAGATGCTTGCTCAAAATTCAGGTAACATTTATTGGAAGTCATATCACTTTGCTAGACCTTTTTCTTCTCTAAGATATATCTTACAGGTAAATAGAGGTATGGATATCTAGTTTTGAAGTGTACACGGCAGTAATGTTTGAAAAGTTAGTTTATATACTTTATATGAATGTGTAACTCTGTTTGCCGTCCAGTAAATTGTAACACTAAAAGAAGTTTAAGAATATATTTTAGGTGTTTAATTTCTCCAATACTAAACAATATAATCTTAAGGTATTATTCATTTTATCACCGTTATATATGGCATTTTAAAGCATTTGGGAAAACTTAATGTAACTTAAAAACAAATTGGCATATTGATGAATTTGTGAACCTTGGACAGATATTGGAGCTCTATCTAGTAGTTAAAGAACTGCAATATGAAGATAGCAATAGCTGATCCCTCACCACACGTTATCATGAAATCATATTGCTGTAAGCCGTGATATTTTTTATACACAAATTAATATACAGCAGATTATTAACATAGACTCTCTGATGGTTTGGGCCAGCAATTGTGTTTTCCTTGATTTAGTCATTAAATTTTGAGCTCCTACCAGCACTGTGAAAGAGCTAGGCTTAAAGTAATGAAGAGATGGCAACATTTCTCACCTATCTTATTTTTAAAAGAAAAATGAGCAGGTAATTTAGTTAACTTCTTATAACAAGTGACAGTATAGACACTGACTCATTCTATGTAATTTTCTTAAATTTTTTCCCCTGTATTTCTACATCACATAAAATACATCAGTAGAATACAGAACTCTGCTTATTTTTGAAAGCAACAGGGAGGAAAGTTCTTCTCTGAATCCTCCTTCTCTCTGGATGAGATAATTCCTTAGTTTCTGCCTGCTTTTTATTTCTGGTTTACTGTTCACCAAAGTAGAAACTCATTTTTGTAAGCCTAAGCTCCAGCAATGAACCAGTTACTTTTACAAAAGGTCAGCTCATTGAATTAAATTAATTCTTGATTTTCTCAGCGTAAAGGAACCAGTTTAGGTTTTCTTTTAACATTTTTACAGTCAATTTCAACAATTTGGGTGCCATCTTTAGAAATTATATAACTAAGAGATACTAAAAAGCAGAATTATTGTTCCAGAGTTCCCTTTTGTGTTTCTCCATTCTCTCCTCTGGTGAATTCTGCATCATAGGTATGTGTGTCCACTCTGCTTGTGTCTGCTCTCTAATACAAGCAACTTTGCTCTGCTTAGAAGCAGAAAATGTGACATGGGAGCACTAACTATCCCTAAGCTTAAGATTTTTGGAGGTTCTTTACTAAAGTCCCAGATTTTGTGAAGACTTCATTAGAATTTATCCACCAAAATAGTTTTTATAAATTATACATAAGAAAGCATTCCACTAAATTTCACAAGTAGAATTTTCTTTAAAAGCACTCTTTTTCTTATTTATTGTTTTCGAAGTATAGTTATTTTACAATGTTGTTAACTCTTGTTGTGTTAAACACCAAAGTGTTTCAGTTATACATTATACACGTATGCATTCTAAGTGGCTTCAGCCATGTCCAGCTCTTTGCGACCGTATGGACTGCAGCCTGCCAGGCTGCTCTGTCCATGGAATTCTCCAGGCAAGAATACTGGAGTGGGTTGTCATCCCCTCCTCCAGGGGATCTTCCTGACGCAGGGATGGAACCCACGTCTCTTGTGTGTTCTGCGTTGGCAGGCGGGTTCTTTACCTCTGGCACCAACTGGGAAGCCCATACTTTATATATACATTCTTTTTTAAATTTTCTTTTCCATTATGGTTTATCATAGCATTTTTTTAATTGAAGGATAATTGCTTTCAATGTTGTTTTGGTTTCCGGTATACAGCAATGTGAATCACCTATAAGTATACATATATCCCTTGTTGAGCCCCACAGTGTTTATACATTTTTGTCATTTTTATCAATACAGTATTACTTTTCTGTACGCTCATGCTTTTTCTTTAAGATATAAACATTAAGATATATACAATTTATTTTACATTCTGTTTATTTTATTTACCATTACATTAACTGATTTCCTTGTTTCTACGGGACATTCTAACCATCATCTTTAATGATTGCTTAATATTCTATTGGATATATGTGCTAGAATATATTTAACCATCCTATTAGTGAAAGACAGCTTAGGTTAACGCCAGTGATTGGCTATTGTGAATGTTACAATGAGGGTTATGCATTTGCTTTTTTCTACATGATTGAAAAGTTCTTGATACATACTCCTCAATTTCTCTGTAAGTACTATATTAATGAACTTTACTGGATCAGCAAGGGTTGCATGCCATTTTAGCACAAGAAAGTACTTTATAATTAATCAAGTCCATGTCCCCCATTTATCACTGTTCTGGGCACTGGGACTCAGTGAGGTGATCTGACCAATATTTTACTATTATTTGATAAGAAAACCAAGACTATCATTCAGATTGCATTTCTTGTCTTCATTTGCATGAGTGTCTCCTACAGGTCTGACAATACCTTAAGTGCTGGTCATTCTAAAATGAAAATTCTGCTCTGTAGCCACTCAAAATCTGGGGAATCATGTTCATAGTAATTCCCATGCATTGAGTAGTTACTATGCACGACTCACTAGTGTAAAGTCTTAGATTCAAATCCAGGCTGCCTTGAATGCATATCTTTGCTGAGCTGCCTAGAGAGGTTATCAGATTGGCTTGTGGATAAATAATTAGACAAGTAAGTGGCATAAGAGATATGCTTTTAGTCTATGGAATCATAAAGGAGCCTTGAAGTAGGAGTAGAATTTCATGAAGCAGCAGATCGTGAGAATTAGCAAGTATCAACTGAAATTTGTGAGTCAGTAAAATCTAGATTGAATGCTGGCTCTAATATTTACTGATGGGCAAGTAATAGTCTCTCCAATATTTCATATTGTCATGTATAAAAATAATGATCTATATTGTACCTGCCCAACTTGCCATTTGTGAGATAATCAGCCAGATGTTAAAACTGAGAAATGATTGTTAAATTTTCAGGAATTTTGCCAGTGGTTTTAAAATTATTATTAAAAAATAAATCATACAAACTTTTACAGTTATATCAATTATTCTTTAAATAAAAGTAATACATACTCAAAGCTTCCTAATTATTTTAACATGTTGAATTACTATCTGTATTCTTGAGGCTATTGATGTCTATTTTATCTGTATGTTGGAAATATAATGACACACTAATGCTCATGTCTTCCAGTTCTGTCTTGAGAAGCTTAAAACTATACTTGAAGTATTTGAGCATGGAGACTCACAATTGCCACAGATCAGGGCTTTGTCCCCCATGATCTCCTCTGCTTTCTAGAGAGCCAAAATCATGTTGAAAGTGTTAGACATTTTCCAGCACACTGCTAGAGATAATGTGTGTAAAGTGCTTCCTTAGCACAGATGCAGCAGTCCACAGTAAATATTAGCCTTTTTTACTTAACAAGCCATTACATTAAAATAATTATATTTTTTCTGAGATTTAAAACAATTATAAACATGTAGACTATCTGAAAGAATTATGAACTGAATACCCATATATCCACCACTACAAGTTTTCTTTCGTTGTATTTGCTATATCACACATCTATCCACCTTTCCAACTTTTTCTTTGTCCATCAGTCCATCTTAACCTTTTAACATTATTTTAATATATTAGAATATTTTGTGCAAGGGATTGATTTTAAAGATTAGTTTGAATGTTTTTATTAATGTTTAGGATGGTTTGGCGTTTAGAAATATTTCTCTAGTGGTAGTTTGGGAAAAGGATTGAAAGGAGATTTCAGGAGATTTAGAGGTTTCTAATATCATTTTAGGCAAAAATTGATCAGTGCTTGAACTGAAACAGTACAAAAAAGGATTCCAGTACTGAGGTAGAGTTGAAAGAGATTGAGAGATGCAATCTGTAGAATTTTGAGATATATTGGAAGGATTTCTGCCTTGGAAAATTAAGGTATAGTTTTAACTTGATGAGGTAAAACATTGGGAAAGTGTTAGAAGGGAGGTTGCTCTGTTTCGCTTTAGAAATGAGATATTGAATAGGTATAGTCATGGGTCCACAGTTTAGGAGAGAGGATAAAGAACAGGATTTATAGATTGGGCATCATCACCATTTCATTTCATGATTTTGGAGTCATGGGTATGCTTTCCTTGAATTAAAAATTCAAGTAAGTTTTGTTCAACCACTTTAAAAAAACCATACTCTTTTTCAGGGAGTTGAATTATACTGGATAACTTAGTATCTTTTTGGATTACTGAAACTATTAAATGATTTTACGTAGAACCAATAAAAACATATAAAGTGGCTATTTTTTATTTACAAATGCATTACACTTGATCAGTATATACTTTAAAAAGACTGGTTAGTTTGTCGAATTGTGAATTTCATAGTTGCTTTTTAGACGTTCCCCATAATGGGTAGCTTAGAGCATTACGCTAATGACAGAATAAAATTGTGGTTTCATGTTGGTTTTTGTCAGCTGATCCTTGGTGAACTTGCCAAGGATCTGTTGGGTGCACTTTTGTCTCCTTTCTCATCTGCTCTCTTACTTCCTTTGATACCTCATCTCAAAGATTCATGGTGCTTTTATGCGGAAGGCATGCCCATCAGGTATCTCCACACCTTGACAGGAGAGGGTCATGAATATATGTGGGAAGGATTAGTCTCAGAGGGTGCATGGTCATTCTTTGGGTTTCTAGTATGGCTAAATAGTTGTGTAAACACTGATACTCTATTAGAACTTTGAGTTATAACAACTTACTTTTTTCAATTTTGTATCAAAGTCTATACCTGAGTGCTTTGAGAATCAACTAAAATAATTATTCTGATTCTTTAAAAACTCAATTCAGAAACCTCTGTAGGACAGATTTAAATAACTAGACTTTTCAAGGATTTTCACCAGAGCAGATGAAATAGAGTACCTATCTATTTCAGCAAAGAGCAGAAAGTAAGAGTTTCTTTGTCAGATTTTAGTGGAATGTTCTTATAATCTAAAAAGTAGGTCAGCAAGACTGAGATTGTATTATAAAACAGCAGTACAAATATCTTCTTAAGGAAATGACTTTACAATTACCTATTATTAAGACAAAAGTGTGGAATTTTTAGTGATTTATCCCTTAAACTGTTCCTTAGTCTTTGAATATAATGCTAATTATATGGGCTAATTGGATTTCTACTTTTTTTTAAGCTGATCACTTTTTCTCTGTTACAATATTTTATGATTTTGTGAATAATCAGTAAGCCTTTCTTAAAGCTCTGTTTGTTCTAATTATTTATGTGAAAGGATTTCACATAAATTACAATTTCAATGAAAATATTCTTGAAATACATTCTAAAGTTGATTAATAATTCTTTTATTATCTTTTAAGGAGATAAGCTGGTATCACCTCTACTATGAAATCGACTCTGAAAGAAAGTTTCAAAATTGGAAATCTGTTAAGTTTCTAGAAATATATTTTGACAAAAACATATATACATATATTTGTAACAATAAAGTTAAAAAGTGGGTAATACTACTACTATTTTAAGTTTAAAATCAAGAATTGATCTTATGAAACATTTCGGAGTTAGAAATATTCTTTTTCTTAATAGGGTATAATCACAGCCTTTTAATATACCTGTCATCAAAAGTCTGGATAATAGAGAAATGAATACAGGCCTGCATGCAGCAGAACAGTGGAACAGAGATGATGCTCCCATATTGCAAACAGTACACAGTATTTTAGTTTTCATGGGACTAGTAAAGCACTTATTATATTAAGGTTGTTAGCAATGAATAGTGCATATGTGTTCAGTTAAAAATAGATCCTCACCTTGGACAGGTGATATTTAAGGAGTTGGAGTGAGGAATGGTTTGGCAGTGTAACAAGGCATGTTACAAGTACCTACCTTGAAAGGAAAGAAGAAGAGATAGACATTTCCCATTACTACCTACTGTTAAGATGCTCACATTATCCCCTAAACAACCTCATGCTTGTGGCAATAATCATGCACTGTCATTCCTTGTACTAATATAAATGTGCAGTTCAATCTTTTTGACAAATACTGCATCACCTCTAGCTTGGCAAATTTTCATCATTCAGACCCAGTTGATGTATATATAGGTTGTGACACTCTGGCTAAAGTGACTTTGGACCAACTGTATTGAGGAAAGTAAAATTTTACTTAAAGTGTTACTTTTTTGTTCTGTTTTCCTTTTCTTCTCTCCCCACTGCAGCCTACCCTCACTATTGCCCAGAGTTCAAATTCATTCTATTTCCTTGTTCCTTTGTAACCTATATCATAATATGCAGAAAGCATCATAGTGAAATTGAAGGAAACTCTCCATGGTTATATGTTGTTGTTCAGTTCCCAAGTCCTATCCAACTCTTTTAGACCTCATGAGCTGCAATACACCAGGCTTCCCTGTCTTTCACTGTCTCCCATGTTTGCTCAGACTTACATCCACAGAGTTGGTGATGCCATCCGATGTCTTATCCTCTGTGGTTCCCTTCTTCTCCTGCCCTCGTCTTTCCCAGCATCAGGCTCTTTTGCAATAAGTTGACTCTTCATATCAGGTGGCAAAGTATTGGAGCTTCAGCTTCAGCATGAGTCCTTCCAGTGAAAATTCAGAGTTGATTTTGTTTAGGATTGACTGGTTTGATCTCCTTACTGTCAAGACTCTCAAGAGTCTTCTCCAGTGCCACAGTTCAGAAGCATCAATTCTTCAGCACTCAGCCTTCTTTATTGTCCAACTCTCATATCCATAAATGACTACTGGAAAAACCATAACTTTGACTATATGGATCTTTGTTGGCAAAGTGATATTTCTGCTTTCTAGTATGCTGTCTAGATTTGTCATAGCTTTTCTTCTAAGGAGCAAGCATCTTTTAATTTCATGGCTGCAGTCACCATCCACAGTGATTTTGGAGGCCAAGAAAATAAAATCTGTCACAGCTTTCACTTTTTCCCCTTCTATTTGCCTTGAATTGATGAGACTGGATGTTGTATTCTTAGTTTTGTGAATGTTGAATGGATATGTGTAATTTGCTTCTTTGTTTATATATTTTGTCAGTTGTGTGTGTGCATCTATGTCCACATGCAACTGTATACAATCAAAGGGATTCACAGAAGTTTTGCTTTCTTACTACGGCTCTATATCTAAAAAGACCTATTATATAGCTTCTATAACCTGAGCCTCTTAGAGTCATTTATGGTCTTTGAATTGGTGTGATGTATGCACAAAAAACAAAGCCTTTTTGCTTTGATGATTTTATATTACAAGTTTTATAGTCCTAAAATGTCCTTTGCAATCATGCCTGGTTTAGAAATAGTTGTTTTACTCTTTTTCTTCTTTAGTTGCCTCATCCTGTATCTCTCATGGAGAGAAAATGAAAGGTTTATTACATTATTACTTTAAAAAATGACACATGAAATCTCAATGCTAACTCCCAAAATGGCACTCCTGAAAAAGAGGTCATTTTTCTGGTTACTTAATGTACCAGGGAAGATCTGTTTGCATTTTGAATAAAGTACTGAGTTGGGAAATATTACCTTTAAAAATGTTGACTAAAGTCAATAGTTTTTCTAAACTACTTTAGAAACATACGAAATTGCAAAGGAATTATCCATGTCTTTAGTCTCCTTGTCATTCTTTCTCAATGAAGTAGCCTATGTTGAGTAAATGCATAACAAGAATAACAATTAGAAAAATAATTTTATGTGTGATATTTATATAATTTAGAAATTAATGATCACAGTCTTTTCATAGCAAAGTGAAAACGATCGCTCAGTTGTGTCCAACTCTTTGTGTCCAATAATTAACTTTTGGGGAAATATTTTTGCTATAGTTCTTAATTTAAACTTCTTTGTTTGAGATTTATTTCATTTGATGGAGTGCTTGCTATCAAAAACTATATTAATGTAATGTGAAGTCAACTGGGCCTTAGGAAGCATCACTACAAACAAGTGGAGGTGATGGAATTCCAGTTGAGTTACTTCAAATCCTAAAAGATGATGCTGTGAAAATGCTACACTCAATATGCCAGCAAATTTGGAAAACTCAGCAGTGGCCACAGGACCAGAAAGGGTCAGATTTCATTCCAATCCCAAAGAAAGGCAATGCCAAAAAATGCTCAAACTACCGCTAATTGCACTCATCTCACATGCTAGCAAAGTAATGTTCAAAATTCTCCAAGCCAGGCTTCAATAGTATGTGAACCGTACATGAACAGTACATGAAATTCCAGATGTTCAAGCTGGATTTAGAAAAGGCAGAGGAACCAGAGATCAAGTTGCCAACATATGTTGTATCATCGAAAAAGCAAGAGAGTTCCAGAAAAACATCTATTTCTGCTTTGTTGACTATGCCAAAGCCTTTGACTGTGTGGACTGCAACATACTCAGGAAAATTCTTAAAGAGATGGGAATACCAGACCACGTGACCTGCCTCTTGAGAAACCTGTATGCAGGTCAAGAAGCAAGCGTTACAACTGAACACAGAACAACAGACTGGTTCCAAATCAGGAAAGGAGAATGTCAAGGCTGTATATTGTCACCCTGCTTATTTAACTTATATGCAGAGTACATCATGAGAAATGCTGGGCTGGAGGACGCACAAGCTGGAATCAAGATTGCCAGGAGAAATATCAATACCTCAGATTTGCAGATGACACCACGCTTATTGCAGAAGCGAAGAAGTAAAGAGCTTCTTGATGAAAGTGAAAGAGGAGCGTGAAAAACTTGGCTTAAAACTCAACTTTCAGAAAACTAAGAACATGGCATCTGGTCCCATCACTTCATTGGAAATAGATGGGGAAACAGTGGAAACAGTGGCAGACTTTATTTTGGGGGGGCTTCAAAATCACTGCAGAGGGTGACTGCAGCCATGAAGTTAAAAGACGCTTGCTCCTTGGGAGAAAAGTTATGACCAACCTAGACAGCATATTAAAAAGCAGAGACATTACCTTGTCAACAAAGTTATGCCTAGTCAAGGCTATGGTTTTTCATGAGTTTGAGTCAACTCCGGGAATTGGCCATGGCCTGGCATGCTGCAGTCCATGGGGTCGCAGAGTCAGACATGACTGAGTGACTGAACGAAACTCAACTAAAAAAATTGGATTTTTTTTTCCTTCCTGTGTACCTAATTCTGTGCCAATTTGCTTTTCTCACCCATTGTAATCATTTTCAATGTTGTGATGCGGTTTGAATATATATTTATTTGTAAAATTTGAACATATATTTATTAATAATATATATAACTTATAATATGTGTAATATTATGCTATGCTTATAGTATTATACACAGAGCACAGGCTATATGTCTCATGGTAAACACTGGACTGATTTTAGAGTATATAAAACATTATTGAAAGAGTCTTTATTTTATTATTTATATATTTACATATTATTATATGTGTTATTTATATCCTTCTTAACTTCCAAAACAATATGAGATGGTTTACTGAAACATACAAGATTGAACAGAACAACAAAAATTGATAAGTAACTTGAGGGTTAAAGGATACTAGGGGAAAAGATAGATAGATTTAGGGGGTAATAAAAATAAATGAACATTTATGTCATAGAATCTGGTGTTATTAGGGAGGCCATATTTGGTTCTGAATTTATTAGTAGCAAAAGTAAAATCTCTATCAGTTAATAGCAATGGTATTATTTATAATAAAAATCCCATTTATCAATCACTTATAACATTCTAAGAACTGTTCTCAGTATTTGACACTTAATTGTGTTATTTAATTATTGCAGTACACTACAAATTGGTTTTTGTTAAGTTTTACGTTTGCCAGAAAGGAGTCTCAGAGAATTTAAGAGTTTTGTCTCAGGTCACACAGCTATTAACTTGTTGAGCTGGGATGTGAATATGGATACTTCTGACTCCAAGATAACATAGTCTTATCCATAAAGTCATAGTTTTCATAAGATAAAATAAGTTAGTTGCTTCAGAAAAATGTACCTTGTCTTAATTTTGAAGATAAGAAAAAAAAATTAGCTTCTCAGGAGCTCAGCCTTGATTTCAGGATAAAATGGAACCTGTCTAAGAGGACTTTCTTTAATGCATATCCTTCCGGCAATCCTTTTGAGTATCTCTTTTCTCTTGTTGCTACCAAATTATTTTGTCTTGAGGCTATGAGTAAATTGATTTTCTAAAAGCTGTGTCTCCTATGAGCAGTTGATATTAAAGCCACAGGAAAACTTGCCGGTCAGAATTTTAGTAACTTTCTCCTCATCACAATATAGAAAAAATACTCATAAAATGGAGAACTAATTTAGAAATTCATCTATCACACTGAATTTTGATAAATATCCAATGCTATATTAAGTAGTTTTAAACCATTTTCTCATAGGTGTTTTGCTTTTCTATCATCTGTTACCTATTGAAGTATAATTGTTCTATTTCACAAACCTTTACAAAGATGATAAATTAGGTTTTAGTTTCATTAATTTTTAATACTTGAATATTTATTCATATAGTACCATATGAGTTTATAATAAATTTTATTGCTTATTTTATGAAAGTGGAGATATTTTTGAGAGTTTGTCTTAGTGAAAGCAATGCAAAAAAATGTAAAAATCATCTAACTAGTAGTTATGAGTCCCAGTTCTTTTACTTGCCTAGTCGTGTGTGCATTTTGGGTCTGCTGTGTATTACTTTATGTAGATATTTAAAAAATAAAGTTAGTATTTCCTGATTTAGCTTTGCATTGAATTTCTATCATAATTTGAAAGGTTGAAATCAAGCATGCAAAAAAAAAAAGAAAACAAAATCACCTAAATGTTATGTTATGCAGGAAAAAAATATTGATTATTAACTTTCGGTAAATTTCATTTTATGCATCACTTTCTATGTGTGTGTGTGTGTGTGTATGTATATTTGTGTAAAGAGGAAAAAGATACAGAGGGTAAGCGTTAATGGTTGGATAAAATAATTTGTAAAGTGTATTCCATATGTGCTAGTTCTTAACAATAAATAATTAGTTGTATATATTAAAATAGGAAACTAGGTGAAACTAAAATAATGACTGACAGCTAGGTAAAATTTTCCCATCATAAGTGTTTATTTCTTTCTGTTCTTTCTTTGACTTTTTTCTTCATGTAAGTTTATTTAATGTAATGCACCAAAAAGTCCTGGGTGATTTTATCTATAGCAGTTCTAAAAATAAGCTCGCACAGATAGAATTTACAGGATATCCATGAAAACATGTAGAACTGCACCTGTGAGATTTGAATGAGGAGTGTTATGTTTGTTATTATGTGGGAAAACAAATCTAGTCAATACGGTCAACTATGTTTTAAAGATCACAGAAAGTAAGAAAATGGATTACAGCAAATATTAACTCATCAGAATCATTTTTGGAAATTCAGTATTGGATGGCAACTTGACTTTTTGCTGTAAACATGAATATCCAAGTTTACTGCGACTAATTAATAATTAATAACATCTTATAAACGTTGTTTTACTTTGTGATGTTATGCAACGTTTGTATTCCATTTTATAGTCATAATTCTTACTGCTCTTTCACACTACTTCCACATCTAAGTGTTTAAAACCAGTCATTTTACCATGATTTATTTACTCCTTTTTCATTTGATATATCATTTTTGAGTGGAATTTTCCCAGTAGATTGTTTTGGAGAATGTGGTATTTTAAGGTTGTTTTCTTTTTTTTTAATTATATGAACAAATATATCAAATAATCTTTTGTCTTAGTTTCTCTTAAGTTTTTATTATTATCCATAGAGCCCAGGTGGCAGAGTAGTAAAGATACAGAACTAGATTTAAGAACCTGCCTGCCGATACAGGATGCACTGGAGACACAGGTTCGATCTCTGGGTTGGAAGATCCTCTGAAGTAGGAAATGGCAACCCACTCTAGTATTCTTACCTGGAAAATTCCATTGACAGCAGAACCTAGTGGGCTATAATCCAGGGGGTCGCAATGAGTTGGACATGACTGGGTGACTGACAGGCACATGCAGAGTCACAGTAATCCAGTTTAACAGTTCATGGCTGAAAAATTATTCCACTTTGTGATTTGTCATTTAGTATCATTCTTCCACAAATGATCATTTAAGTTATTTCTGGGTTTTTTTCAATTATAAGCAATGCTGTAATGGATATTTTTTGTATGTGTCATCTTCAAGAATATAGAAGTTTTCCTATAGTATATTACTAAAATTGGAATGCTAATGTCATATGGTATGTCCATATTCACTTTTATAAGAAATTGTGAAATGGCATTCTAAAGTATTATATTTGGTAGTACTTTCACTGTAAATTATTAAGTCCCAACTTCTATATATCTTCTCTAGTATTTGATATCATCACGCTTTAACTTTTGGCAGCCTGAGTGGAAAACAGAAATTTAAGTTTTTTATTTATATTTACATATTTTGATTAATTACCTAATTATCCCAAGCTTGAACTTTTTCTTACTTGGTCATTTGTATTTCATTCTCGGTGAATTGTGGCAACTTAATTTTCACCTCTTTTTCTTTTATAGCCCCTTCTTTGAATTTTAAATGTTTACAATTAGAATATTTTTACTCTCCAAAGTATTCTTGAAAATATGGAAAACATTTGAATGTTTTCCTGTTTTTCACCAGCTAATTTCATTTTTATGTATATTGTCTGCCTTTTCTCAGATGTTCATTATTTTTTGGGCTTCCTCCCACCTTCAGTGATTTGCTAAATGTTGTTAATCTTTTACGACCCCCAACTTTATCAGTATTTTATGCTTTTTTAAAGCAGTATCTATTAAACGCACATCAGCAAACTAGTTCATTCCAGCTAATGATTAGAATGCAGAAATTAACTTAAATCTAGTTCTGTATCTAATAACTTTTTAGGATACAGATATTAACTATATTAATGGTTTCAAAGCTGACTCATATTTTTATCATAAATTAGAGGTGATTGAGATTTGTAGTTTCACCAGAATAAACCATAATATACTAGTCAGCCAATTTCATGTAATGTCATATACAAAACTCAATTAAACTCTAAAGCTATTAATAATCCATTACAACCAGTGGGTAAAGATTTTCTTTCATGGAGAAAGCAACTGAGAGATAAACATAGGGTCATAACTGGTAATGACTAAGATTATAGGATCATGCTTTATTCTAGAACAGATGCCATACTTTCTTCATGATGCGAGTTATACCTCTGAATTTGAACAGTTGTCTCAGAGTGTTACCTCTGTTTCTAATCATCATTAATGCTCTTTTTCAAATATCTGGATATCTATATATTGGATTTCCCAGGTGGTGTTAGAGATACAGAACTCACCTGCCCAGACAGGAGACACAAGAGGCGTGAGTTCAATTGCTGGCCCAGGAACATCCCCTACAGGAGGGTAACCCACTCCAGTATTCTTAATATTCTTGCCTGGAGAGTCCTATGAACAGAGGGTCCTGGCAGGCTATAGTCCATAGAGTCACAAAGAGTTGGACATGACTGAAGTGACTTAGCACGCATGCACGCACGTCTATATGTTTATGTATCGGATGTGCCATGTAGTAGCTTCAGTGATGGCCACTACTGAGAGGTGTATAGAGTTGGTTATGGAGTGTCCTCTAGAAGATAATGGTTGGAGATATTGATGAAAGATTTGTGTGTCTGATGTGAGGGAGTTGTAAGAGAAGATGATGGAGGAGACTAGAAAGTATCCCTTTGAAACAGGGGTTCTTAACCTTATTTTAGAGTTGAACTCATCATGGGAGAATTTATACACACAAAAAAATTACATCTTATTTCCTCTAATTTCCAACTCTAATTGAGTATTTCCTTTACTTGTGAATGAACACTATAACCTGTGATGGTATTAGTAACATTGATGACTTGCTTCTAACAAACTTCACAGATATTTTTATATCACTTTACAGATGTTGTAGATAGGTTAAAATATCACTTACTCTTACTACTACTTTTAAATTACAGTATTTTATAGGCCTGTCTATATTTAAAGCATTACTAAATAAACATATTTATTACTATATCGCATATTTAAAAGATAATGTGATACCTATTATTCATCCTAACTCATTTCCAATGCAACTCTGTATTTTATGCCTTTGTGAAACTCTTCTTATAAGAGGACTGGACTTTAGTAGTCTGCCAAAGGGAGTCATGGCATAAAAAATGTGTAAGAACCTTTGCTATAAGTGGTTAGCTAACTCAGCTTGCTTTTAACCTTTTTTTTTTTTTTTTTTGACATATGACAGCATCTCTTCTTTTTCTCTGCCATCAAGCATAAAATTCTAAGGGAAAGTGAGAAATACTTTTCTATCAAGCTGTTTGTCACATTGTTTTATTTTTATGGCATAAACGCACCCCCATATAATAGAGAAAAGACAAATTGGTAACTTATTTATGTTTGTTCCAGCCCAAAGAAACTTAAAACATCACAGTGGAGAAGAAGCATGATGATAACTGTACTTTAAAAATTTCTTGTTAAAAGGATTTTGCTTTAATAAATGATGGCATAGAAACATCATGGGTCTGTTCCTTAATAGTCTTATGTTTTATTTTGATGTTTAAAATAATTCTAAGAATTACTGATACAGTGATAAAGTAATAAGAACACCTTCTAGTCACATAGAAAAGAAACCAGAAAGACATGTCCTTCCTGATGTCCACATAATATTTATTCTGAGGTCTCTGAGGACACCGTGCAGATCTTGTTAATATTTGCAGCTTTCTGTAACTTGTTTCACCGCTCAATTTTGAAAATTAATGGACCTCACCCAGATAGAGTTAACTGGCAGGAAAGACTTTCTTTGACTCATTGAACATATAAAAACGTATTTGGCTCATTTTTTAATTGAAATGTAGCCTTCACTCAGGATTTGACAATTAATTATTTCTAAATATAATTGGATCTGTTGCTTTTACCTCAGGCTCTTTCTCTATATGTAACAAGTTTAACACAGTTTTAGTGAGTATATTAGCTGTGCCCACATTCTGGTTTTTCTACCACAGATAGACTTGGTAAAGCTTAAGTAGATCTAGACCATTATAGTTTCTCCTTTTTCTCTCTTTTACAAACTCACAAACATACTGAAGATAAAATGAGTAAAATTAGAAACAAAAAAAGTTGAGATTCAGTTCATTGGTAATTGTATTATATATCATACATTTTTATTCACATGTAAAATCTGTTTTAAATAATATTAAATTTTAGTGAAAAGGTTTGTAAAACATCAAAGTCTTACAATCCTACATAACAGATAAACATCAAGCCTAATATCTAATAAATTATGTTGTAAAATAGAATATTTTCACTTACTGTTATTTAAATGTCATCCCCATTTCCTTTTTGTATGCTGATGTTAACCTTCTGAGCTCTAAATTGTCTGGAAGTTAATGGTCTGTTATATAATAGTTCTTAGTGAAAGAATATTGGATTGTATTATGCAATTTGAAATGCAACTTGATCTCTATCTTGTAATGGTAAATAATGACATAGTCTTGCTTGAAATTAGCTACATTTGTTTTTTTCTGCTGATGCTGTTCTTAGTATAAATGAAGGATTTTTTTTTTTTAATCTTGATAAACATTTATTTGCCCATCATCACACCCTGGTTCAGGGGAAAAAATAAGAGAATGAAAATTAGCGTACTACTAAAGGGTAGAGAGTTTTTTGTGAAAATAAAAATTTGAAGATTATTATATTAAAGTTAGTAAATTTAGAAGCATTATGTTCTGTCAGGTCACATATATGGCCTGTCAAGCTTTTTGAGAATTTTATTTTTTTTAATTTTGTAAGAGTTAAATTTGAATTGAAGCTAATGTAACTGACAAGAGGGAAAAAGAAGCAATTGGCTTGCACTAAACAAGTTTGAATGGTTGTTAATGTGAATGACTTTCAGGCAGTGAATGTCAGAGAACAGTAGATTACTTTCTTTACCTCAGGCATTTTAAACCATCTCCTGTGGTAGACTGACATAATTTCTCTTTCTCTCTCTTGAATCTAGGAAGCAAAGTAATTGGACTCTGGTAATTTTGGCCTATGGCTGATGAAGATAAATCATAACGAGCTATGGAATATACACTGACAATTCACATAGGGCTACTAGAACATGAACTTTCAGTAATGCATTAATCAAATATTGTTTTCTTCTGTTTTATACTCAAGAAATCCCTGGAATTGTTAATTATGAATGCAATCATCATTTGTTATTTTTGACAGAATTTTATAGACAAAACAAATTGTTTCAAAACATAGGCTACTGTGCTTTTTAGAACATGGGCTAGAGTTTTGTCCTACCCATTGTATCCGTTATATATAGTTTTAAAGTTGCATGTTTAACACAAACTATTTGAGGTCTGAAAATAATAGATGTGGAAGAGAATTTAAGACCATCTGGTCTAGCCCCTTTCCTTAAGGCTCATGAATGTATAAATCATCTTGAGCAGATGGAGGTGTAGTTACCTAAAATTTTTTAGAAATAGAGGTTCTAAAGCTTCCTTCAAACTCATTTCTGAATTTGATCACTCTGCTGAGGGACTATTTTATATGCAAACTATTTTCATTTAAAACCATCTCCTTATGTCATTTTCTAGGCTTTTGGAGACTAATAAATCACCTCAGCGTTTCAAGTGGTCAATATACATTTGTCACATTGATTCTTTTCAGTGCCTTAGACACTGTACTAAGTATTCATTCACATTATTGCATTCTGTTCAACAAAAGATAACAATGTGAGCAAGACACAGTGTTTAATGAAACTTGATCGATAACGTTAATCCAGAGTTTTCTGACTCAACTTTTTCCTCAGTATGAGAGCCCACACTTCTTCCCACTTTGAGTCACATTTTTGTGGATTTGTGATTTCTGCACTTTATATCATGTTACTGACTCCTTTCCTTAGTTAATGGGGGAATAATCAGTGTTGCCCAACAACTTTCTCATTGTGACCTACTCCACTCAGAGCCATTTCGTAATTCCACAAATACACCGTATACCTGTTTATGTACTGTATAAATAAAATATATAACAAATCTTTATCTATATATATATATGTATACATATATATATATATATATATATATTTTTTTTTTTTTTTTTTTTCAATCTCCTCCAAGAACCAGTTTTCACCTGCTTGGAGGTGCAATTTCTGCTCTTCAAAATGAATGCAGTGTATCTCTATTACTCTACCTTTTGGATTATATAAGTGAACAATTCTTTTACTCAAAAGTAAAGACATGTTTATTTGTTGAATCAGTTCAGTTCAGTTCAGTCACTCAGTCGTGTCCAACTCTTTGCAACCCCATGAATCTCAGCATGCCAGGCCTACCTGTCCATCACCAACTCCTGGAGTTTACCCAAACTCATGTCCATCAAGTCGGTGACACCATCCAGCCATCTCATCCTCTGTCGTCCCCTTCTCCTCCTGCCCCCAATCCTTCCCATCATCAGGGTCTTTTCCAATGAGTCAACTCTTCGCATGAGGTGGCCAAAGTATTGGAGTTTCAGCTTCAACATCAGTCCTCCCAATGAACACCCAGGACTGTTCTCCTTTAGGATGGACTGGTTGGATCTCCTTGCAGTCCAAGGGACTCTCAAGAGTCATCTCCAACACCATAGTTCAAAAGCATCAGTTCTTCGGTGCTCAGCTTTCTTCACAGTCCAACTCTCACATCCATACATGACTACTGGAAAAACCATAGACTTGACTAGATGGACCTTTGTTGGCAAAGTAATGTCTCTGCTTTTTAATATGCTGTCTAGGTTGGTCATAACTTCCTTCCAAGGAGTAAGTGTCTTTTCATTTCATGGCTGCACTCACCATCTGCAGTGATTTTGGAGCCCAAAAAAATAAAGTCAGCCACTGTTTGCACTGTTTCCCCATCTATTTCCCATGAAGTATTGGGACCAGATGCCATGATCTTAGTTTTCTGAATGTTGAGCTTTAAGCCAACTTTTTCACTCTCCTCTCTCACCTTCGTCAAGAGGCTCTTTAGTTCTTCACTTTCTGCCATAAGGATGTGTCATCTGCATATCTGATGTTATTGATATTTCTCCCAGCAATCTTGATTCCAGCTTGTGTTTCTTCCAGCCCAGCGTTTCTCATGATGTACTCTGCATATAAGTTAAATATGCAGGGTGACAATATATACCCTTGGCATACTCCTTTTCCTATTTGGAACCAGTCTGTTGTTCCATGTCCAGTTCTAACTGTTGCTTCCTGACCTGCATACAGGCTTCTCAAGAGGCAGGTCAGGTGGTCTGGTATTCCCATCTCTTTCAGAATTTTCCATAGTTTATTGTGATCCACACAGTCAAAGGCTTTGGTATAGTCAGTAAAGCAGAAATAGATGTTTTTCTGGAACTCTCTTGTTTTTTCTATGATCTAGCGGATGTTGGCAATTTCATTCTGGTTCCTCTGCCTTTTCTAAAACCAACTTGAACATCTGGAAGTTCACGGTTCATGTATTTGCTGAAGCCTGGCTTGGAGAATTTTGAGCATTACTTTACTAGCATGTGAAATGAGTGCAATTGTTCAGTAGTTTGAGCATTCTTAATGAGTAGTAATAAATTGGTAGTAATTCTTGTGTGTGTGTGTGTGTGTGTGTGTGTGTGTGTATGTGTGTTAGTCGCTGAGTCATGTCTGACTCTTTGCCACCCTACAGACTGTAGCTCACCAGGCTCCTCTGTCAATGGAATTTTCCAGATAAGAGTACTAGAGTGAGTTGCCATTCCCTCCTTCAGGGAGTTTTCCCAACCCAGTGATCAAACCTGGGTCTTCTGCACAGCAGGAGGATTCTTTGCCATCTGAGCCACCAGGGAAAACCTTTAGTAATCCTTATGTTTTTCAATGTAAATGAGCTCTTCAGTGTCTTGAAGTAAGAATAATATTTTAAATAATTGTATAAACATCAGAGCATAAGTGAAATGTGATACTTAACAATGTATAATTTGTGCTACTGGGGAAAAAAAACAAGACATAAGTAAATTCAATCTGGCTGTTTTTGTCTATTCTGTAGACTTACGCCAAATTTTGTGCTTATATACAGACATCCCATTCTTACTATAAATCTGTATTTTTTCCTGTTTTGACATCATAATCTATTGCCATAGAAATGATTGATACCTTACATTTATTTTTCTGTCTTCACAACAGATTCATAAGGAGATTGTCGGGGGGAAAATAGAATTTATTGGCACTAGCAAACTTTTAAAGATGATGAACATCATTTTATGTTCATCTTCATTTTCCTTTAAAGTCAAGAGTTATAAATTGGTGCTTTAGAAAGTGTATATGTAAACTTTGCTTTTCATTGTGATTTCTTTCAAAAACCATATTGGAGTATGATTATTTTATAAAGAATTCAAATAATGGATTTTACACAATTTTAATTTTATACTTTAAATATAAAATTAGCTCACACCACTGGCTAAGGAAGTGTACTAACTGAACACAGCCAGCTTTATCATGTTCTGCAGGAATATAGCAGTTAGGAGTAAGTCTCGCTGGTAGCTCATTATACTGGGCAAGGAAGTGGAAGAGGATGGAAGTAATTTGGAGCTTCCAAATATAGTCTGTGGAAAGTCTCTATTTGGGGATTTTGATCTACTTCATTGGATCAAAAAAGTGAAAAATTGAATTCTGAAACTTTTTCATACCTTTTTGGAGGTACACTCTATATGCAATTATTCACATAGATGAAAATGACAATTTAGGCTTAAAAATCTCTTCCTTTTATGATAGTATCAATTTCTTGTTTTTTATGAAAGATTTTTGTTCGCTACTGAATTTTACAACCCTTCAGATCTATGGGAGCCATTTCAGTAGTGTTATCTGTCACCTAAAACTAAGTTTGACCTCACTGATGACCCCATCTATGTTTAGAAATTAAAAAGAATGCCATATAATATACACTGAGAGCCATACATTTGGCCCTCAAAATGATTTTCAGGTATATTAATCCTGAGAAGTTCAAAGAAACTTCAGAAATTATCACGTGTGAGGGGAGACTTTTGCCAACCATGACATTTTCCAGCTACATATAGAAAAGAAGGATAGTATATATCTAAGTGAATGAAATAGAAGAATTAAACAGGTTTTCAGTTCAAATTGAGAGAAAGGGGGAAAAAAGCTAAGATTAATGACTGTTTGATAAAGGTCTTAGAAGAAGAGAGAGAAATCTAAAGTGTCCACTGCATATATGTTTTGAGTTACTTAAAAAGTCAGGTAATTGTGGCTGATTCATGTTGAGCGACTTAGCAGCAGCAGCAGCATGTTGATGACAGGTGAGCCTGGTGAGCAACAGTCCATGGGATCTCAAGAGTTGGACATGACTTAGCAAGTAAACCACCACCACCACTACAGCAGAAACCAGAACAATATTCTAAAGCAATTAGCTTCCAATAACTTTTTTTTTTTTTAAAGTCAGGTATTTGAGAGCACTAGTGCTTGATGTGGACTTAGATGAAGAATAAGAGTGAAAAATGGGAAATTGAAACTGGGAAGATTTTGTAGCCTCAGTAATTTAACTCCTGGTGATTTATGTTGAAATGTCAGTGTATTGTGGATAAAGCACTCAGGCTTCCCTCAGTAGCCTTGTCTCTCTACAGTTAAATGTGTTCACGTCCCAAGGTGAACTTGGCTCAGTCAATAAGAACTACAGGGAAAGGCCATTCACTGAAATGTTTTCATTTTTATCATGGATGCTTTAAAATTTATTTTCCTTGAGTATTTATATTTAATGCCTTTGGATGAGAGAGAAAATTAGGTATTTAAGTGTTTGTGGAATGTTTTTGACCATTCACGAATTGTATAACAATCTAAAATAAATCTAGTCACAGATATTAGAAAAGTATTATTATTTGTGGTGCTTTTTCATTTAGTCAAATGTGATGTACTTTGTATATTTATTTTACATATGTGCTGTGTGCTCAGTTAGTCATGTCTGACTCTGCAACCCTGTGGACTGCAGACTGCCAATCTCCCCTGTCCATGGGGTTTCCAGCAATTAATATAATAAATAAATATATATCAAAAATGATAATAAAGAATATAATCTAAAAAAGAACATAATATAATTTATGTGTTTTAAGAGGTGAGATAATCCTGAGACATCTTGAAGTACCTTTCCCATTTAAAAAGAAAAAATAACTGATGGTGTCGAAAGGATACAATAATGTACAAGGGGTTTAAGGAGACTGAAAATCCGTAGTCTATGCTCAGACATGAAAGCATAGTAACTCTCCAGTGGGGATTAGAGCAACATTCTGTGATCACACACGTTAATAGAACTGCAGAAAAATCAAGGGGGATGATCAAAAAACTAAAAATTGTTTCATCATAGTTCAGAGTTTGGGTAAATGATTACAGGCCTGTGTTAACTCATGTAAAATTCTCACAATATCAGGGTGAGGTATTATTCCCATTTTAAAGGCAAAGAAACTAAAACAAAGAAGAATTAGTTGAGTTCTGTTTAGTCACCCAATTATTAAAAGAAGGAACTAGAATTTAAACCATGGCAGCCTGGCTCCAACAGTTCTTTGTAACAATGATGCTACAGTGCTTCTCTGATATATATACATGCATAGGTGCATGCATGTGTACAGACAGGGACACTTACGCATAAGCAATTAGTTAAGAACAATTCAGAAGTGGGTCCTAAAAATTCTAATCATTTGTATCCTTGTAATGATAACTATTTTTTGTTGTATTAAATTTTTGTTGCTAATGGATATTAACTAAGTTTTTTATACTCTGTTTTAATAAATATTATTAAAACTTATTAATATATGTAACTTAGTTTACTTTTCTTGCAATTCCACATTTGGTGTTTCATTAAATGCATGAGTTTATGCTAGGCATTGCAATTTTGTGACAGCTTACAAAAAAATACTTAGATGACCAAACACTGAACAAGATTTGAATACATCAACTAATAACTGTTGAAGCTAGGGACATGAGGGCTTGTTACGTTATTCTACTTTGCCATATGTTTGAAATTTTTCATAATAAACAAAAATGAAATGTAACTTCTTGCATCTAATTGTATTTTCATCTTGTATCACAACCCAAGTAACAAGTTATGCAAATTTATAATGCCCGGAAATTGGGTTATCATTTTCATTATTTTTGAAATTATCTCATTGCATTTTTATTTCCTCTTTGATGAAGTAATTCCTTATGTGAATCATTTTTTCAAATATCCAGTTAGTTTTAATTGGGTGTACTACATTGTGGTCAGACAATTAGATGGTGTAATTTATGCCTTTTCGGAATTTATTAAACTTTTTTTCATTAACCAAGTAAGTTACCACTTTTATGCATAGATACATGTATTGTTAAATGTAGGCATTCTTTTTAAAAATGTGTTATTTCACTATAATTCAGTCTTATTGTTATTATATTATATAGGTCAGTTATGTCACTTATGGTTACAGGAAACTTTTAGACATGCTAATAATAGAATGATCAATAAAATAAATTTTGATTGTTTCTCCTTTTCATAACTAATATTTTTTGCTGTTAATATTCTAATACCATAGTCTTAGATACATACATTTTTGCAATTTAACACTCATTTATTATGAATTATGTGTCATTATACAGTACCTCAATTAAATTATTAATTATTCATATATTGATTATTTAGTAGCAAATGCTTATAAGAGATACAGCATGAAAATGGGATCACTAAATTATACAGAACAATTGTGACTCATTTGTTCAGCCGAAGCAGATAATCTTGTTGTAGCTTTCTCTTTCCTTCTTATGGAATTTTTCTGTCATACTCATGGCCTGTTACAATCATAAATCACTTCTTAGCTAAAGAATACATGCTTCCAAATTTCTAATCTTCCATCATCATTATTGATGGTATTTATGGTGTTTCACTTTTTTTCTTGGGACCAGGGAAAGTGAAGCTTATTTTGATAAATTGAGGCCCTAACTACCCCTTTATGTTGGTTGTCATAAACCCTTTATGGCTATTTTAATATTTAGGAGGAAAGGCCATTTTTTTCCATAGGAATATTGAATGAATACATTTCCATCAGATGAAATGATTAACAAGGTCTTGCTGAATTTTGTATTTTTCACTTAGTGGGCATGGCAGGTAGAATGTTGTCATTGTCTGTCAGAAAACCGATGTAATGCCTTTATCTTAAATTTCTTCTAAACTGGCTGATTCTTAAAGGGAAAGGCAGTGTTTTTACTTACATAGTCATTGTCACCTAAAAGATGGATTTCAATCTACAGAACTGTGGTAAAAATGTAATGCTAATTGTAGTTTGAATGGTTCAGTTGCCTTCTGATAATACAGTTTTACACCCAAGTAATTCAAATCAAATTCTGGAAAAAACATTTTCTTTCTTCTGATAGTAAATATATAATATGCTCTAACAAATGGGAAAACCCACATGCTAGAGAAAGATGAACATGATTAAATAGATTTAATTATTTTTCTTATACCATGTATTAATAGCTTTCTCAACCATGTTGCAGCAGCAGCAGCACATTGTGCTGTGTACCTTATTGAGAAAGTTGTCTCATTTTATTGGTCTTCACCATCTTACCTTTTTTCACCTTTGCCTTTTAACTTATTGCAATTATGTTTTTCTCATGTCTATGATCTTCTTTTGATTTGATTTCACATATAATATGCACCAGTTATTTATGTTCTGTTTCGTTAATCAACTAATTTCTTCATGAATTTTACTTTATTTTTCCCAAACACATTCTGTGCTCCTTGAAGGAAAAACTGTCCTATTTCTGGGCCATATTTCTTATTGTATTCAGTTTTAGAGAGGCGGAAGCCACGTGACCAATTCTAGTTTAAGTTATTTAATTTTAACAAGAGAGGTGGTGTTCTGCGGGTGAATATTTAGATGTGTTTGAGTCCTGGCCTGTCTCAGGTAGTTTACTAAATTTTTCCCCTCAGACTCAAGTGATGCCTGATAATTCTATCACCTTCTCTCTGTCATGAGTTGCTCCCTCTATGTGCATCACAACTTATAAATGCTGCTCTCTTCTGTCATGATCCTCCAACTCTCAGCAAGCCTTTTTGTTTTTAATCACCACTTTGCCACCTAGGTCATGCTTTCTCCACATTTCATTTACCACCCTGTAGGTGCCTTAACAAGCCATAGGTAACTCATTTCTTACAGTATTTTCTTTTTAAATGAATCCATGCTTGCATTTCTCAGTTCAGTTCAGTTCAGTCGCTCAGTCGTGTCCGACCCTTTGCGACCCCGTGGACTGCAGCACCCCAGGCTTTCCTGTCTGTCACCAACTCCTGGAGCTTGCTCAAACTCATGTCCATTGAGTCGGTAATGCCATCCAACCATCTCATCCTCTGTCATCCCCTTCTTCTTCTGCCTTCAATCTTTCCCAGCATCAGGGTCTTTTCCAGTGAGTCAGTTCTTCGCATTAGGTGGCCAAAGTATTAGAGTTTCAGCTTCAGCATTAGTCCTTCCAATGAATATTGAGGACTGTTTTCCTTAAGGATGAACTGGTTGGATCTCCTTGCACACCGAGGGACTGTCAAGAGTTTTCTCCAACACCGTAGTTCAAAAGCATCAATTCTATGGTGCTCAGCTTTCTTTATAGTCCAACTCTCACATCCATACATGAATAATGGAAAAACCATAGCTTTGACTAGACCAACCTTTGTCAGCAAAGTAATGTTTTTGCTTTTTAATATGCTGTCTAGGTTGGTCATAGCTTTTCCTCCAAGGAGCAATTGTCTTTTAATTTTATAGCTGCAGGCACCATCTTGCATTTCTCAGACCCTTTGATTTCTAGCGTTATACTTAAACCTATTCAACGTCTTCCTCTGCATTGCTCTCATTCTGTTTTTTTCTAGTCTCATTATAAACTCCAATTCCTCAGTCTCTCTCAGCTCATCCACAGCCTGCCCCTCCACCCCACACACACACAAACACACCCCTCAGATTCTGTTACTTACTTATTTTACCACTTTACTCACCCTGGGCTAGGTTGAGTTACGTTCTTGGCTCCCCTTCATGATGCCAAGTGATTAGATGTCTTTTCACTGTACTGACTGGTTTTAGTACTCGCCCAGTTTACTATCAGTGCTTTCATTTGTCTCTATTCATCTCATTTCTGAAAGCAGATGCTGACCCTAATAATGTCTCTTTCTTTCAAACACCTGACTACTCTTAACTCTCATTTGAAAATCTTACCTTCAATTTTAGTGAGAAAAATCAAAGCCATCTGCTCTCAACTCTACAGTTTTTTTTTAATTTTTTAATATTTATTTAAAAAAATTTTTAAAGTATGATAACACACTTATGGGAGACTTGGAAAATGCAAAGTAGATCAACTGCACAGTTGATTATTCTTTCTTCCTTTTCTTTTCTGAACACAACCAGTTTTCTAGAATTTGCTACTTCCTGCTTTCCTCCCGATCTGATGGCAAGTTCATCCTATGTCTTTTTCAAGTATAATAACCCTTTTCCATGTGCATTGACCTTAGCTTGTTGTATCTTTCCAGAAACTCTTTCCTTCAAATATTTTGTCTTATGTGTTTCTCTTCATTCGTTACCTTGATTCTTTCAAACAGCCTACAAATATTCATATTCTTAAGGGTCTTTATCAAAGAAAAGACACTGTTAAGACCCCTGGAAAAGAGAAAGGCTACCCACTCCAGTATTCTGGCCTGGAGAATTCTGTGGGCTCTATAGTCCATGGAGTTGCAAAGAGTTGGACAAGACTGAGTAACTTTCACTTTCAATTTTTCAGTTTTCATTTTGACCTAGTGGTCTCTTTTCCCTTCACTAATAAAGTTCTCAAAAGAATATTATACTTTCTGTCCCTATAGTATTTACTCACACATTCATCATCTGTTATTCAGTTTCTTTGAATATTCTATTGAAGCTTCTCTTTTAAAACTTTGTAATAACTTTCTAATAGCAAACAAGTCATTCCTCTTATATACTACCTGTGTACAGAAGAAAATTTTGTTTAAAATATAAGCATAAATTTATAGAATATACATATCACTTGCATATATTTTTGCTACATCTGAATATATACATATTTTTAAATTTGATTTACATTTCCTCTATGAATGGCTTACTATCTTTTCTACTACTTCTTCGAGATCAGCTTATTAGATGAGTGTTGATCTCCCTCTGGGTTCTTTAACCATTTATGCTTCCTTCTCATAGCTAATATAACAAAATTACCTATTAAAGAGATGCCTATAGCTAAAGATTAGAATAAAAGACTTTCTTTAAAAATGCCTTAATTTCTTCTCTCATCCCTTTCCTCTGTTGCTGAGTAGTTTTTTCCATAAAATGGTCGAGTAAGCATATCAGATATTCTTGAATTGTTATAGTCAGAATATCAGGCAAATGTACAGAAATAAAATTGAAATTCATAAGACTGGGAAAAAATATCTTCCTCCCTATTTTAACTTTGCAAAATTTTATCTGTCCTTTAATTCCCAGCTCAATTTCCAACAGATTATTAAATTCAAGTCAATATAACAAATATTTATTGAACTCCTAAATGACATGCTTAATACTTCTCACATCTTAATCAAAATTACTTTTTTTTACCTTGTATTCCTTTAGCATTTTGTTTTTCTCCTACCAAAACACTTGTCACATGATATTCTTTATTTGAGCTATTGACGATAATAATAAGAACAGACGTTTTAACGTACTTCTCTCTCCCAAATACTGTGCTAATCACCTGACCTACCTTATATCTCATCTCCAATGCAAACCTGAAAAGTTGATGTTATTGTTCTCATGTAGTAATGAATAAATAGGAAGTTTGTCTTTTCTCCCAGATCATATAGACACAGTCTGGGCTTGACAATGAATTTGCCCCCTTTTTTAAATAGCCTGTATTTCCTTATTTCCTTTCTCACATATTTGTATGTTTATAAACTTGTGACTCCTCCGTAAAAATGTGAGATCAAGGATGGAAGAAAGGGACAGATAAACAGATGTTTATATTATATGATATCAGGGCACATTTTCCAAGCTTTGACGGCAGTCAACTGTTTAAAAGTTTCAGGGAAAGCTGAACAGAAGGAGTGACAGTTGGGATGCCTCTGGAAAAATGAGCAAGACAGTCAGGGGTCAGAGGGGGTGTCACATTCCCCAAGAAAGGGATTGGGGAATGCAAAGTACAGCCCTTTCCCAGTCCAGTGAACCTAGAATATAGGGCATATACCAATTCAATTGTTTTGGGTTGTTTGCTTCACAAACACTGAATGGTTTACTAGCTCCTCTTTCACATCCAGAGACCAGAGACCGAGTGTTTTTCTGTTGAACACTCAGTTTGTTTGGCCTATTGCCTGGTATGTATTTGTGTAAGTCAAAGAGTAAATTCAGAAATGATTTTATGTGATATTAAAAACTTTAGAAACAGCATCAGGTCCAGTACAGTAATTACAGATCTGTTACCTCATTTTCACCCCAACCCTGGGGGCTTTATTTTTTGGCTTGCTGTTACAATGATTGTAGCAAAAAGTACAGCCAAATTCAGTGAACTTTCTGGCATGCCCTGTAACCTAAATTGATACTAATGAATGTTGTAAGACTACATCTTGCTTCTAGCCCCAGGAGCATGCTTTCTGGCTCTTTCACCTAGTGGAATGATGAGAATCACTTAAGGTTGTGGTTACTGAGGAAGATCCCATAATTTTTATGAAATCTTGGGATGTCATAACTCCCAGACACCATTTCATATAGCAAACATCTACAATTACCTGAAAGTGATCTGTTTTAAAAGCATTTAGCAATGAGTATTTCTTCTCTTACCTATCATTTAGTTGCACACAAATCCAAAGCTGATTTAGTTTTGGCAGAATGAAGGAGAGAGGAATGATGAGCATAGTAAAAATGGGCTTCACTATCACAAAATAGGGAGTTAGTTATGCTCCCAACACTGTATAATCTTCTATTTACTGAGATTTTGCCCCTCTCCTCCTTATTGAGATTTATCAAGTGCTAGAATTTTCGCCAAATATCTGCATGCTCTATTTTAATTCTCTCAGCTACTGAGGATGTACCTATCCTTAACAACACTTAAAATAAGTGAAGCTGTAACCTTAGATTAGGCAAATGTCACACAGTGGATCCTAGATTGAGACTGAATTTCATACTCAAGATTCCAAAACTGTCTACTGCATTTGTACAACACTGTATTGTTACTGCAATATAAACACTATTAAAAATTTAAAACATTATTCTTAAGTTGGACGAATCTTAAACATCATTATAGCACATTTCACATTTCTTATATTTATTATATTTTCATGTTAGTATTGTCATCAGTGTATTATTATTTCATTAGCTATGCTATGTCATAAAGATTATGTTTGATATTCAGTGACAGCCTACACCATAATATGAAGCAGGCTGATTCAATTTGTGGTTCCCTTTGATTAAAATGCATCAGTCATTTATGCAAGATATGGTAGACAGATTCTTGTTGGAATCATAGAAACAGGTAATTAAATTCCGTCATTTTCCGCAAACTTTGGCTTTGTTCTTTTTCTGGAAAAACATTATATAATCTTAGAGTAAACCAGGTCTCGTTCCCCTAAAGTTAATTAACATGCAAATAAATTTCTTACACACTAGTGATTGTTCTAAGTAAATCAGTGTAGCTAGAAACACTTTTAATCAAAACTTTAAAGCATTTTTTTTCATAACTAAAATGTTTTGGAAGTTTTGCAAAGATAGGAAATGGAAAGCTAATGCGTTCTTTTTCCATAATCAGTCAATTTTTGGTTTTTACTCTGATGTATATACTGAAGAAGTGATAGTGATATATTGGAAACCTGTTAAGGAATATCAGGTCTTCTCAGGAAATTAATAACAAAATGCTAATGATCATCATTAAACATTTGATTCAGAACGGATCATAGAGGAATGTTTGTATATATATATTCTCCCTACCAAGGGAGTGTAGCCACCTGTATTATCCAACAAAGGAATAACCAGTACCTTCTAGATCATTTCTGGAGTAGAAATTCTTTGAAGGAAGGACTTTCTTGTTATTGTTATTAACTTTAATTCCATATACCTTGCATAACCTTTTGTATAGTATATGCTATACATAATAATATATGGTAATGAAATTTCTGAATGAATATTTTTAAATAATCAGGATTTTCTACCTCACAAAGCACCTTTTTATTTTTAGACAGTACCTACCTACTTAAGAAAATGTGTTCTCATTCACCCTTTTGGCACTCACAACACTTTAAATTATTCTTCCATATGTTCTGCAGATATTTGAACAAGTTGCTCAGTGTCCTCCTTAAAATAGACAGTGGTTCAACCAATACAGGATGCAATCATTATTTTTTATTAATTATTTTAATTGGAGATTAATTACTTAACAATACTGTGGTGGTTTTTGCCAAACATTGACATGAATAAGCCACAGGTTTACATGTATCCCTGAACCCTGCCTGCCTCCTCCCTCCCCATCCCATCCCTCTGGGTTGTCCCAGTGCACCAGCTATGAGTGCCCTGTTTCATGCATCAAACTTGGACAGGTTATCTATTTCACATATGGTAATATACAAGTTTCAATACTGTTCTCTCAAATCATCCCAACCTCGCCTTCTCCCACAGAGTCCAAAAGTCTCTTCTTTATATATGTATCTCTTTTGCTATCTCACATATGGGTTCATTGTTACCATCTTTCTAAATTCCATATATATTCGTTAATATACTGTATTGGTGTTTTTCTTTCTGTATATATATTGGTGTTTTTCTTACTTCACTCTGTATAATAGGCTCCAGTTTCATCCACCTCATTAGAACTGACTCAAATGTGTTCCTTTTAATAGCTGAGTAATATTCCATCATGTATGTGTACCATAGCTTTCTTATCCGTTCATCTGCTGATGGACATCTATGTTGCTTCCATGTCCTAGCTATTGTAAACAGTGCTGTGATGAACATTGGGGTACATGTGTCTCTTTCAATTCTGGCTTCCTCAGTGTGTATGCCCAGCAGTGGGATTGCTGGGTCTTATTGCAGTTCTATTTCCAGTTTTTTAAGGAATCTCCACACTGTTCTACATAGTGGCTGTACTAGTTTGCATTCCCACAACAGTGTAAGAGGGTTCCCTGTTCTCCACACCTTTTCAAGCATTTATTGTTTGTAGACTTTTGGATAGCAGCTATTCTAACAGGTGTGAGATGGTACCTCATTGTGGTTTTGATTTACATTTCTCTGATAATGACTGATGTTAAGCATCTTTTCATGTGTTTGTTAGGCATCTGTATGTCTTCTTTGGAGAAATGTCTGTTTAGTTCTTTGGCCCATTTTTCGATTGGGTCGTTTATTTTTCTGGAATTGAGCTGTGTGAGTTGCTTGTATATTTTTGAGATTAATTCTTTATCTGTTGCTTCGTTTGCTATTATTTTTCTCCTAATCTGAAGGCTGTCTTTTCACCTTGCTTATAGTTTCCTTTGTTGTGCAAAAGCTTTTAAGTTTAATTATGTCCAATTTGTTTATTATTGCTTTTATTTCCATTTCTCTGGGGGTTGGGTCATAGAGGATCTTGCTGTGATTTGTGTCAGAGTGTTTTGCCTATGTTTTCCTCTAGGAGTTTTATAATTTCTGGTCTTACATTTAGACCTTTAACCCATTTTGAGTTTATTTTTGTGTATGGTGTTAGAAAGTGTTCTAGTTTCATTCTTTTACAGGTGGTTGACCAGTTTTCCCAGCACCATTTGTTACAGAGATTGTCTTTTCTCCATTGTATATTTTTGACTCCTTTGTCAGAGATAAGGTGTCCATAGGTGTGTGGATTTATCTCTGGGCTTTTTGTTTTGTTCCTTTGATCTATATTTCTGTCTTTGTGCCAGTACCATACTGTGTTGATGACTAAGGCTTTGTAGTATAGTCTGAAGTCAGGCAGGTTGATTCCTCCAGTTCCTTTCTTCTTTCTCAAGTTTGTTTTGGCTATTCGAGGTTTTTTGTATTTCCATACAAATTGTGAAATTATTAGTTTTACTTCTGTGAAAAATACCATTGGTAGCTTGATAGGGATTGCATTGAATCTATGGATTGCTTTGGGTAGTATACTCATTTTCACTGTATTTATTCTTCCGATCCATGAACATGGTATATTTCTCCATCTATTTGTGTCATTTTTGATTTCTTTCATCAACGTTTTAGTTTTCTATATATAGGCCTTTGGTTTCTTTAGGTAGATTTATTCCTAAGTATTTTATTCTTTTCCTTGCAGTGGTGATTGGGATTGTTTCCTTAATTTCTCTTTCTGTTTTTTCACCATTACTGTATAGGAATGCAAGAGATTTCTATGTATTAATTTTATATCCTGCAACTTTACTATATTTGTTGAGTAGCTCTAGTAATTCGCTGGTGGTGTCTTTAGGGTTTTCTATGTAGAAGATCATGTCATCTGCACACAGTGAGAGTTTTACTTCTTTTCCAATCTGGATTCCTTTTATTTCTTTTTCTTCTCTGGTTGCTGTGGCTAAAACTTCCAAAACTATGTTGAATAGCTTTGGAAAGTGTGCACCCTTGTCTTGTTCCTGACTTTAGGGGAAATGCTCTCAATTTTTCGCCATTGAGGATAATGTTTGCTGTGGGTTTATCACATATGGCTTTTATTATGTTGAGGTATGTTCCTTCTATGCCTACTTTCTGGAGGGTTTTTATCATAAATGGGTGTTGAATTTTGTCAAAAGCTTTCTTTGCATTTATTGAGATAATTATTTGGTTTTTATCTTTCAATTTGTTAATGTGGTGTATCGCATTGATTGATTTGTGAATATTGAAGAATCCTTGCATCCCTGGGATAAAGCCCACTTGGTCATGATATATGATCTTTTTAATATGTTGTTGGATTCTGTTTGCTAGAATTTTGTTGAGGGTTTTTGCAACTATGTTCCTCAGTGATATTGGCCTGTAGTTGTTTTTTTTTTTTTGGTGGCATCTTTGTCTGATTTGGTATTAGGGTGATGGTGGCCTCATAGAATGAGTTTGGGAATTTACCTCCCTCTGCAATTTTCTGGAAGAGTTTGAGTAGGACAGGTGTTAGCTCTTCTCTAAGTTTTTGGTAGAATTCACTTGTGAAGCCATCTTGTCCTGGGCTTTGGTTTGTTGGAAGATTTTTATTACAGTTTTGATTTTCATGCTTGTGATGGGTCTGCTAAGATTTTCTATTTCTTCCTGGTTCAGTTTTGGAAGGTTATACTTTTCTAAGAATTCATCCTTTTCTTCCGCGCTATCCATTTCATTGGCATATCATTGCTGATAATAGTCTCTTGTGATCCTTTGTATTTTTGTGTTATCTGTTGTGATATCTCCATTTCATTTCTAATTTTGTTGATTTGATTCTTCTCCCTTTTTTCCTTGATGAGTTTGGCTAATGGTTTGTCTATTTTATTTATCTTCTCAAACAACCAGCTTTTAGTTTTGTTGATTTTTGTTATAGTCCCCTTGTTTCTTTTTCAATTATTTCTGCTCTGATTTTTATGATTTCTTTCCTTCTACTAACCCTGGGGTTCTTCATTTCTTCTTTTTCTAGTTGTTTTAGGTGTAAAGTTAGGTAATTTATTTGATTTTTTCCTTTTTTCTTAAGGTAAGTTAGTATTGCTATGAACCTTCCCCTTAGCACTGCTTTTACTGAATCCCATAGATTTTGCATTATCCTGTTTTCATTTTCATTCATTTCTATGCATATTTTTATTTCCCTTTTTATTTCTTCCATGATTTGTTGGTTATTCAGAAGCATGTTGTTTGGCCTCCATATGTTTGTATTTTAAATAGTTTTTTTTTCCTGTAGTTGACATCTAATCTTACCGCATTGTGATCAGAAAAGATGCTTAAATGATTTCAATTTTTTTGAATTTACCAAGGCTAGATTTATGGCCCAGGATGTAATCTATCTCGGAGAATGTTCCGTGTGCACTTGAGAAAAAGGTGAAATTCATTGTTTGGGGGGTGAAATGTCCTATATATATCAATTAGGTCTCACTGGTCTATTGTATCATTTAAAGTTTGTGTTTCCTTGCTAATTTTCTGTTTGGTTGATCTATCCATAGGTGTGAGTGGGGTATTAAAGTCTCCCACTATTATTATGTTACTATTAATTTCCCCTTTCATACTTGTTAGCATTTGCCTTATATATTGAGGTGATCCTATGTTGGGTGCATATATATTTATAATTTTTATATCTTCTTCTTGGATTGATCCTTTGATCATTATTTAGTGTCACTCTTTGTCTCTCTTCATGGCCTTTATTCAAAGTCTATTTTATCTGATATGACTATTGCTACTTCTGCTTTCTTTTGGTCTCTATTTGCATGAAATATCTTTTTCCAGACCTTCACTTTCAGTCTGTTTGTGTCCCTTGGTTTGAGGTGGGTCTCTTGTAGACAGAATGTATAGGGATCTTATTTTTGTATCCGTTCATCCAGTCTTTGTCTTTTGGTTGGGACATTCAACCCATTTACATTTAAGGTAGTTATTGATAAATATGATCCTGTTGTCATTTACTTTGTTGTTTTGGGTTTGAGTTTCTAAACCTTTTCTGTGTTCCCTTTCTAGAGAAGATCCTTTAGCATTTGTTGAAGAGCTGCTTTGGTGGTACTGAATTCTCCCAGATTTATCTTGTCTGTAAAGCTTTTGATTTCTCCTTCATATTTGAATGAGATCCTTGCTGCTTATTGTAATCTCGGCTGTACATTTATTCTCTTTCATCACTTTAAGTATGTCCCGCCATTCCCTTCTGGCCTGAAGAGTTTCTATCGAAAGATCAGCTGTTACCCTTATGGGGATCCCCTTGTGTGGTATATGTTACTTTTCCTTGCTGCTTTTAATATTTGCTCTTTGTGTTTGATCTTCGTTAGTTTGATTAATGTGTGTCTTGAGGTGTTTTCACCTTGGGTTTATCCTGTTTGGGACTCTCTGGGTTTCTTGGACTTGGGTGGCTATTTCCTTCCACATTTTAGGGAAGTTTTCAGCCATTATCTCCTCAAGTATTTTCTCATGGCCTTTCTTTTGTCTTCTTCTTCTGGGACTCCTATGATTTGAATGTTGGGGTGTTTAACATTGTCCCAGAAGTCTCCGATGTTGTCCTCATTTCTTTTAATTCTTTTTTTCTTTTTTCCTCTCTGCTTCATTTGTTTTCACCTTTCTATCTTCCACCTCACTTATCCTATCTTCTGCCTCAGTTCTTCTACTGTTGGTTCCCTCCAGAGTGCTTTTGATCTCAGTCATTGCATTATTCATTGTTGATTGACTCTTCTTTATTTATTCCAGGTCCTTGTTAAACATTCTTGCATCTTCTGAATCCTTGTCTCTAGGCAGGTTATTTACCTGTAACTCCATTTTGTTTTCAAGATTTTGGATCATCTTTACTATCATTATTCTGAATTCTTTTTCAGGTAGACTCCATATCTCTTCCTCTTTTATTTGGTTGGGTGGGCATTTATCTTATTACTTTACCTGCTGAATATTTCTCTGCCTTTTCATTTTGTTTAGATTGCTGTGTTTGGAGTGCCCTTTCTGTAGCCTTGAAGTTTGTGGTTCCTCTTTGTTGTGGAGCCTGCTTCCTGTTCGTGGGGTTGGGCTAGTGGCTTGTCAGGGTTTCCTTATTAGGGGAGCTTGTGTCTGTGTACTGGTGGTTGGAGCCAGATCTCTTCTCTCTGAAGTGCAATGAAGTGTCCAGTAGTGAGTTGTGGGGTGTCTGTGGGTTTGGCATGGCTTTGGGTAGCCTGTCTTTTAATGCCCAGAGCTGTGTTCCTGCTTTGATGGAGAATTAGCCTGGTGGTCTTACTCTGGAACTTGTTGGCTCTTGGGTGGAGCTTGGTTTCAGTGTAGGTACAGAGGCTTTTGGATGAGCTCTTGTCTATTAATGTTCCCTGGAATCAGGAGTTCTCTGATGTTCTCAAGTTCTGGAATTAAGCCTCCTCCCTCTGGTTTTCAGTCTGATTCTTAGAATAGCCTCAAAACTTCTCCATCCACACAGCACAGATGATAAAACATCTAGGTTAATGGCGAAACAATTCTCCACAGCAAGGGACACCCAGAGAGGTTCACAGAGTTACATGGAGAAGAGAATAGGGAGGAGGTAGATTGAGGTGACCAAGAGGAGAAGATGGGAGTCAAAAGGGGAGAGACCAATCAAGCCAGTAATCAGTTCCCTAAGTGTTCTCCACAGCTCGGAACAACCAGAGAGATTCACAGATTTAAACAGAAGAGAACGGGGAGGGAGGAGATAGAGGTGACCTTGGGGAGAGAAGGGAGAGTCAAAGGGGGAGAGAGCGATCAAGCCAGTAATCACTCCCCTAAGTGAAAATGGGTACTGCAGATTAGATTCTAAAGGTACAAAACTGATAACAAATACCAAAAAGCAAAGATTAAAAATCTAGAGTAGAGGTTAGACTTTCAAAAATACAATATTAAAAATACAAAACAAAATCGCAAAAATTATAAACATATATATGAAATTTGCCTTAAAAATGGGGTCTTTTTGCAAGGTAATAATAGGTTATAAAAATGAAAATTAAAGGAGTAGTAAAGAACTTAAATTAAAAAATTTAAAAAGTGGTAATAGTAAAAATATATCTTGAAATTTCTCTGGAACTGTTGTGGGCAGTGTGGGGTCAGTTCAGTTTCAGATAGTTCCTTGTTCCAGCTGTACTTGCTCTCAAGGTCTATAAGCCCCCTCCAATGTTTAGTCAGTGTTAACTATAGGGTTTTAATATGTTGCACCTGTCACTTCCAGAGCAGTTCCCTTTTTATTTTGGCTTCCTCTGTTTGCATGTCTCTTCAGTGTCTTAATTTCTGCCCTGACACAAGGGGGCGAAGGTGGTCACTTATTTAGGCTCACTTATTCAGTTGTGTTGTGGGGAGGGAGGAACACTGCAAACAAATGTCGCTGGTGTGTGTGGGGAGTGCTCGCAGTGTATAGACCAAACTGGGTTTGCCCCAGCTTGTGGTGTGTGACTTCCGGGTCTACACTGCTCAGGCTGCAGGGTGCTCTGCAGGAGCACCGTCCAAAGCAGGGTCTGCGTTTCGTGCACTTCTAGGTCTAAGCCACTCAAGTGCAGGTTCTTGGGTACTCCACAAGGGCACAGACTCAGCTGGGCATGTGTTTTGTGCCCTTCCCAGGTCCAAGCAGCTCAATCGACCAAGTGCTTGGCAAACCCACTGTCCCAGGTGGGCTGTGTGTCTTAATCACCTCCCCAGTCCCAGCTGCCCGGTTTCCCAGGTGTGCCGTGAGAGCACCATCTCAGGTGTCCCGTGTGTCTCCTCTGGGGAGCTGATCTCAGGCTGTGACCCCCCTGGCAGCTGTCAACCGTCCAGGATCCCAGGAAGACGTGGTTAGCAACTGGGAGCCTGCTCACAGTTTGGTGGGGAATGCCTGTTTCTGGGGCTGAGATTGCCCCTTGCCTTCTGGCTCTGGCTGTTGGATGCCTGCCTCTCTATCTCCAGTGGGGTGGAGGGGAGTGTACACAGCCGGCTAGCTCTCCTTTGGTATTCACTCAATCCTTTGTTTTGTGAGTGGGTCAGGCTGCACGTTAGCACCTTCCACAGGAAAGTTGTCTGTTTTATTTCTCTCTCTGGCAGTCCCACAGTTTGTGTTCCTATCTCATGTTAGCTCCCTCAGATTGCCCTTAGGGCATTCAGGCCTGGTCCTTCCCCTAAGCACCAATGATTCAGCCCACGCCTCCCTGTCCAGCTTCAACTCACTGGTGGCAGTCATGGTCATCTGGGCTACTTCTCTGCTGGCAGTTATGGTTAGGAGCATATTCTGTGGTTTTTATTTTTCTTTTTTGTCCCAGTTATGTTACCCTCTAAAATTCCAAAACTTCCCACAGACCTGCCTGTGAGAGGGTTTCCTATTGTTTGGAAACGTCTCCTCCTTCAGGACTCCCTCCCCAGGATGGGTCTCCATCCCTAACTCTTTTGTCTCTCTTTTTGTCTTTTATATTTTGTCCCTACCTTCTTTTGAAGAAAATGGGCTGCCTTTCTGAGTGCCTGTTGTCCTCCGCCAGCATTCAGAAGGTGTTTTGTGGAAGTTGCTCAGCATTCAAATGATCTTTTGATGAATTTGTGGGGGAGAAAGTGGTCTCCCACTCCTATCCCTCTGCCATCTTTAAACACGACTCCTGCAATGAGCTTTTCTCCTCCCTTTTTCTGGTCGCAAAGATTATATTGCAATGCTTGGCAGTCGTTTATTGACTGTTTAGCAATCAATTCAAATTCCTATGTGGTTTTTTTTGTTGTTTCTCTCTATCATATAGTTATTAGATCAATGACCTTTAACAATCAATTCAAATTCCTATGTGGTGCAGTGAATTGAGGGTAAATTGAGCAGGCCGAACAGTCTTCACTTTAGTGGATGTAGGGAGGAAGGACAACTATAAACTTACATTCTTAGTTTTGGTCCATCATATATTTTCTTACGCAGAACACTGTCTCATTTCTTAGGTTTTAGTGTTTAGTTTGTTTTTTATCTTATGCTATTTTCATATGAACTGTTGTTGAACCAAGGCATACACTCATTCATTTGTATGAGAGAATTTTTCAAACAAAACTGTAGTGCTCTGTGTTGAACCCTCATGGCCAATGAAGATTTCTCTGTTTGAATATTGAAAACTATTGACTTTTATTTTGTGCATCCATTTTCTTTTTAAGGTTTGGCGTTTATCCCTAATGATATTATGTTTTTGTCAATTGTACAGTCTTAAGAATCTACAAAATGTATAGGCACTTGGAAATAGCTCTCTCCTGGAAGAGAGGCACTAGTATGTCTGCTTGAATGATGAACATCGGAAAGACTATCCTGGAAAAAGAATTAAGGCTTTGCTGTTTAGTGCCAGAAGGATGAGTGGTTTCTCTGAAAACAAAGTGCCCCTGGTTTCTTATAATTTTAAGTACAAAAACTATAGAAAAGTGTTAGCTATTTCACCTTAAGTAGATTATAACTTTACTAGAAGGTTTAAGTATTTCTAAATGTTGTCATTTTTATTAATAAATGTTTCCCATATCTATTTGCATAAATCATGTGTGAATGTTCTATACAGCATAGTTTTATATTAATAAATATGGTGAAAACCAGTATATTTGCTACTTAAACAAATAGTTAAATGGAAGCAATAGTCTTTTTATATGAAGCAATACCTCAGAAGATAACAGGAGACCAGACTGAGGTAGAAGAATGAGCTAATTATTATTGGAATAGGAGAAATGTTCCCACTTTAGTTCTCAAGTGCCTATTTTTTCAAGCTATTCATTTGTATTAAAACATGTTCCAAATTAAAGCGATTATATGATGCTTATAGGTTGTGTAAATGAGGTATACAATTGTCGAGCATTATGCACTGCTCCACAGAATGATATTAAAGTATTAATTTTAATACCTTGTCATGGCCTTTTATATCATATTTGTAGGATAGGCTGCAGAAAAAAATATCATTTTGCTGACTTGGTCTGTACATTAAAACCACATGGTAGAATAGCACTGCAACAAACAAATTATGTAAAGCAGTACCTTGGAATTTTAAAATTTTAAATCAAGTTAATTGAGGTATAATTTAAATAGATTAAAATTTACCCTTCCAATACACAGTTATATGAGTTATCAGAAACCACATAATCAAGTTATAAAACATTTCCATTACTCCCCAAATTTTCTTCATGCCCCGTTTGCAGTCACACTTCAGAGTCAGTAGTTTTACCATCTCCATTCTCATAGAGCCACAAACAGAAAGGGAGGCAGCCCCTAACCTCTGATTTAGTGGAAGTAGCTGAACTAGGGGGCCACCCTTCCATCCATAACCACGTGTGGAAGGGCCAGGGTACCATACCTGACCCAGCTGCAGCCAAGCCTGGGTTTATGAGAAAATGGAACACTCATCAGACCGAATCAGTGAAAGCATTTCCAAGAAAACCTGTTGTCTTCCCAAAGGCACAGGCTTCGAGTGCTAGGAACATAACATAATGAGTGTCTGTTTATAATACTAATTTGTTAAAAAAATAATTAACTTGTTACCAAATAGTTACAATTAATTATTTTAAATAGGAAAGAATTTTAATTTGCTAACTATAAGATATCTAGATGAAAGGTAAGAGAACACATTATGTATCTAATGTTAAAGGAAATTTATACATGATGCCAGTATAATCTGAAAGAATTTATGTTTATTATTTTCTTTTTTAAAAAGGGTAATCTTTTTATCATGTTTAACCCTTTGAAATAAAATAGATTTTTAACTCTTGCTTCTTTACCTCAAAAATAAGAAATGTATGACTTTTAATTTTTGAAAATATTTCAGATGTCAACCTAAGTATGTTTGTTATTCAGTGTCATGAGTGCACAGTAAAATCAGCTTTGAACCAAAGTCAAAGAGACACAGGTTCCTTCATATGTAAAGGAGCAATAATCTTATGAATTGACTTCTAGTTTTCTTGAAAGTCAATGTGATTTAATTGCTCATGATTTCATTTCATTAGGTGATTCTTCTGTATAAACGCTTGTTACAGGTGATTGCATCCCAAATATCTTAAAGTAATTGTAGACACTTGTTTTTGCATAGCTTTTGTGAAATAAATTTAAACAACATGTCTAACAGTTAAATCTTCGTTCCTGACACCACAGTACTGCCCTTTCTGAGGGATGGAGCTCACGCCTGCTGTTTTTTCCCTAACTTCGGAACACATGGTAAAGAAGCATTAAAAGTATAATTTGAAAAGATACATGCATCCCAATGTTCATAGCAGTAATATTTATAATAGCCAAGATATGGAAGCAACCCAAGTGCCCATCAACAGAGGATAATTGGCTTAAGAAGATGTGGTGTGTGTATGTGTGTAATGGAATATAACTCAGACACAAAAAGAATGACGTGTTGCCATTTACATTACTTTTACATTTACATTATTTAGTGAATAAGTCAGACAAAGAAAGACAAATATCTTACGATACCGCTTATATGTGGAATCCAAAAATAATACAAACAAGTCTGTTTACAAAACAGAAACAGAGTCACAGACATACAAAACAATCTTATGGTTATCCAAAGGGGCAAGGGAGGGACAATCTCGGGGTATAGAATTAACAGATACTAACTAAATATTATGCATAAATTAGAAGAGTAGCAGGGATTTATTTTATACTATTGGGAGTTATTGGAGAAGGAAATGGCAACCCACTCTAGTATTCTTGCCTTGGAAATCCCATGGGCAGAGGAGCCTGGTGGGCTACACTCCATGAGGTCGCAAAGAGCCGGATACGACTGGGCAACTTTCATCTTCACCTACATTGGGAGTTGTATTCAATATATTATAATAACCTATAATGGAATATAGGTATAAAGAACCTCCCTGCCAGTGCAGGAGGCATGAGATGTGGGTTCGATCCCTGGGTTGGGAAGATCCCCTGGAGAAGGAAATGGCAACTCACTCCAGTATTCTTGCCTGGGAAATCCCATGGACGGAGGAGCCTGGTGGGCTACAGTCCATGGGGTCACAAAGAGACAGACACAACTGAAGTGACTTAAAACGCATGCCCAGCTTGTTTAATACGCCTTGTTTATTAGTAAGCCTATGGAAGAGCACTTTCAAAAATCCAGATTCCAGTCTGCCTAGTTACAATTTTTAGGATTTCCCTGGTGGCTCAGACGGTAAAGCATCTGCTTACGGTGTGGGAGACCCGGATTCCATCCCTGGGTCAGGAAGATCATCTGGAGAAGGAAATGGCAACCCACTCCAGTACTCTTGCCTGGAAAATCCCATGGACGGAGGAGCGTGGTAGGCTGCACAGTCCATGGGGTCGCAAACAGTCGGACACGACTGAACGACTTAACTTTCATTTTCTTTCAGTGGAATATAATAAGTAAAGCAAATAACTGAATCAGTGTGCTGTACATGTGAAATTAACACAATATTGTAAATCAACTATACTTCATTTTTGTTAAACTGTATAATTGTGAGAGAAACTGCACATCTATGTTTACAAAACCACAGAAACCTTTCACCATTATCCAAATACTTGTGAGAGCTCCATGCTAGTTATCTTTGGTTATATATCTGATAAAATGCATACATTAATTCAATGCCATTGAATATCTATTATGTGCCAGGTAGAATTTAAAAGCTGGGAGCTCAGAAAAAATAAAATAAAATCATAGACTTCATGGAACTGAACTTGTATTGGGAGAAGAAACAATAAAAGAATAATCATGTAAGAATGCTAAGTAAAATATAGAGGCTAGGGAGAAAAAATAATGCAAGGGAATGGAAAGTGTTGGCAAGGTTTTATTTTGATAGATAGCATGTAATGGTCAGGAAAGTTCTCTCAGAGATGGTGACACTAGAGCTAAGGTATATAAGATGAAGAGCAAGCCATGTGGCTTTCTGGGGAAGAATGTTTCAGCAAGGGAAATAACCAAATCTAAGCATCAAAAGGGTAGTGGTACTCAAATGTGAACATGTGGCTGGTGCCTGCAATAAGCTATTTATCACCAATGTACTAGATAAGATAGAACTTGAGAGTGAGCTTTTTTAGCAATTTGATATGGTAATTGTGTGTGCTGAACCTAGTATTTGGTATCTGGTACATGTGTTTGCTTTTTTATTTCAGAGTTAGTCATTTATTTTATTGTATTTCATAGAAGTTTAGGTTTCCATTAGATTGGGGTATAGGGTCTGGTCCTACCTCTGAGATCATTTAGTAGCACTGTGTTAGAGGCAAGAGAAGGGACCTTGGTATAAGGAGGGAGGACCTTGTATAGGACAATGAAGAGGACAATGAACTTCTATAGGACAATGAAGAGGTTCTCCTTAGTGAAAAAGAACCAAGCTAGGCAGTTAAGAGTGAGAGTGGGGATAGAAAAGATGTGAGGAGAGAGAGATGAAATAGTCCTCCCAGGGAGGTGAGTAAATTGGGAAATAGAATCGTTGGCTGGCTGTGCTGACGAACCACCTCAGGTTTGTGGTCAAAAATTGAATGTGAAACCAGGCATCATGGTTATGGAGTTTGGTTGTTTTATTTTAATATTTTATTCTTGATCAAATTTCAGCTACTTCACTAGAAAACCTCTTGCTTTTTCCTTTAGCTTCGCTGTGTCTGGCAGCTGGAGAGGAGGCATTTCTAGTGGAGGGATCTGCATGATAGGAGAGAAAGGTGGTGGGTTAATACATTTTAGGACCAATCAACTTTGGAAAAATAGTATTGAATGTTTTGAATCATCATTAACATGGATAGGCTTTGAAAAGCATGTAAGAATAAGTCAGTATTTTATTAGATCAGAGACTATAAATAACTTAGAGAGCTATATTGCAATAATATAAAATTATATTTAAAAGCAATGTACCAAATTGTATTTTGCTGTGGCTTAATATATAATAGTACCAACATCTTCGTGTGTGTGAAATGTGCATTTATATGTATAACATCAGGATACTTAGATGATGAGTTATTGCATGAATAAGAGAGCATTTGTGCTTTATTAGACCTTATTTTTTATTGAAAAGTTAAGATTTACTGGTATTTTCTTCTTAAGTCCACTGCGCTAAGAAAAAAAAAAAACTTCAACAGTTTTCTCTATGTTACCATCTCTATAAGAAATATACTTTTATTTAGAAGACACATGCCTGTGAAAGCAATGTATTAATATACATGTGGTGGTATTTATATTCATAACTTCCAATGGAATGTTATGTTCATAACTTTCAATGTACTCCTCATGTTTGACTTGCCTGGATGAGAGTTGTGGAGGATTTGTTTACATTAGATGATATTTACTCCTTTTACTTCATTACACGTAATCCACCTGTGCAAGATCTTAAGGCCCATGGTAGACTTTATACTCTACTAGACAGCTTATCAGCTTCTCTGCAGGCTCTCAATTTGAATTTTAAAGTAAAAAGTGAATGAATTTATGTTGCTTGTTGAGCCTGTGTTCTGAGCTACGTCAGCTCTCTGGTTCTGGAATGATAACTAAAGAATCGAAAACAAGTTCATGATTCTCATTTACAATGATTCTATTATATCTATATGGTTATATAGATATATATATACATACATTTATATATACACACACTTATATGTTTATATACACACATTAATAATGCATAACTATATGCACACATATATGGTAGTATGTTTTGGGGTATTTAAGGAGTAAGGGAGAAGAGTTGGTTATTTGTTATCAGAAAGAATTTGATTCTTGGGAGAAGAAATTGACTTCAATTTGGATGTACAGTATATTACACCTTCTACTTAAAAAAATGAACCGTCTTATAAAAGTAAAAGTAAAGCTGGAAAACACTGAAATGTTTTCCTTCTGGCTTCTGCACGAAATAAGGTTTAAACAAATTAAGGTTTAAACAAATCCCGGTACATAAAAGAAGGCCAAAGTATCAAAAACCCAAGGCCAAGGTTAGAGGCAACAATTTTATAATCAAAGCAAACATAAAATGTTGTTGCAGCCAAGGTTGAATTAATACTGTTGTTTTATTACATAAGGAAGCTTTTTAAAAGGAAGTCAAAGGCTATTCCTTAGGTTTGCACTCATATCGGTATCTTTCTCATATTGCTTTTAGCTATTCCAAGACTCCATACTCCAAAACTCCATGGGATTTCAGTAGAGGAGTTTGTTTGTTTGTTTGGTTTAGGCATGCTTTTATTTTTCTGAAGTATATGTTAAGCACTAAAAGTGTTTTAGAATCATCTCACATTTATTTTCTTTTGGGAGAGCTTATTATTTAATATGCTCTTTATAACTTTTCTGGTAATAGTTGAATATATAAATAAGAATCTGTCCCATGTTTTTTCAATATATATATTTGTATCAACATGTATAGAAAAATATTATTTTATCTTTAGAGATATGGCAATATTAGTCAATAGTATACACGGGAAGTTTAAGTTTCTTTCTCAAGGTTGCTCCCTTGAACCATTAACAGATTTGTAGTACTGTGACCGAGTAAAGGAGAAGGCAATGGCAGCCCATTCCAGTACTCTTGCCTGGAAAATCCCATGGACGGAGGAGCCTCGTAGGCTGCAGTCCATGGGGTCGCGAAGAGTCGGACATGACGGAGCGGCTTCACTTTCACTTTTCACTTTCATGCGTTGGAGAAGGAAATGGCAACGCACTCCAGTGTTCTTGCCTGGAGAATCCCAGGGACGGTGGAGACTGGTGGGCTGCCCTCTATGGGGTCGCACAGAGTCGACACGACTGAAGCGACTTAGCAGCAGCAGCAGCAGCAACAAAGTAAAATGTTATATTTTAAAGTTCCTAAATGGTACAAAAAACTGACATGCTATTTAATAAAATATTGCATGAAATAAAATAATATAGCTCTTCCTTTGCAGTTTAATCAAGAATCAAGCATTCATGTGATTATATTTTCTCACCATTCAAGAAGTCAAAGTTGTGTTTGATAGGTGATCAAAATGCATTGAGTGTGAAAATGCAAGTTAATAGGCTTACTGGAAAAAAATGACAGACACCAAAACAGGCTTCAAGCCATGAGAACAATTCTCCTTTATGATCCTTGCTTCTGAATGCAGTCTTCTGCTAACTGGTAAAAACAAAATGCTGTATCTTTTTTATATAACTAATCTTTGTATTTAAGGAGTATAGATCATTTCTGCAAACACAAAATTATTTTGTTTAAAATGAAAACTGAGCTTTTGGGTGAATTTTAAAGTATTTTCAAATGCAGAAGCCAAGAAAAAATTAAACCTGTAAGACTAATTATATATATCTACCTACTTCATTTGTATCTGGTTTTTCCTTTTAAAAATGTTTACCTGTAAAATGAGCATCCTAAATTCTAGTCATAGTACTTCTTGAGAGTGTATTCAGTAGCTCAAATAATCAGTTTAGATCTTTTGGGGAAAAAAAAGTCATTTTTCCCACAAATCACTGAAAAATTACTTGTGTAAGACACAGTAGTCAGTGTATTCAAATGATGCGTATTCTAAGAGTCATGAAACCAAAAGACACCATAGCAATAATTCAGGCTGGGGATGGGACTGGTAAATTAGAGATGTCATAGACAAGCTCTTGACATTTATACTTTGAGTTATTTATTTCAAAGATAGTATTTGAAATTAAAGGTAAATATGCTTATATATTTTTTTAATTTGCAAATTTCAGAGGCCTCTTGTACAAATTATATGTCATCCCTCTAGCATTATAATATAAGTCTCCTCATTTTGTTTGTCTGATTCTAAATGATGTCTTATATTTAGGGTAGTTCTTCAAAGTGGTATGAACAATATTTTAGCTGTTAGAAATGTTATTCATATACGTCCAGATTACCAGGTATGAAATGAACTCTACATACTGCCAGTGTTGAAGAGCCAGGAAGCAACATGTGCATTTCATGGAAGAAAAGGGTACAATAGCATTTTGAATATGAAATGAGAGAATGTTTTCCTCCACTGCAGAAAAGGAGATGGTAGGATGATGGTGTCTGAGTAGTCAGGTTGTTCACAGCATTTGTTGGAGTTCTGCTTTCTCTTCTCTCAATCTTAATTTTAATTACTCAATGATTTATTGGAGCTTAAAAGAAAATGTTGCTAGGCAAATAAAAGCAAAATCACTGTGTCCTAAAGTGTAGAATTAAAACTAAGGGGTTGTTATCTGACATCAATTGAATTTGGAGAACTAAAGCAGTTTACTAATTCTTTAGTACTCTGTAGTTGACCCAGAGCCCCTGGATGTTGATTGTGAACTCCAGAAACTGTCAATGAAGAATGACCTGGATTTGTATGTTTATATATTAGGAGCAATGCTAAAACAAGAGAGACAGAGCAGAAATGGACAGGAGGAGAGAGAGAATTTATTGACTGCATTAACTTTGTGTTCGAAAGGAATCCTAATCATTCAGAAAGACTCCCCCAAAGTGTTAGTGTAAAAGCCCATTTTCCTAACCATGATGCTCTCAATAGAGACCTTTGAGAGCAAACAGAAGATAGGAGCTCTTTAAATTATAGTTTCACGAAATTCCAATTTTTGCATATTAGTGATATGTCATTTTTTGTGACATTTTATTGATAAAATATCTGTGATAACTATAAAGGTATTTGAGCTGTCATCACTTCACATGGGGACCAGGGTAGCTGCGTCCAAGATGACCTATCTTTACCCAGGCTTTCCTATTCAATCTATTCTATACACCAACAGATTTTTTTTTCTTACACTTTTTTTTTTTAAATTACCATACTTGGTTTCCATGCTCTCAACTTGCAAAGGCTTAGCACTCTGCAGGAAGTCCAGATTCTTCACCCAGTATTTAAGATTTTCAATAATGTGTCTGTTCTCCATGTAATTTTACCTCCCACGGGTCCTTGACCAGAGCCTAAATTCCCACTGGATACCTTCTCTTCCTTCTGCCCTGTCCTCTGACCACAAGGTTGGTTCATGCTGTTTTCTCCAGGCTGCTCCAGCTCACATGACTCTCCCTTTCTCGGAACTTTCACTGGTAAATACCCCTGCATGTGTTCCGTTTGATTGAAATCTCTTGGGGAGACAAAAACCCTGTCATTTCTTTTGTATTTCCCACATCGCTGCTGTGATGAGGAAGACTGTCTGCAGAGAAAGCACTCAGGTGATTATAGAATATGTCCATTAAGTCTCCTTGGTGCAAGACCCTTACTTTATCTCCCATTATGCTTCCACGCTGAAAACTAAACAGAGGATCTGAAAAGCTCAGGATTGCAGGTGCTGCAAGGACAGAGTGTCTAAATTCCTGAACTCCTGAATAATGGGTGGGGAAAATTATTGTTTCAGTATAAAAACGAAATTGATTAGCAAATAAAATAATAATAAAGAAAAATGAGAATTATTTCTCTTAATTGAAAGAGAGGTAAAAATAATCAAAACTAGTACTTTCAAATAAAAAAGTCAAAATGGCAAAAGCATCAAGAAGAATTTAAGAAATTTTAGATAAGTCAGTTGGGCAATTATTTCTAAGATGTAGAGAAAACATCTAATCATTTTGAGTATGAAGTGAAATTATGGAAACATACAAGAAAATGAGGTTTCATGTGGTTTCCTCATCCTTGCTGATCACTGCTCAGGCATCTGTCTGCAATGCAGGAGATCCAAGTTCAATCTCTCAGTTGGGAAGATCCTTTGGAGAAGGAAATGGCAACTCACTACAGTATTCTTGCCTGGAGAACTCCACAGACAGAGGACCTTGGCGGGCTAGAGTCCATGGGGTCACAAAGAGTTGGACATGACTGAGTAACTAACACACACACACACACACACACACACACACACACACGGTTTGCATATCTATTATATATTCATCTGAATTTGGGCAAAAAACAATCTCTAGTGGGCAGGATAAAATTATTCTAGTCAGTCTCTTGTGTTTACAAGGATAGTACATATTCAACATCTCTTTTATATTTCCTAACATCTAAAAATCAAAATGTAGGTGATTTCCATTTTTAATTTGAGGACTGAGTATATATTAGCTGTTTCAAAGAAAAGTAATTTGGCCCAGATCCAGAAACACATCTGCCCTTGATAATAATAAGCCTTTGTTTTTATAAAGCTATATATGTTGAAAATGAAATACTTGTTGCTTAATGAATTTGTAGCAGGTGTTTATGTTCCAACTGGGCAAGAAAAAGCTGAAGGGGGAGACACCAATTCTGTGAGATGATCCTCCTTTGTTTTTCTTGATTAATACTTGATATTTTTGGAAATAATTCACAAGAGATATATAATCTTTGCATTCACTGCTTGGAAAATTTCGTATGACCTACTAAATATTGCATTGCTATATTATTTTAGCTTTGGGGGACATTTAGTATAATTGCTTTGGCTGCTCTTCATTAGATTGTGAGCCTCCCTTTGCTTCAAAAAGAATATCTTGGATACTGCTTGAGTTCAGCAAATAGGTATTTGTTACTCTTAAGGGATATTGAGATTCCTATGTTAAATGGTGTTTGGCTATCAACCCTGGACATGACAACTCTAAGTTGACTATAAGGATCCAGAGAAAGGTGACAGTTCACAATATAGAAAACAGACTGATGGCCAACTTGCTGCTAGAATTTGGGAGGGATTCTGGATTTTTTCCCTGTATTTAGTTTCAGACAACTTCAAAAATACAGCAGCTGAAGTCATATTATAGTGAATACCTGTGTACTAACCACCTCCATTTTATTACTACCATGTTACTCTACTTACTTTGTCATACATATATCCATAGCTCTGTTGTTGGAACTATATTTTTAAATGAAGTTGATGGGTTACATGTGCTGTTCTTCTGAATAAAGCTAAGTAAGCTAACTTGAAGCAGGAAGTAAAAACTATATTGAATCTGACTTAATGAAAGTTTTTCTCAATGTGAAAAGCTGGTCAAGTACTCCTATGTTGTAGAAATTTTGCTTTTCAAAGTAATCCCCATCTTCAAGTACCCCACTTATTGGTTTAAAAATCCATGCAAGAAATGAACTGAGAGTATAAAAGAGAAATAGAGCAGAGAGAATATGTGATTATATTTTGCACCTTGCAGAGTACAGTGCCTGCAAGTTGGACACTAAAAGCGAAAGAGGAAAATCCTAGGTAACAGTTTACGCTGGAGCTTCTCATTTTTAGGTTATTCCAGTTATTCTGAATGTTAGACTTCCGGGAATGGGAGAAGAATAAGATCCACCTCAGGGATGTGGAGCTTCAACAGAGATAGCCTGCTAGATTCTAGAGCTTGAAAAGGAAGCATGTACATCAGCTAGCCATGGGATCAGCAGTCACAATGCAGCAAAGAGCAAAGGATGCATTGTTTTTGTTAGTTATCATCCCACGTTCAGTCTAGCTCCAGGCTTGTCCAAAAATACACAAACAAAAAAGTAGCATAGGAACTTTGTTTTTAATAAAAACACTACAGAATTAGTCGACAGAAGTAAATACAACCTCATTTAGAGTGTTTTGAGGAAAAGTAGTAAGTCAAGAATTTTATAGCAGTCCAATTAACATTCATATGAGGACACAAAAATACATTTTTTATTAAACAGAAGTTTAGAAAATACACCCTCACGCAACTTGCATGAATAAAGAGCTTGAAGGTGCCATGACATTCAATTAGTTTGACATTTCAGTTTTTAGACATTTCAAAGAAAAATTTAGTTTTCCTTTTCACATTTGGATCCCAGATCTGAGGAACTTGGGGTGTATGTTTGCTAGGTAAAGCCAAGGAAGAACTTTAAGTGCTATCTGTAATGCCTTTCTCCAGTGTTCCACCAAGGCTGCCATAACAAAATACCAGAGATTTCGTGTTTTAGACAACATAAACTTACTTCTTACAGTTCTGTAGGCTAGAAGTTCGAAGATCAAGGTTTCAGTAAGTCTGATTCTTCCCAGGCCTCTCTCATTGGCTTGCAGATGGCAGCCTTCTAGCTGTGTCCTTATATGGTCTTTCCTTGGTGCGCTTGCATCCCTGATGTCTCTCTGTGTGTCCAGATTTCTTTTTCTAATTAAACCCAGGGCTCACCGTTAGGGACTCATTCTTAATATGGTCACCTCTTTAAAGGCCATTTCTCCAAATACCATCACATTCTAAAATACTGGGGTTTAAATACAAGTTTGGGGGGAAGGAGGGAAATTCAGCCCATAACTCAATGTTTATTCAGGTATCTGATTACCTCTCAAAACTCTAACAGATGCTATTCTTTCTTGAGCACTCAATAACTGTGGCCAAGTTCTTTATGTGAAAGTACCACTCAGGGGCAGACACAGAGCACATCCATAGACTTGATTTCACTATTGCAATACATAAGCGCTTGAAAATTAGCACAACAAGAAGACTCAGGAATCACAGCAATATTCTAGATACAAAGTTCGCTAAGGAGGCCTTGCTCCTAAAAGAAAGTGGCTGGTGCAGAGCCTTGTGTGATTCCACTGGTGTCCACTTTGAAAGTGTATTAGGATTGTAGCAGCCAGATGGGCATCACATTGTTCAGAGTCACTTCCCAAGCAGAATCTCAACAGCACTGAAAAACAGTTCTGAGAAACCCTGGCTTCACGTGACTGTGTAATACAAAGAGTCAACAGGGCCTTTTTGTTGTGGAGCAGCGAGTAGCTAAGACAGCAATGGCTTCCACCTAGGAAAGCCTAAGCCATAGTGAAAGGTAGACCCTAGCATGTGCCTTCAGCAAACCAAGAACTCCAACTCTTCATCAATAGCCCTCCAACTTGTTAAGAAACAGAGTTCAACAGTAGTTTCCACAAACAGTGAGGGTGAGAAGAGGAGATTGCATGGGCTTTGTGAATACACATCAATCATGGTTAGATCTTGCTCCTCATCTTGAAAACTAAATAAAGAAGAAAATAAAAAATGTGGTGATGTTTTAGTCAGGGTTCCCCAGAGAAACAGAACAATTTGAGTTAGTGAAGGGGAGTGGATAGAAAGAAAAGAGATTTTTTTTTTTTTAAAGGAATTGACTCATGGAGCTATTGAAGGCTTGTAAGTGCAAAATTCACAGGACAGACTTACAGGCTAGAAGATCTAGCAGGAGACATTGCCGTGTTGAGTTCAGAGGCTGTCTGGGGCAGAATTCTTTGGGAGTTATTTGTCTTTTGCTTAGGATCTTCAGCTGATTGGATGGCGCCCACCCATATAACGAAGGTTAATCTGCTTTACTCAAAGTCTACTGATTAAATGTTAATCGCATCTAAACATCTTCCTTTACAGCAACATCAAGATTGGTGTTTGCCCCACAACATGGCACCAAGGCAGTATACCTAGGTTGATACTTAACATTAACCAGCACAGGTGACTAGGAAAGGTTTGCAAATTTGATGAATCAAGAATACCACACTTATACTGGAGGAAGAGAACATAGTGTTGAAGAATACCACACTTATACTGGAGGAAGAGAACATAGTGTTGATAATATTATAAAAAACAAAAAGCAAAACTTCGGAACATATACATTGTATTCTTAGTACAACTTTTAAAAAACAAGACCTCTGAGATGAGAGCAACTAGAACTAAAGAATATTTTTCACGTTGTGCATGCATGTTGACATCAGTCAGTGTCATGTCCAACTCTATGACCCTGTGTACTGCAGCATGCCATATCATCCTTTGTCACCCCCTTTCTCCTCCTACCTTAAGTCTTTCCCAGCATCAGGGTCTTTTCCATTGAGTCAGCTCTTACAGTATTTTCAGTTTCAGCATCAGTATTTTCAATGAATATTCAGGATTGACCTCCTTTAAGATTGACTGGTTTGATCTGCATGTGGTCCAAGGGACTCTCATGAGTCTTCTCAAGCACTGCAGTTTGAAAGCATCCATTCTTCAATGCTCAACCTTCTTTATGACTTCCTTGTTCTTCCAACTCTCACATCCGTACATGACTACTAGAAAAACCATAGCTTTGACTATATGGACCTTAGTTGGCAAAATGATGTCTCTGCTTTTTAATATGTTGTTTTGGTTTGTCACAGCTATACTCCTAAGGAGCAAGCGCTTTTAATTTCATGGCTACAATCAGTGTCCAAAGTAATTTTGGAAGCCAAGAAAATAAAATCTGCCACTGTTTCCACTTTTTCCCCTTCTACTAGCTATAAAGTGATGGAACCACATGCCATGATCTTAGTATTTTGAATATTGAATTTTAAGTCAGCTTTTTTACTGTCTCTTTCAACCTTATCAAAAGGCTCTTCAGTTCCTCTTCACTTAGAGAAACTATAAATATGTATGCATGTTTGTTTTGGCATCTTAGAGATGCATTTGGCTGCAGGAATAGAAATATCTGCATCACCACAAATACAGTTTACTCTGTGCTAATCAGTAGTGAATAGTTTTATTAATGAATATTGCGATAATATTATTATTGGAACCATTCACAGTAAAAAAAAAAAAATTAGGACTCATGGTTTCCTAAAACTTTTTGCCAATTTGGTTGCAGGAGGCAGTGTTTGAATCTTAAAATATTTGGAATTTTATACTATTCTAATGATTTATACTTAGAAAAGCTAGAATATTTTGCATTGGGACCATTCTGAAAAATAGAGAACATGGAGTTTGCTATAAGTATTTGAGACCCACACCACCCAATGTAGTATTTTTTACTTTGAAGATTTCCCTTTAGTCATTATTCTGTACAGATGGTGATGAAAGTACTACTGTTTTATGCTTGCTTGCGGCATTGCCCTTTAACAGCATACTCATTAAGATATCCAATTTGAGTTTTTACATTGTGATATGCATTTCCTCCAAGTATAAACTCATATCTTTTTTATCCTCCAAAAGAAGTTTACAAATGTTATCTCAGATAAAATTCTTTCATCAGTTGTGTATATATATATAATCATATATAATCCCTTCATAAGGATATTTCAAAGTAAAAATAAAAGTCTAAAGTCATGCCATGTTTTGTTTTTAAGATTTTGTCCAGGCAAATGAGAAATGTCAAGATTCCTAATATTCTTCAGTTTAGTCATCATCTGTGTGTGTCATATACAAAAATATGTTTTGGTTCTGATATCTACATTAGATCTCAGAAGGATACAAATTTTAAAGTGGAAGAGTTCTTAGAGATTGATTGTCAGGGTCATATTTTAAAAATCACTTAGTTCTATTCATGTTGTCCAAGGGAAAGTTATTATATAGAGCAAGGGATATCAAACTAGTTTGTAAATTACATGCTAATTTCTAAATGTTCATTTCAAACATTTGAAATTAAATAGCTGGTTTTAGGGCTTCCCCAGTGGCTAAATGGTCAAGAATCCACCTATAATGCAGGAGATGCGGAGATCCGGGTTCAGTCCTTGGATTGGGAAGATCCCCTGGAGGAGGAATTGGCAATCCACTCCAATAACCTAGTCGGAAGATTCAATAGACAGAGGAGCCTGGCGGGCTACAGTCCATGGGGTTGCAAAAGAATCAGACACAACTGAGCAACTAAACAACAAGAAGCTGTTTTTAATCTCTTCCCACATAAGTAATCTGAGCTAAAATTTTCAGCATATTCCTCTCTACCTTAAGATTGAATTTTTGACCATTGATACCTTGTTAGATAGGTTTCTGTTCTACTTCATTTTGTAACTGATATGATAATGTGAGTCAATCTCTGACAGTCTCAGTAGCTTTTGAGTATGTCTCTCTGTAGAGATGCTCCCTTAACTGGAATGAAAGATGTTGACATCCAGCTGTTCAGATCTGGCTGATGGGAAAATCATTATTATTCTCTAGTTTATGTGTCATCAAGCTTTACAAAATGGTATGAACAATAGCTGCAATAGCTATTAGTATCTGCTAGTTCATCAATTAGACTTGCAGCAGCATAGGGAGAACTTAGGTTGTATGTGGTGGAAACATTTTTGTGGAAGATAGAATGAATATGATAGTCATATAAAAATGCAAATCAAATGTGCTATGATCTTAACTCATGTCACTGCCCGTGTAGTAATTGTGTCATCTGTGTGATTCTGGAAAAATCTATGGCAAAGATTGATACTAGTGATTTTCTCCAAAATCAGGGAAGTAACTATAACTGATGACACTAGTTCTTGTTTTAATTGTACAGCCGGTAACAATTTCTCTTCTTGGTATTTTATCTTATGTTTCTAGCGTGTGCTTCATCTCACTGCTTCAGTTGTAGATGTAGAACATTTTGTAGCGTGTGTGTGCATGAGTGCTAAGTCGCTTCAGTCGTGTCTGACTCTTTGCAACCCTAAGGACTGTAGCCCACCAGGCTCCTCTGTCCATGGAATTCTCCAGGCAAGAATACTGACATGGGTAGCCATTTCCTTCTCCAGCGGATCTTCCTGACCCAGGGATTGAACACGAGTCTTCTGTCTCCTGCATTGGCAGGTGGGTTCTTTACCATTAGCACCACCATGGAAGCCCATTTTGTAGCACGATGGTTTATAGTTACTTGTCTGAAAAAAGTATTTAGCCTTTGAGGACAACTGTGGGAATAATTATTTAAATATTTTGTATACAAATTATTAATCAGTATCATATTTATCTTCAGTGCAGATATCAGAGCAAAATTTTTTTTTGAAAAAGCTAATGACAATTTACAAATTTTGAATCACATTATCATAGCATTAGTTGATTGTAACAGCATTATTAAATAAAAATAGTGAAAAAAAATTCTAGAAGAGTTAGTCATGCTTTCTTATAAACTGTGAGATGGTAGTTTAGAGATATCCCTTTTAAAACTTAGTCACATTAAAAGAAAAAAAGAAGGACCATTATAAAACTTCACTTGACTTTAAGGAGGGCATTTTATTCGGCAGGTGTCCTAATTTTACTTCTGGCTCGAGGGGCACTGGAAGGTTTTCAGCCCAAACAGCAGTGAGATTGGATATGTCTTCTGTACTGAGATGCTGAGATGCCTGGGAACAGAGAAAAGCTAATTTTACTGTTGAGCAGTAGTCTACCTGAGTCCAATGCACATACCTGTCATCCTCTCACAAGCAGATGCTGACTAGAGTGTGCGTAGTGGTGGGCTCTCACCTGACGAGGCTCCCATCGGTTTTTATTAGGTCATGTGTCCTCTATTCAGTCCCCACCTGATCACCCATGCTTTGCCACCAAGAAGCAGTTTTTCAGGCAACACACAGCTGAGATTTGGAAGATTGCCCAAGTCACAATCACTGCTCTGTCTTCCAGTGACTTTGAAAGAAAACCACTGCATGAATTGAATGCTCGAAACTCTGTCCCTGCACAATCTATAGTATGTTATTTCAGTTATACTTTCTACTGCCTCTTAGGGAATTGATTTTTCTTTTCAGTATTACACCCTCCCCTCAATTATCTTCCCTTAAAGAGAGAATGAAAAAAAACTTAGTGCACAAGGTGTTTGGAAAGAGGAGCAAACAGTAGGCATTTATAATCCCATGAGAATGTGAATTGGATCAAAATTAGAAGACAATAATTGCTCTTTCATGGAACAGCAGATTACATAATTCTGGAGTGGAAAACTCACCCCAGAACCTTGTAGCTTTCAAACTAGCTTCCTTAAAATATAATTCAATTATTCACTTGTTTGTGTTTCATATGGATTGTTTCCTTATTAGTTAGTTTGTCTGTTTCCAGAATCTTGAGTTTCTAAATTAGAGGTGAAATCTCCCCATTTTCATGTATTTTGCATACCAATGCCATCCTTTTGTTTGTGGATATACACTTTAGTCTTCAAACAGTCCCCAAGCATTTAATCGCCAAATGAATTTTCATAATTTTGATGTGGTGAGTTAAAATGACAGTAAACATGTTCAGTGCTCAATAAGACTTATGGTAAATAACCGATTTAATTTGTTTAACCCAGCATTTCCTAAATTAGAAAACAAACAAATTTAAAAAACTTATCCCATGATGCCTATTTTTTCCTCACTACCTTGGATTAATGTGTAGATAAGAGAATTGCAGAGATTCAAAAGATAGAAAAGAATAGCTAGGACTTGAAGAGGCAGGGACAGACAGATAAGGTGAGCCAGGTTTGTAGGTCTCCACCTGGTAACTCAGTGGTGGATGGTACACCTCACTGAGATGGGACAGTGGTGTATGTCACGACATTCATGTATGTCCTGGCAATAAAGTGGGCCCATTGTTTTTGTTCTATTGTTCTTTTTTTGAAAGCATGTCAGTCAGTGCATTGCAAGATTTACTGTTGAGAGCACATCCTTGGAAATAACGTAATTTTTGCAGAAATAAATTTGGTATTCTAGCTCTGTGAGGAAATGAAATTTAAATGAGTGAGTTAGAAAAATAACAGCGAAAATAAATAGAACAAATTGTATTCCACATTAAGCTGCCTTAATCTTTTGATCCAAGCAGTTATTTAATTTCTGCATTATTGTCATCAAAAAATATTTCATGATTTTGACAAAATATACCATATCATAACTCTTTCTTTATTCTCTTAAATCTTCTCACTCAACAATAGAAGCAGAGTTGTGCATTCTGAGCTGGAAAGATGATTGTCTGAATGTGACATTATCTGATGACACTCAGAAAGCCTTTAAACATAAAAGATATAGAGAAATGCTTCATTGCTTTCCTTGGATGAATTTTTTTTTCCTTTAAGCCTAAGCAAGATTAATGTTCGCAACTGACATGATGACACATCTAGTCATGAAATGACAATAAAATGTGTACAAAATGGGAGTAGAGACATGCCTAATAAAATGCACTACCTTAATTTTTTCTAAATACTATTAGTTTGAGATTGTTCTGAAGGTAATGATGTTCAACTTGTAAATGGGTTGAATATGCCATTATGTTTTTACATTTATGTGCATGCACTGATTTTGTTAGCTGTGATAGATCACCTCTCTTCTGCCTTGACTCTTGTGTCTCAGAAAAGTGATGGCATTTCTTATTATCTTCAGTTCAATTTAGCAAACATTTATTGAGTAATTTCTCTGTTTAAGGTACTGTGAAACTGCCTTTTATATGAGTATCACAGAAAGGAAAAGAAGAATCTGAGAGCATCAAATTCATTTAGACAAACACTTAATTCCTGGTGATTAAAACTAATCAGTGATTGAATGAAAAAAGTAACTAGCAGTATTACATTGAAGCAATGGATTCTAGTTTGATTAGTAAAGTTTTTTTAATTTTTTATACAAGCCAATTTATTACTGAAAGCATGTATGTATAATACTGGTGAATATTATATCTTGAATATCTGTGATAAGAAGGATTACTCTGACAGGTGTGGAGAAACTATTTGTGGAGACATTGAGCAATGTGTGGAATAATCAGAATTACAAGAAATAAATAGATGTAGGCAAAATCATAAGCCAACTTAAACAAGTAAAGGATAAATCAAGTTAAGGCAAATTGTATATTTTCAAAGCAAGTATGAAGGCCTGTATTCAATCAATATCTTTGGCTCTACAAAGCACAAGTCTATGCAGCTAGTTGGGAGTATTTCCTGTTAGAATCAGTAGTTCACTTTTACTTCACTTTTCAAAATGGGCACTAGTTACGCCTTTGATAGAAAGAACTCTTGCAGTACTTGGTTGGAGTATTGAAGTATTAGTTTGTGTCATTTCTGTGGCTTGTTTAGTTTTCATTTGTCATGCATTCCAAGAACATCTTTTTGGTACTTTATATTAGCTTGCAAATGTACAAAAGTAATTCAGTCATCCGACTTTTCCACCGAAGAACTCTGGCATTAGAGACAGTCGGTGAACCACAACTTCTGGAAAAACCTGACTCCTTCATCTCCAATAGGACAATTCCCTTGAAAGTTTTGACTGTCTTTTAGAAATTCATGTGAATTTTCTATTTTCCTTCTAGCAGTTTAGCATAATTTCTTCCCTAAATCTTTGGAATCCAGGAAATGTTGGCCATTGTTAACTTGTGGTTTCTCCTGTTTCTTATGTACACATACACCTTCATTTAAGATACAGTATCATACAGATGTTGCTTTTAAGGACTTTACCTTGAAGGTGTGAAACATTTGTTCCAGGTACTGTGAGAGTTCTAGGAAGGGAAATGATGACTGGGCCTGTGTCCCTTGAGAAGGGAACGTTTCAGCAGGGCCTTGAATGATAGGAGTGCTTTTGGTAACTTGAGAACTTGAGAAAAACAAAAGGGGAAGACCTTCCAATTTGAAAGAAGGTGCCAGCCCTTGCATATGCTGTGTGCCTGGACAATGGAGTGAGTATCTAAAGATGAAGACAGAAGGATGAAGAGATCACCTTTTTGGCTTACTTTGAAAACTAAGGATTTTGGTCCACAGATAGTAAGTTCCTCTTTATCAATTCAGTTCAGTTCAGTCACTCAGTTGTGTCCAACTCTTTGTGACCCCATGGACTGCAGCATGCCAGGCCTCCCTGTCCATTGCCAACTCCTGGAGTTTACTCAAACTCGTGTCCATTGAGTCAGTGATGCCATCCAACCATCTCATCCTGTCATCCCCTTCTTCTCCTGCCTTCAGTCTTGCCCAGCATCAGGGTCTTTTCAGATGAGTCAGTTCTTTGCATCAGATGGCCAAAGTATTGGAGTTTCAGCTTTAGCATCAGTCCTTCCAATTAATGTTCAGAACTGATTTCCTTTAGGATGGACTGGTTGGATCTCCTTGCAGTCCAAGGGACTCTCAAGAGTCTTCTCCAACACCACAGTTCAAAAGCATCAATCCTCTTTATCATTGAAAGCCGTTTAAAAAATTAAATCGATGTAAAATCCCAACAGATACTTCTGTGAATATATATTTATTTCAAGATGTATAAATTTATAAACCAAGAATATTTTGATAAAAACAAAAATTGAACTTTGTTGTTTTGAGGTGAGATCTGCTGTCTTACTGGCCTCAACATCTGGTTGATTTCTGCACTTTGTTTTGGTTTCATGGTGTCAGGAAAATCTCAGTTCATATAGATAATTCACGTAACTGAAAAAAAGTGTATTTTAGCAGTTTGCTGTGAATCTCAGGATAATGTCTTAAAAAGCTGATCCAGAGGCTTAAAAGAATAATTGGAGATTGTTATTTTTAGTGCAAAGTCACTAAGAGCATTCAACTGCTGCTCACAGTGCTTACTAGCAAAGAGTTCAGTTTGGGTGAAGCCAACCAAAATGCTGTGGAGTACTATTTCAAAACAGTCTCAGTTACATCAAGGTTCTACTGAATCAGATATTCAGTACAAGTTTGCAAAGTAATTTTTATCTTACTTTGTATGTTGAGTCTGAACAGCAAGTTTTAGTTTCATCAAAGACATATTCCATGCGGGTAGCATTTTGACCCGGCATCAAGAAAGTGAGTTGGTTCAGCTGAATAAAATCCTAAGCCAAAAGCAAGCCAAACCATTGCATCTCTATCCCCATTGAGATATTTATCTAAAAAGATCTCCTCAGCAGCAAAAATTTCAAAAGTAATTATTTCTCTCATTTCCAGTTGTTGATTAACAACGTGCCTCATGACCAACAGTGAGCTTTGGTTTCTCTGGTAACAAGAAATTCTGAAAGTCCCTGCTGTAATTTATTTAAACTCCATTCATGAATATGAAATACAAGTTTTAGGCCATTATCTCACAGTGTTTGGAAAGATGCTGTCCTTACTAAATTGCATGCTCTTGGCAGTACAGCACATCAGAGCTGCCTGTATGTAGTTCAACCTTCACTTTTGTTCAAACGGCCACTGTGCTTGCTCTCACCAATCCCGTAGCATTCTCCAAGGTGCTGCTCTGTGTGACCTTCGACAAATGAGTATACCTCTCTATACCTCAGTTCCCTTATTGAAAATATCATGTTCCTAGTACTATTTCATAATCCTAAGTACCATTTTGGGGAAGGAAATATCAACCCACTCCAGTATTCTTGCCTGGAGAATTCCATGGACAGAGGAACCTGGCGGGCTATAGTCCTTGGGGTCACAAAGAGTCATACACGACTGAGAGAATAATACACACACAGTACTGTTTTATCGTAATAGTTGTGAGAAAAGAACTAATATCTGTTAAATAATTAGCCTTCTGCTTGGCAGATAGTAGGTTATAAAGGGTTCAGTTGTGTCCCTTCATAAGATAGGTTGAAGTCCTAATTCCTGTTACCAGTGACTGGGACCTTATTTGGAAATAGTGTCTTTGAATATTAATTAAGATGAGGTCACGCTGAATTAGAGTAGAGCCTCAATCCAATCGCTGATATACTTGTAGGAGGAGAGCAGAAACACAGGCAAGAAGGCAATGTGAAAGCAGAGATGGAGATAGGCGTTATGTTGACACAAACCAAGGTAAAATCACCAAGGATTGCTGGCGGCTGCCAGAAATTAAGAGAAAGGCAAAGAACAGTTTCATTTTCAGAGGCTTTAGAAGAAACCAACTCTAACACTTTGATTTCAGATTTCTAGTTGTAACTGCAAAAATGTATATTTCTGTTCTTTTAAGCTATCCATTTAGTGGTAATTTGTTATAGCAGTCCCAGAAACTAATACAGTAAGTAATCAATAAGCTGTAGTTATTATTGTAAACACTGTTTTTAAAAGTAAGTACATGTTTAATGTCAGACATAAGTTCTCTTGGTGTTTTTGTAACATGGCATTATAGAATATACGCTAAAACAAACTCAGAGCTTTGTTTGTCCCATGGTCGTGGTGTAATTTTATTTCTCCATGAAATAGTTTTGCAGACTTTCACTGCATTCTACACACTGAAGTCTCATACACTTGTTATTGCCACAAGTAGTGAAACCAGGTGACAGGAAGTAATCATACAGTTTTCCATGTTAGGTGAACTTTTGCTTCTGAGTGATAATTTTGGAAATACCACTTTTACACTTGTGTCAGTATTGTTTACACAGGTTGAAAAATTGCGTTGTCCAAATATGACCTGTCGCTTATTTTTGATCCTTACAATTTTGACTCTTCTAACATCAGTTTCTTCAGAAATTTTCTTAGTAATATTTATTTCAAATAAGGTGAAATGTTTTAGTATTAAAATTTAAATAAGCAGTTCCCACAGCTGAGGTCAAGAAGACAAAATTCATTCTAAAGTTATTTATTGGCTCCCTCCTGTGTGCCAGAAAGTCGTTCAAAGTATGTGAAACACATTAGTAAACAAAACAATGATCTCTGCCATTGGGGGGGAAGGGCAATGATACAGTAAATGAGTCAATTATATAATAAGTTGGAAAGTAAAAATTAGGGGAAAAGTCTTCATCATGACATGAACATGAGCCAAAAATACATGTTTCAGCTTGGTTTGAAATTTAATTGAATGCATTGAGCATATATAAAAGTAATATCCTTACCTTAGGATTGAAAATAAGGAAAAATGCTCTTTATCACCAATCTCATTTAACAACACACAGCAGTGCTCCCTTATTCATGGGGGTATATATTCCAAAATGCCCAGTGGATACCTGACACCAAGGATAGTACAGAATTCTATATGCATTGTTGTTGTTCATTCACTCAGTCACATCCAGTTTCTTTGTAACCCCATGGACTGCAGCACGCCAAGCTTCCCTGTCCATCACCATCTCTCAGAGTTTGCTCAAACTCATGTCCATTGAGTAAGTGATGCCATCCAACCATCTTGTCCTCTGTCATCCCCTTCTCCTCTTGCCTTCAATCTTTCCCAGCATCAGGGTCATTTCCATTGAGTTGGCTCCTCACATCAGGTGGCCAGAGTGTTGGAGCTTCAGCATTAGTCCTTCCAATGAATATTCAGGGTTGATTTCCTTTAAGATTGACTGGTTTGATATCCTTGCTGTTCAAAGGACTCTCAAGAGTCTTCTCCAACACCACAGTTCAAAAGCATCATTTTCGGCACTCAGCCTTCTTTATGGTACAACTCTCACATCCATACATGACTACGAGAAAAACCATAACTTTGACTATATGGACCTTTGGCAGCAAAGTCCTGTCTCTGATTTTTAATATACTAAGTTTGTCATAGCTTTTCTTCCAAAAAGCATGTGTCTTTTAATTTCATGGCTGAAGTCACCATTCCCAGTGATTTTGGAGTTCAAGAAATTAAAATCTTTCACTGTTTCCATTATTCCCCTATCTATATGGCATGAAGTGATGGGAACAGATGCCATGATCTTACTTTTTTGAATGTTGAGTTTTAAGCTGTCTTTTTCACTCTCTTTTTTCACCTTCATCAAGGGGCTCTTTAGTTCCTCTTCACTTTTTGCCATAAGGGTGGTGTCATCTGCATATCTGAGGTTGTTGATATTTCTCTTCACTGCTGAGTTTCCCAAATTTCCTGCCATATTGAGTGCAGCACTTTAACATCATCATCTTTTAGGATTTGAAATAGCTCAGCCGGAATTCCATCACCTCCACTAGCTTTGTTCATAGTGATGCTTCCTAAGGCCCACTTGACTTCACACTCATCTGGCTATAGGTGAGTGATATTATCATCATGGTCATCCGGGTCACTAAGAACTTTTTTGTATAGTTCTTCTGTGTATTCTTGACACCTCTTCCTAATATATTCTGATTCTGTTAGGTCCATACCATTTCTGTCCTTTATTGTGTCCATATTGCATGAAATGTACCCTTGGTATCTCTAATTTTCTTGAAGAGATCTCTAGTCTTTCCCATTCTGTTGTTTTCCTCTATTTCTTTGCATTGATCACTGAGGAAGGCCTTTTTATCTCTCTTTGGTACTCTTTGGAACTCTGCATTCAGATGAGTGTATCTTTTCTCCTTTGCCTTTAGCTTCTCTTCTTTTGTCAGCTACTTTTAAGCCCTCCTCAAACAACCGTTTTGCGTTTTTGCATTTCTTTTTCTTGGGGATGGTTTTGATCACCACCTCTTATACAGTGTTGTGAACCTTCGTCCATAGTTCTTCAGGCACTCTGTCTATCAAATCTAATCCCTTGTATCTATTTGTCACTTCCACTGTATAATTTTAAGGGATTTGATTTAGTTCATACCTGAATGTACTAGTAGTTTTCCCTATTTTCTTCAATTTAAGTCTGAATTTGGCAATAAGGAGTTCATGATCTGAGCCACAGTCAGCTCCCTGTCTTGTTTTTACTGACCGTATAGACCTTCACCATCTTTGGCTGCAAAGAATATGATCTATATGATTTCAGTATATTGACCATCTGGTGATGTCTGTGTGTAGAGTCTTCTCTTGTGTTGTTGGAAGAAGGTGTTTGCCATGAACAGTGCGTTCTCTTAGCAAAACTCTGTTAGCCTTTGTCTTGCTTTACTTTGTACCCCAAGGCAAAACTTGCCTTGGAGATACTCCAGCTATCTCTTGACTTCCTACCGTTGCATTCCTGTCACCTATGATGAAAAGAACATATTTTAAGGATGTTAGTTTTAGAAGGTCTTGTAGGTCTTCATATAACCCTTCAACTTCAGCTTCTTCAGCATTATTGATTGGGGCATAGTCTTGGATTGCTGTGATATTGAATGGATTACCTTGGAAAGAAACTGAGATCATTCTGTCATTTTTGAGACTGCACCCAAGTACTGCATTTTGGACTCTTTTGTTGACTATGAGGGCTACTCCATTTCTTGTAAGGGATTCCTGCCCACAGTAGTTGATATAATGGTGACCTGAATTCAGTTCACCCATTCCAGTCCATTTTAGTTCACTGATTTCTAAAATGTTGATGTTCCCTCTTGCCATCTCCTGTTTGACCTCTTCCAATTTATCTTGATTCATAGACCTAATATTTCCAGGTTCATATTCAATATCGATCTTTACAGTATCAGACTTTACTACAGACCTGGGGAGTTATCTTTCTGTGTCATATTGTCTTGCCTTTTTACACTCTTCGCGGGGTTCTCAAGGCAAGAATGCTGAAGTGGTTTTCCATTCCTTTCTCCAGTGGACCACATTTTGTCAGAAGTCTCCACCATGACCTCTCTGTCTTGGGTGACCCTACACGGCATGGCTTATAGTTTCATTGAGTTAGACAAAGCTGTGATTCATGTGATCAGTTTGGTTAGTTTTCTGTGATTGTGGATTTCATTGTCTCCCCTCTGATGGATGAGGATAAGAGGCTTGTGGAAGCATCCTGATGGGAGGGACTGGTTGTGAGTAATGAAGAAATACTGTACTAGAGGTCCTAGTTAGTGCAGTAAAGCAAGAAAATGTGACAACCTATAAACAGATTGTAAAGGAAGAAAGAAAACTGTGATTACTCAAAGATAATATAATTGTTTATGTCTGAAAGCCCAAATAACCTACTAAACATCTCATGAAAATAATAGCAACTATAAAATTTCACATGATACAAAGTGAATATTGCTTTTTTCTTTAGCACCTATAAATAATTGGAATTTCAAGTTCAAAAAGCACCCGCCCAAATTGATACTCTTAGGTATATAAATCTAACATAATACATACAGGATCTGTATTTGAAGAACTACAAAGTACTGATAAAAGAAGTTTTAAGAATCTGAATAAAAGTAGAGACATTCTGTGTGTATGGAATAGAAGATTCAATATTGTTAAGATGTCAGTTCTTCCTAACCTGATTTATAGGTTCAGCACAATCCCAACCTAAATCTCTGCAAGTTATTTTTTAGATGCTGATGAACTGATATTAAAGTTTATATAGAAAGGCAGAAGACCCCAAAAAGCCAGCATAGTTCTGAAGAAGTTAAAGAAAGTTAGAGGACTAATACTATCCAACTTCAAGAATTATTATTAAGATATAGTAGTCAAGACTATGTTGTATTAGAGGAAAAACGGATACATAGATTGGTAAAATAAAATAGAGAATCCAGAAATAGACCCTCCCAATACCGTCAACTGCTTCTTGAGACAATTCAGTGGAGAAGACATAATCCTTTTCAACAACTGATACAACAGTGAGATACTACTACTACTCACCTATTAGAATGGCTAATACCCACTGAAAAATGAAAGTACCAATTGCTAGCAAGGATGTGGAGCATTAGGAAGTTTCATTCATTTCTATTGAGAATGCAAGTTGGTACATAGGTACTTTGGAAGACAGTGTGGCTTTTTTTTACAAAGTTAAACACAGTCTTACCATGCTATCCGGCATTTATACTCTTACTTATTTGATTCAAAAGCCTACACCTGCACGGAAAATTGCATGCAGATGTTTATAATACCTGTATTCATAATCACACAAAATTGGAAACAACCAAAATTTCCTTCAAAATTTGAATAAATAGATGGTGGTATGTCCATGCAATGGAATACTGCTTGGCAATAAAAGGGACTAGCTGTCAGACCACACACAGATAGCTGGATCTTAAACTTATGTTGCTCAGTGAAAATAATCAGAACTGTTTTTAAATGATAGTTATAAAAATAGTAAGTAATCATTCTTGAGCTCTAGCTATTTGCCAGGCACTGAATGTGATTGCTGTACACATTTATCTCTCTTAAGCTTCATACTTCACTTATTCTTGATTTATAAATGATGAAAATGGGGCACTGAGAAAATAAGAAACTTGCCTTAAGTCCCACAGTTAATAAATTCAGCCCTGTGTCAATAACATTTATTGCAGTTAAAATCCTGCAAATACATTTTACATTAAATATTTATACAAGTTCTGAATCCCTCTGTGGAACAGGAGGATTCCAGTTTAAGTCTTAAAGCCTGGAGGGCTTTGAATATTTTTTTAGCTGCTTGATATAAAATTCACCAATCTCTTTTTCTGGAATTTCCTCGTAACACAGATCAAAAGTGCTTTTTTTGAATTTATATGATTTTATGTCGGATTTCATCTCAGTTATCTAGCAATTTTCCAGTCAACTCTTCTCTTTTAAATTTATATTTCCCTGTGAAAATGACTTACTCTCTTATTTGCATTTCCCTCTCACTCGTATAATTTTCTTTTTCCTTGTACATCCACACTTACATGCTTTTTTATTTATTTATCTAATTTGTGTCTATACCCCAGAACTTAAAAATTCCATCTTAATGATGTAAAGACATAAACTCAACTATAAGCCTCTTTCTAGAGGCTAGTCAAAGTAGGTAAATGCCAAGTATATGTATATAATGAAATAAATGATTCAAATAGAACAATTAAATGATGGTAGGAACAATTATATAGTCATATTCCTGGCCAACAGCATTTGGTAGATGTAATTACCTTACAGGTGTTAACTGCCCTTCTATCATGCAATGAGACATCTCGAAACACTAGAGAGGCACAGTTAAATGACTGATGGCCACAAATTAGTAAAAATTCTTTTGGCTCATTTTTTTTAGACACGTATCAGAAAGCTAGATGCCATTCTTGCAATCTAGTGCTAAGTTCAGGAAAAAGCGAAACTTAAACAGGAGAGCAGGTGTGGTGTAATCTTAGTGTTGATTGCTGGGTGGGAAAAAAAAAAGAAAAAACCTGAGCATTAAAAGACATTTAAAATTCACTCAACATTTGGAAGGTACAGAGCCTACATGACAATCATATAGGGAAAAGGAAGCAGCTGTTATGAATTATTCCTTTGAGTTTTAAAAATTTAGCTGAGTTTCATATGCAAATATACTATTTTCAAAAGAAGGTTCTGTGTAGATGTTTATATATATTTCATCATATACTTAAAAGTATTATACTAGAATGAAAATATGATTTTTAATGCTGTTAACGTTCTAATCATTTTGACCAGATATTGTGAAAACGAAGACGAGCACATGCATACTCGTTAGATTGATCTAGCATTGTCACTTTTATTTTTATTTTTGTATTGTGAAGAGTAAATATTTGGTACTTCTATTCAACGTTTTCATCAGTTGCAGCTATCTGCCCAAGTAGGTGTTAAATGAATCTCACTCCCCACAGGGAATGATAGTGTCTGATTAAAATTCGGACATTTCCTACTTCAGTTCTACAGTTCAGTCAACACTGAATCTCTGAATTTGAGCTATATTCATCAGCTGCAGTTAGGGCTTGTTTATATTACTGTCATTTGCTTTTTCAAGTTTTGCTTTTTTAATTGTTGGTTTTATTGTTTTACAAAGTAATAGTTTTGACCACTATTTTGTAAAGTCCTTGAACATAAATACAGCTCTTCTCAGTTATCTTATTTATTGCTGAATGATAGTTATTACTCAATAAAAGATTTTTGATTGGTTGATAAAAATATCCTAAATAAACTTTTTTATTGTATTTCTTCTCTTTAAATTCTGGAGAAGAAAAATGAAGTATTTTTCTGTAAAAATTAGGGGGAAATAGTCTTTTAATTAATTTACTACTGTAAAGTGTATTTTTTTGGTAGTGTAATTTTAAAGTTGTTCATCTAATGTACAGAGGCAGATTATTATGGGGGAAAGTATTTATTGTGCTATATTCTCACAATGACAAGTTTGGTTTTTAGTAATATAAATGTTATTTTATTGAGATACCTCATGATTTTCCTTTACCATTATATTTCCTATGATAACAGTTGAAATCAAGTATGGGTTAAAATCCCTTTAAAAAAATTAAATTGAAAAGCAGATTTTAACTTCTCAACAAACCTGATACTTTAAATTTCTCCTCTTTCTTGTGCAGTTAAAGATATCATACTTTTCTGCCTTGATTCGTATTAAATAGTAAGTAAATTTTTTCAAGAGCAAATATATAAAATACATTCATTAGCACACACCTCCAACTCTTACTTAGTGTCTAGGTTATCAGTTTTGTAATACATTAGCATGAAAAAATTGTCACTCCACCTACATGGCAATGTGCATCTAGTGTCTTTTTGACAGATTTCAAACATAGTGGAATTACTGTATTCAAGATAAATAATCTGAAATTGAGATGAAGATTTATCTTTGGTGACACTTTTGCTTTAGGTCGGAAACAGCTCAGAAGTTTCTGAGTTGAAAATTGTTAAAAAAAAAAAAAAAAAAAAAGAAGTTACATTTCCAGATAAAAGACTGTTAAGAGTCACATTTCAAATATTTCTTGTTTTCCAAATATTTCTTAATATTAAGAGCAAGATGCCAAAATCATCATTGGGAATATAATCTCAATTTTTAACCACTTCAGTGAGAAGAGATGTATAGGAAAGGACTAGGATTGGTATGCAAAAAGGTTAACAGTATTATCTTTCTGAAACTAGGATTAAATCTAAAAATTATATAATGAGAACAAAATATTGTAAAACTGGAAAGTCTCTGGTAAATTAAGACCATTTATTTTAGTTAACATTTTTTCAGATTTCACTGGTTTATAATATTGAAGAACCAGAATTCTTTCTACAGTATTCTGACTGAGGACAGAACATCTAACTTTATTTTCAATATGGATATAACAATAGGAACAAGCTCATATTGTTGTTGTAATTAAAGGGAATGACATTAAAGCATTTAAGTAAATTCCAGATTTACACCCACTTTAATATGTACTGTTACTAATTAATTTTTAAAATATGTTCATTTCAGTAGTTCATTTGAAATTAGGAAATACCTATCAAAAGTACATCAGAAGCTTTTCTAATAAACATTATAGTTACTGATTTTCCATTATACTTAAGCCCACGGCATTGCAAAATTCATATGAAATCAGGCAAAAAACATGATTGAGAAATTTACATAAACATATAAAAATTTATATGAAAACAAGCAAAACCCATGATTGAGAAACTTATATAAAACTGGGGGCTTTATCTTTTGGGATAAAGTCAATTTGAGTTTTTAGCAAATTCACTTTTCTAGCTGTTATCTTCTTATAGAAAGCTTTAGCTTATTTCTGGAAATAATTGCCGAAGTCAACAGCACTATTAGAAATAAATCCTTTGAGAAAATATTTTCAAGCCACTATTATATAGTTCTGAATTTTTAAATATATCTAGAGAAGTTTGTGAAATGTTTTTAGCAAGAAGACTTATATATTTTAAAAGACTGTATTCTTCACTTGGAGAATAAAGTTGATACTTAAGTAACAATCCAACTAAAATAGAATGCCGTTTTTGATATTTGAAAATTGGAAGGAATAACAATCAAAAAGTATAAATTTTTAACAGATCCTCAGCTTGCCATTTTTTTGGTTAGTTATGTTTTCATGATAAAATTTTTTAAAATGTTTTTATTACTAAAGAGAATCAAGCCCATATAAGTATGCTTTGCTACATTTTAGATTTCATTTAATTAATGGATTATGTATGAGTTTAACAGATGGGTGAAATTTAAATTTACTCCTGTCACTTTAATTTTTTCGCCTGACTTTTTTAAAGCAGCTGATTTATACTGTTAGGGTATTTAAATAATGTATCTGACTGTTCCGTTCAAGACTAAATAGACCCTTGAAATGTGAAAGTCATTCAATCGTTTCCGACTCTTTGCAACCTCGTGGACCACACAATCCATGGAATTCTCCAGACCAGAATACTGGAGTGGGTAGCCGTTCCCCTCCAAGGGATCCTCCCAACCTTACCTGAGAGAAATCCAACAAATGAAGTGCACTGACAAAATTATGTATGGGGAAGGGCAGTGCTTGTGTGGTTCTGAACTTCTGAAAATGTTCTTTACAAGACAAAGCTAAGGAAAGCTGATGACTAAGAATTAACATGGAGATTTCCTTCTCATATTTAAAATTGTATAGTTGATAGAAAGCAAGACCAGAAATAAATGGCTGTGTTCTCAAGTGGAAAGAGGTTAATAGTGGGTGCCCTCAGGATCAATTTTAGTACTGATGGTATTATATCTATTAATGATTTAAAAGACAAGATGGAAAATTTTGCTAATGTCATGATTTTATTTATTATAGTAAAAACAGGGAAAGATTAAGAACATTGCTAATAGAAAAAGTACATTTTAAAAAATTTAATAGTTCATTAACTCTCTGTTAACCTAAGAGAAATGATGTGTAGTTCAGTTTTCTTCTTGGTTTTCTGAATTCTATTTTCTCTATTCATCAAAAAAAGTCTCCATATTAGAGAAAAATAAAGCAAGGAAAAATAATATATATTATAATATATATTATTGTGAAATTTGTGTATTTTCTGGCTCTTTGATCATATTTACTCAATCACAAATAAGTAGCTTAATTACAAAAACAGGAGAGGAGAATCATTAGAACTTTAGAACAAGAGTATAGATACTTATATCCCCCAAACTAGACAACATTAAAAAAGAAACTGTGAAGATCTTAATAGATCAAAATAAATTAGACTGGAGATTTAAACTACAAAAAGCTGCAGAAGGTAAGTATAATATTATAAAATGTCATCTTTAGGAAATGACAATTTCTATAGACAATGCAGTCACACATTAATTTTGAGATTCTTCCTTCTAAAGCTTGAAAGTCTGTACAACTAAGAATGTTATACTCATTTCATCAGTATTACCTAATCAATTTGTTTTTGCTCAATTGTAATTGAATATATATTGATTGTTATCCCAAGTTACAATCTCACAAAGCTTAGTACGGAAAATTGGTTTTCAAACTGCATTTTATAGAACTGTGTCTTCCAGGAGGAACTTTAGTAGATCACGAATTCTGTCATCCATAATTCTGGAATTCAGAATTATTCTTCAAAACAGCTTTGTTTTCTGCTGCACTTACCTGTTTCTCTTTGTTTATGCTATATCTTACCTGTTCCCAGATATAATGATTAATATAGTAACATCTTCTTGTAGCATCACCTTTACATACCTTTACATAAATCAGTTAGCTTGATGTTTTACATAGAGATCAGATCATATTGCTACTACATTTCTAAGATTAAGTGTAGAAAACATTAATTAATTATATATTGAATAAGGAAAACCGGGCATATATAAAATTTCTAAGAGGTTATGGATTCTAAATCTGTATTTAGATAGTTTTATATTCCTCTTAATCTTAATCCGCTGTCACCAGTTAACAGATACTGTAGGTAGAAGATGACAGATTAGGACATCAAGTATCAAGGATAGAATTAAAAGCATCATGCTGCTGCTACTGCTGCTAAGTCGCTTCAGTCGTGTCTGACTCTGTGCGACCCCATAGACGGCAGCCCACCAGGCTCCCTCGTCCCTGGGATTCTCCAGGCAAGAGTACTGGAGTGGGGTGCCATTTCCTTCTCTAATGCATGAAAGTGAAAAGTGAAAGTGAAGTCATCATAGATTCCCTTAAAAACATAACAAAAATAGAAAAAAATGTTGTGAAAAGCAACAGATCATTGAGACAAACTGTACAGATATTGAGACAAGCTGTGACTTGCAAATATATTAACAGTAGTTTTTAAGGTAAGACTTGTTCAGCATAAAAGCATGTGAGTATTCAGATTTTTAATTTTAACCTCAAATCCTTTACCATGTATATTGTTTAATGTCATAATCATGTCAGCCTTGAGAGCTCTTGTAAGATAGGTAGTAGTATTCTCATTTTATTAACAGAAAAAACCTTCCATAGAATTGTAGTATGAAATGTCTCTTTCACCCTTTTAATTAATCTTAAATGGCTTTGTTGCTTACCAGATACTTTCACAAGTATTTTTATAATCAATTGTCCTTAATAAAATACTTTTCTTGTAGCTGTATACATACATATGTATATATGTATATGCATATGTGTGTGTGCATACATATATATGTGTGTGTATATACATATATATACAGGCATTCTGCACATTTTAACCTAAGCATATTTTGAATTGTGCCAGGAAAACACACATGGGAAAATAGAGGCATGGTGGAAAATCCTAATTTATACATGAGTCCATGAGGTCACATAGAGTTGGACACAACTGAGCGACTGAGCACAGCACAGCACAGGACAGAGGTTACGTTGCCTGGAGAACTTCCTGGGACCTTAGTTCTGATTGTCCTACATGTATGAGCTAGAGGATCTTGGGAGGCAAGTGTGTTTGACTCAGAGACAGAGAGAGGATGTGATTGTGTTCAGTCACTAAGCCATTCAGGTTGGCTGGAGTCCAGCATGACTGTGGGTTTGGTGAGAGGTACAGGCCAAAAGTCAGAACACGCCCAGAAAGCAGAGTGTGTGTGCTTTCAGAGCTATTTGTCATTATCCTGAATGTGACAGGGAGTAGAGGACTGACATGGTGGCATTACATATTAGGAATATTACTCCTGAGGACAGTATTTTCATTTGTTTTTTTCAATCTCAAAGTTAGGGCACGTGCACAGACAGACTGGTGATTGCAGAAAAACATAAAGACTGTATTCTTTTCATCTGGGCCACAATTTGACATGGGCACCACCTCTTTCATAAGCCTCATCACCTGCACTTTCCACTCCTATATCTTGATTGTCACCACACCTGCCTTTATTTCCATGGCTTCTCTGGTCTGCCCTATGCTCTGCCTCTGGGCCTTCAAGCTGAGCGGCCTGCATGGAATACCCCTCCTACAACTCTGATTAATCAATTATCCTGCCCCCGGAGGATGCTACTGACATCTCTCTTCTTCAAGGGAGCTTTCTTGGTGCTTCATTATCAACCGAAGCTCCCTTATTGTATGTTGTCATAATTCCTTGCAGTTTTTCTTTAAAACAGCAATCATAAATTTAATTAAACAATATTTCTTACCATTAGGATATATGTGTGTGTTAGTCACTCAGTTGTGTCTGACTCTTTGTGACCCCATGGACTGTAGCCAACCGAGCTCCACTGTCCATGGGATTCTCCAGGTAAAAATACTGGAGTGGATTGCCCATTCTTTCTTCAGGAGATCTTCATGACCCAAGGATCCAACTCAGGTCTCCTGCATTGCAGGCATATACCATCTGAGCCACCAGGGAAGCCATTAAGTATGTATATATATATCATACAGTATGTATGTGTGTGTTTTTATGTGTACATATATATGTATATCAGTTATTGTGTGTGCAGAGAGAATAGTTAATGACCCTTTGTAATTTTTTTGTATATTTATTTCTCTTAAGTCTGTGTACATAATATGTATCGTATCTGGGTGTATTTAATCAAAGCGATGCCATAGAAACGTTTTGAAGTATCCATCATTGTATGGCTGTAAACTAAAAGTATAACGTGTGATTATGAACAAAGAAGGCAGAAATGGAGGTCAGAAGATTAGTTAGGAGGCTCTTTCATTGTTCTAAGTGGTATCTGGAGATAATAACAAAGGGATGAATTTTAGAGTAACAAATAGTAAGATTTGGAACTCGTTTTGATGTGAATGTATGGAAGATGGGAAAAATTAGTTTATACAGGATGACTCTTGGGTTTGAGCAAAATGGTGGGCAATATAGGAAGACGAATCAGTTTGGAAAGAGACATAGGCAAAGAAAATGATCAGTTCAGTTACTGACATGAGTTTAAGTTGCTTGTAAGAAATCAAACTGCATTTACGCAGTGAATTAAACTACTTTAATTCACCACTAAAGTGAAAGCAAATGAATATGGGCTTTGAACTCAGTGTGCTAAACTGTATTTAGGTACCTTGTTTTAACAAAAAGCTTAGTGAATTATTAAAGGAGTTTATGACTCCTCTTCCCCTGGCGGTACTTTTTAAGTACACAGAAGCATTTCTCTGCTGTGTTTTAAAAATGATCTTACCAAGGCAAGGGAATTGCCAGCCCAGATAGCCTGTCAAGAACTCTCACATCCCAGAGCTTTGAATCTGTGATATAGATAGCTGGATAGATATATCTACCTATCGCTCAGTCGTGTCCGACTCTTTGCAACCCCATGGACTATAGCCTACCAGGCTTCTCCGTCCATGGAATTTTCCAGGCAAGAGTACTGGAGTGGGTTGCAATCTGTAATATACTTATCTTTATATTGACTCTATCACATGCTTCTAGTATACCACAGTTTTCATAAACAAATGCTTTCCCTTTGTTAAGCCAATCAAAATTCATTGTAATTTACTAAAATATGTTCTTTCCATCATAAAATTAAATGTCAAGATCTCATATAATAATTTAGTTGTGAAAACTTGCCTGTACATAAAGATTCTTCATTATCATCTTCCAGGGAAGATCCCCTCCATCCATCTGGTTCATCAAGATTTACTTCACCTTGCTCAATCATGGATAGTAGTGAATAGAAGCACACATTTGTTGAAGCTATGAAACCTTCACCATTATCCTCACCTCTATTTTACAGGTAAAACTAAGCATTCAATTGTAAGTCGTTGTTTGATATACCTACTGTATATTAGATATTTATTAGATTCTGAGAATGTAAAAATAAAGAAGAAATTAGAGTTGTATACATTTTAGTAGTAGATATAAATATACACACTGATCATTTAAAAGTGTAAGTTTCATGATATCAGTGTCACAATGCATTATAAATGCAGCTAACTGAGGAAGAAGGGAATGTGGGATTAGGGAAAATTTTCCTATAGAACATCTAAGCTCATATAAAAATAAGATATCTAATATTGAGCTAGGTGATATTGAAAAATGGCAGGGAGTAGTTAGGCCGGTGGGTTTTGAATGACAGAGGGGCAATCAGAGAGGGGAATATATCGAGGGACACAGCAACAACAGAAGTATGGAGGTAAGAAAGATGCATGTGATATGAACTGCAGATAGTTTGGTATTCCAACAACATTCAGAGGGAGAAAGTGGTGAGAAGACAGTGAAGAGGTAAATGGAGCCTGAATCTAAAGAGTACTACATACTTTGCCAAGGAATTTGAACTTTACCCACTAGGTCAGTGTTACTGACAACTTTGGTATCTACAGATGGCATGAGTGAGTGAAAGTCACTCAGTCATCTCCAGCTCTTTGCAACCCCATGGACTATACAGTCCATGAAATTCTCCAAGCCAGAATACTGCAGTGGGTAGCCTTTCCCTTCTCCAGGGGATCTTCCCAACCCAGGAATCGAACCCAGGTCTCCCGCATTGCAGGTGAATTCTTTGCCAGCTTGGCTACAAGGGAAGCCCGCAGATGGCATCTGGAAGTTTAATGCAATTTAGAAAATACAGGTACTTTTTTAAATACAACTTTATTATAATTTAGTGGTATTTGTTTCATATTAAAAATATCATTAATTGCAACTTTGCTTGTTACTCGTATGTAGATTTAAGATGAATATTCTGAGAAGCATCTTAAGTTCTAGATCCATTCTGTATTTTCTCTCTTCTTTATTTCCCCTAAGTTAGTAAGTGCTAACTCTTAATTATAGGTCAATGGAAATTATCTCTACCAAGTCTTTAGTGACTGTCAGTTCTGGATGTTTAGAGCTAACATGGAGCCAGAGATGGTGAATAGATATTTTATTGGAAAATACTTCTAGCAAATTGTGTGAGTCTTAAGTTGGCAGAAGCAAGACAGTTAAAGAAGCAAGGGATAGGGTGAGAAGGGATGGGGGAGAGGGGCTTAGGATGTGGTGGACACATGTATACCTGTGGCCAATTCATGTTGATGTATGGCAAAAGCCATCACAATATTGTTAAGTAATTATCCTCCAATTTAATTAATTAATTTTAAAAAGTGTTTTAACTTGACATAATAATAAATTGGTTTTAATATACTCCTTTGTTGTATTCAGTACTAGCAATTTTTTTCATGTTTTGTTGCAGCATTATATATATTTTAAAACATACATACCAAAAGAGCACCAACCTCTGTCTCCTCTGTCTCTAAAAATATTAAAAACAAAAAACATTATGCATTGAACTAGATTAAAGTTGCAGCAGTTGTATTGTTATTTTGCTACTCAGTCATTTTAAGAAATCTTTCCGATCTTCAGCATTAAATATGGTGATATTTTGTCTCTGATATGATAGATTTAGACTATTCAATAAATTCAATATGTTGTCAAAATTGGGCCCTTTGGGCTTGCCACTTACAATCATTGATATGGTCTTTAATAGCATGATCAGTGGAGGAAGAAATGTGTTTACTGCATCCTTCATTTTGAAAACCTGTGTGAGCTTCTTTCCCACTGACAGTCAGGATACACCAACCAGTATGGCAGAACAGTTTTATATTCACTGCCCATTTCTTCATTCAGTACACAGAAAATCAAACTGAATATGTTCCCCATTTTATTATTTCCTTAAACACTGAATCAATATCCGATAGCATTATGCTTGACTCTTGACTGTTCTCAACTGATAAAATACCTGTACTGACATATGAGTTTTATTTAATTCTCTATTCAAAGTGCCAACTTTCCCCTCTGCTTACTTGGCTGTGTCCTACCAGTGTTTAATTCACTGCCTTTTTCCTGCATCTGTGTGTAGTCCTGGTTGGGGCAGGGGGGGCAACTGGTATCCAAATTTATGGGACACTGTGCTCTGAAGGTTATTCCACACAGCCATCAAGAGTACATCGTCCACACATCAGTGATCTGTTCAACCGTTGAATGGAATGTCTACTACTACTTCAAAGAGACAAGCATTGCTCTTTCACATCATATAGTTCCTCCATGACATTATGCAGTGTCTAACAATGTTTGCTAGTATAGACATTTTGTCAATAGTTTTTTCTGACTTTCGAGTGTATATTTATCCTTCATTGTCTCAGTGGCTTTGTGAAACTCCCAGAGATAGTGTGACTTTGAAGTTTCTTTTGGTCCCTTCTCATGTTTGGTGACTAAGTTGTCTACTTTGTCATGGAAAACATTATTTTGCTCTTATTCTATAAAATCTTGTTTGATTTAATATGGAATTTATTGATTTTGTTTTAAAAATGTTGAGAAAGTGTCCATAGATCTAACTATTTGACAGTATTTTATTATAGACAGTATAATGGGATCTAGAGATGAATGGATCACTAATATAAGACAATGAAAGTTTCAAGAACTTAAGTTTCCCTTCCCTTATTTGTTTTTTTTTTAACATCTGTGTCCTAGCCCAAAAATATTTACATTGTACTTTGATGCTTGAATCTTGTTCACTCTTTATGTTAAGGACCTGGATATGTTGTTTATTACTATTGTTGGGTTTTAATAAACCACTTCTGAAATATTAATACTTTTTAATTGTTGCCATTTAACAAAAAAAAAACAATTAAAAACAAATTTAACATGTGTGAATAATAGCACACACAGCTTGAAAATAAATTAGATGAGAGAACTGGTCCAACATTCTTTTATGGCAGATGCATGCCATTAATAATGTAACAATTATTAAGAATGTTAGTGAGTTACACTAAAAATCATAATTAATCTTATATTTCAAACTTTTGACATGTGAAAAAGGGCAAGTATGGGAAGGATAAGCTCATTTAGGAGGCTAGTTTTACTATTCATTTGCATTTAGCTACTCTGATGTTATTTAAAGAGCTGTAGTCACAATAGTATAAATTAAATGTAACTACTAGAGCATAGTAGGTATTTTACATTTTAATAATGTTTCAGTAAATTGTAATCCCTTTCTATGGAAAACTTTCTACATATTATTACTTATATTTTCTGGATTCCTTAATACAAATTCACTGTTTCTAACAGTACGTACACTGTTAATACTGTTCTTGAGTTTGCCATAATTAGATTTGAATTCTGGCTGAACCATCAATAAGTTACTCAACTCCCTCTAGTCTCAGTTTCATGTTTTATAAAATTTGAGAAGAAAATACCTACCTTTCAGAGTTTTTGTGAGCATTAAAGGGCTTTTTTTTTTTAACTTAAAGCTTTTCTGTGGCATGCAGCATGTATTTAATGCTTAGGTGCCTCCACTTTTTAACTTTTTCTGTGCTCTGTAGCCACATCAAAAGTTTTAAATTTTGTTTTGCTTCTTTTGTCACTTTATTAGGTTTTTACTGACAGTGTTTAATTGCCTTGTTGTTTGGTCGCTAAGTCCTGTCTGACTCTTTGCAACCCCATGGACTGCAGCATGCCAGGCTTCCCTGTCCTTCACTATCTCCTGGAGTTTGTTCAAAATCATTTCCATAGAGTCGGTGATGCCATCCAACCATCTCATCTTTTGTCATCCCCTTCTCCTCCCGCCTTCAATCTTTCCCCGCATCAGGGTCTTTTCCAGTGAGTCAGCTCTTTACATCAGGTGGCCAAAGTATTGGAGTTTCAGCTTCACCATCAGTCCTTCCAATGAATATTCAGGGCTGATCTCCTTTAGGATGGACTGGTTGGATCTCCTTGCAGTCCAAGGGGCTCTCAAGAGTCTTCTCCAACACCACAGTTCAAAAGCATCAATTCTTCGGCACTCAGCTTTCTTTCTAGTCCAGCTCTCACACCCATACATGACTACTGGAAAAACCATAGCCTTGACTAGACAGACCTTGTTGGCAAAGTGAAACCACTACATAAATTCAAAAGTAGGATATGTTATCATCAATATCTTGAAGCAATAAATTTCTTAAAATTTTGAACAATCTATTATTGGCATTTAAACAATACTAGCTTTTAAGAATGTACTCAGGAATAACTAATTTTGACTGATGTGTGTTTTTGCTGTTTCGGGCTTTGGTGTGGTTTTGACATGGCCTGGTGACATAATGAAGCAGTTGAGAGATCATTTTCAACTTCGTGTAAAATTAAAAGAAAATTGCAGGGATGAAATGGTTGATAAGTGAAAAGAAATATGATTGTGTCAAAGAGAAAGTAGAGGCCTCTTGCTGCAGGATCTTTGGCCTGTGCCCAGGAAGGGGGCTGCTGTCTTGCTCAGCAGGAAATGCCATCTCAATTATGCCTCTCAATGTGAGCCCTTACCCCAATGATGCAGAGCCTCAGTGAGGAGACCACACATTCTATTGGAGAAACTTGAAAGCCTTTCTTTTCCAGTTGTCACAAGTATTATTCTTCAATGCAGATATTTTCCTCATATTTTCAAAAGAAACGTGATGACATAATATGTATGTAATATAAGGCAATTTGATATACTATTAACAGTTGTTTTCTTTTTCGCTTCAGTCTTTGATAACAAAATTAATGATTCTTTTATTTAAAATGATATATATATATATATATATATATTTTTTTTTACTTGAACATAAAGCTTAAATGTGTTGAATAAATACTATTTATTTCCCCATCACTTTTTGCATTATACTACTGTTGGCTTCCCTGGTGGCTCAGACCACCGGTGAAGAGTCTGCTTGGAGTGTGGGAGACCTAGGTTTAATCCCTGGGTCAGAAAGATCCCCTGGAGAAGGAAATGGCAATCTACTCCAGTATCCTTGCCTGGAAAATCCCATGAACAGAGAGGAGTTTGGCAGGCACAGTCCATGGGGTCACAAAGAGTCAGAAACAACTGAGTGACTTCACTTTCACTTTCACTTTGAGCTAGAGGTTCTGTTACATGCTTTTGCTCACTCGAGGGACATCAGTCAAAAAGATGAGATGGTTGTCTTTAAATATAACAGATTTAATGTGTTAATTGCTGCAAGTTTTTCACTGTTTCATTCAATAGGTTAAATTTTAAAGAAGCCTTTACCATGTGACATTGTGCTTTAATCCTTGATGGAGTCAAAGCAATATGGCATAACTCATGTCTTCGCAAAATGTTCCCTTGGAAGAGCTAGGACATTCTAAAAGCCCAACAAATATTGAAATTAGAGAGTATTAACTTCACCAGGAGAGTAACAGCCATGATGATGAGCTTGAATAATTGTTTTAGTTAATATTTTCAATATGGAGTGTTTAGGATATCAGGAAAATATGGATGACATTTTTGGAAAAAGATTCCCTAAATGGTTATAATAATCAAACTGGGACTATTTTAAGAAAAATATTTCAAAGTGTCTTTAAAATATATATTTCTGATGTACTTCATTCCTTGATGATCCAGGGAAATGCGTTATGCTTTACTTCAGAAAATGCACACAAAAATGCATTCTCAATGTATATAAAAGAAAAAAAAGGAGAATGAGATGGAATTGCCAAACCTCAGTTGTTGAGTATAACATTTTAATGGTTTTCTTAAGGCCTTCCCCTTTTGATGTTTTTTTTTTTAAAGAGAAATCTTACATGCTAGTGAAGTTCAGTAACCTTAGTTGTTGAAATATAATTATTTGAATTTTTATATATGGTTTAATTATGGGAATGTATTAGTAGAGAACTGGATATATTGTCCTGTATTCAAGGTAAGTTATTATAATTTCAGAAGAATCCAAAAATTAATCACTTGGATATTCTTTAAATTAAATCCAGTTTTAAAGCATTCATAGTAATATACCTTTTGTTAGTTGCTCTGATAGTTTGGGCTTGCCAAGTTTTTTTTTTTTTTTTTACGTTTACAAAAAGACATGCTAAAGTATTCCAAGACAGCATTACTGTATATTAGAATATTATTAATAGCTAAAGGTTGATCATGACATTTGCTTGTTAGAAATGTCCCTACACAACCATTCAGATAGATAAATAAACAGCAAAACCTCTTAAACAACTCTCCCTATGGCTTTGCATTCGAAACAAGAATTCTTGAAATTTTCAATTCTAATGTTTAATGATTTATTGTAAACTTCACTTACAGAGAAAAAGAGTTTGTATTTGCAAATGAGAAATGAGTGGGTAGGCTCAAAGGATTCAGTTTCTGTTCAGCAGCATTATCTATCCTTTTGTAGAGGTCTCTGTTAGATTCCTGTTAGATTTTAGGACTGTTTTTATTTCTAGTTGATATTTTCCTTAGTACTTTACATGCATATTCTCCAAGAACCTGAAAATGGGCCAAGTAATCCAGAAATCATTTTTAAAAGTTTATTTAGCTTGACATTTTGAAAACTATAAATGAATGCTTTTACCTTCTGCTTGAAGAATGAAAGATGAATAAATAGCCATAGATAACAGGTAATCCAATTTGAGGTGGGGGTGGGTAGGGGTAGAGACTTCTTCCCAAACTTCTCTAGGATTTTATTCTTAGAAGTGATAATGTTTGTAGATAGATCATCAGTATAAAATTGCATTAAAATTAATAGCCACATTTTATTTATAAAATGTGCTGGGTATTTTCTTAAGTACTTTATATATAGCATCTTATTTTATTCTTACTACTTACTGTTGTCTAAGGTAGGTTCTATTTTTTCCTGTTTTGTGGATTTGAGAATGATGCATATGGATGTTAAGTAACTTTTACTGCAGTAACCAAAAGTCCGATTCCACAATCCGTTCCCTTTAATCTGTTTCTTACTCATGTATGGTCTATCTACGAGCTGAGGTCTTTGCTCTCCTATTGTGGCTACATTCAATAAATTACGAAATGTACCACATGTAAAAAACATAGAGGCTAGGGAGTAGGCTTGTGAAATTTGTTCTAGGTCACTAAAATAAACAGACTAGTATAAATATAAACAGTGCCCAAAGGAACTTGGCCCCAGAAATCAGAGAGCATGACTGACAGTAAACTCGTGGTGAACAATACTGATGCAGGCTCTAATTATAGAACTAATTCTTTAGGTCTCTATGCAAATAAAAGAGATGTTTAATATGTGTTCAATGACAGCAGCTGTTCTACAGTGGAATCTAAAACAAAAGCAATTATTTATGAATTAAGCTCAATTTATAGAGAACATCTAATTTTTCAGCTGAAATATCAGATAATGTAAGATACCAAAAGTTTATTCTTCTTATTCTTCTTTCACTTTCACTTTCACTATTCTTCTTAGGTTTTGAAAATAATATCCGTTAACTTCAAGAATTTTTTTTTCTGTCTTGATGAGATTTATTTTGATATGTAATGTTCAAATCTCTTAGATTTCATAGCATTTCCTTTTGGGTAAATTTCCTTAAAGTTAATATATTCATCGCTTTCTTATTCTATCCTTAGCACTGAATAAGAAATAAGTGAAGTGGTAAATATGTTCCTTGCCCTAGAGAAACTTGCTCCCTAGTGGAGAAAATAAGAAAAATACTTGAAAGATCAATAACAATAAAAGACAGTTCAAAATGAATATCACTAAACCAGCCTGATATTCATTATAAATAAAATTTTAAAGTACTTTTCAAGTTTCTGACATTAAATGAACACTTCCTTCTGTCAAAGATATTCTACCTTAGTTTTTTTTTAATTTAATTTTTTTAATTGAAGGATAATTGCTTTACAGAATTTTGTTGTTTTCTGCCAAATATCAACGTGAATCAGCCATACGTATACATATGCCCCCTCCCTCGTGAACCTCTCTCCCATCTCCCTCCCCATCCCACCTCTCTAGGTTATTACAGAACCCCTGTTTGAGTTCCTAAGTCATACAGCAAATTCCATTGGCTGTCTTTTACATATGTTAACATAAGTTTCCATGTTGCTCTCTCCATACATCTCACCCTCTCCTTCCTCCTCCCCCATACCATGTCCATAAGTCTGTTCTCTATTGTCTGTTTCTCTATTCCTGCCCTGCAAATAATTTCATTGGTACCATCTTTCTAGATTCCATATATATGCATTAGTGTACAGTATTTATCTTTCTTTCTGACTTACTTTATTCTCTATAATAAGGCTCTAGGTCCATCCACCTCATTAGAACTGACTCAACTGTGTTCCCTTTTATGGCTGAGTAATATTCCATTGTATATCTGTACCACAGCTTCTTTATCCACTCATCTGTCAATGGAGATCTAAAAAATTTAAAAACTTTTTTAATTCTATAAAATTTATTGTAAATAATGCTGCAAGGAAATTGAGGTACATGTGTCTTTTTCAATTTTGGTTTCCTCAAGGTATATGCCTTGGAGTGGGATTGCTGGGTCATATGGTGGTTTTATTAAGGAATCTCCCTACCATCTTCCAAAGTAGCTGTGTCAATTTACATTCCCACAAAGAGTGCAACAGGGATCCCTTTTCTGCCGACCTTCTCCAGTATTTACCGTTTGTAGACTTTGATGATGGCCCTTCTGACTGGTGTGATTTTCTGTTGTTTTCATTTTCATTTCTTTAATAGTGAGCTATGTTTAGCATCTTTTCATGTGTTTGTTAGCCATCTGTATGTCTCCTTTGGAGAAATGTCTGTTTATGTCCATTACTCTAGGAGGTGGGTCATAAAGGATCTTGCTTTGATTTGTATCATTGAGTGTTCCTCTATGTTTTCCTCTAAGAGTTGTATAGTTTCCGGCCTTATATTTAGGTCTTTAATCCATTTTGAGTTTATCTTTGGTGAAGATAGCCTCTTCAATAAGTGGTGCTGGGAAAACTGACAGCTACATGTAAAATAATGAAATTAGAACACGTCCTAACACTATCCACCTTAGTTTTTCAAAGGTCTACAGTACCTTTTCCCCTCTTGTCACTTGAATTCTCCCAGTAGTTTCACATTTTTATCTTTCAAATTGAATCTTGTCTTTGCTTCTTAAGCATGAAAACATGTTAAGGCTATTTCTAGAGGATACATGTGTTCAGTAGTTTAAATTTCATTGTATAACTAAATTTATGGGTAGAATTTTAATAGTGACTTTTCTGTTATTTAAAGTTACCTTCAATCAGCCAAAATTTGTGGCTCATTTATTATGTGCTAGGAACTTACTGACTGCAGAAGATGGAAAGATCCATTAGTTTATCATTCGTTGACTCATTCAATCATCAGGCTAAATATTTATTGAACAATGATTATGCACCAAGCATTTTAGTATTGTAACAGGAAATAATAAAATATAGATGATATTATATGGCAGTAAGTGTTAGGGAGAAAAATGAAGCAGTAAACAGACAAGAGATTTTAAATAATATGAATACAGAAAGTTTCAGTAACATATGCTGCTGCTGCTGCTGCTGCTGCTGCTAAGCCACTTCAGTCATGTCCGACTCTGTATGACATCTGATTAAAGCCCTGTAGCAACAGATGGAGTAAGAAAAATGGCTATCTGGGAGGATATTCTAGGCAAAAGGAAGAGGAAGTGCAAAGGCCCTGCCAGAGGCAAAAATGTGCCTGGCATGCTTAAGTGGCATCTAATATGCAGATTGGGTATCCCAGGTGGCTCAGTGGTTGCAGGAGACACAGGTTCAATCCCTGGGTCAGGAAGATCTCCTGGAGGAGGAAATGGCAACCCACTCTAGTATTCTTGCCTGGAAAATCCCATGAAGAGAGGAGCCTGGTGGGATACAGTCCATGAGTTCACAAAAGAGTCAGACACTGCCAACAGCTAGACAACAATGTATAGATTAGACAGAGTAGTGGGAGATGAGGCCAGACAGGGAGCAAAGGTGGGAATGGGGTGGGTAGGAGAATACGCCGCACCTAGAAGCCCATTGTGATGACTGACTTTCACTCTTCCTCTGACTTAGGTGAGCATCACTGGAGGGTTTTTAGGGGTCCTTCCGACAACTAAGAGGAGCAAAAGTAGAAGCAGATGTTTATTCCAGTTTAGTCTGAATTCGGTTTCACTAATTGCAATCCTGGGGTGATAGTGGCTAAGATCAAAGAAATAGCAGTGCTAGAAGTAGTGATAAGTGGTCAGAGGCTAAACATATATCGTAGACAGGAGGGATAAAACTGTTGATCAGATGGGTGTATAGTGTGAGGTGAACGAAGTTCCTTAGGATGACTCTAAGGTTTTTGACCTGGATACCTAGAATGTGGAGTTATTTTATGGAGATAGGAAAGACTTGCAAAAGTATTTAATGATAAATAGGCTGAGGAATAGCAGTAGCTTAGTTTTGCAGATTTTGTTTGAGATGCCCTTTAGCCCACTCAGTTGAGATGACTGGAAAGCAATTGGATATATGAATCCAGAGTTCAGGGAGAGAACCAGCTGGAGATTTTATTCAGAAGTGTTTGCCTTTCCAATATATATTTTACTCCTCCCTACATGGATGAATACACTGATGGAAAAATACCGAAAGTATAGCTAGAGTTCTTCCCTGTCCAAAATGGCAACCAGGATTCTCTGCAACCCTGGTATTGTTTGTTTGTTTCTGAAGGCCCTTTATATCCACTCCCTTCACTGTGAAAACATCTAATCATCCAAAAGGAGCTTGATCATTACTACTGTGGTGAAACAGATTGTTGTTCTTACCATTGAAGTTGTACAGTTTCATTTGCCTCTTCGGCCCAATAGTGTTATTTGTACCACCTGAAGACACAGCTTACCTGTGTGTGGACTTGTACCTCTCCACACTGTGAGTTGTACAGGGAAGGGAGTCATATCTTCTTTATTTTATTTTATCCTAAAGAACTAGTCTGGCCCATTTGTATTATCTGCTAGATATTTGTTAAAATTAATTATCCTAGTAGGAGTTAGCTCTGGAGTTTATGCTGTGTTTTAAAAGTTGGCTCTATATGGCAAATGTATTAGCTAATGAATTACTCTAACATTTATTTAGTTAGCATTGTTTCTTCAAGGCCTGTTTTATATGTACTGTTTATTTCTATATAGGGTGTATTTTCTGATTTCAAGTTTCCATATTAATATAGGAAACCTGAACACAGAGTTTCTTAAAAGATTTTGAAGTAGGAATATTCAGACCTTAAAACAATGGACATAAAATATAGCACAGTTCCTTAAGAGTTTTTGAAATAGGAATATTCATAAAGCATATTTGGTTATGAATTGTATATTCAGTAGGTTATTTGCTAACTTTAAAATGATTATATTTATTTTTCTAGTAATTAAGTTTGTCCTCATTCCTTTATCTTAAAAAAGATTGTGAATCTTCCATTTTAATATAGGCTCAGATTTTCCCAAGTGTGAGTTAAGGAGTTCATTATTCTTATCTCTGTCAATTTCCTAAGTTACAAATGAGCTGAAACAATTAATTCTTTCAAGTCTCCTGTAATTATTATAGTGTGAGGCAGGTTTCCTTGTGGTTTTGTAATTCTTTTTGTCACATTTTCACTGTGTTTACTATCTCAACTTGATGCTTGTTGACATGCTGATTCATGTTTTAGTGTACTAGATGGATTTTTTTTCATCTGGAGGAATGCGTATAAAGAGGTCACATCTTATCACACTGGCATTTCTAGTGTGTGTCAGCCATATATCTCCTTTTAATTTAATCTCTGAAAAATGTACAGGGATTTCTGCAGCTAAGCTGTACAAATCGATAAAATTTATAATCAAGGCTTCCTAATCTCTAAACCTAATATAAAACTTCACAACTATTGATTACATGTGAAGGATCTGCAAGCTGTTAATCATGCATGAAAGCATAGAATAAGTGATGGCTTCAGAAAAGGAAACGGACCAATAATCATCACCCCTACAGTCCTTATCTGTCTTTTTGTTCCCCTGAAGCAAGCATGTTACCAGACACGTGCATTTTATTAAATCAAATGATGTGTTCCAGTATGTCAATAGCTACTATCTCTTTCAAAATTTGTATTACTATAGCTTTTTTCTCTTATCATTTAGAAATTTTCTTGTCTTTCTTGAGAAATGTGATCCAAAGGAAATTAGTCTGTTTTGTAAGTTTCCAGAAGGCCTGAGAGCAGGATCTAAGTTAATGTATTAAAATTATGATTTTTGTAAGGAGTGAAATGAGCCATACGTACTTGGAATATCATTATAATGTAATCATTGTAGTTTATTTTAGGGGGCTTAAAGGACTTCATGTCATAAGAAAGCTTCACTTAAAATGAGCCCTCTTAACTTTTCATGTACTACTGTAGGAGTTATTGTAGTTGAGGAAAACATGTACTATTTCTTTTCTTTTTAATTTATTTATTTTAATTGGAGGCTAATTCCTTTACAATATTGTAGTGGTTTTTGCCATACATTGACATGAATCAGCCATGGGTGTACATGTGTTCCCCATCCTGAACCCCCCTCCCACCTCCCTCCCCATCCCCTCCTTCTGGGTCATCCCAGTGCACCAGCCCTGAGCACCCTGTCTCATGCATTGAACCAAACAGTGTTAGAGGGATTTGGATAATGTGAAAGAAAGTGAAGTTGTTCAGTTGTGTCCGACTCTTCGGTACCCCATGGAATGTAGCCTACAGGCTCCTCCATCCATGGAATTTTCCAGGCAAGAATACTGGAGTGGGTTGCCATTTCCTTCTCCAGGTGATCTTCCTGACCCAGGGAGTGAACCCAGGTCTCCCACATTGTGGGCAGATGCTTTACCAGCTGAGCCACAAGGGTAAAAATATATGTAAATGTATTTTTTGTTAGATCTATCCACTCAAAAGTAAAGAAATTTAGATTATATTGCTGATTCACTTTATATCTACCTATAAACATATTGATGTAAAAATTAAAATATTTAATTTTTTGTCTCAGTGATGGATTAGGGTGCTAGAGAATGACTGTCAACTTTATTATAGCTTAGAATTAAGTATTGCATGTCTTATGTCTCATAGAATTATTAGGCCTGTGTTGAATAAATTAGTATCTGTGAGAGCATAGTGAAGAAATGAACCTACTCTCAAAGAGCAAACAGGAAATAAAGACAAAAACAAATTCATTTCAAGTCTTTTTTACATCATATATCGTACTGCCATGATATCTGGCACATGTCAAGCCCTTAATAAATGTTTACTTCGAAATAAAAACAATATAAATAAGTACATAGTGGCTCAGCACAATTCAGTTTTAGAGAAATAAAATTTGTTAAGTACTGTTCTATGCAGGGATCACTAATGTAATCTTCACACAAACGTTAAGGTAATTTACCACATGAGATTAGCTGAAGCTCCAATACTTTGGTCACCTGGTGCAAAGAGCCATCTCATTGGAGACCCTGATGCTGGGAAATATTGAAGGCAAAAGGAGAAGAGGGCAGCAGAGGATGAGATGGTTGGATAGCATCACTGACCCAATGGCCATGAATTTGAGCAAACTCCAGGAAATAGTGAAAGACAGGGAAGCCGGGCTTGCTGCAGTTCATGGTGTCTCAAAGAGTTCAACACAACTTAGTGACTGAACAGCAACAGAGATTAAGGGTAGAGCTTATATCAAAATGCTGAGCAATGATTAGCCACAAAATCTCATCAGTGGCAGAAAGCCTCTGATGATCATGTCTGGCTCACAAATCTGCTGGTGGACTGGCTATTGGCTGATCTAGACAACCTTTGCTTGTACAACGAGGTGACTAAGTCAGCTGTGCTCCATATGCATCTCTTAGACCAGAAGTAATGGTGGAGGTGTAAGAGCAGGAGGAGCTCACAGGACTTCTTGAGATACAGGCTGAAAATCAGCACAACACCACTTTTGCCTTATTCTGTTGATCAAATCAAGTCACGAGGCAAGTACCAAATCAAAAGATGGAGAACTAGACCCCACTTCTTTGGTGCTAAGAGTTGTAAAGTCACATGGCGAAGTGTGGATACAAGGAGAGGTGAAGAATTGGAGACATCACAGAATTGGGTTCTTAAGTTCTATTTTCATTAGCCCTTGAACGCAAAACATGTTAAAGTTAGTTGCTTTATTTTTCAGGAAATAAATGTTCCATGCATGTACTATGGGACCAACCACTTTGCTTGGTGTACAAAATATTTACATCTTTTAGTTCAATGTAAATGTGTCACTTATCTCCTTTTTAGGAGTGGAGAAGGCACTGAGAATTCCCTCTAAAGTTTCGGGGGGTTTTTTTTCTCACTTTGTTTATTTATTTTAAATTGATTTTTTACTGGGGGGAAATTGCTTTACAGTGTTGTGCTGGTTTCTGCTGTACAACGGCACAAATCAGCCATAATTATACATACAACACTTCCCACTTGAGCCTCCCCCCTCTCCCGCCATCCCACCCCTATTGGTCATCACAGAGCATCAGGCTAGTTCCCTGTTTTGTCACAGCTGTATGCAGCTCCTCTCTGGTCATCTTGTTTTATACACTGTATGTTATGAAGTAGTGTTTTACATAATAATTTTTAAGATAATATACAATCACTATATTTTTGTGTCTGAAAAATGTTTTTGCTAAACATTTTTATGAAAAATAAAGTTTATATTATGGTAGGAGATTTTTTTCTTTTTTCTTCAATAAATATTTTTAAATGCCTTTTCTTTTTCTATTTCATGTATTATCACATATATGTGTTTTATGTTTTATGTCTTAAGTGTTGTTTAAAGTATAACGCATAAGCAGAATATGCAATATCAGAGATGAATTAAAGTGGATTCACTGATTGTAGTTATATATTTCTTCTAACACAGTCTGATATTATTAGATAAAAAATTAAGTGAAAAACATTAAAGAGTCCCCAAATTTTCAAGTCCCCATATTTTGAGAATTAGGTTTAACAAGACAAACATTAGGATTTAACTTTTGGAAAAAGTAGTTATTTTCGTCTTTTTCCTCATCCCTTTGTGAGTATATATTTTTGAAAGTCAAACAATTTCCTCATCATTATTGTAGAGAGGATGCAAATGTCGCTAGAATTATCTGAATAGCTTCCGTCAGCTTCTGGAGAGCAGTGAAGACATATTTTGGTTTAATTTGATGGTGTGCTTAGTATTATTCCGATGGTACTGGGTAAATATTTCTGTGACTCTGTAGGAGAGCTGAGTGAACCATGCACCCCCTGTCATTCTGTATCCCCTGAGTCCAAGCATGTCATTTCAACAACACAGCCAGGAAGCCAGAAGAGCTGACAGTTGGTTTGTGATTATTCCTGGACCCGAGGCTCCCTCATGTTACAGCACTAATCAAGTCATCTCACCAACTTATCATTAACTCAATTTGACCTGTGGGAGCAGAGATGAAATCTTTTTGGCAAGACTAATGATGCTATAAGATTGAAAAGATGTGCAGTGTAAAACCTTGATTATTCTCAGTTATTACCATGAGGAAAAAAATAAAAAAACAAAGCATCAAATGGCGAAAGTAAAGACAGTGTCTTCCAGAGCACTTAAGCGTTTTCCTCCCCCATGGTATGCCAATGTTTCCTTCCTCTAAAAAAAAAAAAGTCACCTTTGTTCAAACATTTCATCTCAATTATTTTTCACACTAACAAATATTTTCTCTGGCAGTCAAGAAATTCACTTCTCTTGTATTTGTTTTGATAAATGGAATGGAAATTGTACTTTGCAGTCAGCTTCTAAGCTTTCTCATGAAAAAGCAGCCAAGAACACGAAGCTCCCTGTCATGCTTCAGTGTTCTTAGTTGGTGACATCTTTGACAAAATCTTTCTTTCCTTCTTGGCATGAGCTTTGGGATATCTTCTATTTCTCTCTGACTGACAGCTGGATAATAAGTTTTATCACTAAAAACTGATTCTAGGGAAATGTGATCCCTGCCCTCGATTCTCTTGTTTTTGTTAAAGCTTTTGTTTTCACATCTCTTTCAGGATAACCAGAGATTATCGCTACAGAAGCACCTGGATATTGACCTGTCAGTGTTACGTGCTGTTCAGCAAATACCACAAATTGAATTTCTTTTTATCTGTTATCTAGAACCACTTATTAACCATCACTGGCTTTTACTTCTTGGCACAGGGTGGAAATACTTAATGGCTCAACTTAGGGGCTGTTGGAAGAATACGTGTCCTCAAATGAGGGTTGTTTGTTCTGTGACGAATAAGAGGCACTTTATAGAACCACTTGCTGTTGAGAAGTGACTCAAAATAAGCACACTCTGTCGACCCATGTCTTAATTTTTCTTAATGTTTAGAGAGTTATTAAGTAGTTTTTCATTTTGTCCTATCAAATTGTATTAAATATTTGCCACCAAAACTATTACAGACATAAATCCCATGCTCGATCTGTTTAGAATTTAAGTAAGGGCACTGATGTTATATTTCCTTATTTATCTCCTAATTATATATTACTGGTCATAGATTTGATATGCCACTTTTCGGCTATATCTGTTTATTTCTTCTTGATTTCATGTGACCTTTCTTACTGTAGCAACTAGGAAATCGGTGAACAAGAAAAGGGAAATGGAATGGGAAAATCTGGTAACCCTAGCTGATCTACATTTGGCAGAAAAGATAAAGAAAACCATAGTCTACTGAAGTCAAACTTCTTCCTGGCCTCTTACTCTCCACTAACACATTGCAGTGTTTGGATTTCTTCACTTCCATTGACTGCACAGTTGAACCAACCTCCAACTTTAGTTTTCTAAAGCAATTAACTGACTGTGTTAATTTCCTGCTCTGTTACTTTCTATTAGGTATAGATGAGGGTATTTCTTGTCATGACATTCAAAATTTTTCTAATCTTTTCCCAACAAACATTTCCTATGTAATCTCCTGTTAGATAACTTGTATAGCAACCAAATGGGATTGCATATTTTTTCCAGTTTCCTCTACATGTTTATGCATCTTATTTCCTCTTTGTTTGTATTATTTATTCAAATGAGTTCTATAGATCTTCTTGCATTATTCATTGAGATCTAATCCAAATGTCTCTTCCATTTGACAGGTGGAAGTTGTTTCTCTTTCTTAAATTACTATAGTATCTTATTCCATTCACATACATTTCTATCATATTGTTTTAACTCTTTATCTTTTTTCTTAGTTTATCACCTTTACTAAATAAATGTTAGGCTCCTTGAAGTCTATTATTGTTTTATTCGCTTCAGAATCCTCCACAGTGTCTTGTATCATATACTTACATAATAGGCAACCCATTTTTTGTTTCGTAATAGATGGATGACTTGTTCAAAATATTTTAATATGATCCTTTGCTTCATGAAGATCACTACCTTGCTACACTTCTTCCTAAGTTTCTGCCAAAATTTTGCTCCCCAACTTTTATAAATTCCTTGTTTTTTTCCCAAATTTCATTTTGCTAGAAAAGCAAAATGAGAAAGAATGAACATGTATGGAATACATAATAGAAATTTGAAAATGGAAAGTTAAAAATTGGAAAGAAGAAAGAACATTCAGTAAATTTCAAAACACTTGACAGATAATGCATTAATAAATGGGATCCTCATTGTTTTATCATCATTGTGGTGACCAGTGATGATTGTTATAAATACTAGCTACTGTGATGTCTCTACATGCCATTCGCCACACAGGCTCATTTCTTTAAATTATTTAATCCTTTAAAAAGCACTTATGCTTAGCTTTATGTAACATAGTGAGTCCTGAGCAATATCCTGCTTCCATTTATTCTGTAAAAGTTAATTGTTTCAATTTTAAAGGCTAAAATTTTTATTTATGCATTCATATCTCAGAAATAAAATGATATTATTGATAAGGCACAAGAATAATGGATCAGGGTGAGAAATTTATGTAATTTTATTCTCAAATTCTCTGATAGAATTTACTTTGAATGGATTTCATAGTAGTAGAACATTACCAAGTCCCTACTGTTTATATTCTGATATTAAGAAAAAAATCTATGTACACATGGTTGTCAAACCATGTCAGAGTTAACAGACTTCAGAGATGTTGCATGGCAGAGTGCCTATTTTATGTATGTATGTGCATGTGTTAATATATGTACATGTGTATATATACATAAATGTACATGCATGAGCACATATATAACATATCTGTAAATATAGCTCAGAATGTCCAACTTCAACAAAAGCTGGAAAAAGTAAAGAACATGTCAATTAAGAAAAAGTTTAATTAGAGAGTGACTTCCTCTGAGTTATTGCAGATGCCTTACTTACTCAAAATAATTGAGTTTTGACTTTAGATATGCTTCTGTATGTGTGTGTGTGTGTGTGTGTGTGTGTGTGTGTGTTTACTTTGTTGTATGTGGGTTTTTGAATATTGCCCTAGGTTAGAGTAAAATTACATTTTAATTGCCTGTTTTAGTAGTAACAATTCGTTTCACAGCATTTATTCAAGTCATTGTGAAAAAATATAGATTTTAAATACCATATTGACTGTGTGGAAAGATTCTTTGCTTAGTAGAAAGGTATTTCTTTTCACAAATCTTCACTTTTTATACCAGTTAATAAAGTATTCACTACTGGTATTATGAGTGTGGTTTATGCACATATGTATAGGATTTGTAAACCTACCTTTTCCAGATTTTGAATTAGAGTTACAAAATCTAATTTATATTAGTGTCAAAGTAAACAGCCTTTAAATACACCGAAACAAAATTCTCAAAGTGAACTCTGTATTTTTTTACATATTACATAATAAATATGTCTTTGGTCAAATCTTAAAAATGAATAATTTGAGTATGTGAAGTTGTGTCTTTATGAGTGTCTGGATGTACTTTTGTTTTAAAAATTAAAAAATTGAAATATGAGAATAAAATGTGGGGAGTAGTGAGTTATTTCTGCTTTTGACAGTGAGTCCTTCAGTGTGCACACATTTGCATCTCTTCTTGCTCTTCTATGCCTAGAGAAATGCCAAGCTCCTGCAAACTCTGACTTGCTCTAGGGCTCTTCAGAATGTGAAGCAGTTCTAATAGGCAGTCAGCTAGTTGCAGCAGCTGAGCAGACATCGAACAGCACATACATTTCCTATTTTCAGTACTCCATAAAGGGGTTGGATAAAGGAAACCAGAAGGCAAAAGAAATTGGATATAATGAGATTAGTTAGGAGAAGGAAATGTCTATTTATTTTTGTAAGTATTTAAGTTTATAAATAGAGAAATTAATTTTAAAAATTATTTTATGACTATCTTGGGAAAAAGTGTTAATATGTAGTCAGTAATATAACAAGCAAATTTTAGTCTATTAGGAAGCTTTTTTTTTCTTTACCATTTCGCATGTCTACTTTTTTCATATTATATGTACACTTTATTATTTCTTTCTTTTTTAAAAAGGATGCATATATGCATCTAAATTTGCTGTTCAGAAACATGGTCTCTCTATGATGACTACACCTTAAAGTCTTGTGTAACCTTTAAACCACTCCTGTGATTA